>OZ012557.1:14306245-16806245 GCA_963935595.1 Schoenobius gigantellus | reverse complement strand
CAATTCCACAAAGTGGCTTCCACAAAGCTTCCACAAAGTGTTACCGACTTGCCTTTTCATAAGTTTAAAGCGCATGTAAAAAAGACTCTTATGAGTAAAGGATATTATAAAGTCAACGATTGGAATGATGCCAATGCCTGGTGTTAATTTTTCAGATAATGAATCGTGTTGTTATGTATAACTATTTGTTTAAACAAATATTATTTTTGGTAATAAGTAGTAAGAAGAGAACTGACACATCTAATCTTGTAATGGAAGTTGAGCTCAAACTTCTGCTGTGAGGTCAGCTTCCAATTGACGACTCTGTAACAATACAGGGAGAAAAAAATAGCCCTTGCTGGTTTTCTTGCTGGTTCTTTCCAGTACAAGGTCTCCCGCCGTAGACTTGTGAACCAATGGCGTAGCTGCTTTGACGTTCAAAAGAGATTGTAACAATCCAATTTGAATAAAAGATATCGAATTTGAATTATTGGAAAGTCTTATAAAAATTTTTCACACAAATATAAACTGTTACCTGTATATCTAGTGTGTGTACAAATAAACAATAATTAACGATCAATATAAATATATCGGTGGCGCTGTGGACTCGGCACTTGCCTCCCAAACGGGAGGTCCGGGTTCGAAACCGCCTTGTACCACTGTGTTTTTCGTTTCGAATTTCATATGTACATTTGTCTGACGCTCCTACGGTGAAGGAAAACATCGTGAGGCAACCTGCATACATCTGCGAAGAAATTCAATGATGTATGTGAAGTCGACCAATCCGCACTGGGTCAGCGTGGTTGTATACTAAGGCCTAATCACCCTAACATAAGGTAAGCTCGAGCCCCACGGTGGGGACGTATATGAGCTGTGATGACGCTAAATATATCTATTCATATTATGTCCCACTTTTTATTTGTATTTCCTTTTTTGACAAAGATTTCATATGTTTTGGTTGGCTCACTCAATTTTTTGTTATTTACATTTATAAACAGCTTTGTTGTGTGCAACTAACTGCGGTATCAACGTAGAGCCCAAGGTAATGTAGCTCACACTAAGGAAGGATTTATCAAAAATCCAACTCGAAGCTGAGTTACCCTTAACCAAATTATAAGAAAATTAAAGTGTTGAGCTTTATTTAAGCGAAACATAGTTTGCGGGGCCAGGTAGTAATTTAAAAATCGTATAGTTTGTGTACACTCAAGTACAAAAAGATCGATACTGTCGAAGTTACAAAAATATGTATACTTAAGTCAATAAAGCCCGTCAATCAATGTATAATGTCGCGCGCGCCGCACAACCGCACGGTGATGCGGTGCGAGTGTGTTATACCTTGCGGTTTTTGTATACAAATTAAGATTCTCCAGTCAAAATTAAAAACCGCAGTACCGCACACCGGAGTGGTGTACGGAGGGACGAAAACAGCTGCGGTGCACGACGATTGCCGCATTATCTATGTTGAGATCTATTACGCGTATGCACGTCCTTTCTACGCAAAAATCCGTACGATACTGCGGCACAGTGTGACATACCCCGCGGACCGCACCGCATCACCGTCCGGGAGTGCGGTGCCGTCGCGCGCGCCGCACAACCGCACGGTGATGCGGTGCGAGTGTGTTATACCCTGCGGTTTTTGTATACAAATTAAGATTCTCCAGTCAAAATTAAAAACCGCAGCACCGCACACCGGAGTTGTGAGTTTTCGTACGCTTGATTAGCAACACTTGCGCAAAATTGGTTGTGTATCTTGAAAAAAAAATATTGTGTCGGGTGCACTCCAAATCCGCGCAAAACGGGTCCAATTTGGCGCCAATGTGGCAATATAGGCGTACAAAAAATCACAATCCCAATGTCGATCGATCGGATTTGGTTTGAGAGTAAGCCCACTGGTCTGACGTGGTGTTGTGAACCGTCAATGTATGTAAGCTAGCAACGGTAGCTGGTTTACATATTATATGGGCCTAGGTTCTTCATCTTAAAATAATGTCCTGTATACATCCAAGATGTTTGAAAAAATTGTGATCTGCCAGTTCTTAGTTAAGTCTGTTTGAGTAATTTTAATAGCATCTTTCCCACTCCGGCTTGGTAAAAGCCAGCTTTTACCAAGCCTTTACGCTTGTCAATAGATTAGATGAAAGCCAGAAACTTCCATGACAAGAATAACTAATAGGTGCCAACATACTTAATAGGTACTAAGTAGATACTATTAGATCAATGATGCATGTACATGATCAGAGCAAGCGCTTAACACGTAATCGCTCCTAACTTAGCATGCATCAGAGCCACGGCCTTAAAATCCATTTTCACCTCGCCTTATGTAATTTTGTGTGTTCTCGCTTCGTCGTATTTGTTTTGAAACGATAATCTGTTTGCTAACTGACACGTAGTAATACAAAGATTGTTGTCTTGTTAGGTCAACTTTATATTAATTAATCACCTATGATCAATGATCATAGATAATACACCTAATACTATTATATAAAATACGCGAATACAAATTCGAGTGTCTTTCGAGACATAATTATATGAACAAAACTTTATTTTGTTCAATTGCTACTTTTTCATAGCATTGTTATTGAATTTTGTTTTCCTTGCTAGGTGGAATTTATTAAGAACCGTACCGTACCGCAGATTTCAGATTAATAAAATAATTAAGATAAATTATATTTTCATCCCCCCCATCTCGGAAAGAGTATTTTTGCTTTTCGATATCTGACCGCCAAAGCCGTTTTTATCCGCTTGAAGTTAAAGTAAATTTGAATTAAGAACATTGCGTGCAACTAGGTATGTGATTTCAAAACATCATAAAACCTATTTACTTCCATCTCCATGGTGCCGAATTTATCATACAATTTTTTTTAAATTTGTTAAAAACTCAGACTGAACCTCCTTGGTGTACTTTTGTTTTTAATTTGCTTTGCGCGTGCCATTTTGTTTTGACGTCGTATTATTATAAATAAGAAACTTGAAAATAAGAAAAAAAACGTACCTACTTAAGTATTTGTTATACATAATATAAATATTTTTCTGTAATACTTACTTCATAATGTTGTAGTAAATATGTACCTAAACTGAAATAAAAGTATCTTGTGATTGTAAATGTTTTATTTTGCATTTAGTCGTTTCCTCGCTGAGGGGGGATGAAAAGTTACGTGTTGCACTCGAGTGCAAAGATTTTTCACCTTGTGCTCTTTTGATTTCCTCGCTAACGCTCAGGATTCTAAATTTTAGGCTCGTATTAATAGTCGCATCTCAAGTGCGAGCTCGATCTTGAGCTGTTATTTTTGACAGATGTGCCATACATTTAACGTCAGAACTGCTACTCAAGATCGAGCTTTTACTTGAGATGCGACTATTAATACGAGCCTTAGACTCCTTCGCTTGCTCGGTCATCAAAGTTGATCACGCGGTTAAAAAGCAACTTTGCACTCATGTATAACAAATAACTATTATAGGTACACGGTTATTTTTTATCACCCTGAAAAATTTTAGGGACGCTTCAGGACACATCCATTATTATATTTAAAAAAATCTAAAAATGCTGTTCTAAACTAATGCAGCATTTTTCGGATTTTTTAGAAAATTAATATAAAATTAAGTAAGTGAGTTATTTTTTTTATTCTTATTTAAATCATTCTAATTCCATGTCGTGAAGCATCCCTTAAATTTTCCAGGGCCATAAAAAATAACCGTGTTTATGTAATTATATTTATAAATGTGTATTTATATATGTAATATATATGTGTATTTATGTATTAGTTAGTAAGTTTATAATATATTACTTATATTCATTTTATCGTTGGTCAAACACTTCCGCTCGGTTGACTGGTAGAAAATGCCTTGTCGCATTAGGTCCGCCCACTGTACTTTTTATTTTTGCAATAAAGATTGAACAATAAATAAAGATTCCTTTTTTGTTCAGTCTATTCTTTTATGTAATGCCCTTCCTCAAGAAGTGAGAAACTCCCCAAGCAAGCTTAGGTTTAAAAACAAATTGCGCAAGCTTTTCTTTAAGCAAAGTTTTAAGCAATAAAACTTAGGTTATTAAGGAAATATACGTAGGCTATATAGTTCGTTATAAATTTTCTTTCAAGAAAATTTAGGCAAATATATATTAGTATATTTTATATATTTTATTTATGTATTAGGATTTTTTACACTATATGTCAATATATAATAACATTTACATAAACATTTGGACATTAGTATTGCAAACCATATATTTTAGTAAGTATCTATATAATAACTTAAAATATGTTTTTTTCTCTTTGTCTGTTTTTCGGTACATCTACCACACTCTTTCTCTGTATCACCCGAAGGTTGACTGGCAGAAAATGACTCAGGCATTATGTACGCCTCTGTAAAACAATATTTGTACATAAATAATTAAAATGAATAAAATAGATTACAATAATAGTGCATTTTTCTGAGAGAATCAAAACAACTTTCACAAGATGTTAGGGCACAGCATTTTTACTGCGCTTATGATCAAACCGACTGGTGCGATACCTCCACCTCACACAGTCTCACCGAAGATCGCAACTAAATATCGTCATGTTATATGCCTGCGCTCGAGGTCGCCACTCAGAAGAATAACTAAAGCTTTAGTTATTGTTCTGAGGGTCGCCAAAGCTCTACAACATCAAAACATCGACCTCCACTATCAACATTACTACGACGGCATCTACCTACCTACTATCAATATTGTTATGCTGATTGTTCTGAGTTATGCTGACAGCAAAGAGTTTTGGGTAGTCAAATTGCTCGGTGAATTTTGAGTTAAATGATACACATCCTCTTTTTCAATAAATAAAGTGAATTATATTTAAAGTCGTGGTTGTAGATAGTCATATTTGCTTCAATTTCTTTTTTATTGTATTTTCTCACGAATTCCCCTCGTGCGAAATTCTTTCTCAATCACACTCAACAAATCGTTGGCTCCACTTTTAAAGCATATCAAGCGCAAAAGCGTAAAACTATCGTAAATACCTATATCTAAAAAATCCTAGTGCCTCAAGCTCGCAAGCGCAGCTCATTTAAAGCGCCGCATACTAAATCTACTGCACTCATTAGAAAGTCATTGCTTGAGTGTAATCCTAAACATAATAGCAGTTGTTGCGCAATTACGAGAAGCTCATACAATTACAAATGTGTCTTACTATGACGCGTAATTCATTTGAATTTTCTAATTGTGTACCTCATGGTTAATGAAATTTATCCAAAAACCATATTTCGCTAGAAATTAGAGGCTTAAGAAGAGCATTTCTCTCCAGGTAGGCAGTGACTGAACTGTGCCCTTGGCATTGCAAATGTCCATGAGCGGTGGTTACCACTTAACATCAGGTGGGCCACTGGCTCGTCTGCCACCATTAGCAATAAAAAAAATTAAAAATAAAACTCAATTTAGCTAAACAACTTTTAAATGGAAGTTGTAAATTAACTTTTCACAAAATATGTCACAAGCTCAAGACTGTCTCAAGTGTGGGGAAAAAACGCTATGTATTTATGGACGGATGTAGTTTCGGAATGATACAAAGATTTGTATAACTTGCGTATACAATAAAAATATAAATGTTGTCCTACAAGACTCTAAAGCGTTTTATGAGCAAAAAGGCTGCGAAACTTACTATGTATAATATACAAATAAATAAAGATCGTTAACCGGTTCTGCATTCACCTCAAGTAAACTACTTAAGTAAACGCTAACCTTTAACAATATTCCTGTTCACAATACAGTTTATAGGTTAAGTACAAAATAATTTCGTTTTCAAAGCATCTGTATTTTCATGTCAAGGATTACCACTGACATCGTTTTTCGACGCATCTGCTGGTTTTGTTGCCCATCAGTGCAGTGTTATTACATGTTTATAGGAGGAGACAAATTATTTTGTCCGTGACACAGTTGCTCAGCGAGTTTGCAATGCGGGTATCCATTAACTGCGGACTGCGGACTTATTGTATATTCATAACATGATATCCAACTTCAACAACACGAGCATCATTCGTAGTTGTTACTCTCCTGCTGAATTCAGAGTTCGAAGTCTGTGTTTTTTTTTCATAATCATCATTTCAGCCCAGACACGCTTGCTGCTAGATTTTGGGTTCCCCTAAAGTTCTCCAAAAGGATGGACCAAAACCGTATTTGGTGACTAATAAAAGACATAGCATCTTACAAATTTAACTTTTCATTTGAATATTTCGATCTGTGAGCAGATATGAATGCTGAATTGAATGAGAGCCATAATAATATCAATAAATATAATTCCACAGGTGTGTTAAGTAACCGTGGAGGCACACCATTGACACGGCAGCCTCCACAAATGTAGAGACACGCTTGCTGGTTGCAAAACTTCCTGATCGCGAGGCAAGTTTCCGCGCCCGCGCATAATGCGACAACTAAATTACATGTCATACACTATCTGGACTCATCAGAAAGGTTTCAATTCCTCCGTTTATATTAAACACTCGAAGTTGGGTCCAAAAAGGCTACCCTAATTAATAGATAAAAATAAAAGATAAAATTTTGCTGGGCGGGGTAAGTGCTCTCGGCAGGCAGATAGACTGAAGATACAGGGTAAGATTGATTGTTGGTTACAGCTCGTTAGATGCGCTGGCCCCTTTCACCTGCACATAATTATGCCCAACATGTGCAATTACTTGCACAGTGTACGTACAAACATCAAATTTTTACCGAGTTTTCTCAATTGGACTGTTTTTTTTTAGTTACCTCAGAACTCCATCATTTATTTTCCTGATTTAATTTTTTTTATTTGAGAAGGAATAATTTCCTGTAGTTTTTATGTCACCAACTCAAGATATGGTGATGGCAGGAAAATTGAGGAAAACCCTTTTGTATAGGCACGTCCAACATGTTTCATATTTTTAACTGACTTCACATAAACAATTCAATTATATGTTTTTTATGTTTGTTAGCTCATAACTCTGTCATTTATTGTCCGATTTAGAAAATTCTTCTTTTGTTTTGAGAGGGTATTCTTCCCGATTTATCCATTGTCACCAAATCAAGTTCTAGTGATGAGATCCCCGGAAAATCGAGGGAAACCCTTACATTAATTTAATAGGCACGTCAAACGTGTTTCATGTTTTTTCTGAAACATTTCTGGTATTTTCATTGAGGTATTTTTGTCTGATAGTATGACTATCAGACAAAAATATCCTCTATATCATCCTTCCATCATTAGCCGAGCTAATGATGGAAGGATCATTGACCTTTAGGAGATAAAGGTTAGTTTTTTAGTTAAATACAATAGGCACGTATTGACCCCCGTTTGTATTCATTCAAGTTACTTCAGTGAGCTGGTACTAACTAAACTCAGTAAAAAGATAAAAATAAAAATGTTTAAGAAAAAATTTAAATAACTTTAAAAACACTAAAAACTCAAAAATAATAAAAGAATACACACAACATAACATTTTTATTTTGAAGTCGGGTGCTAAATTTTAGCAAACTACGGCTCGTATTAATAATAATCGCATCTCAAGAATGAGATTGATCTTAAGATACTGTTTTTGACAGATAATTCATACATTAAACGTCGAAACTGCATCTTAAGATCGATCTGAACTTTGAGATGCGATTATTAATACGAGCCTACATTTAGTTAGTTCTTACATTCGATTATTAATTTTTGCATTGATGATATATCCATTTTTGCATCGTTGGTGCCTCTGATCTTTTGAATTTAGACGCCAAAGGGAACATTTTTAGGATCACTCATCTTTGATTTTGTAGGAAGTTTTTGCCCTAGACCATATGGGAAATCAAAAATCTATGATACTACCTATTTATTTAGAATAAGTTATTGTTAGCTATGATACGGCTAATTTAGAATAAAGCGAATAAGTAATTGTTACCCATGTATATGGCTCACGTCCGCGCCGTAGTTCTCAACTACAATTTTTTTTATAATTAACAAGTAGGTAAGTAATTTATTATTGGTAACGAAGCACAAAAAGATATCTATGTCGTTAAGCCGCGCGTCATTAATTTAATTCAAACTGCGCACGAGTTGACGTTCTCATTCTAAAAAGTCTAATTACTTTGGTCATTGTCAAACACCCAAACACCTCTTCCTAACTATTATAACTCAAATTTATAGTTAGTAAAACGCTTCGAATAATAGGTAATTCAAGATTCAAGAAGCACAAATAGCTTCATATACTGAGTAGGTAAGTATTTATTTTAATTCTTATAGTTAAATTTTATTGTTATAAGAATTTTTTTGCCAGAACATAAAAAATATAAAAAATGACAAAAAAAGTCTGGTTGTATATAAAAAGTAATATTATCGATATCAAAATTACTTAATCAATAGAAGAAGTTTACTTAGACGCTACCGTTATTGCGATATTCAATGCCAGTTTTTCTTTTCTTCTTATTCTTTGTTTTTAAAATGTTAGATTGTAAGATATTAATAGAAATTCGATGAAAATTTTTAAACCCTTTCTGAGAAATATATGTATGTACTGTATGTATGTACTGAATTCACAATACACACATTTAAGGTACATACCTAATTCACACATAATTTTAAGTAAGTAGGTAAGCTCTTTACATTTGAAATATGGTTTTATTATGGTAAAAAATCAGTTAACATAATTATTACATTACACTACGTAATAATTTTGTTTTTTTTTTATTTATTTATTATTCGGATTATTTAATTCTAATTCTTATTTGTCAACTGTTATAAATTAAAACACAAAATTGGAGGAGTTGATGATTATTCAACTCGTCAATTTTTTTAATAGAATTAAAAGTTGTTTTTAAATAGAATTGTTTTGATACTTACTGGGTATTTATGAAGCCCTTTCAACTGAATCCTAACTTAAATGAATTTCCGTTACGACCAATCATTGTAGCTTTGGAAAAAACAGCTTAAAAATATTGGTCATAATTACTCATAATACATACCATGCCAAATCCATCTCTAACTTCCAATACTAAGTTCAGGAAACACAGAACCACGGTACATGACCACAGCCTTTTCACCATTGTGAATATTAACAAACAATTACTTCAATTAAATCCATTAACGGCTCGCGGCAAGATGGCCGTTGGCACTGCCGGCAACACTCCGAATGAGCCAGCCAGGGCTCGTAGGGACCAGCTTGACAACCTTGACCGTCACGACTCACTGACTCACATATACACTTGTATTATTTATTAATGTATCGACGATAAAAAGTTATCACAGTCTATCTTAGCTGCATAAAAAAGACGATACACAACATACATACATACATAAGATATTGCGAACAACGGACGCTTTCGCTTAAAAGACAAGTAAAAAATTGATGAATCATTTCAAAACTTTGGTGTCCTTATGGCAAATTGAAACTCATGTCTCGCTTTGCTGTGTCATTATTATGACATTGTTAGTGAGGGTAATTATGAAAATTAAATTAGTCCAGTTGATCGAACTACCTGTCGAACCACTTAACCATAGGTGAATTATCAATTAAATACAAACAGATAACACTAGATCAAACCAATCTAAGTGATACTAATGTTGGATTAAAAAACAATTCAGTCATTGAACTTTCATACACCTAGTAGTACAAACATTTTAAGAATCACAACAGGACGAATGCGTAATGATTACTTCTAGAGCTTCTAGTTGCCTAGCTGCAAATGTTTAATGATTGTAGTAATCATGAAGCGTAGGAGTAAAACATGGATTATGATGTCATCACAAAAAGCATACAGTCACGGATTAGCGTAGATCACTTCTTGGATGTTTGATGATCAATACGTCTAGACAAAGTTGGTAAGTTCCTAGGTATCAGTAAATACCTTTGCGATTAAGATATGTAACATGAGTTAACTATTGGCTTTAATATATGAGTGACTAGAGCAGTGGCCGCGAACTACGTTTCGCCATATATTTTTTCCCCTTTTCATTGATGCTCAGCTCCTATTAGTCGTAGTGTAATGTTATATAGCCCATAGCCTTCCTCGATAAATGGACTATCCAACGCAAAAAGAATTTTTTAATTTGAATCAGTAGTTCCTGTGATTAGCGCGTTCAACCAAACAAACAATCGAACTCTTCGGATTTATAAATTTCTAGCTGTGCCCGCGAACTACGTTTCGCTTTGAAAGACTTCAACGCTTTCTTAGTTATATCTTCTATATTTTTCCCGTTTTAGCAACATTTTTCATTGGTGCTCAGCTCCTATTATTCGTAGCGTGATGTTATATAGCCTATAGCCTTCCTCGATAAATGGACTATCCAACACAAAAATAATTTTTCATTCCTCATGCTCGGAAAGGAGCGTTTCCTTGATCTGAGTATTGGGAGGAAAACGCTAGTTCCCACCAGCGGGCGGGAAATTCTCATACTATTTACTTCCCTCCTTAGGGCGGAAAGTAAAATTTTAAAAATAGAACTGAATTAGGTTACGTACATACAATCTTTGGTACAATGATAATAAAAGTATTTGGCTGAATGGCCAGTAACAGGTAACGCGATGTGTTCCAAATTTAAAAATACCTGTGAAAAAGATAATTTTGGCGGGAGGGGAATCTGTTACGCTGTACCGAAATCTTGATTGTGTGATTTAGGTATTTAAGAAAAACAATGAATTCAAGCGATTCTGAAATTTCGGCTCCAGATTCAGTCACGAACGAAGCAAATACAATACTCGAAAATTTTTTCCCAAAAATTTCAAAGGAAAGATATTTAAATACATATTCCGACGACGAAGTGGCGAGATGCAAGGAATATAAAATCATTTTCTGAAAATGTATTTCTTATATACTTTAATGAACTATCTCATAAAGTGCAGGCGTCTACGCTATGGAGCAGATATTCAATGCTTAAAAGTACACTAAGTGTAAAACACGATGTCGATAAGTATGTCATGTTAGGAGTATTTTTATTAATAAATTTTATTAGAAAAGCTATTTTTTATTTTCCTTGCATTCGAAATGAAAAGTAGAGTGCTACACACGGGTAAAAGGAATCAAACCCTACTCGGACTATAGCCGCCCTCGCTGCGCTCGGGCGTCTAACAACCTCGTAGGGATTGATTCCTTTCCACCCTTATAAAGCAATCTACTATTTCAATTCGGACCAGTAGATCCAGAGATTAGCGCGTTCGACCAAACAAACAAACAAATCCAGCTATATTTATTATAGATTAGTATTAGTATAGATGTTATAGATATGTTCTTAGTTCTATCTGAAAAATGCAACATCAAAACTTAAGATTTTTTAAGAGTATAAATGTTACTGTAAAAGCCCGAACTACGGTAAATCTTAACATTTTCCGATAAATCTTAATAAGATTTATCGGAAAAACCAACTGTTAATAGTAAAAATCCCAACTGTTGTGTGATCATTTTCCATTTCGGACTTTTACCATCATATAGTACTCGGTAAATCTTAGAACTTACCACCAAGACGCGGTAAATGTTGAAAATATTCATAAGTGGTAATCATTGGGCCATTTTCCATATAAACCTAGTCCCCTGTTTTCGGGTCCGAATAGCAATCGACTTCTATAGTGAACAATTCGATTGCTATTCAGACCCGATAGTGAACTGTTATCGAAAAAAACTTATAGGATCAAACTGAAAACTTTAGGTTAGGTTGGCCGGCCGACAACCGGTTAGGAGACATTACTTTTTCATTTCTCATATTCGGAAAGTAGTGCTGTTTTGATCTGATTATTGGGTGGAAACATTGATTTACTAATAGTAAATCAATGGATGAAAAATGCTGCTTCCCTCCATAGAGAGGAAAAATCTCCTACAAATTACTTCCCACCTAAGGGCCGGAATGAACTTTAAAAATAGAACTGCTGTCAGCTGTGAATAGTTTTATGCAAAAAAAAACTAATTAAAAAAATGCTGCGGCAATGTGAGTTTCTAAACAGCCAGTGTGAACTTAGCGCAAACTTCTTTGAGCGGAATAAGCCGCAACAATTACGCGGTGAGTTCCATATTTAAAATTTAAAAAGTCTACATAAATTGGCGGGATACTAATCTGTTATGTATCTGTGACGGAATTCAAAAAATAGGTAATAATCTTTTATGCTAAGATTTGAATATTAAAAATGAGTTCAAGCGATTCTGAAATGTTGACACCAGATTCGAATAAAGACGAGGCAAATTGTGTTATCGAAAATCTTTTGCCAGAAATCTCAAAAGAAAGATATATTATTTATTATCAATAAATAGTTTAGATAAACAACTAGTTTTATTTTCCTCATATTCGAAATGAAAAGTAGAGTGTTTAACACGGGTAAAAGAACCAATTCCTATTCGGACTATAGTCGACCTCGCTGCGCTCGGGCGTCTAAATACCTCGGGAATTGATTCTTTCTACCCTCGGTTAACAATCTACTATTTCACCTCTCCAGCACGAAAAGGGTGCTTTTGGTGCGTCAAAACTCGCAGCAAAATCGCTTTTTGCTGCGAGCGAGAGGCAAAGTGAATTGAATTTCGAACACCACCTTATGGAATTTCTCGGCGCTGAAAAAAATAAACTAGGCGAGGTTCGTTCAGAAACTCAATTTGGCCAAGCGATTCAACTCATTAATATTAGATAATAATTATTATTTATTGAAGACCTTTTTAAAGACCGTGGTGTCAATTCTGTTGGCATTAGTTGGAATAGACTAAACTAAATTTAGTTTTAGTGCTGTCAAACCGTGTTTTTTGTTCGAAAATTTTAACTGAAAACACAATTTGACAGCACTAAAATTAAATTTAGTTTAGTTTAATCGAATTAGTGCCAACAGAATTGCCACCAATATTTAAAATAAATACCAGTGAACATTATATAGCTTAAAAATATCATGTTTGGTTTTTATAAAAATGTCAAGCAGTGCAATTTCCGAACGCAACTTCAAAAAAAAAATAGAAAACGAAATGGTGGAATTGGCGGCAAATCGATTTCATTCAGTATTAGGTCGTTTGAACTAATTTAGTGGATTATACGAAGAATGAGTGCGAATGAAATAATTTAGTGGATTATACGAATAATGAGTTATACGAATTATTGAAAGTCCTCCAGTTTCACTAGGCCCTTCTGCAAACCCTCCGCAATGCACAAACCTAGAGACGGAAATATTATATAGTACGCAAGTAAATAATGCGACAATCACAGATCCAAAAAAAACTTACTTTTAACTTGCACTTTTAATTTTTAATAATTATTGTTATTTTTTGTGAGGGTTTTTAGTTATAAGTAATAAAAAAAATATATTGTCTTAGTGGTTTTCTTACCTATACTTTTCTCGCTGGTAAAGGTGAAAAGTTGTATGTTCAACACGAGAGTACATTTTTTTTTATGTCGCGTGCCCATTAATGTGAGTAGTAGTAGTGCTCAGTAGTCTATATATGAATCACTCGCTACGCTCGTGATTCAATTCTAGACTAGGTACTTCGCTAGTTCGTGATTTAAAGTCAGCACTCGCAACAAAAAATAACTTTGCTCACTTGTTGTACAAATAACTATTCCTATACTGGAGGGAGACTCTGTATCAGGGTCGTTTGCTTAGGTACCTCCGTCTTACCTATTTCTGCCGCAAAGGAGCAGTGCTTGCATTGCTGTGTTCCGGTTTGAAGGGTAAGATATGGCAGTGAAATTACTGGGTACTGTGACTTTACATCTTGTGTCACAAGTTGGCAACGTACACTGTGGTTCTTGTGGGGGTTTGCAGTTTTGCTGCGAATCTCACAAGAGCCACAATGTATTATAGGTGACTGTTACCACTTACCATCAGGTGGGCAGTTTGCTTGTTTGCCAACTTTCTGCAATAAAAAATCCATCCCTGGCCTGCTCGTCTGGAGGGTAGCATTATGGCACTTGACGACTCTTCTACTCTACGGACTCTACTGACGGCCCCAGCGCTTGGATCAGCTGTGCTGGCTCACCGTTGGGCCTGTCTCCAGGGGGGGCGCTTGGGAAATGGCTAGCGCCGATCCCGATAGTGTCTCTATGGGGGTAGAAAGTGCTGATTTAGCCAGGTATGTGGTTTTATACCCGAGTTCAATGGCATATCCTCGGGGCGGCTTGTCAACTTTTCAGTCCCTTGTTGAATCGTAAAGAGATTCCCCCTCCGCAAAAAAAGGTAGATATTGTGACCACACACAGCGCAGCGAGCGGAGCATGAAACTGAATAAAACAGCATGTTTTCATGCTCCAGGTCCGAATAGCAATCGACTTCTATTAGGATCCGTCATCCGAGTCCGAATATACACCGCCTAATGACAGTCACAAATGTTTCCTGCACTTTCCTGCAAAATATGTCTTCTCAGATAAGTAGGTATGTATTATGTGCGTAGGCCACAAATGTTATCATAACAGGTAAATTGTCAAAGAAACACACATTGTTTTATTCTCAAAACCAACATTTACCAACCGTCATTAGTAAGTACTAGCATATCCCAAACTCTAATAGTAAAAGTCCGAAATATCGTCTATTTATTCTCTATAAAATCCAACCAACTCGTGTTGGTTTTACTGGCAAAACCTAAGATTTACCATTATACGGACATTTACAATAACGTAAACATTAAATAATGAAGCCTCGTTCGGTGAATCGGTATTTCTGATCTGGGTGGTGATTTTGTAACTCATCGATAATTCGGCAATCGATATCAAACTGGATGACGTATTGAGGAAAAGCGGAATTATATTTATTAGTATTGGTTGATACATTTAACAAATATACAAAGACCGCTCGGACGACGACGTTAGAAAATGTTTAAACACATTAAAAATCAGTTACAATCAAACAGAATTTTCAAATCTATACGAGGCCGATTGCCGATGAGTTACAAAATCATCCCACTGATCCCGGACAAGTACTCCATGGAGGAAGGGGCCTAGGAGGGACTGCAGTTTTGGGTTGTGAAGTCGCAGTGTAGCCCTAACCTAGCGCGCCCATAAGGGCCGATAGAACACCGGGGGATTTTAATGGTTAGGCCTGGCACTCTGCCGGGAGAGCCCCACACAAGCTCACCGTCTATTAGCCAACGGCGGGTACAGTGCGGTCATGCATTTCCCCCGGAAAAAAAGGAGAGACTGGAGTCCTACGGCATACCCAAAGGTACGCTTATTAGCCCTTGCTTGATATCGAAAGAGATTACTCCGTCTTAAAAAAATAATCATGATTGTTAAGGAGTAGGTATATAGCAAAACTTCCGATAAAAATGTCGGTAGTTGGTACTAACTACGCAGGCCAATGGTGCACCGCCCGCCCTTCCTCAATCGCATGCGACAAAGGAATATCAATAATTAGTACCACACCAACATGCAAATACTTAGATTCGACGCGTTTCGCCACTTCACGTGGCATCCTCAGGATGTTGTCGCCTTCGCTGCGCTCGGACGACCGAGCAAAGTGTTTTTTTTTTTTTTGCGGCAAACGCAGTTTGCCAACCACTATGCGGAGTGGAGGTGGAGAATCCTCATGGATACCCGCACGGCCGGCCGCACGGGTTATGCCGGACTTTTACCGGCTAAACTCCACCTTATGCCTTTAACCCTAAGGTCATTAAGGCTTCATCGGATAGCGACCGCCCCTCAGGAAAGGGGCGGCGCGGCGCAGCGCTGCCCTAGGCTAACTAGGGCATATGCGCTGTATAAGACGCCGGGGACCAGTGGGCCGGTCGTATCTGATGGGGACCTACTTCATCGAGCGTGCAGAAGGTAGCTCGGAGAAAATACTGACTAGCTAAGCGATATCTCATAGGCGAAGCTACGAGAGGGATTTAACGAGCTCTAGATGCTCGACAAGCGCGAGTGTCCTATCGCGCGGAGTTGGCACGTTCCTAAGTTTGCCGGCTAAGATGCTTAGCTCGGCAAGATTGACTTTTGCAATAGCGTCAAAGACGACAGCGAGGTCGTCCGAAGCAGAGGCGGGCGCCGCTTTGGAGAGCGGTGTGGGCTTTTGAGCTTGCGCTCGGGGACCCCACTTAGGGGGGAGAACGGGTGTGTGGACGGGTGCCGTTTTCGGCAGCGCCGGGAAATTGGCGGCTGTCGGAGCAGGCATGCTAGGACGGGATGGGCGGGAAGGGTGCGCTTTCGCGCCCCTGCGAGGCCGGGGAGCTCTGGGGCAACCGCGATAATTTGCTGTGTGACCCGATTGGCCGCACAGCACACAGGCAGGAGGGGTAGGGGTGTCCCGGGTACGGGTACATTCCCTGGTGGGATGAGGGTCGAGGCACTTTACGCACCTATAGTGGGCATGGCAGTTGGCCGCCGCGTGCCCGTAAAGCTGGCAGCGGTGGCACTGACCGGGGACGCCTTTTGCGCGCGGCGCAAAGAGGCTAGGGGACTTGAAAATGTCCCGGGCTGTGGGAGTGTTGGTCATTACGACCAAGACGAGGGGAAAGGCTTTGCCCCAGCGGCTATGCAACTTGTGCACGGCCTCTACGGGGTGGCCTTGGGAGAGCAGTGTGAACGAGCCGGCCTTTTATAGCTCAGCTCAGCTCCGGACCGACCATACCCCTGGCACTACCTCTGGGGGTAGTAACTTCGCATACTTTTTTATAACATTAATATTTATTCTGTATAATAATTTTGCAATAATATATTTTGGAAATTATACTTAGAAATTATGTTTAGAAAATCGCAGTAAAATGTAGATGAAATATTAAAAATCTAGACGGATAATAAAGGCCAGTTCTACACTCAAATTGAAACAATTAATTAATTAAAGTAGGTATTTTATTATATATTATTTTTACCTTTGTTTGTGTTTACACACACAACTACTATATTAAATACTTTTATATTAGTGACGGGGCTGGTGGAAGACATTTCGCTAAGAAATAAGCAGTGCCTTTGCATAGTGTTTCCATGTGTATATGTTCTTGATGCTGTTTTTTGTGTGTACATAAATTGTAAAAAAAAAACCTTAAACGGATTATTAACCAAACATCGCATACACCGTGTCTGAAATGTTTCAGTTTTGATTTGGCATCAGTCTGAGTGAGGCACCGAGCACATAACGTGAGACCTGAGAGAAGGCACGATCACGGCTAGAGAACGCGGTCTCCTGCCTTGGTCTAAAATCACGTACCAAACGATTACTTATTTGTTAATACGGTACCTTTCGTTTTGTACGGATTACGAAATACACCCAAACATAGAGCCACCTACAGTTTTGTTTTTATTCGCCAGCCGCAATGCGAATAGATTCCTATACGAGTAGAAAACCTGTGAGTTTTTCCGAATAGGTAGGAAAAGTCTTTGCAAAAACTCTACAGAAACATCCCATAATAACAGATAAATTACATGACAGTTTTTAATAGATGTTGATGTAATTAATCAATTTTATATACCTACTAGCTGCTGCCCGCGACTTCGTCTGCGTTTCTGGGAACTCATTAAATTTCAGGCTAAAAAGTAGCATGTGTCCTTACCCGGGACTCCAACTATCTCTATACCAAATTTCTTCTAAATCGGTTTAGCGGTTTAGACGTGTAGAGGTAACAGAGGGACAGACAGACACACTTTCGCATTTATAATATTACTATGAAAGTATGGATTGTAAGGAAGTAATACGGCCCACCTACCTGTACCTACCGCATGCATGACCCATCCTCTTCGCTCATCGGTGGTTATGACCGTGAGTTCCACGGTACAATGCTCATAGAGGCAGAATGTTTTCTACTCGACATGGTCGGTGGTAATAAGCTCTACTTAGTCTCCCCCTAGCTAGCTAAGTACGTCTTTTAGAGGTTTTTTTTTATAGAAAGCCCAGTAAATGACTCCATTCAACCTGGTGGTAAGTAGACATAGAGCCCAAATGCGAAGATAGCTAGTGCGGGAGAGAAAATACACACCGCTCTAGCCACTCTCACCTTGCCTTGCCGACCTGGCATGATGCTTCTTCGCACCTCTTTTCAAGGACCCGGAATTGTAAGAAGGAAGAAACACGTGTGCTGGCAGAGAGTTCCATTTGTTCTCACCGGTCTAAACTACTTTACTTGAAAGGAGAAGATGAGATTAGTGAAAAAAGCTCTCCAGAACACTCGCCGTTGTATATTTATTTATTTATTTATAGAATAGGTACACCAACAGTATATACATTGCCTATGATTTAAAGTACAAATATTCTTATATATATACCAATAACAGGCGTCACACCGTTGGCCGAACAGTATTGCGTTTACAACACTATACATTTTTACTTCACAATCGAATCCAAATTCTCAATCAAATACACACCACAAAAGACAAAACACAGAGACTATAAATAATGCACTATCACCACGGAACACTGTCTGCCTCTGCAATCCCAGGACAAAGTATTGATCATTCTTTATCCTGCGATTGCAGCAGCTGGAAAATCGATGCCTTAAATTTAGATAATGAGTCATGGAAAACGTCAATATCTACACCATTTTTCTTAATTATGTGTATAGGAGATAGAACGCGCTTAGTGACGCACATGCAGAGGTTCAACATTGTTAGCCACCTCTACATCATCAATAACGCGTGTTGCGCGCCACTGAATCTATCTAAAGCACAGAGTAAGTCATGGGAGCTATCCCAAAGGTGCGAGCAATATTCTACAGAGGACCGTTATAAGGCTTTCGATGTAGTCATTTGGGTTATGGTAATACTGCTTTTAATGAATTGCTTTTAAATCAGAATAATAATAATAACAATAATGCGTTTATTCCTCTCACAAAATATAGTTTACACTAAACAAAAGTACAATAGGGGAAGCACGAGACCGAAAAGTACCTACAGATCATGTTGTTCTTGGATCACCCGCCTCTCCTTACAAATACAATAGCAGGTCATATTATAAAATGATGATCAAAAGTATTAATAAGGAATTGGAAGGAATGGTAGGGGAAGGGGAAGTAATGGTAACGTTTAGGGGGGTTATTTTCTAAGAAGAATAAATCTATCACGATCACTTTGAATTTTCCAATCATTGCAGCGTCAATACTTACAAGACTGTGTCCACTTTCTGATAAAAAATAATAATGGATGCACTTTAGACTGTCAAAATTGAAAGCGATCTCGATAGATTTTTGTTACACAATTAAGGGGCAGGTTCTCTGTGGACCCAGACGGTTGGGTAGGAGGAGGCGCGCGTTCTTGGGCGCGCACCACCAAATACCCTAAGCAACCGGAACCGGGGACGAAAGTGGCCCAGCCGACTGACAACCGGCCGGGAGACATACGTTTTCCTCCCTGTGGCCGTACCGCCAAACTCAAAGCGATCACTCGCTATCGTTATCGTGACATTAGAACAATAGTTTTAATATCACAGGTGACATTTGAACTATTGTTCTAATGTCACGAAAGCGATAACGAATGATCGCTATGAGTTAGGTGGTAGCCCCCTTGGTCGCCCGTCTGGGGGGTCACATTGTGGTAACTTGGTGACCCCTCCCTAGGCAAAATCCCAGTGCTTGCGTTAGTATCATAACCGCTGGGCCTGTCTCCGGGGGGTGCGTTCGGGGAATGACGAGTCCGATCCCGAACGTGCCTCCATGGGGGTGGAAGTTACTGGAGGGTGGTTTAGCCAGGTATGGGGTTTTTACCCTAGTCCAATGGCATATCCAAGGGGCGGCCTTGTCAGCTTTTCAGCCTCTTGTCAAATCGTAAAGTGATTCCCCGCCGCAAAAAAAAGTTCTCTGTGGCCCATGCAGCCCATGATATGCGGTCCAAGACCCGTCTGAGTTCAGTGTCAATGTTATTACGTCTTTCCACGGTGTCCGCCCGACTAGCCGCCACGTGTCCGAAATATTCCGCATGCACTGTACTTTCATTCGCATAACATTGAATGTTCCCAAGAGAATCATATCATTGATATGCCGAAGAAAGAGTGTCGGGGATAGAAGGCAACCCTGAATAACGCTGGGATTTCAAACCCTTTGCCTTACGGTAAGCTTTCAAACGGATTACCGGTTTACACATTAATCCCTTCGATTGAATCAATTCGGGTTACCGCTTACCGATATCAAAAACCCCCAAATGAGTTACCGTTCTAAACTCTAATTAATTTGTGCACGTTATTTTAGACCTTACGTATATCGCGTGTAGATTGCTTTTGCATCGCATATATGCCGAAGAGCGCGACCGAACTCCGGCGTCATTGCGCCCGCAGTGCTATTTCAATCGCTAGGTGTGCGTGAGGGTAAGGGTAACCCAAACCCGAACAGTAAGCGGTTAAGCGCATAAACACTGAAAACCTTAAAGATTAGGTAAGCGGTAAATTATTGTTGTGGGTGGTAACCCCTATTTTACAGGTTATCGTTATTGTTGGGAAACCTGTTGAACGGCTTACCGAGCCCACTGGGTTACCCTTGGGTTACCATACGAATGGGTTACCCTTTCGAACGGCATATGCAAATGAACGGGTTTTCCGATCCCTGGAGAAGACCCTTGTGCGAGACCAGGGACCGGAACCGCTTACCTTTACAAGAGTTTTTAAGTGGGTTTTTTAAACGTTTGTGTTGAGAAACCCTGTCATTCTGTTTAAGATCATCAACGGCTTATTACTTAAACAAGTAAGCCAAACGTTTGAATTAATTCAAGGTAACTCAAAACCCAATAAAACCGTGTTTAAGGTTTTAGTAGTAAGCGGTTACGAACTGAGAGAAAAATAAATTGATCCTTATTATTATACTCGTAGGTATTCGATTCATTCTTAATAAAAATAGCCGAAGCTCGTTCTTGTGGGTTAATTTACCCTATCCTATAGGGTTTTTAAATTATTAAGCATTGAACGCAAATGATAATTGGTCTCTAAAGTGGTACAAATACGACTGATTTTTGATTGGACTTCTTCGAATAAGTGCACGTGCCGGCGGCCGGCAGTGGCGGCGTTTCTCAAAGGCGTCAATAGTACATTGTTACCCTAGGGGTGAAAGTAACTTATTTAGTCCCGAGACGGTGTTTGGCGCCCGAGCGTAGCGAGGGCACCAATAGTTCGAGGGACTAAATAAGTCTTTAACCCGAGGTAAACACTGTGCTTTTCATTACGAATACAAGGAAAGAAAAAAGTAACCCATTGAATTAGCTAAAGAAAAAACGTGTAAATTTTATTTTACGTAAATCAACAACTTCTGCTTTAGCCCGCTTTCTCTTATAAAATCAGGCGTTAACTCCATACCTGAATCAGATGAACTTTTTGTGTTAATTAAAACACAATGTTATAGATATATAATTAACAGTTAATACAAATCTCTGCTATACGGAAGTATTAGCAAAACTCTACAAATGGAAAAAACAAATGAAGATCGTATTGCCGCTTTTCTGCTTATTTTGTTATTTTTTCTGTGGCCGGCCAACTACCTAATCAGCCATTATTTTTCATTTTCATAATTAAAAAGATGGGTAATATTTTGCCCAAATCTATTTTATTTTAAAGATATAGTTGAAAATAAATTATAATAAAGTCATTTGAAAAATATATTCTTTAAATATTTAACATAATGTTATTTCAATTTTTATACCGCGCTGTAATTGAGTGGCTGTATAGAAAGTCGGAACATGGTTCAATAAAAATGTGAAAAAAGAAATAGTTTCCTTTTTAAAATTTAACAGCAGCTGTCAGTTGAAAGTGATTTCCCTAGGGCTGAAAAGTATTACTTTCAACCCGCTCCTTAGGCAACTTCAGACCTACTTTCAGAGTATGAGTAATGAAAAATCTTTTGCAAAACACCGCTACACGCTACTTTTCATTTTTGTGTATTTGCATCTAATTCTTGAATAATAGAAGCACTTGTTTCGGTAATTTGTTTGTTTACTTATGACGTTTGTCACTTTCTTTGCCCTAAGTGTGAGTGACTTCTATGCCCTAAAAATTCAACCATTATATGTATATAATAATAACCAAACCAATCGACTCGTCACGGGAGAGCTGAAGACGTTTTCAAACCCGATAGGTAAGCGGTTAAATAAAGTTAATAGAAACCGCTAGGGTTACGTAGCTTCAAAACCCCATCAAAACCCTAAACCCTATACCCTTAGGTTTGTTAGGTTTAACCCAGTTATAGGCCCGGCTCTCTGCCGGGAGAGCCCCACCCACACACGCTCGTCGTCTAGCCAACGGCGAGTACGATGGGGTCACGCATTCCCCTCGAAAAAAAAAGTCTTAACCCAGTTAAAAGGCTTACCCTTATACAAATTAATCCGGTCAAATGGTAACCCAAATTAAGGATTAATTTTCGAATGGCTTAAGCCAAAAAAAGTATTAACCCCAAGTACGGGTTTTCCGGTCCCTGTGCGAGACGCTATCGAAGACTTTGGCCATATCTAGGCTAATAGCTAGTAACTATCCGTGCTTATCTTCACCCCACAGATGCGTCACATACGCTAGAAGATCACCCGTCGATCGCTTCGGTCTGAAACTGTATTGCCGATCGTTAATCAGAGAGTTATCCTCTAGATAACGGATCAGTTGGTTATTTAGAATCCTTTCCATGATTTTACACAGTACTGGAGGTGACAACTATTGGTCGATAGTTGGCCGGGTCCGAACGGTCCCCTTTCTTGGGCACTGGCTACACATAAGACTCCTTCCAAGCCGCACGCGTCCCGAAGAGTATGATGGTTTGTACAGGCATGAGACATCCCGAGGGGGCCCCGGCCCAAGAGGTCGCGAGCTCAGAAATAACCTAACATTTTTAAACAAAATTTTGTACCAAGTAAGAGTATGTACTTACTTCAAAATTAGATTTTTTTAAGTAAGCTTAAAATCTATTAAACAGAGACACCACAACTAAATACCATATACAAATTCTAACTAATTATTAAGATTTCATTTCCTTTTCAGTGCTTCCATTATATTTTCCTTAAAATTTGTAATTTAGATTCTCCTAACGTCGCCACAATGTTATGGATCTCCGGGCTAGATCAAATAAGCACTCACAATTATATATACTAATTAACTTATTTAATCTAAATCCGTTTGATTTATACCTTGGTTTAAACAAGGATACAGAGGCGAGTTCAGAGCCTTCGCGCGAAGTACAACTTTTCGCTCTAACCCCGTTCAATGCCTTCGAGCGTGACAACCGGGTGAAACAACCGACCCGTTCAAGACCTTTGAGTGTCGGCGCGAGTTACAACCGAACAACCATTGAATTTGATGGTTGTAAAACGCTCTGACGTTTATGACTGAAATACTCTTACGTGATTGGATGATATTGGCGGCCATATTCTATAATGTCATCTACTAGAATGAGAGACAAATAAAAAAACATGTGAAAGAGGGAGATAAAAGATTTGGTTGCTGCAATCCGTTCAACGCTCATTGTGTCAATTTTGTCATTTTTAACAGTTATTTTTGCCACCTAGATGCTATCCGAACGCGCCTAATATGAGCGTTCGGTTAGAAGAAATGTGAACAAAAGTTGCATTTTTATCTGTTTACGTCAACCGTTCGGATAGCTGAAAAAATGTCAAAAATGGCATTGTGAACTGCCAATTTCGCCCCAGCTATCGAAAGGCGTGTTCGGGTAGCCTGTGGTGGCGTTTTTAGCATTATCAAAATTGGCGTTGATGTAAAGCGTTCGGTTAGAAGGTTATGAAATTTTTGCCATTTTTGCTCCACACCCTAACCGAACGCTACATTATCAATATGTCAAAGTCATATGCTATTATAACCTAAATTTATTTTCAGTTTCCAGATTCTGGATGTATTATGATGTAATAAGCTCGCTTCATGATTAACGATCATTAATTTCCATAAATAATGAAAATAAAATTTATTTCGTTAAAACTTATTCAATCGTGTCAAAAATTTTACGTATAGTAAACGTCAAAAATCTTAAATGTCAAAATCTGCCACTTTTGACCCTCTTCGATAGCTGGGGCGAAATTGGCAGTTCACAATGCCATTTTTGACATTTTTTCAGCTATCCGAACGGTTGACGTAAACAGATAAAAATGCAACTTTTGTTCACATTTCTTCTAACCGAACGCTCATTGTGTCAATTTTGTCATTTTTAACAGTTATTTTTGCCACCTAGATGCTATCCGAACGCGCCTGAAGAGGGTCAAAAGTGGCAGTTTTTGACATTTAAGATTTTTGACGTTTACTAAACGTAAAATTTTTGACACGATTGAATAAGTTTTAACGAAATAAATTTTATTTTCATTATTTATGGAAATTAATGATCGTTAATCATGAAGCGAGCTTATTACATTGTAATACATCCAGAATCTGGAAACTGAAAATAAATTTAGGTTATAATAGCTTATGACTTTGACATATTGATAATGTAGCGTTCGGTTAGGGTGTGGAGCAAAAATGGCAAAAATTTCATAACCTTCTAACCGAACGCTTTACATCAACGCCAATTTTGATAATGCTAAAAACGCCACCACAGGCTACCCGAACACGCCTTTTGAGCGAGTTAAAAAACAACCGGACAACTATACCCAGAGGCGCCTCAATAACGCGCCTCAGTGGTACACTCAGGGCTACGTTCCAAAACATCACCAGAGTGCACTCGGTCACCCGAAGTATGTCCTAAAACATTTCGGGTGCACTCGAGAGTGTTGGAGTGGCATGTCCTAAAACGCTACGGAGTGCACTCGATCGAGTAGAATCTCACCCGCATAATATAGCAAGGTGTAATTTCACTCGATTGGATTTGGCGGGAAATTGTGTGGTTGTGTGTGATTGTGATTACAAAGATTTCATATTCACACACAATTTGTATACTCGGAGAGCCAGGATGAGCTTCGTAACGTCGACACCAAGTTAATTTTAAATTCCAAAGACTATAGGTATCGTAAGTGACACGATTGTAAAATTGGCCTTTATTTCCGCTGAAGCTAGGTTAGGCCGCGATTTACAGAATTCATATTCTGTTAGTTTTAGCATTTTCGTAGATGAAACAGAGGAATGTAATCCATGCATTAAAGCGAACGGACGCGCCGATGAATTATATATTTTCTTATTTTTGTATATTTGGTTATGTAAACAAAGCAGACAACACTCTTGCCGTTCTAAAACAACCCACACTCCGACCACCCTAACCGGGCTACGTTCCAAAACATCACCCGAGTGCACTCGGTCACCCGAAGTATGTCCTAAAACATTTCGGGTGCACTCGAGAGTGTTGGAGTGGGGTGTCCTAAAACGCTACGGAGTGCACTCGATCGAGTAGAATCTCACCCGCATAATATAGCAAGGTGTAATTTCACTCGATTGGATTTGGCGGGAAATTGTGTGGATTTTAAAGTTGTGTGTGATCGTGATTACAAAGATTTCATATTCACACAATTTGTGCATCTCGAAGAGCGAGGATGCGCTTCGTAACGTCGACAATAAGTTAATTTTAAATTCCAAAGACTATAGGTATCGTAAGTGACACGATTGTAAAATTGGCCTTCATTTCCGCTGAAGCTAGGTTAGGCCGCGATTTAACAGAATTCATATTCTGTTGGTTTTAGCATTTTCGTAGATGAAACAGAGGAATGTAATGTAATCCATGCATTAAAGCGATCGGACGCGCCGATGAATTATATATTTTTTTATTTTTGTATATTTGGTTATGTAAACAAAGCAGATAACACTCTTGCCGTTCTAAAACAACCAACACTCCGACCACCCTAACCGGCCACTCTTCCCCCACCACCTACTCACTCCGGGTGATGTTTTGGAACGTAGCCCCGGCCACTCTCCCCCCACCACCTACTCACTCCGGGTGATGTTTTGGAACGTAGCCCTGGGGGGGTCAGCTTTCTAATTGACCAATGCCAACAATGGCACGATTTGCAAAAAAGGGAAGGCGCTCTACGAAAGAATGAAATAATCGATTTTTTTTTACATGCCAGGATTCAATACGGACTTACCATTCTGGTAGGTTTTGTTATATATATGATAACTGAAAAGTAATTTGAAAAATAGAAATCACGGGCCATGAATTTTCAACATCACGATTCTTACAATATTGTCTAATTTCAGACAAGCGAACCTTTCGTTAACAATTTGTTAATGAAAGGTTCAACCAAATTAACATCAAATTATGGTAGGAATTATATTTTATGTAATGGCATCTAGCTTTCTTATCATTTGAACTGATTTGAACGCTGTTTTTTTCTGTGTTCTTTTCTGTTTATTTTGTGTCTTTGTCGGTTTATTTTGTGTTTATTTTTAAATTGTGAGTGTCCTTTGCGAAATTGACGCATTTTGCTGTGAATTCATTAATTACAATCTAAGAGATAGAGACTTTCGTAAGCGAAATGGACGCTTTCGTGTTATTACCTCAGATTACGATATAGAAACTCAATACTTTTGTGTGATATTGACGCTTTTTGTGTTGTTTTTCCACCATGGTTGGAAAAGGAAGTGTAAAGTGCGCAAAATGCGGTGTAACGTCAAAGAAAATTATCTACCTACTTTTTTGACCTTTCACAGGTTTCCACTCCCGTCGATTCATGGATCTCTGAAGTAAGTGTATTATTTTGTACTTATTTACACTTACTAGTTAGAACTACGTCTATAAAATAGTGTAGCCTCGAAATCATAATACCTACATTAATTCTGATAACCTCAAATTACCAAAAATATGACAGATTTCCCATATCATAAAACATCTAAACAGATCCCTATATAGATTTATGGATATATAGTTTATACGGTTTTGTCGGCTTTTAAATAATACATAAATTTCCTTTTCAGAGCCAGAGTTTGGGCAATGTTTTGCTATCCCAATGATGATTGGACTTCAGATGAATCATTGCTGAAGCTGTATAAACAGCATAAGATGCTATGCAGAAATCATTTTGATGATTCATCATTTACTAGCAGTGCCAAAACAAGATTGAATAAGTTCGCCATTCCAGCAGAAGCTCAAAATATTTTGTCCCAATTACAAGATGAACATCCACCTAAAGAAGCACAAAAAGCTCAAGTAGGTAAATTTGGTATTTAATAACAGTTTGATTTTGTTAAGTGAAATAGTCAAACTTATCAACTAAAATAGAGAACACCAATCTTTATTAAACACGAAGTTCTGTATACATGTAATTGCGATCCACAAATTGGCCATGGTCCGAATTGAATATGGTGATATTTGCACTGTTTGCATGCAATCATTTCGGACCACTTTAATAGCACGATCGTATGCACGTCTGTCAATGTCATTAATTAAAAAGTCTTGTTTGACAACATTAGTGAAACATTTCATGGCAAAATCTTAAAAGTTTTTACAGTCAGTTAATTAAGTTTTATCAACTCAAAAGTTAATAAATATTAAGTGACATATTTTATTCCAAATCGTCTTAACATCAAAATTTGAATTTGACATTTGCACACACAGTGCACTACCTTGTTTTCGTGAGCACTGATAGCACCGCTTCGTGACATCACTCATGACGTGACATTGCTTTCGTAAGGCACACGTCGGTTCAATTCGGACCGGATTGTTTGCACGCTATCGGTGCCAATTGTGCATAATAGCTCAATTTGGACCACGGGGATTGATAGTTTTTCTAAAGAATTCCATTTTTACCTGGCCTAGAATTCACTAGTCAGTTGGATTGGATAAAATATTTTTGTTTATTAAACCTGTTTTATAGAAAATAATATTTCTTAGAAACAATGTCAATTAATAAGCATAAAATGTTACAGTTCCAGGAGACCACACAAATGGAAGTTACGGCCAGTACTTCTCAGTGTTCTATATCTTTAGAGCACTCAAGTGAATATAACCTTCAGAGCCATTTGACCAAGGTAATTCAATTATTAATAATTCTCAAGGGTAGATTAATCTTCACTTCACTTCTTTATGTATATGGCAATCGGCCGTAAACACAACCATTACTGCCAAACTCAAGTTTTGGATAATATACTTGTTTATGAATTTACTTTTAAAATATGGCTGAAAGTATAAGAGATTGTTTTGAGTTACCTGAAAAAGGACAAAAAAAGACCTCACAATAACGTTACAACAGGGTTTTAACATTTAATGTATATGATATAGGATTTGTTGGACAATTAAATATAATCTTGGAGTGTATTAGAGTTAATATTAGAAGGCAATTTAAAAACAAGACTACAATTATATTGATTTCTCTGTAATATCTATTATCAAATTACCAGAATATTAATTCGTTTTTATAATCTTATATTATAGGTGAAGCTAAATGGAGTCACAAGAACTTTTTGATATAGAAAAAAAGAAGTTTTTGCTCCAGCATTGACCCAGCAACTCCTTCAACCAAATAGCAAACAGAAAATGAAAGTTCAGCTAGCTGCTCAAGTCTTAAGTCACTCTCTCGCGTCAGGATTATTTGTTAAAGTAGCTCAATGCTTCCCGTATGATTTCCAAAACCTTATCATGACGTCGCGAGTTATGACCCTTTTCTAAAAGAACTTTGCATCCCATCAGTATGTGCCTAGCTGTTCCTGATGCTTCACCCCATGTATAACATGTTTTCTTTTCTGTGGCTATTCCCCATCTTGCTAAAATTACATTGGTCTGGGAGAGACATCTGAATGGCGTTAAAATACAATTTCAGAATTGCAGGCTGGTCACCTGCAATTCATAGAGTAGGGTTTGCCGCTTTAGAAGCCGTGGAATGCAGAATTCACCTAATTGTTGTGCCAGAAGTTAACTAGTACGAATTGGTATATTGGCCAGTCTGTCTTCCAGAATCTTATTTATTACAGCAAGTTAACTACTGTTATACTAATGTATCTTAAAATAAGGTTAGCTGCTGAATTTTACTGGCTATAAAATAAACTAAGATAGTAATGCCTTTGTTCTAGTGTACTACCAATATCAATGTTTTTTTGTTGAAAATAACACAAATCCAACATGGCGGCACTGTTGCCCATACTCCATTAAATATCATAGGTCAGAATGTCATTTCATATTATATGAAAAATTCCTTTTAACATTTGAAATCTTTTGTTTACTTTCAGATGAATTACCACAAGATGCCTCAGCGACTGCAACACTGATCTCAAATTTGAACCAGTTATTCGACGATATGAATGGTGACACGCCAGACAGAAAAAGAGGAAAAAAATACCTTACCAAATGTCTTCAAGCAGCCCTCATTTAGATTTTTTAATAAAATGATAGTTTTTTTCACGGAAATGAAATTTTTAGAGGCAAGAAGTAAGCCCCCTTCACAAGATGGCTGGTTGAGGACGATGAATGGCAATCAAGCGCATATTTAATAATTTAAACAAATATAATATTGACAAAGTGGCCAAAGGCTCAATTAAGATCCCCTCGAAAACTGTTTTGGTTGCATTTGAACTGTGGATGTAATCCAAACCTGACTTCAATTCAATATATTGCAACATTGAAAACTAGCATAATAACAAATCTAGTTATTAATAATAAAAACAGAAACTGAAACATGGATGATAATATTGATATACTAAATAATTTCAAAGTGTTTCTTCATAAAGGGTGTGCACAACGAACAATTGATGCAGATGTTTTTATTGAAGGTGTAGAGAGTTAGATATACCTCAGTGTTCTGGAGAAATGCAAATATGTGCATATGTGTGCGGCTTTATAGCTGAAAATATAGATAACAATTGCGAACATTGTAAAAAAAATATGCTTGCTGATCCAAACACTGAGGTTTCTCATTTATTTATTATTACATCCTTTAAAGAATATGACGACATAAGATGCAGTTTGAAATACATCCAGCCCAGTTTCTGTGAAATGGTTGAAAATGCTGCAAATTTTAATACTTATTTAAAAGAAAATGTGCATGTAAAGGCACTTTAACAAAATTTATTACAAATATGCGATAATTTAAATAAAGATTGGCTGAAGGGTGTGAAGAACATTTTAAAATTAATTTGAAAAAAATGTATGTAAATTTTTTTTAAATGGCTTTATTATAACTTACTTTCAACTATTTCTTTTAAAAAATGGTAAATGTTTTGCCCAAATCTATTATATTCTAATATAGTATATTGAGAGTACAGTTGCTATATGCCTGAAACAGTTTTGTATTATTAAAAATCGAGGTTTTGTTGAGGATGCTTCTAAAAACCCCGTATCGAGAGAAATAAATATTCTGAAACATATTTATAAGCTTGTATTATTTGGCATTGCTACGAAATTCCCTATTCCTACTAAGATTTGGCGTTTTTATATATTTTTTGGTACCTGCAGAACCCGGAATCGAAAATTCTATGACTTAGCTGATACCGGAATTTCAATAGGCGTATGTAACAATTAATTAAATCAATCATTTAATTGATTGTTTTTTACGCCTATTGAAATTCCGGTATCAGCTAAGTCATAGAATTTTCGTAAAGCAAAAATCAAAAACACTATTTGAATCTCCCGCGTACAAAAAGTTTCCGATGGCATAAACGGGAGCGCTAGTGAGCTCGATGTAAGCATTTTTGAAGTATGAAGTTGCCGTTCTTCCCTTTAGGGTATTTGTGTTCTGTGGGTACACTTGGTTTCAGTCATAATCACAGAACACATATACCCAAGGGAAGAATGACAACTTCATAGAAAAACACGTTGGACAAATTTTGACTGTACTGCCATCTTACTGTGGCCCCACGCACTATCTACGCTACGCGGTAAAATTCAAAAGCACTGTAATATTATTTTTTTATTGTAATCGTAATTTATGGAAAGTAGATAATATGCAATGATTTTAATTATAAATCATTGCATATTATTTTCTAGTTTCCATAAATCACGTCAGAAGTCTCAGAATAGTAAAGGTAAAAATTAAATAAAAGTATGATAGTTTTATTTATGTTTTATTGTGTTCATCTTCTTTTTTATTGCTAGTTTTGAAGCAGATTCTACATATTCTCGGTTGTTTAATGTACAATACCTTTTAATAGTTATGTGAAAAACACTATTTATAATAATTTTTACATTTATTGAGACATATTTCTCACACTGTTTCTAAAAGGTGAAATTTATATCCTCACAGAGGTTTTTTAATAACAATGTTTTTAAATCCAATATTGATGATGACATTAAAGAGAAATTATCGCATAGAGTAGCACAATCTTCAACACATTTAATTTAATTTCTTGATGCATAAATTAATTTCTTCTTAATGTCGACATACTCTTTACATTCTATGAATGAATGTACATTTTCTGTCAACTTTAATATCTTCTCAAACACACCACAAGTCACATTCAGTTTTTTTTTTATAATAAACCCACATAATAAGCACAAGCTTGCATTTCAGCTGAGTCAGTCATGCTTGCTTCAAAAGTGTGGTCCACTGAAGCTAGCATATTGATCACAATATCAGGGGCTTCTAGGGGTTTTACTTGTTGGCTTGTGTGTGGTGTAGAAAACATGTCCTTGAAATTATTTATTATTGTATAATAAATGTCTGTTTCACAGTTTCCTGACTCTATGTGGTTTAGAAATTATAGATGTTTTCCATCCACCTATAAAATTGTGAGGCAGTAGGATTGCAATTTGCACAATTTGCCTGGATTGAGCCAAATAAATTTTCCACTGCATCCTGCTGTACCCGACGGGTTGACAGATATTTAATCCTGTTTGCCTTTAAGATTTTTAAATATTTGCAAAATACCTCTTAAAGTCCAGACCCACCCATCTTTCGAAGGTGGTGGGCTCCGGCATCCAACAAACTCTACTTCCTCAAAAAATTTTTCATTAGTTCAAAATGTTTGAAATGCGGCGAGTTCATGGTTATGTTTGTTGAGTGTGGTTTGCCTCTCCTCAAAACAGCAGAGTCGCTATTTACGGCGACAATTTCTGCCATTGTAATTGCACCTGCAGGCAGTTCCCCTGAAAATGTAATAAAAAGTAAATAATGAAAATTGTCAAAACTATAGAAATATATAAACTAGGAATTCAGGCAATATTTTTCCTAGGAGCTATCCGACAGTCCAACACTACAACTCAATCGACTTATTTCTTCTAGCTGTTTTCCTTATTTTGCATTGTTATTCACCCTCACAATGACAAATCTTACATTCCAACATCTGGATGAAATATTTTTATAAATAATACTTTTAGTTAAAATCAGCTGCTGTTTGTTAATTTTTTATGAACTTTGTAGGAAATGTTTAAGTATGTCAAGGTATTAAACTTAACTAGAAAAAATTAATCAGGCCTGCCCCATAGCATGATCAACAAAACACACTATGATCAAAACAGTTTAGTGCTTTATCATTCATATTGATTTATTGTTTTATCATAATTATTGTGATTCAGTGTTCATGCTATGGGGGCTGGGGTGGGAATCGAACCCACGGCTTTTCTTAATCAGAGCTCTTTGCTCTGAGCTATAAATTTTAGTTTAGACATTTTTAGGCATTCATATCAAATCTTTATAAATTTTCAGGTTCAGTTTAATTGATATAACGATTACCTTGGGATATTTTTGCAAACATGCCTGCAGCCACCAAATGACTCAAAACCTGAGCTGCCTGAGCTGACTAACTTTCATCTTTTCTTTGCAATTAGGGTTAAGGTGATCCTTCCTCAGTGATGGAGCAAACATGAAATTTGGATTTACATTATCTCAGTCATAAAAGTCTTGAAAGTCTTGAATGTGACTCCACTTGGCAATGCCTGTAAAGAAATAGAACTATTTTTAGAAACCAAGGATTTTTTTCCTATATTATTTATTTATTTAACAATTTTTGTACACATAAAACTAGACAGCACAAACAACACATAAGACACAATGTACAAAGGATCTGCTTATTTCATAAATGAAATTTCTTCCAGCAGACCCGCAATTTTCTATTAATTGATATCTTCTAGACAAGTTTTTATTGTATATTGTTTAAATAATATCTAACTGGGTTATTCATATCTAACTGGAGTTCCCAATTTTTAATTTATAGTACAGTAAGGAGTAGAGTATGGATGCATTGGTGGTGCTGTGGACTCGGCACTGTCCTTCTTATCGGGACGTCCGTAGTTCGATCCTGCCATGTACCAATGTATCTTTCGTTTTTCGAATTTCATATGTACATTTGTCGATGCTCCTATGGTGAAGGAAAACATCATGAGGCAACCTGCATTCATCTATAAAGAAATTCAAAGGTGTATGTGAAGTCAACCAATCCGCACGAGGCCGGCATGACTGACTTAGGCCTTACTACCCTAACCCTTGGGTAGCCTCGAGCCCCTCAGTGGGGACATATATTATGAGCTGTGATGATGATGATGATTGTAAGGAGTTGTAGTTTATAGTACAGCTTGCATAGCAATTGAAATTGATAATACAGACTTTATCCATAGTGCTCAGACTCGGACATTTGGATGGAGTGCAAGCACTATTGATAAAGTATGCTGTCTCAATTTGAAATGTTAAAAATTTGGCATTATCAATCAATAAATGAACCATAGTCACACCACTGAACTGTCTAAATAATCATTATTAATATGCAACAAGAGCACTCTACAGGCGGCATATAACTATCACAAGTCTTAGGATGGAGTCCACTCTCAGGACTCAGCATCCACACATTGAATGCATAAAATGCTAGAAATATTTATTTTAACACAGATATAAACAGGTAGGATATATACAAAAGCTATTTTTATTCACCTTGTCAAAACCAATCATATCTGGAACAGCATGTTTGGATAATCTCTTCTCTTCAACATTAATAAAGTCAATAGTATATATAATCTTATAATTCTTTGCTCAGCATATAATTTATGTTGGAAGTCCACAGATGACCAACTGTCATTTGGAAAACAATACTTGGCCCACATTTCACATCTGAAAAAGAAAATATTATGAGCGAAAGTTCATTTATCATTATGATATTTAATCTACGGAATTTGAGACTATTATAATTTTATGTTCTTGCAGTAACGCTAATAGAACTCAAAGAAGTGTTATCTCTTTTATTGTGAACATAACCGCTACCGCTTTAACCGGGGTTTTTTGTCTTTTTTTTTTTATTGTAGCATTTGGTCGTTAGAGAGGATAACAACCATTACTGCTAGTGTCAAGTGCCAGGATAGACAGTTTCATAAAATAATTTCTCGAATATTTGAGAGAAGTTTTCAACATCGTTGTTTGACAACTGCGAGGAAGGCTTGTTGAATAACAAAAAAAGGACGTGGCAATGTCAGAAGTATTTAAACTGGTCAATTTTAACACTTACCGTCGAATATTTGTTGTTCCTGGCTTTGGAAAGCGATATAGTATAATGTTTGCATCATCTTGTGGTGAGATTCCACACTTGAGACATTTTCTCTTCAGGTTATCACAAACACAAACTATTGTTCAAATTGACATGTTTTAGAGTCACTGTCTCAGGAAAAGCAATTAAATCTAAGTAACAATAACAACACGAAAAAGAACTCAAGTTTAACACAAAAATCAAAACAAGTCACTGTCTCCAAACGAGTCTATTTCTCACGTAAAAACACAAAGACACTATCAAAAGTCTAAAAAAAGTCGTTATCTCAAATGCAAGCACACTTCGATATTATTGCGTAAATTCGCAATGGAGAAACAAAAGGAAAATAATTCATGGGCCAGAAATATAAATTCGGCCATATTTTTTGTGAATGTATGTTGCCAGTTCTAACATTGACTTTACATCCATTATCCATTTAATAAATAATCTTCAAACTCAAGTCTTTCTGGATAATTTTAAACAAAATATACTTAAAAATATTAACTTTAGTTAAATAACGCAAATTTATGTTTTAAAAGATGTTTATCATCAGAAAATATGGTTAACATCTATGAATCTTTTGTTATTATTTACTACCAATTTAGGATTTTTAGAAACATGTTTTTTGAGGTAACACTCGATGTATCCCTAGTAGGTATGTCTCATTGCGCCAATAGAAAAGTCGACCGCCCCTGGTCATAATACAATAGTTGCATGCGCTAAGACCTTGCTGTTCCAAAATAAAAAAAGTTAAAAATATTTTATATTTTTTTTTTTATTTTTTTTTCTCCCTGTTAGGGGAAGGCAAAGGAAACTTAGTCCATACAGCCTAGTCTTTAGTATTTGGATTATATTAATAATATCTCGTTTTGAAATTAATTATTATTACATTTGTTACTTTTCCTTTTTTTTTTATATTCATACATTATTTTTATTAATTTTTTTTATATTATATTATATTTGTTTTTTTTTTTTTTTTTTTTTAACCCTTTTGATGAGGAACTTAAAATTACTAGTAGTAAACAAACTGAAAACAACTCAAAAAGTTACTTTCATTTTATTTGCTTTGAATTTGAAACTATAACACCCAATAAAAATTGTCGCTAAAACATCCGTCAATTATGTTTAACGTATCAATCAAATCAAACCATAGATATAGAATGGAATAGATGGGCTATAAAAGCCGTCAAACATGAGGAAAAGAGATAAACTTATACACATTGCCAAAGGAAAGAAGAAGACGACATCATTTTTTTTTGTCTTTGTCACCGTATATAGGTGAAACTGGTAGTGGGGATTGTTTATCACCAGCGTCTGGTGCTAAACAAATACGTGGATGAAATTTGTTGTGTGAAGTATAGCTCACTGTGCAATTATTTAACAGTTTAATTAGTGTAATTGTGAACTATTTGAACATTTAAATCTTGGTGCACTGCTCCGCTTTAGGTTGTAATAGTTATAGTGCTAGAAAACAGGAAAATATAACCTTTACAGGTAAGACCTAAATTGTGTCAATATTAAGCGCCAAAACTATTTTTTAAATTATAAATACAAGTTATATTGCAATATTTTATCCTTCTACTATGGTTCTCAATCATATTATGGGATTAAACATGAAATTTCAAACTAATTATAAGGTTACTATTAACCTAATAAGTTAAGAATGTCGCCATTCAATAAGGTCACTTATACAACCAACGCGTATAACATTTTGCCGGGTTATAATGATACCAGTCGCTACGACAATTTTTCCTTGATTCGTAGGTAATTTGTTACGTTAAAGGGAACTCACATATTAGTTTCTGTGTTACATTAATATTGACATATTTAAGTATAAAATTTTGAGCATTTTAGATAACAAAGGTAATTCTTTTGAAGTGAAACTTTCTATTTGCTTGTTTGTCTGTATTTAACAGATTTCCTTCGGAGATAATTACTCGAAACAGTTGGGTTAAAGCTACTGGTCGATTGAATTGGCAGCCAACCAAGCATACCCGAATGTGTTCTAAGCATTTTGAACAACAGTGGATTCAGAAAAACAAAAAAGGCACTTTTCTTGGGAGTGGTGCTATTCCTAACTTTTTTTACAGGTCAGTAACTTATACATATTATATCTACAAAGTAAATACCCTATCAAGCCGAAACCTATATTTATTTTTCACAGACCCCAACTATTTGTATAAGGGATTTCAAAATTAATTTTACAGTTTTGGATTAATGACACCAAATTTTTTATAAGAGTATGTTAACATGGGTAGGTACCAAATTCTTTTCTACTATTTTGAAATGGCCAAAAATATTATTAATGGTTTGATTTTGGACATTTCCTATTTATATAACAAGTCTGACCATTAGTACAGATACAGTTTAGAAATTTCTTAATTATTATTTTTAATGTTGTAAAATTAGCACCTGCTTTTATTTTTAACCTGTATACATATTGTTTCAGGACGCATCGTTGTTGGGTTTCGGTTCAAATTTGAATACGCCCCGAAAGAGAAAAATGCGGCTTCAAATGCTGCGTTTGAAACAATCATCGAGGATTAAATAATTAAGTAAAATGTTTTAAAACTAAATATACTCGAGTAAATCCGAAAAGTGTAATTTTATTTAAAAGTGTAAATAACTTTAGACTGCGAAGGTTGAATGAAGAATACAATAAAAAAATTCGCAATTTCCTCCCACTTTTATTTTTTGAAACATACTTATTGTTGAGCGAAGGGCGGTCATTAAAATGTCTCAATAAAAATACGTAGATCAACCAACCTTTTTACCACTATAAACATAAAGTAGGGTAAAACTTAAAGCAACACTGGTATACCCATCTACTTTAGGCAGGTATGACGTCATCTATGTCTGTCCCTTACGGGTATACGGTCACGTCCTATCTATTCATTCTTTATCTAAGAATCAAACCAATCCAAAAAACATAGAATTAAAAATATTTTATTTTTGTCAGTGACAGTGACAGTTGGTGCGTTCCGAATTGCGATAAAAGCGATAATATCGCGAATCCGACCAAATTAGATCGTCACAAAATATAAGGGCTATTGAATCAGTAGGTTATGTTGTGACTTTGGTCGGACTCGCGATATTATCACTTTTATCGTTTTACGGAACGCAGGGAGTATAGGTTTGACATTGATGTATTATTATTTTTCATTTTTGTTCGTTCGTATTTTCGTAATACATAATATAATGAGTGAATAATTATTTATTCTTTAGTTCGTATTGGAAAATATAACCTTAACCACAAACTAATAAGTGAACAAGTTAACGGAGTCAATTTCTTCTTTTCATCAAAAATAAATACATGTAAAACATTTATGTTATAGTTATTTATAAATAACATTAGACTGGATTCAGACAAAAATGTCCGAAGAGCCAGATTTTTCTGACTTTAAAGTAAGCTACTGTTTATATTGTTTTGTGATAAAATTTAATCTCGAAATTAAAGGCAATGAATATGTTTTGATGTGAATTTTTCAGATACCACCTATTTTTGACGATTTAAAAGATCGAGCTAAAGAGTACCTCCTAAGCCCAGAGAGGCTCTCAATACATCAGTGGGAAAGATCTCAAGCTCACTGGCATCGAAAATCAGATGTCGATTCTCTGTTTACCATTGACGATGATGAATTTGGTCCAGATACTACTCTCGAGGTATTACCGTTATAGCCTCACTATCACTTTATTTCTCTATTGTCAGGATTATTTCATTATTGTTCTAAACAATGACTTATGGCATCCAATTTCGATCGAGCGCTATTACATGCGAGGGATGCCCAAGATTTGCAACAAGACTGACAAGCGAGTAGCATAAAAACCTTTACTCTATACAATGATACTTATAGAAACATTTATTGAAGTCTTATGTCACTTACAACTGCAATACTTATCTAATATATAAAAATGTCATGTCACAGTGCTTGTTATCGAACTCCTCGAAAACGGCTTGACCGATTTTTATATTTTTTTTATGTATTTGGTAGGTCTGAGAATAGGTCGTAGGCTATTTTTTATTCTCCTAGGTGATAAGGGTGGCCCTCCAGAATTTTTTTGAACAATTATTATGGTGAAACAGGCACAGCTAGTAATAATGTAACTGTAACTAATAAATATTTTCAAATCCAAAGACATTCTAGCATTTGTGTCTGTATTTTAACATATTTAATCAAAATTATATTAACATATGTAATTAGGTTGTTCGTGATCCAGTTACTGGGGAAATAGTTGGCTTAAAAGAAGTAAGCATCCCTGTAGAAAATGATGAGGATAGTTTATCTATGTCTCGTGCTCCTCTACCACCAAGTCTTGCCACTCGAGGAACAACTACACATAGCCCCTTCCTCCCAGCAGGTTTCGAAGAAGATGTTGATAAAATGCTTTACAGCTTAGCTCATTTAGAGAGTAATATTGTTTTAAATAATGATGAACCTGGAAAATTTCTTGGAGAAGGTAATATCCTATCAATTTTTGATATTAATAAAAATAATAAATTATGATAGTTTATTAAAACATGCAAAGATATTCTGTTAATTCTGATTTAATAGCTTAGAGTGAAACTATCTATATTCTAGTATAACTATCATAATATATTCTACCCTTTTCTGAGCTATTTCTACTCATCATTGAATTCTTACAAATTCTTTTAATGTTATTTGAACTTAACTGCTCATATACAATTTAATGATGAAGGTGTGTAAAGTTGAATGTGTTTATAGATTTACTAACAGTACCACCAGGTTGTAAGGAAGGTATAATATTTTCTAAGGATGGAATCACTGTATTAAATGAAGAAAATGTGAATGAAAGTGAAAAACAAAAAGATGATAGTAAAAAAATTGATATAGAAATCAACATCAATTTGGAAGAGGTTGTTGAAAGCAATGCGCATTTAATTGGTAAGTACCTACTACACCTAAAATTATATTACATGGTAGTCAACTCATGATAGAAGACATTATTTAGTCAATTACTTCTTATTTGGATATTTTTAAATGAACTTATCACCCATCAATTTAGTTCAAAACTGAAACATGTTTGATATAACCCAAATCAACAATACTACCTACTACACTGATCTGTACTTACACTGACCTTAGGTCAGCTAGTCAGTTTGATATGTTGCTTTTGATTTCTCTTGATGTAATTGTTAGTTGTGTTTAATTTTAGATCTATGGAGGGATGATGATGAACCAGCACCAAAACCAATAAGACCTCAAAAAAAATTAGAATCAATATCAGATGATGCTGACAATGATAATTTCCTAGAAAATGCAATCATTCAGCCACCAGTGGAATTGCCAGAGATACCCATATTAAACATCACTTCGTCTTCTGCAAAATCTGGTGTTACATCAACAGAATGGGCTGAAATGATAGATGTCTCTTTGCCAGTTCCAGAATTCAGGGAGAAAATCAAAGATATGGCTCACTCATATCCATTTGAGTTAGATAATTTCCAAAAACAGGTGTTTAATAACATTGTTTTAATTATGCACCACATCAAACTTATTTTAATTATTCAAATATATTTTTTTTTTAACAAAATTTTCATGATTATAGTTTGATACTAATTATGTTTGGGCTACTATTATGACTAAAATTTATAAAATCAACATTCCTCTATAAGTCAATTTTTGTTTGTAAATCTCATATAACAAATATCTTTATATTATGAATGTTCTACATACAAATCAACATAATATGATTGAATTGTTATCAGTTAATTAAGAACTAACATTTTTATATATTTGTAGGCTATAATAAAACTAGAAGAGGGGCACCATGTTTTTGTTGCTGCTCATACTTCAGCTGGTAAAACTGTTGTAGCTGAATATGCTATTGCAATGTCAAGACGGAATTGCACCAGGTTAGTTTTTAGTCAGGCTGACTTTACTTCCTTTATTATTTCTATTTCTAGTTGTTTTTTTTTAGATCGATCTACACATCTCCAATTAAGGCATTATCAAATCAAAAATACAATGATTTCAACAAAAGTTTTGGTGAAGTTGGTCTCCTAACAGGGGATCTACAGATCAACGCGACCGCCTCATGCCTTGTGATGACAACAGAAATTTTACGATCAATGCTTTATTGTGGCTCTGACGTCACAAGAGACCTGGAATTTGTTATATTTGATGAGGTTCATTATATAAATAATGCTGAGGTATCCATCGATTGCAATCTAAACATATTTTGGTGCTTATCTCTTAAACACCTATAGTTACATTTTCTTGTTTTTCAGAGAGGCTATGTATGGGAAGAAGTCTTAATATTATTACCAGCTCATGTGAGCATTGTAATGTTAAGTGCAACTGTCCCGAATACTCTACAGTTTGCTGACTGGGTGGGGCGCACGAAAAAGCGAAAGGTTTATGTAGTTTCCACACCAAAGCGACCTGTACCTCTATGCCATTACTTGTATACTGGTGCGTAAAATATTCATAAACACAAAAAAAATAATGAACATCTGAATATTAAAGCTTATTCCATTTGTTTGTATTGTAGGATCTGGTGGAAAGTCAAAGCATGAAAGGTTCCTGGTTATCGACAAAGAAGGTAACTTTCAACTTAGAGGTTACAATGAAGCAATTGCTGCCAAGAAAGCTAGAGAGAATGAATTCAAAAAAAACTTTGGACCTAAAGGTAAAGTACCTCTTAGGGATTACCTCGTCTGTCCTACTTTCAAGGTTAGAGATTTTGCTGTCACAGTGGTGTTGGTATGATTTTAGCTGGTGGCAACAAATTCCAGAATCCAAAGGCTGATCAAACCATGTGGGTGGCGTTTATAGACCATTTGAAGCAGAAAGACAAACTCCCAGTCGTAGCTTTCACATTATCACGAAATCGGTATATACACACAGTTATACATGAAATATTCTATTCATATTACATTCATACAAAAATATAGTAACATAATATTTGCCTTTTCAGGTGTGACCAAAATGCAGAAAATCTAATGTCTGTGGACTTGACTACAGCTAAGGAAAAGAGCCACATACGTTCTTTCTTCCAAAGATGCTTGCAAAGACTAAAGGAACCAGATAGACGACTACCACAAGTATTTGATCTGTTATTTAATATGGCTTCATTCATTTATACTTAAATGAATCGATAATAATTAAATCAGAAACATAACCTCTCCGAAATCGATGGAAACTGATTTTTCGCATTACAGGCGAGGCATTTTCGTTATAGCGACTGAGAGGCTGCGCTAATTTCTTGAACCATACATTTATTACGCTTTTTCACAGGTTATAAGGCTGCAGAGAGTTCTTGAGAATGGTATTGGAGTACATCACAGTGGCATTCTACCGTTATTAAAAGAAATAGTGGAAATGATGTTTCAAACAGGCTATGTGAGTATAGTAGTAGTAAATGTAATCTCATCATATTCAAACATAATGTCAGTAACAGCAGCTATGCAATTGCATAGAAGAGGGTACTTTAAGATTACAATGTTAAGAGATATAGCACAAGTACCAATATATTGACAAACAAAAAATACCTAGACATAAATCAATAAACTTAAAACTAAATTAGTAAAGAAAAAAGTTTGTAGCCTGCCAATGTATGCTACATTGATCTTTGGTGGGAGGTAAACAGTATACATTTGCAGTACGCGACAGCTCGGGAATGTAGGCGATGTATGAGGTGCGGAGAGGGGTCACGCTCCGCTCACGTCACGATCATAGTATAAACAGTATTTTGTATTAAAAAACAGATGTATTTTTATTGCACATTTCTTAGTATATATTTCATGTTTTTAAAAATATTGAAAAATAGACAAGGCAAGGGTTGGGCCTTCTCAGATCCTGGATCATTCCTTACTATGGACTAAATGGGCATCGGGTCTGGTTTAGTGAGTATGTTCAGCACTCTGAGGAGAGAGTCACACACGCTTGTCCGTTGGCCACCGGTAGGTATGGTGCGCAACAGTATTCCACAATTATTAAATCACTGGAAATGAATCTTTAATTCGAACACAAATAAAAATTACATGCGAAATTATTTTCTACTGTTCCCAATTTTAAAGATTTTTGAATCACTCGAATTCAGTATTGTCATTAAAAACAAACTGTATATTAGAAACCGTTACACGCAGAAAAAATAAAATTCGGTACGCAATAACATGGCGATAACTCATTAATTCAGAAAACCAGCGATGAATCGCAAGTTAAAAGGAACGTATATTATGTTGCGTATATTCCACCTACTAGTAGAAATCAAAAACGAGTGGCTATAGGACCACTCGTTACAGAATTCACGGAATGAATATTCAAAAATAGTGAATTTGGCAATTCGTATGCGAATATTACGATTTCGAATGCGAATTTGAATTCTATTGTTTCAAAGATGCGTCTGCTGAATTCGCGTCGCGGTTTCGCCGTTTTAGTTTCGTGGCGGAGATGAGCTATTGGCTCATCTTGGATGAGCTACTGGTGCCCTCAACTGATTAAAAACACTGTGTAGTACGTGTCTAGCACAAATGATAATGCACCTCTTACCTATCGCCATGGTTTCATTATCAACAACTTTCATGGTTTCGTATGTCCCACTGGTGAGCATGGATCTCCTTTCACAAGCGGGTCAACTACACCACGTTGTCCAGACGGGTTGATGCAGGGTTTTGTAATGAGCTTTTCGTCTCTTCACAGAGCTGTAATTGCGATAAGCTCCCTTAGTTTACCAACCATGGTTTACCAGAGTATCTTTCTTAAATATACTTACAGGTGAAAATTCTTTTCGCGACTGAAACATTTGCGATGGGCGTAAACATGCCCGCGCGTACCGTGGTGTTCGACGAGATAACTAAGTTTGACGGGCAACAACGCAGGATCTTGGCCCCTGCCGAGTATATACAGATGGCTGGCAGAGCTGGGAGGAGAGGTAGGTAGAAATAAAATTAAGCAAATAAACATGTCCAATAAACCATTTTCTTTCTTTCTTTCTTTCTTTACTCTGTTTTAAAAGTTAGTTTTACGTAAGTATATCCATACACTTGTTATTATGAGTAATAAATTATAAAACTAACCAAATCATCATTTATCCCGTCAAACAAAATTATTAATTTACAGAATACAATGAATTAAGGCTGTATCCAATATGTCTGATACGATACTCTGTATTATATTAGCGACAAACTATTGCGTTCATATTATTATAATTATCACAAAGACATCCCTTTGTTTTTTTAGCAATAAATTGATGATATGAAATGAAAGTAACTTTATGTCGTCGTCGGTATGAAAAATTTTAAATGAAAAGTTAGAATTATTTAGGTTAGTTATTATCGATTTACTATAATTTCGGAACCAATCTGTATGCGTCAGTGTTGACCTTTGAATTAATAATAATTAACCCTTTTATGAAGCTGAGCATTATCAGTATTAGCATCAGAATTATGTAATGACAATTATTTTAGATGTGATTTTGTATATTCATGAATAAAGTTCATTGTCGCTAGTCTCGGAACAAAACTATTTTTTAGGGTTGGATGACACTGGAACTGTGATAATACTATGCAAGGATGGTGTACCTGATTTGGTTCATCTTAAAGGCATGATGATGGGAATTCCGCAGAGGCTGTCGTCCCAGTTCAGGCTCACATATGCTATGATATTAAGTTTATTGCGGTATGTAAAATAAACTGATATATAAAAAGAATTTAATGACAAACGAAATGTAATTTTGCGAATGACTCTAGATCGTATAATGTTTTCTATTCAGTGCAGCAACTGTATCTGTGGAAGGTATGATGCAAAGATCGTTCCGGGAGTTCAATCAAGTATGCCAGGCAGATAACTATAGAAGGCAACTCGAGTTGGCAGAGAAAGAGTACTCTGAGAAGTGTAGTACGCCTCTCACCTCGCACCTAGCCCCTTTGGCAGCGTTCTATGACACCGCGGCAGCGTATATCGATGTGTTGGTTGAAATCATGCCCATATTACTTGGGCAGCCCAAAGTGCTCAAGGAAATGGTGCCAGGTCGGATATTGATCGTGTCGGCTGGACCATACATCAATCAGCTGGGAGTCTTCTTGAATGGAAATGGTGAGTTTGTGATATATCGGGTTATTGGGTTATTCACCAACTCGACATACATGTGTCCAGTTGGTGATACCAACAATAAGTAACACTTATTATTTCGTCATCTGGACACACCAAGATTATTACGCGTGTCCAGATAATGAAACTTAAAATACAAACGCAAAATATTTTATGTAACTTAATAGGCGGCCCAGTAATTTTTCGTCATTTTAAACTCGATTGCACAACTTCATTCAGCTGATGATCGAACGATATCATTCAGTAAAAAGGCAAGCAGGTTTTTTAATAGTTATGCGGGTTTTTTGGATATCATGTGTCTTCTTCAGCGTTCTTACTGGCTAGCACACGGAGTACATAACCAATGGAGAAAGCATCGGCATGTTTTTATTCTAAAACAAAGTCACCGATTTACGGCGGGGGGAGAGGTAAGCTCGCCCGCTGTGATTGGATGATGAGTTGACAACCAAATGACAAGGACTTTTATAGGCGCGCCAAAAAAGCAGTTAAAAATATGGATACCGATATCGATAATATCGATATTTTTTTACGTTATTAGTACTTTTAGGTTTGGTTTGCGATACACGTATTATGGGGTTTCCTTATGAAATAAAAAGGCTTATTATTGTTTTTAAAGCTTATTTTTTTTTGTAAATTATTGTAAGATCCTACTTGAAGATAACACCCGTCGGTAACAAGGAATATATTATACAGATCAGGGCCAATACAATTTAAACGTCACAAAACATATTGTTTTGCCTATTATTATTATGATTTCTTCTTGATTGATTCTTCTTATTCAAATTATATGATAGATGAGCAATGTGGCGTTACATTTTTTTTCCTTGGTGTTAAATCAATGTATTGTTCTTCGGTGCTCTTATAATTTCGTTCATCTGAATACTGAAGTTAAAAAAAGTATAAATTTTATAACTACTGAATTACAAAAAGTTTAATATTTTTCATTACACTATTTTCATGAAAATTACCTTGCTTGTAGAAGGTTTATTTTCAAAGTCTTTTGTTTGGGTATTAGTTAAATCAACTAGGAAATTAATTGAATCAGCCGGTGACCCCTGCAAAATTATCTATTTTATAATATTTAAAGTAAGACGAAGATTTTACAAAAAATCTACAATATTGTAAAAATTAATACACTGATAAATTTTTTGTTAACTCTGTTATTATACAGAATTACAAATACGTTATGTATATATTATTAGTTGGGGACAGTCATTATAGAAACAATCTGCTGATTGTTGATGCTGCAATAAAAAGGTAATTGTTAGGATTAACGTGTTTTTAAAAAATACATTCTTATTTTCTCTCAACAAAGACGACAGATCTATAATGTTCTTTGATTCCTCTGGAATAGTCTGTAAAATTCAAATATTTTAACAACAAAAAGTGCAAATTATAACTCATTTAATAGTTGAATATACAAAAAATACTTACAAGTGTCGCTTAATATAGTGTAGGTACTGACGACCTATATAATCTACGTCTATTATTTTTAACGTTTCAAAACAATCTGGTGTGAAAGGTCTAGAACGTACAGCACTATACTTTGTTGGGAAAAAAATGTCTTTATGCGTAGCCCCGATCCAAATTTCTTTTTTCTCGCTATTATTGTTAAGAAATTGCAAAAGTATTAATGTATGCAATATACATATTTTTATTTATCCAAAGGCTCAGTTTTAAGTAGCTAACTTTGAATTAATATTTAACTTTGCCAGTACAGCATAAATCTTTGAAACAAGAAATTATGATTGAGTATAATAATATGATAGGTACGATATGTTTCCTGACCATGTATATTTATAGGTGTAGTATGATGATGAAGCTGATATGGGTTATAATAATACATTAGAAAAATATTTAACAAAAATATAAACTGACATTAATATCACAAAAAAGTCAAAAATAATATAAGAATACAAACAACATTACATTTATTAGTTTTCAACACACTTGCTCATAAAGTGGATCAAATTTTACATATTTTTAATTATCCTAAAGCTCTGTTCTCGTAAGCTATGATAGGCGTTAGCGTGGAGTAATAGTAACGTATCCATTTTTATACATAATCTAGCTGTGCCCGCAAACTACGTTTCGCCATAACAATTGTCAAAAAAAAGCTCTCATTACCTAGGGTTATAAACAATACTTTACGAATTATTCTCAGACCTACGGAATATACACAAAAATTTTCATAAAAATCGGTCAAGCCGTTTCAGAGGAGTTCGGTTACAAACACTGTGACACGAGAATTTTATATATTAGAAGAAAGAAGATATACTTAGATTTGGCGAGCAAAACCAAACGCCTAAGCTGGTCTTAAAATAGAATAATTACAAAGAATATTAAATACTAATAATACTAAATTTTAGGATATCGATATGCATGGTTCCGCTGCCTTCGCGGCACCGCACTATCAAGAACGAAAGAGACAAAATCTATTACGCAAGTCAGTGCACCAGAAAGAGATAGCTAAAGACATCAACGCAAACATTCCAAAAAATAAAATTTAGATTTAATTTGTCAATTTAATAAAAAACTACTTACCTATGAAATGTTATCCCATCTTTTGTGTAGATTGAGGTAGTAGTACACTTTCCACACCATTTAATCGCACAACTAGGCATTACTTTACCGTTTATTGAATTTATTAAGGAGAGTGCGTGACGTTCGTACGTAAGCTCCGACTGACTAATATTTCGTCGCATAAGCTTGAAATAGCATATGTTTGGTGAGTGCCCTCACCTCCGCATGCGCTCTCCACTGGTTATGTACTCCGTGGGCTAGCACTATAAAGTTTGGAGTTTGCATAAGTTGAGACCATACCATTATTCCAGTTTTGCATATTATACATGTAAATAAATCTTCTTATATCACACACACACACACACACACACATGCACACACACGCAAAAATTCATTTGTTTTTATTTCTGTTTTCAACTGACGCACATAAAGTCCAAAAAAATCTATACCTTTTTAAAATGTTATATGTATACTCTCATGTTTATAGATATACACGGTGTTTCATAATAACCAATAAATAATTTATCGTTATCTAAAACTAATTATTAAATAGTTTTTCCCGTAATGTCATTCAACCCAAAATTTTCATGTATATCATAGTATCATCATCATGTCTATGATTTACATGAAAATTTTGGGTTGAATGACATTACGGGAAAAACTATTTAATAATTAGTTTTAGATAACGATAAATTATTTATTGGTTATTATGAAACACCGTGTATATTTCTAGCGAACAAAGTAAGTTTCCGTAATTGGCTTGTGTACAGGAATAATTTCTTTTTTTAATAATATTTGAATAGATTTATGCTGTGGAAACTGTGTTCATTATAAATAAATATCTTATATATAAAAATGAATCGCCGTTTGTTAGTCTCGCTAAAACTCAAAAACGGCTCGAGCGATTCTTACGAAATTTTAGTGTGTGTTTAAATAGGTCCAGGGAAGGTTTACTTATACAATTGGACCCGGTAGGTGGCGGTGTAAAAAAAATATTTAAATCACAACCACGAAATATAGTTACAATTTTTACAATTACTTGTGTGCGGCTGTGTCCAGCTGTTACCTAATTATATGTAAGATTGTGGTTAGTATTAGATATGTAATGATAATAAATATTTCAGGCCCTCGGCAGACCCCTTACAAAGTACTGTTACTGAACGCTGTTGAACAAGATCCCACAAGATACAATTTTGAGGTAGACGACAATTGGTATAGAATGCTCAGTATGTCAGCCTTATACGATGGCGTAGGTAAGAGATTATTTTCATAACGAACAAAAATAAAGAGTTTGTGATGTTCTATCATCTAATAGACCATCTTAATTATTTATTGGGCATATAGAAAAAAGACATTGATAGGGTGAATGCAAATAGGGAAGTTTCTAAGGGATTACCTAGGCGAACTTACCTCATTCAATAGGAGACAGCCTGAAGAAACTCCTGGTCAAGAGTACCCATCTCCGAAGAACGTGTAAGAAAACATTAAGGAAAGTATCAGTATAGCAATAGAAGTATTTGGAGATTATAGCTAGTGGAAATGTCACGATTGTTATTTCTGTTTAGCCTCTTGAAAAAAAGCCTGAGTTTTTTATTATACCACTAAGTTTTCAGACAAGCAGTCTGCCCACCTGACGGTAAGTGGCTACAGTCGTCTATAGTACATGTGGCTCCTGTAAGTCTTGCAACTCGACAACCCCTACAAGGACGCCAATGTATACGTTGCCAACTTGCGACATAAGATGTCAAGTTAGAGTACCCAGTAATTTCACTGCATGTCTCCTGTCTTACCCATTGACATATAATGTAATCCAAACAAGCTGTTGCGAACAAAAATTGTGTAACGAGCACGACGCGGGGCAGCGCTGGATGAGGCGTGGACAGTAGCGTACTCGCTCGCTCGTATGAGAGTAAAAGAGACAGCAAAACTATTTAATTTTTTGACACTATCAATTTATACAATTACAAATAACAATTTCATTCTTCTACTTACCCTAGCATCAAGTACAACTTTTCTGCTTGAGATATATCTCTATATCGTTCTGGATTAATGTTTCTACACTCATTCTGGTATAGTCGTAGAATTTGTCGGGATATGGTCCGATAAAACTTGCCTTTTATTTTCCTTGCCCTATAGTAGCAAGAGATTCACATCTTTTTTTGCCCACAATAAATCGAGTGCTAGGAATAAATTAGAGCCAAAAAGATGTTGTCGCTGTTGTACAGACATTTCGTTCGCGAACGAAAACAAATATCTCGACGACACAACAGTACGCCGCTCTAGTGCCGCACGATCTACCCGCTGGTTTCGAGAACGGGTCTGCGTTGCCGGCGCCGCTCCCGCGCCCGCCGCTGCCGCCGCGCCGCTCGCCGCAAAAATTGAGGCTGAGGCCTTAAATACAAAACCAATATTCACACGTACTAACAACAGTGTTTTAATTATCACACTAAACTTTTAAGACATATTTTATGCATAATTTGCGACACACTCTTCACGGCAGCTCGGCTACCTATCACCATCGCCCGCGATCGATTAAGCTCAACTGGTGCTAATTGGCACCGGTTGAGTGGCGAATTTCTCTGCATCGGACAGCGCGTTTAGGTTACATATATGTCAATTGTGTTACCCTTCAAGCCGCAACACAGTAATGCAAGCACCGCTGCTTGACGGCAGAAATAGGTAAGATAGATAGACAACTCTGTTGTTATACAGAGTGTAATACAACTGCTTCCGAACACAATTTCACTTGTGACACTGAACCACTTTCACCAAGGAACATATCTGTAAAGACTCAAAAAAAGTGAACTTTTCAAAACAATTTCTTTAATTGAAATGTGTATGGATAGTGCGAATATGTTTGTCGTTTTTAGACAAATCGACGGCCCCGACGTAAATTATCGAAAGTGATTATTGAAACCTTAACTTTCGATGAACTACTACGGAATCGAGTTTTATAAGTATTCAATGATTTACGACTTATATTTTTGCAACTACATAATTTTCTCTTATTATCTATAGTGGGGTGTAAAATATAGCTCTACAGAAAACGTTACAGCTAATACAAAAATAATTAAATTTTGAGTTTCGATGAATTATATTGGGGCCGTCGAAATGTTCCATGGGGATAGTTGTTTAGTTTCACAAGTAGAATTGTGTTCTCCTTTTTTCGAAAGCGAGTAGGTACTTGTATATAATATGTCTTTTATGAAATAAATTGCTCTAATAGCATAAGAATAGAGTTGGATTCGTGTTTTTAGGATCCGAAGATGGCACAGTGGATCATACAATACTCTGTATAGCGCCGAAAAACGTTATGGGAGTAACGAAGTTGAGTTTGAAAATCCACGTTAACATAATTATACAAGATTGGGAGCAACGGCAAATGCCAAGGTATACTCGATCGTATATTTTCTTTTTCAATAATCTCCTCGTTTTATTTTACAAATTTAAATTATTTTTTTCGCATATAAGTACAGACTCAGATTTGATCTTTTGTATAGATAAAAAGTGTCATATTATTTAATTTAGCTTATAAAATATCATGTGTTGTAAATTTGATCCGTTCAACGGTTTTCTATGTGTACAATTGTTACATAGTTACGCTTTATGCCATATTGATAAAAAGCTTATTTTAAATAATAGTTAGGAAAAATGGTTATAACGAACGAAGTCAATGATTTATACGAGTATTATGAATTGTTGCAATGCTTGGAGTTAATTTAAATATGTCGCTCAATCTATTGAGTTATTTATTGTAGCTGTAGAGTAAGTATGTAAACAATTGTTTTTATGTATGGTAACGACAGAATTTATTGTAAATATAAGTCCTTTTGATAAAGCTTATAATTTTTTTGATGGTCGTCTTTTTGCTGATAAGAAGTATGGGTATGGGTAAAGACGTGGTAGGAAAAAAGGTTTGCTTTGAATCAGCTTTTTATGACATCTTATTTCTTTTATAAATAAACTATAATCATATAAAAATATATCTGTGAGATAGTAAGTATATCAGAAAAAGCAAATTTAAAATTATTTAATGTTTCTACGACTGGCCCCAAAGCTTAGAACAAAATGTATACAAAAAATATTATTTTAATTAATATTTATTTTGATCATATTTTAATAGAGAAGCTATTGAAAATTTTTTTATGTACAACGCTAGCAGAAGGTATCAATTTACAGGTTTAGGGACGCGCCAGTTGGCCCGAGTTGCATGAGCGTAGTTCAGGAGCTCTCGCGAATATCGCACGCAGTCAAAACCGGAGCCACCACCCTTGAGCTGGTCAGCCTCACCCAGTCGCTTTCCATCACCACGGGGGAGATACTGCAATCTGTGGACAAGATGAATTATTACCGGGTAAATTCAAATGCTAATCTTTTACAACAAAAATGCTCTTAGCTTTCTCTCATCTGCGGCACACGGGCCACGGTCAAGCATGAATCACTTCATATAAAAGTCTACTATAGATGTTTGACCGTGTCCCGACCCGGTCGCGACACGGAGTACCGTGAAACATCCTTTAGGATCTTGAACGGGCCGGTTATTTCGCCCAAATGTTACGCTCTAAGAAAACGTTTTCGCTATAACGGGATGGGAGCAAGCACAAAATCCCCAACAACGGAAACTGGGCTCTGAATCAACGGAACTCAACAGTGATATCAACATTGTTATATCACTTACGACAGGTTAAAAGGATGCGACGACAGTTAGGCAGATGTACCCAGAAGCCCTACCTACCACCAACCAAACCTAACATAGAATTTTCTGCCTTCATTGGGAATCGAACACGAGATCTTCAGATCCGAACCAGATTGCCTTAAGTGGAGCTTATATTATATTTCAAGGTATTTTGTGTTCTTATGTTTTTATTTAATCAAAAATATTATGAAAGTTGACATTTATTTTTAAAAAAATTGTACACACTTCAGAGTGAAAATTTTTTATTACGTTTGTGTTACAGTTAAAAAAAATATATTTGAAGTTGGTGCCAAATTTTTAAACTAACTTCATTTGTAGCTTCTTTATTAATTCAAAAAAATTATAAAAATTGAAAATTATATTAAAATTTTACACACTTCAGAGTGAAAATTTTTGATTACGTATGTGTTACAGTCAAAAATTTAGCTTTGAAGTTGGTGTCAAATTTTTAAACCACCTTCATTTCCTTACTTTGATTAAACTTTTAGTAGATCATCATTGTCACCTTAAAGATATTAATGATTCCAAAAGTAATAATTTTAACTTTTATTATAATGAATGCAGAAGGAAATAGAAGCCCAAAGGAAGTGCACAGACATTGCCAACTTCAAGTCGGAGTTTGCGATTGTATACGAACGCAAGCAAACTGAAAGGAAACGGGACAAATATAAGCGGCTGCTGTCGTTTGAGAACTTGGCTCTATACCCGGACTATCAACGGCGGTTGTTGGTGCTAAAGGAACTGAACTACATAGACGAACACGACAATGTCATTCTGAAGGGTAAGTTACATTACTTTTTACTCGTATTTATATACACTTAAAAATTAAAAAAGAGATGATGATTGATATGAAATTGAAATCTTTAATGTTATTTTTTTTAAATTATAGAATTAGCTTTACAGTTTACTTTCAGTGCAGTCTAGAATAGGATAGGAAATTATTAACTCAAACTGTTTAGATCCTGGGGGGTTATTGTCTAAGGAAAAATCGATCGCGATCGCTTACAATTTGACAGTCGCAGTCCATCCATTACTGTTTTATAAAAAAAAGTCGACACAGTCAAATTATAAGCGAACGTGATAGATTTTTTCTTAGACAATGACCCACCAGAAATTTAATAAAGTAAAATTAATTAATTCAACTTTGTTTTTATTTTATTTTTTCTAATTAGGACACCAAGTAACGCCGGCTCGCACGTAAACAATGATAGGCAAAAATACAATGCAAACAAAAACGTTACATGTTCCGGCAAGTATACGCCTTTCCTGTCCGCTAGGCGCCGGGTGCCGGACCTATGAGCTGAAAGCGTAGTCATGAACATTGCCGACGTCACCCGAACTGAAATGAAAGTGTTTGTTGTTGCGACAGTTTTTATAGTGAGCCTAGCAAATGATTCCATTCCACCTGATGGTAAGTGGAATTGGGGTTCAAATGCGAAGGTAGCTGGTTTTGGTTTTGGTATTTAAATTATTTTTTTCGCATATAAGTACTCAGATTTGATTAGATAAAAAGTATCCTTTTATTTAATTTAGCTTATAAACTATCATGTGTTATAAATTTGATCCGTTCAACGGTTTTCTATGTGTACCATTGTTACATAGTTAATTACGCTTTATATGAATACTTGCCATATTCATAAAAAGCGTGTTTTAAATAATAGAAAAAATGGTTATAACGAAGTCAATGATTTCCATTATGAAGTGCAGGAGAGAGTGTATTCTCTCTGCAATAGCCACCCTCAACTTGCCGACCTGCTAGGTGCTTCTTCACGCCTCTTTTAAAGGACCCGGGATTGTAAGAGGGAGGGAACACTGTGCTGGCAGTGAATTCTATTTTATGATTGTGCGACAAAGAAATAAGTTACCAAATTTCTTTGTACGCGTTGAAATGGTAGTCATAGTAAGACGGTGACAGCGGAGACCAGCACGTGTAGTCCTTAAAGGGAATGAAGAGGAAGGGATTAGAGAAAAAAACTCTTCAGAACACTCGCCGTGGTAAAGACGGTAGAACGCGCTTAGTGACGCAATGTCGCGACACAATTGCAAAGGTTCGAGGTTATTAGTCACCTCTATATCGCCAATCGAGCAAGTACCTACTTGGCGGAGCTATCCCAGAGGTGCGAACAATATTCTACACAGGATCGTACTTGCGTTTCGTATAGTATACACAATTGGTCAGCCGTGAAGAATCGCCGCACCTCGAATTTTCGTGAAGCTGTTTTTAACATGCCTTCGATGTAGTCCTTTGGATTTAGGTCGCAGCGCACGTCTGTACCGAGCATGCTAATACTGCTCTGCAGCTCCAATTTTGTGCCCTGAAGAGAAGGAAGGAGAAGGAACGGTGACTTTTTTTTTACCAAAAACGCACCCACCTGTGTTTTCTTGGCATTAAAATCAACCAAGTTCTGTGTGCCCCATTTGGATATGAAGTCCAAGCCTCGGTTGAGTTCAGTGACAAGATGATCCCGACTCTCCCCGGTGTCCACCCGTCCAGCCGTCGCGTGTCCAAAATATCCCGCATGCACTGTACTGTCATCTGCATAGCAATTAATATTCCCAAGATCATTGATATGCAGAAGAAAGAGTGTCGGGGATAAAACGGAACCCTGGGGTACTCCGGCATTTACTGGCATAAGCTCCGAACTGCATCCATCTAAAAGGACACGAATTGTTCGTTGACGCAGGAAACCAGCCACCCAGGTACAGAGCTGAACAGGTAGACCGTAAAACGGAAGCTTGGAGAGAAGACTTTTGTGCCAGACTCTGTCGAAGGATTTGGCAATATCTAGGCAAATAGCCAGTGACTCGCCATGCTTGTCAATAGCTTCACTCCAGACTCTTTATCTCTAGTTAAAGTCTAGGGATTCAGAGTTAAATTCCTTATGGGCCCAGATTTTTTTCTGTTTGTTTGTGCACTTAAAATGACCACTTCGCAAAATGTGCATTTCTCAAAATAAGATTTTTTTAAGATGTGCGAAGAAAATTGACCTCAACATGAAAAAAATCTTTGTTTTTTTTCACGTGAATATTCTTATACTTTCTTATACTTAAATAATTAATGAAGTACATAAAATGTAGGTGATCAATAAATCAAACCAAAACGATTTCACTTATTAACCTTCCATTAATTTCTGTAACTTCTTTTACTCTACTTTTCCGCAAAAATGAAACTACGAGTAAGTCATTTAATATTATACATTATGCAGGGTGTGCTGTGTACTGTATAGATTGCATTTTTAAGTAAATTACCAATGCAAAAACAATTTGCAACGTCAGTCAGTCAGAGTTTCTTTCGCCATGGGCGGGTGCGGGCTTCGGGCATTTGTCGCCCATTGCCTGGGTGGTGTTGGGCACGTCACGTAGTGACGGGCCCCTCTTCGCCACCCCCCTGTGCTACCACTCCGGGATCGAGGCGCGGCCCTCCGCGGTCAAGCACACCAGGTTAGAGGGGCTTGTCCCAAGCCCAGCGAGCGCCGGCGAGCAGGCCGCGGCTTACTCTGCGCCCGGAGGAGCGGTGGGGGAGGAGGGGGCCGTTGGTCTAATTTGGGTGATGGTGTCAAATCCGGTGGTGGTGTCGCTTAGGCGAGTCACGCACGCGAGCAGTGGGGTCCCGCGGCAGACTGCAAGCCGTAAGCGACACGAGGTCTGGTCAGGTGGTGGCGTCGTCAGCGAAGTCGCTGACGAAGCGGAGTCTAGGCCGGGGTGGGTCGCCTCGTCGTGGGGATGCAGCTGGTGATGGTGGTGGTGACGCTGGTAGGTCATGGTCTCTCTCCGCCCTGGGCGACAACAAGTCGCGGGGCAGCGCTCGTCCGGAAGAGTCTGGAGGCCTGGGGACATAAGGAGCAATGTTGTGGAGGTGGAGGTGGGGCCCGTTGTCGGCGCTGTCGAACATTCGACGCGCCAGACGGGCGACGAACTCCTCCACCGTCGGCATCCGAACGTCCCGGGCAATGACGTCATTCCTGACGTAGCGCCCCGCGTTCGTCACGACACGGAGAGAGACGTTCTGGACCACCTGCAGTCTGGAACGCTGGGTCGGGGAGCACAACGCATACCATGCTGGGGCGGCGTAGGTGAGCCGCGTACGAACGTAGCTCTTGTAGACCATCAGTTTCGTACGCAGTGGTAGTCGGGATGCCAGCACCGGGCGCAGGATGCCACGGGCCATCTTGGCCTGGTTGACTACGTGGTCAACCTGGGGCACCATGCGCAGTTGGCGGTCGATGCGGCATCCGAGGTACGCAACTGTGGTCTGCCAAGCTACGTCCTGTCCGCGGAGTGTCAGCGGCGGTGGCGTGCGGCGCTGCGACCCGACCAGGATGGCGGCCGTCTTACCCACGTTGACGGCCATCCTCCAGTTGTCCAGCCATGTTGGCAGGCGGTCCAGTAGTTGCTGCATCCGGGCGGAGGCAAATCTCACCTTCCGCGACGAGGCGAAGAAGGCGCTGTCGTCGGCGAATAGGGCCAACACCACGTCCCGCTGCCCCTCCTGGAGTTGATCTTGGAGGGTGGGGATGTCGTCGGTGTAGGCGGCGTACAGGCACGGCGAGAGGCAGCTGCCCTGGGGCACTCCTGCGAGGATGGGGCGTGGCTGGGAGGTGGCGTCCTCGACCGAGACCACGAAGCTCCGACCCTGGAGAAACGACGCCAGCAGTCTCACGTGGGCGGGCGGCATGCTGGTGGCGGCCAGCTTGTAGAGGAGACCGGGATGCCACACGCGATCGAAGGCCTTCTCGATGTCCAAGAAGACCCCCACGGTGTGGTTATCCCGGTTCATGGCGGCCGCGAGGTGGTGGAGCACGCGCGCCAGCTGGAGCGTGGTGGAGTGGCCGCTGCGGAATCCGAATTGCTCATCCCGGAGTGGGACGAACGGGCGGATCCTCCGCAGCAGCAGTCGCTCGAACAGCTTGGCCACGTGAGACAGCAGCGTAATGGGTCGGTAGCTGGACGGGAGGCGCCTGTCCTTACCCGGCTTGGGGAGGACGATGATACGCCCCATCTTCCAGGCCACGGGGAAGTGGCCGGTGCGCAGGATGCCGTTGAAGAGCCTGGCGAGGGTCGCCAGGCCCCTGCGGGGCAGCTGCCTGAGGGCCGCGGAGGAAACGTTGTCGGGCCCGGGCGCTTTCCGCCTGTTGAGGCGGAGCACCGCCTTGCGCAGCTCTGCGGGGGAGATGAAATCGTCACCCCGCAGCTGCGGCGCTGGGGCCGACAGAAATTCCTCGACGCGGCTCAGCACGTGCCTGTGGTGCTCGACGACAGCGCAGTCGGTGGACGCTGGGTGTGGGGTGAATACCTCCTCCAGGTGATCAGCCAGAATATTGGCCCGCTCAGCGGCGGCGTAGCATCGCCTGCCCGCGCTGTCCAGCAGCGGGCAGACGGGGGCGGTGGACTTCGTCAGTTGTCTGTTGAGCCGGAAGAGGTCAGCGGTGCTATCGGCCACCTGGTCCAGGTGACTCTCCCAGGTGGCACCGCGCCATACCTTCACGGCCTCAGACAGCTGGGTGGTGAGGCGATTGAGCTCCGTCTTGACCCGCGGGCACCGGGTGCGGGCCCACAGCTGGCGCAGCTCGCGCTTCCTGCGCATCCGCGCGCGCAGGTGGGCAGGCAGTTCCTCCCTGCGTGACTTCGCAGGGGGGCGGGTGGAGGCTGCCTCCTCGGCAGCACGGATGTGGGTGCAGATGTCGTCGGCGGCCACGTCCACATCCTCCGGGGAGGAGACGGGGCCGCCGAGCGCGAGATCACTGAGCGCCGAGCTGAAGGCGCCCCAGTTGGTGCGGGGGCGCGGAGCTCTCGCCTGTACGAAGTCGGCCGCCATGCTGGTGGTGATGAGGATGGGGAGGTGCTGCGTGTCCATGTCGTACAGCACCTCCACGGAGACCGGGCAGGGGATGTTTCTCGTCAGGACGTCTGGCTGATACCTGGCGGTGGTAGGAATGTGGGTGGGGGCGTCAGGTCCCACCACTTCGGCGTCAAGTCCGGTGGCGGCATCCAGGAGCATCCTCCCGGCGGGCGTGATGCAACGCGACCCCCATTGGGGGTGCTTCGCATTAAGGTCGCCCGCCACGAGAGTCGGCGTGTCGTCGCCGAAGAGCCCCTGGATGTCGGAGAGTTCTACTCTGGATGCGGGGGGGCGGTATGCTGCGTAGATACGTAGCTCCCGCCCGGCTGCACTCACCCTCACTCCGATGGTGCGGGTGGAGATGAACGGAGGAGGTCGAGTTGGTCGTGTACCACGTCGCGACGGACTAGGGCCGCCACGCCTCTCCAGGCGCGGCCCTGCGGTGTTGATTCGTCGCGGCGGTTTACGTGGTAGTTGGGCAGCCGGAAGGTGTTGTGCGGGAGCAGAAAGGTCTCACCCAGGAGGATCACGTGCAAATCCTGCGACTGGGCGAGCAGGCGCAGCTCCTGCGCCTTGTTCCTTACCCCCCCGGGATTCCAGTATAGAACTCTCAGTTCTTGGGGTCCTGCAGTAGGGCCACCAGCACGTCGATGGCCCGGTTGATGGCCGCCCTGTGGTCGCCTAGCTCCGCGGCCATCGTTAGCTGGCTGATCGCGGTTGCCACCGCGACCAGTACAGATGTGGTCGAGGCCTGCGGGAGCGGGCGGGTCTGTGGAGCCAGTTGCAACGTGCACTATTTACATCAAATCCGTTACTATGACGACTGTTCGCTGCTCATTCGAGTTATAGCCGTCGTACCCTGCCTGTTTTCATAAAATTATTTAAAAATTGTTTATTTAATCGCGTAGGACGCGTGGCGTGTGGCATGGGTACCAACGAGCTGATAATATCGGAGCTGGTGTTCCGCAACGTATTCACGGACAAGAGCCCGGCGGAGATAGCGGCGCTGCTCAGCTGTTTCGTGTTCCAGGCGCGTACGCAGATCGAGCCCCAGCTGGTGGGCAAGCTAGCCGAAGGTGTGAAAGCCATAGGGCAGATAGATGACGAGATCACGAAAATCGAATCCAAATATATGGTAAGTAAGTGCTATGTGACAAGAATCACAGTGTTAAACACTGTGATTCTTGTCACATAGCCTTAGAGCTAGCCTTAATATTACCAATTTACCAATGCGAACTTTTATACTAAGATGATGCCATCGCTTGTGCAGGTCAATCAATTCGAAGGCCAAGCGGAGAGGTTGAATTTCGGCCTTGTGAGGGTAGTGTACGAATGGGCCCTTGAAAAACCTTTCGCAGAAATAATGGATCTCACCGACGTTCAGGAAGGAATTATTGTGCGATGTATTCAACAGCTGCATGAGGTATGCATCTCGTACTATGCTAATGTGCATTAGACTCTCTTTCTACCAGAATTGCGTATCTCCCAATAGGAACCGTTTTCCTTCGCATGTACATTCTGACAAGGTTCCTACTCGGAGCCAGGGTTAAGATCACAAGTTAACAAAAATAATGTTTTTATTATGATTTTTTGTGTTGAATTTTGACGCCTCACCCACTTAGTCCAGTTACTTAAAATTTTATTACACACATCTGAATCGGCTAAAACTATCAATATCTTTCAATTAATTTTCAAATCCGCTGAAAACCCTTTTTGATTCATGAAAAAAGAGTCCAAATGTCAAAGGACGATGCCCGCTTTTGTATGGAGACTTGCCTCACCTACAAATTTCCATGAGCCGAAACAACTCTTGGCTCATTTTAAACGTTTTTCGTCCTTGAATAGAAAACTAGTATTATTTTTTATTTTTTTTGTATATAAAGCTACAATTTCGTAGATATTCATAAAAAATGCTCCTAACTTAAGCGACCGCTATACCGGGCTTAAGTGACGGTGTCCCCTTTCTTTTAACAGTTAGTTCAGACCAATGTTAATATTAAAATTTGTTTACCGATGTTTATTTTCCCCGGAAAAACTTTTAAAGCGAAAAAAAGAAGTTTTCATTTTTAATTTTATTCATGTTAAGCAATGTATAGCGCGCCAGCATCATTTTTGTTCCGCTCACACCGGTGCGTTGACGTTCGATGACCCAAACAGCTGATTCCGCGCGCAGTATGATGGAAATATTAAACATAAACTTCGCAATTTACATTGCGAAGTTTATGTTTTGTGTATTTATTGTTTTTTTGACAGAATATGATTTGTAAACGTTAACTTAGTTATATTAGGTACCAGAAAATTTAGAAAAAAATAATAAAAAATTCGTAAAATTTATGAATTTTCTGGGAGAGAATTTCAGTGATTTTCGAATTAGGATCGTACTGTTAAAAGAAATGGGACACCGTCACTTATACCCTGTAATCGCAAAGAACGCAACGAAGAGAACTGCTACTTATTTCAGGCGTGTTCCACCTAAGTATGGTATGGCTTATATGGTATGAATATGATGCATTTTCAACATGGGCGTCACCATCGTCATTCGAGCATTGTGTGTTAACGTAATGCACTCCATTTAAAAATACGTATCTGGTATTTTGGGTGAGATTCCCTTTGTGAAAAATTACGTAATTAAAATGTTAACATTAACATTGCATAAAAGAAACGCAAAATATAATTAGCATTTGATGTTAACGTAAAAAATGGTGCGCTGCATTGGTGGAAAACCGGGTTTTATATTTTATCTATGTGATCTATCAACCTTTTGTCATTGCAAAAAATGCATTTTAATTGAAATGATGAAATTTATTAGAAATAAATGTTAGAAATTGTTATGAAAGAAGTAATGCATAACCTTCAAAAAGGTGTTATTGTAGCTACAAGAAAAGAATGCATAAATATGCAGTTGCCATTTTATAACAGGAAATGCATGTAAATCTTAATTTTTTTGCCGAAATTAAACGTAGCTTCTATCTGTTTTATATAACACTGAAAAATCATGTTTTTATAAAAATATATTAAATTAGAAATACCGCTTTCTTGTTCATCGACCTTGATAGTGGGGCAACATCGGGCATCCTCCTGTGATAGCTCTCAAAAAGTAGTATCGGAGGACCTGTCTATTAGCATGGGTATTTGATGCTAACTTTTCATGGCAAAAATGTTTAAATGGAACACACGAAACCAGCACGAATAAATCGCGTTAATGCTAAAAATTTTGAAAATGTTGCCAATCCGTGCTTATCTGGAACGCGCCTTAAATAGTTTTAATATTGATAATGATCAACATACTTTAATAAGTGTTTTCGTCGCATAGTAACATAATCGAAAACAGCAAATCTCTTTTGATAGTAAGTAGACGGTTAAGGCTAAAATAAGCGATCCAACAATACTGAAACAGAGACACCGCTCTTGCTGTGTATAGCGCCATCCCGCTCTCAGTGGTAGATTCAGTCAATGGTAGATTAGCTTTTAGTGAATGGGGCACACCAGGTATTCACAAAAGCAGAATAAAACTTTATGAACTTTACAATGAGCGTTCATTAAATACTAGTGATCAATTTAAATTGTATGTAAAAACTTATTCCAAAGTATTTAAAAAAGTTTGTAAATTTGCAAAGTCCAATTATTTAAGCTCTAAAATAAAAAATAGTAGTGACAAAATTAAAACGACATGGAACATTATTAATAATGAAACCGGAAGAGTAAAAACTAATAACAACAATTTTTGTTTAAATATTGAAAATAAGAAAGTTACAGTAGATATTGAGGTAGCTACAGAATTTGAAAAATTCTTTACTGACATTCCAGTTTCAATCACAAAATCTTTGGATTCCTCCCCCACTGTAGCCGAATCTATTCTAAAAGATTATGTTAAAACTTGTGATGATAAATTTAAATTTGCCCATATTTGTGCAAATGATTTAATAAAGTCATTTAAAACGCTGAATAAAAAGAAAACCGTGGATCTGTGGGGCAACTCTGTAGATGTTTCCCAATCTGTAATAGAAACAATAGCTCCAATACTTGCTAGTATTTTTAATGATTGCATTGACTGTGGTGTGTTTCCTGATCTAATGAAACTGAGTAAAATTATTCCATTACATAAATCTGGTAGCACATCAGACCCCAATAATTTTAGACCTATCTCTGTGCTACCTACTTTTAGCAAAATCTTTGAAAAAATAATGTTGGAACAAATGCAAAGCTTTTTTAACAGAAATAATCTTCTACACTGTAAACAATTTGGTTTTAGAAAGGGTCGCTCAACAACTGATGCTGGTGTTGAGTTAATACAAAATATATATGAGGCCTGGGAGGACTCACATGATGCGCTGGGCGTTTTTTGTGACTTGTCCAAGGCGTTTGATTGCGTTCATCATGACACCCTGATCAGGAAATTACACTACTATGGATTTCGCGACACTGTTCTGGATTTACTCATCTCCTATTTGACTGAGAGGATTCAGAAAGTAGACGTCAATGGGGAGAGGTCCCAGGGCGCCTCGGTTAAAATGGGAGTTCCGCAGGGTTCAATTCTTGGTCCTTTTCTATTTTTAATATATATAAATGACTTGCCTGCTTTTGTACAAGACAGGCATGAGATTGTATTATTTGCAGATGATACTTCACTTATGTTTAAAATTAAAAGACGATTGCAAATTTATGACGATGTAAATAGTTCTATCTCAAGAATAGTTTACTGGTTTAATGCGAATAACTTGTGCCTCAATGAAGGGAAAACTAAATGTATAAAATTTGTTTTACCCAATGTTAAAGAGGTTCACACCACTGTTAACATAAAGCATAAAAATGTGGACCTTGTGGATACCGTAGTATTTCTTGGTATTACTTTAGATTCAAAGCTTCAGTGGGGCCCACATATTGATAAATTGTCGAAGAGACTTAGTTCTGCAGCCTACGCTGTATGGAAAATACGTCAGCTGACTGATGTTGATACAGCAAGACTTGTATACTTTGCCTATTTTCATAGTGTGATGTCGTATGGCATTTTGCTGTGGGGAAATGCTGCCGACATTCAGACTGTTTTTGTGCTGCAAAAAAGGGCTATTCGTGCTATTTATAACCTTAAAATAAGAGACTCTTTGAGAGAAAAATTTAAAGAAATTGGTATTATGACCGTCGCGTCGCAATATATTTACGAGAATATAGTATATGTTCATAAAAATATACATTCGTTTTGTAAAAACAGTGATATTCATTCAGTAAATACTAGGCAAAAGAATATGTTAGCGTTACCAAATACTAGGCTTAAAAAAATTAATAATTCTTTCAAAGGCCTTTGTGTACGTTTCTACAATAAAATCCCAAATAATATTAAAGCACTTAACTTGAATAAATTTAAAGTCGCTATCAAGGGCGCACTTATGAAAAAAGCATATTATAAAGTGTCTGATTATATGACAGATAAAACTGCTTGGGATTGACAAAAAATGTGATAATTGACGTTTAAAGGGTGTTAACACTTTGTGATAGTGGGATAAATTTCATTCGAGTAACTGTTCCACTCACACCGACAGGCATTTCTATATTATTTAAAAAAAATGTATGTGAAATATAATATTGTAATGTTGACATTTTAAAAGAGGAGACAAAAAAAAATACAAGACCTTCCGAGTTTCTTGCCTGTTCTTCTTGAGAAGGCTCTCCCAATTTCCGAACAGGTGTAGAGTCAATTTTTTTTTTTTTTTTAATTTTACTTGTATTTGCACACATCTTAATAATGGTTGGGGTGTGTGTACATACAAGGATTAAATAATTTAGTTAATTAGATTCTTGGTTGAAGATTTTTATGTTTTTATTTTGACGTCAATAAGTGCCTGTAAAGGTCTATATTGAATAAAGATTTTTGAGTTTGAGTTTTGAGTTTGAGTGCGATTTTAATATTGTTTTGAGAAGTCATGGTTATGGGGATGTGCCCAGAATAACCACTGACCAATTAGATTTCATCGGCTAGCTACAACATACTTTGTTGTGACATTGCAGCTTCTAGTCGACGTAAAAGACGCGGCCGTGGCAGTCGGTGACCCAAAACTCCAGGCCAAGATGATGGAGGCGTCGACAGCCATAAAAAGGGATATAGTGTTCGCTGCCAGTCTCTACACGACGCAAAAGGAATCTATTATTTAGCAATCAACTTACGTGCTATACTGCCTATTGGGTTTTTATTTTGATGGTACCAACGTAAGCACCATTATAAGAAAGTAGTACCAATCATATACATAACTTGAAAGTTATTTGTGATTTTTCTTGTTGCCACCGGCTGAGAATGTCACGTTGGTACTAAAATTAAAAGTGATAATTTCATTAAGATTTCCTTCGTCTACAACAATTTTAACCTAATTGATGTTTTACTTTATTATTTCTGATAATTCCCAGTTGTTGTTGTTCAATTTTATTAGGCTGTAACTAAGATCTGAATATTAATATGGTTTGAAAGTATACTTATCACTATTAAGTGTAAAATACAAGATATCATTTCGTTTTATTTGGTTGGCATCAGAAACTTAGCATGAGTACAATTCAACCGCCGCGAAAATGCATTTATTTGAACTGTAAGCTTAAATGTTTAATCATTTACACCATTGATAATAATAATTCTTTGTTATGTGATGTAATGTTTCTTATTACAGCAATAAAGCATTATAAATAGTAATAATTTTTTTTTTTATTGTATGTGATTAGTTAATATCGGAAACAAAGTAGTAAACCAACCAATGGCAAAATCTACAGTTAAATAAGTAAATCAATACGAGAAATCGAGTCGGAAGTTTTGGGACCAAGACCGCGGTCCCGAACGCCCCTTTGGAAAAAATTGTTCTGTTTAATGCGGCTTTTGGGACCTGGACCGCGGTCCCGAACACCACCTTGGAATTAGTATTTATTTTAACTAGTTCAATGGGACCATAGATATTATTATCATATTAGTTTTGTTTTTGCCGACTTCACAAAAAAGAATAGCTTCTCCATATTCTATAAAACAATAACTCCTATTCTCAAACATACCAAATGTACTATCGCGAGCACTTCCGCCTGACTATTTAAAAATTTATTCGCTTGAATCGTGCGGAAGCGCCGTGCTACGCCCCCTTAAGTTTTGGCCTTTTAGAAAAGAAATACTCTTTCTCTCTCTAATCGGCATTGGGGGGTTCCTCGGCGGCTCGGCGGCAGGCCGAAGAAGAATCTTTTATTTCATTATTCCATGTCTATTCGAGGTCGACGGGGTGGGGCTAGGGAGCGCTAGTGCAAACGAAAATGAGCGTAGCGGTGATCAGGCGGAACTGCGCGCGATAGTACACAAAAAAATCATAAAAAATAAAAACCGATTTCAAAAACACTGAAAAGTTAAAAATAATATAAGAATAGATACAACATCACACTTCTACTGAAGTCGGTGCCAAATGATAATCCCCTTTTTTGAGATGGGAAATGCTTAATGCATTCCTACCTCAAAATGATGAGAGGCCAAGCTGAGGTTATGTGGGACTCTCCTTTAGTTAGACCGATATACCTACTAAAATTAAATGTAAAAAAACCTTCTTAAAAACAAGCTTTTATTTAAATGCGCTAAAAAGAAAAAAAATAACTTTTACACTAAAACTTTTACTTATAACGTTATTTCATATTTAACACAATTTATATGACATAAAAGATTGTCGTGAGCGTTATTATTCTAAGGTCGCGAGATTTACTTATGTGTAGTAATCTCTTTTATTAAGTTACTACCACAGACATATAAATTATATGTCTTACTACCACAGACATATAAATTATATGTCTTACTACCACAGACATATAAATTATATGTCTGTGGTAGTAACTTAATAAAAGAGTACTTTTAAGTACCTTCTTGTATTTACTGAGTTTGAAAATTGCAATGTACCTACTTATAAAATTATTTACATCAAATTATTTAATTTACTTGTTTATCTACAAAAATGTAAATCTCGCGACAAGCTTTTATGTCATATAAATTGTGTTAAATGTGAAATAACGTTATAAGTAAAAGTTTTAGTGTAAAAGTTTATTTTTTTCTTTTTAGCGCATTAAATAAAAGCTTGTTTTTAAAAATGTTTTTTTACAGTTAATTTATTTTTTACTTTTTAGATATCACTGAACACGTTTCTCAGTCTGTTCATCTAATTCAACGCATCATTGTTGCAAGGACGTTTGCCGGAACGCCTATACAGAGGCGCGTTCAGCGCCTTCGCGCGAAGTACAACTTTTCGCTCTAACCCCGTTCAATGCCTTCGAGCGTGACAACCGGGTGAAACAACCGCCCGTTCAAGACCTTAGAGTGTTGGCGCGAGTTACAACCGAACAACCATCGAATTTGATGGTTGTAAAACGCTCTGACGTTTATAACTGAAATACTCTTACGTGATTGGATGATATTGGCGGCCATATTCTATAATGTCATCTACTAGAAAGAGAGAAATAAAAAAATCATGTGATAGAGGGAGATAAAAGATTTGGTTGCTGCAATCCGTTCAACGCCTCTGAGCGAGTTAAAAAACAACCGGACAACTACACCCAGAGGCCCTGAACGCGCCTCAGAATTTCAGCTCAATCGGTTAAAGATATCTACTTCAAAATTGATTTTTTGGCTTTAGAAGTACGCCATATTGGATTAATAGTGACACCACTTTATTTTTCAAGTTATCCTAACCCCTCGTTTACACCAAGAAACAAGTAAAATACTAGTTTCATACAATACTTGTAGAATACTTGTCAAAACATAATTATTTGTTTTATACATGTATTGCAACTGTCTCAAACATTCTTTCGTTCATACTGTGTTGCCAACAAGTCTCTAAACAAGTATAAACCACATCTGCGTTTACACTTAGATCTATGACATATTCAAACTAGTCTGATACATTGACAGCGTTTACACTTACAAAAAGCAATCGTGTTTTTAACAAGTTTTGTTTATTTCACTAAAATTTATGTATCATACTAATTTAAAACATGTTTTAAACTCTATCCATGCTTGTTGGATAAAGTTTTAAACTTACCGGACGGACCGTATTATTTTACGGGGGGAAGAGAAGAAAAAAAAATCTAAAAAATACAAAAAATGCTGCACTAGTTGAGAGCAGCATTTTTGATTTTTTTATAAAAAAAAAAATTTTAATAAAAAAAATAATAATTAAAATTTTTTTTTTTTAATTCATTGTTTTTATTTTATTTATAATAATTGATGTGTCCTGAAGCGTCCCTAAAATTTTCCAGTGATAAAAAAATAACCGTGTAAACAAGTATACTGCACTCATGAAGTAAAGTTCCTCAGCATCTTTACTTTCCATTGTGAATAGTCAATTGAGTAGAAAATATTAATGAAACTACCGGACTGGCGTGTCATTTTCTACAAGTTTATCTACAACAAGTATAAAATGTGACATCATAAACATGTAGTCAACTAGTAGTTCAGAAACAATTTCATACAACAAGTTGTATACATGTTTTGTATTCAACAAGTTTTATACATGTATACGAGTGTAAACAATAAACGAAAACATTGCATAAAACTTGTTAAATACATGTAATATACCTTGGTGTAAACGAGGGGTTAGCAAGGCCTTTTATTTGATACCCATATTGTAGGAGTGCATTTAAAATAATTGGTCCGCCATCTTGGGTATGTCGCCATCTTGGATTTAGAATGACGTCACACAGTTATTTATGCATTGTCATCTAAACTAAACGTGTATACAAAATTTCAGCTCAATCGGTTAAAGATATCTGCTTCAAAATTGAGTTGCAAGATTTCACCCGAACGTGTTCGCAGCGCCCGCATGTTGGTATTGGCCGTGCAGGGAACTTCGTAGTCGTCCGCGCGAAATTATAATCCCCTAGAAAGTATTAAAAGTCACCGACTTCAATATAGAAGTGTGATGTTGTCTGTACCTATTCTTATATTTTTTAAAACTTCAGGGTTTTTGAAGTCGGTTTTTAACTTTTTAGTTAATGAAATCTTTTCAATGAAAGGAACCCTATTAGGGTTTCCCTCGATTTTCATGAGATCCCATCATCACATCCTGACTTTAGTGATCTTGGGACCACTCCAGGAGTATACTCTATCGAATACAAAAGGAATTTTGAAAATCGGTCCACAATTGGCGGAGTAATCGCGTAACATACACACAAAACACGTTGGACACACCTAAAACTTTAAAGGTTTCCCTCGATTTTTATGGGATCCAATCATCAGATCCTAACTTTGGTGACCATGGGACCCTTGGAGTATCCTCTATCGAATACAAAAAGAATAATCAAAATCGGTTCATAAACCACGAAGTTATCCGCGAACAAACATAAAAAAAACATATAACAAGTCGAATTGAGAAACCTCCTCCTTTTTCGAAGTCGGTTAAAAATCGGTTAAGCCGTTTCAGACGAGTTCGATAACAAACACTGTGACACGAGATTAACAGTCCATCCAGTAAATACCTATATAATATTATTATATTATGTTATAACATTATTATACAATATACATTTGTATATACATATATTTGTCTGACGCTCATACGGTGAAGGAAAACATTGTGAGGCAACCTGCATACATCTGCGAAGAAATTCAATGATGTATGTGAAGTCGACCAATCCGCACTGGGCCAGCGTGGTTGACTAAGGCCTAATCACCCTAACATAGGGTAGGCTCGAACCCCTCGGTGGGGGACGTATATGAGCTGTGATGATGATGATGATGATGTTATAACAGCAGTTGTTTTTTTCTTTGACCGTATTTTCCCGACATAAGAATAGGAAAGACATGAACTAAAATATCTATGGTCCTATTATACTACTTAAAATAAATATTAATTTCAAGGTGGTGTGCGGGATCGCGGTCGGTCCCAAAAGCCTACCGACACGCAAAATCATTTAAGGCAGGAATCGAACCTGCATCTTGTATATACCGTGATGTTGTTGACATCATGAGTGTTCTTAGGCTACAGAGTACTTCTGCAATCCAAGCGCAAATTCAACTGTATTGATCACTTTGTCAAGCCAATGTATGGACTGAAATAAATAAAAAATGGACTTCTAAAACGGATTTTCATACGCTTGAGTACCAACACTAGCGCCAAATTGGATTCGTATTTTGAGAAAATTAAATAATACTGAGATTGGTTCAACTAAAATCCGTGCAATACGGGCTCCATTTGGAGCCAATGCGAAAAAGTAAGCGTACTAAAAATCACAATCTCAATGCCGATCGATTGGAATTAGTTCAGGAGTAAGCCTACAGAGAGCAACCGACCAATTTTGCACCTCAGCCCCCGCGTAGCACGTCCACCAAAACACGATATGATAAAGCGATTTATCGCGGTGAACTGTCTGAATACGACGAAACCCTATTGTATTTTGACAATTCACCGCGATAAACCGCTTTATCATATCGTATTTTGGTGGACGTGCTAGGGGGGCTGAGCGAGTGTGGAAAACACTCTCGGTTGGATTACTCAGTACTCTACTCCTTAGATTAGTAGTATTTAATCAAACTCTGACCCTCTGAACGCGGTCCTGAATTAAGGGGGCATTCAGAAACGTGCATTTTTTACCCAACGCTGGCGCTATTCCTCACCTTCACTTGGTGTCGTTAAAAAAAAGTATATTTATCGGAAAAATATGACTGTTTCTTTCTTCAGAGTGGCTATTCGGACCCGGGTCCCTTTATACGAGTACGTCGAAATAAGTTATAGGAATTAACTGAATACTGAGGCGCGTTCAGAGCCTCTGGGTGTAGTTGTCCGGTTGTTTTTTAACTCGCTCAGAGGCGTTGAACGGATTGCAGCAACCAAATCTTTTATCTCCCTCTTTCACATGATTTTTTATTTCTCTCTCTTTCTAGTAGATGACATTAAGGCAGGGTGGGCTGAGTTCCCCTCGCTTGTTCAACCTGTATATCAACAAATTGATAGAGGAGCTCAATAGCACCAAAACGGGGTGTCACGTAGATGGTGTGTGTGTAAACAATATTAGCTACGCTGATGATATGGTGCTGTTGAGCCCATCTGTTGGCGCGATGAGGAAACTCCTTAAAGTCTGCGAAGGATATGCGGTGACACATGGGCTCAAGTATAATAGCAGTAAGAGTGAATGGATGGTTTTTAAATCAAGTGCTGTTACATACAAACATCTTCCAGAACTCTCGCTTTGCGGATCTCCTCTAGGTCGGGTTCAGAGGTTTAAGTACTTGGGCCACTGGGTCACCGATGACTTGAAGGACAACGTGGACATCAATAGGGAACGCAGGTCGTTGACTGTCCGCTGCAATATGCTGGCTCGCAGGTTTGCACGCTGTACTGACGCTGTTAAAATTATGCTCTTCAAAGCTTACTGCCAGTCATTTTACACGTGCAGCCTGTGGACTAAGTTTACGCAAAGGGCATACAGCGATCTGCGTGTCCAATATAATAATGCATTCAGGATGCTTTTGGGATTGCCGTGGCGTTGTAGCGCATCGGGCATGTTCGCGGAGGCGCAGGTCGACGGGTTCGCCGCAATAATGCGGAAACGTTGTGCTTCCATGCTGACGCGTCTGCGCTCCTCGTCCAACAGCATCCAGAATGTTTTTTCAGACAGGTGGGACAGCCCCCTTATATGGAGGTGGATTTCGCTTCATATTGTATAATGGAAAATGTTAATAGTTTGATTTTAATTTTAGCCAATACTAACACTAGTTTTAAGTCACAATGTTACTAACAAAATATGGATTTAGTCCGAAATAAATAATTTGATTTGATTTGATTTGATTAAAGAATATGGCCGCCAATATCATCCAATCACGTAAGAGTATTTCAGTCATAAACGTCAGAGGGCTTTACAACCATCAAATTCGATGGTTGTTCGGTTGTAACTCGCGCCGACACTCAAAGGTCTTGAACGGGCCGGTTGTTCACCGGTTCGGTTCACCCGGTTGTCACGCTCGAAGGCATTGAACGGGGTTAGAGCGAAAAGTTGTACTTCGCGCGAAGGCTCTGAACGCTGTTTGTTTTCATGCTGCGGGTCCAAATCAACGTCTATCTATCTATTGGGACCCGGGGTCCGAATAGACACAGCCTTTTTTTCCAAAGCGGGGAATTCATTATCAGACTGCCCGTGGGCCGCCCGGCCCGGCCCAAGTCTGTCGCTTGCCCGTATTGAGAACACACATAGCGGGCCATCATTCAGTCTTTCGGAGAGCTGCACTTTGGTCAACTGTACAACACGATGGCAGAAACAAGACGGAGACTTGCTATAATTGGAGATGTAATTGCAATGGAAGAAAGGAAAAGAGTATGGTGCAAGAACTGAGGGGCAATCCCACTATTTATAACGTTTCAACGAAATCAGAAACGTTTCCGTTCCCATACATTTTGACAACACCTTGACAGTAGTCAGATGTCAAAACATATGGGAACGGTAACGTTTTGGTTTTGGTTCAAACATTCGTAAATAGTGCGATTGCCCCTCTGGTACCTAGAGAGAAATAAATACAGTCATATGTCCTTATTGGAAGAATTGGATTCAAGTTAAAATATTGAAAACAAACATGCGCTCTCATCGAACTCTGACGCGTGAAAGCAGGCGGGCTGCCCGGCGCGACCATTCACGTTCAGTCTGTGCCCGCGCAGACGAAATGCGATTCTCCGGGCAGGCGGCGGGCACGGGCCGACGGGCTTGCCCGAGCCCGTTGCCTAGCATTCACGAGCAGACATGGGACAGACTTGCCCGTGACGGGCAGCCCGGCGCGGGCAGTCTGGTAGTGAATTCCCCGCTCAAGTGCGAAACAAAATGTTTTTGAACGGACCCAGTCTGATTTTTAATTCGACGGAATTCTGACAACCCAGAAGTGTTGTCAACTCAGAATAACAATTAGTTATTCTTCTGAGGTTGTCAACATTGAAAAACTCTTCCTAAAAGGCTTAGACTATAGATACCAATAGACATGAAATACCTACGAAAAAAGCGTGCCTTTGTGTTGGTGCTCTAAGATGGCGGAAAAAACTTGGGACGCCGCATCCAAGATTCCACACTTATTATCTTTTTCTTTATACAATTCATTAAAAAAATTAATTAAAACATAGAACTGTAAAATTCACTCAGAAATAATGCTCACTGACTGATATTTTAGCACAGCAACAAACACGGTGTGAACAAGTACCTACTTGGCACTTGTTGGTGGTGAACATAAAGCACCCAAAAAACTGCTCTGATGACTAGGAGATTCAATGAAACCACTTAGTCTGTACTAATGTGTCTATATTCACAATAACAACAAAAGTTTATTGTCCTTATATATTCGTGCTGTGACACAAACGTTAGCGCGTTTTAGCTTTTTCCAGTGGCGCCATCTCTTGAGAAGACCTTACAACGATCAATAACAGTGCTTAGTTCATTTGCTACACTTGTTACATTTGCTTGGAAAATCAAGTAATACAACTACACGTACTAGATGGAGCTCCAATTAGTAGATGTTTGTAATTGATTACAAAACAATAAATTAAATTAGAACGATCATTAACATACCGCCCACCAAGGACATTTAGTGACAAATGTCCTTTTTGGACTACAGTATCAATAGGTATTTAAAATGACATAAAAATTCATCAATAGCTCACAATGCGCTTAGATCAACTTAAACATAACATAAACATAACTATAGGCAGGCCCCCGTCACTCGCGCAATGCAGCGTTATAAATACCTACCGCTAAGTAGCGCGCCGGCGCTCCGATCGGCAGAGGGCCGCTGCGCCGCCACCCGCCGCGCCGCACGCGAGACTTATTATTATTATCGAAACTTGTAACTTTTTTCATAAATTTGTTTTTTATTGGTTTCTTTTTGTTTATTATATTAATTTGATTTTTATTTTCTTTTTTTATCAATAATTTTCTATTTATAAATTTCTTTTCAGAACTAAAATCTGGATTTTTATACCTAAATCGACTAATTTTTCGAAAATTTTCGGTTAAATGTTGATTCGAAAAAAGTTCTACTTGCATTGTGGTTTATAAAACCACACAATAATTTTAATTTAATCAAATTGTTTAACCATACGGTGTCAAATTGTTTAACATTACTGTGAAGCTATTGTAAGTTGTTAAAAGACAAAAAATGTTTGTATTTTTTTTCATAGTCGAAATTCGGAGTAATTCGAACTAATAAGACAGTAATTCGTTGCCATAGTAACAATCTTCAGTCCTCAGCAACATCGTCACTTAACATCGGCTGAGATGAAAACCAAGAGCTTCCTTGTTGTTTGTATAAAAAAAATTAGGCAGCCTGCTTGATCGCCTACTTAGTTGTAAGTATAAAAAATAATAAAGTCTCGATGAACCGGCCGCAAGTACTTTATTTGATTCTTTACAAAAAAAAATCCATCTTACTCCTGTTTTTTAAAGATTGCCTATATATCACAATTATTCATACGATTCAGGATATTTTCAGTGAGTTCAAACACGAGAAAAAAACATGGATCATGTATTTTTCATAATAATTCGTTATTTTATTAATCATTTGTAATTTCACAACTGAATAAAATCAATGAAGAAAAAATTTCGCCTCGAGCGGGATTGGTAATTTTTTAATAATTTGAATTTTTTTATAATTTTTAAATTTATTAATGACGATAAAATAATATTCTATTCTCTTATTTTTTGACATGTACTAGGTATTTAAAAAATTTTAATATTTGCGCACTGCCAATTTAGAAGTAGATTATGAGGAATAATGTATATAATTTAACACCAATCATGTATTTTACCATATTCTTGCAAATAAAGTACTATTGTTATTATCTATCTATCTATCTATCTATCTATATTATATAAAGCTGGATTACCATTCACTCACTGACTGACTGATCAGGGGTATTTTTGGGACATTTGCAGTTACTTTTGGGTGTTGGGATGTTAGAGTGAGATGGACTACTGATTAAAAGACACAGGATTCGATATTTGAAATTTGAAAAATCCAAGATGGCCGCCACCGCGAAATGTCAACTTTTCCAAAATGGCTCCGAGCGTGCTGGTTTTTTGGATGGTTCTTGATCGTCTCGCTCCCGGGGATGAGGTGCAACTGTCAAAATAAGAAAAAACAAAATGGCCGCGCCGCCATCTTGGATCGAAAAACCCGTTTCGCCCCGTGTTTGCGACCGAACACGCGCGTGATTTTTGGGATTTCGCCTGATTTTTTGGATGATTTCCCTTAAATGCGTCCTCGAGATTCCGAATATGGTAGCCGATTGGCGAAAAACAAAATGGCGTCGGCGCCGGCGGCCATCTTGGAACTCTCAAATTTCTGACATTTTTGAACCGCATTTTCGCCAAGATGGCGGCCTCGGAGTGGGATGAAATGTTCTAGGCGGGGTTAGAACTCGTCACGAAGTGTTGCCAGGTGTGAAAAAATTTCTACTGTTTTTGGTAGTTTTTCCTCTGGAGGGCCAAATATTTGAAAATCGAAATAGCAACTTTTCGCAATTTTCAACCCCGTGCACCTATAGAGCGTCGGGGCCTCTATGACTTTCTGGTATTTTTATTTTCCGCAACTGGCAACACTGGCCGCCAAGGAGGTTTGAATTTTTTCGTAGACCCGAATTGACCCGAATTGATCTCCAAGTTGCAGATGTGCTGGACATGTGGGGTAAACGTCATCCTGCTCCGTATATGATGTAGTTACCGGGAAAAATCCGAAACTTTGACATTTCAAGATGGCGGCTCCGCTGGCGGCCATTTTGTAAAGTGTTGCAATTTCGAAAAAATAAAATTGTGATTTTGACGCGGTTGCCGTCGTTTTTCGACTGACAACACCAGGTAGCCTTTTGTAGGGCTGGCTAAGGGGAATCAAACCGTGGGGTAATTTTCCCCGATTTTGGGGTAATTTCCCCGTTTTGGGAGAAAACGTAAATTTCGACTTTTTCGATTTTTTTTCATATAGCGGGATGGAACATACATCGCTGATCATTTCTACCACCATTTGGGGCCGGTGATATGGCAACACTGGCAGCTGGGGCGGTTGATGTTGTCAGCGACGACCCAAATTTGTCAATTTTTTGACGGGGTTTGGTTAGGGTTACGGGCCAGCTGGTGATACCAATCGATAAGAAATATAGTCAAGTAATTTTAAAAAATTTGACATTTCAACTTTTCAGGATGGCGGCGGCGCTGGCGGCCTTTATTAAAAAATTTGCGCTTTTTGCTATTTCGGTGCGGTTTTCAGCCGCGGAGTGGTGATATGGGTATCAAATGAAAGGGTTTTGCGAGTACTACACGATGCAAGTAACGTCACCTCTATGAATTCAAAATGGCCGCCATTAAAAAAATGTCGGTTCACATTTCTTTTGCAACCATAGCGATATGGGTATCAAATGAAAGGGCTTTATGAGTGAAACAAAACCAAGTCAATGATTTTTGTCTAAATCCAATATGGCCGCCGCTTCCAAAATAGCAGATTGCATTTCTTTCGCCACCTATGTAATATGGGTATCAAATGTATGGATTTTAATTGTAGAATACGATTCAGTGAGTGACGCTGTTCCAAATTCAATATGGCCGCCGCTCCGAAATGTCAAATCGATTTTCTTTTGCCACCTATGCAATATGGGTATCAAATGTAAAGATTTTAAGTGTAGAACACGGTACAGTAAGTGACGTTACACCAAATTGAATATGGCCGCCGCTCCAAAATGTCAAATCGATTTTCTTTTGTCACCTATGCAATATGGGTATCAAATGTAAGGGTTTTATTAGTAGAACACGATACAGTGAGTGATATTGCTTCAAACTCAATATGGCCGCCGCTCCGAAATGTCAAATCGCTTTTCTTTCGCCACCTATGTAATATGGGTATCAAATGTATGGATTTTAATTGTAAAATACGATTCAGTAAGTGACGCTGTTCCAAATTCAATATGGCCGCCGCTCCGAAATGTCAAATCGATTTTCTTTTGCCACCTATGCAATATGGGTATCAAATGATAGGGCTTTAATAGTAGAACACGATACAGTGAGTGACATTGCTTCAAACTCAATATGGCCGCCGCTTCAAAATGGCCGACCGCTTTCCTTTTACCACCTATGTAATATGGGTATCAAATGTAAGGATTTTAAGTGTAGAATACGATTCAGTAAGTGACGTTTCTCCAAACTCAATATGGCCGCCGCTCCGAAATGTCAAATCGCTTTTCCTTCTCCACCTATGTAATATGGGTATCAAATGTAAGGATTTTAGGTGTAGAATACGATTCAGTAAGTGACGTTTCTCCAAATTCAATATGGCCGCCGCTCCAAAATGGCGGATCGCTTTTGTTTTGCCACCTATGTAATATGGGTATCAAATGTAAGGATTTTATTAGTAGAACACGATACAGTGAGTGATATTGCTTCAAACTCAATATGGCCGCCGCTCCAAAATGTCAAATCGCTTTTCCTTCTCCACCTATGTAATATGGGTATCAAATGTAAGGATTTTTAAAGTAGAACGTAACCTTTTCAGTTTTTTTTTTAAATCGAACACCATTTTTATGTAACTTAAAAAAACGAATTTTTTTTTGCACCGACTCGCAACTGAAAACCTTTTGCTTAGAAAAACATTAAGTGGACCACTCCACCGCGGGGTGCTTGCTCCCCGCGGCACACACGCAACATCGACATCGCTTCGACATAAAATAGCGTATAAAGTACAACATAACCTTTCCAGTTTTTTGATCAATCGAACACCTTTTTTAGGCAAATTTTAATTTGACCTGAAAAAAGATACATTTTTGCACCAAATCGCAACTGAAAACTTTTTTTTTTATTACAAAAGCGATGTGAGGACTACACCACCGCGAGGTGCTTGCACCTCGCGGCACACACGCATCCACATGATGATTCAGTGTTGCCACCGCTCCGAAATGACAGATCGCTCGATTTTGTTTTGCCACCCACGGAATATGGGTATCAAATGAATGGAATTTTAGTGTAAAATACGATACAGTCAATGACATTACTTCAAATTCAATATGGCCGCCGCCCCTAATTAGCCGATCGCTTTTCTTTTGCTACCCACGTTATATGGGTATCAAATGAAAGCGCATTCCGAGTAGATCGTATCCTTTCCAGTTTTTTGAATATTCGAACACCTTTTTTAGGCAAATTTTTAAACTTCAGCAAAAAAAGAAACATTTTTGCACCGACTCGCAACCGATTACCTTTTGATTACAAAAGCTAAAGTGGGCGATCCACCTCCGCGGGGTGCTCGCACCCCGCGGCACACACGCGACATCTAGTCTATACTATATAAAGCTGGATTACCACTCACTGACTGACTGACTGATCAGGGGTATTTTTGGGACATTTGCGATTACTTTTGGGTGTTAAGATGTTAGAGAGAGATGGACTACTGATTAAAAGACACAGGATTCGATATTCGAAATTTGAAAAATCCAAGATGGCCGCCACCGCGAAATGTCAACTTTTTCAAAATGGCTCCGAGCGTGCTGGTTTTTTTAATGGTTCTTGATCGTGTTGCTCCCGGGGATGAGGTGCAACTGTCAAAATAAGAAAAAACAAAATGGCCGCGCCGCCATCTTGGATCGAAAAACCCGTTTCGCCCCGTGTTTGCGACCGAACACGCGCGTGATTTTTGGGATTTCGCCTGATTTTTTGGATGAATTCCTTTAAACGCGTCCTCGAGTTCCCGAATATGGTAGCCGATTGGCGAAAAACAAAATGGCGGCGACGCCGGCGGCCATCTTGGAACGCTCAAATTTTTGACATTTTCGAACCGCATTTTCGCCAAGATGGCGGCTTCGGAGTGGGATGAAATGTTCTAGGCGGGGTTAGAACTCGGCGCGAAGTGTTGCCAGGTGTGAAAAATTTTCTACCGTTTTTGGTAGTTTTTCCTCTGGAGGCCCGAATAGTCGAAAATCGAAATAATGACTTTTCGCGATTTTCAACCCCATGCGCCTATAGAGCGTCGGGGCCTCTATGACTTTCTGGTATTTTTATTTTCCGCAACTGGCAACACTGGCCGCCAAGGAGGTTTGAATTTTTTCGTAGACCCGAATTGACCCGAATTGATCTCCCCGTTCCAGATGTGCTGGACATGTGGGGTAAACGTCATCCTGCTCCGTATATGATGTAGTTACCGGGAAAAATCCGAAACTTTGACATTTCAAGATGGCGGCTCCGCTGGCGGCCATTTTGTTAAGGGTTGCAATTTCGAAGGCATTAATTTGCGATTTTGAAGCGGTTGCCGGCGTTTTTCGACTGACAACACCGGGTGGTCTGTCGTAGTGCTCGCCGAGGGAAATCTAATAGTGGGGTAATTTTCCCCGATTTTGGGGTAATTTCTCCGTTTTAGGGGAAAACGTAAATTTCGACTTTTTCAATTTTTTTTGAAATAGCGGGGTGGAACAGTCGTCGCTGATCATTTCTACCAACATTTGGAGCTGGTGTTATGGCAACACTGGCAGGTGAGATCGTTTTTATTGTTAGCGACAACCTAAATTTGACGATTTATTGGCGGGGTTGTGTGAGGGCTAGCGGGTAGCTCGTAATGTCACTTGATAGCACATATAGTCGGATTGACATGAAAAATATGACATTAAAATTTTCAAGATGGCGGCGGCGCAGGCGGCCATTGTTTCAAAATTTGCGCTTTTTGCTATTTCAGTGCGGTTTTCGGTAGCGGCACGGTAATATGGGTATCAAATTTAAGGATTTTAAGTGTAGAATACGATACAGTTAGTGACGTTGCTTCAAATTCAATATGGCCGCCGCTCCGAAATGTCAAATCGATTTTCTTTTGCCACCTATGTAATATGGGTATCAAATGAAAGGGCTTTAATAGTAGAACACGATACAGTGAGTGATATTGTTTCAAACTCAATATGGCCGCCGCTTCAAAATGGCCGACCGCTTTCCATTTACCACCTATGCAATATGGGTATCAAATGTAAGGGTTTTATTAGTAGAACACGATACAGTGAGTGACATTGCTTCAAACTCAATATGGCCGCCGCTCCGAAATGTCAAATCGCTTTTACTTCCTCACCTATGTAATATGGGTATCAAATGTAAGGATTTTAAGTGTAGAATACGACACAGTAAGTGACGTTGCTCCAAATTGAATATGGCCGCCGCCCCAAAATGTCAAATCGATTTTCTTTTGCCACCTATGCAATATGGGTATCAAATGTAAGGGTTTTATTAGTAGAATACGATACAGTGAGTGATATTGCTTCAAACTCAATATGGCCGCCGCTCCGAAATGTCCAATCGCTTTTCTTTCGCCACCTATGTAATATGGGTATCAAATGTATGGATTTTAATTGTAGAATACGATTCAGTAAGTGACGCTGTTCCAAATTCAATATGGCCGCCGCTCCGAAATGTCAAATCGATTTTCTTTTGCCACCTATGCAATATGGGTATCAAATGATAGGGCTTTAATAGTAGAACACGATACAGTGAGTGACATTGCTTCAAACTCAATATGGCCGCCGCTTCAAAATGGCCGACCGCTTTCCTTTTACCACCTATGCAATATGGGTATCAAATGTAAGGATTTTAAGTGTAGAATACGATTCAGTAAGTGACGTATCTCCAAATTCAATATGGCCGCCGCTCCGAAATGACAGACCGATTTTCCTTCTCCACCTATGTAATATGGGTATCAAATGTAAGGATTTTATTAGTAGAACACGATACAGTGAATGATATTGCTTCAAACTCAATATGGCCGCCGCTCCGAAATGACAGACCGATTTTCCTTCTCCACCTATGTAATATGGGTATCAAATGTAAGGATTTTATAAGTAGAACACGATACAGTGAATGATATTGCTTCAAACTCAATATGGCCGCCGCTCCGAAATGTCAAATCGCTTTTCCTTCTCCACCTATGTAATATGGGTATCAAATGTAAGGATTTTAAGTGCAGAATACGATTCAGTAAGTGACGTTTCTCCAAATTCAATATGGCCGCCGCTCCGAAATGACAGACCGATTTTCCTTCTCCACCTATGTAATATGGGTATCAAATGTAAGGATTTTATTAGTAGAACACGATACAGTGAGTGACATTGTTTCAAACTCAATATGGCCGCCGCTCCGAAATGTCAAATCGCTTTTCCTTCTCCACCTATGTAATATGGCTATCAAATGTAAGGATTTTAAGTGTAGAATACGATTCAGTAAGTGACGTTGCTCCAAATTCAATATGGCCGCCGCTCCAAAATGGCGGATCGCTTTTCTTTTGCCACCTATGTAATATGGGTATCAAATGAAAGAATTTTCAAAGTAGAACGTAACCTTTCCAATTTTTTGAATAATCGAACACATTTTTAGGCAAATTTTATGTAACTTCAAAAAACGAAAAATTTTTTGCACCGACTCGCAACTGAAAACCTTTCCCTTAGAAACACATTAAGTGGACCACACCACCGCGGGGTGCTTGCTCCCCGCGGCACACACGCGATATGGAAAGGCTTCCAAATAAAAATGTTTATAGAGTAGAACATAACCTTTCCAGCTTGTTGGTTAATCGAACACCTTTCTTTGGCAAATTTTAAGTCAACCTCAAAAAAGATACATTTTTGCACCAAATCACAACTGAAAACTTTTTTTTATTACAAAAGCGATGTGAGGACCACACCACCGCGAGGTGCGTGCACCTCGCGGCACACACGCGTCCACATGATGATTCAGTGTTGCCACCGCTCCGAAATGACAGATCGATTTTCTTTTGCCACCCACGCAATATAGATATCAAAAAAATGGACTTTGAGTGTAAAAAACGACACAGTCAATGACATTACTCCAAATTCAATATGGCCGCCGCTCCGAATTGGCCGATCGATTTTCTTTTGTCACCCACGTAATATGGGTATCAAATGAAAGAGCATTCAGAGAAAAACGTATCCTTTCCAGTTTTTTGAATATTCGAACACCTTTTTTAGGCAAATTTTATAACTTCGACAAAAAAAAATTCATTTTTGCACCTACTCGCAACCGATAACCTTTTGATTACAAAAGCTAAAGTGGGGGGTCCACCACCGCGGGGTGCGCGCACCCCGCGGCACACACGCGACATCTAGTCTATACTATATATAGCTGGATTATCTATACTATATAAAGCTGGATTACCACTCACTGACTGACTGACTGATCAGGGGTATTTTTGGGACATTTGCGATTACTTTTGGGTGTTGGGATGTTAGAGTGAGATGGACTACTGATTAAAAGACACAGGATTCGATATTCGAAATTTGAAAAATCCAAGATGGCCGCCACCGCGAAATGTCAACTTTTTCAAAATGGCTCCAAGCGTGCTGTTTTTTTTAACGGTTCTTGATCGTGTCGCTCCCGGGGATGAGGTGCAACTGTCAAAATGCGAAAAAACAAAATGGCCGCGCCGCCATCTTTGATCGAAAAACCCGTTTCGCCCCGTGTTTGCGACTGAACACGCGCGTGATTTTCGGGATTTCGGCTGATTTTTTTGATGAGTTCCCTTAAACGCGTCCTCGAGTTCCCGAATATGGTAGACGATTGGCGAAAAACAAAATGGCGGCGGCGCCGGCGGCCATCTTGGAACGCTCAAATTTTTGACATTTTCGAACCGCATTTTCGCCAAGATGGCGGCTTCGGAGTGGGATGAAATGTTCTAGGCGGGGTTAGAACTCGGCGCAAAGTGTTGCCAGGTGTGAAAAATTTTCTACCGTTTTTGGTAGTTTTTCCTCTGGAGGCCCGAATATTCGAAAATCGAAATAACGACTTTTCGCGATTTTCAACCCCATGCGCCTATAGAGCGTCGGGGCCTCTATGACTTTCTGGTATTTTTATTTTCCGCAACTGGCAACACTGGCCGCCAAGGGGGTTTGAACTTTTTCGTCGACCCGATTTGACCCGAATTGATCTCCCCGTTCCAGATGTGCTGGCAACGTGGGGTAAGCGTCATCCTGCTCCGTATATGATGTAGTTACCGGGAAAAATCCGAAACTTTGACATTTCAAGATGGCGGCTCCGCTGGCGGCCATTTTGTTAAGGGTTGCAATTTCGAAGGCATTAATTCGCGATTTTGACGCGGTTGCCGGCGTTTTTCGACTGACAACACCGGGTGGTCTGTCGTAATGCTCGACGAGGGAAATCTAATAGTGGGGTAATTTTCCCCGATTTTGGGATAATTTCTCCGTTTTAGGGGAAAACGTAAATTTCGACTTTTTCAATTTTTTTTGAAATAGCGGGGTGGAACAGTCGTCACTGATCATTTCTACCAACATTTGGAGCTGGTGTTATGGCAACACTGGCAGGTGGGACGGTTTTTATTGTTAGCGACAACCCAAATTTGACGATTTATTGGCGGGGTTGTGTGAGGGCTAGCGGGTAGCTCGTAATGTCACTTGATAGCACATATAGTCGGCTTGACATGAAAAATATGACATTTAAATTTTTCAAGATGGCGGCGGCGCAGGCGGCCATTGTTTCAAAATTTGCGCTTTTTGGTATTTCAGTGCGGTTTTCGGTAGCGGCACGGTAATATGGGTATCAAATTTAAGGATTTTAAGTGTAGAATACGATACAGTTAGTGACGTTGCTTCAAATTCAATATGGCCGCCGCTCCGACATGTCAAATCGATTTTCTTTTGCCACCTATGCAATATGGGTATCAAATGAAAGGGCTTTAATAGTAGAACACGATGCAGTGAGTGACGTTGTTTCAAACTCAATATGGCCGCCGCTTCAAAATGGCCGACCGCTTTCCTTTCACCACCTATGCAATATGGGTATCAAATGTAAGGGTTTTATTAGTAGAACACGATACAGTGAGTGACATTGCTTCAAACTCAATATGGCCGCCGCTCCGAAATGGCGGATGGCTTTTCTTTTGCCACCTATGTAATATGGGTATCAAATGAAAGAATTTTCAAAGTAGAACGTAACCTTTCCAATTTTTTGAATAATCGAACACATTTTTAGGCAAATTTTATGTAACTTCAAAAAACGAAAAATTTTTTGCACCGACTCGCAACTAAAAACCTTTCGCTTAGAAACACATTAAGTGGACCACTCCACCGCGGGGTGCTTGCTCCCCGCGGCACACACGCGACATGGACATGGCTTCCAAATAAAAATGTTTATAGAGTAGAACATAACCTTTCCAGCTTTTTGGTTAATCGAACACCTTTCTTTGGCAAATTTTAAATCAACCTCAAAAAAGATACATTTTTGCACCAAATCACAACTGAAAACTTTTTTTTATTACAAAAGCGATGTGAGGACCACACCACCGCGAGGTGCGTGCACCTCGCGGCACACACGCGTCCACATGATGATTCAGTGTTGCCACCGCTCCGAAATGACAGATCGATTTTCTTTTGCCACCCACGCAATATAGATATCAAAAAAATGGACTTTGAGTGTAAAAAACGACACAGTCACTGACATTGCTTCAAATTCAATATGGCCGCCGCCCCTAATTAGCCGATCGCTTTTCTTTTGCCACCCACGTTATATGGGTATCAAATGAAAGCGCATTCTGAGTAGATCGTATCCTTTCCAGTTTTTTTAATAATCGAACACCTTTTTTAGGCAAATTTTTACAACTTCGACAAAAAAAAATACATTTTTGCACCTACTCGCAACCGATAACCTTTTGATTACAAAAGCTAAAGTGGGGGGTCCACCACCGCGGGGTGCGCGCACCCCGCGGCACACACGCGACATCTAGTCTATAATATATAAAGCTGGATTACCACTCACTGACTCACTGACTGACTGATCAGGGGTATTTTTGGGACATTTGCGATTATTTTTGGGTGTTGGGATGTTAGAAAGAGATGGACTACTGATTAAAAGACACAGGATTCGATATTCGAAATTTGAAAAATCCAAGATGGCCGCCGGCTCGAAATGTCAAATTTCCCAAAACGGCTCCGATCGTGATGGTTTTTGGAACGCGTGATCGTTTCGCCCCCGGGGATGGGGTGCTTTTGTCGAAATGTGAAAAAACAAAATGGCCGCGCCGCCATCTTGGATCGAAAAACCCGTTTCGCCCCGTGTTTGCGACCGAACACGCGCGTGACTTTCGGGATATCGGCTGATTTTTTTGATGGCTCCGGTCGAATGCATCCTCGAGTTTCCGATTATAGTAGCCGGTTTGCGAAAAACAAAATGGCGTCGACGCCGGCGGCCATCTTGGAACGCTCAAATTTTTGACTTTTTTGAACCGCATTTTCGCCAAGATGGCGGGCTCGGAGTGGGGTGAAATGTTCTAGGTGGGGTTCGAACTCGGCGCGAAGTATTGCCAGGTGTGAAAAATTTTCTACCGTTTTTGGTAGTTTTTCCTGTGGAGGCCCGAGTAGTCGAAAATCGAAATAACGACTTTTCGCAATTTTCAACCCCATGCGCCTATAGAGCGTCGGGGCCTCTATGACTTTCTGGTATTTTTATTTTCCGCAACTGGCAACACTGGCCGCCAAGGGGGTTTGAATTTTTTCGTCGACCCGATTTGACCCGAATTGATCTCCCCGTTCCAGACGTGCTGGCAACGTGGGGTAAACGTCATCCTGCTCCGTATACGATGCAGTTACCGGGAAAAATCCGAAACTTTGACATTTCAACATGGCGGCTCCGCTGGCGGCCATTTTGTAAAGTGTTGCAATTTCGAAAACATTAATTCGAGATTTTGACGCGGTTGCCGGCGTTTTTCGACTGACAACACCGGGTGGCCTTTTGTAGGGCTGGCTAAGGGGAATCAAACCGTGGGGTAATTTGCCCCGATTTTGGGGTAATTTCCCCGTTTTGGGGGAAAACGTAAATTTCGACTTTATCGATTTTTTTTCATATAGCGGGGTGGAACAGACGTCGCTGATCATTTCTACCAACATTTGGAGCTGGTGTTATGGCAACACTGGCAGGTGGGACGATTTTTATTGTTAGCGACAACCTAAATTTGACGATTTATTGGCGGGGTTGTGTGAGGGCTAGCGGGTAGCTCGTAATGTCACTTGATAGCACATATAGTCGGATTGACATGAAAAATATGACATTTAAATTTTTCAAGATGGCGGCGGCGCAGGCGGCCATTGTTTCAAAATTTGCGCTTTTTGCTATTTCAGTGCGGTTTTCGGTAGCGGCACGGTAATATGGGTATTAAATTTAAGGATTTTAAGTGTAGAATACGATACAGTTAGTGACGTTGCTTCAAATTCAATATGGCCGCCGCTCCGAAATGTCAAATCGATTTTCTTTTGCCACCTATGCAATATGGGTATCAAATGAAAGGGCTTTAATAGTAGAACACGATACAGTGAGTGATATTGTTTCAAACTCAATATGGCCGCCGCTTCAAAATGGCCGACCGCTTTCCATTTACCACCTATGCAATATGGGTATCAAATGTAAGGGTTTTATTAGTAGAACACGATACAGTGAGTGACATTGCTTCAAACTCAATATGGCCGCCGCTCCGAAATGTCAAATCGCTTTTACTTCCTCACCTATGTAATATGGGTATCAAATGTAAGGATTTTAAGTGTAAAATACGACACAGTAAGTGACGTTGCTCCAAATTGAATATGGCCGCCGCCCCAAAATGTCAAATCGATTTTCTTTTGCCATCTATGCAATATGGGTATCAAATGTAAGGGTTTTATTAGTAGAATACGATACAGTGAGTGATATTGCTTCAAACTCAATATGGCCGCCGCTCCGAAATGTCAAATCGCTTTTCTTTCGCCACCTATGTAATATGGGTATCAAATGTATGGATTTTAATTGTAGAATACGATTCAGTAAGTGACGCTGTTCCAAATTCAATATGGCCGCCGCTCCGAAATGTCAAATCGATTTTCTTTTGCCACCTATGCAATATGGGTATCAAATGATAGGGCTTTAATAGTAGAACACGATACAGTGAGTGACATTGCTTCAAACTCAATATGGCCGCCGCTTCTAAATGGCCGACCGCTTTCCTTTTACCACCTATGCAATATGGGTATCAAATGTAAGGATTTTAAGTGTAGAATACGATTCAGTAAGTGACGTATCTCCAAATTCAATATGGCCGCCGCTCCGAAATGACAGACCGATTTTCCTTCTCCACCTATGTAATATGGGTATCAAATGTAAGGATTTTATTAGTAGAACACGATACAGTGAATGATATTGCTTCAAATTCAATATGGCCGCCGCTCCGAAATGACAGACCGATTTTCCTTCTCCACCTATGTAATATGGGTATCAAATGTAAGGATTTTAAGTGCAGAATACGATTCAGTAAGTGACGTTTCTCCAAATTCAATATGGCCGCCGCTCCGAAATGACAGACCGATTTTCCTTCTCCACCTATGTAATATGGGTATCAAATGTAAGGATTTTATTAGTAGAACACGATACAGTGAGTGACATTGTTTCAAACTCAATATGGCCGCCGCTCCGAAATGTCAAATCGCTTTTCCTTCTCCACCTATGTAATATGGCTATCAAATGTAAGGATTTTAAGTGTAGAATACGACTCAGTAAGTGACGTTGCTCCAAATTCAATATGGCCGCCGCTCCAAAATGGCGGATCGCTTTTCTTTTGCCACCTATGTAATATGGGTATCAAATGAAAGAATTTTCAAAGTAGAACGTAACCTTTCCAATTTTTTGAATAATCGAACACATTTTTCGGCAAATTTTATGTAACTTCAAAAAACGAAAAATTTTTTGCACCGACTCGCAACTGAAAACCTTTCCCTTAGAAACACATTAAGTGGACCACACCACCGCGGGGTGCTTGCTCCCCGCGGCACACACGCGATATGGAAATGGCTTCCAAATAAAAATGTTTATAGAGTAGAACATAACCTTTCCAGCTTGTTGGTTAATCGAACACCTTTCTTTGGCAAATTTTAAGTCAACCTCAAAAAAGATACATTTTTGCACCAAATCACAACTGAAAACTTTTTTTTATTACAAAAGCGATGTGAGGACCACACCACCGCGAGGTGCGTGCACCTCGCGGCACACACGCGTCCACATGATGATTCAGTGTTGCCACCGCTCCGAAATGACAGATCGATTTTCTTTTGCCACCCACGCAATATAGATATCAAAAAAATGGACTTTGAGTGTAAAAAACGACACAGTCAATGACATTACTCCAAATTCAATATGGCCGCCGCTCCGAATTGGCCGATCGATTTTCTTTTGTCACCCACGTAATATGGGTATCAAATGAAAGAGCATTCAGAGAAAAACGTATCCTTTCCAGTTTTTTGAATATTCGAACACCTTTTTTAGGCAAATTTTATAACTTCGACAAAAAAAAATTCATTTTTGCACCTACTCGCAACCGATAACCTTTTGATTACAAAAGCTAAAGTGGGGGGTCCACCACCGCGGGGTGCGCGCACCCCGCGGCACACACGCGACATCTAGTCTATACTATATAAAGCTGGATTACCACTGACTGACTGACTCACTGATCAGGGGTATTTTTGGGACATTTGCAGTTACTTTTGGGTGTTGGGATGTTAGAAAGAGATGGACTACTGATTAAAAGACACAGGATTCGATATTCGAAATTTGAAAAATCCAAGATGGCCGCCGCCGCGAAATGTCAAAATTTCCAAAACGACTCCGATCGCGCTGGTTTTTGGGACGCGTGATCGTTTCGCCCCCGGGGATGAGGTGCAACTGTCAAAATGCGAAAAAACAAAATAACCTCGCCGCCATCTTGGACTGAAAAACCCGTTTCGCCCCGTGTTTGCGACCGAAGACGCGCGTGATTTCCGGGATTTCGGCTGATTTTTTGGATGGTTGCGCTCGGGTGCGTCCTAGAGTTTACTGTGATGCCCGCGGTTGGGCAAAAAACAAAATGGCGTCGGCGCCGGCGGCCATCTTGGAACGCTCAAATTTTTGACTTTTTTGAACCGAATTTTCGCCAAGATGGCGGCCTCGGAGTGGGGTGAAATGTTCTGGGCGGGGTTAGAACTCCGCGCGAAGTGTTGCCAGGTGTGAAAAATTTTCTACCGTTTTTGGTAGTTTTTCCTCTGAAGGCCCGAATATTCGAAAATCGAAATAACAACTTTTCGCAATTTTCAACCCCATGCGCCTATAGAGGGTCGGGGCCTCTATGACTTTCTGGTATTTTTATTTTCCGCAACTGGCAACACTGACCGCCAAGGGGGTTTGAATTTTTTCGTCGACCCGATTTGACCCGAATTGATCTCCCCGTTCCAGACGTGCTGGCAACGTGGGGTAAACGTCATCCTGCTCCGTATACGATGCAGTTACCGGGAAAAATCCGAAACTTTGACATTTCAACATGGCGGCTCCGCTGGCGGCCATTTTGTTAAGGGTTGCAATTTCGAAGGCATTAATTCGCGATTTTGACGCGGTTGCCGGCGTTTTTCGACTGCCAACACCGGGTGGCCTTTCGTAGTTCTCGCCGAGGGAAATCTAATAGTGGGGTAATTTTCCCCGATTTTGGGGTAATTTCTCCGTTTTAGGGGAAAACGTAAATTTCGATTTTTTCGAGTTTTTATCATATAACGGGGTGGAACAGACGTCGCTGATCATTTCTACCACCATTTGGGGAGGGTGATATAGCAACACTGGCAGCTGGGGCGGTTTTTGTTGTCAGCGACGACCCAAATTTGACGATTTTTTGACGGGGTTTGGTTAGGGCTAGGGGCCAGCTGCTGATACCAATCGATATAAAATATAGTCAAGTATTCTAAAAAAATTTGACATTTCAACTTTTCAAGATGGCGGCTGCGCTGGCGGCCTTTTTTAAAAAAATTGCGCTTTTTGCTATTCTGGTGCGGTTTTCAGCCGCGGCATGGTGATATGGGTATCATATGAAAGGATTTTTCGAGTACTACACGATGCACGTAGTGTCACCGATATATATTCAAAATGGCCGCTATTAAAAAAAGGCTGGTTCACATTTCTTTTGGGACCATAGCAACATGGGTATCAAATGAAAGGGTTTTAAGAGTGAAACAAAACCAAGTAAATGATTTTTATCTAAATCCAATATGGCCGCCGCTTCCAAAATAGCGGATTGCATTTCTTTTGCCACCTATGCAATATGGGTATCAAATGAAAGGGATTTGGGAGTAGAAGACGATAAATTAAGTGACATTGCTCCAAAATCAAAATGGCCGCCGCTCCGAAATTGCGGATGGCTTTTCTTTTGCCACCTATGTAATATGGGTATCAAATGAAAGGGCTTTAATAGTAGAACACGATACAGTGAGTGACATTGTTTCAAATTCAATATGGCCGCCGCTCCAAAATGGCGGATCGCTTTTCATTTGCCACCTATGCAATATGGGTATCAAATGAAAGGCCTTTAATAGTAGAACACGATAAAATGAGTGACATTGTTTCAAACTCAATATGGCCGCCGCTTCAAAATGGCCGACCGCTTTCCTTTTACCGCCTATGCAATATGGGTATCAAATGTAAGGATTTTATTAGTAGAACACGATACAGTGAGTGATATTGCTTCAACCTCAATATGGCCGCCGCTCCGAAATGTCAAATCGCTTTTCCTTCTCCACCTATGTAATATGGGTATCAAATGTAAGGATTTTAAGTGTAGAATACGATTCAGTAAGTGATTGTTTCAAACTCAATATGGCCGCCGCTCCAAAATGGCGGTTCGCTTTTCTTTTGCCACCTATGCAATATGGGTATCAAATGAAAGGCCTTTAATAGTAGAACACGATAAAATGAGTGACATTGTTTCAAACTCAATATGGCCGCCGCTTCAAAATGGCCGACCGCTTTCCTTTTACCGCCTATGCAATATGGGTATCAAATGTAAGGGTTTTATTAGTAGAACACGATACAGTGAGTGATATTGCTTCAAACTCAATATGGCCGCCGCTCCGAAATGTCAAATCACTTTTCTTTCGCCACCTATGTAATATGGGTATCAAATGTATGGATTTCAATTGTAGAATACGATTCAGTAAGTGACGCGTTCCAAATTCAATATGGTATGGTATGGTATGGTATGGTATGGTATACTATATAAAGCTGGATTACCACTGACTGACTGACTCACTGACTGATCAGGAGTATTTTTGGGACATTTGCAGTTACTTTTGGGTTTTGGGATGTTAGAAAGAGATGCACGATCGATTAAGTCGAGTAGAAAGCGATATTCGAAATTTGAAAAATCCAAGATGGCCGACGGCGCGAAATGTCAAAATTTCGAAAACGGCTCCGATCGCGCTGGTTTTTGGTACGCGTGATCGTTTCGCCCCCGGGGATGGGGTGTGACTGTCGAAATGTCAAAAAACAAAATGGCCGCGCCGCCATCTTGGATCGAAAAACCCGTTTCGCCCCGTGTTTGCGACTGAACACGCGCGTGATTTTCGGGATTTCGGCTGATTTTTTTGATGAGTTCCCTTAAACGCGTCCTCGAGTTCCCGAATATGGTAGTCGATAGGCGAAAAACAAAATGGCGGCGGCGCCGGCGGCCATCTTGGAACGCTGAAATTTTTGACTTTTTTGAACCGCATTTTCGCCAAGATGGCGGCCTCGGAGTGGGGTGAAATGTTCAAGGCGGGGTTAGAACTCGGCGCGAAGTGTTGCCAGGTGTGAAAAATTTTCTACCGTTTTTGGTAGTTTTTCCTCTGGAGGCCCGAATAGTCGAAAATCGAAATAGCGACTTTTCGCAATTTTCAACCCCATGAGCCTATAGGGCTTCGAAGCCTCTATGACTTTCTGGTATTTTTATTTTCCGCAACTGGCAACACTGGCCGCCAAGGGGGTTTGAATTTTTTCGTCGACCTGATTTGACCCGAATTGATCTCCCCGTTCCAGATGTGCTGGCAACGTGGGGTAAACGTCATCCTGCTCCGTATATGACGTAGTTACCGGGAAAAATCCGAAACTTTGACATTTCAACATGGCGGCTCTGCTGGCAGCCATTTTGTAAGGTGTTGCAATATCGAAAACATGAATTCGCGATTTTGACGCGGTTGCCGGCGTTTTTCGACTGACAACACCGGGTAGCCTTTTGTAGGGCTGGCTAAGGGGAATCAAACCGTGGGGTAATTTTCCCCGATTTTGGGGTAATTTCCCCGTTTTGAGGGAGAACGTAAATTTCGACTTTTTCGATCTTTTTTCATATAGCGGGGTGGAACAGACGTCGCTGATCATTTCTACCACCATTTGGGGCCGGTGATATGGCAACACTGGCAGCTGGGGCGGTTTTTATTGTCAGCGACGACCCAAATTTGACGATTTTTTGACGGGGTTTGGTTAGAGCTACGAGCAAGCTGGTGATACCAATCGATAGGAAATATAGTCGAGTATTTTTAAAAAATTTGACATTCAACTTTTCAAGATGGCGGCGGCGCTGGCGGCCTTTTTTAAAAAATTTGCGCTTTTTGCTATTTCGGTGCGGTTTTCAGCCGCGGAGTGGTGATATGGGTATCAAATGAAAGGGTTTAGCGAGTACTACACGATGCAAGTAACGTCACCTCTATGAATTCAAAATGGCCGCCATTAAAAAAATATTGGATCACATTTCTATTGTAACCATAGCAATATGGGTATCAAATGAAAGGGCTTTAAGAGTGAAACAAAACCAAATTAATTATTTTTGTCTAAATCCAATATGGCCGCCGCTTCCAAAATGGCGGATTGCATTTCTTTTGCCACCCATGCAATATGGGTATCAAATGAAAGGCATTTGCGAGTAGAACACGATATAGTGAGTGACATTGCTCCAAAATCAAAATGGCCGCCGCTCCGAAATTGCGGATCGCTTTTCTTTTGCCACCTATGTAATATGGGTATCAAATGAAAGGGCTTTAATAGTAGAACACGATACAGTGAGTGACATTATTTCAAATTCAATATGGCCGCCGCTCCAAAATGGCGGATCGTTTTTCATTTGCCACCTATGCAATATGGGTATCAAATGTAAGGATTTTAGGTGTAGAATACGATACAGTAAGTGACGTTACACCAAATTGAATATGGCCGCCGCTCCAAAATGTCAAATTGATTTTCTTTTGCCACCTATGCAATATGGATATCAAATGTAAGGGTTTTATTAGTAGAACACGATACAGTGAGTGACATTGCATCAAACTCAATATGGCCGCCGCTCCGAAATGTCAAATCGCTTTTCCTTCTCCACCTATGTAATATGGGTATGAAATGTAAGCATTTTAAGTGTAGAATACGATTCAGTAAGTGACGTTTCTCCAAATTCAATATGGCCGCCGCTCCGAAATGACAGACCGATTTTACTTCTCCACCTATGTATTATGGGTATCAAATGTAAGGATTTTAGGTGTAGAATACGATTCAGTAAGTGACGTTTCTCTAAATTCAATATGGCCGCCGCTCCGAAATGACAGACCGATTTTACTTCTCCACCTATGTATTATGGGTATCAAATGTAAGGATTTTAGGTGTAGAATACGATTCAGTAAGTGACGTTTCTCCAAATTCAATATGGCCGCCGCTCCAAAATGGCGGATCGGTTTTGTTTTGCCACCTATGTAATATGGGTATCAAATGTAAGGATTTTATTAGTGGAACACGATACAGTGAGTGATATTGCTTCAAACTCAATATGGCCGCCGCTCCGAAATGTCAAATCGCTTTTCCTTCTCCACTTATGTAATATGGGTATCAAATGTAAGGATTTTCAGTGTAGAATACGATTCAGTAAGTGACGTTTCTCCAAATTCAATATGGCCGCCGCTCCGAAATGACAGACCGATTTTACTTCTCCACCTATGTATTATGGGTATCAAATGTAAGGATTTTAGGTGTAGAATACGATTCAATAAGTGACGTTTCTCCAAATTCAATATGGCCGCCGCTCTAAAATGGCGGATCGCTTTTGTTTTGCCACCTATGTAATATGGGTATCAAATGTAAGGATTTTATTAGTAGAACACGATACAGTGAGTGATATTGCTTCAAACTCAATATGGCCGCCGCTCCAAAATGTCAAATCGCTTTTCCTTCTCCACCTATGTAATATGGGTATCAAATGTAAGGATTTTATTAGTAGAACACGATACAGTGAGTGATATTGCTTCAAACTCAATATGGCCGCCGCTCCAAAATGGCGTATGGTTTTTGTTTTGCCACCTATGTAATATGGGTATCAAATGTAAGGATTTTATTAGTAGAACACGATACAGTGAGTGATATTGCTTCAAACTCAATATGGCCGCCGCTCCAAAATGTCAAATCGCTTTTCCTTCTCCACCTATGTAATATGGGTATCAAATGTAAGGATTTTTAGAGTAGAACGTAACCTTTTCAGTTTTTTTTAATAATCGAACATCATTTTTTATGTAACTTAAAAAAACGAATTTTTTTTGCACCGACTCGCAACTGAAAACCTTTTGCTTAGAAAAACATTAAGTGGACCACTCCACCGCGGGGTGCTTGCTCCCCGCGGCACACACGCGACATCGACATCGCTTCGACATAAAATAGCGTATAAAGTACAACATAACCTTTCCAGTTTTTTGATCAATCGAACACCTTTTTTAGGCAAATTTTAATGTGACCTGAAAAAAGATACATTTTTGCACCAAATCGCAACTGAAGACTTTTTTTTTATTACAAAAGCGATGTGAGGGCTACACCACCGCGAGGTGCTTGCACCTCGCGGCACACACGCGTCCACATGATGATTCAGTGTTGCTACCGCTCCGAAATGACAGATCGCTTTTGTTTTGTCACCCACGGAATATGGGTATCAAATGAAAGGACTTTGAGTGTAAAATACGATACAGTCAATGACATTGCTTCAAAATCAATATGGCCGCCGCCCCTAATTGTACGATCGCTTTTCTTTTGCCACCCACATTATATGGGTATCAAATGAAAGAGCATTCCGAGTAGATCGTATCCTTTCCAGTTTTTTGAATATTCGAACACCTTTTTTAGGCAAATTTTTAAACTTCAGCAAAAAAAAGACACATTTTTGCACCGACTCGCAACCGATTACCTTTTGATTACAAAAGCTAAAGTGGGCGATCCACCTCCGCGGGGTGCTCGCACCCCGCGGCACACACGCGACATCTAGTCTAGTCTATACTATATAAAGCTGGATTACCACTGACTGACTGACTCACTGATCAGGGGTATTTTTGGGACATTTGCAGTTACTTTTGGGTTTTGGGATGTTAGAGGGAGATGCACGATCGATTCAGTCGAGTAGAAAGCGATATTCGAAATTTGAAAAATCCAAGATGGCCGCCGCCGCGAAATGTCAAAATTCCCAAAACGACTCTGATCGCGCTGGTTTTTGGGACGCGTGATCGTTTCGCCCCCGGGGATTGGGTGCTTTTGTCGAAATGTGAAAAAACAAAATGGCCGCGCCGCCATCTTGGATCGAAAAACCCGTTTCGCCCCGTGTTTGCGACCGAACACGCGCGTGATTTTCGGGATTTCGGCTGATTTTTTTGATGGTTCCGCTCGGGTGCGTCCTCGAGTTTCCGATTATGGTAGCCGGTTGCCGAAAAACAAAATGGCGGCTGCGCCGGCGGCCATCTTGGAACGCTGAAATTTTCGACATTTTTGAACCGAATTTTCGCCAAGATGGCGGCCTCGGAGTGGGGTCGAATGTTCTGGGCGGGGTTAGAACTCGGCGCAAAGTGTTGCCAGGTTGGAAAAATTTTCTACCGTTTTTGGTAGTTTTTCCTCTGGAGGCCCGAAAATTCGAAAATCGAAATAACGTTTTTTCGCAATTTTCAACCCCATGCGCCTATAGAGGGTCGGGGCCTCTATGACTTTCTGGTATTTTTATTTTCCGCAACTGGCAACACTGGCCGCCAAGGAGGTTTGAATTTTTTCGTAGACCCGATTTGACCCGAATTGATCTCCCCGTTCCAGATGAGCTGGCAACTTGGGGTAAATGTCACCCTGCTCCGTATATGATGTAGTTACCGGGAAAAATCCGAAACTTTGACATTTCAACATGGCGGCTCCGCTGGCGGCCATTTTGTAAAGTGTTGCAATTTCGAAAAAATAAAATCCCGATTTTGACGCGGTTGCCGGCGTTTTTCGACTGACAACACCGGGTGGCCTTTTGTAGGGCTGGCTAAGGGGAATCAAACAGTGGGGTAATTTTCCCCGATTTTGGGGTAATTTCCCCGTTATGAGGGAGAACGTAAATTTCGACTTTTTCGATTTTTTTTCATATAGCGGGGTGGAACAGACGTCGCTGATCATTTCTACCACCATTCGGAGCCGGTGATATGGCAACACTGGCAGCTGGGGCGGTTTTTATTGTCAGCGACGACCCAAATTTGACGATTTTTTGACGGGGTTTGGTTAGGGCTAGGGGCCAGCTGGTAATACCAATCGATAGGAAATATAGTCAAGTATTAATAAAAAATTTGACAAATTAACTTTTCAAGATGGCGGCGGCGCTGGCGGCCTTTTTTTTTAAAGTTGCGCTTTTTGCTTTTCCGGTGCGGTTTTCAGCCGCGGCATGGTGATATGGGTATTAAATGAAAGGGTTTTGCGAGTACTACACGATACACGTAGTGTCACCGATATAGATTAAAAATGGCCGCCATTAAAAAAAGGCTGGTTCATATTTCTTTTGCGACCATAGCAATATGGGTATCAAATGGAAGGGTCTTAAGAGTGAAACAAAATCAAGTGAATGATTTTTGTCTAAATCCAATATGGCCGCCGCTTCCAAAATAGCGGATTGCATTTCTTTTGCCACCTATGCAATATGGGTATCAAATGAAAGGGATTTGGGAGTAGAAGACGACAAAGTGAGTGACATTGATCCAAAATCAAAATGGCCGCCGCTCCGAAATTGCGGATGGCTTTTCTTTTGCCACCTATGTAATATGGGTATCAAATGAAAGGGCTTTAATAGTAGAACACGATACAGTGAGTGACATTGTTTCAAATTCAATATGGCCGCCGCTTTAAAATGGCCGACCGCTTTCCTTTCACCACCTATGCAATATGGGTATCAAATGTAAGGGTTTTATTAGTAGAACACGATACAGTAAGTGACGTTTCTCTAAATTCAATATGGCCGCCGCTCCAAAATGGCGGATCGCTTTTCATTTGCCACCTATGCAATATGGGTATCAAATGAAAGGCCTTTAATAGTAGAACACGATAAAATGAGTGACATTGTTTCAAACTCAATATGGCCGCCGCTTCAAAATGGCCGACCGCTTTCCTTTTACCGCCTATGCAATATGGGTATCAAATGTAAGGATTTTATTAGTAGAATACGATACAGTGAGTGATATTGCTTCAAACTCAATATGGCCGCCGCTCCGAAATGTCAAATCGCTTTTCCTTCTCCACCTATGTAATATGGGTATCAAATGTAATGATTTTAAGCGTAGAACACGATTCAGTAAGTGACGTTTCTCCAAATTCAATATAGCCGCCGCTCCAAAATGGCGGATCGCTTTTCTTATGCCACTTATGTAATATGGGTATCAAATGTAAGGATTTTATTAGTAGAACACGATACAGTGAGCGACATTTCTTCAAACTCAATATGGCCGCCGCTCCGAAATGTCAAATCGCTTTTCCTTCGCCACCTATGTAATATGGGTATCAAATGTAAGGATTTTAGGTGTAGAATACGATTCAGTAAGTGACGTTTCTCCAAATTCAATATGGCCGCCGCTCCGAAATGTCAAATCGCTTTTTTTTCTCCACCTATGTAATATGGGTATCAAATGTAAGGATTTTATTAGTAGAACACGATACAGTGAGTGATATTGCTTCAAACTCAATATGGCCGCCGCTCCAAAATGTCAAATCGCTTTTCCTTCTCCACCTATGTAATATGGGTATCAAATGTAAGGATTTTAAGTGTAGAATACGATTCAGTAAGTGACATTTCTCCAAATTCAATATGGCCGCCGCTCCAAAATGGCGGATCGCTTTTCTTTTGCCACCTATGTAATATGGGTATCAAATGAAAGGATTTTATTAGTAGAACACGATACAGTGAGCGACATTTCTTCAAACTCAATATGGCCGCCGCTCCGAAATGTCAAATCGCTTTTCCTTCGCCACCTATGTAATATGGGTATCAAATGTAAGGATTTTAGGTGTAGAATACGATTCAGTAAGTGACGTTTCTCCAAATTCAATATGGCCGCCGCTCCGAAATGTCAAATCGCTTTTCCTTCGCCACCTATGTAATATGGGTATCAAATGTAAGGATTTTAGGTGTAGAATACGATTCAGTAAGTGACGTTTCTCCAAATTCAATATGGCCGCCGCTCCGAAATGTCAAATCGCTTTTTTTTCTCCACCTATGTAATATGGGTATCAAATGTAAGGATTTTCAGAGTAGAACGTAATATTTCAGTTTTTTAAATAATCGAACACCATTTTTTATGTAACTTAAAAAAACGAAAATTTTTTTGCACCGACTCGCAACTGAAAATCTTTTGCTTAGAAAAACATTAAGTGGACCACTCCACCGCGGGGTGCTTGCTCCCCGCGGCACACACGCGACATCGACAGCGCTTCGAAATAAAAGAGCGTATAAAGTACAACATAACCTTTCCAGCTTTTTGATCAATCGAACACCTTTTTTAGTTAAATTTTAAATCGACTTTAAAAAAAGATACATTTTTGCACCAAATCGCAACTGAAAACTTTTTTTTATTACAAAAGCGATGTGAGGACCACACCACCGCGAGGTGCGTGCACCTCGCGGCATACGCGCGTCCGCAAGACAATTCAATGTTGCCAGCGCATGGAAATGACAGATCGCTTTTTTTTGCCACCCACCGAATATGGGTATCAAATGAATGGACTTTGAGTGTAAAATACGATACAGTCACTGACATTGCTTCAAATTCAATATGGCCGCCGCCCCTATTTGGCCGATCGCTTTTCTTTTGCCACCCACGTTATATGGGTATCAAATGAAAGAGCATTCCGAGTAGATCGTATCCTTTCCAGTTTTTTGAATATTCGAACACCTTTTTTAGGCAAATTTTTAAACTTCAGCAAAAAAAGACACATTTTTGCACCGACTCGCAACCGATTACCTTTTGATTACAAAAGCTAAAAGTGGAACAACACCTCCGCGGGGTGCTCGCACCCCGCGGCACACACGCGACATCTAGTCTATACTATATAAAGCTGGATTACCACTGACTCACTCACTGACTCACTCACTGATCAGGGGTATTTTTGGGACATTTGCAGGTACTTTTGGGTTTTGGGATGTCAGAGCGAGATGCACGATCGATTCGGTCGAGTAGAATGCGATATTCGAAATTTGAAAAATCCAAGATGGCCGCCGCCGCGAAATGTCAAAATTCCCAAAACGACTCCGATCGCGCTGGTTTTTGGTACGCGTGATCGTTTCGCCCCCGGGGATGGGGTGCTTCTGTTAAAATGTGAAAAAACAAAATGGCCGCGCCGCCATCTTGGATCGAAAAACCCGTTTCGCCCCGTGTTTGCGACCGAACACGCGCGTGATTTCCGGGATTTCGGCTGATTTTTTGGATGGTTGCGCTCGGGTGCGTCCTAGAGTTTACTGTGATGCCCGCGGTTGGGCAAAAAACAAAATGGCGTCGGCGCCGGCGGCCATCTTGGAACGCTCAAATTTTTGACTTTTTTGAACCGCATTTTCGCCAAGATGGCGGCCTCGAAGTGGGGTGAAATGTTCAAGGCGGGGTTAGAACTCGGCGCGAAGTGTTGCCAGGTGTGAAAAATTTTCTACCGTTTTTGGTAGTTTTGCCTCTGGAGGCCCGAATAGTCGAAAATCGAAATAACGACTTTTCGCAATTTTCAACCACATGCGCCTATAGAGCGTCGGGGCCTCTATGACTTTCTGGTATTTTTATTTTCCGCAACTGGCAACACTGGCCGCCAAGGAGGTTTGAATTTTTTCGTAGACCCGATTTGACCCGAATTGATCTCCCCGTTCCAGATGAGCTGGCAACTTGGGGTAAACGTCATCCTGCTCCGTATACGATGCAGTTACCGGGAAAAATCCGAAACTTTGACATTTCAACATGGCGGCTCCGCTGGCGGCCATTTTGTTAAGGGTTGCAATTTCGAAGGCATTAATTCGCGATTTTGAAGCGGTTGCCGGCGTTTTTCGACTGACAACACCAAGTGGTCTGTCGTAGTGCTCGCCGAGGGAAATCTAATAGTGGGGTAATTTTCCCCGATTTTGGGGTAATTTCTCCGTTTTAGGGGAAAACGTAAATTTCGACTTTTTCAATTTTTTTTAATATAGCGGGGTGGAACAGTCGTCGCTGATCATTTCTACCAACATTTGGAGCTGGTGTTATGGCAACACTGGCAGGTGGGACGGTTTTTATTGTTAGCAACAACCTAAATTTGACGATTTATTGGCGGGGTTGTGTGAGGGCTAGCGGGTAGCTCGTAATGTCACTTGATAGCACATATAGTCGGCTTGACAAGAAAAATATGACATTTAAATTTTTCAAGATGGCGGCGGCGCAGGCGGCCATTGTTTCAATATTTGCGCTTTTTGCTATTTCAGTGCGGTTTTCGGTAGCGGCACGGTAATATGGGTATCAAATTTAAGGATTTTAAGTGTAGAATACGATACAGTTAGTGACGTTGCTTCAAATTCAATATGGCCGCCGCTCCGACATGTCAAATCGATTTTCTTTTGCCACCTATGCAATATGGGTATCAAATGAAAGGGCTTTAATAGTAGAACACGATGCAGTGAGTGACGTTGTTTCAAACTCAATATGGCCGCCGCTTCAAAATGGCCGACCGCTTTCCTTTCACCACCTATGCAATATGGGTATCAAATGTAAGGGTTTTATTAGTAGAACACGATACAGTGAGTGACATTGCTTCAAACTCAATATGGCCGCCGCTGCGAAATGTCAAATCGCTTTTCCTTCTCCACTTATGTAATATGGGTATCAAATGTAAGGATTTTAAGTGTAAAACACGGTACAGTAAGTGACGTTACACCAAATTGAATATGGCCGCCGCTCCAAAATGTCAAATCGATTTTCTTTTGCCACCTATGCAATATGGGTATCAAATGTAAGGATTTTAAGTGTAGAACACGGTACAGTAAGTGACGTTACACCAGATTGAATATGGCCGCCGCTCCAAAATGTCAAATCGATTTTCTTTTGCCACCTATGCAATATGGGTATCAAATGTAAGGGTTTTATTAGTAGAACACGATACAGTGAGTGATATTGCTTCAAACTCAATATGGCCGCCGCTCCGAAATGTTTAATCGTTTTTCTTTCGCCACCTATGTAATATGGGTATCAAATGTTTGGATTTTAATTGTAGAATACGATTCAGTAAGTGACGCTGTTCCAAATTCAATATGGCCGCCGCTCCGAAATGTCAAATCGATTTTATTTTGCCACCTATGCAATATGGGTATCAAATGATAGGGCTTTAATAGTAGAACACGATACAGTGAGTGACATTGTTTCAAACTCAATATGGCCGCCGCTTCAAAATGGCCGACCGCTTTCCTTTTACCACCTATGCAATATGGGTATCAAATGTAAGGATTTTAAGTGTAGAATACGATTCAGTAAGTGACGTTTCTCCAAATTCAATATGGCCGCCGCTCCGAAATGACAGACCGATTTTCCTTCTCCACCTATGTAATATGGGTATCAAATGTAAGGATTTTATTAGTAGAACACGATACAGTGAGTGACATTGTTTCAAACTCAATATGGCCGCCGCTCCGAAATGTCAAATCGCTTTTCCTTCTCCACCTACGTAATATGGGTATCAAATGTAAGGATTTTAAGTGTAGAATACGATTCAGTAAGTGACGTTGCTCCAAATTCAATATGGCCGCCGCTCCAAAATGGCGGATCGCCTTTCTTTTGCCACCTATGTAATATGGGTATCAAATGAAAGAATTTTCAAAGTAGAACGTAACCTTTCCAATTTTTTGAATAATCGAAGACATTTTTAGGCAAATTTTATGTAACTTCAAAAAACGAAAAATTTTTTGCACCGACTCGCAACTGAAAACCTTTCGCTTAGAAACACATTAAGTGGACCACTCCACCGCGGGGTGCTTGCTCCCCGCGGCACACACGCGACATGGACATGGCTTCCAAATAAAAATGTTTATAGAGTAGAACATAACCTTTCCAGCGTTTTGGTTAATCGAACACCTTTCTTTGGCAAATTTTAAATCGACCTCAAAAAAGATACATTTTTGCACCAAATCGCAACTGAAAACATTTTTTTATTACAAAAGCGATGTGAGGACCACACCACCGCGAGGTGCGCGCACCTCGCGGCACACACGCGTCCACATGATGATTCAGTGTTGCCACCGCTTCAAAATGACAGATCGCTTTTCCTTTGCCACCCACGGAATATGGATATCAAATGAATGGATTTTGAGGGTAAAACACGATACAGTCAATGACATTGCTCCAAATTCAATATGGACGCCGCCCCAATCGACAAATCGCTTTTCTTTTGCCACCCACGTTATATGGGTATCACATAAAAGAGCATTCAGAGTAGATCGTAACCTTTCCAGTTTTTTGAATATTCGAACACCTTTTTTAGGCAAATTTTATAAACTTCAGCAAAAAAAGACACATTTTGCACCGACTCGCAACCGATAACCTTTTGATTACAAAAGCTAAAGTGTCCACCACCGCGGGGTGCGCGCACCCCGCGGCACACACGCGACATCTAGTCTATACTATATATAGCTGGATTCTATAATATATAAAGCTGGATTACCACTGACTGACTCACTCACTCACTGATCAGGGGTATTTTTGGGACATTTGCAGTTACTTTTGGGTTTTGGGATGTTAGAAAGAGATGGACTACTGATTCATTCGAGTAGATCGACGTGTTCGAAATTTGAAAAATCCAAGATGGCCGCCGGCGCGAAATGTCAACTTTTTCAAAATGGCTCCGAGCGTGCTGGTTTTTTTAATGGTTCTTGATCGTGTCGCTCCCATGGATGAGGTGCAACTGTCAAAATGCGAAAAAACAAAATGGCCGCGCCGCCATCTTGGATCGAAAAACCCGTTTCGCCCCGTGTTTGCGACCGAACACGCGCGTGATTTTCGGGATTTCGGCTGATTTTTTGGATGAGTTCCCTTGAACGCGTCCTGGAGTTTACTGTGATGCCCGCGGTTGGGTAAAAAACAAAATGGCGGCGGCACCGGCGGCCATCTTGGAACGCTCAAATTTTTGACTTTTTTGAACCGCATTTTCGCCAAGATGGCGGCCTCGGAGTGGGGTCGAATGTTCTGGGCGGGGTTAGAGCTTGGCGCAAAGTATTGCCAGGTTGGAAAAATTTTCTACCATTTTTGGTAGTTTTTCCTCTGGGGGCCCGAAAAGTCGAAAATCGAAATAACGACTTTTGGCAATTTCCAACCCCATGCACCTATAGAGGGTCGGGGCCTCTATGACTTTCTGGTATTTTTATTTTCCGCAACTGGCAACAATGGCCGCCATGGGGATTTGAATTTTTTCGTAGACCCGAATTGACCCGAATTGATCTCCCCGTTCCAGACGTGCTGGTAACGTGGGGTAAATGTCATCTTGCTTCGTATATGGTGTAGTTACCGGGAAAAATCCGAAACTTTGACATTTCAACATGGCGGCTCCGCTGGCGGCCATTTTGTTAAGCGTTGCAATATCGAAAACATGAATTCGCGATTTTGACGCGGTTGCCGCCGTTTCTCGACTGACAACACCGGGTGGCCTTTCGTAGTGCTCGCCAAGGGAAATCCAACCGTGGGGTAATTTTCCCCGATTTTGGGGTAATTTCCCCGTTTTGGGGAAAAACGTAAATTTCGTCTTTTTTCAACTTTTTTCATATGGCGGGGTGGAACAGGCGTCGCTGATCATTTCTACCCACATTTGGGGCCGGTGATATGGCAACACTGGCAGCTGGGACGGTTTTTGTTGTCAGCGAAGACCCAAATTTGACGATTTTTTGACGGGGTTTGGTTAGGGCTAGGGGCCAGCTGGTAATACCAATCGATAGCAAATATAGTCAAGTATTTTTTAAAAATTTGACATTTCAACTTTTCAAGATGGCGGCTGCGCTGGCGGCCTTTTTTTAAAAAAATGCGCTCTTTGCTATTCCGGTGCGCTTTTCAGCCGCAGCATAGTGATATGGGTATCAAATGAAAGGGTTTTGCGAGTACTACACGATGCAAGTAACGTCACCTCTATGAATTCAAAATGGCCGCCATTAAAAAAATGTCGGTTCACATTTCTTTTGCAACCATAGCGATATGGGTATCAAATGAAAGGGCTTTATGAGTGAAACAAAACCAAGTCAATGATTTTTGTCTAAATCCAATATGGCCGCCGCTTCCAAAATGGCGGATTGCATTTCTTTTGCCACCCATGCAATATGGGTATCAAATGAAAGGCATTTGCGAGTAGAACACTTTAAAGTGAGTGACATTGCTCCAAAATCAAAATGGCCGCCGCTCCGAAATTGCGGATCGCTTTTCTTTTGCCACCTATGCAATATGGGTATCAAATGAAAGGGTTTTATTAGTAGAACACGATACAGTGAGTGACATTGCTTCAAACTCAAAATGGCCACCGCTCCGAAATGTCAAATCGCTTTTCCGTCTCCACCTATGTAATATGGGTATCAAATGAAAGGCCTTTAATAGTAGAACACGATAAAATGAGTAACATTGTTTCAAATTCAATATGGCCGCCGCTTCAAAATGGCCGACCGCTTTCCTTTTACCGCCTATGCAATATGGGTATCAAATATAAGGATTTCATTAGTAGAACACGATACAGTGAGTGATATTGCTTCAAACTCAATATGGCCGCCGCTCCGAAATGTCAAATCGCTTTTCCTTCTCCACCTATGTAATATGGGTATCAAATGTAAGGATTTTAAGTGTAGAATACGATTCAGTAAGTGACGTTTCTCCAAATTCAATATGGCCGCCGCTCCGAAATGACAGACCGAATTTACTTCTCCACCTATGTATTATGGGTATCAAATGTAAGGATTTTATTAGTAGAACACGATACAGTGAGTGATATTGCTTCAAACTCAATATGGCCGCCGCTCCGAAATGTCAAAACGATTTTCTTTTGCCAGCTATGCAATATGGGTATCAAATGTAAGGATTTTAAGTGTAGAATACGATTCAGTAAGTGACGTTTCTCCAAATTCAATATGGCCGCCGCTCCGAAATGACAGACCGATTTTCCTTCTCCACCTATGTAATACGGGTATCAAATGAAAGGCCTTTAATAGTAGAACACGATAAAATGAGTAACATTGTTTCAAATTCAATATGGCCGCCGCTTCAAAATGGCCGACCGCTTTCCTTTTACCGCCTATGCAATATGGGTATCAAATATAAGGATTTCATTAGTAGAACACGATACAGTGAGTGATATTGCTTCAAACTCAATATGGCCGCCGCTCCGAAATGTCAAATCGCTTTTCCTTCTCCACCTATGTAATATGGGTATCAAATGTAAGGATTTTAGGTGTAGAATACGATTCAGTAAGTAACGTTTCTCCAAATTCAATATGGCCGCCGCTCCAAAATGGCGGATCGCTTTTGTTTTGCCACCTATGTAATATGGGTATCAAATGAAAGGCCTTTAATAGTAGAACACAATAAAATGAGTGACATTGTTTCAAACTCAATATGGCCGCCGCTTCAAAATGGGCGACCGCTTTCCTTTCACCACCTATGCAATATGGGTATCAAATGTAAGGATTTTAAATGTAGAATACGATTCAGTAAGTGACGTTTCTCCAAATTCAATATGGCCGCCGCTCCGAAATGACAGACCGATTTTCCTTCTCCACCTATGTAATATGGGTATCAAATGAAAGGCCTTTAATAGTAGAACACAATAAAATGAGTGACATTGCTTCAAACTCAATATGGCCGCCGCTTCAAAATGGCCGACCGCTTTCCTTTCACCACCTATGCAATATGGGTATCAAATGTAAGGATTTTAAATGTAGAATACGATTCAGTAAGTGACGTTACACCAAATTGAATATGGCTGCCGCTCCAAAATGGCGGATCGCTTTTCTTTTGCCACCTATGTAATATGGGTATCAAATGAAAGAATTTTCAAAGTAGAACGTAACCTTTCCAATTTTTTGAATAATCGAACACATTTTTAGGCAAATTTTAAGTAACTTCAAAAAACGAAAAATTTTTTGCAGCAACTCGCAACTGAAAACCTTTTGCTTAGAAACACATTAAGTGGACCACTCCACCGCGGGGTGCTTGCTCCCCGCGGCACACACGCGACATGGACATGGCTTCGAAATAAAAATGTTTATAGAGGAGAACATAACCTTTCGAGCTTTTTGGTTAATCGAACACCTTTCTTTGACAAATTTTAAATCAACCTCAAAAAAGATACATTTTTGCACCAAATCGCAACTGAAAACTTTTTTTTTATTACAAAAACGATGTGAGGACTACACCACCGCGAGGCTTGCACCTCGCGGCACACAAGTGTCCACATGATGATTCAGTGTTGCCACCGCTCCGAAATGACAGATCGCTTGTTTTGTCACCCACGGAATATGGGTATCAAATGAATGGACTTTGAGTGTAAAATACGATACAGGCAATGACATTGCTTCAAATTCAATATGGCCGCCGCCCCTAATTGGCCGATCGCTTTTCTTTTGCCACCCACGTTATATGGGTATCAAATGAAAGAGCATTCCGAGTAGATCGTATCCTTTCCAGTTTTTTGAATATTCGAACACCTTTTTTAGGCAAATTTTTAAACTTCAGCAAAAAAAGACACATTTTTGCACCGACTCGCAACCGATTACCTTTTGATTACAAAAGCTAAAGTGGGCGATCCACCTCCGCGGGGTGCTCGCACCCCGCGGCACACACGCGACATCTATCTTCTATCTATACTATATAAAGCTGGATCTATCTATATTATATAAAGCTGGATCTATCTATAATATATAAAAAGCTGGATTACCACTCACTCACTGACTGACTGATCAGGGGTATTTTTGGGACATTTGCGAATACTTTTGGGTGTTGGGATGTTAGAGTGAGATGGACTACTGATTAAAAGACACAGGATTCGATATTCGAAATTTGAAAAATCCAAGATGGCCGCCACCGCGAAATGTCAACTTTTCCAAAATGGCTCCGAGCGTGCTGGTTTTTTGGATGGTTCTTGATCGTGTCGCTCCCGGGGATGAGGTGCAACTGTCAAAATGCGAAAAAACAAAATGGCCGCGCCGCCATCTTGGATCGAAAAACCCGTTTCGCCCCGTGTTTTCGACCGAATACGCGCGTGATTTTTGGGATTTCGCCTGATTTTTTGGATGAATTCCCTTAAACTCGTCCTCGAGTTCCCGATTATGGGGGCCGATTAGCGAAAATCAAAATGGCGTCGACGCCGGCGGCCATCTTGGAACGCTCAAATTTTTGACTTTTTTGAACCGCATTTTCGCCAAGATGACGGCCTCGGAGTGGGGTAAAATGTTCTAGGCAGGGTTAGAGCTCGGCGCGAAGTGTTGCCAGGTGTGAACAATTTTCTACCGTTTTTGGTAGTTTTTCCTCTGGAGGCCCGAATAGTTGAAAATCGAAATAACGACTTTTCGCAATTTTCAACCCCATGCGCCTATAGAGCGTCGGGGCCTTTATGACTTTCTGGTATTTTTATTTTCCGCAACTGGCAACACTGGCCGCCAAGGAGGTTTGAATTTTATCGTAGACCCGAATTGACCCGAATTGATCTCCCCGTTCCAGATGTGCTGGACATGTGGGGTAAACGTCATCCTGCTCCGTATATGATGTAGTTACCGGGAAAAATCCGAAACTTTGACATTTCAAGATGGCGGCTCCGCTGGCGGCCATTTTGTTAAGGGTTGCAATTTCGAAAGCATTAATTAGCGATTTTGACGCGGTTGCCGGCGTTTTTCGACTGACAACACTAAGTGGCCTTTCGTAGTGCTCGCCGAGAGAGATCTAATTGTGGGGTAATTTTCCCCGATTTTGGGGTAATTTCGCCGTTTTGGGGGAAAACGTAAATTTAGATTTTTTCGAGTTTTTATCTTATAGCGGGGTGGAACAGACGTCGCTGATCATTTCTACCACCATTTGGGGCCGGTGATATGGCAACACTGGCAGCTGGGGTGGTTTATATCATTAGCGACAACACAAAATTGACGATTTATTGGCGGAGTTAGGTGAGGGTTAGCGGCCAGCTGGTAATATCACTTTTTAGCACATATAGTCGGCTTTACAAGAAAAATTTGACATTTAAAATTTTCAAGATGGCGGACGCGCTGGCGGCCATTGTTTTAAAATTTGCGCTTTTTGCTACTTCGGTGAGGTTTTCGGTAGCGGCACGGTAATATGGGTATCAAATTTAAGGATTTTAAGTGTAGAATACGATACAGTTAGTGACGTTGCTTCAAATTCAATATGGCCGCCGCTCCGACATGTCAAATCGATTTTCTTTCGCCACCTATGCAATATGGGTATCAAATGAAAGGGCTTTAATAGTAGAACACGATACAGTGAGTGACGTTGTTTCAAACTCAATATGGCCGCCGCTTCAAAATGGCCGACCGCTTTCCATTCGACACCTTTGCAATATGGGTATCAAATGTAAGGATTTTAAGTGTAGAATACGATAAAGTAAGTAACGTTGCTCCAAATTCAATATGGCCGCCGCTCCAAAATGTCAAATGGATTTTCTTTTGCCACCTATGCAATATGGGTATCAAATGTAAGTGTTTTATTAGTAGAACACGATACAGTGAGTGATATTGCTTCAAACTCAATATGGCCGCCGCTCCGAAATGTCAAATCGCTTTTCCTTCTCCACCTATGTAATATGGGTATCAAATGTAAGGGTTTTATTAGTAGAACACGATACAGTGAGTGACATTGCTTCAAACTCAATATGGCCGCCGCTCCAAAATGTCAAATCGCTTTTCCTTCTCCACCTATGTAATATGGGTATCAAATGTAAGGATTTTAAGTGTAGAATACGATTCAGTAAGTGACGTTTCTCCAAATTCAATATGGCCGCCGCTCCGAAATGACAGACCGATTTTCCTTCTCCACCTGTGTAATATGGGTATCAAATGTAAGGATTTTATTAGTAGAACACGATACAGTGAGTGATATTGCTTCAAACTCAATATGGCCGCCGCTCCGAAATGTCAAATCGCTTTTCCTTCTCCACCTATGTAATATGGGTATCAAATGTAAGGATTTTCAGAATAGAACGTAACCTTTTCAGTTTTTTTAATAATCGAACACCATTTTTTATGTAACTTAAAAAAACGAAAATTTTTTTGCACCGACTCGCAACTGAAAACCTTTTGCTTAGAAAAACATTAAGTGGACCATTCCACCGCGGGGTGCTTGCTCCCCGCGGCACACACGCGACATCGACATCGCTTCGAAATAAAAGAGCGTATAAAGTACAACATAACCTTTCCAGCTTTTTGATCAATCGAACACCTTTTTTAGGTAAATTTTAAATTGACCTCAAAAAAGATACATTTTTGCACCAAATCGCAAATGAAAACTTTTTTTTTATTACAAAAGCGATGTGAGCACTACACCACCGCGAGGTGCGTGCACCTCGCGGCATACGCGCGTCCACATGACAATTCAATGTTGCCGGCGCATGGAAATGACAGATCGCTTTTTTTTGCCACCCACCGAATATGGGTATCAAATGAATGGACTTTGAGTGTAAAATACGATACAGTCACTGACATTGCTTCAAATTCAATACGGCCGCCGCCCCTAATTGGTCGATCCCTTTTCTTTTGCCACCCACGTTATATGGGTATCAAATGAAAGAGCATTCAGAGTAGATCGTATCCTTTCCAGTTTTTTGAATATTCGAACACCTTTTTTAGGCAAATTTTTAAACTTCAGCAAAAAAAGACACATTTTTGCACCGACTCGCAACCGATTACCTTTTGATTACAAAAGCTAAAGTGGGGGGTCCACCACCGCGGGGTGCGCGCACCCCGCGGCACACACGCGACATCTAGTCTATAATATATAAAGCTGGATTACCACTGACTCACTGACTGACTGACTCACTCACTCACTGATCAGGGGTATTTTTGGGACATTTGCAGTTACTTTTGGGTTTTGGGATGTTAGAGCGAGATGCACGATCGATTAAGTCGAGTAGAAAGCGATATTCGAAATTTGAAAAATCCAAGATGGCCGCCGGCGCGAAATGTCAAAATTTTCAAAACGGCTCCGATCGCGCTGGTTTTTGGGACGCGTGATCGTTTCGCCCCCTGGGATCGGGTGCTTCTGTCGAAATGTCAAAAACCAAAATGGCCGCGCCGCCATCTTGGATCGAAAAACCCGTTTCGCCCCGTGTTTGCGACCGAACACGCGCGTGATTTTCGGGATTTCGGCTGATTTTTTTGATGGCTCCGCCCGAGAGCGTCCTCGAGTTTCCGAATATGGTAGCCGGTTGGCGAAAAACAAAATGGCGGCGGCGCCGGCGGCCATCTTGGAACACTGAAATTTTCGACATTTTTGAACCGAATTTTCGCCAAGATGGCGGCCTCGGAGTGGGGTCGAATGTTCTGGGCGCGATTAGAACTCGGCGCGAAGTGTTGCCAGGTGTGAAAAATTTTCTACCGTTTTTGGTAGTTTTTCCTCTGGAGGCCCGGATAGTCGAAAATCGAAATAACGACTTTTCGCAATTTTCAACCCCATGCGCCTATAGAGCGTCGGGGCCTCTATGACTTTCTGGTATTTTTATTTTCCGCAACTGGCAACACTGGCCGCCAAGGGGGTTAGAATTTTTTCGTCGACCCGAATTGACCCGAATTGATCTCCCCGTTCCAGATGTGCTGGCAACGTGGGGTAAACGTCATCCTGCTCCGTATATGACGTAGTTACCGGGAAAAATCCGAAACTTTGACATTTCAACATGGCGGCTCCGCTGGCGGCCATTTTGTTAAGGGTTGCAATATCGAAAACATGAATTCGCGATTTTGACGCGGTTGCCGGCGTTTTCCGACTGACAACACCGGGTGGCCTTTTGTAGGGCTGGCTAAGGGGAATCAAAACGTGGGGTAATTTACCCCGAATTTAGGGTAATTTTCCCGTTTTGGGGGAAAACGTAAATTTCGACTTTATCATTTTTTTTTCATATAGCGAGGTGGAACAGACGTCGCTGATCATTTCTACCACGATATAGGGCCAGTGATATGGCAACACTGGCAGCTGGGGCGGTTTTTGTTGTCAGCGACGACCCAAATTTGACGATTTTTTGACGGGGTTTGGTTAGGGCTACGAGCAAGCTGGTGATACCAATCGATAGGAAATATAGTCAAGTATTCTCAAAAAATTTGACATTTTAACTTTTCAAGATGGCGGCGGCGCTGGCGGCCTTTTTTAAAAAATTTGCGCTTTTTGCTATTCCGGTGCGGTTTTCAGCCGCGGCATGGTGATATGGGTATCAAATGAAAGGGTTTTGCGAGTACTACACGATGCAAGTAACGTCACCTCTATGAATACAAAATGGCCGCTATTAAAAAATGTCGGATCACATTTCTTTTGTAACCATAGCGACATGGGTATCAAATGAAAGGGCTTTAAGAGTGAAACAAAACCAAGTAAATGATTTTTGTCTACATCCAATATGGCCGCCGCTCCGAAATGACAGACCGATTTCACTTCTCCACCTATGCAATATGGGTATCAAATGAAAGGATTTTGAGTAAAGAATACGACACAGTAAGTGACGTTGCTCGAAATTGAATATGGCCGCCGCTCCAAAATGTCAAATCGATTTTCTTTTGCCACCTGTGCAATATGGGTATCAAATGTAAGGGTTTTATTAATAGAACACGATACAGTGAGTGATATTGCTTCAAACTCAATATGGCCGCCGCTCCGAAATGTCAAATCGCTTTTCCTTCTCCACCTATGTAATATGGGTATCAAATGACAGGGCTTTAATAGTAGAACACGATACAGTGAGTGACATTGTTTCAAACTCAATATGGCCGCCGCTCCAAAATGGCGGATCGCTTTTCTTTTGCCACCTATGTAATATGGGTATCAAATGTAAGGATTTTAAGTGTAGAATACAACACAGTAAGTGACTTTGCTCCAAATTGAATATGGCCGCCGCTCCAAAATGTCAAATCGATTTTCTTTTGCCACCTATGTAATATGGGTATCAAATGTAAGGATTTTAAGTGTAGAATACGATTCAGTAAGTGACGTTTCTCCAAATTCAATATGGCCGCCGCTCCGAAATGACAGACCGATTTTCCTTCTCCACCTATGTAATATGGGTATCAAATGTAAGGATTTTAGGTGTAGAATACGATTCAGTAAGTGACGTTTCTCCAAATTCAATATGGCCGCCGCTCCAAAATGGCGGATCGCTTTTCTTTTGCCACCTATGTAATATGGGTATCAAATGTAAGGATTTTATTAGTAGAACACGATACAGTGAGTGATATTGCTTCAAACTCAATATGGCCGCCGCTCCGAAATGTCAAATCGCTTTTCTTTCTCCACCTATGTAATGTGGGTATCAAATGTAAGGATTTTAAGTGTAGAATACGATTCAGTAAGTGACGTTGCTCCAAATTCAATATGGCCGCCGCTCCAAAATGGCGGATCGCTTTTCTTTTGCCACCTATGTAATATGGGTATCAAATGAAAGAATATTCAAAGTAGAACTTAACCTTTCCAATTTTTTGAATAATCGAACACATTTTTAGGCAAATTTTATGTAACTTCAAAAAACGAAAAAATTTTTGCACCGACTCGCAACTGAAAACCTTTTGCTTAGAAAAACATTAAGTGGACCACTCCACCGCGGGGTGCTTGCTCCCCGCGGCACACACGCGACATCGACATGGCTCCGAAATAAAAGAGCTTATAGAGTAGAACATAACCTTTCGAGCTTTTTGATCAATCAAACACCTTTTTTAGGCAAATTTTAAAACGACCTCAAAAAAGATACATTTTTGCACCAAATCGCAACTGAAAACTTTTTTTTATTACAAAAGCGATGTGAGGACCACATCACCGCGAGGTGCTTGCACCTCGCGGCACACACGCGTCCATATGACAATTCAATGTTGCCACCACTCCGAAATGACAGATCGCTTTTGTTTAGTCACCCACGGAATATGGGTATCAAATGAATAGACTTTGAGTGTAAAATACGATACAGTCAATGATATTGCTTCAAATTCAATATGGCCGCCGCCCCTAATTGGCCGATCGCTTTTCTTTTGCCACCCACGTTATATGGGTATCAAATGAAAGAGCATTCAGAGTAGATCGTATCCTTTCCAGTTTTTTGAATATTCGAACACCTTTTTTAGGCAAATTTTTAAACTTCAGCAAAAAAAGACACATTTTTGCACCGACTCGCAACCGATTACCTTTTGATTACAAAAGCTAAAGTGGGCGATCCACCTCCGCGGGGTGCTCGCACCCCGCGGCACACACGCGACATCTAGTCTATACTATATAAAGCTGGATTACCACTGACTGACTGACTCACTGATCAGGGGTATTTTTGGGACATTTGCGATTACTTTTGGGTGTTGGGATGTTAGAAAGAGATGGACTACTGATTAAAAGACACAGGATTCGATATTCGAAATTTGAAAAATCCAAGATGGCCGCCACCCCGAAATGTCAACTTTTTCAAAATGGCTCCGAGCGTGCTGGTTTTTTTAATGGTTCTTGATCGTGTCGCTCCTGGGGATGAGGTGCAACTGTCAAAAAATGAAAAAACAAAATGGCCGCGCCGCCATCTTGTACTGAAAAACCCGTTTCGCCCCGTGTTTGCGACCGAAGACGCGCGTGATTTCCGGGATTTCGCCTGATTTTTTGGATGAATTCCCTTAAACTCGTCCTCGAGTTCCCGATTATGGGGGCCGATTAGCGAAAACCAAAATGGCGTCGACGCCGGCGGCCATCTTGGAACGCTCAAATTTTTGACTTTTTTGAACCGCATTTTCGCCAAGATGGCGGCCTCGGAGTGGGGTCAAATGTTCTAGGCGGGGTTAGAACTCGGCGCGAAGTGTTGCCAGGTGTGAAAAATTTTCTACCGTTTTTGGTAGTTTTTCCTCTGGAGGCTCGAATAGTCGAAAATCGAAATAACGACTTCTTGCAATTTTCAACCCGATGCGCCTATAGAGCGTCGGGGCCTCTATGACTTTCTGGTATTTTTATTTTCCGCAACTGGCAACACTGGCCGCCAAGGAGGTTTGAATTTTTTCGTAGACCCGATTTGACCCGAATTGATCTCCCCGTTCCAGATGAGCTGGCAACTTGGGGTAAACGTCACCCTGCTCCGTATATGATGTAGTTACCGGGAAAAATCCGAAACTTTGACATTTCAATATGGCGGCTCCGCTGGCGGCCATTTTGTTAAGGGTTGCAATATCGAAAACATGAATTCGCGATTTTGACGCGGTTGCCGGCGTTTCTCGAGTGACAACACCGGGTGGCCTTTCGTAGTGCTCGCCAAGGGAAATCCAACCGTGGGGTAATTTTCCCCGATTTTGGGGTAATTTCCCCGTTTTGGGGGAAAACGTAAATTTCGTCTTTTTTCAACTTTTTTCATATGGCGGGGTGGAACAGGCGTCGCTGATCATTTCTACCCACATTTGGGACCGGAGATATGGCAACACTGGCAGCTGGGGCGGTTTTTGTTGTCAGCGACGACCCACATTTGACGATTTTTTGACGGGGTTTGGTTAGGGTTAGGGGCCAGCCGGTGATACCAATCGATAGGAAATATAGTCAAGTATTTTTAAAAAATTTGACATTTCAATTTTTCAAGATGGCGGCGGCGCTGGCGGCCTTTTTTTAAAAAGTTGCGCTTTTTGCTATTCCGGTGCGGTTTTGACCCGCGGCATGGTGATATGGGTATTAAATGAAAGAGTTTTGCAAGTACTACACGATACACGTAGTGTCACCGATATAGATTAAAAATGGCCGCCATTAAAAAAAGGCTGGTTCATATTTATTTTGCGACCATAGCAATATGGGTATCAAATGAAAGGGTTTTAAGAGTGAAACAAAACCAAGTAAATGATTTTTGTCTAAATCCAATATGGCCGCCGCTTCCAAAATAGCGGATTGCATTTCTTTTGCCACCTATGCAATATGGGTATCAAATGAAAGGGATTTGGGAGTAGAAGACGACAAAGTGAGTGACATTGCTCCAAAATCAAAATGGCCGCCGCTCTGAAATTGCGGATGGCTCTTCTTTTGCCACCTATGTAATATGGGTATCAAATGAAAGGGCTTTAATAGTAGAACACGATACAGTGATTGACATTGTATCAAATTCAATATGGCCGCCGCTCCAAAATGGCGGATCGCTTTTCATTTGCCACCTATGCAATATGGGTATCAAATGAAAGGCCTTTAATAGTAGAACACGATAAAATGAGTGACATTGTTTCAAACTCAATATGGCCGCCGCTTCAAAATGGCCGACCGCTTTCCTTTTACCGCCTATGCAATATGGGTATCAAATGTAAGGATTTTATTAGTAGAACGCGATACAGTGAGTGATATTGCTTCAAACTCAATATGGCCGCCGCTCCGAAATGTCAAATCGCTTTTCCTTCTCCACCTATGTAATATGGGTATCAAATGTAAGGATTTTAAGTGTAGAATACGATTCAGTAAGTGACGTTTCTCCAAATTCAATATGGCCGCCGCTCCGAAATGACAGACCGATTTTACTTCTCCACCTATGTATTATGGGTATCAAATTTAAGGATTTTAGGTGTAGAATACGATTCAGTAAGTGACGTTTCTCCAAATTCAATATGGCCGCCGCTCCGAAATGACAGACCGATTTTACTTCTCCACCTATGTATTATGGGTATCAAATTTAAGGATTTTAGGTGTAGAATACGATTCAGTAAGTGACGTTTCTCCAAATTCAATATGGCCGCCGCTCCAAAATGGCGGATCGCTTTTGTTTTGCCACCTATGTAATATGGGTATCAATTGTAAGGATTTTATTAGTAGAACACGATACAGTGAGTGATATTGCTTCAAACTCAATATGGCCGCCGCTAATATATAAAGCTGGATTACCACTGACTCACTGACTCACTGACTCACTGATCAGGGGTATTTTTGGGACATTTGCAGTTACTTTTGGGTGTTGGGATGTTAGAAGGAGATGCACGATCGATTCGGTCGAGTAGAAAGCGATATTCGAAATTTGAAAAATCCAAGATGGCCGCCGGCTTGAAATGTCAAAATTTCCAAAACGGCTCCGATCGCGCTGGTTTTTGGGACGCGTGATCGCTTTGCCCCAGGGGATAGGGTGCTTCTGTCGAAATGTGAAAAACCAAAATGGCCGCGCCGCCATCTTGGATCGAAAAACCCGTTTCGCCCCGTGTTTGCGACCGAACACGCGCGTGAGTTTCGGGATTTCGGCAGATTTTTTTGATGGCTCCGATCGAACGCGTCCTCGAGTTTCCGATTATCGTAGCCGGTTGGCGAAAAACAAAATGGCGGCTGCGCCGGCGGCCATCTTGGAACGCTAAAATTTTTGACATTTTTGAACCGAATTTTCGCCAAGATGGCGGCCTCGGAGTGGGGTCAAATGTTCCGGGCGGGGTTAGAACTCGGCGCGAAGTGTTGCCAGGTGAGAAATTTTTTCTACCATTTTTGGTAGTTTTTCCTCTGGAGGCCCGAAAAGACGAAAATCGAAATAACGACTTTTCGCAATTTTCAACCCCATGCGCCTATAGAGGGTCGAGACCTCTATGACTTTCTGGTATTTTTATTTTCCGCAACTGGCAATACTGGCCGCCAAGGGGGTTTGATTTTTTTCGTCGACCCGATTTGACCCGAATTGATCTCCCCGTTCCAGATGTGCTGGCAACGTGGGGTAAACGTCATCCTGCTCCGTATATGATGTAGTTACCGGGAAAAATCCGAAACTTTGACATTTCAATATGGCGGCTCCGCTGGCGGCCATTTTGTTAAGGGTTGCAATTTCGAAAAAATAAAATCGCGATTTTGACGCGGTTGCCGGCGTTTTTAAACTGACAACACCGGGTGGCCTTTTGTAGGGCTGGCTAAGCGGAATCAAACCGTGGGGTAATTTTCCCCGATTTTGGGGTAAATTCTCCGTTTTGGGGGAAAACGTAAATTTCGACTTTTTCGATTTTTTTTCATATAGCGGGGTGGAACAGACGTCGCTGATCATTTCTACCACCATTTGGGGCCGGTGATGTGGCAACACTGGCAGCTGGGGCGGTTTTTGTTGTCAGCGACGACCCAAATTTGACGATTTTTTGACGGGGTTTGGTTAGGGCTAGGGGCCAGCTGGTGATACCAATCGATAGGAAATATAGTCAAGTATTTTTAAAAAATTTGACATTTCAACTTTTCAAGATGGCGGCGGCGCTGGCGGCCTTTTTTTAAAAATTTGCGCTTTTTGCTATTTCGGTGCGGTTTTCAGCCGCGGAGTGGTGATATGGGTATCAAATGAAAGGGTTATGCGAGTACTACACGATGCAAGTAACGTCATCTCTATGAATTCAAAATGGCTGCCATTAAAAAATGTCGGGTCACATTTCTTTTGCAACCATAGCGATATGGGTATCAAATGAAAGGGTTTTAAGAGTGAAACAAAACCAAGTAAATGATTTTTGTCTAAATCCAATATGGCCGCCGCTTCCAAAATAGCGGATTGCATTTCTTTTGCCACCTATGCAATATGGGTATCAAATGAAAGGGATTTGGGAGTAGAAGACGACAAAGTGAGTGACATTGCTCCAAAATCAAAATGGCCGCCGCTCCGAAATTGCGGATGGCTTTTCTTTTGCCGCCTATGTAATATGGGTATCAAATGAAAGGGCTTTAATAGTAGAACACGATACAGTGAGTGACATTGTTTCAAATTCAATATGGCCGCCGCTCCAAAATGGCGGATCGCTTTTCATTTGCCACCTATGCAATATGGGTATCAAATGAAAGGCCTTTAATAGTAGAACACGATAAAATGAGTGACATTGTTTCAAACTCAATATGGCCGCCGCTTCAAAATGGTCGACCGCTTTCCTTTTACCGCCTATGCAATATGGGTATCAAATGTAAGGATTTTATTAGTAGAACACGATACAGTGAGTGATATTGCTTCAAACTCAATATGGCCGCCGCTCCGAAATGTCAAATCGCTTTTCCTTCTCCACCTATGTAATATGGGTATCAAATGAAAGGATTTTAAGTGTAAAATACGATACAGTGAGTGACGTTTCTCCAAATTCAATATGGCCGCCGCTCCAAAATGTCAAATGGATTTTCTTTTGCCACCTATGCAATATGGGTATCAAATGTAAGGATTTTCAGAGTAGAAGGTAACCTTTCCAGTTTTTTGAATAATCGAACATCATTTTTTATGTAACTTCAAAAAACGAAAACCTTTTGCTTAGAAAAACATTAAGTGGACCACTCCACCGCGGGGTGCTTGCTCCCCGCGGCACACACGCGACTTCCACATGGCTTCGAAATAAAAGAACGTATAAAGTACAACATAACCTTTCCAGTTTTTTGATCAATCGAACACCTTTTTTAGGCAAATTTTAATTTGACCTGAAAAAAGATACATTTTTGCACCAAATCGCAACTGAAAACTTTTTTTTTTATTACAAAAGCGATGTGAGGACTACACCACCGCGAGGTGCTGGCACCTCGCGGCACACACGCGTCCACATGATGATTCAGTGTTGCCACCGCTCCGAAATGACAGATCGCTTTTGTTTTGTCACCCACGGAATATGGGTATCAAATGAATGGAATTTTAGTGTAAAATACGATACAGTCAATGACATTACTTCAAATTCAATATGGCCGCTGCCCCTAATTAGCCGATCGCTTTTCTTTTGCCACCCACGTTATATGGGTATCAAATGAAAGCGCATTCCGAGTAGATCGTATCCTTTCCAGTTTTTTAAATAATCGAACACCTTTTTTAGGCAAATTTTTACAACTTCGACAAAAAAAAATACATTTTTGCACCTACTCGCAACCGATAACCTTTTGATTACAAAAGCTAAAAGTGGAACAACACCTCCGCGGGGTGCTCGCACCCCGCGGCACACACGCGACATCTAGTCTATACTATATAAAGCTGGATTACCACTGACTGACTCACTCACTCACTCACTCACTGATCAGGGGTATTTTTGGGACATTTGCGATTACTTTTGGGTGTTGGAATGTTAGAAAGAGATGGACTACTGATTCATTCGAGTAGATTGACGTGTTCGAAATTTGAAAAATCCAAGATGGCCGACGGCGCGAAATGTCAAAATTTCCAAAACGACTCCGATCGCGCTGGTTTTTGGGACGCGTGATCGTTTCGCCCACGGGGATCGGGTGCTTCTGTCGAAATGTGAAAAAACAAAATGGCCGCGCCGTTATCTTGGATCGAAAAACCCGTTTCGCCTCGTGTTTCCGACCGAATACGCGCGTGATTTTCGGGATTTCGGCTGATTTTTTTGATGGATCCGCCCGAAAGCATCCTCGAGTTTCCGATTATAGTAGCCGGTTGGCGAAAAACAAAATGGCGTCGACGCCGGCGGCCATCTTGGAACGCTCAAATTTTCGACATTTTTGAACCGAATTTTCGCCAAGATGGCGGCCTCGGAGTGGGGTCGAATGTTCTGGGCGGGGTTAGAACTCGGCGCAAAGTGTTGCCAGATGCGAAAAATTTTCTACCGTTTTTGGTAGTTTTTCCTCTGGAGGCCCGAATTTTCGAAAATCGAAATAACGACTTTTTGCAATTTTCAACCCGATGCGCCTATAGAGCGTCGGGGCCTCTATGACTTTCTGGTATTTTTATTTTCCGCAACTGGCAACACTGGCCGCCAAGGAGGTTTAAACTTTTTCGTAGACCTGATTTGACCCGAATTGATCTCCCCGTTCCAGACGTGCTGGCAACGTGGGGTAAACGTCATCCTGCTCCGAATACGATGCAGTTACCGGGAAAAATCCGAAACTTTGACATTTCAACATGGCGGCTCCGCTGGCGGCCATTTTGTAAAGTGTTGCAATTTCGAAAAAATCAAATCGCGATTTTGACGCGGTTGCCGGCGTTTTTCGACTGACAACACCGGGTGGCCTTTTGTAGGGCTGGCTAAGGGGAATCAAACCGTGGGGTAATTTACCCCGATTTTGGGGTAATTTCCCCGTTTTAGGGGAAAGCGTAAATTTCGATTTTTTCGAGTTTTTATCATATAACGGGGTGGAACAGACGTCGCTGATCATTTCTACCACCATTTGGGGAGGGTGATATGGCAACACTGGCAGCTGGGGCGGTTTTTGTTGTCAGCGACGACCCAAATTTGACGATTTTTTGACGGAGTTTGGATAGGGCTAGGGGCCGGCTGGTAATATCGCTCGATAGGAAATATAGTCGGCCTTACACAAAAAATTTGACATTTCAATTTTTCAAGATGGCGGCGGCGCTGGCGACCATTTTATCAAAATTTTCGCTTTTTGCTATTTCGGTGCGGTTTTCAGCCGCGGAGTGGTGATATGGGTATCAAATAAAAGGGTTTTGCGAGTACTACACGATGCACGTAGTATCACCGATATAGATTCAAAATGGCCGCCATTAAAAAAAATGTCGGTTCACATTTCTTTTGTAACCATAGCGATATGGGTATCAAATGAAAGGGCTTTAAGAGTGAAACAAAACCAAGTAAATGATTTTTGTCTAAATCCAATATGGCCGCCGCTTCCAAAATGGCCGATTGCATTTCTTTTGCCACCCATGCAATATGGGTATCAAATGAAAGGGATTTCGGAGTAGAACACGATAAGGTGAGTGACGTTTCTCCAAATTCAATATGGCCGCCGCTCCAAAATGGCGGATCGCTTTTCTTTTGCCACCTATGTAATATGGGTATCAAATGAAAGGATTTTATTAGTAGAACGCGATACAGTGAGTAACATTGCTTCAAACTCAATATGGCCGCCGCTCCGAAATGTCAAATCGCTTTTCCTTCTCCACCTATGTAATATGGGTATCAAATGTAAGGATTTTAAGTGTGGAATACGATTCAGTAAGTGACGTTTCTCCAAATTCAATATGGCCGCCGCTCCGAAATGTCCAATCGATTTTCTTTTGCCACCTATGCAATATGGGTATCAAATGTAAGGATTTTAAGTGTAGAATACGATTCAGTAAGTGACGTTTCTCCAAATTCAATATGGCCGCCGCTCCGAAATGACAGACCGATTTTCCTTCTCCACCTATGTAATATGGGTATCAAATGAAAGGCCTTTAATAGTAGAACACGATAAAATGAGTGACATTGTTTCAAACTCAATATGGCCGCCGCTTCAAAATGGCCGACCGCTTTCCTTTTACCGTCTATGCAATATGGGTATCAAATGTAAGGATTTTATTAGTAGAACACGATACAGTGAGTGATATTGCTTCAAACTCAATATGGCCGCCGCTCCGAAATGTCAAATCGCTTTTCCTTCTCCACCTATGTAATATGGGTATCAAATGTAAGGATTTTAAGTGTAGAATACGATTCAGTAAGTGACGTTTCATCAAATTCAATATGGCCGCCGCTCCGAAATGTCAAATCGATTTTCTTTTGCCACCTATGCAATATGGGTATCAAATGTAAGGATTTTAAGTGTAGAATACGTTTCAGTAAGTGACGTTTCTCCAAATTCATTATGGCCGCCGCTCCGAAATGACAGACCGATTTTCCTTCTCCACCTATGTAATATGGGTATCAAATGAAAGGCCTTTAATAGTAGAACACGATAAAATGAGTGACATTGTTTCAAACTCAATATGGCCGCCGCTTCAAAATGGCCGACCGCTTTCCTTTTACCGCCTATGCAATATGGGTATCAAATGTAAGGATTTTAAGTGTAGAATACGATTCAGTAAGTGACGTTTCTCCAAATTCAATATGGCCGCCGCTTCGAAATGACAGACCGATTTTACTTCTCCACCTATGTATTATGGGTATCAAATGTAAGGATTTTAGGTGTAGAATACGATTCAGTAAGTGATGTTTCTCCAAATTCAATATGGCCGCCGCTCCAAAATGGCGGATCGCTTTTGTTTTGCCACCTATGTAATATGGGTATCAAATGTAAGGATTTTATTAGTAGAACACGATACAGTGAGTGATATTGCTTCAAACTCAATATGGCCGCCGCTCCAAAATGTCAAATCGCTTTCCCTTCTCCACCTATGTAATATGGGTATCAAATGTAAGGATTTTAAGTGTAGAATACGATTCAGTAAGTGACATTTCTCCAAATTCAATATGGCCGCCGCTCCAAAATGGCGGATCGCTTTTCTTTTGCCACCTATGTAATATGGGTATCAAATGAAAGGATTTTATTAGTAGAACACGATACAGTGAGTGACATTTCTTCAAACTCAATATGGCCGCCGCTCCGAAATGTCAAATCGCTTTTCCTTCGCCACCTATGTAATATGGATATCAAATGTAAGGATTTTAGGTGTAGAATACGATTCAGTAAGTGACGTTTCTCCAAATTCAATATGGCCGCCGCTCCGAAATGACAGACCGATTTTCCTTCTCCACCTATGTAATATGGGTATCAAATGTAAGGATTTTATTAATAGAACACGATACAGTGAGTGATATTGCTTCAAACTCAATATGGCCGCCGCTCCGAAATGTCAAATCGCTTTTCTTTCTCCACCTATGTAATATGGGTATCAAATGTAAGGATTTTAAGTGTAGAATACGATTCAGTAAGTGACGTTTCTCCAAATTCAATATGGCCGCCGCTCCGAAATGACAGACCGATTTTCCTTCTCCACCTATGTAATATGGGTATGAAATGTAAGGATTTTATTAGTAGAACACGATACAGTGAGTTATATTGCTTCAAACTCAATATGGCCGCCGCTCCGAAATGTCAAATCGCTTTTCCTTCTCCACCTATGTAAAATGGGTATCAAATGTAAGGATTTTAGGTGTAGAATACGATTCAGTAAGTGACGTTTCTCCAAATTCAATATGGCCGCCGCTCCGAAATGTCAAATCGCTTTTTTTTCTCCACCTATGTAATATGGGTATCAAATGTAAGGATTTTCAGAGTAGAACGTAATATTTCAGTTTTTTTAAATAATCGAACACCATTTTTTATGTAACTTAAAAAAACGAAAATTTTTTTGCACGGACTCGCAACTGAAAATCTTTTGCTTAGAAAAACATTAAGTGGACCACTCCACCGCGGGGTGCTTGCTCCCCGCGGCACACACGCGACATCGACAGCGCTTCGAAATAAAAGAGCGTATAAAGTACAACATAACCTTTCCAGCTTTTTGATCAATCGAACACCTTTTTTAGTTCAATTTTAAATCGACTTTAAAAAAAGATACATTTTTGCACCAAATCGCAACTGAAAACTTTTTTTTATTACAAAAGCGATGTGAGGACCACACCACCGCGAGGTGCGTGCACCTCGCGGCATACGCGCGTCCGCATGACAATTCAATGTTGCCAGCGCATGGAAATGACAGATCGCTTTTTTTTGCCACCCACCGAATATGGGTATCAAATGAATGGACTTTGAGTGTAAAATACGATACAGTCACTGACATTGCTTCAAATTCAATATGGCCGCCGCCCCTATTTGGCCGATCGCTTTTCTTTTGCCACCCACGTTATATGGGTATCAAATGAAAGAGCATTCCGAGTAGATCGTATCCTTTCCAGTTTTTTGAATATTCGAACACCTTTTTTAGGCAAATTTTTAAACTTCAGCATAAAAAGACACATTTTTGCACCTACTCGCAACCGATAACCTTTTGATTACAAAAGCTAAAGTGGGCGATTACCACTGACTGACTCACTCACTCACTGATCAGGGGTATTTTTGGGACATTTGCAGTTACTTTTGGGTTTTGGGATGTTAGAGCGAGATGCACGATCGATTCAGTCGAGTAGAAAGCGATATTCGAAATTTGAAAAATCCAAGATGGCCGCCGGCGCGAAATGTCAAAATTTCCAAAACGGCTCCGATCGCGCTGGTTTTTGGGACGCGTGATCGTTTCGCCCCCGGGGATTGGGTGCTTGTGTCGAAATGTGAAAAAACAAAATGGCCGCGCCGCCATCTTGGATCGAAAAACCCGTTTCGCCCCGTGTTTGCGACCGAACACGCGCGTGATTTTCGGGATTTCGGCTGATTTTTTTGATGCTTCCGCTCGGGTGCGTCCTGGAGTTTACTGTGATGCCCGCGGTTGGGCAAAAAACAAAATGGCGGCGGCGCCGGCGGCCATCTTGGAACGCTGAAATTTATGACATTTTTGAACCGCATTTTCGCCAAGATGGCGGCCTCGGAGTGGGGTAAAATGTTCTAGGCGGGGTTAGAGCTTGGCGCGAAGTGTTGCCAGGTGTGAAAAATTTTCTACCGTTTTTGGTAGTTTTCTCTCTGGAGAGCCAAATATTCGAAAATCGAAATAACGACTTTTCGCAATTTTTAACCCCATGCGCCCATAGAGCGTTGGGACCTCTATGACTTTCTGGTATTTTTATTTTCGGCAACTGGCAACACTGGCCGCCAAGGAGGTTTGAATTTTTTCGTAGACCCGAATTGACCCGAATTGATCTCCCCGTTCCAGATGAGCTGGCAACTTGGGGTAAACGTCATCCTGCTCCGTATATGATGTAATTACCGGGAAAAATCCGAAACTTTGACATTTCAAGATGGCGGCTCCGCTGGCGGCCATTTTGTTAAGGGTTGCAATATCGAAAACATGAATTCGCGATTTTGACGCGGTTGGCGGCGTTTTTCGACTGACAACACCGGGTGGCCTTTTGTAGGGCTGGCTAAGTGGAATCAAACCGTGGGGTAATTTTCCCCGATTTTGGGGTAAATTCTCCGTTTTGGGGGAAAACGTTAATTTCGACTTTTTCGATTTTTTTTGATATAGCGGGGTGGAACAGTCGTCGCTGATCATTTCTACCAACATTTGGAGCTGGTGTTATGGCAACACTGGCAGGTAAGACGGTTTTTATTGTTAGCGACAACCCAAATTTGACGATTTATTGGCGGGGTTGTGTGAGGGCTAGCGGGTAGCTCGTAATGTCACTTGATAGCACATATAGTCGGCTTGACATGAAAAATATGACATTTAAATTTTTCAAGATGGCGGCGGCGCTGGCGGCCATTGTTTCAAAATTTGCGCTTTTTGCTATTTCAGTGCGGTTTTCGGTAGCGGCACGGTAATATGGGTATCAAATTTAAGGATTTTAAGTGTAGAATACGATACAGTTAGTGACGTTGCTTCATATTCAATATGGCCGCCGCTCCGACATGTCAAATCGATTTTCTTTTGCCACCTATGCAATATGGGTATCAAATGAAAGGGCTTTAATAGTAGAACACGATGCAGTGAGTGACGTTGTTTCAAACTCAATATGGCCGCCGCTTCAAGATGGCCGACCGCTTTCCTTTCACCACCTATGCAATATGGGTATCAAATGTAAGGGTTTTATTAGTAGAACACGATACAGTGAGTGACATTGCTTCAAACTCAATATGGCCGCCGCTGCGAAATGTCAAATCGCTTTTCCTTCTCCACCTATGTATTATGGGTATCAAATGTAAGTGTTTTATTAGTAGAACACGATACAGTGAGTGACATTGCTTCAAACTCAATATGGCCGCCGCTCCGAAATGTCAAATCGCTTTTCTTTCGCCACCTATGTAATATGGGTATCAAATGTAAGGATTTTAAGTGTAGAACACGGTACAGTACGTGACGTTACACCAAATTGAATATGGCCGCCGCTCCAAAATGTCAAATCGATTTTCTTTTGCCACCTATGCAATATGGGTATCAAATGTAAGGGTTTTATTAGTAGAACACGATACAGTGAGTGATATTGCTTCAAACTCAATATGGCCGCCGCTCCGAAATGTCAAATCGCTTTTCTTTCGCCACCTATGTAATATGGGTATCGAATGTATGGATTTTAATTGTAGAATACGATTCAGTAAGTGACGTTTCTCCAAATTCAATATGGCCGCCGTTCCGAAATGACAGACCGATTATCCTTCTCCACCTATGCAATATGGGTATCAAATGTAAGGATTTTATTAGTAGAACACGATACAGTGAGTGATATTGCTTCAAACTCAATATGGCCGCCGCTCCGAAATGTCAAATCGCTTTTCCTTCTCCACCTATGTAATATGGGTATCAAATGTAAGGATTTTAAGTGTAGAATACGATTCAGTAAGTGAATTTTCTCCAAATTCAATATGGCCGCCGCTCCAAAATGGCGGATCGCTTTTCTTTTGCCACCTATGTAATATGGGTATCAAATGTAAGGATTTTATTAGTAGAACACGATACAGTGAGTGATATTGCTTAAAACTCAATATGGCCGCCGCTCCGAAATGTCAAATCGCTTTTCCTTCTCCACCTATGTAATATGGGTATCAAATGTAAGGATTTTCAGAGTAGAACGTAACCTTTTCAGTTTTTTTAATAATCGAACACCATTTTTTATGTAACTTAAAAAAACGAAAAATTTTTTGCACCGACTCGCAACTGAAAACCTTTCGCTTAGAAACACATTAAGTGGACCACTCCACCGCGGGGTGCTTGCTCCCCGCGGCACACACGCGACATGGACATGGCTTCCAAATAAAAATGTTTATAGAGTAGAACATAACCTTTCCAGCGTTTTGGTTAATCGAACACCTTTCTTTGGCAAATTTTAAATCAACCTCAAAAAAGATACATTTTTGCACCAAATCACAACTGAAAACTTTTTTTTATTACAAAAGCGATGTGAGGACCACACCACCGCGAGGTGCGTGCACCTCGCGGCACACACGCGTCCACATGATGATTCAGTGTTGCCACCGCTCCGAAATGACAGATGGATTTTCATTTGCCACCCACGCAATATAGATATCAAAAAAATGGACTTTGAGTGTAAAAAACGACACAGTCAATGACATTACTCCAAATTCAATATGGCCGCCGCTCCAAATTGGCCGATCGATTTTCTTTTGCCATCCACGTAATATGGGTATCAAATGAAAGAGCATTCAGAGAAAAACGTATCCTTTCCAGTTCTTTGAATATTCGAACACCTTTTTTAGGCAAATTTTATAACTTCGACAAAAAAAAATCATTTTTGCACCGACTCGCAACCGATTACCTTTTGATTACAAAAGCTAAAGTGGGGGGTCCACCACCGCGGGGTGCGCGCACCCCGCGGCACACACGCGACATCTAGTCTATAATATATAAAGCTGGATTATCTATAATATATAAAGCTGGATTACCACTGACTCACTCACTCACTCACTGATCAGGGGTATTTTTGGGACATTTGCAGTTACTATTGGGTTTTGGGGTGTTAGAGCGAGATGCACGATCGATTCGGTCGAGTAGAAAGCGATATTCGAAATTTGAAAAATCCAAGATGGCCGCCGGCGCGAAATGTCAAAATTTCCAAAACGGCTCCGATCGCGCTGGTTTTTGGGACGCGTGATCGTTTCGCCCTCGGGGATCGGGTGCTTCTGTCGAAATGTGAAAAAACAAAATGGCCGCGCCGCCATCTTGGATCGAAAAACCCGTTTCGCCCCGTGTTTGCGACCGAAGACGCGCGTGATTTCCGGGATTTCGGCTGATTTTTTTGATGGTTCCGCTCGGGTGCGTCCTGGAGTTTACTGTGATGCCCGCGGTTGGGCAAAAAACAAAATGGCGGCGGCGCCGGCGGCGATCTTGGAACGCTCAAATTTTTGACTTTTTTGAACCGCATTTTCGCCAAGATGGCGGCCTCGGAGTGGGGTCGAATGTTCTGGGCGGGGTTAGAACTCGGCGCAAAGTGTTGCCAGAAGCGAAAAATTTTCTACCGTTTTTGGTAGTTTTTCCTCTGGAGGCCCGAAAACTCGAAAATCGAAATAATGATTTTTCGCGATTTTCAACCCCATGCGCCTATAGAGCGTCGGGGCCTCTATGACTTTCTGGTATTTTTATTTTCCGCAACTGGCAACACTGGCCGCCAAGGGGGTTTGAATTTTTTCGTCGACCCGATTTGACCCGAATTGATCTCCCCGTTCCAGACGTGCTGGCAACGTGGGGTAAACGTCATCCTGCTCCGTATACGATGCAGTTACCGGGAAAAATCCGAAACTTTGACATTTCAAGATGGCGGCTCCGCTGGCGGCCATTTTGTTAAGGGTTGCAATTTCGAAGGCATTAATTCGCGATTTTGACGCGGTTGCCGGCGTTTTTCGACTGCCAACACCGGGTGGCCTTTCGTAGTTCTCGCCGAGGGAAATCTAATAGTGGGGTAATTTTCCCCGATTTTGGGGTAATTTCTCCGTTTTAGGGGAAAACGTAAATTTCGACTTTTTCAATTTTTTTTTATATAGCGGGGTGGAACAGTCGTCGCTGATCATTTCTACCACCATTTGGAGCTGGTGTTATGGCAACACTGGCAGGTGGGACGGTTTTTATTGTTAGCGACAACCCAAATTTGACGATTTATTGGCGGGGTTGTGTGAGGGCTAGCGGGTAGCTCGTAATGTCACTTGATAGCACATATAGTCGGCTTGACATGAAAAATTTGACATTTCAATTTTTCAAGATGGCGGCGGCGCAGGCGGCCATTGTTTCAAAATTTGCGCTTTTTGCTATTTCAGTGCGGTTTTCGGTAGCAGCACGGTAATATGGGTATCAAATTTAAGGATTTTAAGTGTAGAATACGATACAGTTAGTGACGTTTCTTCAAATTCAATATGGCCACCGCTCCGACATGTCAAATCGATTTTCTTTTGCCACCTATGTAATATGGGTATCAAATGAAAGGGCTTTAACAGTAGAACACGATGCAGTGAGTGACGTTGTTTCAAACTCAATATGGCCGCCGCTTCAAAATGGCCGACCGCTTTCCTTTCACCACCTATGCAATATGGGTATCAAATGTAAGGGTTTTATTAGTAGAACACGATACAGTGAGTGACATTGCTTCAAACTCAATATGGCCGCCGCTCCGAAATGTCAAATCGCTTTTCCTTCTCCACCTATGTATTATGGGTATCAAATGTAAGGGTTTTATTAGTAGAACACGATACAGTGAGTGACATTGCTTCAAACTCAATATGGCCGCCGCTCCGAAATGTCAAATCGCTTTTCCTTCTCCACCTATGTAATATGGGTATCAAATGTAAGGATTTTAAGTGTAGAATACGGTACAGTAAGTGACGTTACACCAAATTGAATATGGCCGCCGTTCCAAAATGTCAAATCGTTTTTTTTTTTGCCACCTATGCAATATGGGTATCAAATGTAAGGGTTTTATTAGTAGAACACGATACAGTGAGTGACATTGCTTCAAACTCAATATGGCCGCCGCTCCGAAATGTCAAATCGCTTTTCCTACTCCACCTATGCAATATGGGTATCAAATGTAAGGATTTTAAGTGTAGAATACGATTCAGTAAGTGACGTTTCTCCAAATTCAATATGGCCGCCGCTCCGAAATGACAGACCGATTTTCCTTCTCCACCTGTGTAATATGGGTATCAAATGTAAGGATTTTATTAGTAGAACACGATACAGTGAGTGATATTGCTTTAAACTCAATATGGCCGCCGCTCCGAAATGTCAAATCGCTTTTCCTTCTCCACCTATGTAATATGGGTATCAAATGTAAGGATTTTAAGTGTAGAATACGATTCAGTAAGTGACGTTTCTCCAAATTCAATATGGCCGCCGCTCCGAAATGACAGACCGATTTTCCTTCTCCACCTGTGTAATATGGGTATCAAATGTAAGGATTTTATTAGTAGAACACGATACAGTGAGTGATATTGCTTCAAACTCAATATGGCCGCCGCTGCGAAATGTCAAATCGCTTTTTCTTCTCCACCTATGTAATATGGGTATCAAATGTAAGGATTTTAAGTGTAGAATACGATTCAGTAAGTGACGTTTCTCCAAATTCAATATGGCCGCCGCTCCAAAATGGCGGATCGCTTTTCTTTTGCCACCTATGTAATATGGGTATCAAATGTAAGGATTTTATTAGTAGAACACGATACAGTGAGTGATATTGCTTCAAACTCAATATGGCCGCCGCTCCGAAATGTCAAATCGCTTTTCCTTCTCCACCTATGTAATATGGGTATCAAATGTAAGGATTTTAAGTGTAGAATACGATTCAGTAAGTGACGTTTCTCCAAATTAAATATGGCCTCCGCTCCGAAATGACAGACCGATTTTCCTTCTCCACCTGTGTAATATGGGTATCAAATGTAAGGATTTTATTAGTAGAACACGATAGATTGAGTGATATTGCTTCAAACTCAATATGGCCGCCGCTCCGAAATGTCAAATCGCTTTTCCTTCTCCACCTATGTAATATGGGTATCAAATGTAAGGATTTTAAGTGTAGAATACGATTCAGTAAGTGAAGTTTCTCCAAATTCAATATGGCCGCCGCTTCAAAATGGCGGATCGCTTTTCTTTTGCCACCTATGTAATATGGGTATCAAATGTAAGGATTTTATTAGTAGAACACGATACAGTGAGTGATATTGCTTCAAACTCAATATGGCCGCCGCTCCGAAATGTCAAATCGCTCTTCCTTCTCCACCTATGAAATATGGGTATCAAATGTAAGGATTTTCAGAGTAGAACGTAACCTTTTCAGTTTTTTTAATAATCGAACACCATTTTTTATGTAACTTAAAAAAACGAAAATTTTTTTGCACCGACTCGCAACTGAAAACCTTTTGGTTAGAAAAACATTAAGTGGACCATTCCACCGCGGGGTGCTTGCTCCCCGCGGCACACACGCGACATCGACATCGCTTCGAAATAAAAGAGCGTATAAAGTACAACATAACCTTTCCAGCTTTTTGATCAATCGAACACCTTTTTTAGGCAAATTTTAAATTGACCTCAAAAAATATACATTTTTGCACCAAATCGCAACTGAAAACTTTTTTTTTATTACAAAAGCGATGTGAGCACTACACCACCGCGAGGTGCGTGCACCTCGCGGCATACGCGCGTCCACATGACAATTCAATGTTGCTGGCGCATGGAAATGACAGATCGCCTTTTTTTGCCACCCACCGAATATGGGTATCAAATGAATGGACTTTGAGTGTAAAATACGATACAGTCACTGACATTGCTTCAAATTCAATACGGCCGCCGCCCCTAATTGGCCGATCCCTTTTCTTTTGCCACCCACGTTATATGGGTATCAAATGAAAGAGCATTCAGAGTAGATCGTATCCTTTTCAGTTTTTTGAATATTCGAACACCTTTTTTAGGCAAATTTTTAAACTTCAGCAAAAAAAGACACATTTTTGCACCGACTCGCAACCGATTACCTTTTGATTACAAAAGGTATGCAATATGGGTATCAAATGAAAGGCCTTTAATAGTAGAACACAATAAAATGAGTGACATTGTTTCAAACTCAATATGGCCGCCGCTTCAAAATGGCCGACCGCTTTCCTTTTACCGCCTATGCAATATGGGTATCAAATGTAAGGATTTTATTAGTAGAACACGATACAGTGAGTGATATTGCTTCAAACTCAATATGGCCGCCGCTCCGAAATGTCAAATCGCTTTTCCTTCTCCACCTATGTAATATGGGTATCAAATGTAAGGGTTTTATTAGTAGAACACGTTACAGTGTGTGACATTTCTTCAAACTCAATATGGCCGCCGCTCCGAAATGTCACATCGCTTTTCCTTCTCCACCTATGTAATATGGGTATCAAATGAAAGGGCTTTAATAGTAGAACACGATACAGTGAGTGACGTTTCTCCAAATTCAATATGGCCGCCGCACCAAAATGGCGGATTGATTTTCTTTTGCCACCTATGCAATATGGGTATCAAATGTGAGGATTTTATTAGTAGAATACGATACAGTGAGTGATATTGCTTCAAACTCAATTTGGGCGCCGCTCCGAAATGTCAAATCGCTTTTCCTTCTCCACCTATGTAATATGGGTATCAATTGTAAGGATTTTATGTGTAGAATACGATTCAGTAAGTGACGTTTCTCCAAATTCAATATGGCCGCCGCTCCAAAATGGCGGATCGCTTTTCTTTTGCCATCTATGTAATATGGGTATCAAATGTAAGGATTTTATTAGTAGAACACGATAAAATGAGTGACATTGTTTCAAACTCAATATGGCCGCCGCTTCAAAATGGCCGACCGCTTTCCTTTTACCGCCTATGCAATATGGGTATCAAATGTAAGGATTTTTAGAGTAGAACGTAACGTTTTCAGTTTTTTTTAATAATCGAACACCATTTTTTATGTAACTTAAAAAAACGAATTTTTTTTTGCGTTGACTCGCAACTGAAAACCTTTGGCTTAGAAAAACATTAAGTGGACCACTCTACCGCGGGGTGCTTGCTCCCCGCGGCACACACGCGACATCGACATCGCTTCGAAATAAAAGAGCGTATAAAGTACAACATAACCTTTCCAGCTTTTTGATCAATCGAACACCTTTTTTAGGCAAATTTTAATTTGACCTGAAAAAAGATACATTTTTGCACCAAATCGCAACTGAAAACTTTTTTTTTATTACAAAAGCGATGTGAGCACTACACCACCGCGAGGTGCTTGCACCTCGCGGCACACACGCGTCCACATGATGATTCAGTGTTGCCACCGCTCCGAAATGACAGATCGCTTTTGTTTTGTCACCCACGGAATATGGGTATCAAATGAATGGACTTTGAGTATAAAATACGATACAGTCACTGACATTGCTTCAAATTCAATATGGCCGCCGCCCCTAATTGGCCGATCGCTTTTCTTTTGCCACCCACGTTATATGGGTATCAAATGAAAGAGCATTCCGAGTAGATCGTATCCTTTCCAATTTTTTGAATATTCGAACACCTTTTTTAGGCAAATTTTTAAACTTCAGCAAAAAAAGACACATTTTTGCACCGACTCGCAACCGATTACCTTTTGATTACAAAAGGTATGCAATATGGGTATCAAATGAAAGGCCTTTAATAGTAGAACACAATAAAATGAGTGACATTGTTTCAAACTCAATATGGCCGCCGCTTCAAAATGGCCGACCGCTTTCCTTTTACCGCCTATGCAATATGGGTATCAAATGTAAGGCTTTTATTAGTAGAACACGATACAGTGAGTGATATTGCTTCAAACTCAATATGGCCGCCGCTCCGAAATGTCAAATCGCTTTTCCTTCTCCACCTATGTAATATGGGTATCAAATGTAAGGGTTTTATTAGTAGAACACGTTACAGTGTGTGACATTTCTTCAAACTCAATATGGCCGCCGCTCCGAAATGTCACATCGCTTTTCCTTCTCCACCTATGTAATATGGGTATCAAATGAAAGGGCTTTAATAGTAGAACACGATACAGTGAGTGACGTTTCTCCAAATTCAATATGGCCGCCGCTCCAAAATGGCGGATTGATTTTCTTTTGCCACCTATGCAATATGGGTATCAAATGTGAGGATTTTATTAGTAGAATACGATACAGTGAGTGATATTGCTTCAAACTCAATTTGGGCGCCGCTCCGAAATGTCAAATCGCTTTTCCTTCTCCACCTATGTAATATGGGTATCAATTGTAAGGATTTTATGTGTAGAATACGATTCAGTAAGTGACGTTTCTCCAAATTCAATATGGCCGCCGCTCCAAAATGGCGGATCGCTTTTCTTTTGCCATCTATGTAATATGGGTATCAAATGTAAGGATTTTATTAGTAGAACACGATAAAATGAGTGACATTGTTTCAAACTCAATATGGCCGCCGCTTCAAAATGGCCGACCGCTTTCCTTTTACCGCCTATGCAATATGGGTATCAAATGTAAGGATTTTTAGAGTAGAACGTAACGTTTTCAGTTTTTTTTAATAATCGAACACCATTTTTTATGTAACTTAAAAAAACGAATTTTTTTTTGCGTTGACTCGCAACTGAAAACCTTTGGCTTAGAAAAACATTAAGTGGACCACTCTACCGCGGGGTGCTTGCTCCCCGCGGCACACACGCGACATCGACATCGCTTCGAAATAAAAGAGCGTATAAAGTACAACATAACCTTTCCAGCTTTTTGATCAATCGAACACCTTTTTTAGGCAAATTTTAATTTGACCTGAAAAAAGATACATTTTTGCACCAAATCGCAACTGAAAACTTTTTTTTTATTACAAAAGCGATGTGAGCACTACACCACCGCGAGGTGCTTGCACCTCGCGGCACACACGCGTCCACATGATGATTCAGTGTTGCCACCGCTCCGAAATGACAGATCGCTTTTGTTTTGTCACCCACGGAATATGGGTATCAAATGAATGGACTTTGAGTGTAAAATACGATACATTACTTCAAATTAAATATGGCCGCCGCCCCTAATTAGCCGATCGCTTTTCTTTTGCCACCCACGTTATATGGGTATCAAATGAAAGCGCATTCCGAGTAGATCGTATCCATTCCAGTTTTTTTAATAATCGAACACCTTTTTTAGGCAAATTTTTACAACTTCGACAAAAAAAAATACATTTTTGCACCTACTCGCAACCGATAACCTTTTGATTACAAAAGCTAAAAGTGGAACAACACCTCCGCGGGGTGCTCGCACCCCGCGGCACACACGTCTATTTACATTTACATAATTATATAAAGCTGGATTTCCACTCACTGACTGACTGACTGACTGATTAGGGGTATTTTTGGGACATTTGCGATTACTTTTGGGTGTTGGGATGTTAGAGTGAGATGGACTACTGATTAAAAGACACAGGATTCGATATTCAAAATTTGAAAAATCCAAGATGGCCGCCACCGCGAAATGTCAACTTTTCCAAAATGGCTCCGAGCGTGCTGGTTTTTTGGATGGTTCCTGATCGTGTCGCTCCCGGGGATGAGGTGCAACTGTCAAAATGCGAAAAAACAAAATGGCCGCGCCGCCATCTTGGACTGAAAAACCCGTTTCGCCCCGTGTTTGCGACCGAAGACGCGCGTGATTTCCGGGATTTCGGCTGATTTTTTGGATGAATTCCCTTAAACTCGTCCTCGAGTTCCCGATTATGGGGGCCGATTAGCGAAAACCAAAATGGCGTCGACGCCGGCGGCCATCTTGGAACGCTCAAATTTTTGACTTTTTTTAACCGCATTTTCGCCAAGATGGCGGCCTCGGAGTGGGGTGAAATGTTCTAGGCGGGGTTAGAACTCGGCGCGAAGTGTTGCCAGGTGTGAAAAATTTTCTACCGTTTTTGGTAGTTTTTCCTCTGGAGGGCCAAATAGTCGAAAATCGAAATAGCGACTTTTCGCAATTTTCAACCCCGTGCACCTATAGAGCGTCGGGGCCTCTATGACTTTCTGGTATTTTTATTTTCTGCAACTGGCAACACTGGCCGCCAAGGGGATTTGAATTTTTTCGTAGACCCTCTTTGACCCGAATTGATCTCCCCGTTCCAGATGAGCTGGCAACTTGGGGTAAACGTCATCCTGCTCCGTATATGATGTAGTTACCGGGAAAAATCCGAAACTTTGACATTTCAAGATGGCGGCTCCGCTGGCGGCCATTTTGTTAGGGGTTGCAATTTCGAAGGCATTAATTCGCGATTTTGACGCGGTTGCCGGCGTTTTTCGACTGACAACACTGGGTGGCCTTTCGTAGTGCTCGCCGAGTGAAATCTAATAGTGGGGTAATTTTCCCCGATTTTGGGGTAATTTCTCCGTTTTAGGGGAAAACGTAAATTTCGACTTTTTCAATTTTTTTTGATACAGCGGGGTTGAACAGTCGTCGCTGATCATTTCTACCACCATTTAGAGCTGGTGTTATGGCAACACTGGCAGGTGGGACGGTTTTTATTGTTAGCGACAACCCAAATTTGACGTATTATTGGCGGGGTTGTGTGAGGGCTAGCGGGTAGCTCGTAATGTCACTTGATAGCACATATAGTCGGCTTGACATGAAAAATATGACATTTAAATTTTTCAAGATGGCGGCGGCGCAGGCGGCCATTGTTTCAAAATTTGCGCTTTTTGCTATTTCAGTGCGGTTTTCGGTAGCTGCACGGTAATATGGGTATCAAATTTAAGGATTTTAAGTGTAGAATACGATACAGTTAGTGACGTTGCTTCAAATTCAATATGACCGCCGCTCCGACATGTCAAATCGATTTTCTTTTGCCACCTATGCAATATGGGTATCAAATGAAAGGGCTTTAATAGTAGAACACGATGCAGTGAGTGACGTTGTTTCAAACTCAATATGGCCGCCGCTTCAAAATGGCCGACCGCTTTCCTTTCACCACCTATGCAATATGGGTATCAAATGTAAGGATTTTATTAGTAGAACACGATACAGTGAGTGATATTGCTTCAAACTCAATATGGCCGCCGCTCCGAAATGTCAAATCGCTTTTCCTTCTCCACCTATGTAATATGGGTATCAAATGTATGGATTTTAAGTGTAGATTACGATTCAGTAAGTGACGTTTCTCCAAATTCAATATGGCCGCCGCTCCGAAATGACAGACCGATTTCACTTCCCTACCTATGTATTATGGGTATCAAATGTAAGGATTTTAGGTGTAGAATACGATACAGTAAGTGACGTTACACCAAATTGAATATGGCCGCCGCTCCAAAATGTCAAATTGATTTTCTTTTGCTACCTATGCAATATGGGTATCAAATGTAAGGGTTTTATTAGTAGAACACGATACAGTGAGTGACATTGCTTCAAACTCAATATGGCCGCCGCTCCGAAATGTCAAATCGCTTTTCCTTCTCCACCTATGTAATATGGGTATCAAATGTAAGGATTTTAAGTGTAGAATACGATTCAGTAAGTGACGTTTCTCCAAATTCAATATGGCCGCCGCTCCGAAATGACAGACCGATTTTACTTCTCCACCTATGTAATATGGGAATCAAATGTAAGGATTTTAGGTGTAGAATACGATTCAGTAAGTGACGTTTCTCCAAATTCAATATGGCCGCCGCTCCGAAATGACAGACCGACTTTACTTCTCCACCTATGTATTATGGGTATCAAATGTAAGGATTTTAGGTGAAGAATACGATTCAGTAAGTGACGTTTCTCCAAATTCAATATGGCCGCCGCTCCAAAATGGCGAATCGCTTTTGTTTTGCCACCTATGTAATATGGGTATCAAATGTAAGGATTTTATTAGTAGAACACGATACAGTGAGTGATATTGCTTCAAACTCAATATGGCCGCCGCTCCAAAATGTCAAATCGCTTTTCCTTCTCCACCTATGTAATATGGGTATCAAATGTAAGGATTTTTAGAGTAGAACGTAACCTTTTCAGTTTTTTTAAATAATCGAACAGCATTTTTATGTAACTTAAAAAAACGAATTTTTTTTTGCACCGACTCGCAACTGAAAACCTTTTGCTTAGAAAAACATTAAGTGGACCACTCCACCGCGGGGTGCTTGCTCCCCGCGGCACACACGCGACATCGACATCGCTTCGACATAAAATAGCGTATAAAGTACAACATAACCTTTCCAGCTTTTTGATCAATCGAACACCTTTTTTAGGCAAATTTTAATTTGACCTGAAAAAAGATACATTTTTGCACCAAATCGCAACTGAAAACTTTTTTTTTATTACAAAAGCGATGTGAGGACTACACCACCGCGAGGTGCTTGCACCTCGCGGCACACACGCGTCCACATGATGATTCAGTGTTGCCACCGCTCCGAAATGACAGATCGCTTTTGTTTTGTCACCCACAGAATATGGGTATCAAATGAATGGAATTTTAGAGTAAAATACGATACAGTCAATGACATTACTTCAAATTCAATATGGCCGCCGCCCCTAATTAGCCGATCGCTTTTCTTTTGCCACCCACGTTATATGGGTATCAAATGAAAGCGCATTCTGAGTAGATCGTATCCTTTCCAGTTTTTTTAATAATCGAACACCTTTTTTAGGCAAATTTTTACAACTTCGACAAAAAAAAATACATTTTTGCACCTACTCGCAACCGATAACCTTTTGATTACAAAAGCTAAAGTGGGGGGTCCACCACCGCGGGGTGCGCGCACCCCGCGGCACACACGCGACATCTAGTCTATCTAGTCTATACTATATAAAGCTGGATTACCACTGACTCACTGACTCACTGACTCACTGATCAGGGGTATTTTTGGGACATTTGCAGTTACTTTTGGGTTTTGGGATGTTAGAAAGAGATGGACTACTGATTCATTCGAGTAGATCGACGTGTTCGAAATTTGAAAAATCCAAGATGGCCGCCGCCGCGAAATGTCAACTTTTTCAAAATGGCTCCGAGCGTGCTGGTTTTTTTAATGGTTCTTGATCGCGTCGCCCTCGGGGATCGGGTGCTTCTGTCGAAATGTGAAAAAACAAAATGGCCGCGCCGCCATCTTGGATCGAAAAACCCGTTTCGCCCCGTGTTTGCGACCGCACACGCGCGTGATTTTCTGGATTTCGGCTGATTTTTTTGATGGCTCCGGTCGAACGCGTCCTCGAGTTTCCGATTATGGTAGCCGGTTGGCGAAAAACAAAATGGCGGCGGCGCCGGCGGCCATCTTGGAACGCTCAAATTTTTGACATTTTTGAACCGCATTTTCGCCAAGATGGCGGCCTCGGAGTGGGGTCAAATGTTCTGGGCGGGGTTAGACCTCGGCGCAAAGTGTTGCCAGGTTGGAAAAATTTTCTACCATTTTTGGTAGTTTTTCCTCTGGGGGCCCGAAAAGTCGAAAATCGAAATAACGACTTTTCGCAATTTTCAACCCCATGCGCCTATAAAGCGTCAGGGCCTCTATGACTTTCTGGTATTTTTATTTTGTGCAACTGGCAACACTGGCCGCCATGGACTTTTGAATTTTTTCGTAGACCCGATTTGACCCGAATTGATCTCCCCGTTCCAGATGTGCTGGCAACATGGGGTAAACGTCATCCTGCTCCGTATATGACGTAGTTACCGGGAAAAATCCGAAACTTTGACATTTCAATATGGCGGCTCCGCTGGCGGCCATTTTGTGAAGGGTTGCAATTTTGAAAACATTAATTCACGATTTTGGCGCGGTTGCCGGCGTTTTTCGACTGACAACACCGGGTGGCCTTTTGTAGGGCTGGCTAAGGGGAATCAAACCGTGGGGTAATTTTCCCCGATTTTGGGGTAATTTCCCCGTTTTCAGGGAGAACGTAAATTTCGACTTTTTCGATTTTTTTTCATATAGCGGGGTGGAACGGACGTCGCTGATCATTTCTACCACAATTTGGGGCCGTCGATATGGCAACACTGGCAGCTGGGGCGGTTTTTGTTGTCAGCGACGACCCAAATTTGACGATTTTTTGACAGAGTTTGGATAGGGCTAGGGGCCGGCTGGTGATACCAATCGATAGGAAATATAGTCAAGTATTTTGAAAAAAATTGACATTTTAACTTTTCAAGATGGCGGCGGCGCTGGTGGTCTTTTTTTAAAAATTTGCGCTTTTTGCTATTTCGGTGCGGTTTTCAGTCGCGGCATGGTGATATGGGTATCAAATGAAAGGGTTTTGCGAGTACTACACGATGCACGTAGTATCACCGATATAGATTCAAAATGGCCGCCATTAAAAAAAGGCTGGTTCATATTTCTTTTGCGACCATAGCAATATGGGTATCAAATGAAAGGGTTTTAAGAGTGAAACAAAACCAAGTAAATGATTTTTGTCTAAATCCAATATGGCCGCCGCTTCCAAAATAGCGGATTGCATTTCTTTTGCCACCTATGCAATATGGGTATCAAATGAAAGGGATTTGGGAGTAGAAAACGACAAAGTGAGTGACATTGCTCCAAAATCAAAATGGCCGCCGCTCCGAAATTGCGGATGGCTTTTCTTTTGCCACCTATGTAATATGGGTATCAAATGAAAGGGCTTTAATAGTAGAACACGATGCAGTGAGTGACGTTGTTTCAAACTCAATATGGCCGCCGCTTCAAAATGGCCGACCGCTTTCCTTTCACCACCAATGCAATATGGGTATCAAATGTAAGGATTTTAAGTGTAGAACACGGTACAGTAAGTGACGTTACACCAAATTGAATATGGCCGCCGCTCCAAAATGTCAAATCGCTTTTCCTTCTCCACCTATGTAATATGGGTATCAAATGTAAGGATTTTAAGTGTAGAATACGATTCAGTAAGTGACGTTTCTCCAAATTCAATATGGCCGCCGCTCCGAAATGACAGACCGATTTTCCTTCTCCACCTATGCAATATGGGTATCAAATGAAAGGCCTTTAATAGTAGAACACGATACAGTGAGTGACATTGTTTCAAACTCAATATGGCCGCCGCTTCAAAATGGCCGACCGCTTTCCTTTTACCGCCTATGCAATATGGGTATCAAATGTAAGGATTTTATTAGTAGAACGCGATACAGTGAGTGTCATTGCTTCAAACTCAATATGGCCGCCGCTCCGAAATGTCAAATCGCTTTTCGTTCTCCACCTATGTAATATGGGTATCAAATGTAAGGATTTTAAGTGTAGAATACGATTCAGTAAGTGACGTTTCTCCAAATTCAATATGGCCGCCGCTCCGAAATGACAGACCGATTTTACTTCTCCACCTATGTATTATGGGTATCAAATGTAAGGATTTTAGGTGTAGAATACGATTCAGTAAGTGACGTTTCTCCAAATTCAATATGGCCGCCGCTCCAAAATGGCGGATCGCTTTTGTTTTGCCACCTATCTAATATGGGTATCAAATGTAAGGATTTTATTAGTAGAACACGATACAGTGAGTGATATTGCTTCAAACTCAATATGGCCGCCGCTCCAAAATGTCAAATCGCTTTTCCTTCTCCACCTATGCAATATGGGTATCAAATGAAAGGGTTTTATTAGTAGAACACGATACAGTAAGTGACATTGCTTCAAACTCAATATGGCCGCCGCTCCGAAATGTCAAATTGCTTTTCCTTCTCCACCTATGTAATATGGGTATCAAATAAAAGGGTTTTATTAGTAGAACACGATACAGTGAGTGACATTGCTTCAAACTCAATATGGCCGCCGCTCCGAAATGTCAAATCGCTTTTCCTTCTCCACCTATGTAATATGGGTATCAAATGTAAGGATTTTAAATGTAGAATACGATTCAGTAAGTGACGTTGTTTCAAATTCAATATGGCCGCCGCTCCGAAATTGCGGATCGCTTTTCTTTTGCCACCTATGCAATATGGGTATCAAATGAAAGGGTTTTATTAGTAGAACACGATACAGTGAGTGACGTTTCTCCAAATTCAATATGGCCGCCGCTCCAAAATGGCGGATCGCTTTTGTTTTGCCACCTATGTAATATGGGTATCAAATGTAAGGATTTTATTAGTAGAACACGATACAGTGAGTGATATTGCTTAAAACTCAATATGGCCGCCGCTCCAAAATGTCAAATCGCTTTTCCTTCTCCACCTATGTAATATGGGTCTCAAATGTAAGGATTTTTAGAGTAGAACGTAACCTTTTCAGTTTTTTTAAATAATCGAACACCATTTTTTATGTAACTTAAAAAAACGAAAATTTTTTTGCGCCGACTCGCAACTGAAAACCTTTTGCTTAGAAAAACATTAAGTGGACCACTCCACCGCGGGGTGCTTGCTCCCCGCGGCACACACGCGACATCAACATGGCTTCGAAATAAAAGAGCTTATAGAGTAGAACATAACCTGTTGAGCTTTTTGATCAATCGAACACCTTTATTAGTTAAATTTTAAATCGACCTCAAAAAAGATACATTTTTGCACCAAATCGCAACTGAAAACTTTTTTTATTACAAAAGCGATGTGAGGACCACACCACCGCGAGGTGCGTGCACCTCGCGGCATACGCGCGTCCACTTGACAATTCAATGTTGCCGGCGCATGGAAATGACAGATCGGTTTTTTTGCCACCCACCGAATATGGGTATCAAATGAATGGACTTTGAGTGTAAAATACGATACTGTCACTGACATTGCTTCAAATTCAATATGGCCGCCGCCCCTAATTGGCCGATCGCTTTTCTTTTGCCACCCACGTTATATGGGTATCAAATGAAAGAGCATTCCGAGTAGATCGTATCCTTTCCAGTTTTTTGAATATTCGAACACCTTTTTTAGGCAAATTTTTAAACTTCAGCAAAAAAAGACACATTTTTGCACCGACTCGCAACCGATTACCTTTTGATTACAAAAGCAAAAAGTTGAACAACACCTCCGCGGGGTGCTCGCACCCCGCGGCACACACGCGACATCTAGTCTATACTATATAAAGCTGGATTACCACTGACTCACTCACTGACTCACTGATCAGGGGTATTTTTGGGACATTTGCAGTTACTTTTGGGTTTTGGGATGTTAGAAAGAGATGCACGATCGATTCGGTCGAGTAGAAAGCGATATTCGAAATTTGAAAAATCCAAGATGGCCGCCGGCGCGAAATGTCAAAATTTCCAAAACGACTCCGATCGCGCTGGTTTTTGGGACGCGTGATCGTTTCGCCCCCGGGGATCGGGTGCTTCTGTCGAAATGTGGAAAAACAAAATGGCCGCGCCGCCATCTTGGATCGAAAAACCCGTTTCGCCCCGTGTTTGCGACCGAACACGCGCGTGATTTTCGGGATTTCGGCTAATTTTTTTGATGGCTCCGGTTGAACGCGTCCTCGAGTTTCCGATTATGGTAGCCGGTTGGCGAAAAACAAAATGGCGGCGGCGCCGGCGGCCATCTTGGAACGCTCAAATTTTTGACTTTTTTGAACCGCATTTTCGCCAAGATGGCGGCCTCGGAGTGGGGTCAAATGTTCTGGGCGGGGTTAGAGCTCGGCTCGGAGTGTTGCCAGGTGAGTTAAATTTTCTACCGTTTTTGGTAGTTTTTCCTCTGGAGGCCCGAATAGTCGAAAATCGAAATAACGACTTTTTGCAATTTTCAACCCGATGCGCCTATAGAGCGTCGGGGCCTCTATGACTTTCTGGTATTTTTATTTTCCGCAACTGGCAACACTGGCCGCCAAGGAGGTTTGAATTTTTTCGTAGACCCGATTTGACCCGAATTGATCTCCCCGTTCCAGATGAGCTGGCAACTAGGGGTAAACGTCATCCTGCTCCGTATATGATGTAGTTACCGGGAAAAATCCGAAACTTTGACATTTCAACATGGCGGCTCCGCTGGCGGCCATTTTGTAAAGTGTTGCAATTTCGAAAAAATAAAATCCCGATTTTGACGCGGTTGCCGGCGTTTTTCGACTGACAACACCGGGTGGCCTTTTGTAGGGCTGGCTAAGATGAATCAAACCGTGGGGTAATCTTCCCCGATTTTGGGGTAATTTCCCCGTTTTGAGGGAGAACGTAAATTTCGACTTTTTCGATTTTTTTTCATATAGCGGGGTGGAACAGACGTCGCTGATCATTTCTACCACCATTTGGGGCCGGTGATATGGCAACACTGGCAGTTGGGGCGGTTTTTGTTGTCAGCGACGACCCAAATTTGACGATTTTTTGACGGGGTTTGGTTAGGGCTAGGGGCCGGCTGGTAATATCGCTCGATAGGAAATATAGTCGGCCTTACACAAAAAATTTGACATTTCAATTTTTCAAGATGGCGGCGGCGCTGGCGACCATTTTTTCAAAATTTTCGCTTTTTGCTATTTCGGTGCAGTTTTCAGCCGCGGCATGGTGATATGGCTATCAAATGAAAGGGTTTTGCGAGTACTACACGATGCAAGTAACGTCACCTCTACGAATTCAAAATGGCCGCCAATAAAAAAATGTCGGATCACATTTCTTTTGTAACCATAGCGATTTGAGCTACGCTTCGCTGCGCTCTAGCTCCGCTACGCTCCGCAAATCTCACTGCGTTCGTTTACGGTGATTTGATGAAAACAGTTTGAGATTGCCCAATATACATTATACAGGGTTAAATTATTCATACCATTAAATTGTAATTTTTGATAAATAAAGAGTTATGCGAGTATATTGAATCACCATATTTGTTTTCATTAATAAAACGCAGAAATTTTTGTTAAAAATATTTTTTTATTATAAAGCAAGTAACAAATATCATCATAGCTAAACTAGAACAATACTTTAAATACAAATTTTCATTCAAGTACAATTTACTGAAGTCATAAATTACATGTGCTTAAGTACCACTTTTTTATGAATAAAACATTCCTTAGAGCGCACTCTTTTTTATGAGTTATACAATTGAAGTTAGCTCCACCTTTAGCATAACTATTGCGCAATGTTGCAAAATTAGGACAACCTTTGCCTTCAACATTTATCAAAAAGCAGTCAGAACACAAATCTTTAATCCATTTTTGCTTTTCAACACCTTTCATTATTATGGTTTGGTCCTTTAAAATTGGAATAATTAATCTCTTAAATTCTCTGAAATCTATATTGCCTTGACTCCAGTATATTCCTCTGTTGCGTTCAATCCAATTGACTGCTCTTTTTTCTTCGGCAGATAATTTTAGATACGAATATGGAGGTTTTATTAAAAAGACTTGCGTAAACTCTTTTGTGGCTAACGCAAATTCCTTAATAATAAAATTATTTTTGCAGTCTTTGAATCCTTGAACATCAACAAAAAGTATCGAACTCTTATCAGCACTCATTGTTTCGTTGTATTCCACTGTTTAACATAAAGTTGAAGTTTGTTCTTTCAAATACCTTTTGATTGCACTTTATTTAGTTAAGATATTTTCTTCACAATATTGCTCAGAGGTTTGTACTCAAAAATGCAGTCATTTAAAATCAAGCAATATGCTGCTGTCTGATCCGGGATTTCTTGGTCTGTTTCAATCTCCACTCTGACATCGATTGATCCCTTTATCATTTCTTGTTGGTGAGAACAATCAATAACAAATAATGGGGCAACGTCTCTGAATTCCTTCAAGCTCATCAACGGCTCTGGTCGCCGTCCATGATAAGACTGTTGGAATCTTGCATATTGTTCGTATAATAAATTAAATTTATCCTCTGAGAAACTGACATTCAATCCTTCATAAGGGTAATACGATGAATTTAAATATACTTTTACATCTCGTACATTGCAGTGATCGAACTCTGCCATTGACATTTCCGCATTGTGTTTGCGATTGGTTTGCAAGGCTATAATAACGAATCTTGGTTTCTCTATCTGTGACGAAGTTTTGATAGACCAAGTGTGTTTACGTGTCTTCGGTAATAATGGATATTCATACAAATCCCAATTTCGAAATGCTAGTGTAATAGGCCTGTCCTTTTCTAGATGTTTCAACAAATTGATTCTTTCACGATCTGATACTTTAACGTGCGGAACTCGCCAAACAACTTTGCTAATAGTTATATCTTCGACCACCTCTCCGACATTTAATTTCAAAGCATTGAGATTCGTATTGCTTCTTAATAGCACCAATTCATGTTTGGAGTTAATTATAACTTTTTCATAATCTTCTGCAAAACCTAAAATTTTCTTCAACGGCACAGAAGCCGAAAAAATTCCTCCGTTAAGATTGTTTGTACCAGAAGTTGACCATCCCCATACACGTGAGCATTTAGATTCATTATCATTTAACGAGAGGTACGATTTTATTGTTGTAGTTATGCCAGCATTTTTTATTTTGTCTATTTCTATTCCGTTTAACTCATATCGAATATCTTGAAATAAATATAGTATTGGATTGTTGATAAAATACACATTTGATATTTTTTCTTTAGTCGAACTATTATAAACATTGGCTTTACCCTCAATATACAAAGTGCTGAGTGAGGGTAACAGACATAGATCTTGTTGATTAATAGGTATTCTTATTTCATCATTCTTGTTGAAACTTGTTACGTACGGTTTATAAGAATGATATTCGAAACTTTCAATACTATTGTCGTATGATGTTGATTGAGATATATTTAAAATATTCATTTTAACAAGCCAATCAACTTCAAAAATTCCTTATTGTTTTTGGTGAGCTTCTTTTTTATGTGAAGCGGTGTGCTTTTATGAGGTGATCTTCTAGTACTAACTTGAATGCAAGCTGTGTCATGATTTTTATTGAAATTTATCATTTTTACGAAAATGTAGATACAGTTGTACTTCTTCGTCTCGTAAATTGATTTGTTTATTCTCGGCGTCTAATAATTGTATAGTTATTGCACTTATAGAACTTTTATTTACAGGAAAATATATTAGATTTTTCGGCACTTCAATGATCCGATAACCAGGTGGTACGTTAGGAACAAACTCGTGAATAATATGACTTGCAGATCCGTTCACGAATGACCCACTAACTACGTCGCATTCGATGCGCACAATGGTTGTTGGCAATATACTGACAGGATACAGAGATTCGGTCCTTTTTAATGCCTTTATTGTTTCTCCACCAAAACCTAAAATCCTTCCAAGTGAGTCACTTTTGTTGAAATGAACATCTTTAGTACAAAAAATTGTAGTTTTTAAAGTATTATTATTACAAGTTAATTTTAACATTGCATTTCTAATGTATGTCTTTAAATAATCACAGATATCTTGAAGTTCATAAGCTCCTTCAGGTATTTCGATTACTTCGTTATCGTCATAGTAGAATTTATTATTTCTTTTATCTATGTTGGGTATAGAATTAAATGTTGAAAAATACAACAATCCACACTCATAGTATCCACTTAATTCCAAAGTAGGTGAGTAGTTTGTTATCAGAGAGGATCCTTTTCCAGTTATAGACACAGTGAAAGACATTTTACTACTGATAAAGAATTTTATTTCAAGCTTTATATAAATGTGTTTTCCAATACTCCTTTAAAAATTTTATACAAAGGTGGCCGCAATTAACAGAGTCAAATGTTTGATATTGCTCATAGTTATAATTTAAAGAAACATTTCTTAAGTAATCAAGTAGTTCTAACGGAGGTTTCAGATTACCAAAACTATCAAAATATTCAGCATACTTATTTTCTTTCACGTAGGCTACCCAATGTGTTCCAATGTTATTTGAAGTATCTAAATTTATAATACCGCATTCTATCTTCCTAGGTTTTGAGGGCAACGTATCCCTCATGAAAACACCACGAAAAAATGGAATATCACTAGCATGTTCTAATATATCCCAATTAGTTAATGCCCGCCTAGGTAGCCGCTTTATTAGTTTTTTGAGGGTTTCAAATATAGACCTGCACCCTTTTTATAAGGTCTAATATATAATCCTTTTCCGAGAGCAACCTCCTCCATCATCTTATTATGTCGTTCCGATTCTTGAAGAGCTTTTTGAGCTGCTTTTGAATCATTAACCGCTTTTGCTATGCCAGCTGCTCCACCAGCCAGTGAACCTAAAGCTGATAATCCCGCGAAAATAGGAATTAACGGTAACAGTCCTCCACATTTTGGAATAGGAATACAACGAGGTAAACTCATTTTATTTTTATTTCTAAATAGTTTTTTTGCAGCGGCGACCGCATATTTAATAGTAGAATTTGTGTCTTTAGATTTTATTTTTTTTAATTTAGATTTGAGTTTTTTCACAGCCGTCATAAACGACCGAGCACCTGCACCAGCTCTTAATTTGGCCTTCATAGCATTTTTTACTATCCATGAAGCAATTTTTTCTTTCTTTCCAGCGTCTTTTGATTTCAATCTTCTTTGAGCCATATTTAATAGATCTAGATCAGCTTTGTGCCTTACGTTAGCGTCGTTGTTTATGTAAGCAATATCGTGGTGCATACAAGCGATATCCAATTTATTAATTCCTCGCTGACCCTTAAGTAATCGTTTCTGAAGCTTTGTGCCGGGTCCGCAATATTGGTAGCCCGGTAAATGTAACTCAAACGGAATCTTATTTATTAAGCTGTTTATGATACCACTTCCTTTCTTCATTGATAAACAAAAAGTGAATCAATAAAGATATCTTGAGCTATTTTATATCATAAAACCAATTTATTCTTATCAACCCAACTATTTTCGCTATTACTTAATCCTAACCATTTTACAAACAATTTGTTTCCTTTTCTTTTTATAACCTTTTCAATGAGGTATAGGTCTGGAAACTTAGTTTTTTGTAACTCGTATGCATAAAATGAGCCGAGGATTCTTTGATTGCGTCTGTCCTCTATTTGATAAGTTGTTGGGTTAGTGTGATTAACTTTTACTATACGAAATATTTCGGTGGACCAGTTTGGCGTATAGCCTTTGTAAAAATCTGCTTTATATCTACTTATGCGAACATAATCACCAACACGAAATGTATATCCCCGACTTGTTTTATTCTTTTGAGAATTCATAATATAACCTTTGACTATAAGCTCATTTACTTTGTTAACTTCCACAGGCTTAAATTTTGTTATTCTATGCAAAGTGTTATTGTAGTGTTCTACAACGTCCTTTAAAATATTTTTATACCATTGGTAATTTCCGTTCAAACTAAATAGTTTGTAAAGGTGAGATTTAATTGTTCTTATAACTCTTTCTACTATAGATGCTTTTTTAATAGAATATGTTGAATAATGATTAATATTATACTTTTTCATTAATTGTTTAAAATTATCATTGTAGAATTCTGTGCCTAAATCAGTTTGTAAATTTTTAGGTTTTCGTAATGATGTAGTTAAAATACTTTGCATTGCATCTGTAACATAATTTTTCGCTTTTGATTTTAAAGGTCTGATCCATACATATTTTGATAAAGTGTCAATTACGATAAGAATATATTTATACCCTTTATTAAACTGTGAATATTTTTGCAAATCTATGAGGTCGGCTTGCCATAAATCATCTATTCCTTTTATGATCGTACATCGCCGGGAAAAATTCCTTCTTGCTGCTTTGTGAAGCTCATTCACTATGTCTTGTTTGCTCATTATTATCTGGTTTCTCTTGAAGCATGTGATCAATTTCTGTCCTTGTGTAAAACAAGGTGGCTAGCTTATTAAGTATTGAACTTTCAAAATCATTTAAACGAATATTTACATCACTTAAAATATTAGTTCTTAGTTCGTGTGTCTTTTCATCCACGTAAGCTTTATTGGCGGCTTCGTCATCATTGCCTGGCGATATAAGCCCTTTTAATCTTGATGATTTTAAATCATATTCACCTGTTTCTGACTTCACTAATGTATCGTTGAGATTTCCAATATATTCCTCTAATCGTAAACGTTTATGAACGTGATGACCAAATTTATCTACATTCATTTCCGTATCTATGCGGTGTTTGCTGTATAACTACTGATCAGTTTTTTAAAATTAGGTTCCTTATATTTGGTGTTTTTAATGATGCCTGCTTCGTACAGCTCTTCTATAATCGCAATAATTTCATTATCTAAGCCGGTATTGCCAGCATCACGAGATGCAAACAGTAATTTCAATCGATCTACTAATTCATTTGGATCATCCCAATAAACGTAATCTATATCTTTCTTTACACTTTTTAAAAGATTTATTCCTTTTCCTACCGTAAGACTTTCTGTGCTGTCATACTTATTTCTAGAGAACTTAAACAGTGGTTTAATAATATGCATGTACTTAAACCCTTTGTTACTATTAATTGGCTTGCGTGGATCACAATTACGCCTATGTTCGCATTCGTTTCTATTAGAAGCTCTTTATAATTTTGCAAATCTTCATCTGTGATAACATCCAAATTTGGTGTCATTTCAAATAGTAATTCTGTTAATCCAAGAGTTTTGTTTAAACTTCGATTTCCAATTTTTATAATTTTTCCGTCGTCGAAAACACGTGTTTGGCCGAGCATAAGTTTTCCTCGTTCATTTTTTATTCCAAAAGGGATATTTGCGTCGGGTGAAGCACACCACGATAAACTATTAAGTGAAACATTTGGTGATGATTGAAAGGACTTAAAGGAAGCATCACTCATATTATTGTTGTCAGAAGGTGATACGACAAGGGTTTTTTCGGAATTAAATTTTTTATAGAACTGTTGTTCCTCTTCTTCATTAAAATCGTCATCAGAAAAATTTGTTGCCTCGCTGTCATTATGTTTATTTTTTTTTATTGTATAATGTTCAAACTCATCCTCATCTTCATGAGAAATTTCATTGTTCTTAATGGCTATTTGTTTCAGTGGATCGGTTATAGGTTTGAATATGGATTCCAGAGTGGCATCATTTGTATTTTTCATATCCTTTATCATTTCAACCTTTCTTTTTACAGCAGCTGCAGCTTTTACAATTTGTTTTTTAAGTTGCTTTTCCATTTTGACAAGGATTCCGTTCAATGCAAAATCCAGAGTAATAGTGATTGTGTATTGATGAAACAATAACTTATGTATATTAATCTACTACTACAAAAGTATCGAATGCCATCCTATAACATCCTTTATTTCTTTCGCAGTCTTTATTGATCACAACATAATTAAATGGTTTATTCCAAATAGTTGAGCACATTTCACGGAACTGAGACCACGACATATCTGAACCTACATGCTCATCGTAAACGTGTTTTAAATTTACATCGTCTTGTTTAAATAAAATAATGAGGTTAGAATTGTCCCTTATAAGTTGTTTAGGTACTTTACTGTATGTTTGGTTAATGTAAAAACAATCAATATTCTTATGTCGACCCATAGCAAAATAATCCCGAATGCTATTTTGGTTTTCACAAGCTACGTCGTCGAATATTATAATGGAGTTTGGCAAAGCTTCGTGTGGGCTTATGATATCATTATTATGGTTATATTTACTATAAGATATGTCTGCAACTAAATCTAATACTTTTTCTAAGAACACATATTTTGGTTGGTATAATGATTTAGAATATACATATAAGTTACGAAAACGTGCACCATTCTCATGTAATAACAAACCTATTACTAAGTTTGTCTTGCCGCAATTTGATGGTCCACAAACAATACATCGTATAGTGCTCGGCAATAAGTTGCCATGTCGCTTTGCTTCACATAATGATGCAGGACAGATATTATAATCTAATTTTAACGTTTCCTTTTGTTTGAGGAACTTCATAGCAACTTGTCCGTTTTGATTCGTGGCTTTTAACAAAATGGATATAACACTTTGCGTTCGTAATAATAAGAGAACTAGCAGTATATTTACTTGTAAGTGCACTCACTCCACCATATAGACTAAGCATTCGACGGCGGTAACAATAGCAAGGAGTAGAAGAATTTGGATACTGTTACCACTCATTATATTAAGTTATTGGACGTGTCTAGAACACACAATGTTAAAGCATCGAGAAGAATGGAGAGAGAAGAAAGAGCTCTCACCCCTCTCGAATCGTGCAATAAAAAATGATATGAGTAAGGAATCGATGCTTAAAAATAAACATTGTTTAATTACTTGCATCCCTACTTTAACAAAGTAATACACTGCGTTCTTTAATAAATAAAACTATATTTTTAATTTTATTACCATTATTTTAAACTATGTATTTGAATTCTAATAAATTTTATCTTAGATTTATTTATAGAGGTAATTCTGAATGAATGTTTTTCAAAATATTTGATTACATTATAGAGGTGTTAAAATAAAAACAAATATTTTCATACAAGTCTTTTTATTTTTAAATAATATTTATTGAAAACAATACAAGACTTAAACTAACATAACTATTTAAAATAACATAAGTCTTAGTTAGTAAAATTTATAAGCATTACTATAATTTTTCAGAAGAATAATGTTGTTGAAATAATGTATCTCCGTGAGTGTACACGTAACTAAAGATAGTAGGTACGCATCTAGCACATTAGAGAATTTTAATATACATCTACAAATGTTTTAGGTCAGCAATAGTTATTTAAAAACTATAACTGTAACCACATATTTTCTTAGAGATATTAGTTATAATATTTTCTGCTTGATCCATTATTGGATCAATATGCTCGGTTACCACATATTGTGTTTTTATTAATGGATCATTGCTGGTTGATTCCAGATCTAATATTTCTAATTTAATTAATCGCCGCCCTTTAGTAGGTATTGTTTTAATTAAATAAGAAGGTTCGTTCCCCTTCGTATTCTGCAGTAACTTGCTTCTCCTCTTCATGGGCTTCTTTTTATTAAAAAGACTTTTAACCACCTTGGCATGCAGCGGTGAATCTTTAGCATTCCAATGTGGAAATTCTTCAGAGAAGCCCTCCAACATATCTTGCGCATTTTGCTCAAAGCAAGGAGGATAATCTTCTGTTGCCTCCTTGCTTATGAGTAGCGACTGCGAGATTTCTTGGGTATTCTGAAATTTAATTTATTATGCAACAAAAATAATTTCACATCGAAGAAATGATTGATATAGTGGCGGAGGTAGAAGAGTATATCTAGGATCCACAAGGAGGCTGACTATCTTATACGGAACCGATAGAATATGAGAATCACGATAACAGCATCACAACCATAAGGTTTTAACAACAACATTATCTTCCAACTAAATCAAATATACAAATAAACATTAACTAGTGATCTAACCACTACACAAGAAAAGAGTTTGAAGAAAAATAATTTATACGACTTACCATGATGTATTTGGGTGACCGTAGTTGTCACTTGATTAATTATGTGTGAAACAAATTTTAAAAACATTCGACTTTAATAGCTATTTATAGTGTAAATATAATGCTGACATAACAACAAAGCATTCGCACGGAATCGCAATTGGACAAATTACTAATGAACTATAAGTTGGAATACCTAAATCAGCAATAACATGTCCCAACCAGTTTCGAATTGTTCATTGCGTGTGCTATTTTATTAATAGTTTTATATTTTATGGATTATGAAATAAAAAAAACATGGTAGCTGGTTTATAACGTTATATATTTTCATCGTTACAATACAACATTAAGTATTTGATTAAAACTAGGTAATTAATTTACCTATTTACCATTAAAAAACAATGTATAATACTATTAAACAAATAACTGATGGATAACAATATTAAAATTAAATAACTTTACAATATAAAGTGCCGTGTCGGTACATACTATACAATTTCATGTATGTTTTTATTCTATTAACTTATTCATTACTTAAGCCATATAATAAATAAATAAATAGATGATGGGGTAACATATTTCTCAACTTACAATTTGATTCATGATTACCATTAAAATAATAATAAACTATACAATACGGTGCTTCTAAAGAAAAACTAATGATATTAAACTAAACTATCCCAGTGACCCCATGATAAAGTAGAAATTTTGTTTTTTAATATGATACGTTTATCGTCATTACCTGACAAAGCTATTTTGTTCTGTTCTTGAGTAAATATTTCGTGCTTAAGAGATTTAAATATGATTTTTTTTTCTTCAAAAATGTATTTTCATTTAATACCTTGTAATAATCTTTATATTGTACATCTTTTAATACTTGCTTCTGTATGCCTTTTGCTTTTTTTAATTCATCTTCTGCCGTTTTAATACAGTATAACTTGGACCTTAATCCTACAAACTTCGAAATCAAACTTCCTCCTAGCTCATCTTTAAAGAGACCTGGCACCTTTTTGTTCCAACTAGGAATGTCGTATACGTTATTTACAGAATAATTACTAGTGTCGAAATAGGGAAGAAAATTTGATTTTAAATCAGCATAAAAATCTTTACTTTCTATTGAATACAAAAAACTATCAGTATCCGTATAACAAAGTTTTAACTTTTCCTTATAAAAAGGCTTCATAATAGAATAATGAAAATCAAACATGTGACTCTTAGATATTTCCAAAACGGAAAAACCAATGTATATAGGTTTATCCAAAGTGATTGTTTCAGGCTTCATTTGAATGGCTACCAAGTTTTCAGTGAAAATTGTAACACTGTGAAAATTTGGTCGAGCTATCATTTGCTCTGCACAGAAACTTTTCTTTGTTTTGTTACTATCATCATTCCACTTATTGACTAATTTCACATTAACCCTCTTTTCTGTGTCTTCTAACGTCTTGCCAAATATACTGTTGTTAAGAAGTTTGAAGAAATCTTGTTCAAATGTAGATTTAGCTTTTTTTCGTAATTCAGTATTCATGTCAATATACTGCTTTAAATAAGGACTCTGATTAAATTGAATAACTCTATGTATTTTTTTTAACAACAAACCATGTTTTATACATGTTTGCAGATGAGCAAAATGTATGACATAGAAATATTTATCGTATAAATTTGGAATCAATTTTGAAGTTTTAGAACCTGGCGGAGTAAATTTTTGAGCACAGAATGGAAAATCGTTATGATCATTATGCAAATGTTCGGGGTATTCTAAATCTACTTCTAGTATATAACCAGTGTCTCCGTTAGTTGGCACATTTATAAAATCTATTCCAGCGATTTCCAAGTCATTCAATAACTTAAAATTGGAATGAGGCAAATAAGCACACATTGCATATCCATAGAGATTATTACAATCGATATAAATTAGAAAGTTATTACTTTTTCTTGGATCGTAAGTTTTTAAATACTTGTTATTGGCTTTTGAATACCTTGTCGAACATAAACATATTCCACCGCGAATACCTTTTTGAATCATTCTTATTATTTCCAGGTCGTGTATTAATTCTAATTTAACATCTGTTTTTAATAGCATGGCATCAAAACTGAGACTCGGTGCTGTAACATAAAAGGCTGGATCTAATTTATAATTCATCTTACATGTCTGGCGAAAACTTTCAAAAACGTCAGCTAATAAAAGAACATCTGACTTAAGATACAAGTCTGTGTATTCACCGAGATTCGATAATTCAAACGTTTGCCAGACTTTTTTTGCATGATCATAATCTACTTTAGATATATTACTATTGCGTAATTTGCTGAAAAAGAACTCCTGAGGCGGAAGTACTTTTTCTTCGTATGAACTCCAAGTAGTCATGTATTCATATGGATACACCCCTTTTCGTTTTATTAAAGCAAAATGCTCACGAGAAGGAAAATAACGCCGCAGATGTTTAAAGTCGTCATTTTTTAAGTTTGCGACAAGTTTCTCTAGACTTGTGCCTAAAAATTTAAAAGAATCAACAAATCGAACAGGTATGATATCTTTATCATTAATTTGAAAAATTTTTGTAAAAGATATGTAGTTTTCCTTATTTTTTGCTATTACTTGTATTTTTCCTGATAGTTTTCCCAACTGTCGTATAAAAAGATGACTGTCATAACCCGCTAAATTATGAAAAAATATAGGAACAAACTTAGGCAAACAATATCTAATATTGCAATAAGAATGAGCTGCACCACGATACCGTCCTGTAAGATGGCAATGATCTTTAACTTTATCGTCAAACAATATTTTATCACAAAGAAAACAATTTGTAGCCCGAGCAAAGTTCGCTTTGTCTTCATTTGTTAAACAAATAGCCACTGGCGACTGCAAAACGTTATAAATATCGGTTATATCCAATAATAGACTTTCTAAAAACTTTTCTACACAGGCTGGACCTCGATAAGATACATATTTATTACGCGACTTATCATAAGAACACACAACGTAATAAGCAAATGCTGATGGTACGTGTTTTTGCAATATCTTTGTACAGCCTGATCCAGAATCGAGTTCAGTTGGTTTTAATAATGATTCAAAATCTGCGTATAAGACGAAGGGCATGTCATGCATTCGCTCGTAATGATTAAATTGAATTCGTGTTCCATCACCGGGTAATATTGTCGATACACCACCACAAACATGAGCTTTCAGTTTATCATTACTATCAAAGAATATCATACAATCCTCGCATAAATATATTTTAGAATGATGTTTAGTTAATTGAAGACGAAGTAATTTAGATAAATCTTTAATAAGACAGTAATGGGTGCGTTTTCTGTTTTCCAGGAAAAGCATATTAATGTGATGATCTTTGCGAATCTCGCTTTTGTATAAAGGTCCAACAATGTTACCATTCTTTTGAATGCCGTAAATATTAATACTTATGCGAGGATTATTCTTTTCAAAAACTTTGATGTCCGCAAACCCAACTGGAAAAATCATATTTTTGATATTGAGTACATTTTTAAAGTGTGGGTAAGCTGACGTTCGATGTGCGTTTCTGTTTATAGGAAATAGTGCTGCCATGACACACCATAAAAAACAATAATTATCAGAATTTTGAATGTTGATACATGCTCGTTTACATTTTATGGACTTTGGTAATTCTATAAAACTGGAGCCTCTTAACGGGTTATATTTGTTTATATTTACTTCTAGATATAGGCTTTGTAAATAGGCCCACCCACTATCTCTTTCTTCAAATTCTTCAATTTTTTTACAAATTAAGTGAATAATTTTTGAAAACATATCTTCAAAATTGAAGTTTTGATGCAAGATGAAGTTTTCCGTTGCAAATGACTTGATTGAAATCGAATCATACTTACTAAGCAGAAAGAATTCACAGAAAAGTTCAAAATTAGCTTTAACATTAGTGTGAGCTTGAATTTTCGCTATGAGCAATAGGCGTACGCGAGAGCGCAAGTGCCATAAAAACTCGGCGGGCAGGCGAACACGCGCACTATCATGACCCTCATCTTGATATCGAACACGGTACGATGCTATACGATTACGAAAAGCGCTATGAACTTTTTCAACCCCCTCACTATCAACGACCGAACTGTTGTTCTTATGTAAAATACTTTTCAAATGTGCAGAGAAAACTTTGTTATTTACGGATACGTCACAAACTGAACAGAAAGTAGACCTCGACATTATGATTTGGACAGTACAAATTCTCAAAGTTAAAGTAATAAAGGCTTAAGTATGTAAGTACCTAATCTTTGAGTTTGCTAACGATAAACAATAAGTAAACCAGCTAAAACATAATTTACGCAGAGAGAAACAAAAGAGAACCTATTTTTTAACTTTATCTTTATAAAATATCCCCTCTGTGGTAAACTTTGCCTTAGCTAATTTTACAAATTTTTTTAATGCGTAAAATTCTGGAGATTCTGCTTCGCCTTGCAAGCGTACCCAAACGATAGCGCGCTCGCACCGGTCAAGGCCGCTGAGATTAGATACCTCCTTCTGGTTGTAGAGGCGTAGCTCCACTAGCAAGTCGCCGTCGAGCTGTGCAGTCCGACGCGTTACACCACCAGGTACTCGGCGTGTCAGGATACTGGTGGTCTTGTTTGGCAGGTTTGGCGGCCGCGAAACCTCGCTGTCCGACTCTGAGTCGAACAACCACTCAGAAGTATTGGACGACGATGTATTCTTCACTTCTGCACTCTTCGCCTTCGATAGGCACTTTATCGCCTTGCTTCTCTTCTTTGGACTAGGGAGATAGAAAAAGGATACACGATTATTGTACACATTAAACACTTGAAATTTAGATATATGTAAATATAGCAATAAAAGTACCTGATGTCTTCGTCGTCGGTATCAAAGAAAAGGTCAGATTCACAGCTCTTCTTGGCTGACCTTTTGTTTTGCTTGCTATCCGACCTGAAAATAGTAAATGTCATATTAGTATTAAGAGTGGTTACAAGAAAACGAGTTGAAGATTCACATCTTCAATTCATAAGATAAAAAAAATATCATCATCATCAGTCAATCAGCATGCCACTGCTGGGCTTGATGGTCCCTCGTGAAGACAGCACTTGGAGAGGTCACGTCATATACAGCCTGGTCCAACGGCTCAATTTGTTGAAGCATGAAGATGATCAACCACTTATAGACAATTAAAGAATAGATATAAAGTATAGCAATAAAGTATAAAAACTTACGAACATTTTTCAGCTGTCTTGGTCTTGAGATTTTTTGATGAGGAGGTACTGAAGCACTGTTAGTGGTCAGAGATAGCACTGGAGTGTACTGTGACTACAGTTTTTCCGGATTTTATATAAGAAAAGTGCAATGCAAGTAATAATTTTACTGAGGTTCTCAACCTATACCTTATCTTTATAATCATTTTTATTTAACATGACTAATCTAAAAAAGAATGCTCATTAATTTTTATATTGTTAAATAAGTAAGTAATATTATAAAATATTATATATATAATCATAAAATTATTAATTTCCGTCCAAATCATATCCACACAAAATATTTATAAGAAAACAAATATGCATTCACGGATATGATGTCTATACGTTATCGAGAATCCTAATGCATTCACTTCCACTTCCATGGTCAGTGTTCGTTTTTCAAACACTAAAGAACTGACACTTTATTTAGAGAAAATATTTTTTTTTTCGTGATTTTTTTATCACACCGCGCGTTTTAGGCAAAGGAGACGCGAAGCGCTCTGGGTACTATGGTACCCGGGACGTGTGAGTGGAGCAGTTCTCAGGTCTGCAACAAAATTTTTGATCCGCAGTTGCGTATGATCCAAAAACGGTCCGATCATCGGCTGAACTTCGTCAGCTATATAAAAAAAAAGTACTTACGTAGCAAGAAAGAAACAAAACGACGAACTGACGCAATTACGTGTATTGGATTTTTATTTTTGAGGTAGTAGTAGATCGTTATTCAGCATCACAACATCTAAGAGAAGATTATAGTTTGGTAATTTACTTTCAAAAAGTCGGTTCCATACTCGAAATATAAAACTTAATAACGTTTTGCACCTCTGACTTTCATGATATTTAGCAAAATTTGATATTTACCCATAATTCTACCAATGTGCAATATGACGCGGAAATAATCAGCAAATTAATTGTTTGTCGTTTATTTCCACAAACTTGCAATACAATACTGTGCATATACAGCAAAATAGTTGGTAACCGTTTAATTCTGCTGATGCAGAAATCTCGTGTAAGGCTGCATGCTCCAAATTTTTTTTCATTTCGGGTTTATTATATTTATTTAAATTATACATGTACATACATATTTACAATTACTAACGAATATTATCTCCAAATTAAAAAGTCTTCTTTATAATAACGGATGCGATTTCTAATTTTCATTTTTCGATACTACTATTTAAAACAGATAAACAATAGGTATATCGTTCTATTAGGCGAACCGAATGTATTTATAGCATAACGATATTGATACGACATGAGGACAGAACCATAGAAGTTTATGAAAATTATTGTAATAATACATAGGTGGTATTCATCGGCAGCATCTCATACACGTTCCCACCGCACTACCCTATTTAATTAGGATGTTAAGACCTTAGTCAGCCAAGGTAGGTAGTTAAAATGTTCTTAATATTTTTTATATTTTCATTTTTTAAATTATTGGAATATTTATTTTCTATTTTTTATTCGTGTGATGACTGGAACACATCTTTCAGGGATTAGCCCGCCCTTTTAAATATTTTGTAAAAATCAACAATTTTATACTTTGTTTTATAATAAAGAATATATTTAATTGAAGTAATTTAATAAACAAATAAAAGTATTAACGTGTGAAAGAAGCCTTATTATTTGAGTAAGCACTCGTAACTGGATATATGAATAATGTGCAATAAATTTATTGCTGATAAATGAATTTCGTGGGAATGCTTTGAAACTGTATGGCAGGCAGAGTGTAGAACGGTACTTATCCGAGAGTTGAGTCCTGAAGCTACGAAACCTCAACCTGTTTAATTTCTGTTGTTATTGCACTGCTACCTAGTTGAATGCCTTAATATTCTGAGATAGAAAACCTTGAAAATGTGTCTAGTAAATCGCAATCAATCAAAAGTATACTGTTTACAGTCAAACAACACAACACAATAGAAACATTATGAAATGAAATGAAATAAAAAATCTTCTTTTCCATTTAACCCTATATAATGTATATTGGGCAATCTTAAACTGTTTTCATCAAATCACCGTAAACGAACGCAGTGAGATTTGCGGAGCTAGAGCGCAGCGAAGCGTAGCTCAAATCTCACTGCGTTCGTTTGCGGTGTTTTGATGAAAACTGTTTTAGAATGCCCAATATACACCTACTGCTATAAATAACTTCTTTTTTTAGAAATTTAGGTCCAGTAAACCATGTTTCATGTTCTATGAATGAGCTTGGTAGCAATCCTCGTGACGAGCAGTCCGCTGGGTTGTTGGCAGTGGAGACGTGAAACCACTGAGCGGCGTTCATTATGTTTAAAATTTCAGACGTACGATTGGCTACAAAGGTCTTCCATCGACTTGGGTGACTATTAAGCCACGCCAAGACGACAGTTGAATCAGTCCATGCTCTAACATTCTGTATTGGTACGCTCAAGACTTCTGCGGTTTCGCGTAATAATTGCGCCAACAGTACTGCCCCACACAGTTCTAACCGAGGAATGCTAACTTGTTTTACCGGTGCCACTCTAGTTTTGGCCACCAGCAGTGAGACGTGTATATGGTTTGTTACATCTCTTCTTCGCAGATAAACTACGGCCGAATATGCTACCTTGGACGCATCGCTAAACCCATGAAGCTCTATTTCGTCATTTGGTTTAGTTCCAAGCCAGCGAGGAATTCTAACCTTGGAAACCAGCGTAAGTTCTGCACGGTAGGTATTCCACTCTGTAATAAGATCTGCAGGTAATGCCTCATCCCATCCTATGCCTGCGAGCCATAATTTCTGAATAAAGACTTTCGACAGTACTACACATGGAGCTAACCAACCTAAAGGGTCGAATAGTCGTGCGATATCAGAAATTACAGCTCTCTTGGTTAACGGATGTGATTGCTCTGATGGAAGCTTCACCGAGTATTGGAACGTATCGTCGCTGCGATTCCAGGTGAGTCCTAAGATTTTGATTGTGCTATCTAGCTTAACATCTATGTTCCTTTGCTCTTGAATTTTTGTACTATTTTGTTCTATATTAGTTTCTTCTATGTTTGTAATCTTTGCACTTATTTGTTCTCTAATTTTATCGTTTTCTATTGCACTAATTGCCTGTAACATCTGTTTATCATTGCTGTTCCATTTTTGTAAAGTAAACCCTCCTTTTTGTAATAATTGTGTTATCTGCTTGTAAATTTCAGATCCAGCCTCAACAGTGTCGCAGCCTGTCATCAAATCATCCATGAAGAATGAGTTCAACACCTCAGTTGCAGCTATTGGACATTGTTCGCCCTCATCGTATGCAATCTGGTGCAACGTTCTTACTGCCTGATATGGTGCAGAGGCGGTTCCGAAGGTGATAGTCAACAATTCGTAATCCTTAATTGCTGTTTCAGGTGTATCACGCCAGAGAATGCGCTGATACATAGTATCTTCTTCGGCTATTCTTACCTGACGATACATTTTTACAACATCAGCTACAAGACCTATAGCATGACGTCGCCACTTCAGTACAGTGTGTCGCAGATCTGCTTGCAACGTTGGCCCGACCATCAGGGTATCGTTTAAAGATACGCCTTTGTTGTTCTTTTCAGAAGCATTGAATACAACGCGTACTTTCGTTGTTGTTTTGTCCTCTCTTATGACAGCATGATGAGGAAGATATACAGCTTCTTGACGTTTATCATCCTTTCCTTTAACAGCTCGCATATGTCCTAACTCTAAATACTCCTTTATCACCTTTGTGTACTCTTCTTTTAATACTGTATTCTTCTCAAATCTCTTCTCTAGTGCCCTAAATCTTGCTTCTGCTATGCCCCTCGAGTTGCCAGCCTTACATGGCGGATCTGGTACTCGAAAGGGCAGATTGACAATATATCTACCATCTCGTTCTCTTTTAGTTGTTTGTTTGTATAATTCTTCACATTTTTCTTCCTCTGGTGTAAATATTTTCTTATTACTACTTGATTCTTCTATCTCCCAAAACCTTCTAAGAATATCGTCTTCTTTGATATGCGTATGTAGGACACTAATCTTTCTTGCATTTTCCTTATTCTCAGGATGTACTGTACCCGAAAGGATCCATCCAAGCGTAGTATTCTGTGCCATTAAGGTGCCTGTGTGGTTTTTAATTAAGCCCTCCTTCATTATCTTACTGAACACATCAGCCCCTAGAAGCACATCAATTTTGTTGGGTATATTGAAGTCTGGATCGGCGAGATAAAGACCTTTAGATGCCATCCAATCAAAGTTTTCTAAATTCATGTGCTGATCGGGCAAGTAAGAAGTAATTTTTTTGAGTACATAGGCCTTACATTTAAGTTTAAAACTCTCATCTATTCTTGACTGAATCGACAAATGTACTACATGCTTTGCTATCGTTGATCTGTCATTACCTAGGCCTGATATAATTCCTTGTACAGGCATTTTCTTCAGGTTAAGCAATTGTACTGTGGCTTCCGTAACAAAACATGCTTGTGAGCCTTGGTCTAGCAAGGCGCGGACTACCTGGCAATTACCCATTTTCGACTCGGCCTTTATTAACGCAATCGCTAATAAAACCTGCCTGGGTTTGGGTACTGTATTGGTCGACAGACAGGACACTATTTGACTATCGCTCTTATCAGTAGAACAGGATTGAACGGGGGTTGAAATAGACGAATTTTTACTATTCTTATTGGCGGTTTCATCCATATGAAGCAAGGAGTGATGACGTCTCTTACATATTTTGCAAGTACTAGGGTTTTTGCAATTGTATTTAGTATGATTGCTGCCTAAACAGTTGAAACATATTTTATTTTTTGCGACAAATTCACGCCTACTTGCAATGGATTCGTTAGCAAACTTCTTGCAAAAGCAAAGTTTATGAACCTCTGAACAGTACTCACAAGGTCTTGCTGATGAATTCGTGACCAACATCGCCTTTGTACTGGAAACCTTTGAACTAGAGACCTGGTGAACCGTACTCCTTTTAGGTTCTATGAACTCTAACGCGCGGAAACGTGTTTCAAGAAACGATCTAAGCTGCTGAAGAGTAGGCAACTGATTGCTATCACTTGGGCTGATACTCAATTCCCACTGTTTGCGGGTTTCTAAATCTAATTTATAGGCGACAATATGGATAATAATAATGTCCCATGTAGTCACATCTACGTTTATATTTTTAAGTGCGTTTAAACAGTCGTTGGTTGTATCCAACAGTTCTTTCAAAGCTGAACCGGATTCAGCATAAATGCGTTTTTGACCGAACAATCGCTTAAGTATACAGTCTGCTTGATACTTTTTATTATTGTATCGATTAGCCAATATAGCCCAACATTGTGCATAATTAGCGTCACTGATAGGTGTGTGCCTGATTAATTGTTCGGCTTCACCGGTCAAATGATTTTTCAAATAGTGTAACCTTTGACAGTCATTTAAAGATTCATTTTTATGCACTAAAGCGGTAAACAGATCATTAAAAGTAATCCATTCACTATATTTACCAGAGAAAGTTGGAATGGTAATTTTTGGAAGTTTAACAAAATTTCCTGATGAATTTTTACATGGATTGTCACTAGGCTCATTCTGCCCTGCTGCTGTATTACTATGCGAAAGTTTATTTATCATAGTTTTAAGCAACGTTTTGTATGTTATATAGTTGTCCTCGGTATTGTCATAAATATTGCCTACTGACTTCTCAACTTCCATCAAGCTATGATCTTCATAAATCTTAGAGTGCAACTTATCAAATTTGTTCCAATGCTGTTCTAAAAGCTCTTTTCTTGATTCTAAATATTCTAATGTAAGCCTATCTTTTGGACTCTTTTTTAAATTAACTAATCCTTTATGTATTGTACTTTGTATACTGATTAAAACGTTGATGATTCCTTCCATTATTATTTAAATTAAACGCTCTTTTTTAATTAAATTAAAATCTAGCAATAAGCGCTACAGTAAAGCAACTATAAGTACTACAACTTCTACACACAAACAATGCTAAGAAACAATAAAGCAAATAGCCAATCTAAAAAGCCGTACGCTTAACAAAACACAAAACAAAAAATACAAACAAATAAAATATTGTAAGCTAAGCTCTAACAAAAGACCTATTTAAGTTTAAGCATACACAAAAAGGAACGACTATTCTCTCTTAAGTTTAAACTGTACTCAAGTCTACAATTAAAACGAATACATAGAACCGAGCAAACTACAAAGCAAAAATTTATTTTTTTTTTCTAAGTCCCAAATCAATGAAAATATTCTAAGTGTAGTGTAGGGAGCAGATTCTAAAAATTTTACAAGTGTTTTAAACTTAGTTTACTCTCGGTGGTAATCGGGCATAGAGTCCCCGTTCCCCCGTTTTCTATAAAACTATTCTAAGTCTAAACATGCAACAAATTACAAACTAAATTTAACACAAGTTACTTAACTACTGTAATGTCCATATAAACTACTCCAAATCTCAAAGTTATTTTCTTGATAGCAATAAGGTTCAAAATAGCACTTTACTATTTGCTTGAAAACTCAACTCTTGAATGAACTAGTAATCAGATTGTACTCACAATTTGTACTTCACACTCACTGACGAACGAATTGCTCTGCCTGATGCGCCCTCTGTGTTGTACTGTCCGCAACTGCCTGACAGCTGTCAAGTGTCAGTGCTGTTACTGTCCCGTCACGCCGCGTAATCCGTCGTCCTCGTAAGGCGCGTTCGGATAGCATCGAGGTGGCAAAAATAACTGTTAAAAATGACAAAATTGACACAAGGAGCGTTCGGTTAGAAGAAATGTGAACAAAAGTTGCATTTTTATCTGTTTACGTCAAACGTTCGGATAGCTGAAAAAATGTCAAAAATGGCATTGTGAACTGCCAATTTCGCCCCAGCTATCGAAAGGCGCGTTCGGATAGCATCGAGGTGGCAAAAATAACTGTTAAAAATGACAAAATTGACACAATGAGCGTTCGGTTAGAAGAAATGTGAACAAAAGTTGCATTTTTATCTGTTTACGTCAATCGTTCGGATAGCTGAAAAAATGTCAAAAATGGCATTGTGAACTGCCAATTTCGCCCCAGCTATCGAAGAGGGTCAAAAGTGGCAGTTTTTGACATTTAAGATTTTTGACGTTTACAACGTAAAAATTTTGACACGATTGAATAAGTTTTAACGAAATAAATTTTATTTTCATTATTTATGGAAATTAATGATCGTTAATCATGAAGCGAGCTTATTACATCATAATACATCCAGAATCTGGAAACTGAAAATAAATTTAGGTTATAATAGCTTATGACTTTGACATATTGATAATGTAGCGTTCGGTTAGGGTGTGGAGCAAAAATGGCAAAAATTTCATAACCTTCTAACCGAACGCTTTACATCAACGCCAATTTTGATAATGCTAAAAACGCCACCACAGGCTACCCGAACACGCCTGAAGAGGGTCAAAAGTGGCAGTTTTTGACATTTAAGATTTTTGACGTTTACTAAACGTAAAATTTTTGACACGATTGAATAAGTTTTAACGAAATAAAATTTATTTTCATTATTTATGGAAATTAATGATCGTTAATCATGAAGCGAGCTTATTACATCATAATCCATCCAGAATCTGGAAACTGAAAATAAATTTAGGTTATAATAGCTTATGACTTTGACATATTGATAATGTAGCGTTCGGTTAGGGTGTGGAGCAAAAATGGCAAAAATTTCATAACCTTCTAACCGAACGCTTTACATCAACGCCAATTTTGATAATGCTAAAAACGCCACCACAGGCTACCCGAACACGCCTGTAGTCTCTTGGTCTAGTCGTAGGTCTTTCGTCAGACCATGCACTTGTACTGCACTGCCCGGTGCACACCTCAGTATGCGACCGTACCGTAGTCACAGAAAGATCACCGATCTACTGTGCGAGCTTCAAAAATATGATCCAGCTCGATGGACCAATGAACAAGTACCTAATTGGCACTTGTTGGTGGTGAACATAAAGCACCCAAAAAACTGCTCTGTACGTCTAGTACGAGTTTTTAAATCGAGTAAACTACAATAGTTTTCGTTAGCTCGCCAAACTGTCAGTTTACGATGTAAACGGTAGTATGAGTTGCTCGTTTCGAATTCACGTTTAAACGATAGCGAGTTAGTTTTACTCGATTAGACGAACTTCACATTATATATTTATATCTCTCTTACACACATGTGAATGGAAAGAGACACGCGATTCTGTCACTGTGACGTTTTCTTAGCCGTTTTTATTATTTTTTTAGCGAGTTGGATGAAAGAAAAACATAAAAGTTTTTATTTGTTGTAAATTATATTATTTTATAATGTCGCTGACAAGTAAGTCGCAATAAATTGTGTTAAACACTAGGAATGAAAATAGAATTAAAAATCTCGGTTAAATTATGTGTATTTATTAACACTTTTTTAAGGAATGGTGATTTAAGGCGGTAGCGCTGAGTAAAGTGTGTAAAATCGGAGATACGGCTTAAAAATCATTGTCACAGCTCTCTTCATGTGCTATTTCGTCTTGCATGGCCCTCCATGCAAAGTACCACCGTGCAGACATAATTTTAATGTCTAGAAACACAAAAAAACCTATTTATGTACCTAACTCACATAAAAATGTAAGGTGAGAACCTAAACTACAATAGTTTTCGAGTAAACTATCAAACAAACGTCAAACATGTAACTCATACTGCCACACTATTTCGAATACGTACTTATTGATCGAGTAGTTTATTACTTTGTAACTCATACTGTCAATTCTAGTTCATTATAGTTTCCGATAGAGGCGCTGGTGTGAAATGTATGGAAACAAAACTATTCGATCGTTCGAATCAGAAACTATCAAAACTCATACTAGACGCACTGATGACTAGGAGATTCAATGAAACCACTTAGTCTGTACTAATGTGTCTATATTCACAATAACAACAAAAGTTTATTGTCCTTATATATTCGTGCTGTGACACAAACGTTAGCGCGTTTTAGCTTTTTCCAGTGGCGCCATCTCTTGAGAAGACCTTACAACGATCAATAACAGTGCTTAGTTCATTTGCTACACTTGTTACATTTGCTTGGAAAATCAAGTAATACAACTACACGTACTAGATGGAGCTCCAATTAGTAGATGTTTGTAATTGATTCCAAAACAATAAATTAAATTAGAACGATCATTAACACGGTGATTTGTAATGGCGGACTGAACTGGACGCATTGAGACATATTAGTACATTGCGCGTCCATTGGTGTACTTAGTCTGAGCTAATAGGGGAGAGCATTTTAGCAATATAAAAAATATATATAAACCTATATGGAATGTAAAGTTTCAATAAGAAAAACTAAGACTTAAAAAATTACAGATAAATTGTAAAATGGTAATAACATTGTTAAATATCATATTATTGAAGTTACAATAATAGGGAACATGCAATATTTTTATTTTTGCGTTTATTGTAAAGAATCCCATGTAGAATAGATCACAAGTATGTTAAAAATTAAAATAATAAAATTTATTGCAATAAAATGCAGTCTGAATCTAACAGTTTCAAATTTCGCTCTAAAACGGGCCTATAGTTCTGATGACGTCACTCCTGTCTGTCACTCATTCGTCGCTAACATTAAATCCAAATATCACAGGGAATTTCCATTAGTTTCGAATTAGATAATTTAAATGGGCTATCCATCAACATTTTATAATCCGAACAATGTTATTATTACTCTGAAAAAAAAAGGCGTGTGGATTCATGTTTTATTAAATACCAATGTGTCCATCAACTTCAAAGAAGTTCCTAAATAAATTATTTTTAACTGGACCTTCTGATTTAAAGTTGAAAAAAATGGCTGTAACACGATAAACTTCTTTTCGTACTTTATGGTCGAAATGAAGCACGAAAAATTCACTATGATTTTATACTTAACCTAGTAGTTTAGTTAACCATTTTTCTAACCAAATATTTTTCTTTCCAACTACCATTTTTCACAGAAAAATGTAAATAATTTTCGTAAAAATAATGTTTACCTTTACCTCTGACAGGACATAAAACACGAGTGACGTCACTAGTCGTTGATTGGACGATTTAGATGCGTTCCGTTTCGCGTATTTTAATTTCGCAATTATTAATGAAAAATAATATTAACTAAAATAAAAACGTTGCCATCATTCTTGTTTTACGTTTTTATAACACTTTAATCACAAATCGTTCATCCCCCGTAGCACGTTCAACAAAACACGATATGATAAAGCGATATATCGCAGTGAACTGTCAAAATACGACGAAATCCTATTGTATTTTGACAGTTCACCGCGATAAACCGCTTTATCATATCGTGTTTTGGTGGACGTGCTAGGGGGGCAAAAATATTACATTTGCATCTTCCCTAAGGAAATTATTTTTCTATTACTGGGATCCCTGTTCAATGATCCATAGGTTGCCAACCTTTTTTAGAAAAACTTCTTCGTTTGTAAAATTTTTGCTTCTTCTAAGAGCCAATATAACAAAATGTCAAATCTAAAATTAAAAACTATTTACGCCGCGTTATGCAACGCGGTCCGAGTGAAAGTGCGGCAATATTTATATTAGGAGGGCATTTATAATATCACAGCTGAAAAATGGCAAGAATACCATATAATTAAAGATCTGCCCTATTAATAATCTGCTGGATAGTATGTGTGATTCTTTTATAATCCGAGTTGATGATGATGACGACATTGATGATATAAGTGATGATATATAATTAATAAATATTTTTAATTGAGAAATAAATGTTGTTTTACTCTATTTTTCCATTTAGCACTTAAGAATTTACATTCTAGCTAGTGTGCACAAAACAAACACTATTTACAATGCCATTACTTGATCAAATTCTGTTTCATATTTTTTGTTATTAAATATTTTAAACATTCTAAGCAGAAAAGGTTATTTATATCTGATTTGTCTATGGATGACATCTGTTAGAATTACGTCAAATTAATAAAAATACGCTTATGTCAAAACCATGGAATTATTACTCAAACAGGAATAAGCTCTTCAAAATATTGTTGTTCAAATTTGGATTTTATTTCTATGTAAATAAAGACTAAACGCTTGAAAGTGCAAAAGTGTGCCGAAAGAGATAGCAATAACTGTACCTTTTATCCCTTTCCCACAGTGTTGCTACTGTTGTATATTTTATAATTTAGTAGTTATGAAACAACTATTGGTAGATGAAGATTTTTTATTATTGTTTATTTTAATTACTTTTAACGCCCAAAATACCTTAATTGTTTTTTTTTTATAATTATAACATAAAATAAATTAAATTAGCATGTTAGCCTACTATTAATAATTACAGCACTATGATTTTACGTCCAGGAAATATTCTAGTGGTAGTATTCAAAAAATGTTATATTGCAACAACGATTCTTTGTCAATGTCAGTAATTTTCGTTGTCATTGTAGTAGGGTAACCACATGGTATCTACCTAACCTAAATATTATCGCAATTTTTAACATTTTTTAATAAAAGTTCTAATTTATATTGGTTATTTATTGTTTAGCTTACACGATGCGATGTTAAGTTATTAGAAAAAAGAATTGGCATTAACATTCTGTTCAAGATATTGGCGAAACCACAAAAGTTTTAAATATTGTTTAAACAATTCGACTCTCACTGATGTGTTTTTAATTCTTTTCTACTTAAAATATTACTCATTCTTTTACTAGGTATGTATTTAAATATCACAGAGAGATTTTAGTGTTGACTCATTTTTGACAAGTCGACATATTTGATTATCTGTTATGTGGCGGTGGGTTCAACATAGAATACCGATTGGAAAGACCCATCTATTGAAAGACAATCATTGACATTCATTATTTTTTAAATAATTATTATATTAATAAAACATATCTTGTATTGAAAAGCAGATATGAAATTCTTTTGCGCAACCCATTTTAAAATTATAGAATAGAATATAATATTTCTTTGTTGTACAACACCAACCAGCTTAAAGTCAACCTATAAATAATACACTTACACTAATTGTACAAAGGGCGACCTTGTCGCTAAAAGCTATCTCTTCCTTAACAATCGTGATTATTAAGCATATTATGATTTTCAAAAGCATCATTCAGGTTGAATTTTATTGTTTTTAAGAAAAAAATCCCTATTTTATAGAATTTGTGGTCACAAACTTACGAAAGAGACAAACGGTACAGTTATTTAACTCTCGCTCGGCACACGTTTTCAAGCAAGAGCTCATTCCTGTTTGAGTAATAATACCATGGTCAAAACAAAAAGTCATGATTACCTATTTCCTGTCTGTCTACCACCTGTAGTATCTCTAATAAGTCTGTGACCACCTGTCTACTTAGCAACCATGAACCAACTGTCATAATTCGTGAAACGGAACGTTCTAATAGTCGGCTCGCCATCGGCTTTGTATATTTTTCCTGAAATATGATGACTTGTGCAAATTCAAATGTGATTCAATCGACTTGTTGGTGACGGAACAATAGTACACGAAAAAGCATATTGTGATCAAACATAAAGTAAACCCACTGTGCTAATGTGGTCGTTATTTTTAAAGGATATTGGATAATTCGTGTTAAAATCTCATTTTTATTATAACAAAAAGAAGTGATCAGAATTCAAAATGTTTTTGGACGACGAATTCGAAGCTTTGGTGACTACTCCAGAGCGTGTGCGGGCGCTGGGCTTCAAGCCCCAAAAGGAGAATCTGGCAAATCATCTCTTGCCATATGCCCATGAACTGGATGCGGAATCAACCACTTTTCTGGAACAGGTTAAAACCAACCTGGCAAAATCCGTAATGCTACGTGAGATGAAACCCGCATGTGGAGTGTGGTCAGCCAGGCTGATGAAGTAATACATTGTATTATGTTATGGTTAATGACAATAGATTTTAGTATTCTACCCTGAAAATAAGTACTTAACTATTATCCTGTTCAATAGCTTAACAAACCTAATTCTCATACCATTCAAATTTTTATGAACAATAATGATTTTACATTTGAGATTTTATCCTTAACACTAGAGTACACGCATGGTCTACTATAGAAGACCAGGGTGACATTTTAAATGATAACTTTTGAATTATCCACGCTGGTGCGTTGGAATTTTAGGCTAGCCTCGGCCATTAAATTTGTCAGCGAGCCAGTAAAGCCCGCAAGGTCAGCACGTAAACACGTTCCTGCGATTTCCCACCAAATACGTTGACCTACCATAGTAGTCCGCGAGTATTTTGAGAGTTTTACAAATTTACGTAAGTGCTATTTGTTTCGATTTGCTATTTATTTTGTTCGAGCAACTATGGAGACTCTTCCTCGACAGTTGAGATGTAGAATAGAAATGCTAACAGGCACAGCTCAAGCCACACAGTATGATGTTACCCTCAAGATGGGACGGGTCGGTCGATGCGCACTTTGCTCAAGAGCCAGAAAGTGATCCACAAACAAATGGTGCAAGACATGCAACCAATGGGTTTGCTCTGATCATCAAGGTGTAGTATGCCTTGAATGCTATGAAAAATAAGGGACTGATTGAATATATTTTTCATTTCTGTAGGAATTTTATTCATACGTAACCAAAAAACAAATTGATAGCAATTATAAAATGGTATACCATAGTAGGCCACGCATGTACTCATGTAAAAAAGAAGGGGTGCGTGTACTCTAGTGTTAATCTTTTATTATTTATTATAACAGACTAAGTTACTGTCATTCAAATGAGTGTAAAATCACTCAACAACTTAGGATCAGTGTAGTATTCTATTTTTGAACTATATTTAAACTGAAAATAATTATGAATTACTATCTGTGTGCACAGAATATATTTCACCAGTAAAAATTCTAATATTGCTATTAAGAAATGGGGGTTGGTGGTAGAAGGGTAATAATTAAAGGGGTTATAAGAATTTTTTGATGCCAAACCAGAAAAATATCAATTTTGTCAAAAAAATTCTGGAGAGGGCCACTCTTATCACTCAGGGGTATAAAATAATAGCCAAGCAATACAACCCATTCTCAGACCTACCAAATATACCTACACAAAAAAAAACCATTTCGGAGAAGTTCGATAACAAACCCTGAGACACAACATTTTTATATGTTAGAAGATTAAGCCTGCATTTAATTCTGCATGGGTATTTGCCGAGATCATGAGTATCTGCTTGTTATCTAGATTTACATAGTATTTATGTATTAAACATCTATATTTTTACATGCATGATCAAGATATTCTACTAGAATAACATTGTTTTTTTTGTAATAAATTTGAATTGTAAACCTATCAATGTTGTTATTAAAGAAGTATTTTGACTTATAGTAGATGTGGTTGACCTTTGGCAACAAAATCCACTGTCTGAAATTGTCTGGCTGCAATCCAGAACTTCCTTATAATGACACATGGTCTCTATGCACTAACTCATAATTTGAGAATGTAGGTAGTTCCTGATGTCATTATATAACATGAATAATAAACTAAGTAATTCACACGAAAAACAATTCTATGAGACTGCCTATTCTGTAACTTGATGTTGGCACTAATGGTCGTCATGCCCAATCTACAAATTTAAAACAATGAATGAAATTGATTTTGGTAGTAGTTGTTTTACATGCCCACCGTTATATCAACACTGACATGACATGAGTGAAAGTGAAAATTTCTTGTTATTGTAGGACATACCTAACACTGAGACTTGAGTATCATCTTATGATTAAATAAATATAATCTGTTTTGTTTCATTACTATGATTTTTCTTAAACAACCAAACTACTTGCTCTCACCATAATCTACAGATAAAACAACTTTTATCAGCAGCCACTGAATAATTTAAATAAAAAACTTTGCTATCCTAGTAATATTATAAATGTAAAAGTGTGGATGTTTGGATGTTTGTTACTCAATCACGCAAAAACGGCTGAACGGATTTGGATGAAATTTGGCATGCATGTAGCCTTTGATATGGAAAAGAACATAGGCTACCTTTTATCCCGATTCCTTAAGTAGTTCCCGAGGGAAAATTGAAAATTGTTTACTAGCTAAGCCGCGGGCAGACAGCTTTGAAGTATGCACATCACCTATTATCACCTATTATTGAAGTATGCATAAGGAGCACATGTAAGGCCTAATAAGTCTTACTTGGGGCTAGTCACAATAGATCTTTGCAGGTCGCAGTGACGCAAATAGCCCCGAATTAATGGAATAATAATAATGCATATCACCTATGCTATGGAAAAGGACATGTACGTTATATTCCTTAATGATCTCTCAAATAGTTCCCGTGGGAAGATTAAACATTGTTAACGAGCGAAGCTTTAGACCCAATTCTGAAGTCCACGCAGACGAAATCGCGGGCAGAAGCCAGTCAATAATTTTTTTATTTTTTTTAAAAGGTTTACTACCACATCTTCTGTATGTTGACATAATTTCTATTCATGAAAATGAAGTACATATTTATTTTATTTAATATCATATTCAATACCAAGTACAGAGTAATGACAGTGAATTTAGGTTTGTAATGATTGGGTCATACCTTTCCTTTTACATCAAAATTAGATCCAGGAAGCAAATGCACACTCACTCACCAATCCATTTGGCATAAAGAGCAAATATAATTTTAAATAACTTTATTGCAATTATTTTTTTTTTATAATTAATCCATTGATATGTTTACTAGCGAAACACCTGTGACTTCACTCTTACAGATTTTTTATACATATAAAACAACTACCTGTGCGAAGCCAGGGCAAGTCGCTAGTTATATAGAATAAATTTATCTTTCTGATAGTGAAAGCTGTATTAAAATCCATATCACTAATATACCTACTATGTGGCAAGATAAAATAATGGTATCGATTCTGGCATGATTCTCTAAACCTAAAACTAAATTTGACAACAGTCTCTCCTTGTCATTTTGTATAGAGTATGACAAGGATAGACTGTTGTCAAATTTAGTTTTAGGTTTAGAGAATCATGCCAGAATCGACACCAATATTGAAGTAACTTACATGAGGCTAATATTTTTCTTTGAAGCCTTGAAAGAAAAAACTTGACAGCATCATCATCACATATTGCATTTTAAATCTATATTATATAAAGCTAAGAATAGGATAATTTTTGTGATAAAAAAATTGAAAACTCTCATACCAAAAAAGTGTCCAATCCCCTGACTCAGGTAGAAAAATTTGCCAAGTTATCGGTACTGCGGTCTCCAACACCCCGTTTTGAATAATCATAGCTATTGTTCGAAAGCTGAAATGATACAGATTGAAATAAGCACTAGAAAACAATACCATATTTTTTGTATAAAAATTGGATTTAATAAAATTAAAAAAATTTACACTTTTTTCTCCCTTAATCCTCTGTGATTAATTGTGTATAATAATAATTGACAAAATTTGTATTTTGACAGCACTATTGATCTTTAAGGATCACGTTAGCGTTTATTTCATTAATATTTGTCTTTTCATTCAAGAGTTATAATGGTTTATGCATGTCAGGTTCGCAACGGAGGGTAATAAAAATTAATGGCCCCTAAAAATACAAAAAAATGTGAGATTTTTTTCTATTTTTTTTATCACTAAAATGACCCCCTTTAGCCCCCTGCCTCGTATGTGCACTTTATGCAGCGCCACACTGTATACAGGCTGGAAAAAAACAATGGGTTCTGAAGGGAAACTACTTTAAATCCATTAGATAGATTATTTTACTTAAAGAACATTTCTTTTTTTTAAAAAGAAATAAAACTGCATTCAAAGATTTTCAAAATTTAATTTGCCTGACCCGGGAATCGAACCTGCTTTTTTTAAATTACTAAATTAACACTCCACAGACTCGTGCTCCCTGCCCATTTCATCGAATCTTTTCGTTTTGATCTATTTTAAAATTATTAATTATTATATTAAGACTTACGACTACTTTTCACCTGCTTGTAATTCAAAACTATTTTATTCTACATATGTTCGCCGATTACTTGAAAACGCCTGCACCGATTTGGGAAATTCTTTTATTATTTGAAAGGGCATACTTTTCAAATGGTCCTGTGAAAAATTTACATGAATCAGTTTAGTAGTTTTTCAGAATCGTGAAAATTGTCATACCAAAATTTTTTTTTTTTTTTACTCTTGCCTACTTTTCAATATCTTCGAAAATTGTTAACCATTTTTGTTGATACTTTTTTGTTTTAAAGATCAATGTCTCGACTCCAGATAGTTTCCAGAAAATTTTACACTGCTTAGAACTGTAATGTTTTATTACTCTTAAAATTATTAAAAATCCATATTGCGACGACGTAATTTCACGATTCTTAAAAAAATACGTAGCCGATTCATGTAAGTTTTTAATGGAATTATATGAAAAGCATACCCTTTCAAACACAAAAAGGTTTCCCAAATCGGTCTTGGCGTCTTCGAGTAATCGGCGAACATACATAGAATAAAATGAGTTTTGAATTATAAGTGGGTTTGATTCCCGGGTGAGGCAAGCAGGTGGAGTGAAATTTAGAAAATCGTTGAATGTAGTTTTATTACTTTTTGAAAATAAAGGAATGTTTCCTTCCTTTAAGTAAAATACCTAATCTATCTTATGGATTCAAAGTAGTTACCCTTCAGGGCCCATTGATTTTTTACTTAATTGATACTTAATAAAACTACTTAATATACTACAACTGCAAATGTAATCTCTCAGACCTGTGTAACATTATGGCAGAATTTCCAAATAATTTTGTAAAAACCTGTCATTATTATTGTGATAACAATATTTTTTGTAATAATTTCAGAAATTGTCTCGTTTCAGATATATCAGATTTCATGGATTAAAAATTGGAAAAGAAGACCATATTGCATTAATAAAATTAATCTATGAACTTATAGTAATTCCTGATCTTGAACCCTGTAAAGTACATAAATTTATCACAATTTTCATGATGCTCATCAAGTAAGTACTTTAAAATCAAGAAGTCAGAAGTAGTCAATACAATATGAATAATAACAGTGTTACATAAAATTTTGAAAATTTACAGAATAAGAGATGCAGTTTCACCAGAAGAATTAATTCTGCCATGGCGCCCTTTATATGAAGTTGGGAAAAACCTGTATGAAACAAATTCTGCACGCATGGGTCTTTTTCATCACATTGGGTAAGTATTATGTTTTGTTATATATTTGCTTTTTCAACCCACTAGTGCTAAATTGTAGCTGTACTATAATAGTAATAGCACAGCATAGTTACGTCGACAATAATACCTATCTACATAATATGAGGGTTGTTGTGAATATTAGAATCAACATTCACGGATTATCAGCATTGTTTTTAATATCATCATCTGCAACAATGAATGCTGATTTTTAAGCTGTAATTCAAAACGTAATGTGTTTGTTTTAGGCTAAACATTGCGCAAGTCAGATGGAGTTTTAATAGACAGCTATACCAAAAAAAAGTCACTTGTGTTCCGCATTCCCTCATTCTATTGTTTTGTCGACGTAAATTGGTTGGAAGCTACTATCCCAAGACCTAGAAATGCATCGGGCCTCCGCGAGGTTCCGCCTTTCTGTCCGCTGCGACTTCCTTGGCCTCACTCCAGCTTAGTGCCACGGCTCATAGCTCACAGTAAAGCGCGGATCCACCGTTGTGGGCACGATGGGTATGGCCACAACCCTAATAGGACTGTAACGTCATACTTCATCATCCTTTTGATCTCAATAGAGGGTGACCTCTATTGGGATCAAAAAGTTGATGATGTTATATCCAATGCCTTATTTAAAAAAATGAATCTTGGTCAGGGCGTCATATTATAATATTTTGTTAATATCTCCTTTGTAGGAATGCACTATATCAATCATGAGCGAGTTCGTACTCCAACTCGCACTTGGCCGATTTTCGGGTGACTGTGACCACGATCTTTTTGAGGGCTGAATCCGCGACTGCTCACAGTCCATGCTCCGGCGCCACCTCTGTATGGGATGTCTGCGGGCTTGCCCACTGTTTGGTGGTTGGTACACAAAAATGATGCTGGCATTAGTTGTTGTCCCTCTTCGAAGTGTTTGGCCTATTCATCTCCATTTCCGCAACCCGATTTCTTCGCCGATAAGTGATTGCTGGCAGAGGTTCCACAGGTCTTTGTTGCGTATTGTCTTGAGCCAGAAAACGCGGAGGATCTACCCTATGGACTTATTGACGAAGACTTGCAACTTGTTCCTAAGCCCTTTCGTTACAACCAAAGAGCAATACTGACTTGACTATCGATTCGAAGAGATGCGTCGAGTGATCACCTAGAACTCCCAAACAGGTTTTAATTGGGAGAATGCAGCTTATGGCTTCTTTTATCTTACTGTCCACGTCATCGTCCCCTCCCTCTGACTCTGATGGTACTACACCAAGATACACGAACTTGGAGATGGATGTCAGTGGTACACCTCCCAGCACTGATGAATCTTAGAAGTCCGACTTGACTCGCGTTTCGAGTGTTGGATACTAGTGAATCACTGCGGGATGTGCATAGTCTAATAATAAAAAATCTGTAATGAAATACTCAAATTCATAAAGCCTTTTTTTTCGAGGGGAATGCGTGACCGCACCGTACTCGCTGTTGGCTAGACGACGTAAAATTTCATAAAGCCTTCTACAATTATTTAAGTACTAGCTGTGCCCGCGAACTACGTTTCGCCATCAAAATACTTAAGACAGTGTTTAGTTTTTTCCTCCATTTTATTCCATAATGATTCAACTTTATTCTGCCTTTCTTGAGCATCGGCCATTTCGAAATTAGGACAATTTTCGTAGGTTCATAATGCTCGTTTTCTAACAGTCCACAAAATTAAATACATTACATATTACTATAAACACTAAGTATTATTATTGTTTTAGAGACATTATTGATATTAATAAATTCTTCTTCAGTAGAAAGAACTACACAGTTGCAAGAATAATCTTTATCGTATTCATGTTTCGAATTAAAATAAACAATTGTTAATAAATTAGAACTGTATACGAATAAAGTTTAGATTTTATAATGGGTGTTGGTAACACCAACAAAATATATTTTTTGGATATGACAACTTGGCCAATTTTGACTGGTCGTACAGTAAGCTCCTTGTCAAGCTATACTGTTTGACCTTTGAACCGTTCTTATGTCGCTCGTAATACTGGCGGTTTTCGTAGAGTTAATGTATAGCATGAATGGGAGGGTTACTGTACAAATACGTTTTCCGTATTCGATATCCGATCACGGAATACAGACACGGAGTTTCGTGAACGTAGCGCAGACGTTCGTTTCTTCTCATTCGGGATTTCTACCATTCTACCTAAACGTACGTACAGAACGTTTTCCGTTCGTAATAAAAACGAACGTGTGCGGCAGTCAATGAGTATTTTGTATAGATTTGATGCATTCGGATGCCCGCATTCAGAAAACGAATGCGATAAAACGTATTTATGCGGTTAGCCTTAAAATGTATTGAGACTTCCGTTTCTGTAACGTGTACTGTGCAATATAGTGTTGCTGGCATAGTTCGGTTAGCAAACTCGCCGTGATGACTGACATCCAACACACAAACTTGGAGTTCTCGTTAGTTAGTTCACGATTGTTGCATTATCACGGTCTCGAAGGACACTAAACACAGGTAACATCTAACATTGAACATCCAATAGGCCCCGAAGCGGTTGTCAAACTTTTTTGGTGACGGAACCCTTTTGGAAAGCGAAATACTTGACGGACCCCTAAAATAAAACAATAGTTTTTAAAAGTGTCATCATCATCATCATCACAGCCCATATACGTCCCCACCGAGGGGCTCGAGCCTACCCTATATTAGGGTGATTAGGCCTTAGTCAACCACGCTGGCCCAGTGCGGATTGGTCGACTTCACATACATCATTGAATTTCTTCGCAGATGTATGCAGGTTGCCTCACGATGTTTTCCTTCACCGTAGGAGCGTCAGACAAATGTACATATGAAATTCGAAACGAAAAACACATTGGTACATGGCGGGTCTCGAACCCCGACCCCCCGATTGGAAGGCAAGTGCCGAGTCCACTGCGCCACCGACGCTCCTAAAAAGTGTATTCTTTACTAATAAGCATAATGAAAGTACGACCAGAGAGGGTGTTTTGATTTTTCTAAATTATTGCGGAACCCCTTAGGGGGGTAGTGTGGAGCCCTAGGGTTCCGCGGAACACACTTAGAGCATGGCTGCTCTACCCTTCAGGGCCTACTTTCATTTAATACCCCTATTGCTGGGTTTGAAAAGCAACTGTTATCCGTCTTTTTTGAGCGGCAGTCATGTTGAATTTACGTCAATGTTGCTACGTTCATAGTGCTCTACTAATCAAGGCCTTTCATATGATACCCATATTGCTGGGCTTAGAAACGAACTTTTATCAGTTTTTTTTGAGCAGCGGCCATATTGAATTTTGTGCTATTTTCCTAGGTTCATAGTGCTCTACTCTTCAAGGCCTTTAATTTGATACCTATATTGCTAGGTTTGGAAACGAACTATTATTCTTCTTTTTAGAGCGGCGGCTATGTTGAGATTATGTCAATGTTGCTAGGTTCATAGTGTTCTACTCATCAGGGCCTTTCATTTGATACACATATTGCTGGGTTTGGAAACGAACTTTTATCCTTTTTTTTTGAGCGGCGGCCATGTTGAATTTAGGTCGATTTTGCCAGGTTCCTAATGCTCTACTATTCAAGGCCTTTCATTTGATACCCATATTGCTAGGTTTGGAAACGAACTTTTATCTATCTTTTTTGAGCGGCGGCCATGTTGAATTTATGTCAATGTTGCTAGGTTCATAGTGCTCTACTTATCAAAGCCTTTCAGTTGATACCCATATTGCTAGGTTTGGAAACGAACTATTATTCTTATTTTTAGAGAGGCAGCTATGTTGAATTTATGTCAATGTTGCTAGGTTCATAGTGCTCTACTCATTAGGGCCTTTCATTTGATACCCATATTGCTGGGTTTGAAAACGAACTTTTATCCTTTTTTTTTGAGCGGCGGCCATTTTGAATTTAGGTCGATTTTCCTAGGTACCTAATGCTCTACTCTTCAAGGCCTTTCATTTGACACCCATATTGCTAGGTTTGGAAACTAACTTTTATCCACCTTATTTGAGCGGCGGCCATGTTGAATTTATGTCAATGTTGCTAGGTTCATAGTGCTCTACTCATCAATGCCTTTCATTTGATACCCATATTGCTAGGTTTGGAAACTAACTTTTATCCACCTTTTTTGAGCGGCGGCCATGTTGAATTTATGTCAATGTTGCTAGGTTCATAGTGCTCTACTCATCAATGCCTTTCATTTGATACCCATATTGCTGGGTTTGGAAACGAACTTTTATCCGTTTTATTTGAGCGGCGGCCATGTTGAATTTAGGGCGATTTTCCTATGTTCATAGTGCTCTACTCATCAAGGCCTTTCATTTGATATGCATATCGCTGGGTTTGGAAACGAACTTTATCGGCAGTCATGTCAAATTAAGTCAACGTGGCTAGGTTCAATGTGTTCTACTCTTTAGATTCTTCGTTCGATATCCATGTTCCTTGGGTGGATCCAAAAAAAATGTGATCCGTCATTTTAGACATTAGGATCAAGAGTCCCGTTCCGTCCCTCTACGCGTAACCCAGAACATTGCAGTCAGAAATTTTTTTTATTTATCAATATTAATCTATTACTTTTAATAGTTTTAAATAGATGAAAGAGTTTGATTCCTTAGTCCTAATGTAAAAACATATAACACCTTTCAAAATACCTTGAAAAGAGTATCTTCATTTTTCAACATTTCAAATATTTCAAAAATTGTACCGATTTTGTGAAAATTAGTCAAGAATTAAACCAATCTACAAATTTTATGGCCACACGATAAGTATTATCATAAAAAATGCTTTATACATTGGTTGTATGGCTTGATCTTTTTGCCTTACCACCACGGTACGACATAAGAAAAAGACAATTTGGTTGGCGAAATCCAGTTGGGCACAGCCATTAACAGAAAATATTAAATTTTATTTGTACTATGTGAAACACTTCATTCCTGCCCTAATTTTCGAAATCCAATTACTTAAGATCAGGCTGTATGGCGTAGTTCCATTGCCTTTCCTTCGTGGAAGAAAATACCTTCTCTCTGTACTACACTCAGGGGCAAATTTAGGGGAACGATAAAAATTCACTCCTAGTTTTGATAACGCTGTGTATTTCAGCATACGAAACCATATTTAGTTTTACCAGCTTTCTAGCCATCGGATTCGCTACAAAAAAACATTCGACGCGGAAACCAGTTGTACGATTGTGATAAAAAAGACCACCATTAAAAGTTGCCGTTCTTCTCCAGGTCACAAATAGGGGAATTTTGTCATTATCCGTTATGGCTTTGGTCATGAATCCTGGATAACAATCAAACAAACGCATTAAAGGTCAATCACACATCGATATGATGTTGTAAAAGTAGTTTGAATCTATGTAAAAAGTGTAGTGTTCCTCTAAATTTGCCGCTGAGTGTATGTGGCAGACTTGTCAAAATAATTTCACGTGCGCCATGTTGTTTTTCTACCTAAAGCCAATTCGAAAATTTTATATGGTATTTTTTCACTAAAAATAAAAAGTGAATTTAATCAAACGAAATTATGCCTAAATGTTCTTCCGGAAAATTCTAAGCATTGTGGTGTAAGCCATATCAAATTCTGTCCAGTAGTTTCGGAGATCTTTCCGGACAAACAGACAAACAAACAAACAAACCAACAAACAAACAATTTTTTTAAAAACTATTCTATCGTGTTCTGCTAATGATTTTAAGGCGACCTGTGTATTTTTTTTCTTAATATTTCGCAATTACAGATTTTTGTACCCCTACGATTTTATTATATATACACGGTTATTTTTTTATCACCCTGGAAAATTTTAGGGACGCTTCAGGACACATCCAATATTATATAAAAAATAAAAAAAATGAAATAAAAAAATATAAAAAAAATAAAAAAAATTCTAAAAATGCTGCTCTCAACTAGTGCAGCATTTTTTGTATTTTTTAAAAAATTAATATAAAATTAAGGAGGGGGGTTATTGTTTTTATTTATATTTAAATCATTCTAATACCATGTCGTGAAGCGTCCCTTAAATTTTCCAGGGTGATAAAAAAATAACCGTGTATAGAGAAGAGATTATAATCTTTAATAATTCAAAACAATATATCACGTTTGCTAATAATGTGATAGTAGGATATTTTTATTTATTTAAGTACAGGCAATGAAAGTATTGTCGATGAGAGTGCGGTCCAAAATTTGATGTCAGTGCTCGTGTGCGCTATTTGCACGCAAAGAGTCGGTCCATAATTGCTAATATGCGCATTTGTAAGAGGTATGACGTAATCGATGACGTCATTGATGCTGACAGTGCTAGGTGGCGTTCCGAATTGCGATAAAAGCGAAAATATCGCGAATCCGACCAAATTAAATCGTCACAAAATATAAGGGCTATTGAATCAGTAGGTTATGTTGTGACTTTGGTGGGATTCGCGATATTATCACTTTTATCGTTTTACGGAACGCAGGGCTAGTCAGTCTCCAAAACTGTCAATGTCAAAGTCAACATCAGTTTCCTGCGGAGTTTTATTTGTATTTAAGTTTGTTTGAATTTTAGATTATCTACAATAAATACAGATGTGCTCTGTTAAGATACTGGAGGCACAATACATGTCTCCCTCCAAATTTTCTTTTCAAATAACATTGACTGACAGCTTGACAGACTCACAGATCGAAAGCTCGGTCTAAAATTGATCCTAGTGCTTACGTCCGTGAGCACTGGAAACGATTTGAAGGGTTGTTTGCATGCATGCAAACGTTCGAAATGCTGTTGTCTGATTATGGACCGCACCTAATATTTTCATTGGTGTCGATTCTGGCATGATTCTCTAAACCTAAAACTAAAATTGACAACAGTCTATCCTTGTCATACTCTATACAAAATGACAAGGAGAGACTGTTGTCAAATTTAGTTTTAGGTTTAGAGAATCATGCCAGAATCGATACCACTGCCTGTCGTCAATGACGTCTTCGTAAAATATTTTTATGAAGATTTTAGTTCCAAGTACGGTCTGTGGGGGCGCTGTATACAATTCCAATATATTTCACGATGACGTCATTGACGAAACGAATACTTTGACGCAAATGTTCGTGCTAGCCCTACTGTATAAATATAGAGGGTTGCATTTTCAATACATATAGGTTCAGTGGATGTTGAACATTTGTATGGAACAGCTGATTTTTTTCGCGATAGTAAAAGTTGTTCAGTTCGCTTGCTTGAACAAGCACACAAAACTTGGATCGTGGTGACTAAGAAATAGCCTTATATTCAGGGTAAATTTTTCAAAAGTGACAAAGAAAGAATAAAAGTTAGGCTCATATAAACTTATAAATATAGAAATATTTCCAAAAAAAAATTTAGACATTTTTATGACAGCTTTTTTACATAGTAGCCATGGGATATATTAAAAGATAGTATTTAACATTTTTAAACTAAAATCAGTTTACTACTTTTGTTCCACAAACAGTATGTATGCGTGGATTGCGTGGAAGGCATTGCTTTAGTATTTTGTTTTTATGCACCACTAAAATAAAATTACCAAAAAAAATTTTACTGCGTTATCAGTATAAAGTACTGATTCAATATATCTGGGTTTAAGTAAAAAGCAATAAATTTAATAAATAATCTCATAAAAAACTCAATAGTCAATCCCAATCGGTGGATCTGTTTGTTCCGGCAATGTCTCGATTCTCCGTGAATATGCAAGTCGCGTAGAAAAGTCGAGTATTTTTTATGCATTAAAGCAGTAAGTAAAATAAATACTAACCATGTATGTTTAGGAAAAACCGTTCGGTCAAGCAAGGAGGCAACATGATGGCTGTAATACGCAAATTCCTGTCGGGTACTGGCTTGGATGACGCCCTCACGTTGTTTGGTCTTGCAGAGCAGGACGAATCCAATAATGAGTAATTCACATTTTGACCATCTGTCAGGGATATGCTTACACATCTGGTGACAGTCGAGTTGGCATCATATCTCATACCTTATAATCTTCAGGGGTGTGTTTCCACATCATATGAGCTGATATGGTGGTAGTGGTGCATCCGTGCATGTTAACTTTTTCTTTCTCTGTTAGAATGATATGAGTGTTAATATTTTGTTGGTTTCAGAACATTGGACTCGGCGTATCTGACAATGGTGAAACATGCGAAGCTGTGAGTATCTAGTGATGAATCCAATGAATGATGAGCTAAATTAAAAATGCTTACACATATTTTTTTTTAAGTACATATAGATTTACGAACCAAAAGTTTGATTATTTATTGAAAATCTCAGTACATTTTTCTAAATATATTTTGCAGCTATTTCGATGTAAACGCGACCAAGGAAATACTTGATGAGTTCTTGCCAAGGATTTATCCATGGTCGTCTGATACAAATACACTACATCAACTAATGACATTCCTTCCTGTATCTTTGGCGCCTGAGTATGCTGCGCAGGGCCATGAACTATGGTTTGATAAGATGATGGAGTTATGGGAAACTTGTTATAATTCGTCATGTGGTATTGCTGTAAGTTCGTAATTTGATCTGTGATTTCTTGCGAGGATGTATTTGTTGAAGTTAAACCTCAATCGGTCATAAGTACTTTAAACTAGCAGTATCAGTTAATAGTACATTACGATATTAGTGCGTTAAAATGGTTATAACATGCGAGGCGGAATTTCAGCCGTAATTGAGCCGAGCATGTTATAACCAATACGCACGTATATCGTACGACGTTTTTTAACACATTTGCGAGGAAACAGAAAAAAAAGATATTCACAATACAAGTACAAAGAAAAGAAAATTTGAGAAAAATGGCGCGAGGATTATTTTCTGCCGTGGCTGCGTGAAAATGTTGGCAAAGACGCTAGAGCATGCAGCCAAGTTTTTAACTTACCGAATAAACTGTTTTTTTTTATTTTAAATAAACTCTATCTGTGAATGCACACTGTTGCTTTCCCGCCATTTTAACAGCGCGCTAGCGCTGCCTACTGAGTGGCGCCGCGCGGCGATTAGTTCGAAATTTGAATAGCAACAGCGCGCTGCTCACTAGCTGGAGTCGTGCGGCGGCGATCAGTTCCATATTTGAAATGGCAAATAATACTGTTATGGAATTTGTATGGACTATAACTTAACTATTTGCTTTGGTAACAAACGCGTTTTTTATAACCCGCTTTACATATTTAAAACCGGTGGAATTACATCAGCTTTACGAGCAAGGGTGTTAAAAAAGTACTTTTGATCGCAAACTCACGATAAAAATGCTTGTGAACGAAATTACGAAACCCTTATCAAAAGAATAAATTAATAAATATCAATCAGAATTCTTAATAAGTTAAGGAGGTTGGTAAAAACACCACAGAAGCTCACAAAGTTTTTAAAACTCAAAGAAAACAGGTAGATATATGTAAAAAAATAGTAAATTTAACATTTAAGGAGGGTTAAAATTACTCAATCCGATTATTATTATATTATTATTATATGTTGAATTAAAAAACATTGTCTGTGATAACTTCGTGGGTGATGTATAAAGTAATTCAGTCACTTGAATAGAAATCTAAATTATGAAGACCAAGCAGGGGTAAATTGTGAATGAAATGTGATTATGACTAATGCGCTAAAGTATTTCACAAATTTTGCCTGTTTTAATTTTTACTCTATTTTGAGTGATCGAGAGTATTGCATATTTATTCATTAACTTTAGTATACTTTACCATATTCATCAGAAAACGTACACTAAATGTTTTAATTTTTTAGGATATGATCATGTTGTTTGCTGAATTGGCAAAGCGTAATCCAGGAGCCGTCAACTGGAATCCTTATATCGTTAAACTATTTACGAGGTTCCTCCAATCATTACACTTGCCAGTTACTTACAAAGACATACAGTTATCAAAGTCTCATTCCTATGGTAAGTCTATCAGCTGTAAAAATTATCAATTATACCGCTAAATAGCGATGTGCATGCAGTAATACCGTGCTTACTTTTTAGATATGAAATATGTGTCTATGTTTATCGTATGGAGCATAAGTCCCGATGGGGTGGTTTTAAAACACCTTCGTAGTTTCATGGCTGGAATAGAAAGTTATCTACATAGCGCCAACGCTGGCCACTGGTCTCACAAACTGAGATATCTGCTGAGAAAAGTTGCAAGAGAATTTTTGAACAGGTACTTTGTAATTAAGACCAAATATGAAAATATATAAATACGACCTTTAGCACCTTGTAATACTAAAAAACCAACATATTTTAATGTAAATATTATCAAAACAATAATAGCGATAACGCCACGATATTTTCTGAATGACCCATTTTGGTGGCACTTGTCAAGGAACGCTTCGCCTCTTTTTGAATAGATGGGATGAAAAAACAAATATGGTTCGAAATATTGTCGGATTTTATAATATAAATACAGCAATAAATATTATAATCATAATTCATATTTTAGGGTGAACAAAGAACGTGAGAAGCGCCCGAGGCTCTTAAGTCGCTGGGAAAACAAATCGCCAGAATCTTTTAAGTTACGAGATGAAGACATTACAGAATTCGTAAACATTGTCCTTGACCCTACGCTTCAATGCGTATTTAGCCGCTGTCCACCTGATATGTCATTACCGTTACAACATCTGGCGGCACTTAGACCCGCTATCGTGATTCCACCCTTACTGGAAAAATTGAAAACATCATTGACTTCTTTGACTGAACCCCATAGAGTCACTGCAAGTATGTCGGCGGTGGCAGCCGTTGCTAGGTCAATGGCACGAGGTGGTAGAGTTGGCTTTCCTGAAGGACCAACACACATAATACCATTCCTTATGGCAGTCCTTCCTGGACTAGACCCGAACGACATCAAAAAGACATTGGTCACATTACATTTTATAATGACATTCAGTTGGATAGTTCCAATCATAGATTGTAGTACTGCGCATGAATACTGGCCAGATCTAACCGAGGAAGAGCTGTTGACGTGTGAGTCCACCGCACAATTTGAAGACTTTATATTAGTGTTTTTAGATAGGCTCTTTGTTATAATTGAGTCGAGTGTGGCAGAACATGTGCGCCTTGATAGTAAAGAATCGCACTGTACTAGAAGCAAATCTGATGGTCTTATGGAGACTACTATATCGACAGCTACAACAGCTGTACTCATGCAGTGCTCTCCGAAAATATTTAAGGAAGCTTTGAGAAAATTCACAAAGTTTGCAACAGAATCGAATTTTGAAAATGTCTCTGCTAACATGGTCGGAGTTATGTTACGTATTTTTGCACGCGTTGACAGCGAATCAACTTTGGCAATATTCGTACCGAAATTGTGCGAGGAATTAAATGAGCTCTTGTCTACAGACGATGCACTTCGCAATGAGAATCCGTCACATGAGTTGTTGTATCGTCTTATACTGTTGAATCATGTGGTTGAATGTGATGGTTCTGTGTTATTAAAATATGTGCCCTATTTATTGCCAGTACTGGACAGGGCTCTGAAACTGCACTCTGATTTTGCATTATGTCGCGCTTGCGATATTCTTAGCAATACACTTCTTTCCTTTCATAGCGTTGACTTGAAGGAATTTCGTAGTTCTCCAAAAGATTATTCTGAAGCCCCTGAAAAGTGGCTGCCTATTCGTGAATGGGGTCGTGGATGTATGATGAAAGATGCCAACTTTAAATGGCACGTGCCAAGCGCTGAAGAAGCGGAATGTGCCCAGATGCTGGTGAATAGGTATTCAAAACCAGAGATGTCGAGATTACGACAATGGATTAATGAAGGGCGAGCGACGTGTCGAGGCCGTCTTTCGAGAAGTTTACAAATAATTTTCGCCACGATGTCTTGTGTCAATTTTTATCCTGTGCCGGAGGAAAAACCATTTATGATGTAAGTATTGAAAGGTTATCCTGTATCCATAACAGAAGTTGAAATAATTCTTAATTTTGGCTAGATAATTTGAGGTCCAAAGAGAGTATAGTCTGTACCAGCGCCGTCTGGTGCAGAGTAAGTACTCTTACTAGTTTCTCTTTCTACCGCCAAGCAGTTGTGCTTGCATTACTGTGTTCCGGTATGACGGGTATAATGGCAGTGAAATTTTTGGGTACTGTGGCCAACTTGTGACATAAGATGTAAAGACATCTTATGTCACAAGTTGGCTACATGCATAGGGCTGTTTCCTTGTGGGGGTTGTATATTTACAAATGTTATAGGAACCACTTGTCTGTAGGCGACTGCAGACTTACCATCAGGTGGGCAACCCGCTTGTATGCCAACTAAGTTGTGTAAAAAAGTATTTTAAAAATCTTCAGCCTGAACTGTTCACCCGTCGCATGCTTATAATGTATATTTCAACTCGCACCGTAAAACAACTATGCTCACTAGTTTTGCAAACATTTTAGCGTTTTTAAATTTTTGATATTTCAGCATGGTGAAATCACAGGTACCAGCAACGAATATACCACTTGTTAATGGCATTAAACACCGCGTGACTTTGGACGGTGAAAATATGAGAGTGGCCTTAGTAAATTTTCTTCAAGAAGTTCAAGCTCACATGCTCGTCAATGCTTCTGACGATACTCGCTCATTCGAAATATTGATACAGGTATACTATTTTAAATCAAAATCAATCAATACCCAAATAACTTTTACCTACCAGCGATTCGGGCCATCTTTTAGCTAATAAGAAGAATTGATACAAAAAACTTGATTTAAAGGTATGAAGAGGCAAATTAGATTATCCCGTCTTATGCTAATTAGGTTCATAGTTTCCTATTTTCTGATAGAAAAGTAATTCACATATTTACTTACACCCTTTTTCTGTACATCCCTTTTTTTGCTATACAAGCTTCGCAGTTAATTGCTGACGCAGACATCACAATTTAACATTCTCAATAAATATTGCTCTTCAACATAATTAATAATAATAAAAAACTCTTCAAGGATCTCCAAAGCGTGCGCTGTCCGCATCCAGCCGGCTTCCGCTATCTTCACTACATGGTCGGTCCACTTTGTGGGGGGCCTAGCAACGCTACGTCTCCCTATATGCGGTCGCCACTGGAGAACTGTCCCTCCCAACGGCTGTCCATCCTCCGAACACTGTGCCCTGCCCACTGCCTCTTGTGCTCGCAATTCTTTGGACTACTATGTCGGTGACTTTAGTTCTTCTGTGGATTTCATAATTTATGATTCGATCACGCTAAGAAACTTCGAGCAAAATCCATGTTTCTTGCCCTTTGGGTGAATTTGACCCTTCTGATGAAAACCAAATACTCTCATCGACTGGCATACTGACTGACTTCCATCCTCCTAACGAACTCAACACTTGAAACCTGAAAGCAAGGTCAACGTTAATATTATAAAATAGACATCATAAAATTCTAGTTATGGGACCGCGTTGTGGCACTGAGGGCACCCCGCGCGTGCATAAGGTTCGAAGCGCGTCTTAGAGCTGTCGGAGCTATGGAAAAGATTCTAGAAAGTCGCGGTGGGCCCGGCGACGATGAGAACGACACGACTAGACCGCGCATGATATTAGCAGATGCGGTGCGAGTGCAGGATGAGATGAGGGCGGACCTATTGGGCGAAGCTGGGGTAACTCCGACTGTCTTCAAGGTGTTCAACGGCTTGTTCGAACTCTGCTTCAACAGTTACAGCACGGTAAGAAGTGATTTTTCAAATCTTTGTCTTCATTCCATCCATTAGATTTAGTGGCCATCCATAAATATGATTTCACTCCAGTATCATCGACGAAAAAAGAATCAAAATGCACACATAGCACGCACATAATGTGTACTGCATTAGTATTGGCTTAACACTAAATAGTAAAATATTGAAATTTTATGGTGAAATAGTTATTTAAATAAATTGTTTCACTTTTATGAGGTTTCATATTGTAGGAACTTTCAACTCTTCCTTTTAAGCTTTAATTTCGTAACGTCACATAACCGTTTATATGACCTCTAGCTTTCTGCAAGATCCCATGTATATTTTTATATAAAAACTCATTAACATAGGTTCTACATCTTTTGCAATGTACCTGTACCTGTGTATAAGAAAGATTGAGGTATCATTTCAGATGTTTTACTTAAGCCAACGTTTTTTAAATTTAGGTTGGTAGTGTGCTACATATCCTTTATCTCCTACCTAATTTATGCGTTCATTGCACTGCTGAATCACCTTAAAAATAATAAAATATACAATTAATTAATTAAAATAAAGACTATTAATGCAGGTCCGAATACTAGCACAAGCTCGCCTCAATATAGTGCTAAATGCATTCCCGTATTCATCTCGCTTGTTGGCTCCAAAACTCGTGAAGCTGCTCGTTGATGGGGGCGAGGGGGAAGAATGGCAAACTCGGCATAAGGCCGCCTTGTACATGATACTGGGGCACCGCATAACGCCGATGATAGCGAAGCAGGACTGGCACGTAGTCAGGACACTTTGGCCCGCGATACTCAAAGCCCCGTTGAGCGAGAAACCTAGTATATTGAGGTAAGTTTGCAATGAAGAGTAAATTCGTTTTTTTCCATTCCTTATTTAAATAAAATACTGACATGTGGCTTAACTTAACATTCCTTAACAACTTGCTGATTACATCTCTTATAAATAAAAGCTAGTGATAATAAAGTTCAAATTGGCAAAGTAAATGGAATCAGTAGTAGGCGCATAACACATTGCACCGGACACCGCTGCGGTGCACGGAGGGACGAAAACCGCATGCGGCTGCGGCGGCACGGAACCGTGCCACCGTACGGTTTGCTCCGTATCACCGTCCGGAGCTGCGGTGCACGACGACGCCCCGCATCACCCCATTCACTAAGAATCTGTGCGATACAGTACTATTTGCAGATGATACTTCTTTAATATTTAAGGTTGATAGAGGAAATGGAAATACTGACGTTGTAAATAGTACTCTCTCTAAAGTATTGCATTGGTTCACTATAAATAATTTATCTTTAAATTCACGTAAAACTAAATGTATTAAATTCTCATTGCCAAATGTAAGAAAAGTGGATACCATAGTGAAAATGAATAATGAAATTGTTGAATTCATCGACTTTACTAAATTTTTGGGTATAACACTAGATTCTAGATTGCAGTGGGATCCACATATTGAGTCCTTGGCTAACAGACTTAGTTCTGCAGCATATGCAGTTAAAAAAATAAGACAACTTACTGATGTTGAAACGGCAAGATTGATTTACTTTAGTTATTTTCATAGTGTCATGTCATATGGAATACTACTGTGGGGATCGGCTGCTAGTATTGAAAGTATTTTTGTACTTCAAAAAAGAGCGGTTCGCGCTATTTATAATTTACGAGCAAGAGATTCTTTAAGGGACTTATTTAGAGAAATTAATATATTGACTTTAGCAGGACAGTACATTTATGAAAATTTGATTTATGTCTATAAGAATTATAATACATTTGAAACCAATTTCCAAATTCATCATCTAAACACAAGATACAAAAATAAACTTGCCGTTCCAACATTCAGGCTTCAAAAAACTAGAGGCTCGTTTATGGGGAAATGTATAACCTTTTATAATAAGCTTCCACAAAGTGTTACCGACTTGCCTTTTCATAAGTTTAAAGCGCATGTAAAAAAGACTCTTATGAGTAAAGGATATTATAAAGTCAACGATTATTTGAATGATGCCAATGCCTGGTGTTAATTTTTCAGATAATGAATCGTGTTGTTATGTATAACCATTTGTATAAACAAATATTATTATTTTTGGTAATAAGTAGTAAGAAGAGAACTGACACATCTAATCTTGTAATGGAAGTTGAGCTCAAACTTCTGCTGTGAGGTCAGCTTCCAATTGACGACTCTGTAACAATACAGGGAGAAAAAAATAGCCCTTGCTGGTTTTCTTGCTGGTTCTTTCCAGTACAAGGTCTCCCGCCGTAGACTTGTGAACCAATGGCGTAGCTGCTTTGACGTTCAAAAGAGATTGTAACAATCCAATTTGAATAAAAGATAATGAATTTGAATTTGAATTATTTATGTTGAGATCTATTAAGCGTATGCACGTCTTTTCTACGCAAAAATCCGTACGATACTGCGGCACAGTGTGGCATACCCCGCGGACCGCACCGCATCACCGTCCGGGAGTGCGGTGCCGTCGCGCGCGCCGCACAACCGCACGGTGATGCGGTGCGATTGTGTTATACCCTGCGGTTTTTGTATACAAATTAAGATTCTCCAGTCAAAATTAAAAACCGCAGCACCGCACACCGGAGCGGTGTCCGGTGCAATGTGTTATGCGCCGTAGGTTTTGTGCGGGGAGCATGATGCGTCCGCCTTTCGAATGGCTAAATAAATGTATTTGAGAGCGGTAGGTATAATAATGGTTTAAATTCACTAAGACCAGAAAGGTGACTTTGACAAAGTTTTGAAAGTTGCCTTCACGCACACGTTGTTTCGTTACGATCTTCTCTGAGGCTGCATTCTTCAGATGAGCTGCTCTCTAGAAGTCTAGAGCAATGAACACTGGTTTACCTATCTTACAAAAGTAATTCGCAAATATGTATCTTACTAAATATTGCGTGTAATCGTATATATTATACATTATATCGATCGACAAAAGCAACTGTCCTTTTCACTCCTTAAGAATATCTGTCAAATTTATCGCTTTTTGTCGAGCATGTTATCTTAGCTGTCAAATTTTGTTTATCGAGAGTCGCACCGCCGCACTGAATGAAACTTAGAAAAAGTATTTTTATGTCGCATAGAACCTGCAAGACTCGAAACAAAAAAGACGGAATGATCATGGGTTCAACGTTTTGAACGCTCCTTTGACGTCACATTCCGTAAAGATAAATTGACACTCAGTGTACATACAGTTAGGATTGACTTTTTCCATTTAAATTTAAATCTGAATAAATGATTATGTGTTTCAATTTAATCACTTGGAACAATAATAAGTTTCCTTTAAATATTTGAATATCTTAAAAATTGTAAAATCTTACTTTACTCTATTTTTCGAGTATATTGCGCTTAGAAGAAATCGTACGGGCCGTTTTTCCATACAAACGTAGTCCCCTGTTGTTTCCTTCCTGGGTAATGACTCTATTTTTTCCAATAAAATCAATGACCACTATTACCATGTTCCTCTGTTTTCTGCTATATTCAAACATCCAGCAAACAAATTCAACGACATTATACGAAGAAAGCAAAACATAGAAACACAGATAAAGCTTTCTTAAATTTTTGATGCAAAAAATAATTCAATCGGACTAGTTTTGGCGAGGAAAATAAGGGACTACGGAACGTATATTTTGTGTACTTTTTATAGGTATTTTCGGTCCGAGCTGCAATTGTCTTTATCGCGCTCAGTTCGATTTGTTCGGGGCCACATCTCGACAAAGCAATACACTTTACAAATATCTATTTTTGAATTCTCTCGACCTTAGTATTTCCTCTGAAGGGGCATACGTTATTGGCTACACTGACAACAATAATAATATATGGAATACTAGTTAGCCCGGCCACGCGATGCTGTGGCTCGGTAGTTATGGTACGTTAGATCAGTGTTATACTAAACTTCGTAATGTAGTCAAATTAAAATATAATAAACGAAACATTCCAGAAACTCGGTTATGTCGTAAACATAAACACTAATAACGTGGATTAGACTGTAATATGAAGATATTAAAATACGACGCCATCTATTGGATGATTACCAAATCCAAGTGCTGTGTCGATAATTACACCGCAATCTGTTTCGAACTTATTGAATTTCCAAACAATTAAATTCGCAATAGTATATTGAAGTCAATAATCGAAATAAAAACTATTTTATATTTTAAGTGGAACCAAATTACATACAGTAAGTCAAATTTCATCAAAATCGCTTAAGTAGTTTCGGGGTTTATCCCGAACAAAGAATATTTAATATAGAAAGATTATTTATTTATTTATTTAATCTTTATCGTACATAAAACAAAAGATGTACAAAAGGCGGACTTAATGCCTGAGGCATTCTCTACCAGTCAACCAGTAAAATTTATTATTTTCTTTATGTATTCATTGGTCTGTTGCTTATTTTAAGAATGTGTAAAATTACATGGGCGTACCCAAGGTAAGGGCAGGTAGGGGCAGTCATAAACCGTTTTGCTGATGACCCTCGAAAGTTATTTTTAAAATAGCTTTTGTATAATTAAAGAACTTTATAAAAAACACCTATTTTAATTTACGTTTATTTATTTAACTATGTGCTTAAAAATATCTGATTTGACTCAAGGCCCAGAACCTGGGTACGCCCATGTGTAAAAATGTGAATTGTTGCAGACTAGAGTATTCGTTCAGCGAGTGCATACACCGCTATTTCCCGACTGTGAATACACGGTTGACAGTTACCCAATCTGCCGTCGACGCAGCAGCGTGCTTTATCAATGAGAAGCAAATCGGCGACCCGCACTTCGCCAAAGAACTAGACAACGCCGTCGCCAACGAAATTGCTAATTCAGATGACACGGAGAAAGCCTATATTGATTTGATGGAGGAATTGGTTGAGATAGCTGAAACGCCAAATATGTAAGTCCCTACTATATCTGATGTGCAATTCGTCTCTTTTTTCTGCTAATATGTATAAAAAATTTCAACATTATAGGTAAGGTCATTTTTAGTAAGTGCAAGTACCATAATGAATTTATTGTCACTAATATAGAGTGCGGTCCATAATTTGATATCAACGCTCGTTTGCGCTATTTGCACGCAAACAATCGGCCCAAAACTCATTTGTAAGCGATATGACGTAATCAATGACGTCACCGATTGATGCTGACAGCGCTAACAGAAAAGAGGTAGTGCAAGTGTCTCCAGAACTGTCAATGTCAAAGTCAACATCAGTTTTCCGCGGAGTGTTCTTTGTATTTTAGTTTGTTCGATTTTTTTTAATTTCTCCAAAATTTCTTTTCAAATAATATTGACTGTCAGCTTGACAGCCACAGATTGAAAGCTCAGTCCAAAATTGATCTAAGTGCTTACGTCCGTGAGCAGTGCAAATGTTTGCACTATTGTCTGATTATGGACCGCACCCATCGTCTGTTGTCGACGTACATAATAATACATGTATCGTGCAAGTACAGTTGTTATCAAAGGTCCATTTTAATTTGTTTCTTATTCATCGTTCGGAATTTGTTAATTATTCATCGTTTTACAAAATAACCCGTGAAAATATAATAAATTTATCAAAGCCAAATATATTGACAACCCTAGTAGGCTGTTATGTCAAAGAACCGGAATACGGTACCTGTCATTCTGCGTAGTTTAATTTTACTGAAATAGGGTATGCACATCAATGAAAAAAAATATTAATTTTGTTTTAGCGGTAAGTCATACAGTGATACTAAGTGAACTTTATAAGTGACCCTTTAACCTCCCTTTCGTTTTACAGATATTTTTGTAACAGGGTGTACTAACTACTATGATATCACATAAATTCCACTTTCAGCCAATGGCGACGCCTTGAATTAGCCACGCAAATGCTGTTACAAGGTTGGTCTGCCCATACGCAGGTCACACCTAGAGTGGTCAAATTCGTTGTTTCGTCGCTCATCCACGACGACTTATTAGTGCGCGGCACCGCCGTGCGGCTGATGAGTTTCGTGCTCAAGCAACGCAAGAGGCCATTGAAAAAGATCAAAGTAGACCCGTATGAAATTGCTAATGTCCCCAAACCAGAAAAACATGTGCCAGGTAAACAATTTGTAATAGATTTGTATGGTGAACAATAAAATTTGCCAATTCTTCATTTTTAAGTTCATGGTTGAACGAAAAATTTATAAAATTTAGTTTAAACTAAAATCGCTTAGTATCAATTGTCTGACGATCGGACTGTTACGACTGACTTACTAGTAAATCTTCAAAAAGTATTGAAGTCTTCGGTTCTTAGCGAAGAAAATGATGCAAAGCATATTATTATTTCAAGACTGCTTTCTTTGACAAACTTAACCTCCAAACCAAGAGGTGATGCCGAAATTATTATTGTAGGATATAGAAAAGACTTGGAGTGGGCGTTGTGGTCTGAAGACAGAATACCAAAGACTGATGAAGACTGGGATAAGCCGTGGCTAAGAAATCCTGTTTATGGATTTTATGCATGGCCTGAAAAACTGGAGGTACAGTAAATTTTTTAATGTTTGTATGTACTAATAGTAGTAGAAATAAAAAAATATTCAATAAATAATACTCGATAGACAGATCGTTATATTTTTAATGTTTACTTAAAACCTTAATATAAACTAATATATGTATGTTAAGAAAAATAACTACATAAATAATATAATAGTGGCTTTTTAATTTACTAAGTTCAATATTTACTTCTTCTTAGTGTTGCAAATAGAAAATTGCCAATTTTTGCAGGTAGCAGCACCGGCAAGCGATCAATGCCTAGCGTATGACATGCCACCAGAACAAATGGAAGAAGGAGAACGACACCTGTACGAGTTCTTTATTGACGATGCAAATGTGGATAAGCTAGTGCGGTACCTGACTGTTGATGAGAAGAAGAGGGATAGATTTAACATGTTGCGGGCTGCATTGTTCAAGGTGAGTTTATGTTGTTGATCACAATATTAAGTACAATAAAACCCTTTAGAAGAACTCTGTATAATGTGTTAAATAGGTTCAAAATAAGTTATTCGCTAGTGACGCTCTAGTAAACAAGAATAATTTTAGTTATTCCATAAAAATTATGCAATGGGTTTATTGAAAAAAAAAATACAATTTTCTTTATGTTGTCTCAAAATACGATTGAACTGAACTATGCATAAAAGCATCATTTTCTCCCAATAATATTGTAAAGAGTAAAAAATCAAGGAAAACTTCGTACTTAATTTAAAAAATCTTATTGTCACTATGTCGTGTCGTAAGTTACAATCTTCTCGGGCAGATGATATTCGCGCACTTCGGCGAGAGAGTCGCCAACAAATTCATAGCGCACGCGGTCCGCTGCGCCAGCCAAAGTCTGGAAGCGTCGCAGAGGTTTGCGGCCGAAATAGCGGCAGCTGCCATCCGGGCCCCGCGGTACTGGCGTAGGGAACCAGCGCAAAACATGTACAAATCGGCCATGAAGATCCTTACTAATGGTAAGTCGATATGACTCGTTACAGCGGGCCTCAAAACCGATTTTCCATTACCGTGATTGATTGAACAGAAAAATATATAATCTCATCAAAAAAAATATAATCTCGCTAAAACTCAGAAACGACTTGACGGATTTAAATATTTATTTTTTTCTTTTGTTCCCTTTTATACAGGGATGGTTTAAAAAGTAAAATAATATGGAAAATTCTAAAGAAAAGCTTAAAAATAATAGAAAGGAATAATGGATATTTCGTTTGGAATTTTTTTATACGGCTAAGTGGCAAACAAGCATACTGCCCACCTGATGGTAAGTGGCTCTTGTGAGATTCGCAGCAAATCTACCCCCACAAGAACCATAGTGTACGTTTCCAACTTGTAACATGAGATGTAAAATCATGGTACCCAGTAATTTCACTGCGGTATCTTACCCTTCAAATCGGAACATACAATGCAAGCACTGCTGCTTTACGGCAGAAATAGTTAAGACGAAGGTACCCAAGCAGACGACCCTGGTACAGAGTGTACCCCGATAAAATGACGCTACACTTGCACCAAGTAGTTTTACGTTTTACGATTTCGTAAAAAGTAAAAACTTAATACATAAAAAAATGGGTCGTTTCACTATTAAATATATGATTCTCGCCGTACATTTCACCTTTTTAAATGTAAAGGATAAAATAAAAGTAAAATTGAAACTAGAGATGAAATATTAAGCGCAATTCTTACGTATTTATATACTACGTACTTTTACTGTTACTTTTTACGAAATCGTAAAACGTAAAACTTGGTGCAAAACCGTCCGTTAGTGTTTTGTGCCAAAAAAAACAACGCTCCACGAAGGCGATTCTCATTGCTCGATGTGCATTATTTATTGCCGGGTACTGTACACACACACACACACACAGTAAGCGTCGATGGCGTAGTGCGTAAGGCTGTCGCCTTCCAATCGGGAGGTAGCGGTTCGAACCCCGCCACGTACCAATGTGTTTTCAAATTTTGAATTCATATGTACGTTTATTCGACGCTTTTACGGCGAAGGAAAACATCGTGAGGAAACCTGCACCTGGGAAGAAAGAATTTCTTTACAGGTTGTGTGTGAAGTCCAACCCGCACTTGGCCAGCGTGGTTGACTAAGGCCTAATAGCCCTAGTTTAGGGTAGGCTCGAGCCCCTCGGTGGGGACGTATATGAGCTGTTGATTGATTTTGATTGATTGACTGTACACACCGTTGCCCCTTTATAGGGTTGACTGCGGTGATGCCGGAGACAATGGAGGATTGGGCGCATGCGATCGCGCACGGCGCGGACAAAATGGACCCGAACCGCGGCTTCGAGGTGGTGCAAGGCTTGCTGCGGCTGTGCGCGCCCGTGGACGATGCGCTCGCTAACACCGACCAGAGCACTTCCTTTTTAATCTGCGCAAGACTTTTTGCGTTGCAAGTAAGTCATTCGTCATATTTAACATGAGAATAATTTTGTATACAAACGTGTTAACTGTTAATGAAATTGCGCAAAACCTGAAATTAATTGGTTTAGAATCGAGAGTAGCGTCGATTCCAGTAATAAATCAGAATGTTTTTTTTTTTTTTTAATTGCAGAAAGTTGGCAAACAAGCAAACTGCACGCCTGATGATAAGTGGTAACAGTCGCCTATAATACATGTAGCTCCTGTGAGATTCGCAGCAAAACTGCAACCCCCACAAGAACCACAGTGTACGTTGCCAACTTGTGACACCAGATGTAAAGTCACAGTACCCAGTAATTTCACTGCCATATCTTACCCTTCAAACCGGAACACAGCAATGCAAGCACTGCTGCTTTGCGGAAATCCTGTATTGAGAAAGATAATTTTCAATCACGCCGCTTTTTAAATTTATTTAACTGTATCGTCTATATCTCATATCATTGGTGCGACGACACATCGCACTCGCAGGCGCGTGACCATAGTGTTTTAAATTTGCAAGATATGCAACAAAACAAAAAAAAAAGGAAATATGTTAGTAAATAATCCGCAAAAATTTATTATCATAACTAATATAATTTTTTGCTGTTAGCAATAACCGACTTTGCGATAGAAACAGCAAAAACTTTACTTCCTGAAAAATCTTGAAAGAAGTATGAAAAATGCTGCAATAAATACGTCGTATAGTGGATTAAATCTACCACCGTGGCTGAAGGTTACATAGAGGCATCAATCCAAAACAAAGTCAAAGTTTTTAATAAAATGCCATTTATTGAAGACAAAAGTTGTAACGAAATTAATATTATTATGCCTTCATCCTCTAAAAAGTCTGAACAGTCTTCTGCCCCAGTTATAAATTTTGATAATAATTGTAATAAACAAAATGTGAACTACTATGACTCCTTATAAATATTTTAACTATAGTTACAAGTTTGTTTTATTAACCTATAATTATGGTCGTAGAAAAAGTAATGTATACAACTGCGTTAGAAATAGTCAGTAGATTAGAAACCAGCTCTCGTATTACAATAACCATCATTTTAGTACAGTGGCATTAACTACAATTTTATGTAACACATGCTTCTAACTATGACCATATTAATGTTGTACAGTTTTTAGCTGTTTTGTAAAGCACCCATTTTTCACTAAACACACAAACGACTCTTTGTGAGGTACGTTATACATATGTATGGTCTGTCGAAATAATATGTTTGCATGAGAAAATAATAAGGACTTTCAAAAACCCTACATAACTTAACCTCACACAGAATACTGAAAATCGAAAATAGTTACGTCACTGCCAAGAATGTTACCATTAATACGATTTAAAAAATACTAAAAATGCCATGTAAGCACATTTAATCGAAAGACTATACACAACTATCCGCCGTTTGTACTCTTTTTGTGCCCGGTTTCTATATTCAAAAAACGATCTGTTTTTGCTACGGACAGTTGTATTTTGACATAGTTTCCATAGAATTAATGTCAAAATTTAACTGTCCGTAGCAAAAACAAATCGTTTTTTTAATTAATTTTGTAACCGGACATTGGTGTTATACAGATGGAACAAGTACACGTAGCCACGAATCCAGTATGGTTTATAAAAAAAAGATAATTACTATCGGACGATTTGCGGAAACGCTGTAAATATATAATTATGTTTGCAGGCAATAATAATGACGCTGCATTGGCGGGCCGCGCCGCTGGCGGCCGATCTCTTCAGGCGGCTGGAGGCGGCCAACTACATGAATCATCCGTACCAAAATGTCCGGGAGAGCATTGGAAGGTGTGTTACACGATTTCAAAATGAACTATAAAATTAATGGTAGATTGTACAAGAAGGGCATAAAATGAGTCATTGTAGCCCGAGACGATTTTATATGTGGATAGTAAGTTGAGGGGTACAATGACTTGTTTATGCCAGTGTTTTACACTCTGCTTTTCACTTCGATTGCGAGAAAATTAAACAATTACTTCAAAATATAAACGAAAATTTAATTATATAGAAACTCAAATATGTAACACAATGTTGAAAAATAAAAGAACTTAAATAATAGCCAATACCCGCCAGTAAACTTTAAAAAAAAATTACATGGTGATGGCTTAGGTACATATTTCATTCTGCCAAGTAATAAAAATAATTCGATGCGTTTTAATAATAACCGGTTACTATTTTTGTCTGGTTTTATGAATTTTGAGGTAAAAAACACAAGACAAATAAATTAAAGCAAATAAATAAATTATCGCAAGTTATTCTGTGAAGTTTTATTGAGCCTTGTTGGCTGTTGGGCCTACGAATCTGTCTAAAAGAAAAATTTACTTTATGCTCTAGAACATAAAAAGCCTATAAACGACATTAAGACGAACTTTGCGAGCACGAGAAGTGAAAAGATCTATTTATTGTTTTAATATCGACAATAACATCGGTCATCACTATGGTTTTCCGTTACGCCCATGACTTATACCAGATGTTTAAATATGTTTATCGAGTATTGACTCGTATTGCAGTTAGATAATGTAACTACTATAAAACATAATTTAAACACAATGGCGAAATATAGGTCAATAACGCTTATTGAGCTTAAGTCATGGGCCTGCGAATCAAGAAACTCGAGAACAGTCCAAGTGCGTGTAAAGTCGGACTGCACTGACGTATCCCGTTCATTTTTTCTTTCAGTCTGTTGTTGACGCTTTTCGACACCGAACTTGTCTTCCCCGGAGGTGATCACGGACCAGCCCCGAGCTTAGACGACTTCCTGAAGTCAGTTTTGCCACGGCTTGCGCCATTGTACAATGAACATGGAGATCTAGGTAAGTATTTTTATTGTGATAAATTGTTGTAACACTTGTGAATTAAATTTTGTCATAGACAAATTCTTTGTCGGAAGATTTACTATATAATCTATTCATTAACAAATTATTGTCCCTGGACTGTTTGGTGCCAAAAATAAAGAAATAAAAAAATCTTACAATTTTAACAGCACCATTCGTTGGAGCAATCGTCTGTGCTTCCGGCATTGTTTTTCTCCTTTTCTCTTTTCTTCTTCATTTCCTGATACGAAACGGCGCCTAATCTCTCTTCGCTTGATGCATGAATGTTTTTGTGGTCTTTCTCACGTCCTTTTTCCTAGTTTATTTCTTTAACGGTTGAAAAATTATTACACAAATTTACGAATCGACAACAAAGTTTCAATTCATATTCCCAGTCCATATTCAAACGTTCGAATTTCAAATCACTTTCCCACGCTAGCGGTTAAAATGGACTTTTCCACTCTAGATTTCGAAGAATAAAGAAAGCCTTTCCGAGCTGGTGAGGTGAAAAAGATGTACGCTATCATGTGTACATTCTCACCCTTTCGGCTTGATACACCTTTTTCGACTAGCCCAGTATAAAAATCGTCCTCGCCTGCCTAATTGGATGCATGTGCTGCGTGTGTTCATTCGTCAAAGTCTACTTTTTAACCGACTTCTAAATAAGGAGGAGGTTTCGCAATTCGACCATATACAGGGTAAATTTTGAGGTACCGGCAACCTCGCAGTATTGGATAGCTAGTATCATTAACTACAATGTTTGTTCTACGACTTTTGATAATTCGTTAGATTTTACTTTCATACAAAAATAAATATTCATTTAATATACCTCTAGAATGTTTGTAACTCTAGCAGCGTTGTCTTCCGTCGTCGTTTATAAATGAAACATAGACTTATCAATGTCACGACAGTGCAATAAAAACTTGAAAATTGATTTTTGTTCAATGTATGTATTAAGTTATCTTAAAACTCGTAAAACAAATGTTGTAGTTAATGATGTTAGCTATCTAATCCTGCGAGGTTGCCGGTACCTCAAAATTGACCCTGTATATATATTATTTTTTTTGTGAACAGTGGTGAAATCTGCGGCTTCCTTGCTGGGCGGTCAGTGCTCAGCGGAGGCGTCGTCGTGCCCGGAGCGGATCGGGACGTCGTCGCAACGCGTGGCGTCCGTCGCCGTCGACGTCGCACACTTGTCGCCCGACCTGCAGATAACTGAGGAGGACGCACCGCAGGTGAGGAGGAAACAGTTAATTACTCACGCAAGATAATTGTAGGGATGCTGACGATTTTTTTTTTGGTAAACGGAATTAACAATCTTGTGCTGCTGAATGCGGTACAATCTTGGAGACGTCGGATCCAACTATGTGTTGATCCGACGGTCATCATTTAGAGCAATTTATTAATTAAAATATCACGCAAGATAATTATAGGGATGCTGACGATTTTTTTTTGGGTAAACGGAATTAACAATCTTGTGCTGCTGAATGCGGTACAATCTTGGAGACGTCGGATCCAACTATGTGTTGATCCGACGATCATCATTTAGAGCAATTTATTAATTAACTATAATGTAAGATAGGTAAATGAAATAATATTATGTCAAAAATGAACCCTTTGCTTTAGTTAGCAATATGTCATTACTTCCTAGAATTTGAAGCGACACTTGGTTGGTGCGATTCCCAGCTAGGATGAGAAAATTTTCAATAATGTAATGATGCAGTTTTTGTTTTTATCAGAATCGGTCCCGTCACGTCTTTGATTATTTTTCCATATAATAGTTTCGGATTTGGCCATCCAGACTCACTTCACATTTTTAGCTTAAAAGATGCTTTTACTGACTAAAAACTGGCAGTAAACGTGATTTGCTTTTCGAACAACATGAAATCGTATCGAAAAATAAATGTTTATTTTAAATAATTAATCGTTTTTCTTAACTATAACACTTTTCTCGCTGATAAAGGTGAAAAAGTTCAAGTTGTATGTTTCACAGGAGATAAGCCCCCCTAGACAAAAGCCACACGTAAATTTTTCCGCAGTCGTTACGCAGAAAAATTTATGGAAATGATATTAGCCTGTTACAGCCTCACGCTATTTTTTCCGCAGCTAATGTCATCTCCATACATTTTTCCGCGGAATGACTGCGGGAAAATAAGCGTGTGGCCTTTACCTAAGGGGTCTGGTTATTCTATTGTTTTGCGCTTACGTAATATTACGATATTTTTTTTAGGGTTCCGTACGTCCAAATAAAAAAACGGAACCCTTATAGGATCACTCGTGTGTCCGTCTGTCTGTCGGTCACAGTCAATTATCTCCGAATCTACTAGACCGATTAAGTTGAAATTTGGTACACATATAAATTTCTGTGACCCAAACGCAGAGGTGTGACGTGTAATAGATGAAATCTGTATATGGGAGGTCATTTTTTTTTTATCTTTTGTAATTATTTTTTACTCAAAAATGCATGTAATGTGGTCATTATTTTGACAACCTTGTTTGAGAAAAGTCGACCTTGCCGTTCTGTTTCAAGGAGCGGCCGGCAAAGTTTTTATTTAAATTACTTGCTGGTTTTATTTAGATTAGGTACTTGCATTTTTGAGTAAAGCACTATACAAGCCTTGGCCTACAATGACTGCTTCGCTGGTCACGCTATGATTGCCTCGAGCTACCCTAGCTAAGCTCTAGGCCTTCCAGCTTGGCCATCATTGCAGCCCTTGCTGTCCTCACTGTAAAGGTCTCGACCTACGGTCTCGGCCTTTATCTCAGCTCGTCCATCAAGTGCTGCACGCTGACCGCGCTGTGTCGGCCTGGAGCTGCGCTACGCTGCGCTGTCGGCGATCATCAGCGCGACCAGCAAAGTAGTCATTATAGACCGCGGCAGTAATGTACCATTACGTATGTCATTTGTAGGCCGACGGCGCCAGTGAAAGCTCCGAGTCCAGGGAGCGCAGCGTTCCGCGCGGCAAACGCAGCATGGACGACAAGCAGCTGGTGGACCGGCTGAGCACGGCGCTGCAGCTGGGGGGGGAGGCCGCGCCGACCGGGCCCAAGGACCACGCGAACGCCGTCAACCTTCTCGCCACCGGTGAGGAAATAGCTGCGTCATAATTTCAAGCGGCGACACATTTATTCTTGACTGGCTGTGCCTGTGCCTGTAAAGTGCCTGTATAGGCCTATGTTGAATAAAGATTTTTGAATTTGAAATCCGGCTCGAAGGACCAATTGTTGTAGGGGATAGTGCTACACCAGATGAAACGACACTATTCGTAATATTGATATAATATTCTTACACAATTACTTAACCCTAAGATGTTACATGCGAAGGTATGAATCGCGAGGTGTGTGTAAACCGACTGCCGCGCTATGATTCAAATTCAATGCACTGACGTTAGTGCTGAATCGGCAATGTGCGGTGTGTGCACCGTACAGTGCCCGCGTCTTCGTTCGCGTGGATGTCCGAAAATAACATTATCGTGATGTTATATAGCCTAAAGCCTTCCTCGATAAATGGACTATCCAACACAAAAATAATTTTTCAATTCGAACCAGTAGTTTGAGATTAGCGCGTTCAAACAAACAAACTCTTCAGCTTTATAATATTATGTATAGATTCGTCACCGAACCAAATAGATTTAAGTATATTAATACTTAAATCTATTTTTTTTATTCATATTCATTTACTAATTTATAAACATGGGTGTATAATTAAATAGGGGTTATCAGTCAATAATATATGAGTGGCTAAGAAGCATATTGTCAACTCGATATAAAACGGTTATTAGCATATGGACGATTGTAACAAGTCATGCATCTTGCTGACCCAAAACTTACCCGATACTTCTAACTCTTAGAATAATAAAATGACAAAATCATACAAGAATCAAAGTGAATTCTATATCGTTGTGTGACGGTGTATAGCTACTCGTGTTTCATTCAGGCTAGTATTTACTTTGATAAACACAAAAAATTACATTTGATGTTTGCTAGTGATGAAAAATGTGTTATTCTTTTGTATGAAAATGGGTATGATGACAGGGTATGAAAAATCTAAAACTAATGGTCCATCTATACAATACGTAGTGAAAAATATCAGACACGAATTATTGTTCGCTCTGTCGAAATTGCAAAAACTACTGACATAAAGATTTAGAGTTGAGTGGGGACACGACGTTCTGCAAAATGTACACAGGCGTGAAGTCGTACGTACGACACGCATCGTCGCAAAAATAGAAACATAGTAACGAAAATGCAAATCTGTTCCCTTTATTATATTAGTAAGTATAGATTAGACATATTGGGCCATACTAATAACCATTGTATAAGCCTTGTATAGTTAAGCAGTATTTTGTCTCTTTTGTTCGAATTTGAAATGTCATTCGGTGAACGTGACAAAACACTTCAGGCTTATACGATGGTTATTAGTAAGGCCTATTGAAACAAATCGTCTTCGACTAATATGATAATGGCGCCGGGCAGTGTTCCGCGGGTGCATGACGCTGTGCGTGCGCAGCGTGAACGCGCGCGTCGGGTCGCAGCTGTCGCTGGTGCGCGTGGCGTGCGGCGTGGCGGCGCGCGGCGCGGCGGCGCGCGGCCCGCTGCAGGAGGAGCTGCCGCGCACCGCCGCCTCCTTCCTGGGCGCGCTGGCGCTGGCGCTGGCGCCGCACCCGCCGCCCGCGCTGCTGCACCTCGCCGCGGGTACGTCACGTCACGTCACGTCACGTCACGCACACCGTGCGGTGTAGTGTAGTGCGGCCCGCTGCAGGAGGAGCTGCCGCGCACCGCCGCCTCCTTCCTGGGCGCGCTGGCGCTGGCGCTGGCGCCGCACCCGCCGCCCGCGCTGCTGCACCTCGCCGCGGGTACGTCACGTCACGTCACGTCACGTCACGCACACCGTGCGGTGTAGTGTAGTGCGGCCCGCTGCAGGAGGAGCTGCCGCGCACCGCCGCCTTTGTCGCAATGTTTTAATTTGTATTTGTTAATTTAGATCCGACAACGTACAGTTATAATAATCCACCAAGTTATAAAAAATTTAAAAATTGTTTTTTAAATAGGTTCCCCCATCGAACCAAGACTACGTCTTTCGGAACCGGCTTCACAGAAAGCAAAAAAGAACCTCGTAAAACCGGATGCACACCCTTTTGACGTCAAAAAGTGCCTGTAAAGGCCTATGTTGAATAAGAATAGACAACATTACCGTGCTCAAGAGATATGTGGTTATTGTAAAACATGCTATCGTTACCGCACCCCAACTGCAGCGACTTCGCTAATGTCAAATTAATCAATGATATGGTATGAACTTCACCATCAATTGTTTCATATCGATCAATCCGTGTCGCAGATCGTTCGTGGTGGGCGAGAATGACGTGCCTTGAGTTCGCACAGCCGCTGTTCTTCTACGGGCTGCCGCTGCTCTGCGCGGAGCCGGCGCGCGCGGTACAAGCCGAGGAGTTCGCTTTGTTGCTTATGCGAGACCCTAGACTCGAGGTACCTACCTAAATGTTACCTGTCTCCGCTCCAATTCTACCTATGTTGTTTTGTGTTTTTTTTATACAACTAAGTTGACAAACAATTATACTGCCCACCTGGTGGTAAGTGGTAACAGTCACCTATAATGTGATTATAATGTCCTCCTAACCATATTCGATCTCGGCGGCCAATCTCAACAGAGACTAGCCATCTGCGCAGGAGATATTATAGTGCACAAGTAACTGCGCAAACGCAAGTGCACTCTCTATTCCTTAACTCGCCTAATCCGATGGGACGGTTTGCCGACACAACCTGGGCGAGATCAGGCGTGTTTTAACGTGCCTTCCGAAGCACGGAGGAGCTTGAGATATTTTGTATTTTAGTCATCCATCATAGGACTGACCACATCAAACGTTGCTTAACCTTAGCAATCGTTCGCTGAGCGCACGCGCCAATGCGCCACCAAGCTCCTCAAACAGTCACCTATAATACATGTGGGACGTGTGAGATTCGCAGCAAATCTGCAAGCCCCACAAGAACCACAGTGTATGTTGCCAACTAGTGACATAATATACGAGTATAAAGTCACGGTACCCAGTAATTTCACTGTCATATCTTGCCCTTCAAACCGGAACATAGCAATGCAAGCATTGCTGCTTTGCGACAGAAATATAGAATCACTCTCCGGTATGCATTGTCAAATGGTATTGTTACTTTAGATCAAGAGTTCTCGCAATTTTTTTTGTTTTCTAGACCACTTGCCACGTATTACGATTTTGGGTAGATACCGTATAGGCTAAATATTTACCGTACTTGGCTTAATATTTACCGTAATGGGCTAAATAATTACCGTACTAGGCTTAATAATTACCGTACTTGGCTAAATAATTACTGTACTTGGCTTAATAATTGCTTTTTTTAATTTATATACTTTAAGATGTGCTTTGAATGATTTCTGACTTTAGAGAGGTGTAGAATAAGACAAATAAAAAAAATAATAAAAAATGATAAAACAATAAATTTTAAGATATTAATTCAATACAAATTTCAAATATTATAAAATTGTGATAATAATTTATCGGGTGTGTCCTATTGCTTGCAAAAAAGTGTATTATTATTTGCGAAAATAAGTTTTAAAATTTCCAAAAAAAATACAATTTAGTAGTAAATAAAATCGTCGTCGGTATGTTTATGTTCTGAGGTGAAAGCAGTAACAAAAAATCTTTGCATGTGGGTTATTCCATAAATGAAAATAAGATCGAACTATCGTGAGCCCCCGTTTACATCTCGCAGACTCCCGTTTTTTTCCGCTCACATAGATCCCTTGTTAGTGGCCTTCGACCCCTGGGGGTGGATATAAACCGCTTTGGGTGTCATCGCTTTGGATGCTCGTTAAAGCTCGATCCACACATTTCCGGGCCGTGTCCGGGACGTGGACGGGACGTGTTCCGTGAAAATATATAATTGCGTACTTTTTATATGAACTCGTTCACATACGTCCGGGTCCGGGCCGGTGACAGCTTCAGTGTCCGGGCCGACACACGTGTGCCCGTCCACCGATATTACCAGTGCACGTCCGAGTTTTATTTAAAAAATGAATGACGAATTATTTAATAGAAGCGATATGCGTCTCTACACTGTTAAACAAAGCCATAATGCATATTGGTTTCCGTAAATGGTGCTTATGGGGTACATATTGAAATCGGTGGCCCTGACATGGCACGGATCTCCGGTCTTGCCGCGGACACGGCCCGTTCACGTCCCGGGCACAGCCCGGATGAGTGTGGATAGACCTTTACGGCCGGTTGCACCAAATTTACGTTTTACGATTTCGTAAAAGTAACAATATAAATACGTAAGAATTGCGCCATAATCTAGTTTCAATTGTAGTTTAATTTTATCCTTTCCGTTTAATAAGGGTAAATGTACAGCGCGAATCATATATTTAATAGTGAAACGACTCATTTTTAGGTATTAAGTTGTTCCTTTTTACGAGATCGTTAAACGTAAATCTGGTGCAATCGGCTGTTAAAGTGTACGATGTTCGTTTGTTCTCAAGGTTCGCCAAGAGGCCGCCAGCCTGCTGACCGGGCTGATGCACTGTCGCGCACTGCCCAACGAGGAGGAAACGCTGCGAGGCCTCAAGCGCAGCTGCCGCTCGAAGGAGCTAGTCGAGAGGCACTGCGGGGTTCTGGGCCTCTGCTCGTACCTCGCCTCGCGGCCCTACAGCCTGGGACCGAGGTTGGCCTATAGTTGTAAAAAACCCCGTTAGCTACCGTTATTTAACCAAATTTCCGGTTAGCTACCCATCAAATGCGGTTAATAACGGTTAGTTATCCCGACTTCGCCGTTAATAAAAATGGTGTTGTATTTGTTTTTTTAGTCATTTAACGTAAACGTCAAACAATAGAGTCTGGCACACGAAACATGAGCTTGGAAAAAAGCGGCAAATTCAAAAATTCTAGCTCTGGTAATACTGTCTACAGAAGGTAAAATCCATTTTGATACTTGAAATATTCTAATATTTTTTTATTTATGTAGCAATTTAGAATGTTAAATTTGTAAAAGGATTGTCGTTTTTTTCCTTTTTTAAAATTAAATATTAGGTAATGTTTAGTTTCAATGAACTTCCAACAATGAACCTTTTATAAGAAATCGCTGTATTTGGATTTCATGAATGTTAAAATTACTTAATATCTGTAATATTTCGACAGAAATTAAGAAAAAAATATTATGAAATTGTTTACTACAAACTATCAAAATCACCATGTTGAACTAAACTACATGGGGACATTGTATCAGTGTTGCTACTTGAAAAAATGTCAGGTTCATCTTTCATTAGCCAAACTCTAATACTGCACCCACGACACAGGAGAAACTCCTAGTGTGGGGCGATGTTTTTTTTTTTTTTTTTAAATTGTACATTGTTACCCTAGGGGTGAAAGTAACGGGTTAAAGACTCATTTAGTAATCTGTGCTCGCGCAGCGCACCAGTACATATTATATAAAAATGTAATAAATGTTCAATGCAGGTAAAAAAAAAGTATCGTCCTGAAAAAAGCAAAATAATCGCGCCAATATTACGAAAATTCCGGTTTTATCGCCCGAATCAAGTTCAAGGTGTTGACCTTGAACTTGATTCGGGCGACAGCGTAGCAAGCATAAAATGCTGTTAAATAACCGTTAATAACGAAAAACGCATTTCTAACTGCGTGTTTAAAATCGTTAATAACCGGCTTCGCATCTATAGGTTGGGCGATGTCTTGTTGGAGCTCGCGCGCCATACTAACGCCCCGGATCCTATCCCGGCGACCATACGCGACGCCCTCGCCGACTTCCGCAGGACGCACCAAGACGACTGGGCCAAGCATAGGGAGCGATTGACCGAAGAGGAACTCGACCTGCTAGCGGATCTGACGTCGCCGCCATCTTACTGTGCGTAAATTTGTAACTAGCGTTATTTCCGGTCCGAGCGGCGATGGGGTTGTTTAGTTTTATGTAGATTTTGAGGTGGTTGTCCGACCGGATTGAACTATCGTTTTATTTTTGTATTTTTTTTTTGTTGTTGTATACGAGTATTATTTTTTTTGTTATGTTTTGATGTGCAAGATTTTATTTTGTGATTTTATTGTCCGGTTATATTCAGTACAATGTAGTTTTGGCGTAATAAACTTTGAGATTAGGTTTGCTTAATTTAAAAAAAATCTTTTTTTTTTCTTCCGAATTGTGTTATTGTTTTAGTTTATGCACAATTACAATATCATAAATAAATGTAATAATAGAAAGCATAATATAAGATCATTCTTGTATGGTATATGAATTATGTTCATCATTGTCTATTCAAATTACGTATTATGTCCACCGGATATAATTATAATGAATATGTGATAGTTTTATAAGTTTTTATAATCTCAATGTGTAATCTGACTATGATCCTTTCATTGCCTTCTATTACGTTTTTTCATTTAATCACTAAATTGCCAAACCAAGTGTAGATTTATCAATATTACAAATTAATCATTCAAATACTAATAAATTGCTAAAATTTATTTTGCTTCTAGTCATTTCTATGGCAAACGTTCGATTCCTCGTATTTTTCAATATTCTTTTAACTGTATTTACTCATACATATGTATTATTCAAATGTTAACCTGTGAAATCTACATCGCATATGGCATTCCGTTCGAACCTTCGACAATGGTTGTGGCTCAAATAGTTTACGTTCTATTAAATAGCGGTGGAGGAATGTTACGGGTTATATTATATTCCAGGTAGTTGGTTACTCTAGGAGTTAGCAAACCGAATTTATATTTCGTTTCAACAATACTACCTACCTATGAATAAACCAATTTCGCAATGCAGGTAATGTTTGAATCTGCACGGATTAGTACTATGATTTTGGAAACTACCGCCTAATTGACCAAAATAAATCAGCATTGTCTGCTAAATATCCGGGTTATTCCTTTTGCTCTTCCCCCAACCAGGGAATACTCCTCGAAAACGTGTATCCGTATTTTCCCCGAACCATGTGAGATAAGAACTTGATGTTCCAGGCCTTTCCGATTTTTCACGAATAATAGCACAAACTTATTAAAGGATCAGCGGCCGCACACAGTGCCGGTGGAAGATGAGCCAGTGTTTTTAACCGGCTATCAATAGGGAGGAAGTTCCAACGTCCAAAAATCCAACGGAACCCATTCTTTGCTGATTTCGTTAGATTATGCAGGCCTATTAGCGATCTCATGGTTTTCAAATGATATCATGATGAAATCGTAGTGTAAAACGAAAAAAAAAAGATTTTCGTTTAGATTTTTGAGCATTCGTTCATTATAATTATCATGATGACATCATTGAAATTATGCCATAGTGATGGTATCATTAGAGATCGGTAATACCAAATCAATGCTTGATTTGGTATTACCGATCTCTATATTACCGATCTTCATGACTTCTTTATCTCAAATTTTATACCATATCATACGATGAAAGATCCATAATAGGCCTGCACATCACCTACTTAGAATGAGTGGTTGTCACAAGTGCTTTGCAAATTAAAAGGGTTTTACTCATTTTTTCGGGGTCAATCGCAGTTGACATCAATTTGTCTTTTACAATTGTGCTGGTCCCTATTTATATATTTATGATTCAACCATCTCGCACTCAGTTCATCACTAACATTATAGAACTAAGATAAGTTACACATTGTGAATTGACGAATCTTGAAGAAAAGGCAGAGCTTAATATTGTGTTAATGAAAAATCGAAGCGATATCCTTAATTTCGAGAATTGCTTAAGGATAGCGCCACCGTCCAAAGAATAGAATAGATCAGCTTTTACTTTGTAATCGTACACTATGTACACGATAAGTGTTTATGCATAAATTAGCTGCTACGTCCTAACACGATCTTCAAGCTGTTACATACTACTTGCTAAGGTACTATTCGGCCGTTACTTATAAATTTATTTCAAATTTTCCGATATAGGCATTGATTTACTACCAAACGTAGATAGAGTGCTTCATACAAAAACGCGCTTGAAATCTGTCCCTAATCGACTATACAATTTTGTACTCGCTGATATATACTTGAATATGCACGCCCGAATGAAAATTACTATAAAGAAAGTACCGTATTTATCGAATTCAACCTTATTCCGCATTATTACGGCAACTTTTTAAGTACAACCGTGAGAAGTTACATTATTTCACACCTAGCCACAGATCAAACGACGTCTTAGTAATTGCTACAAGAAAATATCAACTTTATACTCTCAAACATAATGCTTGAAATTGCTTATCGCGTTGTCGCTCCAACGCAAGAATGAGATAACACATCGTGATACGACGCCCGTGCGAGCGAGACGATTGTGATGTACTGACACTGACGCGAAGCGACATGTTTATGATTAAAATAATTGTTTTTGATTGGTTTTTACGTATAAACCGAATATTTGAATACATGATAAGATGTGTAATGAGTCTACTCACGCAAAATATGAAATCCCATCTTTTTTCTGCCGTTTCTGGCTATTATTACCACAACTTTTGAATGCGCACTTCGGCATGTTTACGTGCCGACAGCTAATCACTTACTATGAAAAGGAACTGCACGAGTCGCGATTGAGCAGTTCTGCACCGGCCTACTTTTCGATCGTTCATGCGCTATCTACGTTTGATAGTAAATCAATGGATATAGGTATCAAAAATATGTCCAACTGTATTTTCGCCGTATATGGTTGTCTCTGCCTACACTTTGATATTTTTGATCGAACAGAGGACATACTACTTACAATAACTACTTTCTTAGACAATATACTCGATAGTTAACCACTTTAATTATGATGTATATTTTCTAGTTATTGTAAGAAGTATCACGGTAATAGTATATAAATACAGTATGTCGACTCGGCCTCTCTTTGAAATTTTATACCTAGGGCCGCTCAGCATCGCTTGGTGCATTGGCTTTGGCCCGCGATAGGGCTTGCTCGCTTCCAAAACTACGAATATTACGCTCACTAACACACCGACTGACTGATATACTATTACCGTGGTAGTATGTTTCATAGTACTAGTAACTATGTATCTAAATGCTTTATGTTGTTAAACTCGTGTTATGTTTGTTGTGAATTGTAATAAACACAACTTTACAAGGTTACTTTTGTAACAGGAGCCAAAGTGTGCTTGTTCAGACAAGTAAATGAACAACTTTTACTATGGGACCAATTTTAAAATAGCGAAAAAAAATCTGCTGTTTAATAAAAAAAAGTTCAACTTCCACTAAACCTAAATGTATGGAACAGCTGATTTTTTACCGCGATTTCAAGATTGGTCCCATAGTAAAAGTTGTTCAGTTTGCTTGTCTGAACAAGCACACAAGTTTTGGCTTCTGCTTCAGAAGTAATCCTGTATACATATACAGGTTACTTTTTTATCACCCCGAAAAATTTTAAAAAAAAATATTTTAGAAAATTAATATAAAAATTCAATAGGTGTATTTTTTATTAATTTTTAAATCATTCTACTACCGTGTCCTGAAGCGTCCCTTAAAATTTCCGGGGTGATTAAAAAGTAATCCTGTATACATTGGTTCACTTGGTTGTGGAAAAAAGGCGGTCACACGTTTCCGAAAAGTCCCCATCAGGGTCTAGTTTAGTTATTCAAATAAACTTTATTATGATTTTACCGTTAAATCTTTAATCTCAAATCAACAAAAAAAAACTGATTTAATCATCAAACATGCTATAAGAAATTTAGGAAATATTCCGCGTTTAGTTTACTGAGCGACCTTTTTTCTTTATCATTTTATATCTGGAGCGCGTTCAGAGCCTCGGAGTGTGGTTGTCCGGTTGTTTTTTAACTCGCCAACCAAATCTTTTATCTCTTTCTATAAGATGACATTTTAGATTATGGCCTCCAATATCATCCAATCACGTAAGAGTATTTCGGTAATAAACGTCAGAGAGTTTTACAAACATCAAATTCGATGCTTGTTCGGTTGTAACTCGCTCTGACAATCTCTTGGGTTTTTAACGGGCCGGTTGTTCCCCCCGGGCGTCACGCTTGAAGGCATTGAACGGGGTTAGAGCAAAAAGTTGTACTTCGCGCGAAGACTGAACGCGCTCCTGTATAAAAGTAAACTGAAAAGAGTGTAGCTTTAACATTTGGACGCAAACCAAAAGGACAGTTATTGACAAGGGCTTCGCGCGATTTTACCATTTCATTAATTTTCATGTAATCCATGTAAATGCGTCGCAATTCATGAAAATAAATTTATTTTCTCAAGACGCACATGCTCCAAGAAGATTTTGTGAATTCTTATCTGTTAGTACTGTAATGTAAATTCGGTTTAAACTTTACAACTAGTAGGTAGTTTCATAGTGTCTTCAGTTCTGAAATATATAACTACAGGATTATCTTTTGAGTAGTTTTCTGCCTGTGACGTAAGGTAGTTTATTTAATCATAATATTGTTGTATGTATGTATGTACCTGGCATAATTTGGATTGTTTCTTATTCAATTTCAAATTTGTTTATATTTAGTATAGTTATAATGTAATGGAATATATCAATTACTGGTATAAATAAGTTTTTTAATTGTCCCTTTGTCTTACTTATTACATTGCTATTGATTTGGCTATATCTCTCATATTGAGTGAACCCATCGCAGTGCTACTCAACGTGTTATAAAAGTGCCCTTAAGAAATAATTTTTATTCTTGATGTACAACACTAAAAAGCCAAAGCGCAAACAGCACTAAAGTTTGTCTATGCTAATTCAGATTATCAGAGATGACAGCTTACTAAAACTGTTTTTTTTATATACAACCGTGAAGATCTTGGCCTGACGGTAAGTGCCGAGGAAGCCTCATCAACTGAGGAACTGGGGCCCAATTCAGCTAATAAGCTACAGCCGAATTGAAACTGAACCGTTACGATCGACCAATCAGAACGCCACATTATCACGTCATCGAGCAGTTGAAAGGCAATATAAGCGCTCCGATTGGTCGACCGCAACGGTTCAGTTTCGATTCGGCTGTAGCTTATTAGCTGAATTGGGCCCCTGGCTATCTTAGCTCTAATTGTTAGAACACAACAGTGTTAGTTACATTGCTAAGGTTATTATAAGAGTAATCAAATTGGTTTTATAAACTCTAATTGCCTTACCACTGCAAAGATATAAAAAAAGTTTAATTTTCACAGGAAATTTCGACTGGTAACTGACACATTTGACATTAACTCAAGTAGCTATGTAACAGATTTCATGGAATTTTACGCCCGCCATGTTGTTTTACTTCGTTAGCTTCATCGGTTTGTCCTTATTTTGTGGATGGAGATTGCTCAACTTCCTGTGGGAATTTTGAAAAATCCTTCCTTAGTGCCTACATGAGCCATCGAGCCCCTGTACCGAATTTCATGCTTCTAGCTCCTGTAGTTTGGGCTCTGCGTTAATACCTCAGAGAGTCAGTCTCCAAAGCAATAAATACAGCCCCGGGGTACCATAACCACCGAAACACGATATAATAAAACGATATATCGATATAAACTGTTAAAAAAAGTTACTTTTTTTAGTTATCTTGAAGTTTTAAAAGTACTTTTTGGATATTAATATTGTTAGTTTGGGCATTGTTAAATATTAATGTCAATAAAATTTCAAGGTAGCCATTAGATCTAAAATATTTTGACATTTCATGTCGATTTATCGCTTTATGTGTTTATCATATTATAGTGTTTTGGTGTTCATGCCGTATTTGACTTTTCAATTACCTAATTTATAGTTTTAGGGTAGGTACTTTTGTTACTAGTTTTATTTACCCTCTAATTTGCGCAATTTGGCGCTAGTGTTGCAACTCAAGAAAACCACAATTTATATTATCATTTTGATCGATAGGAATTGATTGCAAGACTTAGCATAGATCCAGCCTATTTCCGTCCCCTAGTGCTCGACCGACTCAAATCAAATCGTTTATTTGCTGGAATATGGTTTTACAAGGTGTTATGATCAGTTTTCCGTCATATCCTATCGATAGTTCGATGTGCAAATATATTTAAGTTAATTTAAGTTTCTCAAAATGATACAATTTCCAGTGACACCCAGTAAAACAGATTATACAATATAATTTCGTTACAATTTTACACGATAGATGACGTACAGATTATCATAATTATAAAGTCAAGGGATTCTTAAATGTCAATGGTTGATCATAGTGATTTAACTAGTTCAAAATTTATGTATAAATGTCACGTGAAATGATGTCAATAATGAATACAATTTAAAACAACACCAATATAATAACAATGTCAAGCAATTCGAATAAGTCAATAGTAATAAATTCAAAAATTAAATCACGAGATCAGATATTAAGTATTAAACAATGATTACATTTACACATATATGTCATTTATTTCAAATAATCTTATCCTTTATATATTCGTCAACTGAGTAATACATTTTGTTAAGTAAATAATTGAACAATTTATTTTTAAATTCGTTAGTATTGGTACATGTAATACGATCGGGTAATTTGTTAAAAACTCTTATAGCCATGGAGTAGGTATTTTTTGAGCATAAAGTTAGTCGTTGATATGGGACATATAGTTTGTCACCCTTTCTACCTCTATAGGTGAGTCTTTATTTTTTTAAAATAAATGTTCATGTTGTTTCACAAATAGAGAAATTTGAAAAATGGTGGTGGCTCGTGGTTACATCACTTCGTTACATTAGGGAACTATACATATTTCGTTCTTGGTGATTACACTTTTGAAGGTTGAAGTTGTTTCAACGAAATGCCACATTTGGACTGAAATTGCGTCGCGTAGTACTATCAATACAAAAACTACACAACCTATAATTAACTGCGGCAGGAATACAGTTTAATTTAACCGCCTCCGTGGTGTAGTGGTTGAGACCAGCGGGTGTTGATCGGGAGGTCCGGGGCAGACATTTTTCTGCTCGGTTTGGTTGATGGTAGGGCTCCTGAGCCCGCCTGGCTAACTACCACCTTCTTACCTAAGTTTGCCGCCATAATAACAACGTTAATAGCATTGTTGCTTTTCGACAGTTAGAAGTAAGATATCTAGCCAGTTCCTTAGCTGTTGAGGAGTCCAGGCGAAGTTCGCTTCCACCTTCGGCCTTATCGTCACTTACCGTCAAGTGAGATAAAGGACAAGAGCTTTCCTGTCGTATATAAAAAAAAATAAAAGCGTAGTTACATAAGTGTCACTGCGAGCAAAAGTGGATAATAATTCAATAAGCTCCAGCCACTAATAAGAATCACAAGACTTGTATAATTCACAAGTCCGCGAATAAAAGTCGGTGCTTGCAGTGAAAAAAAATAATTATGCTTACTTATTTTATGAGGCTAATTTGTTTTCCCATCAAAGAATGCGCCTCTGCATGTATGCAACAGTTGTGTCAACATTGACTCGCTGTTATAGTGAAATAATACCTAGGTTGTCAGCGATATTTGAGAAGTCACAAGTGGTAAATTTGAATCATTCCTCTAAGATACACTTTCCTCGTAGATACACTTTTGAAAAATCCCCGCTTTTGTTCCTGTAGGATACACTTTTTTTAAACGTTAACAATATTTCCTCGTAGATACACTTTTATTAACATCGTCGATAAATTATTAACTAATAAATCGCGTCAAACATTGGTATTAGGGATGAAACAAAAAGCACCAACAAGTGACGTCACGTCGAACTTTAAAGGGCTATATCGTAATAAGTAAGTATTGTAAGTAAGTAAGTAAGTATAAGTAAGTAAGGGCTGTATCGTATTAAGTAATATTCTTATTACTTAAAATTTACCACTTGTATTTTGTACCTTCGATCATATTTTTTCAGCAGAAACGATTTTCTAATGTATCGCAACATTTGATTACCTCACATTAATCTACCAAGGCAAATTGATATACAGGAATTTTGTACAACAAACAACGCAGGTCACTTAAATAATTTATTGGAGATTTTTTAGGAAAGATTATACACCAAACTACAAATTCAGATAATATGCCAAATAGATATGAGCGATGTGTATTGAAATAATCAAATATGCCACTATTGCTTTATGTCACCTCCGGTCTTCCACATCTGTAAAAAAAATAACTGTATCAACATAGGTTTTAGATTTCACACATAATAACATCATATAGGTATACAAGATTACTCTTAAAGCAGAGGGCCTATTACCGATCTCATGGTTTTGCAAATGATATCATATGATATCATAGTGCAAAACGAAAAATACCATTTCCAGTCAGATTTTTGATCATTTGTTCATTATTTTATGATGACATCATTGAAATTATGCCATAGTGATGATATCATTGGAGATCGGTAATACGAAATGCAGCATTTCATGACTTCTTTTTCTCAAATTTATACCATGTCATACAATGAAAGATCCATAATTGGCCTACAGGAGCCACACTAATTTTATATTTTTAACATTCGTATGGAACAGCAAGATTGGTGCCATAGTAAATGTTCAGTTTGCTTGTCTAGACAAACACACAAAACTGGTATAAAACCTATCCCATGTTCCGTGAAAACGTTTCTTGCAATTGCAGCAAAATATTCTCGAGCATCTCAATTTATAAGATTAAATAATACAGAGAAAGAATAATATTTAACATTTTATTATAGTATTAATGAATATCATTTTTTTTTAATACAACAAAATTGGCAAACAAACAGGCTACCCACCTGATGTTAAGTGGTTACAGTCGCCTATAGTGCACATGTGGTTCCTTTAAGACATGCAACACTACAACCCTTACAAGGACGCCAATGTACATACGTTACTAACTTGTGACATGAATAAATGAATGAATGAATAAATTCTTTATTGTTAATAAAAAACACATCAGTAATTATGTGCAAAAAAAACAAGAATTAACAAAAAGGCGGCCTTATTGCCTAGGCGGCAATCTCTGCCAGGCAACCTTTAGGTAGAGGAAAGTTGATATATGAAATTAGAGATAATAACGGGATGTGACAATCATGTTAAAAAAAACCTTAATAAAATGACAATAAAACACATAAACTACACATATTAAATGAACGTGTTCCATATACTACATAAAATACATATTTGACATATAGATGTACCATCCATCTCATCTCCTAAATTAGTAGGAGATGAGATGGATGGTACATCTATATGTCCAGCTGCAGGAAATGTGATTTAGTAGCACGTTTAAATGCGTCGAGAGACGGAGCACGCCTTATTGATTCTGGTAACGAGTTCCATAGTCTGATGGCCTTAACAGTGAAAGACTTGTCATAGAAAACTGAGGAATAGGGAGGGAGGATGAGTGACAAGTCATTAGCGGACCGTAAAATCCTGTTAACGGTTAACGAATGCAGGACAAAGCGAGATTTGAGGTAACAGGGTGCGTGGGGATGGGTGAGGATAGAGTAAAGAAGGGAGAGGATATGGCAATCTCTCCGACGGCTAATGGGTAGCCATTAAGCTTGGAGCGATAGTAAGAGATGTGGTCGTATTTACGTAACCCAAAAATGAACCGTATGCACAAGTTCTGTAAACGCTCCAGTTTGTTCAAGAAAGACACTGTTAAGTCAGGATAACAAGAATCGGAATAATCCAAAATTGGTAGAAGTGAGGATTGTGTTAAAGAGATTTTTGTCTTGCTCGGAAGTAGATTTTTCAGACGCTTCAAGGAACTGTACACACCAAACACTTTTTTGCTTACTTCTGACACTTGTCTGCGCCAAGTAAAACAGTCGTCAAAATAGACGCCCAAATTCCTAACCTCTTTACTTAAACTAATTACAGATCCATTGAATTCTATAACTGGTAACGAATTATAGTCTATTCGGGAGATATACCACGGGCTGCCAATTATGAGTGGCTCCATTCTGAAATACGTCTCAGGTCTGCATTTGTGGCGCCAATTGCCTTATCTAGATCATCGATTGTCGCCCGAGTGTAGATTTGGAGATCGTCTGCATACAAGTGATAGGACGAAGATAAAGGAAGAGTTATTGAATTAATGAAAATCGAAAAAAAAGAGGAGATAAAATGCCACCCTGCGGCACGCCGGCAAGTAAGTTAGACCACGACGTAAACTCGTTATCAATGTGTATTCGTTACCCACGCCCGTACAGGTAACTTTGAAACCAATCAATTACTGGTGGAGATTAGGGATGTTACGAATGTCATATTTTCTACATTCGCGAATGCGAATGCGAATGTTTGTAGTGCGAATGCGAATGCGAATGTTTACTTTAGATATCAAATCAGGTAATTAAAAAAAAACAAATAAATGAATTATTAATCATTTTTATTAGGTAATTAGAAAAAACTGACGGATATACCACTTTAGGTAGTTTTAATTAGCTTTAAGTGATAGTGACAGGCACAAATTCAATGGGGTGCGATGTCAGACAACCTCCTTGTGGTGCACCCTGGGCAACCCGGCAGATTCTCTGCCGCGGGCTAATACTCTGACGAGAGGACCCCCATATGGGGCGTGGGATGGCCGGGTTCAACCCGGCGGGCCACTTCGTGTGGCCACCCGCTTTATGCGGGGAAGGGCGAAGTCCCCTCTTCTTATGATAAGAAGAGGTGTGGCTCTCGCTGGAAGCCGATCCCGGCGGCTACCTCTGGTGGTAGTAGGGACGAGGCGAGTTTCTCGCCATGGCGCTTCGCGCCCGTTGGGGATTTGCCCGAGCTTTGGCTCACCCGCGCGGCGGTGGATCCAGTGGGATCTGCCGTCGGGCAACCCGTTACCCGCACTGAGCGGGCCGGGGGCCCGGCGCACTGAGCGTCGGGCCGCGTGGAAGACAACCACAGTAAAAAAAACCAGTTGCGGGGTGTAGAGCGGCGCAATTCTGCGCTGCTCCACAAAGCAGCAGAGCCAGGCGAAGAGTCCGGCAACGGACATGTCACGGGCAGGGGATCAGCGGGAATAAGGCCTGGCTGTTGTCCCCTTCCCTCTGTCTTGTGACGGACGGAGGAGCTGCTGCTGCTTTTTAGTGGGTAGGCTCGAGCCGGGTACGGTCTGGGGAGTCCCACATATCCTCGTGGTTTGGCTTGACCACGAGGAATGCGTAAATGCATTTTCCCCCTTCCCAAAAAAAAAAAGGCACAAATTCAATACGACATTTCAAAAGCGGAATATTGTATCCGCCATATTTCACTTTTTTTCCCCGGTGCCATGGGAAACTCTGTCAAATTAGTAATTAAAAACACCACAAAAAATAACACAATACACTTGTTTACTTCACTTTATGTTTAAATTACGAATAACTAACACGCAACTAACAAATCAAAACAAGTAACTGCATGCATACAATCCGCGTGAAAGAAATGTCAAATGCTTTCTTCCTGTTGGTCGAACGAAAACGAATCAAAACGCCATATTGGGAAGACAACAATAAGCTCCGCACTAGGGTTGTTACGAATATTCGCATTCGCATCATTTTAAACATTCGCATTCGCATCACATGATGCGAATGTATACGGAAGTCGTGCGTGACGTGATGTCAATCGCGCGGTCGCCGCGCTACTGAGTAGGAGTGGGCGATACAAATCGTATACAGATACAATATCTATGTACCGGCACAATATCTAATATCTATATATCGCCCGGCGAACAAACTATATATTGGATATCGCACGACTTCACCGACCGGCCATAACCAAGTAATAAACAATACGCATATACCCAAAAAATCTATGATACTCGGAAATCTGACTAAAAACATAGATACGACTGAGCCACAGTTTAACAATATATACATGAGCGAGCGAGAAATATTGTTATGTTGGCAGAACGAATGAGCGTATCGTTTTAGTTTGAACGTTATTAGCAACAAAATAAGGTTTAATCTAAATTTAATTATTTGCAAAAAAATATGGTATTACTTTGACTCAAGTAACTATTTATTTATTACCTATAATCTTTCAATGAATGTCAAATTAGTTTTAGACCTTATGTTTTGCAACGTAAATTCTCAGTGTCGACGGTCGAAATTCATAGATATCATTCAAATTTTATTCACAAAACCGAAATATTTAAAAATATGTGTACGATGTGACATTGTGTGGTATATCTAGGTTTCAGAGTACCGTAGATTCCGACCAATATGTAGATATTGAAATATATAGTTTCAATATCTGATATTCAAAACCGATATATAGATACGATACAATACAGCGAAAATCCGATATTACCCATGCCTACTACTGAGCCGTGCGGCGCTTGTTTGTTGTTGTCTTCCCAATATGGCGGTTTGATTCGTTTTCGTTCGACCAATAGGAAGAAAGCATTTGACATTTCTTTCACGCGGATTGTACGCATACAGTTACTTGTTTTGATTTGTTAGTTGCGTGTTAGTTATTCGTAATTTAAACATAAAGTGAAGTAAACTAGTGTATTGTGTTAAATTTTTGTGGTGTTTTTAACTATTTGTGTATTGAATTTGTGCCTGTCACTATCACTTAAAGCTAATTAAAACTACCTAAAATGGTATATCCGTCAGTTTTTTCTAATTACCTAATAAAAATGATTAATAATTCATTTATTTGTTTTTTTTAATTACCTGATTTGATATCTAAAGTAAATATTCGCATTCGCATTCGCAACATTCGCACTCCAAACATTCGCATTCGCGAATGTAGAAAATATGACATTCGTAACATCCCTACTCCGCACGGCTCAGTAGCGCGGCGACCGCGTGATCGACGACACGTCACGCACGACTTCCTTACACATTCGCATCATTTGATGCGAATGTTTAAAATGATGCGAATGCGAATATTCGTAACAACCCTAGTGGAGATATGTTAAGAGAGCGTAACGTTGCGAGAAGTATGTCAAAGTCAACGGTGTTAAAAGCGTTGCTCAAATCTAAAAGAGTTAACACCGTTAGCTCCTTTTTGTCCATGCCGTAACGAATGTCGTCGGTGATGTTCACAAGTGCAGTAGTCGTACTATGACCGGGGCGAAAACCGGATTGGAAAGGATTCAGGAGATTATTGCAGTGTAGGAACTTGGTAAGCTGTTCGTGTACAAGCTTCTCAAGGACTTTGGAAAGGAAGGGTAATATAGAAATTGGTCGAAAGTCGGAAAAAGTACTGGGATTTGCTTTTTTCAGGAGCGGAGTAATGTGAGCATCTTTCCAGATAGAAGGAAATACCTTACAGGAAATACCTGACATGAAGATATCAAGTTGCAGTACGGCCATCATAACAGTTCATATACGTCCCCAACGAGGGGCTCGAGCCTTTTTTTTTTTCGAGGGGAATGCGTAACCGCACCGTACTCGCCGTTGGCTAGACGACGAGCGTGTGTGGGGCTCTCCCGGCAGAGTGCCAGGCCTACCCACTAAAACCCCCCGGTGTTCTTCCTGCCCTTATGGACGCGCGTGGTAGGGTCCACACTGCGACTACCACTCAGCCTAATTTAGGGTGTTTAGGCCCTAGTCGACCACACTGGCCCAGTGCGGATTGGTCGACTTCACATACACCTTTGAATTTGTTCGCAGATGTATGCAGGTTGCCTCACGATATTTTCCTTCACCTAAGGAGCGTCAGACAAATGTACATATGAAATTCGAAAAACGAAAAACACATTGGTACATGGCGGTCTCGAACCCCGGACCTCCCGATTGTAAGGCAAGTACCGAGTCCACGATTCAATCATAAATCAATTTAAACATTATTAAATACTTACAATATTTACAATGGTAAAAAACAATGACTGATACTTACTTTTACCATCACAAGCAACTATTTTGACTTTATCTACTTTAGCTACCTCCTGGACCTCTCGAAATTCCACATCATTTAACATGAATGTCCAAACATTGTCACAGAACCTACAAAAGAAAATATAGATTTTAGTTGTATGTGATCTGATCACTGATCAGCATGGCGTTGAAATATTTGCAGATGTTGATTCTGTTTATATTGATGCATCTTTACTTCAACCCATACGCTCACTACTAGCACAGGTCTCTTCTTAAGGCTTACAACTTCACGCCGGCCAGAATACAAAAGGTTAGTATAGTTTTGTGTTTCGAATTCCCCATCTCCTCGCAGCAGCATTGTTACAGTAAACTCCTCATAAGTCGACTCTTAACTTAATCGGTTCTTAATCTTAATACCTACAGGACTTTCCTTACTGATTGCTGCTGTGTTACTAGGCTTTTCTATGATTTCAGTAGGTGAGCTGACGTGGCCTATTATGTGCAAATAATAAAATTTATGCAACATAATATTCTTTGACAGTAAACCAAACAGTACCAACCAAACAGTTTGAACAGTATAGTTCTTATAGTTTCGGAAAAAAGTATGTGACATACGGACGGGCAGACAGACAGACATGACGAATCCATAAGGGTTGTGTGTGTGTGTGTGTGGCAGTGTATGTGTGCATATGCATCTACGAGTATGCGAAACTGTCTATGCGTGAGCGAATGTATATGAATGTATTTATGCGTGCGCGTGTGTACATGTGTTGAGACGTAATATATAGATCTATTGTTATTTTTTTGTTTATAAATACATAATCATAGATTATTGCATTCTGTTTCACGCTTTCGAATAATAATAACGTTTTTTTAATTGCATGATAAATTACTCTTCTGACTTGACCAAAATATGTCAGTCGGAACAATTTCACTCCAAGCACAATAAAACGAAGGTGAAGGAACAAAGGTGAAAGAACCCGCTTGTGTAAAATGTGAATTTTTTATTTGCTAACACACGAAAACTTGATGTGTATGCTCTATTTACTAAGCACTAAATGCTATATACATTGTGTCTGTTTATGTTAACAATGCTTGTTAATGTTGTCTGTCTCTATTGCATTTTCAAAGTCAAGAATTATTTGTCTCTCTATAGGCGGAACGTACTTCGGCCGAAACAATGTTTTTTCCAACCTAAAAGTTGCCTAGCAGAGATCGGCTACGGCGATAAGGCCGCCTATTTTGCTTTTCGTAAATGTATTGTTGTAGCTTTTAAGAAATTGTACAAAATAAAGTGTTTCTATCTATCTACTGTGGGCCAAACAAACAGGAAACATATTATTTTTTTAACGTCCAGGTTTTATTCAATTCAGCATGTTCGCCTCCTTTTGCGAGGACATCATCTCGCAGAAGGAGGCCGCGGAGAGGGAGCGGGAGAATAAGCCTCAAGCTGCTTCCATCCGCCGTAGACAAGCAGGCGAAGGCGGGCATTCGCATAAGCGATGCTCGTCTAATAACCCAGCCGTGGAGGCCTGGGGCCGTACTCTTAAAATCGAACTTACGATATATCGGCGCTTCATCGTGTCGTTTGCTCCTCTAACTCGCATGTTTTGTTTCGCTTCTGTCGCTCGACGGAACGACCGAACGAACGATTGACATAAGCGAGCGTCATAACCCTACTCTTAAAATCGAAGGTTCGTCTATCTAGTGACAACGTTGATACATTTGACAGACGAACATTCGCAAAATTTACGAACATTTCAACGACACCTATTGAGGTATCGTTGGAATTATCGTAAAGCGAAAAGGGCAGCGTAATTTATTCAATGTTGAATTTCACTCCTATCATTAAAATATTTATTTATTTAACAATTTATGCACGCAGAAATTAACATATATATAAACAACACAGAAGAAAAGATGTACAAAGGTACTGCTTATTTCAAAAATGAAATTTCTTCCAGCAGACCCGCGAGAGGAGAAATTTTATTATAAAAATAGTATGCGTGTATAACAGAAGAACAAAAATATATATAATAATAAACATAGTATATTAATAATAGTCAGAAAGATAAAAAGATAAATAAACGTAAAAAATATATATAAACCAGCAACACAAATATCTATAATTCTAGCGATTAATGTTAGGACCTGGATAGATAGAACTCCCTTAAGCGCCGCTTGAACGAGCAAATAGTTTGGCAATCCCGTATGTTAGATGAAAGCGAATTCCAAAGTCTAACTGCATGGGCCGTAAATGAATAGGAAAAGAAAGTGGAATTACAGGAAGGAACACTAAGAAGAGATTTAAGGTGGGATCTACAGAGAGCTTTAGACGAGTTAGCGAAGGAAAAGCGCTCTCGAAGGTATGATGGATACATGGGATTGAAAAGGACATTAAAGAGGAAACAAAGTATTCGAGTATTCCTACGGAAACGGATGGGTAGCCACTTGAGATCGTTTCGAAACTCGGAGATATGGTCGAATTTCTTCAAACCGAAAATGAAACGGATACAAAGATTTTGCAAACGCTCAAGCTTGTTTAGTAGCTCCTCTGTGGCATCTAAGTAACAGACATCGGCATAGTCCAAAATGGGCAGAATGAGAGTTTGGACCAAAGTGATTTTAGTTTTTAATGGCAAGAAAGTTTGGAGGCATTTCAAATTATGCATTGCGAAGAATATGTTCTTGCTCACTTCATTGACATGCAAAATCCAGCATAGATTTGAGTCGAATATAACTCCCAAGTTTTTTACTGATTCGGAGTATGGAATCGGAGTATTATCAATAGTAATAGAGGGTAACTCTGCGATATTGATTTCGTTGCGGTAGTATCTACTACCGATCAGTAGTGCTTGAGATTTACCCGGGTTAATTGCGAGGCCATAGGCTTTACTCCATTAACACGCTGAATGTTATCGTTCATAGCAGCGATAGCAGTCCTAGCATCGTTTAAGCTGAAATGTTCATAGAGCTGTAAGTCGTCTGCATAGATATGAAATCTGGATGTAATAACTCTTGTAGTCGAGTTAATGAAAATGGAGAAAAGTAATGGCGAGAGGACCCCTCCCTGAGGAACCCCAGCAATGACTGGGCACCAGTCTGAGTGAAGATCACCCAGACGGACGCGCTGAGATCGCCCTCGAAGGTAGGACTCAAACCATTGGACAGCAGAAGACGAGACATTAATCGAGCGAAGTATAGCCAGAAGTATATCGGTATCAACCATATTGAATGCATTAGAAAAGTCTAAAAGAACTAATACAGTTAGAAGTTTATTGTCCATTGCCTGACGGATGTCATCAGTTACATTAACTAACGCAGTGGTTGTGCTATGGCCCGAGCGAAAACCAGACTGAAATGGATTTATGAGTCTGTGCTTTGAAAGAAATTCAGACAGCTGACTGTGCACAATATGCTCCAAAACTTTTGACAGGAATGGAAGGATGGAAATAGGGCGGTACTGATTCATCGAGTTTGGATTTGAGACTTTTGGTAATGGGATAATATGTGCTTTTTTCCATGACGCGGGAAATGAGCTTGTGGACAATGAGAAATTAAGGATATGTGTAATGACAGGAAGGATTAAAGGTAGAAGAAAAGTGATCATTTTGGAGGTTATATTGTCACAGCCGGCAGCCTCGGAACTAATGCATTGAATGGACTTAAGAACTTCTTTCTCGGAAGTAGTGTGTAAAACAAATGGTGGATATTCTGGAGCAAAGTTACTATTCATAATAGAAAAAATCGTTGCACGCTTAGTGGATTCGTTTAAAGTGGCAGGCAACACAGTAAAATGTTTGTTGAGGTTGTTGAGATCAGGATGATCTGACGATTGGACAGGAACCTTGCCAATGCCATTAGATTTTAAAAATTTCCATACTTGAGTGGGGCTACTGTCAGACAAGGACTCATGGAAATATCGTCTCTTAGCGTCCCTACATAAACGACTACAGCGGTTCCGTAAGGTTTTGTATTGTTCCAGATAATGGTCGGAGGAAAGCAGTTTGTACCTCCTTTTAGCCCTGTCACGCCGCCTCATCATATCCTTGATCTGATCATTTAACCAAGGAGCTGGACAATGCTTTAACTTAATGTATCTAAGCGGAGCATGGCGATCGAACAATTCCAGAATTTTAGAATTAAAATTCTGTACCATCTCGTTGATGTCTCGACAGTGTGTTATGGACTCCCAATTCGTAGAAGATGCATCTAGTAATAATGCCTCCAAGTTCATGCCATTAAAATTGCGACGCAGAAGGCGACAAGGTTTGCGCTTAGGGGAACGTACACGAAGCGAAAGATACACAAGATCGTGATAAGAAAAAGTTGCAGAGAGCTGACCGTGTGTGACAACTTTTTCGGGCGACGAAGTAATCATGAGATCAAGTAGAGAAGGGGAACAATTTGGGAAATGATGCGTTGCAGAAACAGGAAGTATGTGTAAGTTTAAAGAGGACAGTATTTCGTTTAATTTACTTGATCTTGCATTATTTTTCAATAGACATGTATTAAAATCGCCCATAAGGAATATCTGTCTCTATTGGAATTTTTGCAATTATTGTTCATAATATTTAGGCTTTACGGTAATAATAAGTACCTAAGTACTCAAATAGCACTAATTATTTAATAAATTAATAATTTCGAATTAATTATGGATTTTTTAATTTTATTGATTTAAATGCTTTAAAATAAAAAAAATTAAGAAAATACTGCAAGTACAGTCCGAAGTGTTTTCTAATATTTTTAAATATAATAATGCGTAATTTCTCGAAAGTATCTTTAAATGTTATCTTTTATAAAGAAAAAAGCTTTTATTTATTAAAAGCGTTGGAACCATTTTAATGGTATGTATTTTGCTTTCAGACATTCGTTATATAATTAAACTAGCTGTTGCCCGCGGCTTTGCTCGCGTGGAAGGTGATATTTACAGATTTAAAAACTGTATAAATATGTATGAATAATTTATTCATGTTTTTAAACGTATTTATTTATTATTAATCAATATTCCATTAAATAAGGACTTTCAAACAAACTTTCAACACTTATTTTACCCCCTTAGGAGTAAAATTTACATAAATGCTGATATACGCTGATATAAACGTTGTATATAAATACAACATTCACAGCTTTTTTGTCATTAGACAATCTATATACCTATATAAAAGGAGATGTTCCCATCTATAGACGCACGCACAGCCGTAACCGCTAATGGTAGAAACGTGAAATTTGGACAGTGGTTTTAATTTAAAATGCGGACGCACACTAAGAAGGCATTTAAAAAAAAATAACCCTGAAGGGATGAAAAAGGGGTTGCATGTTTGTATGGAAACATATTTAAATTAGCAAAGATTTTGAGATTTATGCTCTTAAAAATATTTCACGTGTTTCATGGTTTATTGGAGTTACCCCTATTTTGCACCCAAAGGGGGTGACCCTTTGGGTGTAAAATAGGGGTTAAGAGTTTCTATGAAAAATATTTAAAATCTGCTCCAATTTCTATGAAATTTATTATTCGGACTTAAATAGGCTACAAAATTTTTTTCCTACGGGAAAATTTAAATTTCCCACGGGAAAACAATAATAACGCGGGCGAAGCCGCGAGCGGAAAGCTAGTACTTTATAGGCACGCGCCGCCCGCCGGAGCCCGGCCGGTACCGCCGAAACCGCATTGTCCGCAACGTCCGTACATTTTAAATCTGTAATATCTTCGAAAATATTCATTTATATTACATGCTGTAAAGGGCCAAATTGGTCTATATTAAATGCACATTGTATTTAAGGTACTTAATTGGATAAGGATTAATACTGTATTGCTTAAAATCGCTTCGCAAATAAGCCATTATTTCTCGTAAAAAGTAAAGGATAAAAAAGGGTTATTGTGGGTTATCCCTAAGAGATAGATATATACCATCGCGGACTTTTTTGTAGACCTTTTTAAGGTGTACAATACTGTAGTAAATTATTTTGATTTATCTCGTAGAGTTCAGCCAGCGTTTGCAATCTAAGCGCAAAAAAAAGTGTTTATTTACGACATCACATTAGAAACCTCTAAAATTATCAGGGTTTCTCTACTATACTATGCATGTATTATACATATAAGCCTTCCTCTTGAATCACTCTATCTATTAAAACAAACCGTATCAAAATCCGTTGCGTAGTTTTAAAGATCTAAGCATTTATATTATGTAGTGATGGATCCGACGACGACAACGATAACGCTAACGATAGCGAGTTTAGGCGTGGGCCAGATAGAAAAGGCGCGGGCGCGGCGCACCTGTGGCGCGCCATCGGCGCACCGCTTCTATCTGTTTTGTGCCCGTCCGTTTTCATACAATTAGTATGAAAGATCATTCGACAAGCTTCCAGATGGCGCGCTACGGTTGCAACGACGGGCGCGCCGGCCGTCGCACTGCTGGCGCGCAGCCGCGTACGTACGTACCTCAGTCTATAGTGAGTGATGCGGGGGACAAGACGTTTCTTGCAAAAAAAAAAGTGCGTCAATTACGTGACGATGTTGATTTTAACATTAAATTTTGCGAAATAATTAAAGAACACCCACCACTATATGATTATAATCGTTCTGAATACTGTAATCGTTACGTACAAGACAAAATATGGCACCAACGTACTCACTCGCTGGCGCACCGTAGCATACAAGCGCTGTTCGCGCCCACGGGCGCGCCTGCAGCGCGCTGAAGGCGCGCTGCGAGTGCGCCACCGGGTGCGACTGATGCGCGCCGCGCCGCCTCTGTCTGGCTTGCGCCTAGAGTAGGGCTAATCCGATATTATCGTTGTCGATTTTAAGAGTACGGCCCCTGGGCAGGGGGTTTCACTCCGCAGTTTGGGCACAGATTAGATAATAGTTACTACGTAACAGATAAATCACTCCCATAGAAACGCTCGAATCGTTGTAATAATAATAGCCAAAACCGACAGACAAAAGTCGCTGCAAGAAGAAAAGGTCTCTATGAACGCGCGCCGAGAGTCGAGATTCCCGCGTACACCGCGTGATTGCGTCATCGAGCGAGAACTTAAGGGTTGTACAAAGAACATAAACAAAATAGTTAAAGTAAAACTTCAATGTTATTATTTTATTAATATACGTAGGATTATAATGAAATAAAGTTATTGCGAGGAAAGCTCCCAACTCAAATGATAATAATAATAGTACTTACTTTATTTGCAAGAATATGAATAAATGATTGGTGTTAATCATTACATTATTCTTCATAATCTACTTCTAAATTGGCAGTGCGCATATATTTAAAAATTTAAAATAGTATATGTTAAAAATAAGAGAATAGAATATTATTTTATCGTCATTAATACATTTAAAAATAATAAAAAATACAAATCATTAAAAAATTACCAATCCCGCCCACGGCGAAATTTTTTCTTCATTGATTTTATCCATTTGTCAAATTACAAGCGATTGAAAAAATTACGAATTATTATGAAAAATACATGATCGATGTTTTTTTTTCATGTTTGAACTCACGGTTATTCAATTTTACTATCGAAAATATCCTGAATCTAAAAACAGGAGTAAGGTGGAATATTTTTTTTGTAAGGAATCAAATAACCGGTTCATCGAGACTTTATTATTTTTTTATAAAACTAAGTAGGTAATCAAGCAGGCTGCCATTTTTTTTATACAAACAACAGGGAAGCTGTTGGCTTTCATCTTAACCGATGATAAGCGACGAAAAGGTCTAAGATGAAAGTGAGCTCAACCTGAACTCCTCAGCAAGTAAGGAACTAGACTGAGGACTGAAGATTGTTACTATGGCGACGAATTACTATCTAATTAGTTAGTTCGAAATACTTCGAATTTCGACTATGAAAAAAAAAACAAATTATTTATTTGTCTTTTAACAACGACATCCAATAGCGGTAGTAATGAACCACGGTATTGTAAATCAAGTTTATTAAATTAAAATTATTGTGTGGTTTTGTAAAACCACAATGCAAGTGGAACTTTTTTCGTATCAACATTTAACTGAAAATATTCGAAAAATTATTCAATTTAGATATAAAAATCCCATTTTTAGTTCTGAAAAGAAAATTATAAATAAAAAAAATAATTGATAATAAACTAAAAGAAATCAAAAACTAAATTAATATAATAATCAAAAAGCAATAAAATAAACGAAAAGAAACAATAGAAACAATATAATAAAAAATATGAAAAAAATAATTCAAGATTCGATAATAATAAAAGTCTCGCGTGCGGTGCGGCGGGTGGCGGCGGCCCTCTGCCGGTCGGCGCGCCGGCGCGCTACTTAGCGGTAGGTATTTATAACGCTGCATTGCGCGAGTGACGGGGGCCTGGTTTGGGTACGTTTGGCCGGCGCACCTGCCGGGCCGGTGTATGGCAAGGGTTGCCGCTCGGCTCGCACGCTGCTCGCGTCGCACGTAATAATTTAGATTTTTCGTAATTTCTGTAGCGATAACTGCATATCGGTGAGTGGGAACCCTGCTCTCTTATCGCTAAATCGGCATCGGGTCAGCGACGCGTAACGGAATTGGAACATTCGTGTTATGCAATAAATTTCAATTTCCCGTGCAGTCGGATGAAGGTCGTAAGCGTAGGGAGATTTTCATACCTAAACTTGGCTTTTCTTCGAGAGTGATCTTTCTGTACTTTAGTACTATTATTTATTCTGTGGGCTGGGCTGCGTTCGTAAACCATCGCTCGACGTTGGGCGATCGCCCTAGACAGGACGACGCTCTTTGTCGGACGTTTTAGTAAGCTACAACAGTAAGCTGTGGCTATCAAATGTCATTTTGATGTCAAAATAACCTAAAATTGATAAATTTTGCTTCAGTTTTATTAACAATAATGTTTCCATTTTCTGTTACTATTTCTATTGTCTCCATATTTATTGAAATTACAACACACAATTACATTGTTTTGAAATTAACACCAAAAGGAGGAAATAGGTGAATTGATGGACATGTCAAATAAACGTCAGTGCGATTTTCACCCACCTATTTCACGGGGCGACTGGTGCGTCGTCGAGCGAGGTTTACGAACGGCTATACACATGGCTATACATGATCGTCGTGCGTTCACACCGGTGGTTTTCGAATGGCCAGTACGTCATCGAGCGTCATCGGGCGACGTTTACGAACGCAGCCCTGCGTGCACGGTTGGCCCCGGGCACGCCGCCGTAGGGCACTCCGTCTAGGAATTGCCCTGGTGTTCTCGGGCAATCCCCCCTTGGCGATAGCCCGACCAGTGGGTCGGGCTTGCCCAGGCTCGTGGGTAATAAGGCCGCAGTGTGGACCTTACCTAGCCCGCCCATAAGGTCAGGGAGAACACCGGGGGGTTTTAGTGGGTAGGCCTGGCACCCCACAAGAGCCCCACACACGCTCCCCGTCTAGCCAACGGCGGGTACGGTGCGGTTACACATTTCCCCCTGAGAAAAAAAAGGTTTTTATTCAGCAATCCATTATTTAGAGTGAATGAATCATCATCATCATCACAGCCCATATACGTCCCCACCGAGGGGCTCGAGCCTACCCTATATTAGGGTGATTAGGCCTTAGTCAACCACGCTGGCCCAGTGCGGATTGGTCGACTTCACATACATCATTGAATTTCTTCGCAGATGTATGCAGGTTGCCTCACGATGTTTTCCTTCACCGTAGGAGCGTCAGACAAATGTACATATGAAATTCGAAACGAAAAACACATTGGTACATGGCGGGTCTCGAACCCCGACCCCCCGATTGGAAGGCAAGTGCCGAGTCCACTGCGCCACCGACGCTCTCGAGAGTAAATGAATACCTAGATAAATCAAAAACTATTGCAGTGATATACACGCATCAGATCAATGATCTGCTAGTGCATTAAATAAATAATAATAAGATCTCTTTCAGTGTTAATCTTTTTAACAGACTTCAAAAAAGGAGGTTATCAATTCGATGCATATGTTGTTTTTTTTGTGTGTATGTTACGCAATTATGCCGCCAATTGTGAACCGATTTTCAAAATTATTTTTGTATTCGATTGAGTATACTCCAGAGATGGTCCCAAGGTCACCAGTCTTTAAGGGTATACGAGGTAACCTACTAAGATGGTTTAAGTCCTATATATTGAATAGAACACAAAAAGTGGTAATCGCCGGGAGTGAATCTCAGATTTGTAATATAAGTTCTGGTGTGCCGCAGGGGTCAATATTAGGTCCACTTTTGTTTGTCATTTTTATTAATGATATTGATAAATGCTTTAAAAATAGCAATTTTCTTTTATATGCTGATGATCTCAACATTTATAGACGAATAAATAGTTTCTATGATCACATTTTATTGCAAAAAGACCTCAATAGATTTAGTATATATTGTAATGAAAACAATTTTCAACTCAGTATAAATAAATGTAATAGTATAACGTTTACAAAAAAAAAATTGTGATTTTAATTATACATTATGTGGCAATCAAATAAGAAAAGTTAATAACGTTAAAGATTTAGGCCTTACACTTGATAGTAAATTACATCTGGACTTACATATTGATAACATAATTAATAAAGCATTCAAAATTTATAACTTCGTAATGCGCTGCGCATCTCAATTTAAGTGCTTTAACTTTTATATATTTGTACAAATCTCTAATACGATCCCAGCTAGAATATGCTAGCGTAATATGGAATCCTTTATATGAAAAATATAATGCGAAAATAGAGAAAGTACAGAAAAAATATTTACGTCGTATAGTTATAAATGCTTTAGAAAACGTTTATCATATACTGACCTTTTGAAGACATCTAAAATTTTAGAATTAAAATCAAGGCGTATCCAATTAGAGACGATGTTACTTTATGATCTTTGTCACAACAAATACGATTGTAACAATATAATAAACAAAATAAGTTATACTGTACCCCTGCGGGCACAGATGCGTTCATCACGGCATAAACCACTATTTCATGCCCATCTACTCGCACTAACGCTGGCATCCGGTCTCCGCTGCACCGCCTTGTCGAATCATACAATAAAAGATTTAATAAAATAGACATATTTTTATGTAGCTATCAGTCCTATAAGAGACAGGTGATTGATATTTTATCTCATCAATATAGCAGACAGTAATCACACTTAACATATTTTCCCATTATTTGGTTCACTATCATATCATCCTTAAAGAGACGTACTTACACACCAACAAATTTTTTTTTACTATTTATTTACAGACAAATATTATATTTTATACTATTATAATGCTATTAGCGGATTTCACACTATTTGAAAAATTACATACACAAAATGTAACCATCACCGTTGGGTTTACAATAAACAAAATAATGTATTTTAATTCTAATGTATTTAAGTAAAACAGAATTGTAAGCTTGTTTGTGGTTCAATAATAAATGAAAAAAAAAGTCAGGATCTGATGATGGGATCCCATAAAAATCGAGGGAAACCCTTAAATTTTATAGGTGTGTCCAACATGTTTTTCCCGAAGTTATTCACATACCTAATTGCATCTGGCAGTCGTGAACCAAGCTGATAATGAAAATTAGAGATGAAACGGATATCTATCTGGTATCCGGCCTATCCGGCCTAATATTACTATCCGGTCGGATACCGGATATAAAAAAATCATACATAATAATATATTCGCCGCCCACGACTTCATCCGCTCTATACTAAGGGAACCCTCTATAGGTAAAAAATAATAAGAATTATACAAGGTTTAAATAACGAGACTGGTGCTGCTACAGAAGAAATGCGTTTACACACAACTTCAGCAACCAACAGCTGTTTATTGTGAAGTCTTCTCTTTCACATGCAGTGCTTCTTGCTACTGAAAACAAATTAGTATAGCTGCAGCCTTGCCACCTTTACTTTTTTGCTGAGCTTGGTGAAAAAAAATGAGAAAAACAAAACAAAGTCGTAAAAATGAAAGCTGCTCGGGTCGTAAAGAAGCTGACAAAAGAAGACTTCCAACACTGTTTTTAACCATGGAAGATTCGCATGGAGTGTTGTAAGTAGGGATAGAGCACTAGAGGGGTGTATGATGAATGTTATAATAATAAGTAGTTATATGTATGTTGTCAAAATTTAGATTATTAAAAATATTTTTTTTAGAACCACACCTCGTCAAAACATTTCAAATAACAATACCCAAATTCGACCAACGTTCGCGGCACACGAATGACACGAATATTTGTGGCGGGACCTATGCAAACTCGATTCTTATTTATTTATAGCCTTTATTCAGAATTTACAATTTAATATACGGTAACCTTATCTATTTTTTTTCAATCTGTGTCCGGGCAAAGGACTTTTCCACTCTTTTCTATCAATTGCCACTCTTGTCCATGTTCTATCAGCAATTTCCACTATCTCATCATCCCATCGTCTAAATTGTCTGCCTTTCTTCCTTTTTTATCTTTTTTCAGTGTGCTAATTGCTGTTTCAACTTCTCTTTGCATTATGAAGGGGACTTCATTTGTATCCTGTAGTTTAACATAATTACTTGGTGATTGTTTTGAGTATAAGGCTCTGTAATATTCAGTAGCAGTGCTGATGATGTTAAGTCTTCTTGTTTTTATGCGTCCAGTATTATCTTTGAGTTTTGGAATCCATTCTTCCTTTTCTTGTAGGATTTTTATTGCTTTTTTAGTTCCTCCAGTTCTTTCTATTAGACTCTCTAGTATTTGTTGTCTATGATCTTGTCTGTCCTTTCTCATACTTGTTCTCAGTTTTACTAATTTGTGCTATTTCCTTCCTTATTTCTCCTGTTTTTGGTTTGGTTTGAATCATTACTGCTCTTTGACTTATTAGTTGTTTAGTTACATCTGATAGTAAGTATGAGTCTAGTCTTTGCGTTTTAGATTAAATGTTTTTCTTCTAATACACTTGCTAAGAACATCCGTTAATCTGTCATCGACTAATGATATATTTTTTTCCGATAAGTGTTGTTTTAAGTTGGAAAGTTCTTCTTCTATCTGTTTGGGGGTAAGTTCTTGCCCTACGTTTTTTGTTGCGTTGTGTTGATATTTGACTTTCCTAGAGGGTTTTCGCTGTGTTGGTTCCAGATGAGCTCGTACCATTCGATGGTTGGTGTTAAAATTTAGGCTTTTGATGACATGACAATCTCCAAATGATTTGCAACGATTGGTGAGGATTTAGTCAATTTCGTTTTTATAACGTCCGTCAGGTGAACTCAAAGTCCAGCGCGTATTTTCTTTCTTTTTGAATTTTGTGTTTAATATTACCAACTGCTGTTCAAAAGCTAGGTCCACCAATTTTTGTCCATTTCTTGTCCTCTTTCCTTTACAATATGGGCCCATGATGTTTTCTTCACTGTCCCTTCTTTTCCCAATTTGGGCATTGAAGTCTCCCATTAGGATAAGATTGGTTGGATTTAAGTCAGTTGGAGTATCATTCAGTTTTTTATAAAATTCTTCGGTGGAATTGTTGTGTTATTGCTCTGTTGGTGAGTATATTTGTACTATTGTCCATTCGTCTGCTGACGGAGGAGGACAATTTTTAGGATTGCTATGCGTTCGGAGACTCCATAGATTTCTCTTATATTCTTTTTCAGGTCTTTATGGATCATAAAACCAACACCATATTGGCCTGGTGTATCTCCTTTGGAGTATAGAACAAAGTCGCCATAATCCTCTATCTGGTCACCAACACGTCTGACTTTCACGATTCCTATTATGCTCCATTTTATGTTCTCCAATGTCATTGTTAACTCCAGCAGACTATCTTCTGTTCTTAGTGTATGTGCGTTTAAAGTAGCAATAAAGATTTGTTTTTTAGTTTTTTTTTTCTGACCGGACTTTTTTTTTCTGAGGGGAATTAGACCAAAACCCCCCGTGTTGGTCTAATTCCCCTCGGGGGACCAGCCGGATTGGGGAATATTTGAGTTTGATTTTGTTCAGTTGATCTGTTTATATTCTGGTTACCGTAGTTTAGATGTTTTTTGTATTTGTTTCAGCATGTGAGTTTTTTGTTCCTGGTGTCTCTCTGAACAGGTTCATTTTTGACATCTTATTTGGTTGTGAAAATGACTTTTGTGTGACTTCCTGAACTGGTAGAGTTCAGGAAGTCACACAAAAGTCAAAAAAGTTATTTGGGGGTGTATTAGGGAGAGAGGAGGGACACGCTTTCTTTTTTCCTTATTATTCATGCTTTCAAGCTTATCTTTTATTATAAGTTTGTCATTTTTTATAACAGCATATTTACCTGCTTTCCTAGCTTTCACCATTTTTGGGATTAAAGCCTTTCTATTTTCTAGCATTTCTTTGGGGAAATCTTCAGATATTTTTATGTTTTCGGGGAAAATTTTTTTATTTTTTAGTATCTCCACCCAAGCGTGAGAGTTGCTTTTACGAGTATAGGTCTAATTTTCGTTCCTCCTTTTTTGCCGATTCTTTGCACCTGACTTATTTCCCACTTGTCCCAGTCGTTGGATTTCAGCTTCTTGTTCATATTGTTCAAAGTTTCCAGTACTATATCCATGAGTTCCGTAATATTTTTCTCTTTTTCTTCTACTTCATGAATTATAACATTGTTCTTCCTTGTTTCTGACTCCAAGCTTCTTACTTTCAGCTTTAAAATAGCATTTTCTTTTTTGAGTTCTTCATTCTCTTGTTTGATTGGTTTGAGTTGTTCTTCTATTGTTATAGACAAAGAATTGTGTAGCGTTTCTGTTATTGAAATTGTTTGCAGCCACAATTCTTCTTTGAGTTTGCTCCAAAGCAAGCGGCTTTGCTCATCCATTTTTTATTTTACGATTGTAAAAATTTATTTATGATTTTTGTAAATTGTTGTGGCTGAATAAATTTTGTTCCTTTGTCTTACCCAAATAATTTGACAGTCTATGGTAATCATTCAATTTCTGAACGAGCTTCTTATGTCAGTTGGTTAGTTTGAAGTGGTGACACTGACAGTTGATTGATTTGATTGGATGACTATGATTTTCTGATCTTTGTCGGTGACTGCGGCATTATTTGCGTTGAAATTTTCTGTACAAATACGTGTGATGCGCGTTGAACTTTTATTTGTGTATGTCACTGTGATGGTTTTCTTCGAAGTGAACCGTGTTTTAAGTCCTGTATGCACTTTTAAACACTTTAATTGGATTTTTGTTTACGGAGCAAATTTCTTGACTAGTGACAGCCGGAACCGGAAAACTCGCTTCTTGCATTGCACCAAATGGCAATGTTCGGCCGGATATCCGGTGCTCCGGTTACAAGGTAGGCCGGTTATCCAGTATTCGGTATCCGGCCAAACAGCTATCCGTTTCATCTCTAATGAAAAGATTCTTAACTTTTGGACTTCACCTGACCTGACCTGATCCAGGACCTGACCACTAAAAAGATTTCATTCACTAAAAAAATAAAAAAAAATTTACATAAAATAAAAACAGACTTCTAAAACACTGAAAGTTAATAATATAAGAATAGGTACAGACAACACAACACTTTATATTGAAGTCAGTACCAAACCTAAAGATTTTCTAGATCATCCTTTGGCACAGTCTTCAATATAGAATGAAATGTAATGTTGTCTGTACCTATTCTTATATTATTTTTACCTTTTCAGTGTTTTTGAAGTTTTGAAGGTTTTTATTTTTTGTAAAATATTTTTTTAAAGAAATACTTGATAACCACATGTTCTGCATGTGAATCAATTAATTTACAACCTTAATTTACTGAAATCATCAGGAGAGGCCATGGGTTTGCCCATTGTGTTCTTCAACACACTAGCACTTATTAATAAAAAAAATAAAATATACCTGTATGTGTTCAATTTGCCAGCTTTGAAGGTAAGTCTAGATTTAACCCTGTTTGACAAAGCTTGATTTATTGATTTATCGAATTGTAACAAGACCTTTACAGCCAACGTCGGCGTGATTTGGCCATACTGAAAACACAATAATGCTTAGGAAGAACAAATTTTATTTAGGTATTTGCGTATATTATTAATATAAACTTACTTGAATCAATTCATCGAGACTTTCCTGTAATGTGTTACCAATTGTAGTATTCCTATATAGTTGATAGGACATAGTTACGAATAAAAGTTACTAAGTTATAATCAATTGTAAATGCAAGGTTCAAGACACTATAAGCAAAATTTTAGAGTGATTTGAGTTGATTATATTTTTTCACTATTTACAGTGCTTTTGTTTTGAAATTTAAACCAATGGAATGAAAAAAAATGAGTAAAATCCTCGAGAAAACAATAGAATAGGACTATAAGTACGACTACAAGCACAAGTCACAACACAAATTATCAGCTGACAAAAAAGCACAGAACACATATACCCAAGCACACAAGTAGTGAAGCCACAGATTACAGAGAATATAGTCACAGATTACAATATAGTAGCTAGCTCATTGAGATAGACTTCTAGCGATTGTGTTAGCGATTATCGAAATGCATCTTGTCTAGGGGGGCTGTTCAGCTGAGATCTATTTCCCTAGATATGTCGTAGATAAGTGGATTGATGAATTTGTTTAAACTTAAATTTATCGATTTTACACTAATACGGAGTACATCATTAGTTAAGGTAGCCATTTTATGTGCCAAAGTTTTGTAGGTAGTCACGCTGATTCTGTAGGTAGGGCCAGTCCATGTATTTGTTAAGTCATTGAACTAGCTAAATATCACATCAAAGAGTATACAATGGGTGCGGTTCATAATTAGATATCAGTGCAAACGTTTGCGAGCATGCAAACAACCCGTTCAAATCGTTAGCACTGCTCACGGACGTAAGCACTCAGATCAATTTTGAACCGAGCTTTCGAGCTGTGAGTCTGTCAAGTTGACAGTTAATGTAAATTAAAAATTAAAGTTATAGTACTTACATTAATGTGATTTTCGCAAAAATACATTTGAGTTTCAGTAGATAGTTACAGGATTTCTTTAAGCGAGTGTTAACCAATTATTTCGCATGTCTATATCACTGGGTACGTCTAATCCACAGATTTCCTGGAGTCTTTTAAGAGGTTATTATATTCCTGTTCTATTGTCCCGTTCCATATACAGTTTTACTATATTTTGTGATATTTAATAGAAAGCATTGTTTTTGTGAGGTTATTTCGCCCCCGTGCTTTGTTTACTATAAGACTGACGTCATTGCCACAGATAATGAACAGACTATCATGGCTGACCGTGTTTTCGGTCCAAAATTGAAAATCTTATTTTAAAATAGATTTTTTGCACTTTTTAGCCATCGAAAAAAATAATATTCATGTGCTATTGTCTAATACAACAATTATGAACATTTTAAGCCCTACTTTAAAAAAGGGTCAACTAGCCTATTTAGGGTAGTTGACTCATATCAAAATTTATTAAAATATTGTTTATTTCTAACAGTATTTGGCATAAGGTTCCACAATATACCGATTTTAATAAATAACAATGAATGATTACTGTAAAATTTTAATTTGAAAATGCTAGAAATAATCTTTTTTTATCGCACGCCGTAAACGCTTTGATATCCTGTGGTCAGGGCCGTGACGTCACACATTAAACAAAGAAACAGGGGGGGTCAGCTTTCTAATTGACCAATGCCAACAATGGCACGATTTGCAAAAAAGGGAAGGCGCTCTACGAAAGAATGAGATAATCGATTTTTTTTACATGCCAGGATTCAATACGGACTTACCATTCTGGTAGGTTTTATTATATAAATGATAACTGAGTATTTAAAAAGTAATTTGAAAAATAGAAATCACGGGCCATGAATTTTCAACATCACGATTCTTACAATATTGTCTAATTTCAAACAAGCGAACCTTTCGTTAACAATTTGTTAATGAAAGGTTCAACCAAATTAACATCAAATTATGGTAGGAATTATATTTTATGTAATGGCATCTAGCTTTCTTATCATTTTAACGCTGTTTTTTTTCTGTCAAAATGGTGCTACCGTGGCCGTGAAATACTACTGTTTTTTTCTGTAATTATTAATGTGTTCTTTTCTGTTTATTTTGTATCTTTGTCGGTTTATTTTGTGTTTATTTTTAAATTGTGAGTGTCCTTTGCGAAATTGACGCATTTTGCTGTGAATTCATGAATTACAATCTAAGAGATAGAGACTTTCGTAAGCGAAATTGACGCTTTCGTGTTGTTACCTCAGATTACGATATAGAAACTCAATACTTTTGTGTGATATTGACGCTTTTTGTACTTATTTACACTTACTAGTTAGAACTACGTCTATAAAATAGTGTAGCCTCGAAATCATAATACCTACATTAATTCTGATAACCTCAAATTACCAAAAATATGACAGATTTCCCATATCATAAAACATCTAAACAGATCCCTATATAGATTTATGGATATATAGTTTATACGGTTTTGTCGGCTTTTAAATAATACATTAATTTCCTTTTCAGAGCCAGAGTTTGGGCAATGTTTTGCTATCCCAATGATGATTGGACTTCAGATGAATCATTGCTGAAGCTGTATAAACAGCATAAGATGCTATGCAGAAATCATTTTGATGATTCATCATTTACTAGCAGTGCCAAAACAAGATTGAATAAGTTCGCCATTCCAGCAGAAGCTCAAAATATTTTGTCCCAATTACAAGATGAACATCCACCTAAAGAAGCACAAAAAGCTCAAGTAGGTAAATTTGGTATTTAATAACAGTTTGATTTTGTTAAGTGAAATAGTCAAACTTATCAACTAAAATAGAGAACACCAATCTTTATTAAACACGAAGTTCTGTATACATGTAATTGCGATCCACAAATTGGCCGTGGTCCGAATTGAATATGGTGATATTTGCACTGTTTGCATGCAATCATTTCGGACCACTTTAATAGCACGATCGTGTGCACGTCTGTCAATGTCATTAATTAAAAAGTCTTGTTTGACTTAACATTAGTGAAACATTTCATGGCAAAATCTTAAAAGTTTTTACAGTCAGTTAATTAAGTTTTATCAACTCAAAAGTTAATAAATATTAAGTGACATATTTTATTCCAAATCGTCTTAACATCAAAATTTGAATTTGACATTTGCACACACAGTGCACTACCTTGTTTTCGTGAGCACTGATAGCACCGCTTCGTGACGTCACTCATGACGTGACATTGCTTTCGTAAGGCACACGTCGGTTCAATTCGGACCGGATTGTTTGCACGCTATCGGTGCCAATTGTGCATAATAGCTCAATTTGGACCACGGGGATTGATAGTTTTTCTAAAGAATTCAATTTTTACCTGGCCTAGAATTCACTAGTCAGTTGGATTGGATAAAATATTTTTGTTTATTAAACCTGTTTTATAGAAAATAATATAATATTTCTTAGAAACAATGTCAATTAATAAGCATAAAATGTTACAGTTCCAGGAGACCACACAAATGGAAGTTACGGCCAGTACTTCTCAGTGTTCTATATCTTTAGAGTACTCAAGTGAATATAACCTTCAGAGCCATTTGACCAAGGTAATTCAATTATTAATAATTCTCAAGGGTAGATTAATCTTCACTTCACTTCTTTATCTATATGGCAATCGGCCGTAAACACAACCATTACTGCCAAACTCAAGTTTTGGATAATATACTTGTTTATGAATTTACTTTTAAAATATGGCTGAAAGTATAAGAGATTGTTTTGAGTTACCTGAAAAAGGACAAAAAAAGACCTCACAATAACGTTACTTACAACAGGGTTTTAACATTTAATGTATATGATATTGTATAGGATATAGGATTTGTTGGACATCTATATTATATAAAGCTGGATTCTAATAATCTGGATAATCTTGGAGTGTATTAGAGTTAATATTAGAAGGCAATTTAAAAACAAGACTACAATTATATTGATTTCTCTGTAATATCTATTATCAAATTACCAGAATATTAATTTGTTTTTATAATCTTATATTATAGGTGAAGCTAAATGGAGTCACAAGAACTTTTTAATATAGAAAAAAAGAAGTTTTTGCTCCAGCATTGACCCAGCAACTCCTTCAACCGAATGGCAAACAGAAAATGAAAGTTCAGCTAGCTGCTCAAGTCTTAAGTCACTCTCTCGCATCAGGATTATTTGTTAAAGTAGCTCAAAGTAAGTTTGTTGTTATCTCTTTCTGAGCTCTTGCGACTGCTTGACTGACTGCTTCCCGTATGATTCCCAAAACCTTATCATGACGTCGCGAGTTATGACCCTTTTCTAAAAGAACTTTGCATCCCACCAGTATGTGCCTAGCTGTTCCTGATGCTTCACCCCATGTATAACATGTTTTTTTTTCTGTGGCTATTCCCCATCTTGCTAAAATTACATTGGTCTGGGAAAGACATCTGAATGGCGTTAAAATACAATTTCAGAATTGCAGGCTGGTCACCTGCAATTCATAGAGTAGGGTTTGCCGCTTTAGAACCGGTGGAATGCAGAATTCACCTAATTGTTGTGCCAGAAGTTAACTAGTACGAATTGGTATATTGGCCAGTCTGTCTTCCAGAATCTTATTTATTACAGCAAGTTAACTACTGTTATACTAATGTATCTTAAAATAAGGTTAGCTGCTGAATTTTACTGGCTATAAAATAAACTAAGATAGTAATGCCTTTGTTCTAGTGTACTACCAATATCAATGTTTTTTTGTTGAAAATAACACAAATCCAACATGGCGGCACTGTTGCTCATACTCCATTTAAATATCATAGGTCAGAATGTCATTTCATATTATATGAAAAAATTCCTTTTAACATTTGAAATCTTTTGTTTACTTTCAGATGAATTACCACAAGATGCCTCAGCGACTGCGACACTGATCTCAAATTTGGACCAGTTATTCGACGCTATGAATGGTGACACGCCAGACAGAAAAAGAGGAAAAAAATACCTTACCAACATGTCTTCAAGCAGCCCTCATTTAGATTTTTTAATAAAATGATAGTTTTTTTCACGGAAATGAAATTTTTAGGGGCAAGAAGTAAGCCCCCTTCACAAGATGGCTGGTTGAGGACGATGAATGGCAATCAAGCGCATATTTAATAATTTAAACAAATATAATATTGACAAAGTGGCCAAAGGCTCAATTAAGATCCCCTCGAAAACTGTTTTGGTTGCATTTGAAGTAACTGTGGATGTAATCCAAACCTGACTTCAATTCAATATATTGCAACATTGAAAACTAGCAAATATAATAACAAATCTAGTTATTAATAATAAAAACAGAAACTGAAACATGGATGATAATATTGATATACTAAATAATTTCAAAGTGTTTCTTCATAAAGGGTGTGCACAACGAACAATTGATGCAGATGTTTTTATTGAAGGTGTAGAGAGTTAGATATACCTCAGTGTTCTGGAGAAATGCAAATATGTGCATATGTGTGCGGCTTTATAGCTGAAAATATAGATAACAATTGCGAACATTGTAAAAAAAAATATGCTTGCTGATCCAAACACTGAGGTTTCTCATTTATTTATTATTACATCCTTTAAAGAATATGACGACATAAGATGCAGTTTGAAATACATCCTGCCCAGTTTCTGTGAAATGGTTGAAAATGCTGCAAATTTTAATACTTATTTAAAAGAAAATGTGCATGTAAAGGCACTTTAACAAAATTTATTACAAATATGCGATAATTTAAATAAAGATTGGCTGAAGGGGTGTGAAGAACATTTTGAAATTAATTTGAAAAAAATGTATGTATATATTTTTTTAAATGGCTTTATTATAACTTACTTTCAATTATTTCTTTTAAAAAAATGGTAAATGTTTTGCCCAAATCTATTATAGTCTAATATAGTATATTGAGAGTACAGTTGCTATATGCCTGAAACGGTTTTGTATTATTAAAAATCGAGGTTTTGTTGAGGATGCTTCTAAAAACCCCGTATCGAGAGAAATAAATATTCTGAATATTTATAAGCTTGTATTATTTGGCATTGCTACGAAATTCCCTATTCCTACTAAGATTTGGCGTTTTTATATATTTTTTGGTACCTGCAGAACCCGGAATCGAAAATTCTATGACTTAGCTGATACCGGAATTTCAATAGGCGTATGTAACAATTAATTAAATCAATCATTTAATTGATTGTTTTTTACGCCTATTGAAATTCCGGTATCAGCTAAGTCATAGAATTTTCGTAAAGCAAAAATCAAAAACAGTATTTGAATCTCCCGCGTACAAAAAGTTTCCGATGGCATAAACGGGAGCGCTAGTGAGCTCGATGTAAGCATTTTTGAAGTATGAAGTTGCCGTTCTTCCCTTTAGGGTATTTGTGTTCTGTGCAAAGAAATGTCAAATTTGATTCAACAACTCGTCGATTTGTTCTATTCTTTCCTAAAACTGGCAAAAAATCGTCCAAATCTTCGTTATTATATGTGTAAATATCGATAATTATTTGCATTAATAGCAAAATCAACCATTGATGTTGGATTTGTGAGAGCAGATAGTACAAATCTTCCGAAAATCAACAGATTGATGGTCAAGAGATTCTTTCGGCCCGTTCCAGATAAGCATTTTTAGCCATAAATATCAACATTTTTAGCATCTCTGCGTTTCATTAGCCGGTGATGCTAGTTTTTCTCGCTGGTTGTCATGCGTTTCATTTAAGCATTTTTGACACGAAATGCTAGCATCAAATACCCATGTTAGTAGATGGGTCCTCTGATACTGATACCACTTTTTGACAGCTTTCAAATTTGACATTTGGAATGTTTTTTTCATGAATCAAAAAGGATTTTCAGCGGATTTAAAGAATTTCTTGAAAGATATTTATAGTATTAGCTAAGTCTGATTTATATTATTAAAAATTTTAAGTGGCTGGACTAATTATGTGAGGTGTCAAAATTCAGCATGAAAAATCAGTACCTTGCGTTTCATTTGTAACAATTAGCGCGGCTAAAAATGTCAACATTTCTTATAAGAAACGCAAAACGAGGTTAACATCAGATGTTAGCCTCAGAAAGTAGCAGTGCTTTATCTGGAACGCAGGGTTTGTGTATCGCTCTAAACAATATAAGTACAATTTCAATACTGTTATAATGAAGAACAGGTTACAAGAGTACTTGTCAAGATTATCAAGCGGCAGAAGAGAGTTGCAAACATGCATTTTTGGTGTGGTTGCACCATCACAATGAGGAACTATTTTGTACAGCAGTTGAATGCTATTGGATAGAATCCTATCTCTCAAAAGTGAAATAAACACTAAAAGTATTTAGTTCAAGAGAAATGTTCAAAAGAAACATCAGGATCATGTGTCAAATACCAGTGTAGTACTGCAAGAATTTGTAAATTAACATTGGCAGAACAAAGATTGGCAGTTGTTCATTTGTCAAGCATGAAGAAAATTACTGGAGGAAAAATATATATACATTCACAGACACAGATTGTGACATATTTCTTAAAAAATTAAAGACCTCTTCAATGAAGAAAGAATAAAGTGCATAGAAAACTAAACCATGAATCATCAATACAGAAGTGCTCTTTAATTCGAGCTTCGTTATGAAGAATAACAGCTTCCATGTGCTATGAAGCCAGTGCATAACACATGATGTTTCTTGCGTTGGGAAGATTTTTGGTGGGATATGTTGCAGACACCTATAATGAAATGTGGATAAAAGTTAAAAGATAAGGATTTGGGTTGAAATTTGCAATATGTGACCTTCATTTTCTATATATACCCTGTAATAGTCAGTTCAACAAACGGTATCCATAAAATTAGATTAATACAAAATTGTCATGCTCTTTTACTGAAGAAAATGCTAATTATCAAAGACAGAAAACTGTGAACAGTATGCTTAACTCAAGTACCTATAGATGCAGATGTTTTGTGCTAAAGCGAAACTTATATACTTTTGTGTATTAAGTAATTTTGAGAACACTCAAAAGGTGACAATATTAGCTATAATAGGTACTGATTTATCAAATAGTGCCATTTTGGAAACTATACTACATTTTTCCTAATATATGAAAGTATTACTTCATAATAAATCACTACTATTATTTGGACTTTTATTACCTGTGACCCTAAGGCAATATATGACAAATTAATAAATTTAATTTAACTCTATTCAAACCTATTTGTACTTTTGGAACATATATATTTGAGTAACAATGATAAATATGAACAACAAACCTATAAAAAAATTATCTTTTAAGGTGTAAGGGAAAAATAAAACACATGTACGAGTATTTCAAATAAAAAAATTTTGATTCAACTTAAAACTTTACAAGTCATTATTGTCAAATAAACATGCAACGTTTTTTTTGGTGAAGAACATAATGTCTAATGTAGTACAAAAATTTGTTATGTCATCTTTAGATGTTATGTATAAAGTACGTAAAAAAAATTCTTTATATTATTTATTTAATAAGAAGGGTCTTGTAAATTAGGAAGAGCAAAGGCTGACAACACAGCAATTACATTTAATATATTTTTATACGGCTTTAAAATGGATAACTTGCATATTCTTCGTAAACCGTTCTGAAATTTACTTTCTTCTAGTAAGTTAATATCACTAATACTGCTTTCATATCCTGTATATATTAAGCTGACTAAACCATCAGGTAGTCACTCTAACCGTGCGTTTGCACTGACGAAACATCTACAAAAAAACATGTTTTTTAAACATGTTTCTGTCAATGTTTATGAATGCGTTTCCATTGTCAAACGACATGTTTTAGCGCAACAAGTTTCAAGTTTTACAGACGAAACATGTTGTGAAAAAAAAAATTATGAACATGTTTCACATACCTTGCGTTTGCACTGACAAAACATCTACAAAAAAAACATGTTTCTGTCAATGTTTATAAACACGTTTTCATTGCCAAACGACATGTTTTAGCGCAACAAGTTTGTTTACCATTTTTCAGACGAAACATGTGAAAAAATATTGTATGAACATGTTTCTTATTTGAAAAGTCAATTGGTTATTTTGTTTGAAAGATTTGTTTCGAAACATTTACATTTATGATTTTTTATTTTTTAAATGACTCTGTATAGAAAATGACTTAGGTATTTAATAGCTTTTGAAATACGTCTTATTAGTTAATAGGTATGTTAGTAGGTACCTACTTCGATGATCACATTTATTTCAAAGTTACTCTTCACACCTTTAAAGTTTTTTATTAACCTAGTTGATTTATTAATTGTTAACTAGGTACCGTAGAATGCTGCAACTTTGCCTGGATTTTGAAGTTTTTTGTGAATATCTCTAAACCTATACATTATTATGACTATTAATGAGCTTTAGATGGAAAACAGACCTCATGCCTTGCTAGATAGAGTCCAAATCTTTTCAATCCTTGCAGTTCTGCTGAATTATAAGTATTCAAAGACGTAGGCAAAGTTGTGTGAAAAAGACGCAACATTGCCTGCAAAGATACCGCAATTCACAATACGCTTACACTTCCAGTATTTTTTTCCCGAATGCATTGGACACCGTGTTTATTGTCTCCCGTTTAATAAATGCAATGTAGGTATTATTATTTTTTTCACAGTTCATAGGCAAAGTTGTAGCAGGTACCACAGACTTCCCATACAAAAATGTCGTGGACTGTAGGGTTGAACCAAAAAAAATACAGATTATTTATGTAATAATTTTTATTTATTTTTTGTTAAAAAAATAAATATTAACAATGATCCGTCGAGGGATCGCCAACTGATTTTCTGCTTTATATGAGGGAATAGTTTTGTTTCGTACGAGATCAGCTGCCAAACTTAACATTTCTCCCGAGTAATCGGCGTACCTACGAGCGCCTGGTTTTCTCCTGCTTCGCTTTTAACTGCTAAATAACTGCAAAAGAATTAAGTCTTATTTGAATATCTATAACACAAAACATTCCAGAAATGCAAAAGAATTGTCGAGGTGTATATGTATACATTTTCCAGCTTAAATCCTATATGACGTTATAGTTATCTTGTTCGGTGGGTTATGGTCGTAGCTTGATATACAACTTCCAAAATGTTATGGCACAAAAATAATTATAAAGAATTTAGATATAGGTATGTTAACAACGTTAATTTTCTGTAGTCTATGATTTTACTAAATCTGTACGATTATTACATATTATGATATGATCAGACAATACTACAGAAAATTAAAGTTACTGTATGAATATCGCTTTTTCTAATTATTTTTGTGCCATGAGATTCTGGTATACCTATACCTACCGTAATTTCATATACTAAGATCATAATATATTGGTCTCGAAATTTGAAAATTTTTGGAACTCTGTTTTAATTTCAGATAAACATATTAAAGAAAAGTACTTAATCAAATTACTTTAAAATATATAATTAATTAAATGCAACTAGTGACAACCCTAGACCTAGGCAAAGTTGTGTCACTCAAGTTAACAAAACAGTACACAACATTGCCTACTAGATTATTTTGATGAAATCGTGTCCTTTTAACATTAATTTCAAGCAATACGGATAAAACACAGTATTAACTTACCTTGGAATGTTGTTTTATCACCAAAACACCTTATTTACAGTTGAAATTGAAAAAGTTAACCAACATCAAAAAAAAATCACCCACACGCACCGGTTTTTGTCGTCAAACCACAAACTAAATAGAGATACTACGTATCAGACGGCAATCTCACATAGACAAATTTTTGCTTGAAAAAAGAACTGTCAATACTGAAACGATACATGACATTTCTTTTTTTTTTCAGATATGGCGACTGCTTATAGGCAAAGGGAGTAAACATACATTTAGACTTTTTTTCGTCACATATCTTTTTAACTACTTTTGAAGTGAATAATTGTGCAATAAAAGAAGGTAGTATTTATTAAACTGTTTATTTTTACATTTTTTTTTGATATTTTAGTAAGGTTTTTGCCTTTTACTCTTAAATTTTTTGTAACATTTTTTTTGTATCCATTTTCTTATCAGACGGCAAATTTGTTTCTTTAACAATAGTTCCAGATGACCTCACGAGCTTTTCAGAGGGGTATGTTAACTTCTTTGCTTTCACCGTATTGTACTCCTGGGCACTTAACCAATTATGGATATTTTCAGTTTCAGTGCTCGTTAGACCGCTCTTCCATCTCTACAAAACCAGTTACTTGGTCCTTGCTCTTATTAAAATGAAGCCCTGGAGTCAATGATATCTCATCAAAAACTATTGAGCATAGCTTCTTTTTTCATCCCAGCTCGCAATCTAAAAAAATAAAAAATTCATTTGTAACTTCAACATCCAATTTACATGAAGCTACGATATGATACATTATAATGTTTTCAGAAAATTACCTGTTCTTTCAGAGCTGTAAAAATTTGTGGATTGATTCCAGCTTCCACATTTAAATTTGACATGAATTTATTTAGTGTTGTTTTCGATGGTAAAATGAAAATTCTATGTAGAAACAAATAGCTTTCGGGCTTTGCTTCATTATACTTAAAGCAAGTAATTTTTCTTTTGCAGAGAATCGTCTTCCTTTTTCCTTTCTATATGCTAAATTGATTTGCATTTCAATAATTCTTCTCGCATATGGATTTAATCCTCGAGTAACACTTGCTGGAACATTTGTAAATTTAGGTTTCTTTAAATCTGAAAAGCAATAACAAACAAATTTAATATTTATTACATTTGACGGATCAGTGGTGCAGTGACTGAGTAGTTACAATGTGAGTTCAATTCCTACCAACGACAAACACTTGTCTAAATATGTATAAAGGACATTGAACAAAAGTGGTCGAAATTTCCACCAGTAACATGACATATGTATGTATGACATGTGTATATAGTAAAAAGATAGTACTAAACAAAACTTGCTATTAACTATCTTACATAATGACAAGCCACTCTGAACGAAGTGCTTACTTCTTTGCTTAAAAATTATTTTTGATAAAGAAGTCTGATATCTGACCTTAACACACTTTTTGTTTAGTAACTAAGTACCAACCTGCACTTGATGTTGTAGGTAGTCGTTCCTGTACATTTAAAGTTGTCTTGTAACACTGCACAGAAAGGCTTGCAATAATTGTGGTCAAAGCGTCTTTTCTGGGAATAAGTGTGGTACTGAGAAATGTTCTCTGTAACAAATAAAAATTATTTATCATCACAAACCATTTTATATGACATCTATTCCTAATTCAGCATCGATTGATGATGTTTGTTAATCTTTTATTAAAAAAATATCTTATTATATTAATTTTTTCACATTAAGATACATATTTTGTCTAAATTATTACTGGGATACGTGATAATTAAGGTTAGGTGCTCACCAGTATCCTCAGAGTGTGATGACGATATGCCCGTAGTGATTTCTTCACTTGAGAATAGCGTTGGATGAGCAGTTATGAGTAAACGGTTTTTTGGTGTTATAAAACGTTTCTCGAAATGCTTATGACAAACATAATGGTTTCTAGGCTCATTTATACTCAAATCCCGGAATTTGTCACTACCAAGACACTAAATCCACTTTTCAAGTCTTTCCTTGTTGGTAAATGGAAAACGGTGTAAATAAACGTCCTGTCGTACACTATCACACCCTTCAACACAGCAAAAGTAATACATTTTAACAAAATGTAAATACAATTGCAAATATCACAGGTAATTGCGGAGATGTGGTCGGAAATTAATCAACGAAAGCGCACACTTGAACACAAGAATTGAAATGTCAGCCATATTGTTTGTTTGTTTTCGTGCGTGACGGACGACGGGCCACAGAGGGGAAGGGAAGGGCAGGGCGGGGGGTGGGGTAACTGTCATCTGACGATGTAGGGCCCCTTTCTGGGATGAATAAAAAAATAGTATGGAGATTACCACCCGTGCGTCAAACTGACAGAATCTGATTGGTGTTACTATTATAAAAAATGAAAAATATGTTGCCCTGATAACCAATAGATACTACCAAATGGTAGAAAACAAGAAAATAGTTAGCAAACGCGAAATATCGTATTTTAAATGAAATAGGCAAAGTTGGCCATTGTTGGCAAAGTTGCAGCGTTTTACGGTACCTACTTAAACCATCTTTTATCTAATATAAGTAGGACCTACAGTTGAGTGATGGACTCCAGTGACGAAAAAGAAATATGCGATAGCATCCCGACGTTTTTGTCTATTTTTATATTCCGATGATTTGGCATACCATAATCATGGCATTCCATTCCATGCCAAATTTCTATGAACTTTAATGTATCTGATTTTCTCCATTACATAATTTCAAATGTTATCCGACACAGCTCGAAAACATGTTGCAAAACATGTATTAAGACTCTCACAGCCGACAGTGCGAACGCAATCGTTGACAAATCCATAAAAAACATTGACAGACAACAAGTTTTGAGACAGTCCGAACGCAATCTGCAACAAATCTTAGGATTTGTTCCGAATCCAACACGATTTTCGGCAGTGCGAACGCAAAAGCACACACAACAAGTTTTGAGATTTGTATCATGCAACAAGTTGTAAAACATTGCATGTTTTATGTTTCTCAGTGCAAACGTACGGTTAGGATCGCCTCAAAACTTTTTGTCTGTCAACGTTTTTTATGAATTTGTCAACGATTGCGTTCGCACTTTCGGCTGTTAAAGACTTCATACATGTTTTGCAACATGTTGGGGAGTTAACAATGGAAACGCATTCATAAACATTGACAGAAACATGTTTAAAAAACATGTCTTTATGTAGATGTTTCGTCAGTGCAAACGCACGGTAATAAATATTCAATAGTATTTGCTTTTTTATACTCTGGCCAAGTTAGTGCTCGTTAAATGACTTCATTGGGTTTTTGAATTTCATTTCTTAGCAATCTATGATTACCCTTTTATGCTTATGGTGAAACACTAGAAGTAACTTTTTTTATTGTGCTTTTGGTTAAAAGGTTTAATGAATAAATGTCATAATTTTCCTCACTTGGAAATAATAATTTTTAATAATGTCTGGCCAGATATAGGTGGTTTGCAGCACTTTACTTCAGACAATTTATTGGGAGATGTTGCAGTTGATTGGTGGTGGGCAGCAGGTTTAATCAGTGATGAAGTCCTCTCTTCTTATTGTAAGAAGAGGTGTGACTCTTGCTGTAGGACCCGTTCCGGGTCGTGAGATGGCTAGGTATTACCTGGCAGGCCACACTTGTAGCCCCTTTTGGCCGCTTGGCGGCGAGAGTGGTGCTTCACTTCGGCGCTTTGCGCCCATGGAGCTTCGGCTCGTTAGCGCGGCGAGGACCCCTGTAGGACAGGATCTCGTTGGGCAACCCGTTACCCCGCACTGAGCGGGGCCGGGGGTCCGGCGCACTGAGCGCCGGGCCGCGTGGAAGAAAACCACATCAAAAATCACCTCAACCCCAAGGTGGTGTCGTCCGTGCCGAAGGGGTGAATGGCTGGTGGGAGACCAGTCCCAAGCGGGCAGGGGAGCGCATCCCTAAATGCCTTTAACATGGAACTCGGAGAAAACTCAAAACGTCCCCAGGGGGTGTCAGTCCCCCCCGTAGGACCGCGCGAGGCGGCTGCGGGCAGCCAGATGTATCTGGGGCTGGCTCACCCGAGTTCCGCACTTCTTTCTACATGCGAACCCGTTAAGAGCGGGCCGCCGCCGGTATCCGGGCCGGTTGGCGGTAATGCGACCGAGGCGATAGTGGGCGATTTTCAACCTCCGGCGGTGGTTCCCGGGCCGTCGGAGTGTAAAAATGCTTCCGGACGTAGAAGTGAGAGGTTGGCGCGTAAGGCGCTTAAAGATGGTGAGGGCAGGACCGCAGCGATGTCTCGCAGCAGGTCGCGCAGCGGTTCGCGCAGTAGCTCGCGCAGCAATTTGCGCAGTGGTCCTGTAGTTAAAGAAGGGGTTGGTGTCTCGAAGGACACAATGTTGTGCAGTGCTTCATCTAAGAAGCCTGCAGGGCTTAACTCTGGTAAAGAACCAGTAGTGCTTGTTATCCCATGTGCGAGTTCCCAAGCGGTCTCAGCGACGCTGCCTACTGGGGACAATAGGCAGCTAGATAAGTCTCCATCCATCTCACCAGCTGAGTCGGTGATCTTGATTGCTGACTCAGTAAGGACTGAGGGTCACTCAGACAGTTCGCTGTCTCAGGACCGCACAAAACGGAAAAGGAAAAAGAAGGGGTCCCAAAGCTCAGGCTCTGACACGGCTGAGGATCGTCCAGCTCCCAAGACTAAGGCGATCCCTGGTAGACGTGGACGCCCCCCGACCACAGGGGAATACGTAGGCCTGGCTAAAGCCAAACGGGAGCTGGCTGCCTCACAGAGAGAGGAACAACAACTGCTCCGTGATAGAGAAATAGCAGAGATGGAGAAAAGGGCGTACGCTACACGTGCCACCTTCTTCGCTGGCCGCACCATTAGCGAGCCTAATCTCTCGACAGGCACAAATATCACGACCGCTCTTGACATTGAGAAGGTCGTGCAGTCGGACTGCCAAGTGATCAGAGAGGTTGCAAGAAAATCCTCCCACCTCAGTGGCTGTTATCAAAAAGCCCTTAAGAAAGCGGCTGAGTCCATCCAGGACTCATTTGGGGAGATGGCGAGGAAGACCATCTCTGAGGATACTCGCGCTCTAAAGGTGGAGAACGAGTGCCTTAAAAAACAGCTGGCAGAGCTCCACAAATGCGTGTCTGAGCTCACCGCTGAGGTTAAGGCTCTCAAAAGGGCGAGCAGCAGAAGTTCCCCACCACATGTGGTCGAGACTGCCATTAGCTCGCCTCTACCGGAGATGGAAATCGACAGCCCTTCGCGAGTCTCCCGAGTACGGAATTCCACCACCTCCGGCCGGGTTGAGCCTCGAGAAGCGCCTGCGGATTTACTTACAGAGACGCAAACAATGGAGGCCAACCTGAAGCGGTGGCTGGGAATTGTTTTGAATGTCCGCTTTGAGGGTATTGAGAACCGCCTCCTCCCTGCGAAGAGGCTGAGACCTCCCCTCAAGGCGGACAAACAACTAGCAGCTGTCGCCAGCGAACCGTCCAGTGCCGTTCGGAAGACTAGGCCTGCCAAGCAGCCAGCGAATAAGGCTAAAGGGTCAGGGTCGAAAACCTCGAACAAGGCCCCCAATCCCACTGTGGCCCCAATTGACTCTCGGGACAAATCCGCAGCGCCACCCTCGGTACAGCAAGAAGCTCCGGTTGATTCAGAGTGGATTACGGTCAGGAGAAGAAGACGGCGAGGCAAAAAAGCCAAGGCGACTGACCCTCTAGAGCCAGCTCCAGCAGTCAACAAGTCGTCTTTCGCTGGGACTGCTAAATCAAAGCCCGTGGAAAAGCCGGTGCGGATAGAATCTGCATCGAAAAAGTCGAAGAGTAGTAAGCCGAAGTTGACCCCGCCCAAATCTGCGGCAATAGTGATCACACTGGATCCAACGGCCGCGGATAGAGGGGTCACATATGGCGAGGTGCTTAGTCGCGCGCGGAAGCAGATCCCACTGGAGCAGCTGGAGCTCGGCAAAATAACGTGCCGACAGACGGCTACCGGCGCTCGTATGATTGAGGTTCCAGGTAGCGAGGCTGGTGAGAAGGCCGATCTCCTTGCGCAAAAGCTCAAAGAGGCCCTATCTGATGTCGCTAAAGTCGTGCGGCCGACGAAATGCGTGGATCTGCGAATTACTGGACTGGACGACTCAGTCGAATCGGAGGAGGTTGCCCTTGCAATTGCCAAAAAAGGCAACTGCGCAAAAGACCTTGTCAGAGTCGGCGACATCCGTGACGGTCCTGGCGGCTTGGGAGCCACCACAATACAGTGCCCAGTTGCTGCTGCCAAAGCTGTGATCGAGGCAGGCCGACATCTCATTGGTTGGAGCTCGGTCTCGGTAAAACTGTTAGAACTCCGCCCCTTGCGATGTTACCGTTGCATGGGGACTGGGCACACTCGCCAGTCCTGCCCCTCCTCTGTAGATAGGGGAGGACTGTGCTTCAGGTGCAGCAAAACTGGACACAGGGCTTCTGAATGTAGCGCAGAGCCCCATTGCGCAGTTTGTGCGGCAGCGCACGTTCCATCCGGGCACATCATGGGTAGGCGCAGGTGCCGCCCTCCCCAAACAAGGGGAAAACTTCTCGGTAAGCCGCTGCCCCGCAATGAAGTCACGCCCACTCCTAATGGGCAGGAGGGAGTTGTAATGGAAACTTGATGGATCCGGGTTCCCATCACAACTTCCTACACACGAATTTGAACCACTGTGCCAGAGCCCAAGATCTGCTGCAGCAGGTTCTGGCAGAGTGGTCAATAGATATCGCGGTGGCGACAGAACCGTATTTCGTGCTCAACCAACCGTACTGGGTGGGCGATGACTCCGGTTTGGTCGCCATTATTATAAGAAGATCTCCGAGATCTGTGCCTCCCTCTATACTAGAGCGGGGCCCTGGCTACGCTGTCGCAAAATGGAACGGTCTCGTTATTGTCGGTGCCTATTTCTCCCCGAACAGGCATCTCATGGACTTCGAGGCCTTTCTCGGGATATTGAGCGCTGCAATTAGGCGAGCCGCTCCGTCTCAGGTCATCTTTCTCGGCGACCTGAACGCCAAGTCGGTAGTTTGGGGTAACCGTGCTACCGATGTACGTGGACAGGCTGTCGAGGCATGGGCTGCAGCAGCGGGCCTCTCCCTCCTTAACAGAGGTAGAGAATTTACCTGTGTACGACAACAGGGCGGGTCGATTGTGGACGTCTCGTTCGCTTCGCCCGCCCTAGCCCGCAGAATCACCAATTGGAGAGTGATTACCGACGTGGAGAGTCTCTCGGACCATCGTTATATCCGATTCGAGACCTCCACTCGGCAACCTCCTCCCCCACCTCAAACTGGTCCATTTCCACGCTGGACACTTGGCCGCCTTGACAGGGAGCTGGCCGAGGAGGCCGCCATTGTCCAGCGTTGGTGTTCCACACCCATGGACGGGCCAGATGTGGACAATGCGGCACTACGCCTCCGTGATGCGCTCACAGAAGTCTGTGACGCATCGATACCGAGGGCGCACCCACCGCGCGATCGCCACGAGGTGTACTGGTGGTCCCAGGACATTGCCGATCTGAGGACCGCTTGCACGTCGGCGAGGAGGGCGTACACGCGCTGCCGTCGTAGAGGGAGACGCGACGAGGCGGCAGAAGAGCGGTTGTATGAGGAGTACAGGCGGACGAAAAAGACCCTGCAGACGGCCATCGCCAAAGCCAAGGAACTGGCTCGCGAGGAAATGTTGCAGGGCCTTGACCAGGATACGTGGGGGCGTCCGTACAAAGCTGCACAAAAACATCTAAAGCAGCGTGGTGCACCCCTCACGGAATCCATTGACCCTGAACTCTTGGGAAGGGTCATGGCTGAACTTTTTCCACCGGATGCTGGCTTCACTCCCCCCCGCATGGCGCCGCCCCGCATGATATCCACCGTGCCAGAGCTCTGCCCGCCCATTGGAGAGGATGAATTTGCCGCCGCGGTGGCTCGCCTCAGGGCCAAGAAAACAGCTCCCGGTCCTGATGGGATTCCAGGCAGAGTGGTGCACCTGGCTATCAGCCAGCTAGGTGATAGACTTAGGGAACTGCTCGACGCGAGTCTTCGCGTTGGCAGATTCCCTAAGATCTGGAAGGATGGGGCACTCTGTCTGCTGCTGAAGCCTGGTCGCCCCGTCGATTCTCCAGCGGCGTACCGCCCAATTGTCTTGCTGGACGAGATTGCTAAGCTTTTTGAGAAGATTTTAGCCTCTCGCCTCGTCCAGCACTTAACAGAAGTTGGCCCAAATATATCGAAGGCCCAATATGGCTTCCGTACCGGTCGGTCAACGATTGACGCGTTGTCCGATCTGCGGAGTCATGTGGCAGAGGCCACAGAAAGGGGTCATATCGTGTTGGCGGTGTCTCTGGACATCGCCAATGCATTCAACAGTCTCCCATTCGGCACAATAATGGAGGCCCTCAACCATCACGGGGTCCCACCGTACCTGTGCCGAATCCTGGGAGACTACTTAAACAGCCGAGAAATTCTCTGCCCCAACAGGGGCGGGCGTGTTCAGCGCCATCCCATGTGCCGCGGCGTTCCACAGGGGTCTGTTCTTGGACCCTTGCTCTGGAACGTCGGGTACGACTGGCTCCTCAGAGGCGCCCTGCCGACGGGGGTGCGTCTCTTTTGCTACGCAGACGATACCCTCGTCGCAGCAAAAGGGGCCAGTTTGAGCGACGCCGTTCGCTTGGCTTCCGTCGCAGGCACATTAGTAGTGGACAGAATTGCCTTGCTGGGCCTTAAAGTCGCCCTTCATAAAACGGAGGCTTTAGTCTTCCATGGCCGCCGTAGAAAACCGCCCACGGGGACATGCATCACGGTGGGCGGTGTGGCTATCCAGTTAAAGCCGCACATCAAATATCTTGGGCTGACAATTGACGGCAGATGGGGCTTCAATGAACATTTCCATGCATTAGAGCCCAAACTTCTAGGTGCGGCTGACGCACTTGGACGCCTCCTGCCAAACGTTGGAGGCCCGAGCGCCAGCTGCCGACGCCTTTACGCGGGAGTTGTTCGCAGCATGGCACTGTACGGGGCCCCCGTCTGGGCCGACGCTCTCAGCGCCCGTGCAATAGCATCGCTGCGACGAGCGCAACGCGCCATGGCGCTGAGAGCCATTAGAGGATACCGTACAGTGTCTCACGCGGCGGCCTGCACTATCGCTGGCACTCCCCCGTGGGAGCTTGTGGCGCACGTTCTCGCAGCGGCATATCGCGTGCGAGTCGAAGCAAGGGAGGGGGCCCACAGGTTAGCTCCTAGGGAACGGGTTGCTGCCCTGGAAGGGGCACGTGAAGAAATGTTCCGTCTATGGCGGGAGAGCCTGGGTGATCCGGCCTCCGGAACTCTCAGGAGAACTGTAGAGGCATTGCTCCCCGTACTCAAGCCATGGGCGGAAAGGAAACACGGGTCGCTCACGTACCATCTGGTGCAGGTCATTAGTGGTCACGGCTGTTTTGGCCGTTACCTGCACCGGATCGGACGTGAGCCGACCGCTCAATGCCATCACTGTTGCGCTGCTGAGGACTCAGCGCAGCACACCCTTGAGGAGTGCACCGCCTTTTCCTCGCAGCGCAACAGTCTGGTGTCGTGTGTTGGCCCCGACCTATCTCTGCCATCTTTGATTTCGAAGATGGTCGAGAGTGAGGAGGCCTGGGACGCGGTAAACTCCTTCTGTGTGGAGGTCATTACACAGAAGGAGGTGGCAGAAAGGGCCAGAGAGGATGACCCATCGGCAGACCCTTGCCGTCGGAGGAGATTGGGGCGAAGGAGGCGACAGTTCGCTCGCCTTCTTCCTCCTAACGGTGACCAGCGGGACCCGGGCCTGGGAAGCCCGAGTCCTACATTGCACAGGCCACCGCCTGTCGTTGATGCTCCTGATGCCCAGGAGCATCGCCGGCTTTTCCATTTTGGGGAGGTCAGAAGGGCTCGCTGTAGGCGAGCAGACGCTGACGAGGCCATGGAAGTGTCCGAAAGGGTTCCCATGGCTTTGTCCGGCGGTGGGGCGTCCCTCGCTGGCGTATCCTCTTCATCTGATGATGAGGAGGATGCGGCGGTGATGGGCGTTCTCGTGCCAAGGCGTTTGTGACGGGGCATCGTTGGGTTTTAGTCGGTAGGTCGCGGTCTCTGGCTGGCATTCTGCCCCCAGTGACCGCGGAGAGTCCGACATAACCTCGCGTTTTCCCAAGCGCGAGGTATGCGTAAAGCATTTCCCAACGTTAAAAAAAAAAAAAAAAAAAAAAAAGGTTTAATCAGTGAAGATATACTTAACATCTTTCAGTTTTACCAAACTGGACCTATTTACTTCTATGGTGCTTTGGTATATGAATACTTGTGTTATTTTGTTGACATAATGTTGTTCTAGTTGACAAGTCACATTTTGATGTGGCTGAGCATGCACTGCTTTGTATTATGTTGCACAACTTTTACTGCCTTATCAATCTCGTTGTCAAGAGGAGAACAGGGTAGTACACAATAGTTCTCATTAAGTAACCTCTGAAAGCAACACATTTTAATTAGGTACTCAGTAAATTCAAGTAAAAGTTGTTTAGATAAATATATTCATTATTATGAAACTGGAATAGTTTGTATTACATACTTAATTTTTAAATAATATTCAATTACATCATGACATCATTATTCAATTGGACATAAGTACATATTCTTTTCTTTGAAACATCATCTAGTGCCAGTGTATAACTTAGATTAAATCAAAAAGGCGTGAATGGTCAAGTTTTCTCTACGTCTGGCGTTAAAATTTGGTTGGTCGGCTGCAGTCAGTTTTCATTCTAACTGAAAGATAAAAATTTAATTAATGATTTTACATACAACCTAAAAACTTCTATTTTGTTTAAGTTGAAACTGAAGTACCTACACAGATTGAGTTATTCATTTATAGTACTTACATTAATGTGATTTTCGCAAAAATACATTTGATTTTCAGTAGATAGTTACAGGATTTCTTTAAGCGAGTGTTAATCAATTTTAAGCGAGAGTTATTTCGCATATCTATATCACTGGGTACGGCTAATCCACAGCCACAGCTTTCCTGGAGTCTTTGAAGAGGTAATTCCTGTTCTATTGTCCCGTTCCATATACTACAGTTTTACTATATTTTGTGATATTTAATAAAAAGCATTGTTTTTGTGAGGTTATATCGCCTCGGTGCTTTGTTTACTATAAGACTGACGTCATTTGATGTATGCCACAGATAATCAACAGACTATCATGGCTGACCGTGTTTTCGGTCCAAAATTGAAAATCTTAATTTAAAATAGATTTTTTGCACTTTTTAGGCATCGAAAAAAATTATATTCATGTGCTATGGTCTAATACAACAATTATGAACATTTTAAGCCCTACTTTAAAAAAGGGTCAACTAGCCTAGCGAGTTAAATTCTTTTTGAGGTTATGTTTGCTTTGATATTATTGACATAAGCGCGTTCACGATCGGTCCGAAACGATAGCATGCCATTGGCGTCATTATCGCGTCTATTCGGTCCGCGCGTGAGCAGTCTGTGGGGCTAGCACGCAGGAGAATCGAAAATCGAATCGAAATCCGAATCGAGGAGTTTGTATGGCAATTTTATTAGCGCCACGGCGGTGAGTAGCAGAACTAATAAAATTGCCATACAAACTCCTCGATTCGGATCGAAATCGACGCCACATGGACGCTTCTGTTAATGTCCCGATAAAGCACAAAAGGCCCTCTAGTGGCGAGTAAAAATACTAACGAAAACGTAGGATGTATTAAGGGCCAAAACAAAACACGTGAATTAATATAAGCAGTTTTAACGATTTTTATTTTTAGATTATATTGACACAGCACCTAATAAATTATCTTTCTCCTACGAATGTATCTTTTACCATAATTATCTTTCTCCTACGAATGTATCTTTTACTGCCACCTAGTAATGTATAGCGGAACTTTTATGTTAACGTCAATAATGCTGGCATTTTAGTAATTCTACTCGCTACACGGTGACAGTGGCGTCGCGCACCCTCCCCCCGCACCCCGATATCCGGCTTCACTTGATTTCATACGAAAAACGCGATAGGGCACCCCCTCTTTGTATTTGCTTCATGGTGCTGACGAATTCGGCCTGAGCACTGAGGCGCGTTCAGAGCCTTCGCGCGAAGTACAACTTTTCGCTCTAACCCCGTTCAATGCCTTCGAGCGTGACAACCGGGTAAAACAACCGGCCCATTCAAGACCTTAGAGTGTCGGTGCGAGTTACAACCGAACAACCATCAAATTTGATGGTTGTAAAACGCTCTGACGTTTATTATTATACATAATACTCTTACGTGATTGGATGTTTTGTGATAGAAGTGTTGGAGGTAGTTTGCTGGACGACTTGTAATGAAAGACTGGCTGGTTGTTCATTTTTTATTGGGACTCCTGCCGCCTTATATACATTTTCAAATGCGCAAACCCCTGCGGCGCGCATTACAGTTGTTTTGGTCAGTTATTTTATAAATGACAAGACGACTTCAAATACTTGTTTTTTATTTACGCAATCTAATTTCAACATCAATGCTATGTCAATGCTAGTCGAACTCATAGCCATCTTGGCAACCAGCCATGTTCAAAAACACTAGTGATGTGTCATTACAATTGTGACGTCACCTACTCATAACATCCTCCTTATTAGAAAAAGTTAAATTAATACAATTTTACAACTTGAGACAGTTTACAACAATTAACTAAAATCTTAACAATAATATTTGACGACAAAAACTGTTTAGGTAATTCAACATAAGACAGTTCAATGACCTAAATCTTTACATATATACTAATCTACATATATTCTACACTTTAACTAAATCAATTCATCCTTCACAGTCATTGCTAAAAAGTTTACCTAGTAAAAAATATTAACTCTTATAAATCTAACCGTCTTGGTGGTCTTATAAGTCTTCCACACTTAGTGCGCACTTCAACTGGAGTTGTACGTTCTTCAATAGACGGTGCTACTGTGTGAGGATTGGGAGATGTCTTAATATTTGAACTTTTGTGTAACATATCTTGAGAAACCGTTTGAGGTGACTGCGCAGGCTTCAAAATATGCTGTCTGTTTCTCCTTCCTACAAATCCGTCTGACCCTTTAACAGTATAAGACCTAGGTTGATCACATTTGGCCTTTACTGTGCCTGTAAGCCATGGATTATCTGGCATTTTCTTAAAATAAACTTTCATCTCCTTCTTGTAGTTCTGGTAATGATTTAGTCTTTCTGTCATAGTAATCCTTCATTTTATTTTTATTTTTATACTTAGTTTTTACATAGTACTCTTGAAAATTGACTGTTTCAAGTTTTTTGTGACTGTTGGTAATTGTGTTCTAAGTGTAGAGATGTGACATTTTAAAAATAACAGTATTTGAAATGCAAAATACAAAATACCTATTTCCATTTTGTATTTAAATACTTTTTTTAGAAAAGCATTTTATATTTTATTTGAAATACCTTTTAGGACATATTTTGTATTTGCAAAATGCAAAATACTTTTTGCTAAGTTTTGTAAACATCGAAGAATTAATAATTAATGTGTTACAATCTTCAATTAAAATCTTGCCACTCGAACGTTCGCCACGCGAAGCGTGGTGGGTTTCAAAAGCAAAAAGTAGTATATCTATATCTCAAATATCAAAGGTGCCGCCATTGCGGAATGACTCACCCCGGCGCGTACGGGATGTTCAAAAAATTGCGGAGAGTGACATATACTGTCTACAAGAGAACAAAAAATACGTATGGAAAGATAATTTAATATAGAAGGAACTTATAACAGTTAATTAGATAAGGATTAATAATTAAATGAATGAAGCGCGAAAATGTTCGGAAGGTCGCGGAAGACACGATTTTTTTAAAAAAAATTTTGCACAAAAACTATTTTATAAAACTTTAAATAACCATATATATTATTATAGCCCTATTCTTGAAGATTATTTTGATATATAATAGTTTTGGGTAATATTTTTAATGAAAAAAGAAAAAAATAATAAAATCGATTAATTACGTAATTATATACGCGAGATGCGCACGCGCGACCTCAAATTTAAAAAAAATGCAAAAAATAAATTATTGTGTCTAAAATGAAATAAAAAATACGTATGGAAAGCTAATTTAATAAGGAATGAACTTATAATAGTTAATTAGATAAGGATTCATAATTGAATGAATAATGACGAGAATAGTAACTAAAGTGCTTAAAATTTCAAAAATACTCACTTTTCGAAAAAAACGTTTAGTGTGGCAATATAACACTATAAACTATCATAAACCATACATAATAATGTAGCCCAATTCTTCTAGTTTATTTTGATATAGAACACTCTACGAAAATACTAATACAGACTAAGTAAGTACGCAATAAATCTCATGTTAGCCTCCTGTTAGCTGGCTAAAATAAATAAACTTTTCAACAAAATAAAGATAATTTAAAACTAAAAGTATTTTATTTTAATAAAGCATTTTGTAAATACGTATTTTGCATTTAGTATTTTAAATATAAAATGAAAAACTATTTTGTATTTGAAATAACAAAATACAAAAAGTATTTGCATTTTGCATTTAAATACATTTTATAACCTATTTTGCACATCTCTGACTAAGTGAACGTGACATTAATAATTGTGCCGGAGATGGTAGATTTCCTCTAGGTGTATTCCTGAATTAAAGCAAAGCCAGATATGGATCTGTCCCTGACTCATCTGACTTGCTAAGAAAACGTTTACATATCTTTACTGCAGATTCTACCAACCCATTTGATCAATTAATATCGTGATGATCGTGATCCAAATATCGTGATTAATATTGAACGTCTAGTATAAGCCTAAGGTCTTGAACCTCAGACTAAGCAAACCAATGGACTCGCAATATATTGGACTCAATAGGGTAGTTGACTCATATCAAAATTTATTAAAATATTGTTTATTTCTAACAGTATTTGGCATAAGGTTCCACAATATACCGATTTTAATAAATAACAATGAATGATTACTGTAAAATTTTAATTTGAAAATGCTAGAAATAATCTTTTTTATCTCACGCCGTAAACGCTTCGATATCCTGTGGTCAGGGCCGTGACGGCACTCATATAGTAAACAAAGAAATGTCAAATTTGATTCAACAACTCGTCGATTTGCACTATTCTTTCCTAAAACTGGCAAAAAATCGTCCAAGTCTCCGTTATTATATTTGTAAATATCGTAAATTATTTGTATTAATAGCAAAATCAACCATTGATGTTGGATTTGTGAGAGCAGATAGTACAAATCTTCCGAAAATAGACAGATTGATGGTCAGGAGATTCTTTGTGTATCGCTCTAAACAATATAAGTACAGTTTCAATACTGTTATAATGAAGAACAGGTTACAAGTGTACTTGTCAAGATTGTCACGCGGCAGAAGAGAGTTGCAAACATGCATTTTTGGTGTGGTTGCACCATCACAACGAGGAGCTATTTTGTACAGCAGTTGAATGCTATTGGATAGAAATCTATCTCTCAAAAGTCAAATAAATACTAAAAGTATTTACTTCAAGAGAAATGTTGAAAAGAAAACATCAGGATCATGTGTCAAATACCAGTGTAGTACTGCAAGAATTTGTAAATGAACATAAAAAGAGAAAGATTGGCAGTTGTTCATTTGTCCAGCATGAAGAAAATTACTGGGAGGAAAAATATATATACATTCACAGACACAGATTGTGACATATTTCTTAAAAAATAAAAGACCTCTTCAATGAAGAAAGAATAAAGTGCATAGAAAACTAAACCACGAATCATCAATACAGAAGTGCTCTTTAGTTCGAGCTTCTTTATAAACAATAACAGCTTCCATGTGCTATAAAGTCAGCCAGTGCATAACACATGATGGTTCTTTTGTTGGGAAATCTTGCAGACACCTACGAGTATAATGAAATGTGGATAAAAGTTGAAAGATGAAGATTTGGGTTGAAATTTGAAAAATGTGACCTCATTTCTGATTAATACCCTGTAATAGTCTATTCAACAAACGGTATCCATAAAATTAGATTAATACAAAATTGTCATGCATTTTACTGAAGAAAATGTTAATTATCAAAGACGGAGAACTGTGAACAGTATGCTTAACTCAAGTATAGATGCAGATGTTTTGTGCTAAAGCAAAACTTATATACTTTTGTGTTGCTAGCAGTATGTAATTTTGAAAACACTCAAAAGGTGACAATATTAGCTATAATAGGTATTTGTTCTAACAATCTGTATGTCAAAAAACTTATTGATCAAATACTGCTATTTTGGAAACTATACTACATTTTTCCTAAATTATATGAAAGTATTACTTCATAATAAATCACTATTATTATTATTTTGACTTTTATTACCTGCGACCTTAAGGCAACATATACAAATTAATAAATTTGATCTAACTCTATTCAACCTATTTGTACTTTTGGAACATATACTATATTTGAGTAACAATGATAAATATGAGCAACAAACCTATAAAATATTATAAATCTTTTAAGGTGTAACGGAAAAATAAAACATGTATTTCAAATTAAAATATTTTGATTCAACTTAAACCTTTACAAGTCATTATTGTCAAATAAACATAGAACATATTTTTTAGTGAAGAACATAATGACTAATGTAGTACAAAAATTTATTATGTCATCTTTAGATGTTAGTTATGTATAAAGTAAAGGAAAAAAAAATTCTTTATATTATTTATTTAATAAGAAGGGTCTTGTAAATTAGGAAGAGCACAGGCTGACAACACAGCAATCACATTTAATATATTTGTATACGGCTTTAAAATGGATAACTTGCATATTCTTGCGTAAGCTGTTCTGAAATTTACCAGCCATGGTGGCCAGCAGGTTTAATCAGTGAAGATATAACATCTTTCAGTTTTACCAAACTGGACCTATTTACTTCTATGGTGCTTTGGTATATGAATACTTGAGTTATTTTGTTAACATAATGTTGTTCTAGTTGACGGGCCACATTTTGATGTTGTGGCTGAGCATGCACTGCCTTGTATTATGTTGCACAACTTTTACTGCCTTATCAATCTCGTTGTCAAGAGGAGAACAGGTTAGTACACAATAGTTCTCATTAAGTAACCACTGAAAGCAACAAATTTTATTTAGGTACTCAGTAAATTCAAGTAAAAGTTGTTTAGATAAATATATTCATTATGAAACTTTGATATTTTTGTTTGTATTACATACTTTTTAATTAATATTCAATTACATCATTATTCAATTGGACATAGGTACATATTCTTTTCTTTGAAACATCATCTAGTGTCAGTGTATAACTTAGATTAAATCAAAAAGGCGTGAATGGTCAAGTTTTCTCTAAGTTTTCTGGTCAAGTTAATGTTTGGTTGGTCGGCTGCAGTCAGTTTTCATTCTAACTGAAAGATAAAAATTTAATTAATTTACATACAGATTTGATTTTACATACAACCTAAAAACTTCTATTTTGTTTAAGTTGAAACTGAAGTACCTACACAGATTGAGTTATTCAGTTATAGTTCTTACATTAATGTGATTTTCGCAAAAATACATTTGAGTTTCAGTAGATAGTTACAGGATTTCTTTAAGCGAGTGTTAACCAAATATTTCGCATGTCTTTATCACTGGGTACGTCTAATCCACAGATTTCCTGGAGTCTTTGAGGTAATTCTATATTTCTGTTCTATTGTCCCGTTCCATATACAGTTTTACTATATTTTGTGATATTTAATAGAAAGCATTGTTTTTGTGAGGTTATTTCGCCCCCGTGCTTTGTTTACTATAAGACTGACGTCATTGCCACAGATAATGAACAGACTATCATGGCTGACCGTGTTTTCGGTCCAAAATTGAAAATCTTAATTTAAAATAGATTTTTTGCACTTTTTAGCCATCGAAAAAAATAATATTCATGTGCTATGGTCTAATACAACAATTATGAACATTTTAAGCCCTACTTTAAAAAAGGGTCAACTAGCCTATTCTGTGCGCCCGCCGTCTAAATAACCTAAAACCACAGACATATTTTATTTATATGTCTGTGCCTAATACTAAAATTTCTAAATTTAAACTTATTTTAAATGGCCGGTTAAGCAAGTGCTATTCTACGGTGACAGGCCAACTAAATTTAGGCAGAGCTTAAGCGTAATTCTAAAATGTTGAAGATTAGTTTTAATTGTGTGTGTGTTGCTATCGTAAAAATATAAAAGTTAATTAATGGATGGATCTTGTTGTTAAAGAAACTAAAACGAGTTTATATTTATACATTTAATGTACATTTTTATATTATTTTTAACAATATAATTGTAACTACTAAAAATTTATTTTTATTTTCCTATTAATTTAAGGCGAAAACAATCAATTTGGGCAAAATTAAAATTTCTACATCATTTCTATTTCGATTTGTATTTTTCATTACCAAAATGGTGGATTTTAGCAAGGTTTTAATTTTAATCGGGATGATTTTAATCGCCGCTAAAATTAATCAGTTTAGGAAATTTACGCGTAAAAATCTCATGTCTGGAATAGCGTTTCGACGACTAAACCTAAGTTGAATTGACCGTCTAAAATTAGAAACGTCAGATTCAAATTAGCAATGTCAGTTGAATTTGACAGTTACCGTAGAATAGGAAAATGGTTTAGCGACACTTATATAAAATTAGGAAAAGCGGCCGCTTCATGTTTGCGTCCAGTCCGCCATTACAAAGCACCGTGTTGTTGTGCTAAAATATCAGTCAGCAAGTGAGCGTTGTTTGTGAGTGCATTTTACAGTCTGTTTTTTTATTGATTTTATGTATAAAGAAATGTGGAATTCTGGAAATTGTGGAATATTGGATGAGGCGCTCCTAGTTTTTTCCGCCATCTTAGAGGCGGAAAAAACTAGACATTATTGGGGGTGATTCTGAAGCGACCACCTAAAACTATAACTAAATAAAATTAGAGATAGAAATGTCAATCACCGTTTGGTATTCAGAACTCACAAGTTAACTCTAAAATTAAGAGTGACGTTACTAAACTACTCAATTTAGTGTTAGATGTTATTTTCGTATTCTGACATGCTTCCTAAATGTAATTTTTTCTTTAATTTTAAATATGTCAAACTAATTTTAGGAGGTGAACTTTTAGGTGCCGTCTAAATTTATCTTGTTACTTTTTAACGATTTTCTAACATTACCGAAGTCAATTTTTTTTGTGTACTTGCCAAATGGATGATGAATTGGTTGTTATGGCATTTATAAGGAAAGGCTTTTATAGCATCAATTGCAAAATCGTGAGTTGTAATTTGTTTGTTCCCAAGTAGTCTAATAGTACTGACATTTAGATGATAGGTAGGTTATGTATGTATGTATTTACTCTTACAACAGAAATTAATATTCTATCTGCAGATAGAAGTATGCCTATCTAAAATTTGTTGCCTAGCAATTACTATTATTTGTCAATAAATAACAGCGGTTATTATGAAAAGAAAACAAAAATTACTAATGAAACAAAATACGCAATTTTAAAATTCAGCTATACAACTACAGACTACCACGTAATTTTTTTTATTTCATGGCATAGGCGCGAAGCCATCACAATCGCAGAATAAATGTCGAATAATTTTTCTTTTGTGATAAAATGAATGATAAATAATAAAATTTCTTTTCTGTTATTTACAAATACGATCAAATCTTAAATTAATAATTTCTGATAGTAAAATTAGTAGAATATAGCTGTTTTTAATGTTTTTAAATTATCCCGTTTTTCTACAGCACTAGGTGTATTTATAATCTGTGTATTCAATTTAAGAAATTGTCAAATACAGTTTAAATTAAGAGAGTCCGGCGTTTCAGAATACGAATTACCTAAAACTAATTTAAAATTATATGTTTAATTTTAGTTTTAGTTTTAGTGCAGGTAACTTCAGAATTACCCCCATTGGCACGCTTTTTGTAGGTATTTCATGTCCTTTGGTTTGCCGAGTTGGTTGTTTTACTCTGTGTTTCACCCAAACGTCACGCTCATTGGCGTAATATAATTAGTGTTTTATGCATTGAACGGGGTTGTAGCGAAAAGTTTTACGTCACGCGAACGGCATGAAGGCTCTGCAGCTGCTGGGCTGCGTTCGTAAACCATCGCTCGACGTCGGGCGATCAAGAGGACGACGTTCTTCGTCGGACGTTAAAACAACATTCTATGGCCCCACACAAAACATGGCCTAAAGGACTTTAATCCAGGCCAGTAAAGCAGTCAACATAAAAACCAAATGTGCTGTGACGTTGAAGTGTGACAAAAACACAGATATATTTATATATCTGTGGACAAAAATAGGATTTTGGAAAAGGTAGTATCTCTATGTAGTCTGTGTAGAAAAGGTAAGCTTTAAAGCACCGATTACACTTCACGATCCATCGGGAGTTAGGGCCCTAGCTAGTGTGGTCTAATCGCTGTTAGGGAGTTAGGGTCCCGATATCGTGCGATCGTGGTTGCCCGATCGCCCTAACTCCCTAGTTAGGGAGATGTAATCGCTGTTAGGGCGCTCAGTCGCCGCACAGCGCTCGATGTGAGCGGATTGTTGCTGTGTATCGGAAGCGAAATTGGCCTCGCGTGCCAAGAAAATGTCCAAAAAAGAAAAATCTGGTTTAATGAATCTTCTGGACATGTATAAAGCTATACCAAATTTATTTCTCGTCGCTAAAAATTTTAGCGTCACTGCTAATCGTTGTTTAGCACCTACACTTTCTCTAAATAATGTGTCATGTTTCTGAATATAATTATTATTATACTGTCACTTAATTTAAAATATGTTCAAATTGTGCAGAATTTATTCGTAAACAATTTTTGAAATCTTCTGGCTCTAATGAATATAAAATGTTCATATTGCATAGTTTAATTTTATTTTAATTATTTTTTATTTATTTACATCGCCTCAAATTTTTTATCTATCTATCGCATTACACAAAAACATGAGACTCATATAGGCCAGGATTGGTCTATGCATCTTCGACTTTAAATCTGTATGGCAGGGATCCTGGTGTAGAGAGTTATTTTTTCATAAATTTGTTATTTTTTTCATGTTTTTTTGTTTATTTTAATAATTTGTTATTTTATTATTATTTTTTATGAATTACTTGTTTTTTATTTATAATTTTGTTTTCAGAAGAAAAAGAGTTATGTTAAGAATAAAAAAGCGATTTTTAATCGAATAATTTTCAGTTAAATGCCTACCATACAAAAAAAAGTGTCACTTGCATCGTAGTTTTATAAAAGCACACAGTGATTCTCTTTTTATTTTATTTTTTCACATTTACACCCGCAGTTGCGACAAGGGCGATACCATTTTTTTCATATTTGGAGAGTGCAGGAGCCATCCTTCCAACACCACGTTCGGTTGCCTACTGAGTTAGGGAGGCGATCTAGTGCAGTGTGATCAGAACGCTCTAACTGCCCTAGCTCCCGATGCGACGCCCTAACACCCGATGGATCGTGAAGTCTAATCGCTGCTTAAGCTTTAGACATTAAGCAGCGATTAAACTTCACGATCCATCGGGTGTTAGGGCGTCGCATCGGGAGCTAGGGCAGTTAGAGCGTTCTGATCACACTGCACTAGATCGCCTCCCTAACTCAGTAGGCAACCGAACGTGGTGTTGGAAGGATGGCTCCTGCACTCTCCAAATATGAAAAAAATGGTATCGCCCTTGTCGCAACTGCGGGTGTAAATTTGAAAAAATAAAATAAAAAGAGAATCACTGTGTGCTTTTATAAAACTACGATGCAAGTGACACTTTTTTCGGATGGTAGGCATTTAACTGAAAAATATTCGATTAAAAATCGCTTTTTTATTCTTAACATAACTCTTTTTCTTCTGAAAACAAAATTATAAATAAAAAACAAGTAATTAAGAAAAAAACAAATTATTAAAATAAACAAAAAAACATGAAAAAATAACAAATTTGTGAAAAAATAACGCTCTACACCAGGATCCCTGCCATGCAGATTTAAAGTCGGATGCATAGACCAATCCTGACATATATGAGTCTCATGTTTTTGTGTAATGCGATAGATAGATAAAAAATTTGAGGCGATGTAAATAAATAAAAAATAATTAAAATAAAATTAAACTATGCAATATGAACATTTTATATTCATTAGAGCCAGAAGATTTCAAAAATTGTTTACGAATAAATTCTGCACAATTTGAACATATTTTAAATTAAGTGACAGTATAGTAATAATTATATTCAGAAACATGACACATTATTTAGAGAAAGTGTAAGTGCTAAACAACGATTAGCAGTGACGCTAAAATTTTTAGCGACGAGAAATAAATTTGGTATGGCTTTATACATGTCCAGAAAATTCATTAAACCAGATTTTTCTTTTTTGGACGACATTTTCTTGGCACGCGAGGCCAATTTCGCTTCCGATACACAGCAACAATCCGCTCACATCGAGCGCTGTGCGGCGACTGAGCGCCCAAACAGCGATTACATCTCCCGACTTACGCCCTAACTAGGGAGTTAGGGCGATCGGGCAACCACGATCGCACGATATCGGGTAAGTGCTAAACAACGATTAGCGTCACTGCTAATCGTTGTTTAGCACTTACACTTTCTCTAAATAATGTGTCATGTTTCTGAATATAATTATGGTGTCACTTAATTTAAAATTTAAAAGATGATCAAATTGTGCAGAATTTATTCGTAAACAATTTTTGAAATCTTCTGGCTCAAATGAATATAAAATGTTCATATTGCACAGTTTTATTTTATTATAATAAATTTTTGTTTATTTACGAGTACATCGCCTCAATTTTTTTATCTATCTATTGCATTAGACAAAAACATGAGATTCATATAGGTCAGGATTGGTCTATGCATCTTCGACTTTAAATCTGTGTTTCGATCAATCCTGGGGGCCTACCGCCTAACTCATAGCGATCACTCGCTATCGCTTCGTGACATTAGAACAATAGCTCTAATGTCATCTGTGACATTAAAACTATTGTTCTAATGTCATGATAACGATAGCGAGTGCTCGCTTTGAGTTAGGCGGTATAGCCACTCGTGTAGAGCATTTTTTTTCATATATTTGTTTGTTTTTGTTTCTTTCAATAATTTGTTATTTTATTATTATTTTTTATTAATTGCTTGTTAATTATTTATAATTTTGTTTTCAGAAAAGAAAAGATTTAAGTAAGTTAAGATTAAAAACGCGATTTTTTAATCGAATAATTTTCAGTTAAATGCCTACCATCCGAAAAAAAGTGTCACTTGCATCGTAGTTTCATAAAAGCACACAGTGATTCTCTTTTTTATTTTATTTTTTCACATTTACACCCGCAGTTGCGGCAAAGGCGATACCATTTTTTTGATATTTGGAGAGTACAGGAGCCATCCTTCCAACACCACGTCCGGTTGCCTACTGAGTAGAGGTGAGCGTTTAAACGAAAAGCACTTAAAAAAGTTTGCTTTTGAACAAAAGTACAAAAGCAGACTTTCTCTAATCAAAACATTACGCTTTTACTTACGCTTTGCTTTTTACCGACATACATTAGTCCCGCCATCTATACTCCCGCAATAAAATTACCTACTTTGAAAGCATGCTCTGTATACATGCATCGGAAATAGAACGTTCGCCGCTAGATGGCATTATACTGCGTGCTGGAGTTATAAAGCGACCAAAACGCATCCCAAAATTGGATGGCTTACCACGCTTTTCGTTTAAAAAAGTAGTAAGCTTTTCACTGTCGAGAAATAAGTACGCGTTTGTTGTGTTGTGGCTGGCTGCTTTTACGTACACTTTCGTTTTATTTTTTTAAATACGTGTATAAATAAGCATTGTATTTACGTTTGTTGTTATGCGTGTGTGTATAAAGTGCGATTAAATAAAGTTTATAAATATATAATTTGATAGTTTTAGTGTCGAGAGGTGGTAATAATGTAATGTGGGACTTTTTTGAAAGGAATTTGGTCAATTAAGTCGTGTGATGCAATATTTATAGAAACATTGTTTATTAAATAATAAAATAAGAATATTAATATTTCCATCAATAAAAATATTTAATTTGATTGAGAGCAGTTTTTTCGTTTAAATACTATAAAGCTATCCCTATTTGTGTTTTTATCATTAGCAATAGATCGGTGCATACGTTGTACTTAAACGTTTTTGCAAACATAATTATACGCAATAAACAATAAGCGTTTAAACGAAAAGCTTTTTTACAAGCGCGCTTATTGAAATAAGTACAACGTTTAAACGTTTTAAAATTTTAAGCCGTTTTTTCCACTTCTACTACTGAGTTAGGGACAGCGTTGCCGACTTCCACGGTCTGGATTACCCAAAAACCTATCTGAAAATCCCCAATTTTGGGGAAAACATAATTGATATCCCCACATTTTCCCCACAAGTTTTCAGCAAAGAAATTAAACTTAAAATTAAAAATAAACACGAAATAAAACTTACTGTAACAAATATCAATCGAGAAATACGTCAGGTAAACAGGTGAATATTGGTTTTATAACATAATATATCTTGAAATAATCGTCGTTCTTATTAACTTTCTTTTTTTTACATTTTAACTACCACTTATCCATTGTATCTTTCTAATTATATTACATAAACAACAAGTGTGAGCAATACACAACAAGCAGTATGTGTGAACTCGAACACCAATTATCGCTCAAAAGTTCTCTGCCATACGCATACGTAGGGTGACTTCGCCGGTTTGCGACCAGTTAAGGAATTGCACTACTTTGAAGCTGTATATCTAATTACTTAGAGCGGTTTTAAATACCGTTTTTGTTTATTGGTATTCATAGTTTATTCTTGAGTAAGAAACTGTTAATAAAATTCATTTACAATATATTTTAATAAGTAAAAATAGGTCGAAACATATAAAAGAGAGTATTGCCCGGTTTTCGGCCATTTTTACTAGTTGTCGACCATTTTTAGTCTAGTTTACGGCCGACAGACTGTAACTTGCAAAAATGGATCCTAAGGTGTAAGAAATAAGGTACAATGTCTTTTATTTTTATTTTATTTATTAATATTTGTTCTTGACAAATTTGCGTCTTTTTTATCTTTGGTTTCTAATAAGAATCAATTGTTAATTATACAAATTAAATCAGTATCTATTTTTATAATTTAAAATCAGGAACTGGAAGTTATCAGAAGCTAAACCTTTCCAGTTTTCGGACAAAGAAAAACTCGTTTCATCGGCATTTGAGATGCGTTCCGGATCGCTCATGATATCCATCAAACCTCTTTTGTGTCAAAAATATTTCCAGGTCAGAAAACCATTTCCTTATATTAACTTCCCTCACTGTCTCTCTCGCTTTATTTATCGACTCCGGTTCTCGGATACTTATCTGAGGATGTCTTTTAAGGAACCCTTGATACCACTTCTGACCTGGTCGGCCTTCCGTGAAATAATGTTCTTTCTTCAAATCTTTTGCTATTGCTGCTACAGTATCTATTAAATCCTCTTTTTTTATTGGTATACCACATTTTGCAGAGTGTACAATCCATTCTACCAGTTTATCTTCTCCTACGCCAAAAAAAGGATCAAGTCCCACTTTTCTTGGTTTCTCTTCCGTTCCGTGCCGTAGACTTGTGAACCATTGGCGTAGCTTCCTTGACTTTCAAAAGAGATTGTAAAATCCAAGTTGAATAAAATATTTTGATTTTTTTTTTGTTCTCCCGCTTAGTCTATCTTGAACCGTTGTTCTAGGAATTCCATAAAGGCGACATGTTTCGCGTATTCCTCTTCCATCTCTTATTTCTATTAAAGCAGTAGTGAGAGCCTCCTCAGAATATCCGAAATTTTTTCTCTTTAAATTAATACTTTTTTTTATCTTTATATTTGTAGGCTTTTTATTTTTATTTGACATCTGAAAAAAAAACAAGCAATATTTTTTCACCACGCCATGCCAAGCAAAGATGTGAACGGAGATAGGCGAACAATTAATTACCAACAGCCATTTGTTATTGTAGCCATTATTTAATCAAAATAAGCTTTATTTTGATTAAATAACATCATAAACAACAACGTTTGTTCTACGACTTTTAATATTTCGTTAGATGTTAGATGTTCATACAAAAATAAATATTAATTTAATATACTTCTAGAATATTTGAAACTCTACGCGCATCACCATAATTACTTGAGACAGCGCGTGAGCGTAGCGTCGTCTTTCGTCGTCGCATATAAATGAAACATAGACTGATCAATGTCACGACAGTGCAATAAAAACATGAAAATTGACTTTTGTTCAATTTATTGAGTTATCTTAAAACTCGTAAAACAAACGCTGTAGTTAATGATGTTAGCTATCTAATCCTGCGTTGCAGGTGCATTCAAATTAATCCTGTATAATGGTCGCAATTCGGAGAAGCCAAATCCCATTTACGGCCACTCGTATCTGAGGGTGGCCGACAACTGATCATAGAAAATCTACTTTACGGCCATGCCATTTTAGTAATGGTCGCAATATGGAAAAAAAAAATATTTCCGGCCACCTATAATGTATGAGTGGCCGGCAACTGGTTTCAGGAAATCCAATTTACGGCCGTCTAAAAATGAGGTTATGTTTTGGTCAATATCCATCAAAATATTTGCATTTTGGTGGCCGGTTGTTAGACACATGACTTCTTTTTGGTAATTCTATCGGTAATGCTAACAATGATTGTTCATTCCATAAACGATATCATCAAGAACATACGTAGTTTATTGCAAATTATTATCTAGTTTGCGACCACGTGGCCGGCCTTTAGGTTAGACCCAAAATAATGAACCAATTAATCGACCACCCAAATAAAAGTAATTAAGCCATTTATTTTATGTTACTCATTATTAAAACGGTTAGTAACGCGATAATCATTGAAACACACTTTGCTTTATGAATATTAAGCAAATAGACAAGTCAATGGACTCAATTCTGTGTGCCCGCCGTCTAAATAACCTAAAACTAAAATTTCTAAATTTAAACTTAATTTAAATGGCCGGTTAAGCAAGTGCTATTCTACGGTGACAGGCCAACTAAATTTAGGCAGAGTTTAAGCGTAATTCTAAAATGTCTAAGATTAGTTTTAATTGTGTTTGTGTTGCTGTCGTAAAAATATTAAAAGTAAATTAATGGATGGATCTTGTTGTTAAAGAAACTAAAACGGGTTTATGTTTATATCAGTTAATACATTTAATGTACATTTTTATCCTATTTTTAACAATATAATTGTAATTACTAAAAAAATATTTTTATTTTCCTGTTCATTTAAGGCGAAAATAGTCAATATGGGCAAAATTAACATTTCTACCTCATTTGTTATTTGGATTTGTATTTTTCATTACCAAAATGGCGGATTTTAGCAAGGTTCTAATTTTAATCGGGATGATTTTAGTCGCCGCTAAAATTAATCAGTTTAGGAAGTTTACGCGTAAAAAATCTCACGTCTGGAATAGCGTTTGGCCGGCTAAACCTAAGTTGAATTGACCGTCTAAAATTAGAAACGTCAGATTCAAATTAGCAATGTCAGTTGAATTTGACAGATACCGTAGAATAGGAAAATGGTTTAGCGACACCTAAATAAAATTAGGAAATTTAGCGGCCGCTTCAGAATTGAGTCCAATACGTACCTTTAAAAACCAGACTCCACACTGTTTTTTTCGTAAATTTCGCCACGCGTCCGTTCTGTGAATTTTCAACTCTTGACTGCCGACAAATCACAATGAACCATACACTGAGACTGCCACGTGACCAAAGTGAAGTTGGTCCAAATAGTTTGGCGAAAATTTTTAAAAGGTTTACGGAATATATTTTGTATTACGCGGCGAAAACGATGAAATGGTCGCAAACCGGTAGTGGCCGGTAAACCGGCGAAGTCACCCTACTCTATCTGTAGGTATAATTCGTTACAAAGCTATAGTAAACAACAGGGACTTCCCCGATAAACAATAAAGGTTGATGGACATAAATGCAATAAGTCGAGTTAAACTTGAGTTAAAGTATAAATAATGCATAAATTATACTCACTTCTAATACTAATTTTATTACTTTTAAGTTAAGTCCTAGCGTAAATGTCTAAATTCCCCGCATTTTCCCCACATAAACGCTCTCCCCACAAATTACCCAGTTAGACTGAAAATCCCCACAGTTTGGGGAATTCCCCACAGATTGGCAGCGCTGGTTAGGGAGGCGATCTAGTGCAATGCTAACTGCGCTAACTCCCGATGCGACGCCCTAACTCCCGATAGATCGTGAACGTAGTATCTCTATTTAGTTTGTGATCGTGAAGTCTAATCGCTGCTTTAGAGCACAGAACACATATACCCAAGGGATTAGAGAGAGAGAATATATAATCTGTGAAGTTAAGTGGCGGGAACGGAAAAGGGAGAGAAGTTTTGTAGAAATATATTTCCGTTCTAGTACTAACCAATTTTGATAAGGGTTACTACACTAGGTAAATCAATTTAATTTGGCCCAAGATTGATACAGTACTACGTACTTGGAATCCAAGATATCCAAGTCTTGGATAATTATATAGGTAGGTTTGTTTTAGTTTTTTTAAGCTAGTCTATTCCACGTAACATGTAAGTATATTATGTTATATGTTAATACTTATTCATTAGTGCTGTGTATAGTTTTGTACGAAAACGTTTTTATCTTTATTAGAAAATAAAAATGGAGTAGCTTATTGTTCCAGCATACTATACCCAACAATAACGCTTGAAACAAACTATTGTGTCGTGTTGTGTTGTGACGCGTTAGAAGCGTATCGGTTTCATACATTTTATATGGCTAGAAACATATTAGCGCCACGACGCAACACACTGTAATAATGTGTTTATAGCCATATTAAATTTATGCAACTGATACGCTTCTGACGCGTCACAATACACCACGACACAATAGTTTGTTTCTGCCTTAAGTCCATTCAATGCGTGACCGGAGTCAGATATAATAATTATGACGACACGGTTAGCGCAGAGATCGAGTGATCGCCTACTGTGCAACGGGTCGCGGGTTCGATTCCCGCACGGGACATATTTTGTATGGCCTACAAAAATTTGTTCTGGTCTGGGCGTATGTGCATGTGATATTCTATGTTTGTAACTGCACCTACGACACAGGAGAAAATCCTAGTGTGGGGCGACGCTTTAAAAAAAAATATATATTATACGGGTTTAGAGCATTAGGCTAGGCTAAATGCTCTAAGGAAGGCTATATAGGTAACTAGCTTTTGCTCGCGACTTTGTCTGCGTGAAAGCCCTTTTTTAGCTTTATTTGCAGAATACCAGATTCTCAAAACACCAGATTCTCAAAATACCAGATTCTCATTTCACCATAAGTACAGTTGAAAACAATAACTAAAAATAAAAATCCAATATAATAAGTATGTAATTATTTGTTTTTTTGGGAGTTTGGAATCAAGTAGTAAAATGGAATCTAATGTATACCGGTTATTTTTTTATCACCCTAGAAAATTTTAGGGATGCTTCAGTACACATCCATTGATTCACTTTACAAATCAACTCTTTACACCCTTTAGGAATAATTTCAAACTTCTTTATCCTTCCCACAACTCGAAACTATCTCCAAACCAAATTGCATCTAAATCGGTTCAGCGGTTATTGATTCCCCGTACAAAATTCCACCCTCCTTTTCTCCCCCTTTAGGGGTGATTTCTGCGATAAAAGCTATCCTATATCCTTTCCATGGTCCTTCCTGCCCCTCTAGTATGACCACCGAAACACGATATGATAAAACAATATAAATTTTTTAAAAAGTTATCTTAAAGTTTTTAATTAAGTATGTTTTAGATGTTGATATTGTTATTTTGGGCATTGTTGTGTTGATATATTAATGTTAATAAGATTTCAAGGTAGCCATTATATCTATAATATTTTGTCAGTTCATATTGATTTATCATTTTATCATATTGTTTCGATGCATGCTACGGGGCCTGGGTCGTATCAAACTATGTCTATACGACTATAACAAATTTCATCTAATTCGGTTAAGTAGTTTAGGCGTGATTGCGTAACACACAGACTTAGTTACTATATATCTATATTAAGTAATTAAACAGCATACATTTATTTTCAAATGTTTATTTATATGATAGAAAGTTTCATCATATCCACTGTCTTGGAATTTCCGAGTTGATTTATTCTTTTATGCTGTAGAAACCTGGGAACAAAAAAGTAAAATTTATTGTATATATAATTAGATATATATATATTTATATTCAAGCACTATGATTTATTTAGACATCATGTCTGTCTGGTGCAGGAATCTGGTGAGTAGCAAATCTGGTGAATTGAGAATCTGGTAAACTGCTCATAAAGGGACAAAACATATTAAAAGCTGTAAAACAAAATTCAGTACTATATTACATAAATATAAACCAATAATTTTATTACTTAAATAGGGAAAATTTCTTACAAGTAATATAGTAGATGATTGAAATTCAATTACGGAGCCATGAAAGATAAAACAGTGTTATCACTGTTTCATTGGGTATAGGCATCTATTTTATAAGATAGGCCTAGCTCACACATTGGGGCATATCTATTAGACCTACCTAGAGGCCTCACATATCATCATGTCAAATGTAAAGGAGATGTCCTCTTTTTGTATGGAGGCTGGGTTTTGCTAACTAAAAGAAACGAAACTATACCTGTTATAAAGGTTTAATATATAGTGTCCTGAAACCATGAAAATCATAACTTTATACCCCTCCGTTTTGGAAATATTTTTATTTTTATATGTTTTAGTTATGGCAACAGTTTTGTTTAATGATCGAAAGCTGTGTTAGATTATCTGCAAAAAACATGTATTTGTAATCTGTATTTGTAAATACAATGACACTTATGCTAGTCTATGGTTTTGGTTTGGTTGTTGTTTGTGTTGAAGTTGTTGGTGTTGCGTGAAATGTTAACGACAATCTGCCTATTTGGGCCTATTTTACATTAAATCTAATTAATGAACAACATAATAATTTAATAAATCATCAAGCGCCACAGCGTCAAGTCAGTGTCAAAACTGTCAAATCTTTTTTTTTTCATTTAAAGCATTGGACTAGAGACTTCAGCCAATCACTGCCAGTTGATTAAAAGATTTGTAGATTTTTCCTAAAAACACGAATAAAATGGATTTTCATATGAAAATACATTAACATTTTAGTAATACATTGTATTTCGGAGACTATATAAAGTTAATACGGGTAAATTAGATAGATTTAAAGCATGCGATTTCAAAACTTTCACCACAGTTTAATACAAATCGGAGGTACTTAAAAGCATATTTTTAATATGACTGAATTGCTGTTTCGATCCTCTTTCCAATGGTATATAAATTATTGCTTTTAGTTAACATAATTTATAAAAACCCACTCGTGGACATCTCCTTTATGTGTGTTAAAAAAATGGTAATTTATTCATTTACGATCTCACATTATAATAAAGGATGTTAAAGAAATTCTCGCCAATCTCGTCTCTCTTATTCGCATAAGGATAGATTCTCATATGGACAGATTCTCAAAAAGACAGAAATGGTACAGTTGCACACACCCTCACACAGTAAAAATTAGGGATGTTTGTTTTTATTAATTGATTAAAGGATCAATTTTATGACAGTGAGTGTCAATCAGCTCATTGCAAGTGCAAGTCTTTGAAAAGAGGAATTTTGGAAAAGCTTTCCAGCAATATGTTCGGGTTTAAGGTACAAGTAGTTATGCTTGCAGCTACAGATGGTCAAAATAATTGACTTATATGTAAGTGTGGAGAGAGTGGAGAGAGTTTATTAAAACTTTAGTCATTACTGTTTTCAGCATTTCTTTATTCAATGTCTTCATATTTGTGAAGCAAATGTTTGATTTTTACATAAAAATATTTGATTAAATGGTTTTTTTACAAAAAAAAATACACATCTATATATTTCACATTTCTTGGCAATTGTTTAAATTTTCGCAATAATCGCTTCGTAATTATAAAAATTCCGTACCCCTAATAATAATTAAGTTTCCGTTTATTCCATGTAGCATTATGTACTTTCAACGTGAATACATTGATTAATATTATATTGCCTAAGTACTTTTTACTGAATTTCTAATTCAAACAAATTTATTTTTAATAAAAGTAAAATATTATGTTCTATGTGCTCTTAAAAAATCTATTTTGTATGTTTGATGAACGCGCTTCTGAACATGTCCTCGTATAAACTTGTAATTATTAAAATATTTTTAAAGTGGTACTTTTTTACATCGCCTCAAATTTTTCCGTCCATCTACCACAAATGTCGTAGGTACTAGACAAAAACATGAGATCTTTAATTTCACTAGGTACTTTATACAGGGTGTAACGGAATACCGAAATAATATTTAAGGTTGTTGATTAACAAAAAAAAATGTTTTATGACTATTCTTTGTATTTTTATGCCTACATAATATGCCTACTTTCGATTTAATACGCTAAACTGTTAAGCGTATTAGATCGTAAGCAGGCATAAATTAAAAATATAAAGAATAGTCATAAAACATTTTTTTTAATCAACAACCTTAAATATTATTTCGGTATTCTGTTACACCCGGTATGGATTGGTCTATGCGTTACATTTTCGACTTTAAATCTGTGTGGCAGTGGTTCGATCCTGGTGTCTTATTTTTCAATAAATTTGTTTATTTTTGTTTTGTTTTCCTTTTTGTTTATTTTTTATTCTTTTGTTTTTTATGAGTTAGTCTTTTTATAATTTTCTTTTCAGAAGACAAAACAAAATTTAAGACAAAAAACGTGATTTCACTTTTTATAAATTTGTTATTTTATTTTTTTATTACTTTTTGTTTTTTTTTTTATTATTTTTATTTATTTATAATTTTCTTTTCAGAAGGAAAAGATTTAATTTAAGAATAGAAACGCGATTTTAAACCCTAAATCGAATGATTTTCCGAAAAAAATTTCAGTTAAATGTCTACGATCCGAAAACATCTTTGTTTTTTCTTTTCTGCCATATGAGAATCTGTCTTTTTGAGTATCTGTCCTTATGAGAACAAAGGAATAATTATGCCATTTGAGAACGAAAATTAATTTCTTTAAAATCCACAAACATCACCCCTTTATATTGACACTCATTTTGATAATAAACTGTAGTAGTGACTTGGCTACCTCTTCAATAGATTGGCATTTACGAGTAATTGAATTCACGATTGTGTGGACGGTGTAACAATTAAGTATGACATTATAACTAATTTTCTTCGATTTTCGGTTTAGACACGAGATAAAAATCTTTGAATGCAGTTCTAATGTTTTAAAATTAAGGTAAAATTACTATGTCATTCTCGTAGGATACAGGCACACAAACCATAAAATGAAATTAAATTCAGTAATTCATTAGCCATTATTAGATAAACACACAAAAAAAAGTTATTTTTTTTTACAGAATATTTCTATTTTATTACCTTGTGTAATTTATTCTTCTGCTAGTTATCAGCTTTCATTCCTCCCGCTGTTCTTTTCATTCTGTTAATCTGCTATTACTCATATTTTCGTTTGTTATAAGTTTGTCAGTTTCCGTTTTCATTTTTTTTCTTACGTCTATTTCTCTTGTTGAATTTTGTTTAATTTAGTCAACCTTTTTATCCTATATCTTAAACCAAAACTCGTTCTTGACTTTCACTTCTTTAATTCGGCTTCACCTCACTTTTTCATTAAAATTTCTTTGTTTTTTATTTACATTTAAAGTTTATTTCAATCAGTTCTCTTCTTCTTTCTTCCGGGCCTCGTCTGTCATTCTTTATCGTCAACCATCGTGTTTTTTATTCGTGTCTTTTCTTCAGCCTTTCATTTTTTACTTAACATTTAAATCTTCCTTCTGTATGAATATTTTTTTGCCGCATAATCGATCCATGTTTTTCTTAGTTCCTTGTTTTTTTCCTGCCCGCGTCTTAACGTCTCTTCCTCGATTATAGTCTTCAAGCCTTCATCATCTACTTTCTTCGTTTATCGTTTTATTTATTCGTTCGATGTCTTCTTTCTTCGTCTGATGTGTTTTCTTTAATCTGCGTCTTTTATATTAAATCCGCGTCTTTTATCTTGAATTTGCTCTTGTCTTTCGTCGTTTCTAGTCTTCTTACTTCGACTGATGTCTTCTCTGTTCTTTCCTCGTCTTCTTTCGTCGTTTCTAGTCTTCTTACTTCGACTGATGTCTTCTCTGTTCTTTCCTCGTCTTCTTTCTTCGTCCGATGTCGTCTTTCTTCGTCCGATGTCTTCTTTCTTCTTCCGATGTCTTCTTTCTTCATCCGATGTCTTCTTTCTTCATTCGATGTCTTTTTTCTTCGCCTGATGTCTTCCTTTCCTCGTCTTCTTTCTTCGTCCGATGTTATTTTTTTGTTTCTCGTCTTCTTACTTCGTGCGATGTCTTCTTTCTTCTTCCGATGTCTTCTTTCTTCTTCCGATGTCTTCTTTCTTCATCCAAAGTCGTTTTTCTTCGTCTGATGTGTTCTTTCTTTTACCCGCGTCTCTTCTCTTGAATTCGCGCTTTTGTCTCTCGGCTTCTTTCTTCGTTCCTAGTCTTCTTGCGTCGACTGATGTCTTCTTGTTTCAAAAAATGTCTTCTTTCTTCGTTCCTCGTCTTCTTACTTCGTGCGATGTCTTTTTTCTTCGTCCGATGTTTTCTTTTTTCGTCCGAAGTCTTTCCTTCGTCTGATGTGTTCTTTCATTAATCCGAGTCTTTTCTTTTGAATTCGCGCTATTGTCTCTCGCCTTCTTTCTTGGTTCCTAGACTTCTTTGCTTCGACCGATGTCTTCCTTGTTTCGATTGATGTCTTCTTTCTTCAGACTTATCCTCAAAATATTAATCTTCCGTCTACAATGTTCTACAATGTATTTATTTGCTTTTTGCCGCGTTATCGATCCATGTTTTCCTTAGTTCCTTGCCATTTTTCTTCAGTGTTTTCTGTGTTGATCTTCGCCCCTCGTTTTCCCTCTATTATATTTTCGACTTTCATAACGTCTTGTCACATCCTCGATTACGGCCTCATCTTCTTTCCTTGTTCCTAGTCTTCTTTCTTTGATCTGCGTCTTTTCTTTTGAATTCTCGCTTTCATCTCTCGTCTTCTTTCTTCGTTCCTAGTCTTCTTGTTTCGACCGATGTCTTCTTTCTTCCTCCTCTTTTTTATTCGTCCGATCTCTTCTTTCTTTGTACGAATTCTTCGTTCTGCGTCTTCTTTCTTCAACCCGCGTTCTCCCTCTTGAATTCTCTTCTTCGTTTTTCGTCTTCTATCTTTGTCCTAATTCTTCTTTCTTAGTCGGATGTCTGCTTTCTTCAACCTACGTCTACCATCTTGAATTTTCGCTTGAGTTCGTCCTCTTTCTTCGTTCCTAGTCTTCTTTCTACGTCCGTTGTCTTCTTTCTTCGTCCGTTGTCTTCTTTCTTCGTCCGTTGTCTTCGTTCTTCATCCGTTGTCTTCTTTCTTCGTTCGAAGTCTTCTTTCCATGTCCCATGTCTTCTTCGTTCCTAGTCTTCTTCTTTCGTCCGATATCTCTATCTTTGTCCGTATTCCCCTTTCTTCGTTCGACGTCTTCTTTCTTCAACCCACGTCTTCCCTCTGGAATTTTCGCTTTTGTATTTTTCCTCCTTTGTTCCTTGCCTTCTTTCGTCTTCTTTCTTCGTTCCTCGTCTACTTCCGTCCTCTTTCTTCGTTCTTCGTCTTCTTTCTTCGTCTGTTATCTTCTTTTGTCTCAGATGTCTTCTTTACTTGGTCCATGTCTTCTTTCTTCGTCCCCTGTCTTCTATCTTCCTCCGATATCTTCTTTCGTCAACGTGGGTCTTCCCTCTTGAATTTTTACTATTGTCCTCTTTCTTCGTTCCTCGTCTTCTTTTGTCCTTTTTCTTCGTCCCTCGTCTTCTTTTGTCCTCTTTCTTCGCTATTCGTTTTCTATCTTCGTCCGTTGTCCTCTTCGTCTGAAGGCTTCTTTCGTTGTTAGATGTCTTCCTTCCTTGGTCAGATGTGTTCTTTCTTCGTCCGATGACTTCTTTCTTCGTCGAAGTCTTCTTTCTTCGTCCGAGGTCTTCTTGCTTCGTCAGCAGTCTTCTTTCTTTGTCCGATGTCTTCTTTCCTTGGTCCACTGTCTTCTTTCTTCGTCCGATGTCTTCTTGCTTCGTCTGATGTCTTCTTTGTTCGTCCATGTCCCCTTTCTTAAACCCGCGTCTGCTTCCTTGAATTCTCGCTTTCATCTCGCCTTCTTTTTTCGTTCCCCTTTTTCTTGCTTCGACCGATGTCTTCCTTCCTCGTCTGATGTCTCTCATCTTCGTCCGATGTCTTCTTTTTACGTTCCTCATTATCATTCGGTTTACACATGTTCTTTTCCAATTTTGTCGCTTTATAATTTTTTTTAATCAATTATCTTAGGTTTTTTAATTTTTGGACGTGTTATTTTTAGATCGCTCGTCTTCCTTCGTTGTCTATCATTTTCTTCTTCAGTTTTATTACCAAAATATGAAATTCCCATCATCCCATTCCCAATGTTACTTAAAATTATAATTTTCCTTGAATATAATATTATTTTTATTGCGTTATCAATGCATGTTTTTCTTAGTTCCTTGGCTTTTTCTTCAGTCCGCGTCTTCTTTGTTGATCTTCGTGCCTCATCTTCCCTTTATTTTATATTTTAGTCTCTCACAACGTCTTGATTAACGCCTTCAGCATTCATCATCTTCTTTCTTCGTCCGATGTCTCCTTCAAATTCGCGTTTTCTATCTTGAATTCTCGCTTTCGTCGCTGGTATTCTTTCCTCGCTGGTATTCTTTCCTAGTTCTTGTATCTTTTCTTTTACCCTTCTCTTCTTCCTTCGTCCCTCATCCTCTTTGTTCAGTCATCATATTTGTTCTTAGTCTCCAGTCTTCTTTCTTTTACAGGGTCAGTTTTCGTTTTTCATTTTCTCTTATTTTGATGCTAAAAACAAACTTCGTTTTTCATCATTTTTCTAGGCTCCTTATTTTTTTTAGATCTCGGCACTGTTCTTAAATTTTCGTGTTTTGTCTTGGTTTCTTCTTCTATTGTTTTCTGTTTTTGTCCTTGAGTTCTTCGTCTCTCAGACTACCTTCCATACCAATTTCAATACTATCCAATGTCTTATTATTTTCTTTCATCAATAGTTGTCTAATATTTGAGCTCTATTTCTAGTTGAAATAAGATCTAAGTATTAACTTAGATAATTTTTTATGCCTCGTCTTCTTATTCAGACTTCGTCCTCCATCTTTAATTTATTCTATTTTATCTGTAGTTGTCATCTTTATTCTTGAATTTATTCAGTTCGTATCTTCTGTCATGAGATTGAATTTCGATACGAATTCGCTGCGGCACTAAATTACTTTCATTGATATTTTACCTAAAAATGAACAGCCTAAAAAGCAACATTACTTTGTTTCTTACATATTTCATTAAATAAAGATTTTGTTTTGGTTTTTATTCTGCAATATAATTATTGTGTCTCTCAATTATGTAGGTATATCCAATTTGTATTTTGTCATAAATATCTTTTTTATTTAATATTTAAAATCCAACCTTGAAATACCTAGTGAAAAAAAAAGTCGGATAGAATCCCTGACATTTTGAACCTTTTTGACCTGACTGAAAAAAAGTCCGGGAGACTGCATTATTTATAAAATCAATAATATATTATTATTGAAACATGAATATAACTAAAACTTTCCAGCAGGTATTCTGATTTATTTCATTTTTCATTAATCTTATAACACATTTCTTTTCTCACGTTATAAAATTATGTGTCTAGAAATAATTATTTTATATGACCCCCTTTTCTCTTTTAAGTTTGCTGAAATAATAAAAGTTACAAACTGATGCATAGTAGTAGAAATATGGAATTTAAGGAAAATGTTGACTTTCATTAATAGGGTTACGAATATCGTTTACACTGCTCCACCAGAGATATTCCTCTTTATTACATATCAAGCTCTTCCTATGTATTTTCGTTAACTTCAGTGTAGCCTACTTGATTTTTAGTATGACTACTTTCATTTATGTTACTAAATATAATTGCAGTTACCCTCCGTTTCATTCTCTTACTACGTACCTGTAATGAATACATTTATTTAAAATATCTGAAAATCTTAATAAAAACATACAACCTTTATTTCGCAATCTGGAAGAAAATTCGAAAAATCTCTGCTTTTTTATTATTTTATTTTTTTAGTAATAATATTTTTTATCTTTATGAAATTATATTCCTTTTTTTAATTTATACTTTAATTTTTTTTCATAATACTTAAATGTTACTCTGTCGAAGACCTTTCTCATGCATATGCATTACAGTTAAAATTTAGGTTTGTGGGTTTATTTGTCATCACACCTCCTTAGTCCTTATCACAATCCGTCACATTACAAACCCAATCCTTAGGTATGCTTCTGCTGTAAATTAGAAGATTAGGAACAAAGAAATTCAATCCAGTATTAAGAAGTTATCATTAGTAAATTCACATCAATTCCCACTTTATTTCATACATTTATTCATTTGCCAGCTTACATGCACGTTACACACCACCATATACACAACTGATACTATTATATTTTTAATTAATCTCGCCACATATTTCTTGTCTGCGTTTTTTGTTGCAATATCAATTGAAAACTTCTTTGAACTCTTAATTCTTATACGCATTTTTATCTTTTTAGATTACTGTAAACGTAAAGATTAGAACAAAATAGAAATATATTAACTTACATAAAAGCGTAACGAATACTTTTTATAACTGTTCAACCAGAGATGTTCTTTTAACTACATTTCAAGCTCTCCTTCTTTAAAGACTGGTTTCATTAAGGTATACTTATATGATCATATTCATGTTTTTTCATACACTCACATAAATTTTCACTTATTTTATTTGATGCTACACTAGGTACCAAACGTAATACTATTTTTCCAGCAAGGTTTTATGCATTATTAGATTTTTATAATTTATCTCATGTCATAATTCATTTCGGTTCCTATATTTTTTAAGTTTAATTTTTATTAGATTGCTGTAAATGAAAATATTAGAACAAACTAATGTATAGCAAACATTAGAAATATATTAACTTACATCAAAGCGTAATGAATTTCTTTCCTACTGCTGCACTAGAGATGATATTATTAATTACATTTAAGTTCTTCGTTTAACCGACATAGTATGGAGTAAATGCTGCTTTCACTTTTATCTCCAAAATATTATAGCACCTTTTGACAATTCTCATACCTTTGTAACGCCATTATTTTACGACTGTGATATCTGTTTAAAGTAAATTTCTGTTTACTACAAATCTGCATTTTGCAATCAGAAAAACCATTCAACTTTGGGTATTACTTTTTATAATTGTAACAATAGTTCTTTCATATGAAATTATGTTCCATTTTTTAATAATTCTGTAACAACCATGAAGGCTTACACCTACTCTGAAATCGAGAATATTTTTTTATCTTTCACAATACCTGTCATAGAAGAGTACCTATATTATTATTCTCTTGATTCCTTTTATGAATATACTCGTATCTTAGCTTTTTCTACATATTGAAAAGTGTAAACCTTCTAATTTTGTCATTCTCTCATAAAAATATTTGATATAGGTCTTATTCATTACTTACTTGTTTTGATGCTTTGAAAAAATGAAAATTATATAACGAGGACGACACATTCTGCAAAAAATGTGATTAAATACAAAACGAAAATTATTCATTAACAACTATAAAAGCATGCGTACCATGAAATCCCTTAAAAAATAATTAAGACAACAGTGTCTACCATACCATTTTCCTAAAATATAAACATGCAAATATTATTATGATAGAATAAAATGAAAACCTTGAAGTACTGAAAAAAAAGTCAGGGCTTCTAGCAAACAATCGAACTGTATTATGTATAAATCAAAATCAACAACATATTATTATTGAAACATGAATATAACTTAAACTTTGCAGTAAGTATTCTGCTTTATTTCATATTTTTTATTAATCTCATCACACACTTCTTTTCCCTAATTATTTGTTCTTAAATAAAATGTTTTGTGTCGACATAGTAATATTTTACATTCAATGTTACTTTGTGTTCTTTAAAGTTTGCTGAAATAAAAAGATTAGAACACACTGATGTACAGTAAGCTCCTTATCAAGCTATACTGTTTGACCTTTGGACCGTTCTTATGTCGCTCGTAATAGTGGCGGTTTTCGTAGTGCAAATGTAAAGCTTGAATGTACATGGAACAGAACTATAGAAATATATTAACTTGCATGAAAGCGTAACGAATTATTTTTATACTTCTCAACCAGAGTTCTTTTAATTACATTTGAAGCTCTTCCTATGTATTTTTTACAACTTTCTCTAAAAACTTTTTTTTGATACAGTCACATGAATCATCACTCATTTTATTTCATACTGCATCAGATACCCAACTGATACTAAATTTTCCAGTAAGTTTCTTGCTTTTTAAAATTTAATAATTTCATTTCATATTTCTTTTCTGTTACTATACTATTTGGGTTTAATTCTTTTAAGATTGCTGTAAATGAAATTTTAGAACAAAGTCAAGCAAAGCAGATAATAAAACTTTACAAATGTATTACCTTACATCAAAGCGTAACGAATTTCTATCCTTCTGCTGGACCAGTAATAATGCCATATAATATGGAGTAAATGCTTTTTCTACTTAGTAGGTAGATTTACAAAACTTCCATTAATTTGTAACAACATTATGGCTGTAGAATATATTTCTCGCGAGTCCCTTAAAAGAAAGACTATTCACTTGTAACTAGTTGGACAAATCTACTTTTAGGTATTACCTACTTCTTGTTTTTTTATAATTGTATCAATAGTTCTTTGATATGAAATTATATATCATCCTGTAATCATTTTTATCATTCTGTAACAAATTAAATTAGAGAATAATTTTTAATCTTCAAAATACCTGTCGTATATTCTCTTTATTCATTATTAACAATATTAAGATTTTTTTGTTATATATTAAAAGGCTTGTTAACCTTCCAATTTTGTTACTCTCATTAAAACTTTCTAATACCTATTCATTAACTATTTGTTTTGATGCTTTGAAAAACTGAAAATTATATCACGAGGATGAAACATCCTGCAAAAAATGTTTTAAGGTACAAAACGAAAATTATTCAACGACAATTAAAAAAGCAAACGTATAATGAAATCCTTTAAAAATAATTAAGACAACCAAAAGTACCTACTATATTTCCTAAAATATAAACATCACTTCTTTATTTCGCAATCAGGAAGAAAATTCGAAAATTCTCTGCTTTTTCATTATAGTACTTATATTTTTTTATCTTCATGAAATTATATTCCTTGTTTTCAATTAGTATTATTGTAACAACAATTTTTAATTTATACTTATTTTTTTACATACATATACTTAAATGTTACTCTGTTGAAGATCTTTCAAATGCATATGCATTACAGTTAAACATTAGGTTTGTGGGTTTATTTGTCATTACACCTCCTTAGTCCTTATCACAATCAGTCACATTACAAACCCAATCCTTAGGTATGCTTTTGCTGTAAATTAGAAGATTAGGAACAAAGAATTTCAATCCAGTATTTAGAAGTTATCATTAGTAAACTCACATCAATTCCCACTTTATTTCATACGCCACCATATACACAACTGATACTATTATATTTTTAATTAATCTCGCCACATATTTCTTGTCTGCGTTTTTTGTTTCAATATCAATAAAAAGTAGGTACTCTTAGGACTCTTAATTCTTATTCGCATTTTTATCATTTTAGATTACTGTAAAGGTAAAGATTTGAACAAAATCATGCGTAGCCTTATACAGGGTGTAACTGAACACCCCAATAACATTTAAGGGTATGTATCCATCAGAAGTAGATTTTGTAGGAAAAATATTAGGGCTAACAAACCTACTTTTTTCCCATACAAACTAAATAAATTATTTTTTGGTATCAAGTGCAGACAGCCCTACGTAAGCGTACGAGGAATACTACGCTCACGTCATACAAACTAAATAAATTATTTTTTGGTATTAAGTGCCGAAAGCCCTACGTAATCGTACGAGGAATACTACGCTCACGTCTGTCACGTATCAATTTGTGTTTACATTTCTTTTGTGTTAAGAGCTGATTATGGTTGTCACTTGAAAGTTTTTGCTTTCAGTTTAAAATCAAATAACTCTGAAAGTATTGGGGTTCTAGGTCTCAGACAAGCACCGAAGGTCAATTTAGTATCTAACTTATATGCCCCTTAAATGTTATTGGGGTGTTCAGTTACACCCGGTATATTAACTTACATAAAAGCGTAACGAATTCTTTTTATAACTGTTCAACCAGAGATGTTCTTTTAACTACATTTCAAGCTCTCCTTCTTTAAAGACTGGTTTCATTAAAGCATACTCATATGATCATATCCATGTTTTTGATACACTTACATACATTTTCACTTATTTTATTACACACCAGGTACCAAACGTAATACTATTTTTCCAGCAAGTTTCTTGCATTATTACATTTTTATAATTTATCTCATGTCATAATTCATTTCGGTTTCTATATTTTTTAATTTCTTTTAGATTGCTGTAAGTGAAAATATTAGAAGAACAAACTAATGTACCTATAGCAAACATTAGAAATATATATTAACTTACATCAAAGTGTAATGAATTTCTTTCCTACTGCTGCACCAGAGATGTTATTAATAATTACATTTAAGTTCTTCGTATGTACCGACATAGTATGGAGTAAGTGCTGCTTTCACTTTTATCTTCAAAATATTATAGCACCTTTTGACAATTCTCATACCTTTGTAACGTCATTATTTTACGACTGTGACATCTGTTTAAAGTAAATTTCTGTTTACTACAAACCTGCATTTGGCAATCAGAAAAAACCATTCACTTTCGGGTATTATTTTTTATAATTGTAACAATAGTTTTTTCATATGAAATTATGTTCCATTTTTTTATAATTCTGTAACAACCATGAAGGCTTACACCTACTCTAAAATCGAGAATATTTTGTTTTCACAATACCTCTCATAAATGAGTAGCTATATTATTATTCTCTTGATTCCTTTTATGAATTTATCGTAGCTTTTTCTACATATTAAAAAGTGGTAACCTTCTAATTTTGTCATTCTCTCATTAAAATATTCGATATAGGTCCTATTCATTAACTACTTGTTTTGATGCTTTGAAAAAATGAAAATTATATAACGAGGACGACACACTCTGCAAAAAATGTGATTAAATACAAAACGAAAATTAGGTATTCATTAACAATTATGAAAGCATGCGTACCATGAAATCCCTTAAAAATAATTAAGACAACAGTATCTACCATACCATTTTCCTAAAATATAAACATGCAAATATTATTATGATAGAAGAAAATGAAAACCTTGAACACACTGATGCATAGTAGTATATGGAACAGAACTATAGAAATATATCAACTTGCATGAAAGCGTAACGAATTATTTTTATACTTCTCAACCAGACAAGTTCTTTTAATTACATTTTAAGCTCTCCCTATGTATTTTTTACAACTTTCATAGTATAGATAGTCACATGAATCCTCACTCATTTTATTTCATACTGCATCTCAGATACCCAACTGATACTAAATTATTTGGGTTTAATTCCTTTAAGATTGCTGTAAATGAAAATTTTAGAACAAAGTAAAGCAAAGCACATAATAAAACTTTACAAATGTATTACCTTACATCAAAGCGTAACGAATTTTTATCCTACTGCTGCACCAGAGATGACATTTAAATTAAAATTTCAAGTTCTTCCTATATGCCATATAATATGGAGTAAATGCTGCTTCTACTTATTAGGTACATTTACACAACTTCCATTAATTTGTAACAACATTATGGCTGTAGAATATATTTCTCGCGAGTCCCTTTAAAGAAAGACCATTCACTTATAACTAGTTGGACAAATCCACTTTTAGGTATTACTTCTTGTTTTTTTTAAATTGTATCAATAGTTCTTTGATATGAAATTATATATCATTCTGTAACAAATTAAATTAGAGAATTTTTAATCTTCAAAATACCTGTCGTTTATTCTCTTCATTCATTCTTAACAATATTAAGATTTTTTTTGTTATATATTAAAAGGCTTGTTAAACCTTCCAATTTTGTTACTCTCAATAAAACTTTCTAATACCTATTCATTAACTATTTGTTTTGATGCTTTGAAAAACTGAAAATCATATCACGAGGATGAAAAATCCTGCAAAAAATGTTTTAAGGTACAAAACGAAAATTATTCAACGACAATTAAAAAAAGCAAGCGTATAATGAAATCCTTTAAAAATAATTAAGACAACCAACAGTACATCCTATATTTCCTCAAATACATATAAATATCACAATCAAAGTACAAATTATAAATTTAAAAATAATTATGACAACCAACAGTACGTACTATATTTCCTAAAATTTGTTTATATTTTATTAAATGGTATACATACCATTTAATAAAATATAAACATTATATTTAACGACAAAATCAAAAATTTTAAGGACGTGAGAAAACATCTGCAAAAATATGTTGATAAAAATATAAATTAGAGGTTAATAAAGAGAAAAATCTGTAAAAAATACCATTGTTCTGAAATAGTGTTAATATTATTGTTCTAAAGATTAACGTTAAAAGAAATGTACGAAATTTAATTCAATGGGTGTTTAAATAAATATATGATCGTTGTTTTTAATACCCAAATGAAATTATAATTACATTTGCTAAAACCGAACAACAAAGTTAATAAAAGTATTATTAATCAATCACCAGCAATATTGAGTAATAATATATTGCACAATACAAACAACTGCATTTCTCATTAGAAATTAAAAGTATCATCTGATTCATAAAACAGAGCCATACATACCTGTAAACCGACAGTTCTGAGGACAATGGTTTGTTATTGGTTTTTGTAAATTATTTTAATATCATAGAATTAGTTTCCTTTCAGAATGAATAATCAGAATTGTCACTGTACTTTTGAGTAAGGATGATTATATGTTTAAAATTATAATAGCCATCGATAAAAATTTAAAAATAATACTTTTCTTATCGCATATAGTGTAGAATGAAGCTGTAAATAAATACATCGAGTTAAACTTAACGGAAATTATAATTACAACCTTTGTGCTACACAATTAATTGTTACGTTGACGTTTATATAACCGACAATTGTAGAATAAATGATAATAAATATAATTTAATGCGAATTTACTCTGTTTGGGTTTGAAAGTGGGTTTTACGCGTAAATTAAAGGTTGCGTATCACATTACATCTTAAATAAAGCATGCAAGAAAATCTAATATAATTATTAGGTGATCAGGATCACTGATCACATTACTAGGTATATTACATTTTTGATAAAAATTGCATACATCTCAATGTTTAGCAATAAGTCGGATGACTCAAATCTGTCGAGGATCATAGGATTTCTAACCTTGTTTTGTCTAATATAGGATTCTTGCTGAATAGAATGATAGGTTTGAAAGCTGTGTAAGCAGACTCTATCTACTGATGTTTCTATTACTACTCAGGTAGGTGACTTAGTTTATTTAGCTTTTTATTTAGGCTTTCAATGTCGTGTTTTCTTGCAGACTACTTGACTAATATATATCTCACTGCGCTAGCCAATGGTTGTCCGACTGTTCAGTCCGTATACTGGCTCAGGCTGACTGGCGGTTGTTTAGGTGGTGGCTGGCCTGCAGATAAGTTGTGCCCATCAGTGCTTAAGCTGATTTGAGTGGTCACGCTGGTGACTCGCACGTTGCTGATGTCGACGACAGCCCTATTATTTGATCAATTTATAATATTAATCTTCAATTATAGATTATCATCTACATATATATAATCTACAATTATTAATTAAAGACGACTGACCCGCTGCTCATGCTGACGACTGACTCGCTGTTTAGGCCGAAGACTGGCTTCGCTGCACAGGCCGACGACTGACTTCGCTGCACAGGCAGACGTCTGACGCGCTGCTCAGGATGACGACTGGCCTGCTACTCAGGCTGAAGACTGGTCTGCTGCTCAGTTCGACGACTGGCCTGCTGCTCAGGCCGACGACCTGCCTGCTGCTCAGGCTGAATACTGGTTTCGTCGCGCAGGGCAACCACTGGCCTGCAGGTGAGGCCGACGACTGACCCGCTGCTCAGGCCGACAACTGGCCTGCTGCTCAGGAGGCCGCTGGTGGGCCTCGGATGCCATAGTTTGGCCTGTTGCTCAGGCCGAAGACTGGCTTCGCTGCGGAGGCCGTGGACTGACCCGAAGCTCGGGCCGACTGGTTTCGCTGGTCAGGCCCGCACCTCCCGCCGACGTCTGACGCGAAGCTCAGGCCGACATCTGGCCTGCTGTTCAGGAGGCCGCAGGTTGTCCTCGGAGGTCACAGATTGGCTTGTTGCTCAGGCCGACGACTGGCTTCGTTGCGCAGGCCGGAGACTGACCCGAAGCTCGGGCCGACTGGTTTCGGTGGTCAGGCCCGCTGCTCCCGCCGTCGTCTGACGCGCTGCTCAGACAGACGAGTAATCTCCTGCTCAGGCCGAAGACTGGTCTGTTGCTCGGGCTGACGAATGGCCTGCAGCTCAGGCCGACGACTTGCTTCGTTGCGCAGGCCGGATACTGACCCGAAGCTCGGGCCGACTGGTTTCGGTGGTCAGGCCCGTTGCTCCCGCCGACGTCTGACACGTTGCTCAGACAGACGAGTAATCCGCTGCTCAGGCTGACGACTGGCCTGCTGCTCAGGCCGACGACTGGTCTGCTGCTCAGGCTGAGGCCTGGCCTGCTGCTCAGGCCGACGACTGGCCTACTGCTCAGGCCGAAGACTGGTTTCGTTGCGCAGAGCAACGTCTGGCCTGCAGGCGAGGCCGACAGCTATCCCGATGCTCGGGCCGACTGGTTTCGTTGGCCAGGCCCGCTGCTCCCGCCGACGTCTGACGCGCTACTATGGCCGACATCTGGCCTGCTGCTCAGGAGGCCGCATATTGACCTCGGAGGCCACAGATTGGCCTGCTGCTCAGGCCGAATATTGGCTTCCCTGCGCAGGCCGGGGACTGAACCGAAGCTCGGGCCGACTGGTTTCGGTGGTCAGACCCGCTGCTCCCGCTGACGTCTGACGTGCCGCGCAGACAGACGAGTGATCCGCTGCACAGGCTAACGACTGACCTGCTGCTCAGGCCGACGACTGGTCTGCTGCTCGGGCTGACGACTGGCCTGCAGCTCAGGCCGACGACTTGCCTGCTGCTCAGGCTGAACACTGGTTTCGTTGCGCAACCACTGGCATGCAGGTGAGGCCGACGACTGACCCGCTGCTCAGCTAGTGGGCCTCGGATGCCATAGTTTGGCCTGTTGCTCAGGCCGATGACTGGCTTCGCTGCAGAGGCCGGGGATTGACCCGAAGCTCGGGCCGACTGGTTTCGCTGGTCAGGCACGCACCTCTCGCCGACGTCTGACGCGCTGCTCAGGCCGACATCTGGCCTGCTGTTCAGGAGGCCCTATTATTTGATGAATTTATAATATTAATCTTCAATTATAGATTATCATCTACATTATATATAATCTACAATTATTAATTAAAGACGACTGACACGCTGCTCATGCTGACGACTGACGCTCTGTTTAGGCCGAAGACTGGCTTCGCTGCACAGGCCGACGACTGACTTCGCTGCACAGGCAGACGTCTGACGCGCTGCTCAGGATGACGACTGGCCTGCTACTCAGGCTGAAGACTGGTCTGCTGCTTAGTTCGACGACTGGCCTGCTGCTCAGGCCGACGAACTGCCTGCTGCCCAGGTTGAATACTGGTTTCGTTGGTTGCGCAGGGCAACCACTGGCCTGCAGATGAGGCCGACGACTGACCCGCTGCTCAGGCCGACAACTGGCCTGCTGCTCAGGAGGCCGCTGGTGGGCCTCGGATGCCATAGCTTGACCTGTTGCTCAGGCCCATGTCTGGCTTCGCTGCGGAGGCCGGGGACTGACCCGAAGCTCGGGCCGACTGGTTTCGCTGGTCAGGCCTGCACCTCCCGCCGACGTCTGACGCGCTGCTCAGGCCGACATCTGGCCTGCTGTTCAGGAGGCCGCTGGTTGTCCTCGGAGGTCACAGATTGGCTTGTTGCTCAGGCCGACGACTGGCTTCGTTGCGCAGGCCGGAGACTGACCCGAAGTTCGGGCCGACTGGTTTCGGTGGTCAGGCCCGCTGCTCCCGCCGACGTCTGACGCGCTGCTCAGACAGACGAGTAATCCGCTGCTCAGGTCGACGACTGGTCTGCTGCTCAGGCTGACGCCTGGCCTGCTGCTCAGGCCGGGGACTGGCTTACTGCTCAGGCCGAAGACGGATTTCGTTGCGCAGAGCAACGTCTGGCCTGCAGGCGAGGCCGACGACTGTCCCGATGCTCGGGCCGACTGGTTTCGTTGGTCAGGCCGACGACTGACGCGCTGTTCAGGCCGACATCGAGCCTGCTGCTCAGGAGGCCGCAGGTTGGCTTTGGAGGCCACAGTTTGGCCTGCTCAGGCTGAAGACTGGCCTGCTGCTAAGGCTGACGACTGGCCTGCTGCTCAGGCCAAGTACTGGTTTCGTTGCGCAGGGCAACGACTAGTCTGCAGGCGAGGCCGACGACTGACCCGATGCTCGGGCGGACTGGTTACGTTGGTCACGCCGACGACTGACGCGCTGCTCAGGCAAATGAGTGACTCGCTGCTCAGGCCGAGGTCTGGTCTGCTGCTCAGGACGACGACTGGCTTCGTTGCGCAGGGCAACGACTGGCTTGCAGCTGAGGCCGACGACTGACCCGCTGCTCAGGCCGACAACTGCCCTGCTGCTCAGGAGGCCGGTGGTTAGCCTCGGAAGCCACAAATTGGCCTGTTGCTCAGGCCGACGACTGGCCGGGGACTGAACCGAAGTTCGGGCCGACTGGTTGCACTGGTCAGGCCCGCTGCTTCCGCCGACGTCTGTCGCGCCGCTCCGACAGACGAGTGATCCGCTGCTTAGGCTGACGACTGGCCTGCTGCTCAGGCTGCCGACTGGTCTGCTGCTCAGGCCGACGATTGGCCTGCTGCTCAGGCTGACGACTGGCCTACTGCTTAGGCCGACGACTGGCCTGCTGCTCAGGCTGCCGACTGGTCTGCTGCTCAGGCCGACGACTGGCCTGCTGCTCAGGCTGACGACTGGCCTGCTGCTCAGGCCGACTGGCCTGCTGCTCAGGTCAACTGGCCTGCTGCTCAGGCCGAAGACTGGCCTACTGCTTAGGCCGACGACTGACCCGATGCTCGGGCAGACTGGTCTACTGTTTGGGCAGATGACTGGTTTCGCTGCTCAGGCCGACGACTGACGCGCTTCTCAGACCGACGACTGGTCTGCTTGCTCAGGCCAAAGAATGGCTTCCTGTTCCGGCAAATGAGTGACCCGTTGTTCAGGCCGACGACTTACACGCTGCTCAGGCCGCCAACTTACCCGCTGCTCAGGCCGACGACTGACCCACTCGCTGCTCAGGCCGAAGTAGGGCCCGCTCGTAGCTCAGGCCGATGGATGGCTCGATAGTTGCTCAGGCCGACGTCTGTTTCAATGCTTGGGCCGACTGGTTTCGTTGGTCAGGCCCGCTGGTCAGGCTCGCTGGTTAGGCTCGCTGGTTAGGTCCGCTATTCAAGCAGACTACTGGCGTGCTGCTCAGGCCGACGACTGGCTTCGTTGTGCAGGGCAACGACTGGCTTGCACTGAGGCCGACGACCAGCTTCGCTGCACAGGCCGACAACTGACGCGCTGCTCAGGCCGATGGCTGACGTGCTGCTCAGGCCGACGACTGACGCGCTGCTCAGACCGACGACTGACGCGCTGCTCAGGCCGACGACTGACGCGCAGCTCAGGTCGGCGACTGGCCTGCTGCTCAAGTCAAAGAATGGCCTGCTGCTCAGGCAAATGAGTGACCCGCTGTTTAGGCCGACGACTTACTTTCTGCTCGGGCCGACGACTGACCCGCTCGCTGCTCAGGCCGAACAATGGCCCGCTCGCAGCTCAGGCCGACGCATGGCTCGCTCGCTGCTCAGGCTGATGATTGTCCCGATGTTCGGGCCGACTGGTTTCGTTGGTCAGGCCCGCTGGTCAGGCTTGTTGGTCAAGCCTACTGCTCCGGCCGACGACTGATGTGCTGCTCAGGCAAACGACTAGCCTGCGGCTCAGGAGCCTGCGGCTCAGGCCGAAAACTGGTCTGCTGCTCAGGCTAAAATCTGGTCTGCTGCTTAGGCTGAAGACTGGTTTCGTTCCGCAGGGCAACGAGTGGCCTGCAGCTGAGGCCGACGACTGACCCGATGCTCGGGCCGACTGCTTTCGTTGGTCGGGCCCGCTGTTCAGGCCGACGACTGACGCGCTGCTCAGGTAGATGAGTGGCCTGCTGCTCAGGCTGACGACTGGCTTTGTTGCACAGTGCAACGACTGCCCTCCAACTAAGGCCGACGACTGGCTTCGCTGCACAGGCTGACAACTGGTTTTGCCGCGTTGGCCGACTGACTTCATTGTGCAAGATGGGGGCTGACCCGATGCTCGGGCCGACTGGTTTCGCTGGTCAGACCCGTCGCTCAGGCCGACGACTGACGTGCTGCTCAGTAAAACGAGTGACCAGCTGCTCAGGCCGACACCTGGCCTACTGCCCAGGAAGCCACCGATTAATTAGCTGCTCAGGCCGACAACTGACGCGCAGCTTAGGTCGACGACTGGCATGCAGCTCCAGTCAAAGAATGGCCTGCTGCTCAGGCAAATGAGTGACCCGCTGTTCAGGCCGACGCATGGCTCGCTCGCTGCTCAAGCCGACGACTGGCCTGCTGCTCAGGTCGACGACTGACGCGTTGCTCAGGCAGACGAGTGACCCGCTACTCAGGCCGACACCTGGCCTGCTGCCCAGGAAGCCACCGATTAATTAGCTGCTCAGGCCGACAACTGACGCGCAGCTTAGGTCGACGACTGGCATGCAGCTCCAGTCAAAGAATGGCCTGCTGCTCAGGCAAATGAGTGACCCGCTGTTCAGGCCGACGACTTACCCTCTGCTCAGGCTGACGACCCGCTCGCTGCTCAGACCGAAGAATGGCCCGCTCGCAGCTCAGGCCGACGCATGGCTCGCTCGCTGCTCAAGCCGACGACTGGCCTGCTGCTCAGGTCGACGACTGACGCGTTGCTCAGGCAGACGAGTGACCCGCTACTCAGGCCAACGTCTGGCCTGCTGCCCAGAAGGCCACCGATTTGCCTGCTGCTCAGGTCGAAGACTGGCTTGCTACTCAGGCCGACGACTGACCCGCAGCTCAGGCTGACTGATCTACCGTTTGGGCAGATGACAGGTTTCGCTGCTAAGTCGATGACTGACGCGCTTGACTGACGCGCTGCTCGGACCGACGACTGGCCTGCTGCTCAGGCAAAGGTATGGATTGCTGTTCAGGCAGATGAGTGACCCGCTCAGGCCAACGACTGGCCCGCCGCTCGGGCAGATGACTGGTTTCGCTGCCCCAGCCGACGACTGACTCGCTGCTCAGGCTGACTAGTCTACTGCTCGGACCGCGGGGTAACGACAGGCCTGCCGATTAGGCCGACGACTGATCCGCTGCGCAAGCCAACGTCTGGCCTGCTACTTGGGTCGACAGCAGGATCGCTGACTGGCCTGCTGCTCAGGCCGATGACTGGCCCCCTCAGACCCTTGATTGGCCGGCCTCTTAGGTCGACCTGGTCTCTTACTTTTGTGTAGCGCATTTGTGACCTGCCCTGCTCAAACCAATCGCTCGCTGCTAAGACTGATAACCTGCCCGTTTCAATAACTGACCTGCCTGAGGCTGTTTTCATAGTCAGGGCTTGGTCTAGCACTGTTGTGTAAGTTGACTTACACAACAGTGCTCTATTAAGACTTCAGAATGATATGACTGACCTCTAATTGGTTCAGGTCATGAAAGTGATTGACCTGCTGGACACGCCTTTACTTGTCCGTTGATCCTACAGATAACTGGCTGCTGAGCTTGTGTTATGACTAGCTGTGCCCGCGAACTAGATCTCATTTTTAATTTGCAAAACGTTAACACTGTAGTTTCTTTATTCCTGTGGGAGTTTTAAAAAATCCACTCGTAATAGCGCCTACATAACACAACGAACCCTTGTACCGAATTTTATACTTCTAGCTCCAGTAGTTTGGGTTCTACGTTGATAGCTCAGTCAGCCACTCACTCACCAAAGCCTTGTATAAATAGAGAACAAAAGAATATGATTGTTACAACTGGTCTGAATACGTTTCTTTTGATCTGATCAAGAACGGGTCCGTTGGTGATCAGGATGAACAGTAAGGCTTACTCTTGAACCAATTCTAATCGATCGGTATTAAGATTGTGATTTTTTTGTGCCTTTCGAGTTTTCACATTGGCGCCAAATTGGACACAGTTTTGTCCTGATTTTGTGTGAACCAAACTATTCAATTACAAATTTTTTAAGATATGGATCCAATTTGTCTCGCTAGTGCTGCTAAATAAGTGTACGAAAAATCACCATCTTAATGTCGATCGTTGGGAATTGGTTTAAGAGTAAGCCTACAGATCTTCAGCGTAGAGTTAATCGATCATCTGAATCCAATGATATTAGACAAGACTGGGAACTGAGAGTAGAATCACAGTTTCATAGCTAATTCTAATAGACATTTTAAGCCTTGTATCCACTCCACTTTTAACGTTTGAATGTACCTACACAACATGCTCATCATGTAAAACGATAACGTACTTAACTTTTTCTGTCCACACATGACAAATTGCCGTCAATATGTCGCCAGAAAAACAGTTTTGGTTTTGAGACATTAGCATTCACCATCTACAATTTTAATTAATCATTTATTCATTCACAACAGCAAATTCTGTTTTTACCTAATGGATACGAGGCTTAAAGTATATTTTTCACAGCACTACAGTGAAGGTATATTAGGTTTACCTGTGATTTAGTAGGCATCCCAGCAAATGTTTTTCATGTGACAGTTGAAGTTTTATTTGTGTGTAGGTATAACTAAAATGTGCCACTCATACTTTCAGTAATATAGATTGATGAATATAAATGACGATAAATAGGTAACTTCGTTTTGTTCATTTCTGCGATTCAGTTTGATTTTTGTACGATTACTGGTAACTGGTATACATTGTCAACCTGTAAAATAGAACTTGTGGTTGCTTGCTTGCTTTGTTCGAGACTAGTAGGTGATCTAAAGATCACATTGGTAATACAGAATTTTATTTTTGATATGTATCCATGATCATATTGATGTTTATTCTTTCTTATACATACTTCATTAATTTGAGCATACTTTTTTACTGAAAAAACAAGAAAAAAGTTTGTTTGATTGCGATTGAAAAAGTAAAATTATTTCGCTGTTTACGAGTTTTATTATGTATTCTGAAATAAAAATAATTTTTATTTACCATGATCTGCACAGGCTAATTGTACGAGCCGAAACTCAATTACCTGGTTGCATTATGGATAAATCGATTTGGAGAGCTTGATACTACTAGCATGGTATACAGGGCTATTTGTAAAACACCTGCAACCTCACAAGATTAGATAGCTAACATCATAAACAACGTTTGTTCTACTTTTGATTATTCGTTAGATTTTACTTTCATACAAAATATTAATTTAATATAAGTACCTCTAGAATGTTTGTAACTCTACGCGCACAGCGCGCGAGCGTAGCGTCATCTTCAGTCATCGTTTATAAATGAAACATAGACTTATCAATGTCACGTCAGTGCAATAAAAACTTAAAAATTGATTTTTCTTCAATAAACACGTAAAACAAACGTAGTTAATGATGTTAGATATCTAATCGTGTAAGGTAAACGTAAGGTTTACAATTAACCCTGTATACTATTACGGTGCTACCAGTGCGGCACCTAAAGTCATGCCTTAATTTTATGCTGTATACATTTCAGTATTCCTGTTGCTGTTTTAAGGCGCGTTCGGACATAATTTTTTGTTCAGAAATCTTCATTGTGTTTTTTGGGTTAATTAGGAATTTTAAATTGAGCTGTGACAAACATTGGGAAGGCCTGAGTAGGGTTGCCACCTTTTGGTCACAAAATCGGGACAAGACAAGACCCAAGTCAATATCTTACGCTTGTGAATCTGTTTCGTTAATTTAACATATTGTGCAATTGAATGATTCGATGTCTTGTTTAACATTTATCGGCTTGTAATTTCGAAATTTAAAATTATGGGGATCTTCGTCGCTCTTGCGTGTTGTGCTCAAAAATAGTGACGTTATTTATTGATAGATTGCGGGACACGAGACGATATCATAGAATCGGGATAGTCCCAGCAAAATCGGGCCGGGTGGCAACTCTGCGTCTGAATGATCATCATTACGAAATCATAGGGAATTTCGAACTGTAGCTTAGAAGTTACTTTTATAGTAATCAATAGTTATTTACCTTGTACAACAATGAGGTAAGTAGGTACTCGACGTATGAATGAACTGCAGTATTTGGCTTTGACAGTCACGAGTTATGGTGTCACGTTTATCCACATTTACATTATTTCTATGGCTTACCATCAGATTCTAGTAGATTAAATCTGCCTTCTATCCCAAAGCCGTAGGCTGCAAGCGATATAAAATCTTCGACAGCAGCGATGCCGTTATTTTAGATATATTTTTCACCTTGTCATAATATGAAGTATTCGAAACTATTTAGTGGTGCAAACGAGAATTGTTCCTTCACAGCTATTGACTGTTCTTGTACGGCAGCAAACAATCCAATATAAATCTCAAAAACCCGCAAGCTTTTGTAGATTGTTTTCCTTGTATCACAATGCGGGCATGTGACCTAAAAACAACTATATCTACTAAACAGTTTAGTTGTTTACCTCGTGAAATATGAAGTACCCGACGCACGAGCAGCTGCTGTGGTGCAACAGTAGTTACAATATTGGATATAGGTAGTTGAGTAAAGCGTGTTAGGCAGCAACTGATATTTGTTTAGTATTTACCAGTATCCAGAAATCTTATTTTGTTGATAGTTGCAATTATTCAGTTGAAGTGGTAATTTGTTGCAATTATTTAGTTATTACTTGGTTTTATCCATATTGAAGCAAGAGAATATGTTTATCATAATACTGGAATTTATGTAGATTATTGTATAGGTATACGGCATTTTTAATCCTTTCTGTAATTGACGCGACTACCTGTGCTAAACAGATACAGAACACAAAGAAAATAATAGATGGTTAGATTGGTTAATGTAGCATTTGAAAGACAAACGTGAAGTGTTGCAAATTGTTTATCGGTTACAAAAAGTACCTATGTCTAATCGAATTTTAACGTTTAAAGAGCATCTTAAGAAAAAGGCAGGATCTAATGGCACGTCCTCCAAATATCTGAACGTTCTCCGTTCAGATATTTCGAGGTCATCGTCATGTTTTCTCAGATAGCATGAATGGAAACGTTTGTCAATAGCTAACAGAGACATTTCCAACGTAAAAATACAAAGTTGAACAGCGTTGAACAATTCAAATACAAAGATGAAATATGTACCTACCTTGTAACTAACATAAGATCTGCCAACTATCATTATCATGTTAATTTTTCAACATAACCAGTAGCTCCAAGATTTTATTTGATTTTTACTTTGTAAAGAACATTGATTTGTCTATCAATATTACTCAGTCAATTAGAAATTTAGGTTTTCAAATACATTTTCAGTAGTAATGGATTTATAATTGCGTTATTTTATTTTTATTACTTATTTGTATTAATGGATTGATAATTGCGTTGTTTTATTTATATTTCACTATTGAATGTTGCATGATATGTTAGAATGCTTGACCAATTTTAATTTAATTTAGTTGTAAAAACAGTAATTAATAATAATATAATAAATAACAAATAAGAGTTGATACAATTAATGGCAGAGTAATAATTATAATTTGTAACTCCGTTCGCGATCTGCTAATAATGTTGCAGTGCCCTTGCTGGGTGCATGTACTGATACTGTTTAATGTAACTTACATCTTTACACGTACATGTAAGCAATAAATAAATAAATAAATACATTGGGTACCCTAAAGAGCAAAAACTATAATGAAACCTGACCTAAATACGTACGTGAGGCGCTAGAGACACTTGTCTTCCATACGGTTTTCATTCATACCAGAGATCCAGGAGGTACATTTTCAGATTTGGTTCAAATGTAGGATTTTCTGCTGATTGCTTTGTCGTGTATCATTCGTATTATTTAATACGTTTTATGAGTTACAATATATAATTGCTGGATTGAAACTTGTGTAAAGAACTCGCAGATGTTTAGGCGAGCAGGAAAGTATAGATCTAGCTGTAGAAAACCTAAAGGGAAAGACATCCGAATTCAAAGCCAACATTTAAAAAGACTGTTTTACCTCTCTTGTGAATTAAATTTTATATCTGCTATCTGTGGTTCATACTATTTCGAGTCTCGATCGTCATTTGATTCCTAGGTCCGTGCTATTGTGGCACATCGCCAGTAATGAAAAATTCATTCGTTGTACCGTCCGAAAAAGTTGTAGAATTTAAGATTCATATTGCAATACAACTCTGCAGTGCTGTTCATTTTCATATATTGTTTTAATCATCACGGAATATTCTATTTTGTTTGTAAATTGTAGACAAATTGATGAAGGTATACGTATAGGTACAAGCTCAATAGTCGACACTGATCCGACTTGTACTTAAGGATTATATTTGCTTTTTGATGAAAATTTTACGATATAGTGGTATGAAATTAAAGTTCGCGGAAAATCTGGAAAAATAAAAACATTACGGGTATAACAGAACATATAGGTAGGTATATTTTGCAAATGTAGTTCTTATCTACATGCAATCATAAGAGAACCCGCCGGCCTATTCGCTAATTTCGGTTGCTCACTAGAACTGTCATTTTTGAAAGGAACTTAACATCCATTACTGCTATCATGAACGCCTCCGTAACACATAAGATCATTAAACCAGTAATGGATATAAAGTTCCTTTCAAAAATGACAGTTCTAGTTACCAACCGTAGTTAGCGAATAGGCCTGCTGATCATAGTCCGACTCATCATTGATAAATATATTGTTGGCCTTTACTGATCTTGTAAATATTATTCTTAACTTACCATTTAATCACTAAGTCTCTTCAGATATATTTTATCGCATTCTTTTATAGATTTATAGTATGTGTAGGTATAGGTAAATGTCTTTCACATTAGTAGTAACACCGTAGATAAAATTTTACGACAAGGCTCATTCCTAATGTCAACTGGAACAGGACAGCCTTCGGCCCACCGAGGGATTCGTGGGGTTTGACCGCGTCGTCAACCATTAACGATTTCACAATGTTGCCTCGGCTCCATGTCCAGTTAGCTGTGAAGTTTGCATACAAGTCAGTATATGAGTACACTGTCAACTCGTCGCAAATAACATTTATGCTTTCAATATTTAGTATAGGTAGGTATAATAGGTTAAAAATTGGTCTGTTTCACAACTTACTGGTAAAATTATCTGTCAGGGCTTAGCAAGCCAGAACAAATTATGTAGGAAAGATATGAGCTCATTTACATCTTCAGGATAATTTATAACTATCAGTTGTGAAACAGGATTTATGTCACATCTAGTTACAGCAAGATTGATTTAAAAGAAAACAGGCGTAGAAGTTTCATAGACAATAAGGATCATATGCTCAAAGTAAATAGGTACCTGTTTGACTGTCCACAACTTACCATTATTCATTTCCATCATTTAGAATAATTATATGTTTTAAGATTACGTAAGTAAAAAGTATATAGGTATCTCAGTGCTTGTAACTTCACTTGTAAGTAGTTGCAATATCAATGTTTCTTATAATAATATTTGGCTACATTCTTAGATGTCCCGGTAATTTATATCAGCCCACAATTTGCATATCATGTTGCACCTATTATTTTCTTAAAAAGAGTAGCTTGTGGTTCCAGAGAATCTGTCTATGCCGAGTAAATAGAGGTTCAGAATAAGACCATGCATTAGCTACAAAATCACATAGATCTTAACTTTTACCTAAAATTGCACGACATGATCAGTGCTGCTGTAAGCCAACAGTGTGCAGCCGCGTAGTTCACGCAGTGCGTAGTTCGCGTGGTTTGTCGGACCGGCCCGCGACGTGATGTGGCAAAGGTGTTGATGACCTCACCACCGGGGCTCTCGTAGCTCCGCATTTAGGACCAGTGATCCTCAGATGCCAGGAACGAAGTAGCATAACACTGCGTAAGCCTGTTCGAATGAAGGTTATTTCCTAATATTGCCATTAGATGGCAATGTTACATAGTAACATAAAGATTGTTATTTTACGAAAAAAAAACAAGTACTTTCTGACCGTTTTCAGTGGACGTACAGGTTCTATTTGTTTACGACTTACCAACGCATTCCTTCATCCGCCTCTTTTGAATGTATGAATTCATACATACACCCGACAGAGCAGCAATGGTGACCGCATAACCATTTGGATGCCTGTCGCAGCACGTACTCGCATAGGCAGGATTCTCTGAGGTCTAAATATAGTGTTACACACCAAAGGGGCCAAAGGCCCAATATGTAAACGTACAATTCAAATTGTCCTAACTTTTACCTAGTGGGCTGACCACCGGGACTTGAATAGTATCCACTCCAATTCGCGGCACGAGCCGTGACGTATTACGCAGCAGCGTATACATCGCCTCCGCATGTCAGCATGTGCTGACTCATACTCGCATACAGGAACTCGAACACGCCAGCGACACGTCTGCTCCATTTTCTTCACGATGACGATGACTCATGGAATAATACATTTGTGCGTGGTGAAATAACATTTTTAAACACAAATCAGAAAGACCACAAGAGTTTTGAAAATTCTTTTTATTACATACTTAAACATATGTTACAATATTTGTTTGTTATTCAATATGAATAAAATACAAATTCCAATTTATTAATGAGATAAAATTGAAACATTACAATTGAGCTAACTAAACTAATAAATGCGATACCGTTACAAACCCATTTTGTAGCAAGCAGCGACCACGCCCCAGCGGCAACCAAGATGGCGGCCAACGGATGCAGACCCACGCGAAACGCAATGGGACTGTAATTTAGAAAAACATCCTACATAGTATATCACAGATACAAAAATTTACATTACCTAGGGTGAATTTGGTTAATTAACTAATACTGGCTTAACATTGTCTAATTCTTTGAAAAAGTTATCGAGACCGCTAAGATCGTTCTTCCAAATATCATCAATTTTCTCTCTTTGTTGTCTGGCGATATCTTCTTCTTTATTGCTCAACCCGAGATCTGCTTGCATCTGAGCCCACCTTCTAGCACGTTCCCGTTGTTTCATAATGAGTTCACTCTCTGCGCGCATGAGAGAGTTACTCAACATTGCAATAATTCTCAGGTCGCGCTTTCTCTTCGTCTTCGCGCTTAGCGATTTACTTTTAACTTGACGAACCCAATTAGAAAGCGATTCTGTTTTACTTTCACAAAAGTCAACAACTGATTTTTCTTTTGTACTGTAGCCCATAGTTAGAAGAAATAGGGCAAATAGTGCGTGATAATGTTAAATTACACACCTGAATCCACAGGCAATATCCCTTTGTCCAGAAGCAGCCACTTCACACACTATCACGTCTGCACAACACCACAGCGGAATTTGAAATGTGGGCGCTGACGTCATGAGAGCCTTTTATATCGGACGCTCCGCCAACACCCCACTGCGCAGTTGTTTCACAAAATGGCGGTGACCCAACAGTAGATAGACGGTCGATAAATATGCGTTTCGGAAATAGCATACAGAACAGATTAATTTTGTTTGTTTGTTCAAAATTGTTTTTTAAGAATATTTTCTATTGTCTAGATTATCTTTAGTCTAGAATGATAGATATACACAAATTTATGTTATAAATAAACACAAAATGATAATAATCACTACTATTAAAATGAATTTTATTTTGTTTGTACGTTTTTTCTAATAAAACACATTGTTTGTTTCAAATTAATGTAAGTATATCAAATAACACAAGTAATACGATACCTACTTGTAGAAATTACAACTATTATATCTAAAAATTGGTAAAGTGAACTGAAAACAGGTTTTACTGATGTTATGACTATTGTCATTAAATTCGGTAGGTAATGTCATTAAATTTTCTTAAGAGTATAACTCGCATGATTAAGTACATGTCGAAAAGTAAACGTCTCTCCTTATATACCTACCTATACTTTAAATAGATAATCAATTGATGCGTCGATTTAAATAGATAATCAGTTGATACGAGTCAATAATTAAAAATAAACCATTGTTAACTTGTGGCTATTAGGCAGTTGCGTTTAGTGTATAGCATTGTAGGGGTATTGATTATCTATCTATATAATATTATAAAGAGGAAAGATTTGATTGTTTGTTTGTATTGAATAGGCTTCGAAACTACTGAACCGATTTTGATGAAAGTTGGTATAGGGATAGTTCGAGACCAGAGGAAGGACATAGGGTAATTTTCCTACGGGAAAATATAAAATTCCCACGGGAAAACAAAAATAACGCGGACGTAGTCGCGAGCGAAAAGCTATTAATATATATGTTTGTTTACATCATTTAAAAGCAAAGATTATATTATAATTAGATAGGAAAAACAATAGGTATTTTTTATTATGAACAAAAATTCTGGCCCAATGAATATTATGTACAATTAATAAATTGTATGCTGAAGCAGAAATAAGTGGGCTGTAGTTATTCTTATGCAAAAATAGAACAAAACGACGTCAATATAGGTAGGTACTTTGTGTATATCATCTGGCGTTCTGTAAAGTTTATTGCTCGAATAAAACTTATTTTGAGACAAAAATCAGCACATTTAGGATTAAAAACGCTAATAATAATATTGTAGCATTACGATGTCAATTTTTAATACTGAACTGTAAGTTGTTTCCGAACTAGTCCACAGAGCTGAGGGAACGGGGAAGGGGGAGGGGGGAAGGACAAGGCAAGTTGGCAGCGCTGCTGCGTGACGGACGTGAGCGCGGGGAGGGGGTCAGGGGCCAGGGGGGTTGAGACGAGGTTGAGACTGTTCTATATTTCGCAATATTTCCTCATTTGCAAATGATTTTATTTAATTATCTAGCCTGATACAATATGTAAAATAAAAGTTCAAAAATCTGTTTGTATTGTTATTAAAAGGGGTAACGTTGGTTCTCATAGGCAAAGATTAAGTACCTACTCTGATAGGATAATGTGATTGCTAAAATTGACGACCAAGTTTGGCAAGTGAATAGGTAAAATAGGCTGTTTCCTCGTGGTCCTACTAATTTCTCCTACTAGTGGGACCACGAGGAAGACTTGATTGTAAGTAAAACTATTTATCGTTAGCATGATAGTAGGTAGGTAAGTACCTACTACCTAATGTTTAATTCGTGCTTTAGGTACTTTTTTACAGCTACGAATCTATTTACGAGAGGGAAAGTTGTATACCTATCTGTAGGAATAAGGTAGGGTTGCCAACCCGAAACTTAAAAAACTAGGATTTGAAGTTGGAAAAACCAGGACAATTCAGTGTCAAAACAGGACGCAGTAATAGAGTTGCAATAGTTAAATTAATAATAATATGTTGTGAAAATAGGTGAATTGAAATTCAAGATATTAAAACAATCATATATTTTAATAAAAGTATTTGAATAAAATTATACGAATTGAAAACTAGTTATCAAAAACCGACTTCAAAAACACTAAAAAGTTAAAAATAATATAAGAATAGGTAGGTACAGACAACATCACACTTCTATGTATATTGAAGTCGGTGCCAAACGATGATCACCTAGACGGTCCTTAAATTTGTCACCGACTTCAATATAGAAGTGTGATTTTGTCTGTACCTATTCTTATAGGTATTATTTTTAAATTTTCAGTGTTTTTGAAGTCGGTTTTTATTTTTTGTAAAATATTTTTTATTTTTAACTTTTTAGTGAAAGAAACCCTAACATTGGTATTAAATTAGGGTTTCCCTCGATTTTCATGGGATCCCATCATCAGATCCTGACTTTGGTGACCTTGGGACTACCCCAGGAGTATACTCTCATCATCATCATCATCAACAGCTCATATACGTCCCCACCGAGGGCCTCGAGCCTACCCTAAACTAGGGCGATTAGGCCTTAGTCAACCACGCTGGCCAAGTGCGGGTTGGTTGGTTGGTTGAGTATACTCTATCGAATACCAAAAGAATTTTCAAAATCGGTCAACAATTGGCGGAGTACGCGTAACATATACACAAAACGTTGGACACACCTAAAAATTTAAAGGGTTTTCCTCGATTTTTAGAGGATCCCATCATCAGATTCCAACTTTTAGTGACCATGGGACCACCCTTGGAGTATACTCTATCGAATACAAAAATAATTTTGAAAATCGGTCCACAACTGGCCTTGTAATCGCATAAAATACACACAAAAAAAAACATACGCATCGAATTGAGAACTTTCTCCTTTTTTGAAGTCGGTTAAAATATAAAGCAAGCACTTTAGTTTGTAACATTTTTTTTAAACTAAGGTTAGTTATAGTATCTAATAAATTCTAATATTAACTACAAACTTATAAATTTTTATTATACTTTTCAACCCCAACAATTTCCTTCAGTATCATTTTCATAAAATTGCGAATTTTAAAATCAGGACGCTGCTTAGAAACTATTCAGGACCTCCCAGGACACTACAAAAACTAGGACATGTCCTGGGAAAACAGGACGGTTGGCAACTCTAGAATAAGGCCCTTTCAATATTCTTAATATCATTTGCTGGGTATTTATTATTAATCTACACGACGATCTAGCATCAACGCATTTCCAAGAAAAAGAATGAAAGAACTGCGCATGTTGATTGTACAGCCAACTGAGTCAATCGATATCTCGAATTATTCTTTATAAACCGTATGCCAAGACTGATAGTGTATAAAATTGCTTGTACATTTTGAAGGACAACCGGGTCACCTGCAATGCGTATTCGTTCCATTGTGGTTGTGCCGTTATGACGTCACCCCTCGTCTCTCTCCCTATCTTTTGTGCGGTGTGCCCGAGTCCCCAGTCATGGCCGTTACCAACAGATGCTTGCTTTGCGTTTTGAATCGTGGTATTATTAACTTTTCGAGTCGAGCACCCCCGTGCTCGCAATATACCTACCTAGTGTCTCTAGATATAAAAATATATTTATTATTTAGATTTACCACCAGGTCACTTGAAGTTAATTTCATTACAAATGACAACTTTAGGTAAATCCTAAAATGTTTCCTTTAATAAGTACTTTTAATTAAATCTACAAGTTTAAGAAATCATTATTACAGCGTTAATCATCATAGCATAGGATGACTCACTTCATAAATGAATCACGATATGGTGATTTATTTATTCGTGGTATAATAAACATGATGCAATTGTTCCTAGTGTGGAATTGTTCCTAGCAAAGGAGCGTCGGTGGTACTGTGGCCTCGGCACTGGACTGTGCTGTGGTCCGAGTAGAATCGGGAGGACCGCGATCAATCCTACCATGTACCAATGTGTTTTTCGTTTCACGAATTTCATATGTACCTACATTTATCTGATGCTCCTACGGTGAAGGAAAACATCGTGAGCAAACCTGCATACATTTGCGAAGTAATTCAAAGGTGTATGTGAAGTCAACTAATCCGCACTGGGCCAGCGTGTTTTGACTAAGGCCTAATCGCCCTAACTGGTTAGGGTAGGCTCGTGCCCCTCGGTGGGGACGTAGGTATATGAGCTGTGATGATGATATTGCTGAATTGTTCCTATGGCGCCTTCGATCATATTATTATCTTATCCTAAAGTTTGAAGTTAATTGAGAGGTATTAAAAGACCTAATTGAAATAAAATAACCGTCATTAGTCGTAAAATAACTTTATTTTATTTAAAGTGCCTTCCTATCTAACAAAATATAAATGAGAATTTATTTAAGGCTATTAAAGCAATTCAGTAGTTAGAAAGGTACCTAGATTGAATCATTCAATCCAGGCAGGATTTGCAAACTTATCCATAACAGACAATAAAAGATATTAAATGAGTAGGACAATGAAGTTTTTCAATTTTGCATGGTAATTTGTCTCAGTTTTCTAAGCCATCGCGTTATACATCTATAACTATATAATGAAGGAGGATTTCTAGTTTCTCATCCTCTGACAATTTAAAATTTTGATTGCGATCCTTAAAATACTCATAGTTTTGACAAGTAGTAATTAGAGAATCAATAGAATTGATATCTATTAAAGCAACAAAAACTGAATAACAAGGACGAATATTACGATTTTGTTTAGAAAATTCTAACAACTGACATTTGTCAAACATGTAAACGTCTATAACTATTAATATTATAAAGTGGAAAGATTTGTATGTTTGTATTGAATAGGCTCCGAAACTACTGAACCGATTTGACAAATTCTTACACTAATAGAATGCTGAATTCACTAAAAGTTAGGATTTTTTTTCACAACGCAATCGAGTAATTCAGTTCAAGTATAGTGTACATAATAAAAATGCTGAAAGTATTACTTTGTGAAGTATCGGTTTATTCACGAGAACTTAATTATAACCTTATTCTTTTCTAATTACCTGCTTTGTTATAAATATATGATACACTGTGTAACTACTCGTAATGTTAAGGGCATTACGGGAATGATAATGCAGAATTTAATGAGTCGGTTCTACAATAGTAAGAACAATACTTAAAACAGTAATGATCATTAGGTTTCCATTATAGGCATTATTAGATAGTTGTTTTCGCACAAAATTCCATTATCGCTTTTCGGTCTACGTCGTCGCATGCGTCATTATCATTTTCTGTAACAAAGAAGAACAATTATATGTATATAATTTAATACGCAGAAACAACACTATGGTAGAAATATCTCGGTCGTTACAATATGGTCTACAATATAATAATAATATGTAGCAACTAGTATTAAGGGTATGATGGGGCTGACATAATCAGAAATGTCTAAAAGCCCCTAAATAAAATATGAATAAAAAAATATCGCTCGTCTATATGACTTTTGAAGCATAGGTCTTCAAAGATTATATCAACAACCAAATAATAACAAAAAGAAAAGACTAACACTGGCATAAAAATAAAAAATGAAAATATAGAAGAAATAACTAGGTACTTATACAACTTAAAATAATGGTATCTAGAGCTCAAAACTAGATGACGTGATATCACAATATTTGCAAGCACTGCAAGTATATTTGTGGATATATCCAAATTATTCTAGCAATACATACCTAGTACTTAAATAAGATGAGATTAAATAAGATTAAGAAGTGTGCAAACATTATTCTTATATTATTTTTAACTTTTTAGTGTTTTTGAAGTCGGTTTTTATTTTTTGTAAAATATTTTTTGTTTCATAGAAAGATGAAATATTCATACAAGTTGTTGACTGGTCAAAAAATACAATAAAGTAGTCCCTGCGCTGGAATGGTAAAAAATACAATAATGCTCTATAATGAAGCAAAAACTAAAAGAAATTCAATATATATTACACATTACTAAATTGTCGTGGTATTTGTGACGCAAGGTTATTAACGTCATATAGTTATAGTAATTTTAAAAGTAAAAGAATAATACCACGTTAATCCATAGAAAGATGAAATATTCCTATAAGTTGTTGAATGGTCAAAAAAATAACAATAAAATAGCATCTGCAGCCTGCACTGCAATGAAACTAAAACGTAAAGGAACCCTATATTTCATACACATTGTTAAATTCTCGTGGTATTTGTGATGGGAGGTACTAATTAACTACCTATATACCTATTTATACTTGTTGTGCCTGCGAACTAGGTACGTTTCACCTTAATAAGGTTTAACACTGTAGTTAGTTTTAACCCCTATTTCACCTTAAGCTTTATTAAAACTTAAGGTGAAATTAGACGTTTTTGGTTTGCAGATGGAGGCTGAGCGAACCCCTCTGCCCAAGTACACTGACCTTATGATCATGCACGTTATATAAAACTAGTTGACGCGCGGCCGCCGCCATTTGGTGTTGTTTCTTGTCGCAAGTAAGAGCTCCTAAAAATGGTTAATTGTGCAGTTTCCTGTTGCAAAAGGCGATCCAGTAGCTCAAATCTTCGGAAGCATGGCGTTTCTTATCACATGTAAGTATAATGCTGTGTAAATGTTAATGTCTGCCTGGTTTCCCCTGTGTAAATGTTAATGTCTGCCTGCGTCGTAATACGTCTTAAAACACGGTGGCCATATCTGCGGAGTTTAATACGAAATCTATTCAACGTCCAAACAGAAATTAATGCGTTTACGCTCTCGGCCACATCTGTGTAGTGTCAAAATTATCCCTTTACTCCACGTTCGTAACTGATTTTTGATAACCATATACGAACAAAGAATTTTTTCTTGTTTGATAACCAGTTACGAAAATGGAATTTATTTGTCGTTTTCGTAACTATGGTTCATAACCAGCTACGCAAACGGCATTTTTTTCTCTGTTCATAACCGGTTATTAATTAGGAATATATTTTTCCACTTTCGTAATCGAGTACGAAATAAATATCGAAATAGGAAACGAGGAAATATCATGCCTCCTTTGATTGACCACAAACACATTCTAAGCTCTGAAAAGCAATATGAGCAATATGAGAAGAGCAATATATAAGCTAAAATCACGCACTTCTCTTAGATATAGGTTTAAAGAGATTGGTATTATTAATGATTATTTGGATAATAAAACTATTTGGACATGAGGTCAACCCTACGCTTTCTTTTGATTGATAGTCTACACATCTAATCTTGTAGTAATGGAAGTTGAGCTCAAAGTTTTGAGGTCGGCTTCCAATTGACGACTCTATAACAAAACCAAAATTGTAAATGGCGATTTAAATAAGGAGATAAAAAATCTTGCCCTTTCGACTTTCTTGCCTGTTCTTCTCGAAAAGGCTCTCCCAATTTCCGACCAGGTGTAGAGTCAACTTTTTTTTCATTCCTACTTGTATTTACAGACATCTTAAGTATATTCAGGATGTATGCTGATTTTTTTTAAATTAGAATGCTTTGGTTTGTTTTGACGTCAATAAGTGCCTGTTATCAAAAATCAGTTACGAACGTGGAGTAAAGGAAATTATCCCGTACGATAACGCACAAAGATACAGGTGGAGCAGTAGCATTAAATATACGTTAACGTATTTTATTTGTGTACAATTTTGAAGTAATTTTATGCCGTTACGATAGAAAGATACAGCGGTATTTTGGTTGAAAGCTCAAACATAATACACGGGCATGATTTGCATAGTGCTGGGACAACGTGAGTGAATGATTCATATTCATTCCGTACCCAAAGGGTAAAAACGGAACCCTATTCATAAGACTCCGCTGTCTGTCCGTCCGTCTGTCTGTCACTCATGAACCGTGATAGTTAGACAGTTGAAATTTTCACAGATGATGTGTTTCTGTTGCCGCTATAATAACAAATACTAAAAACAATAAAAAAAAATATTTAAGGGCGCTCCCATACAACAGCTCGATATTGATAACGGCAAAATGTAGACGCTTGAAATATTCACAGAATATTTAGATTTATATTCACTTTAAAAATAAATAGGTAGGTACTTACTTTATTCAAATAAAGATCTAATGTTGTATAGACAATGGTACGGAACTCTTCGTGCGCGAGTCCGACTCGCACTTGGCCGGTTTTTTATTAATTATTTACTCGGAAGTGTGTGTATTGTTTGACCAGATAATGTTAATATCGGTGCGTATAGATATAATAATATTAAAATAGAAATTGAAATGGAATTTAATTGGAAAAAATCAAGAAAAAATTATTATTTTGCCTCAACTTAGTGTAGGCAAAAAAACTTTTCCCATATATCAATATACTTAAACCAATTCTTCACCTGCGTCTTACTTAAATTTTAGCCTATAACATAATCTATGTTGTTATTTTACACAGACGTATAAACTTCCCTTTATACTTCTGTGGTATTTTACAATATGCAATTCAAAAATCTTTATTCAACATAGGCCTTCACAGGCACTTATTGACGTCAAAACAAACCAAAGCATTCTAATTTAAAAAAAATCAGCATACATCCTGAATATACTTAAGATGTCTGTAAATACAAGTAGGAATGAAAAAAAAGTTGACTCTACACCTGGTCGGAAATTGGGAGAGCCTTTTCGAGAAGAACAGGCAAGAAAGTCGAAAGGGCAAGATTTTTTATCTCCTTATTTAAATCGCCATTTACAATTTTGGTTTTGTTATAGAGTCGTCAATTGGAAGCCGACCTCAAAACTTTGAGCTCAACTTCCATTACTACAAGATTAGATGTGTAGACTATCAATCAAAAGAAAGTGTAGGGTTGACCTCATGTCCAAATAGTTTTATTATCCAAATAATCATTAATAATACCAATCTCTTTAAACCTATATCTAAGAGAAGTGCGTGATTTTAGCTTATATATTGCTCTCACTGTTTCTTTGAAACAAAACGCAGTACATTGTTAAATATTAGAATTGGGAGTTCAAACCCAAGCTTTTTGTCCGTCATGTAATCAGACACTTTATAATATGCTTTTTTAATAAGTACATCTTTGATTGCAACTTTAAGCTTTAAGCTGAGTTCTTGTATACAACTTAGGATTTAATTGTAGAAACGTATACACAGGCCTCTAAAAGAATTATAGATCTCTTGGAGCCTGGTATTTGGTAAAGCTAACATATTCTTTTGTCTAGTATTAACTGAATAAATATTTTACAAAACAAATGAATATTTTTCTCATAAATATATTGCGACGATACTGTTAGTTATATTACCAATTTCTTTAAACTTATCTCGCAAAGAATCTCTCATTTTAAGGTTATTATAGATAACTCGAATAGCCCTTTTCTGCAGCACAAAAACTGAATGTCGATAGCATTTCTCCATATCTAAATAACATACATTTTTTTTTTTTATACTACGATGCCGGCAAACAAACTTACGGCCCGCCTGATGGTAAGCAGTTACCGTAGTCTATGGACGCCTGCAACACCAGGGGCATCACAAACACGTTGTCGACCCTTTAAGAACCTATTTACTCCCTTCTTGAAGAACCCCATACTGTATTCCCCGGGGAAAACCTCGGCAGGGAGCTCGTTCCACAACCGGAGCGTGCGTGGGAGGAAATTTCTCTCAAACCGCACTGTGCGTGACCACTTAGGCTCCAGCGTGTGAGGATGAACACCCTGCCGATGGCGAGCGGTGCGATGATAAAAAGTGGCCGTTGGCATCATGTCGAACAATTCTTCAGAACACAACCCGTTGTACAAGCGGTAGAACACACATAATGAGGCAAAGTCTCTCCTCAGACTTAGAGGCTCAATACCGCTTGTGAGTTTGGGATCGTCAACAATTCGCTCAGCTCGTCTTTGGACCGAATCAAAAGGTCCAAGTTGGTATCGAGGTGCTCCCGCCCATAGATGACAGCAGTACTCCATATGAGGCCTGACCTGTGATTTATATAGCAACAGTCTTTGCCTTGAAGAGAAGTACCGCTTGGCTCCGTTAAGCACACCTAGTTTTTTGGACGCCAACTTGACCTTGTCATCTAAGTGACTTCGGAATTGGACGTCGCTGGAGATGTCGACACCGAGGATCCCTAAACTCTTTGAGATGGTCAAGGGTGTGTTCTGGAATTGTGGGGCCACAGTAAATGGGGTTTTCTTAGCAGTGAACGCACAGACTTGTGTCTTAGAGGGGTTAAATCGGACTAAATTGTCCCGCCCCCAATCGGAGACTCTGGATAAAGTGCTCTCGATTTGAGACACAAAATGTTCACGACTTTCCTCCACGACGCTATGAAAGTAAGAAAAGTATACAAGTCTTGTTGTATCGACATCAGTCAGCTGACGTATTTTCCATACGGCGTGAGCGGCAGAACTGTCGCTTTGACAATTTATCGATATGTGGGCCCCATTGTAGCTTAGAATCAAGTGTGATCCCAAGAAATACTGTGGTGTCCACAAGGTCAACACCTATTCTTTATTTTACAGTGGTGTGAATCTCTTTCAGATTGGGTAAAATAAATTTTATACATTTTGTTTTCCCTTTATTAAGTGACAGCTTGTTTACGTTAAAGCAATGAACAATTCTTGAGATATCATTATTTACATCGTCATTCATTTGCAATTATCGTTTTTAATCTATACAGGGTGGAAACTTTCAGCGGGGCAGTAAGGAGAAGTACCTTATCTGTTGCAGCTACACTAAAATGATCTTAGGAGACTATCTATAATTTTTTATGGAATTTTGATCCCCATTCACAGATTTTCAAAAAAAAATTACAGTTAGCAAGAAAACAGCCATTTTACATAAAAACATTTTTTGATGCCAATCGATCCTGTTTCTAATACTGATTAAAAGCTTCTATGGGACCAACCATCGTTGGAGTACTCAAAAAGTCACAAATTGCAAAAAACTTTTCCCGTACATTTTGTATGAAATTTTTTCGCAAAAGTTTTTTTTGTGGCGGTTGATATCTTTTTGTTGACTGAATAAAAAGATAAGTTTAAAAACAATTCAAATTTCGTACTCGTTATTATTAAATAATAACGAGTTTCCACCCTGTATACTCGTATATCTTCTATATAAATAAAAATGGATCTTCGAAATGTATGTACGCCCATAACTTTCGAACGACTGCACCAAATTGGATGATTCTTTGTTTTATGAATTCGTTATTGTTAGGACAAGGTTTATATAAAAGAAAATATTTGAAAAATTATTATAGGAAAAAAATGAACTTAAAATATGTTCACAAAACCTAATGAGATAAATAATATTTTAAATCACGGAATCTAGTATGCATGAAACTGAAAAGTTCGAGCTGTCAGGGGAACCTTCTTATCTTGAATAGACTATATAGTACGAGAACCACGTAAATTGAATACAAAGCGGTGCACAGTAAACAAAGGAGCGGAGCGTACTGACTTGCTGAGAACAGCAATTTGCCTGCCTGCCTGACTGTTATTCAACAACGATCTTCTAACTCTCTCTCTCTAGCGTATAATCTCTATCTATCTCTCTCTAACTTCTAAATTTTATTGACTGTGCACAAGTTCCATTCCAATTCCAAGAATTTGCAACAATAAACCTAATTTGTGCACATAGTAAAAGTGATTACTGTCAACAACAATATTTTATGAAATTTGGTTTTTGTTCAAAATAGTACGCATATTTTTTTGTGGCTACCATTTTGGAATCTTGATTAGATGCGTAAACACCACGATGTGTGAAAGTGGACTGAAAATAAAAATCTTTCATAAGTCTTCATAATAATTTTGATTGATTTTTGTGTAAAAATTACAGGCATTCATGGATTTTTAAGGCTTGTGGTGGATAGCCACAAGCCTTAAGAAAAATTGTTGTCATGGTAGTTAAAAATATTTTAAGCGGTGTCAAATTTCAAAGGATTCCAATTTTTTTTGTACATTCAAAAAAAATTGAGAAATATTTTTTTCTATTTTTTTCTCGAGGAGTCATGAGCAGGCCTACCTACTGGTGCCCGCTTATCGTTGAATTTTGGGGCACGTTGTATATATATATTCACACGTACTTCTATTTACACGTTGGCTGCCAGACAGCAGACACAGTAGAAAAACTATCGGTCACCGTTAACCGGGTTGGTGTTTAATTACATAAATTGACGAACAAAATTATGTTACGAAAACCGGCCAAGCGCGTGTCGGGCCACGCGCTGTGTAGGGTTCCGTAGTTGCGAGTTCACACTCACACCTCACAATACGTTGCTATTAAATTAGGCATTATTATTATTATTATTAAAGCTGCAATGATTTTATATTTCCTTAATTTCACGTGGTTCATAAATTTATACCTATGCAGTACTAATTTTCAATTAAATTTTACTTTTTCGAGTACATTTTATAAGTTGGTCGTCTATAACTTTTTTAGTTTGTACTTAGTACTCAACTCTGATAGTTTTCCTTGAAATTTCGTTATAAATACTACTTTTGCAATATTTTTCACGTGTCATTATAACCATTTAGCAGATGGAGGGGGGGGGGGACACACGACACACTTACCTCTAACAAACAAAAATTTGCACTTTAAAAACCAAAAATTTCATAAACGGATCCCTGAATCAAAAAATGGTGTTCTGAACGTTACATTATTTTTTAAAGACCTATTCAACAATACCCCACACGATGGGTTAGTCGAGAAAAAAAATTACTCCTACTTTACTTGTATGGGAGTTATCCTAAAAAAATTTTTTTTTAATATTTTATTCTACCACTTTTTTGGCATGATTAATATACATACCCATCCCATACCAAATTACAGCTTTCTAGTACTAATAGTCGCTGAGTAAAACCGCGGACAGACAGACAGACATGGCGAAACTACAGGGGTTCCTTGTTTACTACGGAACCCTAAAAAGGATGTTTAAGTTCAATAAGTTCAATTTATTTTCATCTTTAGTAGTTTGATCAACATAAATTGAACATAGTCGCTCTTATTACAAAACCTGGTCGAAAGTTAGTCTTGATTTTAACCTAGTGGCTTTCACTTGTGTTATTAATATAGATGGATAGAAACAGCGTCGACTTAGTCCTGATCTAAGTTTAGACCATGATTTGTAATAAGACTGCTTGAGTGCTAGTATCATCTATATCGTACCTCTAGTTCTCTTCCCTGTGCCCAAAGGGTCATGAGAAGTCGCTTTAAAACAACGCTCGAATCCACGCGAATTCGCGATTTTTTTATAATTTGTAAAACAATTGTGATAGACCCCTTGTTTGGTCTCAAATGAGAGTTCTCGACAAGTTCTACACATTCAATTCACTTTAATTTGTTGTTTTTTAAACATGTATTTGCTATCACGATGTGCGAGTTTCCTTTTATTGGGGTTTCTTATTAAACAAACTTTTTTTTTTCAGGTTTCCAAAAGATCCTGTTATAAGGGAAAAATGGAGGATATTTTGCGGTCACACAAATACTTGGACACCCACACGTACTAGTGTTATCTGTTCTGAACATTTTACGCCGAAAAGTTTTGTGGCAGATTTAAATAATAGAAGAAAATTGGTTGAGGGTGCAATACCCACGCTAAAAAGGACGCTTGTGCACGCTTGTGCAGAAGAACCTCTTGCAAAAATGCACGAAAGTGCACAAATCGATACAGAAATTGAAGAAACTAAGTTTACATCACTGCCACCCCGTCATTCCATTCTTCAGGCTATAGCATCACATATCCAATCCATATCTCCACCATCAACAACACAGAGGGAATCCATGCCTCAGCCAAATGTAATACATATACCACCATCAGCTGAGACATTATCTAGCAAGGAGCTTATCGAGTCTCCAAGAGAAAGAAAATTACGAAGGCAGTTGTTATTAAAAAATAAAAAAATTCGAAGACTTCAAGCTAAAAACAGGTACTTAATGCAAAAAATCAATGCCTTTCAAGATTTTTTTAACGAGTTAGAAGTAAAATCTGAGTAGAAATTGAAAATAAACTAAACACATCTTAGAAGATATTGAATGTCTAGTATTCATTTCACCTTTCAGAGAGAGTCATTGAATCATCATCATCATCACACCTCATATACGTCCCCACCGAGGGGCACGAGCCTACCCTAACTAGTTATGGTAGGGCGATTAGGCGTTAGTCAAACCACGCTGGCTCAGTGCGGATTGGCGGAGTGGTTGAAATAAATAAATAAATAAATGTACATATGAAATTCGTGAAACGAAAAACACATTGACACATGGCAGGATCGATCGCGGGCCTCTCGATTCTACTCGGAGCACAGTCCAGTGCTGAGGTTACAGCGCCACCCACAGATTTAGAGTAGGCTCTAAATCTGTGGCGCCACCGATGCTCTTCGAAATTGAATACTTTCGAAATTTTCTATATCTATATCGAAATTTAAACGTGCCAGTAGCATAAAAGGGCTCTTACGCCTAAACGTGAGCAAGCGTGTCAAACGAGCGTTGTTTACGCTGGATTTCTACTGATTTTCGTTTCGTTTTAGAAAATCAATATAATACCTATTGCAACAAAAATCAATATAATTTTGATTTTCATCAATAATCAAAAAAAGCGAAGACGACGCATGACGGGGCTCTATTTTTGAATAGAGCCCCTGTTAACAAAGAAAGCCTCATATACTTACCAAAAAAGTCGAGGGTATCTGGTATATGCATCACATCACAGTCGGTAATTGATTTGTACCGAATATGTGAGAAAGAGATTCCTAGGAATTGTGTGACTGACCCCAGTCGGGACACAAAAAAAAATCTGAAAAATAGATTGTTTGAATATGCCGCTATAATGTCTAGAGTTTGTCAGAGTTTGTCGGCAAGTTTCAGAGTTTGTCGCTTGCGCGTTTCAGAGATATGTAACGCTACCCCACACATATCTCTGAAACGCGCAACCGACAAACTCTGACAAACTCTAGACATTATAGCGGCATACAATCTATTTTTGATTTTTTTTGTGGCCCGGCTGTGGTCAGCCACACGTAGGAATTTAAATGATAAAAATCAACTCAATTAGTTGTATCAAATTCACTGAAATATTTCGTGGGAAAATAATTTTTTCCTACTATTTAAATGATCAAACGAACTTACCTGAAGTGAAGTTCGATCTTAATTATCCTGTCTTCGCCGAAGAGATTTATTCCTTAACCATGTAGTAGTAGCCCTGCTACGCGCTAACCCTATCGCACAAGTTTTAAAGTCAGAGAAAGAAAACCACTATATCTTCCTCTGTCTAATCACACCTGACAAGCCTCCGCAGTACCGACCTCATTCTTTTTAGAGAAATAGAGCAACATTGATATATAGGGGGATAAGATTCAGGGAGGGAGGGACCTTAAATCTCTTCGGCGAAGACAGGATAATTAAGATCGAACTTCACTTCAGGTAAGTTCGTTTGATCATTTAATTATCCTGTCTTCGCCTCCGAGATTTATTCCTTAACCATGTAGATGTTCAGAGAGTATAAAATCAATGTTGCGACAATAAAAAATAAACAACATTACAGTAAAACATCAAAACATAATTATTACGTATTTCAATATTTTTTTTTTTTTTTTTTTTTTTTTTTTTTTTTTTTTTTTTTGCGCCTCTAGCAAAAATTTCAAAACAACAAAATATTGTGAACAAAAAACTAATCAACCGACAGTATTGTTTTATTTAAGTACTTAATAATAATTATAATTGTGACAAAGATTCAATAAAATTGGTTTCAGAACTAATATACCGGTCTGTTATAAAAATCAGCAAATACAGCTGATCTTTCCGAACATCCTGCGGTCTTTCTAATTACATCGACGTTGAGGCCAGCACGAGACGCCGCCTGATGTTGATGCGTGTCTCGCTCGCTCCGAATATTAAGATGTCAATGCCACTATCGCACATGATCTGCTTTATCCAGCGCCCAATGGGTTGAGATGAAGCAGGTCTACGTGGTTTCTTATGTGTGAGGATCAGGTTTGTTCTGAATCTGAGCGAATTGAAGATGATACAGCAATATATCTTAACTTAATACCACTGATGCTGTACAAATACCGGGATATTAAAGGGATAAAAAAAAAGTAAGTTTAAAACCGGTTGAGCTTTGCCAATTGCTTATGTTTTAATTAAATTTGTAAGTGTTATAATTACTTGATCTTCATATGCTTTATTAATATTTCGTATTTTTGTTAGAGAAATTGTATGCGTCCTTGGTCCAGCTAATAACATGACTGACTTCTTACTCATTTTTTCAAGATTAATTGTATAATTCTCAAATCGTTTAATAGTCTAATACTATAACACCAGGGGGCTACTGCCTAACTAATAACGATCACTTGCTATCGTGACATTAGAACAATAGTTCTACCTAAACTTCAAAATTTCAAAACACATTAACAGAAATTCCAACAAAAATGTAGTATTTTACATTTAAAAAAATCTGTTGTATTCTTTTTACAAAATTCTCACCATATCTTTAGTACTTTATACTAGAATTATATTATGACCCGGTGTTATGTGATATCGAAGATAACAACATCTAAGGCTGTTTCTGGCACGTCATGAAAGCTTTCCCGGAAAATACACACGCTGGCAGGGAAAGGTGACGGCGCAGATGGTGTACCATCCTGAAAGGAAGTAAGTAGATCTTTCTTGGAGGAAATATCACAATCTCTGTGACACCCAGGGATATGAAAAGGGGATACCATGGTTAAGAGGGCTATAGTTGAACAACGATAATTCCGGTGGCTTAATCAGTAACTATTTTGTTTATAGTTTTAAAAATTAGTGCAAACGGTGTTAAAGCGTAAAAATAAAATTGCGACTAATCTACTGTTTAAACGCGTCAATATCATAGGCAAAGGGATCCCTTTTCCATGAAATATACGCGGGACATTTGCAATAAGTCAATAGATGGTTCACCAAAAAAATGTTTGCAAGACGAGATGCAAATAAGTCAATAGATGGTTCACCAAAAAAATGTTTTATTTTCAAAAGTTGTCTGATACCCAACTGCCACTCTGTGTCGAAGTTTATTTTTCTCGATTCACTGTTAGCTTCTATATTTAACGAGTAACGAATATAAGACGCGAAAATAAATATACCTACTTTTCTCACACCAGTCCCAAATCATTTTAGTAACTTGACTTAAGTGTTGGTATTACACTCTCCCCATTCTATTTATATAGAATATGGCAGTGGTGTTATCGACACTTAAAAGACTACCACAATTAGCGACATTTTTAGCAAATGAAATTAGCCCACAATATACAGCGAGTAGTTCCAGTCAGTTTATATGATTGGTTCGCTCGATGTTGGTCCAGAAACCACCAGTCTTTTCGTTGGCACAAGCTGCACCCTAGCCTGCTGTCGAAACGTCCGTAAAAATTCCGAAATTGTACCTATGACTTTTTATTCAATTGACTGCCAATGGAATATTGATCTGCCACCAACGGAGATCATCATATTATTATAAAATATCTGTAATTGTAATAAAAACGTCGTAATTGTTAGTATTTCTAAGAAGAGCACTTTTAGTGATTTTGTGTGTATATACTACAGCCGACATGCTGCCGTAGAAAACGTTCAAAGAACCTTATTCGAATTCTGTTAGATTTAAATATATTTTTTATGTGTATAATAAATTTTTGTGGCTTGAATCTGGTAATTGTATGTTATTTTATTAGAGTTTAAAATAAAACCTAAAAATTTACAAAGCTTTTCTGGTATTAGACTAGTTATTTTTTTTTTTTTTTAAATTAATAACTAACCCTAATCGTGTCAGACATTAAATAGTTCTTTTTGTGTTCTCTAGGTACTCTCCAGCAGAGTTTGCTAAACACAACATATCATAGATATCTCACTGATAGCAGACCATAAGATCTTAAATGAGTAAGAGCTGGCTGTAATATTTTGTGAAATATATCGCGCGGAACATAGGCTAAACGGGAGTGCTAGAAACTCGTACAAAATATCATGAAAATAAAAGCGTAAACATGTTTTCTTTTTTTTTTTTTGATTTGTGAATCGGCAGCAAAAATTAAGCTTCCTAAATATCAATATTAATCACGTATCAGTCTTCGATCATAAATCGAGTAGCCGTTCTGATATCTTCCATTTTGAAATGAGATACCTACTTCGACTTCGAATTCAGATTTTTAGATTTAATATATATAGAGCACACGCTTTTAGGAATAACGAAGATATCATAAACGAATTGTTTTGCTGTCGGGTTACATCTCCTAATAGCTTTTATTTCTAATAAATGATTTAATTCGAGAGAAATTGCTATTCACTAACTTTTTGAAAAAGAACGCCGCGCACGGCTGTATGGTATTTGATAAGGTTCCTCAATAAATGAAATCCTGGACACATTGTCTAATATAAACCTATCGCTAGTGATAGTTCACCACTCATTGACTAAATTAATATTTTAAGCGGCCGGCATGTACTTGCGGCTGCGCGCTCAGGTAGCGCGATTGTTCGATGACCGTTGTGATGCGACGCGACTGGCTGGTGCCTCGGCGGTGCCAGCGGCAGCGGCGGCGGCGGCGGGGCTGGCAGGCGACAAGCTGGCAGCGGTGCGAACGCGGCTGCTCGCCGTCGATTCGCTTGTTAGTATGACGTCTTTGACTGTCCCGGCCCACCGGCTCGATGAGGGTAGGATTGGCCGCTGCTTTGCTGTCGCGTTCGGGACGATGAGCCTTTCAAGTTTAAATGACTCTTAGATGAAATTGGTGTCTGCATCGTTCAACGTAACTACATCTGGAATATTAAGATTTTTCTTTAAAAGACACGATTGTGCCCTTCCCAGTGCTAAAAGTGCTTTACCGAGTTGATTCTGTTGTCTACCAACATAGCACTTACTTCCGAATTAGAGTTCGGCCCTTCGCCATAGGTACTATAGTAAGCATTGTTTTTTTTTTTTTTTTTTTAAATGCTCGTCTTTGGTCACTTTTGGAAACCGTTTTGCAATAGGACTTGAAACCTGGCCGCTACATCGGTTTGTAAGTCATCAGTTATCACCATATTGGTTTGTATGTGAAAGATACTAATAAATATTTAATGAGAATTTAGGCAACACAAAAAATATTTTTAAATAATTCCGATGAATGCAACGGAAATTTTTAAAACAGCGGGGAAAAAAGGACAGCCCCTATATTTTCCATTAAGTACACTCGTTGAATGCAACGAGAACATAATAACAATATGATCCGAAGAATACAACGGACATAAAAGTGATTTCCGATGAATGCAACGGAAATTTTTAGGCAGCGGGGAAAAAAGGATACCCACATTTTCCATAACCAGTATTACTGCTCGTGGTCGCGCCGCGCGCGTACTCGGCGGCCCAGGCGAGCGGTGTCCACCCGCTTACTCGTTCAATACAACGAGAACATAATAAAATATTATCCGAAGAATACAACGGACATAAAAATGATTCCTCGTTCAATACAACGAGAACATAATAAAATATTATCCGAAGAATACAACGGACATAAAAATGATTCCTCGTTCAATACAACGAGAACATAATAAAATATTATCCGAAGAATACAACGGACATAAAAATGATTCCCGATGAATGCAACGGGAATGTAAAAAGTATTCTTCTGGTTGCACATCATTTTCGCCATCATCTGAGTACAAAATGTGCCTCCGGCTTGCCCCTACGTTTTTCCGAATTCAGTTTTTCTTCGTATCTCTTCATCTTCCTTAGCCATCTATCTTCTTCGGGTTCACTGTGTTTTCGTTTAGGCATACTTAACAAATAAGCAAATAACCGTAAATTTATACCTTTTTTTTTTTTTTACGTAGGTTACCTACACTCATGCACAAATTATATTACTGTTACACTCGTGCGAGCGCCGCGCGCGCACGGACAAGAATGAGGTCGGTACTGCGGAGGCTTGTCAGGTGTGATTAGACAGAGGAAGATATAGTGGTTTTCTTTCTCTGACTTTAAAACTTGTGCGATAGGGTTAGCGCGTAGCAGGGCTACTACTACATGGTTAAGGAATAAATCTCGGAGGCGAAGACAGGATAATGAATATCACACATAATGGTAACGGATTAGTTAACCATACTTTAGAACTTGCAAACGTGGTAATGGAAAAGTACACAAATATTCAGCTATTTACTTATTTATTTTAATCTTTATTGTACTGGTGAAAAGTACAATGGGCGGACTTAATGCGAAAAGGCATTCTCTACCAGTCAACCGAGCGTAAGTTATAATTTTTGTCATATATTAATAATGTGTGAAAAGGTAATTATAATTAGAATAAAAAAAAAAAACATTGACAACAACAAATGAACTTGTTTTTTATATAAGTATATGAATTGTATTAAAATTCATAATAATTATTTTACAACAAATAAATGTAAAATGTAAAATCATAGTTAAATATAAGTATTGAAAACATTATTAGGATAACGTTAAAAATAAAAAAAGTCAAGTTCACCATTCTATGCATGTGTTAGCTGTGTACCTACTACTTAGGCATAATTATTGTATTTTTTTGTAAAAGGGGATTGTCATATATTTTTTATGTGAGTAGTATTTAGTCAATAATGAATTAATAAAGTCGGTCTAAGCTCGACCACTGTCTTTGCTTGCCGTCACCGGTACCGTTCCCAACATAAAAATTTTAAATTGTGTTTGGCCCAGACAAACTCAGACAAAGATACAATTTAACTAAGAAATATACTTAGCACCTAATACATACATACACATATACATACATAAATGTAGATAAAATAAATATAATTTTAAATTACTTTAGCTCGAAATTAACGTCATGAGAGATCAGTCTCATGTAAGTGACTCCAGATAGTGCTCACGAACCAGCCCTGCGAGCATGGAACTCTCGATAAACAAAATTTGACAGCTAAGATCGACATACTCGACAAAAATCGATAAATTTGACAGATCCTAAGGAGTGAAAAGGACAGATGCTTTTGTCGATCGATATATGTCGATCGACAAGTTCATGCTCGCATGGCAGCTGTAGGTGTGTTTACTTTAAGTCTCACGGATGTGGTAGGGTAAATCATTCCACAGACGAATCGCAGTGATACTGAACGAGGTGGGGGAGAGATTTGTGCGGTGAATTGGAACACTCAAGGTGATGTTGCCAGATAAGATGCCTTTCCTTTTTGACGAAAAATGTTGACCCACAAAAATGCATTCGCCATGTACTTATAAGTACAATAAAATTATTCATTTAAAAAATCAGTGATAGATGCAACAATGAAGTGCACAGTAATACACTTAAGGCGAGGAATTTCAACGAGCGAGCCTATATTATGTTCCGCACTTCACACCGTTCGTTAACGTCGTGTAACAATTGTTAACAATTGATTAACATGACGTTAGCGCTGAGGCACGGCTACGACACAGTTAAACAATTTGTTAAACTGTGGCTACGGCACAATATGTTTTGTAAGGAGACGTACGAGGGTGGGTCAAAAAGTTCTCTCTGTGTCTTCTATCGAATTTTCAACGGCGAGTACTCGGAGGAACTGTTTGACTTGGTACCAACGTCACCTTTTTATCACCGTACCACTCGGCACCGCAGTACAGTTCATCCTTACTACCTGGAAGCAATATCGTCTAGCACGGTTCGCTTTCAGCGCTCTTTTTTACCACGTACGGTCCGGTTCTGGAATGAACTTCCTGCTGCTGTGCTTCCCGAGCGCTATAACATGTCTATTTTTAAGCGAGGTTTAATTGAATGCAATACTCTTCGTATTGCATTCAAAGTAGGCAGCGGCTTGGCTATGTCATGTCCCTGATATTGGCGGCTTGGCTATGTCATGTCCCTGATAAGTCCATGGGCGGCAGTTACCACTTACCATCAGGTGTGCCGTTTGCTCGTCTGCCTTTTAAAGCAATAAAAAAATCCTAAAGCTAAAATTGCTGTCAGATCTAAACTTACATCATCAAGCAAACACCTGTACTCGGCCATGTCTCACGCGGGATTGAACATAATTGATTGATCTAGTGAGAACAACCTGTTCAAGAAATTGATTCAATAAGCACATGTTCTAGAATTATTGAACACTAGCTGTACCCGCGACTTCGTTCGCGTGGAATAGTAACTTTAGGCAGCATTTAAAAAATCTTGATAAAAAGTAGCCTATGTTATACCTTATATAATTAGCTATCTATTAGTGAAACTCCCGTCAAAATCGGCCCAGCCGTTCCGGAGATTAGTGGGAACAAACAGACAGACAGGCAAAACAATTTTAAACTGTGTTTTTGTTATTGGTACTCGATAAACATTCATACCCATTTAGTAAAAACTTGTTATTTTGACATTACAAACAGACACTTCAATTTTATTTATTTGTATAGATTGAATTGAACCGTCAGAACCCGCCTTGATGATAGTTCCTTGACACCAACTTCACTATAAAAATGTAATGTATGTATTCTTATAATATTTGACTTTTTGGTGTTTTTGAAGACCGTTTTGTTTATGTTAAAAAGTTATTTTAATTATTTTTTAGAATTTAATATAAGGCAAACACTAGAATAACTTAAAACGTCTTTCGCTCTATGCATTATTAAAAGAATAATTCCCGAAATCCTAACAACCTAATTACTTATAGGAATTTAAAAAAAATCACTTGAATGAATAGAACAACGCGTTGATATGGTTCGGTTCCCATTATGTTGAAAGTGGCGTAGTGCGTAAGGCTGTCGCCTTCCAATCGGGAGGTAGCGGTTCGAACCCCGCCACGTACCAATGTGTTTTCAAATTTTGAATTCATATATAAGTTTATTCGACGCTTTAAAGGTGAAGGAAAACATCATGAGGAAACCTGCACACACCTGTGAAGAAAGAATTTCTTTACAGGTTGTGTGTGAAGTCGACCAACCCGCACTTGGCCAGCGTGGTTGACTAAGGCCTAATCGCCCTAGTTTAGGGTAGGCTCGAGCCCCTCGGTGGGGACGCATATATGTGCTGTTGATGATGATGTTGAAAGAGCTGTCCTCTTACACTTACCCTACCAGAAACCATCCATCATCAGCTCAGTTCCTATGATGATGAGTAGGTACTAGATGCAAATACCTGAAATCTAGGAAATTTAAGGATTTCCCTCGATTTGCCTGGGATACCATCATCAGATCTTGACTTGGTAACAATCTGACCACCTCAGGAGTATATACTTTCGATTACAAAAATAATTTTGAAAACCGGCCCACAAATGGCGGAGTAATGGGTGAACATACATAAAAAATAGATACAGTTGAAAATAGAACCTCCTCCTTTTTTGAAGACGGCTAATAAAGATGAAACCGAATACATATTTAAATAAATAATAACTATCAAAATCCTCTGAATTACTGTGTGTTTATTATAAAAGATTCTCTGTTGTGATCAATATCTTGGTCCACACTGTAATATTAATTTTCTGTTTTAATCGTGCATCTGTTATAATAATAAAAACCTGTGCTCTAGCACACTTAATATTATGTAATATAATGTATTATAGTATTAACCTTAACCAAGAAAGAGATTTTAATTTTTTCCTGAGCCAAGTAAGTTAAGCTAAGTATTATAAAATATAAAAATTTTATTTAACACTTCTTGTGCTGGTGATACTTATGAGCTAAAAAACACATCACATTATCACGGAGTGATTATGCTATTATCGCGGAGTGATTATGCAGTGTATTTGCGAATAAATTTGAGCAGGCACGCACAGCTCTTCACTACCAACCGACAGCATGTTGAGGACGTCATCCTCACCATGTTGATGATGACGTCGAGAATTTGAATTCGTTGTTCGTTATTGGGATTCCGTTAATTGTTCATCATATTCCGGGCGCGTCGGTAGTGGTAGTCGCAATGTGGACCCTATCACGCACACCCATAAGGGCAGGGAGAACACCGCTGGGTTTAGTGGGTAGGCCTGGCACTCTGATGGGAGAGCCCCACACACGCTAATTAATTAACAAAGTGCTTAAGTTCTTTTTAACAGCTAACCTAAACGAGTCTGTATTACTATAATTAATGGAATCATTAATTAATAGCACACAAAATTTGGCTCCTGCGTCAAAAGTATGCCCGTATAATTAAGGAAACCGTACGGACCGTATTTCCAAACAAACGTAGTCTCCTGTTTCCTACCTTATAATTTGATAATTACAATAATTGCTCTATTTTTTTCAATAAAATTAATAGTCACTATAAGCATGTTCATTTGGTTTCTTTTCTTTATTAAGTTAATTGAAAAAAAAAATTAAAACCTTCAAAAACCTGAAAAATTGGCCTGATTATTTGCTATATTCAAACATTCAGCAAACAAATTTAACGAGATTGTATAAAAAAAAAACAAAATATAGAAACACAGCTAAAGCCATTCTTTAACTTTAATGCAAAAAGTAATTAAATGTATTTTCGGTCCGAGTTGCTGTTGTCTCTGCCGCGATCAGCTCGGTTGTTCGAGACCACAGCGCTTTTTTTTATTGCTACTAAGTTGGCAAACAAGCAAACTGCCCACCTGATGGTAAGTGGTAACAGTCACCTATAATACATGTGGTTCCTGTGAGATTCGCCAAGGGCCACAGTGTACGTTGCCAACTTGTGACTTAAGATGTAAAGTCACGGTATCCAGTAATTTCAGTGCCATATCTTACCCTTCAAACCGGAACACAGCAATGCAAGCACTGCTGCTTTGCGGCAGAAATAGGTAAGACGGAGGTACCCAAGCACACGACCCTGGAACAGAGTCTCCCTCCGGTAGAACAGCTACAGCAATACATTTAACATATAGTTATTTTTGAATTCTTTCGACCTTAGTGTTTACTTTTTAATGTCTTGAAACAAGAAACCTAAGTGTTGATTTGAGGGCACTAATTGCCGTGAACCGAACGTTCTCATTCCTACCTTAATAGGTTGCAAGGCGTTCGTTAGTTGCAGGCCCAGACTTCTGGCCAGAACCACGGGCGGCAGATCCACAGTGTACAGTCTATAGAGGGCGTCGACCGCCAGCTGCGTTGGCACGTTATGCCTCTGCCTTAAACTTTCATATTTTTCCATCCAGTCGTGGTGTGCTGTAAACAGAGAAAAATATGTCAATATTTCGAGGGAAAATTTGTCAATATTTCGAGGGAAAAATATGTCAATAATTCGAGAGAACAATATGTCAATGTTTCGAGGTAAAAATTTCAATTAAAAATTACACTTCTGGGAATTGAACTATTTAACGATTCATATTTTGGCGTCTATCGTAGAATTTTAAATCGTTTAAATCGGTAGCTTAACATTCTGGGGTGAGCAATAGACTAAATGAGCTAAGCTAATGTCAACTAGCTTTGCATATTTATTGATTCAATACTAGCAGCTCGGCTCGAGTTTGCATGGGTGCTCGCCGGAAGTACTCACATGATTCTTTCATTTGTTCCCAACGAGTCACACCCGCATCTGTCACACTGTGACTGGTTGGGAAGTTTTTATTAAAAAATTCCTAACCAGTCACACTGTTACTCGATGGGAACATTTTATTAGAATTTTCCCAACCAGTCACACTCTTACGGGATAAAATAAAATAATGAAAAGAATAATCTTTGCGAAGAATGAAATTGAGGAATCTCTCCATAAATTAAAGACTGAATTGTACAAGCCAGACTTCCCTTACATACCACAAAAATACAATTCTAGGTAACCTTAAAGATGCCGGTATTAATATTGTTTCCAATTTACCAAAGTTTACTAGCGTTAAAAGTACAATGTACAGACAACGGAACGCAGAAGCTGGAGTATCTAAGATGTTTCATAAAAAGGCCCTTGAAGTCGAAGTGCCACCACGATATCAATATTTTTTTCATCCCCCCATCTCGGAAAGAGTATTTTTGCTATTCGATATCTGACCACCAAAGCCGTTTTTATCCGCTTGAGGTTAAAATAAATTTGAATTAAGAACATCGCGTGCAACTAGTTACGTGATTTCCAAACATCATTAAACCTATTTACTTCCATCTCCATGGTGCCGAATTTATCATACAACTTTTTTAAATTTGTTATAAACTCAGACTCTGAACGTCCTTGGTGTACTTTTGTTTTTGATTTGCTTTACGCGCGCCATTTTCTTTTGACGTCGTATTATTATAAATAAAAAACTTGAAAATAAGTAAAATAAACGTATTATTTGTTATACATAATATAAATATTTTTCTGTAATACTTACCTATCATAATGTTGAAGTAAATATGTACCTAAACCACAGATAATATAATACTACAGTCCTAAACTAAAATAAAAGTGTATGTTTTATTTTGCATTTAGCCATTTCCTCGCTGAGGGGGGATGAAAGGTTACGTGTTGCACTCGAGTGCAAAGATTTTTCACCTTGTGCTCCTTTGATTCCCTCGCTAACGCTCAGGATTCTAAATTTTGAATCCTTCTCTTGCTCGGTCATCAAAGTTGAGCACGCGGTTAAAAAGCAACTTCGCACTCATGTATAACAAATAACTATTGTTAGCAGATTACTCAAATGAAACGAATACTTAACACACGAATAATAGTATTTTCCTCGGCGGAAGCAAGAAAAATCATATGCGCATAAAAAATTTTTTTATGGCGATGGCACATTCAGAAGTTGTCCTTCTCCATTTGTGCAACTGTATACCATTCATGTAGATACTGGCAGTACAGTGAACCAAACAAATATAATCCCCGTGGCATATGCTTTAATGACCAATAGAACAATGCAGAGCTACTTAATTTTGTTTCAAATGATTAAGTTACCGGATTGGAATCCAAAAAAAAAAAAAATTGGTTTTGAAAAGGCGGCTATGAAAGCCATTTCCTATGTGTTTCTATCAGTGATAGTAAAAGGTTGTTATTATCACTATAACAAAGCCATCTTTAAAAAAGGAAAAAGTCTGAATATGACTATGCGTACGTCACAAGATTTGAAGGAGGTGCGACTAATTCAACTTAGTGCGGTACTTCCATTATTGTCGGAAAATGGGATAATTAATGGATGGGTTTAAATAATTGCTCGATACGGAGATAGTAAAAGTACAGGCGTAAAAAATTTCATGAACTACATGGAAAAGCAGTGGATCCGTGAGGAATATTTAAAAGTGTGGTGTGTATTTGGAGAGGCACATCGCACCACAAACGCACTAGAATCATGGCATAATAAACTAAATAAGACCATTGGAACAAAACATCCAAATATCATGCATTTCTTGCACACAATTGAAGAAGACTCTTCTCAAAATACAGTCAGAAATATTCTGAAATAACAAGACAAACCATCAAAACGAAAACGAGGTAAAAAAAACTATATTAAAAGACGAGTTTATTCAAGAAGTGCAGCTGGAGTTAACACATGGCCTTATTACAGTTGGCCATGCTTTGGAGACTTTACGACACTAGAATTCTAATGTTAAATTATTAAATATTTTTTACATATAGAAAGCTGATCATATAAAGAAAAATTTTCCCAAAAGTTCAAATTAACATTAGAATTAAGAACTGTTAATTATTGTGAAATATGATGATTTACTGTGATACATATATAAGGCTGATTGTATTTAGGAAATTGTTCCTAAAAGCTCGGAATGACATTAGAATTAAGAACTGTTAATTATTGTAAAAAGGGATGATTTACTGTGATGTGATATGTTGATTTAAAATTATAATGAAACCTATTTGATTATGCTTTTCATTATTTTATTTCATTCCGTAAGAGTGTGACTGGTTGGGAAAATTCTAATAAAATGTTCCCATGGAGTAACAGTGTGACTGGTAGGGAATTTTTTAATAAAAACTTCCCAACCAGTCACAGTGTGACAGATGAGGGTGTGACTCGTTGGGAACAAATGGATTTTTTCAATATCTTTAACAGTAATCACACATTAACATAAAATAGCTCACTTAAAGCATCATGGTAAAAACTGAAAACGTAACCTCAGAATGTGGGCTGATTTCCACTTAGGTTATATTACAAGTCTATCTTCTTTTTACTGGAGGGAGACTCTGTACCAGGGTCGTCTGCTTAGGTACCTCCGTCTTACCTATTTCTGCCGCAAAGCAGCAGTGCTTGCATTGCTGTGTTCCGGTTTGAAGGGTAAGATATGGCAGTGAAATTACTGGGTACTGTGACTTTACATCTTGTGTCACAAGTTGGCAACGTACACTGTGGTTCTTGTGGGGGTTGCAGTTTTGCTGCGAATCTCACAAGAGCCACATGTATTATAGGTGACTGTTACCACTTACCATCAGGTGGGCAGTTTGCTTGTTTGCCAACTTTCTGCAATAAAAAAAAATACTTGTTCTGATTGTATATTAAAAAAATAAACATATTGGTTATATCATAATGACGATAAAACAACATAGTGCCTACGCAACCTGTTTAATTGCTTTATTTTATTTCCAAAAGAATGATTAATACAACACTTTCCCTTTGCTGTTACCTTGTGTTTAGCACAAGTATAACTACATAAGTAATTCACAATCACCTTAGATTCTATCAACATATCAAAATTCCACACATTCCTTAGAAACTTACTGATATCGTATCCTGTATAAATGGCGTCCGCTAGTAATTCCGTGAGATCCTTCACGTCTCCAAAGCCTAAATTGACTCCTTGTCCAGCTAACGGGTGAACACGATGGGCCGCGTCTCTGTAAAATGCAATCATTGTTAACTCCCAGCAACTATAGTACATTGTTACCCTAGGGGTGAAAATAACTTATTTAGTCCCGAGACGGGGTTTTGGCGACCGTGCGTAGCGAAGGCGCCAATAGTTCGAGGGTCTAAATAAGTCTTTAACCCGAGGTAAGCACTGTGCTTTTCATTACGAATACAAGGAAGGTAAAAATAAAACAATGAATTAGCTAAAGAAAAAACGTGTAAATTTTATTTTACACAAATCAACAACTTCTGCTTTAGCCCGCTTTCTCTTATAAAATCAGACGTTAATTATTAACACAAATGTTATACACATATAATTAACAGTTAATAAAAATCTCTGCTATACGGAAGTATTAACAAAACTCTACAAATGGAAAATACAAATGAAGATCGTATTGCCGCTTTCCGCTTATTTTGTTCTTTTTTCTGTGGCCGGCCAGCTATTCAGCCCCTATTTTTCATTTTCATAATTTAAAAAATGAGAAATATTTTGCCCAAACCTATTTTATTTTAAAGAAATAGTTGAAAATAAATTATAATAAAGACATTTAAAAAATATATTCTTTAAATACTTTACATTATGTTATTTCAATTTTACACCGTGCTGTAATTGAGTGGCTGTATAGAAAGTCGGAACATGGTTCAATAAAAATGTGAAAAAAGAACTAGTTTCTTTTTTAAAATTTGACAACAGCTGTCAGTTGAAAGTGATTCTCCCTAGGGCTGAAAAGTATTACTTTCAACCCGCTCCTCAGGCAACTTCAGACCTACTTTCAGAGTACGAGTAATGAATAGTACATTGTTACCCTAGGGATGAAAGTAACTTATTTAGTCCCGAGACGGTGTTTGGCGCCCGAGCGCAGCGAGGGCACCAATAGTTCGAGGGACTAAATAAGTCTTTAACCCGAGGTAAACACTGTGCTTTTCATTACGAATACAAGGAAAGTAAAAATAAAACAATGAATTAGCTAATGTTTTACATAAATCAACAACTTCTGCTTTAGCCCGCTTTCCCTTATAAAAACATTCGTTAACTCCATATCTGAATCAGATGAACTCATTGGGTTAATTATTAACACAATGTTATACAAATATAATGAACAGTTAATAAAAGTCTCTGCTATACGGAAGTATTAACAAAACTCTACAAATGGAAAAAACAAATGAAGATCTCATTGCCGCTTTCTCGCTTATTTTGTATTTTTTTCTATGGCCGGCCAGCTATTCAGCCATTATTTTTCATTTTCATAATTTAAAAAATAGTAAATATTTTGCCCAAATCTGTTATTTTAAAGAAATAGTTAAAAATAAATTATAATAAAGTTATTTAAAAAATATATTCTTTAAATACTTAACATTATGTTATTTCAATTTTACACCGCGATGTAATTGAGTGGATGTATAGAAAGCCGGAACATGGTTCAATAAAAATATGAAAAAAGAACTAGTTTCTTTTTTAAAATTTGACAGCAGCTGTCAGTTGAAGGTGATTCTCCCTAGGGCTGAAAAGTATTACTTTCAACCCGCTCTTCAGGCAACTTCAGACCTACTTTCAGAGTATGAGTAATGAAAAAAGTATTTAACGCAAACCCCAGAACAACAACATTGTTGTTATAATCTTGAGGCAAGTTCCTCAACAGTAGGTACTAAGTAAATTAAATTACTTTTGTTTTACCAGTCTCTCTTGATTTCTATTGAATGAATCCATACGGACTCGTTCATGAAATGTATAGAAATTTCGAAGTATTCACTGTCACTTTCATATCAATCACATCCATAGAAATTAAGAGCATTGACATCATCATAAAATGAGACCTAAAATATTGACCACCTTTCGTTGATTTTCCGACAGTAAATTGAAAAAATGATTCACAAATAAAATCTTTAAGAATTTATATTTTTATTCACTATCAGGGTTTGTATTGCAACTGTCCAACAATACTGAATGCAATTTATATTTTATAGCAATTATAAAATATAAAGAAACGAGCAGATGTGCCAGTAAGCGGTGAAAGCCACCCAAGGACTTTGCCAATATCGGGAGCATAGACGCCATATACACTCCCGGACACCTAAATCGAGCCACTGCACTTTTGGAATATTTTTTAAAAAAGAAAAAAAAATATTATTGTTCAATATTATGTGCTGATTATGAATATGCCAGCAGCTATAAAATTGCATACACCTTTATGGTTGACCAAACATTTTTTAAAAGTTATGGACGATAATTACTCGTATAATCCAAAAGTTTTTCTTTTCAAATTTTTTCTTTTGAAATTCTCCCACCCATCGCATCAACTCACCCAATGAGAGCCACGCCGGGTGCCACGTATTTCGTGCTGTGCCCGAAGCCGAGGGGGAAGGCGGCTCTCGAGTTGGGCGCTATGCTTTCCACAGAGGGGGGCAGTTGCCGCGCGGCGCCGTCAGGCAGGCCCGCCTTGCGCAGGCACGAGCTCAGCCACGACATGCAAGCCTCCACGCCTTTGCTGCGTGGGTACTGCTTCCACTGGAAAATATTACGCATTCTTGTATTCTCTCTCGATGAGATTATTTGCGGTGCACACAGCTTTACACCAGGGTCGTCGGCTTGGGTACCTCCGTGTTATCTATTTCTGTCTATTACAGTCGCCTATAGTGCATGTGGTATGTGCGCGCATGTGGCATGTTGACTATATAAGCGGCAACATTGTAATCGCAGGAGCGACCATACTTTCAAATTTTCAAGATATACAACAAAACAGAAAGATGAACATATCTTCGTGAATAATTCACAAAAATTTAATTTACATTCTTTTATAATAAAAATAAGTTAGGATGTTTGAGATTGTGCGTTATTTAATTATACTATATTCAGGATAAGAAGATAAGTTTTCTGTTTCACTCATACTAATTTCCATGATTAAAAATTTTATGTTTTAAGAATATATATAACTTATCTCTTTAGGTTATTTTATCAAAAATTAAATAATTAATTTTACATTAAACAGAAATGAGAATAATAAAAATAAGTTGGGGTGTTTTAAAATTTTGAGTTATTAATTATACTATATTCAAGACAAGAAGATAATTTCTGCCGCAAAGCAGCAGTGCTTGCACTGCTGCTTTGCGGTGCTGCTTGCTGTGTTCCGGTTTAAAGGGTAAGATATGACATTGAAATTACTGGGTACCGTGACTTTACATCTTAAGTCACAAGTTGGCAACGTACACTGTGGGGGTTGCAGTTTTGCTGCAAATCTCACAGGAACCACATGTATTATAGGTGACTGTTACCACTTACCATCAGGTGGGCAGTTTACTTGTTTGCCAACTTAATTGCAATAAAAAAAATTGTTTCATGCATACAAGTTTTCATTATTAAAAATATTATGTTTTAAAAATATAACTTATCTCTATAGGTTATTTTTATTAAAAATGCAATAATAAATTCCACATTGAATAGAAACTAGATAGAATACTCAGCAGTAAAATTATTCTGCGTCTCGTATCTTTGAAACCCTCGCTACGTTTCATTGTCGTTCAATAACTATTCGCGCCAAAAACCTTTGCCTTGCATAACAAATAAATATTACTTATACAGTTACGCCGAGAGAACGTCATAAGGTTAACTCTTATTAACTACATATAAGTCAAATAGATAATTTTTATTTGAATAGTAGGTACTCTATAGCAGTGTTATAACAACACAATTTGCTATAACAAGCTACCAACATGCATAAAGGTTTTCCCATTTAATAGATTTAAGACGGCATTGCATAACTGGCTCTTGCAGAGACAATTCTATACAATGGCAATTTTTTGAAATATAATTGTTTAATGATAATTGATATTATTATATGTACTAGATCTAATAAGTTTACTCTTCTGCAACTTAATGTTTGATTTGCAATGCGCAATCGGGGCCATATACTGAGGTTTTAAATATTGTAACACCTTATACGTATATGATGCCAACTCAATAAATAAATACTTAAATAAATTGCCGCTATCGTTGCCTTCTATATCCTAGTGGTTAGAGATTGGAGTTTTTTTATAAAGATAGCGAAACGCATAAATATTCAGTTTTTATTTACCAATGCGTCATTGAGCGCGTCGACAAATTGGTCTTCGGGCAACTTCAGTAGGTGTTTGGCCTCGTCCTGCCACGTCGACCACACCAGTGAGCTCCGCATGGAGTCTAGTGGCAGCAGCGCGATGGGTCCGTTCGGTAACCACCTCTGCCATGCCGTCGTGTTCTCTGATTCCTGCAACATGAGCACGGTTGTTGTTTCTTAGTAACTTGTCACGCAAACTGTATACCAACAAACCTAATTTTGTAACCCATACCAGGCCCCCGTCACTCACGCAATGCAGCGCTATAAATACCTACCGCTAAGTAGCGCGCCGGCGCGCCGACCGGCAGAGGGCCGCCGCCACCCGCCGCGCCGCACGCGAGACTTTTATTATTATAAAATCTTGTAAATTGTTTTTTTTTTCATAAATTTGTTTTTTATTTTGTTTATTTTATTGCTTTTTTGTTTATTATATTAATTTGGTTTTTAATTTCGTTTTGTTTTTTATCAATTATTTTTTTTATTTAGAATTTCTTTTCATAACTACAATCGGGATTTTTATACCTAAATCGAATATTTTTCGAAAATTTTATTTTTCAAAAATTTCAATTTTTTTTAGTAAAACTGAATAACCGTGAGTTCAAACATAAAAAAAACATCGGTCATGTATTTTTCATAGCAATTCGTATTTTTGTTTAATCATTTGTAATTTGACAAATAAATAAAATCAATGAAAAAAAAATTTTGCCTCGGGCGGGATTGGTAATTTTTTAATAATTTGTATTTTTTATAATTTTTTAATGTATTAATGACGATAAAATAATATTCTATTCTCTTATTTTTTGACATGTACTATTTTAAATTTATAAATCTTTGCGCACTGCCTATTTAGAAGTAGATTATGAGGAATAATGTGTATAATTGAACACCAATAATGTATTTAACCATATTCTTGCAAATAAAGTACTATTATTATTATTATTTTATAAAATTAAAGCACATTTGAGTCAGGGGCTTTCCTCGCACTTTATTTCATTAAATTACTACGTATATCAATAAAATAATAACATTCAAGTTTTACTTTGGCCATTTTGTTTATGTTCTTTGTACAACCCTTACGTTTTCGCTCGATGACGCAATCACGCGGTGTACGCGGGAATCTCGACCCTCGGCGTGCGTTCATAGAGACCTTTTCTTCTTGCAGCGACTTTTGTCTGTCGGTTTTGGCTATTATTATTACAACGACTCGAGCGTTTCTATGGGAGTGATGTATCTGTTACGTAGTAACTATTACCTAATCTGTGCCCATACTAATATTTTGTAATTTTGTAATGCCGCTTTTATTTAATTTTTATTTTATAATTTTATTTTGTTTCTTGTATTCGTTCATGTTTACAATGTCGCTCATCTTTTTCAACCTTTAAGAATATATATGAACCTCCAGGTCTCTTTATTACCATTTTTGTAGAATTATGTTTAAATATGACTGTATGCGTTCTAAATAAATGAAAAAAAAAATTATAAATGCGAAAGCGTGTCTGTCTGTCCCTCTGTTGGCCCTTCACGCCTAAATCGCTGAATCGATTTAGATGTTGTTTGGTATAGAGATAGTCAGAGTCTCGGCAAAGGACATAGTCTATTTTTTATTCCGAATTCTACTAAGTTCCCCAGGGAATTCAGACGCACGGCAGCAGCTAGATTCTTATAAATTAACTGCCTCCGTGGTCTATTTGGAGGTACGGGGTTGGGTGGGTCGATTGCCCATGGGGGCAGTTTTTCTGCTTGGTTTGATTTGTCCCGTGTTCGTCCCAAGTTTTCGCCCCAAATTCCATAAATTTCCTTATTCGCCTCATAAACAAAATATTTCCTGTTTCACCCTACATTATAAAAAGTACTAAAAGTACAGGTCGTAAAAAAACGCATGTCGTCATATAACAACGAACTACAACGACTAAGAACTACTACTGCAATACAACGATTTATTAATTGCTAGTAGGGATATTGAATAAGCTGGGCTGGCTACCACCGTCTTACCTAAGTTGTTGTCAGAATAACAATGTTAACAGCATTGTGTTCTGTCAACTACGATAAGATAGCTATAGTTCCTATGTTGTTGAGGTGTTCACGCGAATCTCGCTTCCACCTTCGGCCTTATCCTCACATACCATCAGGTGGGATGAAGGCCAAGAGCTTCCTTGTTGCGTGTAAAAATGTCATCTGTTCTAGTAGCACGTTACTGTTGGCTAGTTGCGCTATAGCGAGTCGTTTTACGTTTTACAATTTCGTAGGACGTGACGCGTTGTGGAAATCAACGAAATAGTTACGAAAGAATGGGTGATTTCACTTTTAAAAAGTTAAGTAGGTATAGGACATTCGCTAATGCAAAGTTCACCAGAAATAGATCTAAGACATTTAGGTGCAACCGGCTTATCTTTTAACAGGTGTGGCCTGTGATGAAAAAATAATTTTAGACAATAACATACTATTGTATTCAGCAAAAGGCAGCATTGCTTTTTATCGTTGTTGCATTCCAACATCGGATGAATGTATAAAGCAATTACCAGGAACTGTACAGTTGCTATTGTAATTTCGTCAGGCAAAATTAGCTCTTGATCTAAGTATTTTAGTTACTGCTCCGATTGATATAATTATTTTTTGGCTGACCTTACCATAGATAGTCTGATTTCTGCAGTAGAGCATCATCAACCTCAGGACGACGATAATATTAAATTACTTGAGACCATAGAAAGTTTGAATTACAATTGAAATATTTCGGGAAAGAGATTTCTAATAGAAATACAATGAACAAGTAATTTATGGTATTGACTGCAAGGAATATCTTTTACGAGTTACAAAAAAGTTACCTCAGCCAAGTGTAGAGTTGCTACAACACCCATCTGATTGTAGTTCCACGACAAATACTGAACACCCATAGCTTTGCGGACCGCAGAGTTAGCGCCGTCTGCACCGATCTGTGAATATGTGCATTAAAGTTTTAAGTATTTTAGGTCAACTTAAATTCCTCTTCAGAGTATTATGATTCATCCTATGTATGTCATAAGATTCCTTTCAACACACTTGCTTGTAAAGTGGATCTAATTAAACCGGTTTAAGATACATAAAGCAGCTCATAAAACACGCGTGTTTAATAGCCGAGGCATGCATCACAGAGTCCGGCAATGCTGCACTTGCCGGCCGCGACAATAATGCACTATATTTTTTAAAGCTAGAGGTAATATAAAAGACATCAACGAAATACATAGATTTTTCAAACGATTATTTGCATACTATTATTTAGTTTTGTCTGCAAATTAACAATGATTTGTGTTAATCCACATAATTAATTTATTAAGTATTTTTTCTCACAAGGGTGTTGAAAAACGTCGTACGATATACGTGCGTATATTGGTTATACACACACGGCTCTATTACGCCCTCGCCTTTGGCTCGGGCTGAAATTCCGCCTCGTGAGTTATATCCAAGATATCGCACTTATATCGTAATGTTCCTACTATTTTCATTATTGGCTATCTGGCATAATAGTAATAATTTATTGCAGGTATGCATAACGCAAAAGTACGCTTTAACGTTAGTTTCTTACAATTTATTGCTATTTTATTTAACAATTATCCTACATTACCACGTATTTAAAAATTAAATTCCTGTGAAAAATAAACCTGCTACATTAACACTATCAATTTGTCCTTATAAAGTTTGTATATGCATAAGTAGTACCAAGGATGATATAAAGAAGTCTATGGTAGTACTCATAGTGGAGATTAGCGCAATAAGATTGAGCAATAACTGCGCTAAACACTGGAAGATTTAGGCAATTCACCACGTGGAAGTTGCTATTTCTAAACGAAATAACAAACATAAGCGATGATTGGGTTGTAATTATTAGTACTGGGTATGTTTGTTTTTACGTACGCTCAGCGGAGGGGATCTTCAGTTTCGAGTCGGCTTTCGCAAGCTAAGAATACGGTGTTCTTCGAAAACAGTTTGAAAAATAGTTTTTTTGTCAAAATTAGCATCTACGTGAGAAATATTGAAATTAGGATTCGTTCATTAAAGCTAAATATTTAAAAAAACATAAACGTTTAGATAGACGTTTGAAATTCGTGATAAATGTTCTTTTGTGATAAAATTGCTAATGAGGATATTAGCCAGGTAGTTATTATTAGTCGAAAATTAAAATCTAAATTAAGTTAAAGTTATTTATTCAGAATACAAAACAAAATTATTTTCCAGAGTTAGACTGTATAAGTTGGAAGCGATATCTGCGATTTATTTTCACCAAAGTGAGCATTAATCATTTCCTAACCGCTACTTCAAATAAGAGCATGCATTCTGGGAAATTTTCAAACGTCTGGGTGAATTGCCGGCCTCTTAGTATACAATTAGGTCACAGCGAGGAAATGAGTCTGATCGGGTTTAAATATAGTGATTTAATTATCTCTTTAAAATAATCCCACATTAGTTGGGCTGCCTAGTTGAGACAATGATGTGTGAAGGAGTCTTGGATAATAATATACAGCCGGTAAGCAGACAGCAATCGAATCTATGAGAATGTTAATAACCTTATTGTAACACTTTTAACATATCTTTTATTATATTAACATTTATCTATCAACATTTATATATTCCAATTCATTAAAGCATTCGTAAATAAACATAATAACGTAATTCTCCATAGTCAGGATGATCCTCGGTCAGGGAATCCCCAACTTTTCAAACCAGCGCCGGTTGCCTGCCAAGCTAAAGAACATAACCGTAGCCTTTCTATAAGTTCCCGACCGAATCCTTACGAGTCTTTTGGCCATTTTCACCAATCAATCTAAGAGTCCCCTAAATTATTTTAATTTAGTTTCATCGACCAAAGTGGCACTTTATTAGGGACCACTAAGTTAAGTGACAGATTTTACGAGTATGAAGAAATGCTGATCTTAAAGATGTTGTATCGATTTAATAAGATTACTTGACATATTACTTAAGTTAAAATGGATGCCAGTTTATTGTACAAGTAGCTTAATAATGACATGAAAATTAATAGAAATATTGTCAAGTCTAGTGAAATATCCTTTAAGAGGATTGTGAAGCTGTAAATTTTCATACAAAAAGCGATAACGCTTTTCTCCCACTAAACATAGTCCAATTTTCATAATTTTTGGAAATGTTGTAGATATAATGAAGATCTAGGTTTGTACGTTTTGATTTTGAAGAAATATTGCTCAGAATATAAATTATTAGCATCTAAATATCTATATTTTAGACTTAAAAACTACCTCGAGCATTTTAATCTTTATTTGACTAAATTTTACTGAATTACAAAAAAAGCAAAACGTACAAACATAGTTTATGGTATACTGAATCGAATGAGACCAAAAGTGTCTAATTTCGTAAAGGTTTAGGGGGGTAAAACAGTTATCGCCCGAAACAATATTTCAAACAGGAATTGTAGGCAATTTCGACCAGTTCTTGCAACTCTCTCTATCGCACGATACGGGTCGGGGGCAGGGGTATAATGGGGCATAATGTAGTGATGTGACATGATGTTATCGTAGTTATTGTTGCCTAGGGAGGAGAAAGTAATATCGATATATCGATAAATACTGAAAGGTATTACTCAAGTCAGAATTATTAATGTACACAAATACCTTCTACATGAAAAATTAAATGTCTTTTCGAATACGTTTATCGATTTTAGTGTTTTATTTTAAGGATCTTATTTCAATACAAACCTTATTTAAGGGTAAGCAGCCTGTAGCCTGTTTACTAACTGTAAATTTCCAAAATCAAAATAAGAAAATAAATTGTAAGTATGTAGTTGTTTGTATATAGCCATAGCCAGTGCCACAAAGACACAAACTCAAAAGAAAGGCCGTTTCCTCGTTTTTTGTTTCATGTGATATGTATTTGTTATGCATTGTATGTTCGTTATCGTATTCTAAGTTGCTCACAAACTATTTTTCGTATAACCAAGTTGGAGCAGCTAAAAACGTGTAACAAACTATATGCAAGTAGCGTTATTTTCAATATTATTTTATTTGTACTCGCGATATGGAATCTACGAATGTATAAAAAATACAAACGACAAAGTAAATAATATATGTAGGTAGGCAGGGTAGGCATATATATGGAGAAGGCACCCTTCGTACGGTTTTGAGGTTTTTTTTTCATTTTAACAATATAATTTAAAGCAGCTGATTACATATAATCCTACTAATAGGTATTTCTTTCATACGACAGGGAAGCTCTTGGCCTTATATCGGCAACAGCAATGCTATTAACATGTTATTATGGCGACAAACTTAGGTAAGACGGTGGTAGCTAGCCAGGTGGGCTTAGAAGCCCTACCACCAACCAAACCGAGCAGTAAAGCTTCTGTCCCCGATGAGAATCGAACCCCGGACCTCCCGATCAATACCCGGTGGCCTCAACCACTAGACCACGGAAGTGGTAAAAATTAAAATTCTAAAACTATTAGTATAACTAGGTACCCGAGATTAGTGTATAAAAATGAGAGGTATTTTATATTTTTTGCATAATTATGACTTAACTCTAAATTGAAATTCGTCCGAATCTACCCCACACATGGGGTACTTTCATACAGTATTATTCCTGTATTTCTGACAGCATAGACTTTTCATCGACTGCTTGACTACAAGTATTCTTTGGTTAATAACTTTCTACAATGTTTCTGAAAAAAGTTATTTACTCAATAAAACGCCCTTGCCCTTACGGCGTAAGGGCAAGGGCAATCTTACACGTCGGCGTAAGGCTTACGCCGACGTGTAAGATCCTTTGCTGCGTTTTTTAATTGCGGATATGTCAGTCCAGTCTTCTTTTTTAATGTCATCTAGCCACCTTTTCCTTAAGGAGGCCTATACCGCCATGGTAAAAGAAAAGGCTTAGATGATGAATAATATTTTAAAAAAATCTCAAATCTCAATTTCTTTTATAATAAGCCAAACGTAGCTTCTGTTTTGCTGCTGACTAATTCAAAGATGGATGGAGATGGAGCTAGTTGCAGATGATGTTACGTTTGGCTTATTATTAAAGAAATTGAGGTGAACACCAACAAAAATAATCATATTATTAAAAAATATTATTCATCATCTAAGCTTTTTCTTCTACCATGGCGGTATAGGCCTCCTTCAACTTTCTCCATTCCTTTCTATTTTGGGCTACTCTAATCCAGTTCGTGCCCACCATCTTTACGATGTCGTCCTTCTACCGCATTTGTGGTCTCCCGTTGGGTCTTTTACGCTTTCATGGCCTCCACTCTAAGCCAGTTCTGCACCACGAGTCCGGCTTTTTGTCTATATGTCCAGCCCATTGCCACTTGAGCTTTGCTACGCGGTGTGTAAGGTCCGAGACCTGACTCCGTTTTCGGAGCCAACTATTCGTTTTCCTATCCCGGAGTGTTACTCCTACCAATTTTCTTACCATTGCTCTTTGTACCACCTCTAGTTTTTGGACGATGGCCTTAGTTGTTACCCATGTCTCGGCTCCATAAGTAAGCACTGGTAGGACACACTGGTTGAAGATCCGCGCTTTCTGTTTTATGCTAATGCTCATATTAAAAGCAAAGCCAAGTTTTGCAAAAGCTGCCCAGCCCAATCAAGAAAATATTATTATCATTTATTTTTACTTCTTATTTTTGTATCCCTGTTCCTATTTAGTTTGTATGTAAAAGTATTATTATATGTTTAGTGGTTTTTTTTTCAGAAAAGTTTCACATCTCAAATGCAAATCATTTTAATTCAGTATAACACGCATCTTAAAAAATGGTATTTTCCTTAGACAGGTCAATAGTAGGATACATACTTTCATAACAAATATTCCTCACCCTCAATCCTATAAGGTATAGGAATACCAAGTAAGTGCCTTCACAATTAATTTAAATACAGAAATAATTTACGAAATGTAAATAATTTCTGTATTCCGAAACTTATCTACTAAATATTATGAAGAAAGAACGTACTTAACGTTTGTATTTTTGTTTGTAATGAATAAACTCAAAAACTACCAGACTGATTTTAAAAATTCTTTGGCTAATAGAATGCTACATTATCACTGAGTAATATAGGCTATAAAATTGTTATTCCTATGTGAAAACATAAAATTCCCACACGAAAAACGAAAGTAACGATGGCGAAGTTGCGAGCGGAACGGGAGTCAGAAATATAAGCAACGCAAAACATAGAATAATAATCTCGAGCTCTCGCGCCGGCCGCCCGCCGCCAAGTCGCGCGCTGCAGGCTGTCGTAGTGTGCGTGAGAATTTGCGCATGTTGTATTTGTGGTGTAAACGCCAGACCGGAGGCGGAGCGGTGTGAAACAGATAGCATTTTAAAAAATACCTACTCGCGCCGCGCACGATTACTTCACAATCCTCAAACAAGTACCTAGTTCAATTTTATTATATAAATAAATACACTTTCATTGGTTAACCTGTATCTTACAAATATACTTCTTTATCATCACATTTATTAATAAAATCCCGCCTGTCACAGTAAATCCGTGCTCTAGTAAATAAAGTTATTATATTTAAAAGAATAATACAGTTTCTGCAGCGTTAATAGCATCTAAACTATTAAATAAATGTTCAGCGTTATAAGGATTAGAACAAACATGCCAAACTCCAAACTCAAAGAAAGATACCTCAAAATGACTGTCGCTTAGCACTAGGTATATAGTGGAATAATGGGCACCTATATTAATGTGTCCTCTAAGCGCTGTTGAAAACCAAATTTCTTCTAAGTGCTACATATCGTGGCTTAGTGGTTACGTAAAATTTGGGTTGGTAAAAATGGCTATGGCTAAATTAGGATCTTTTCCAACTATGTTTAATAAAAACCGGAGTGGTTGCTCAATGGTAACTCGATATTTATCAGGATGCTGTTGAGCCGTGCTTTCAGTTACTATAGGGTACAATATAATCTTTAGTTAGAGAACCGACTGATTAGAATTAATAGGTGCAGCATCTGCAGTTTGTGACTGCTCGGCTTTCAGGATACCCACAACACATTACATTTCTTCTTGAGTTTAATGGTGATGAGACATAAAAATATGCTTACTGCATTAATCTTCCTCTAAGTCTATACATTTGATTTTTTTTCTCAAAATAAACTAAACTTCTCAGACAAAACGAAAATTTTAAGACACACGATGACAAAACCTTTAGCTAGGCTTTTTGATAAAATGTGAATGGTAAAGTAATATTCGTCCGATTCGGATACACAAAAGTAAAATCATAGAGCCAGTTCTAATCGAAATATGAAGTGTCCATAATTTTTTGAATTTAAACCCTATATTTATAACAACTTACAGTCCGTGGCCATTTATTTATTGGTAGTAAATCAATGTCCGTGGCACATACCCTACACTTAACATGAACTAAAATGGTTGTCGTCTGCGCAGGTGTAATCATGGAAATAAGTAGGTAAGTTTTACTTTGATGTTTGTCTGCGATATTAAAAGTGCTATTGTTAAAATTGTCTGCCTTGTTGCTATGTATTTTTGATTTCCATTTTGGAGCAGCCATTTTTATTCAAGTTATGTGCCGCGAGTCATGTTAACTTTTTTTTTACTCTCCGGAAGTCATCCGCACGATTGTAAGTTCATAAGTGGCTAACGACGAGGAAAAAAAGTGTGTTACCCCGCGTCTCGATGATCTATCGATTATGTCCCGATTTTTTATGGCAACACGCGACAGAGACGATGTTTTCCCTAATGTAGTAGAAAACTATAAGCCTGTGTAACTTATGAATGAAGAACAAGCGAGTTAGTACATAGTTATCTATTCATATCTCTGAAGGGTAATCGAACAGTGACCGAATACGCGATTTGACAATGACCGAGCGAGTACAATATTATAATACATGAATATAAATAGGTACCATACATATTTAGCCGTATTAAACATAGATAACAATAAAAAACGCATACCGGGTACAGCTACCCGGCATGCGTTGCAATGCCACGTAAATGCCATTTTTAGGGTTCCGTATAGTAAACAAAGAACCCTTATAGTTTCGCCATGTCTGTCTGCTGTCCGCGCTTTTACTCAGAGACTATTAGTACTAGAAAGCTGTAATTTGGTATGGGTATGTATATTAATCATGGCAAAAAAGTGTTAAAAAAAAACATTGAAAAAATTTTTTTTAGGGTAGCTCCCATACAATTAAAGTGGGAATACATTTTTTTTTCTCAACTAACCCATCGTGTGGGGTATTGTTGAATAGGTCTTTAAAAATTAATGTAAGGTTCAGAACACCATTTTTCGATTAAGGGATCCGTTTCTAAAATATTTGGTTTGGTTTGGTGGCAAATTTTTGTTAGAGGTAAGTGTCCCCCCCCCCCTCTATCTATCTTAAAAGAAAGGAATAACGTTTTATTCATCGTTTTAATCAAATTAAAAACATACTTGAAACCGCCGAAGTCAATCGAGTATTTTTTGTAAATTAATTAATTAAATGCTCAAAATGTGATCCTTCTTGTCTTATGCAAATCGTCAATCTTTTAACAAGTTCACTGCCTGTTGATTTTTTTATCATATTATGGTGAATACTCGACATGATATGGCTCAATTCTGTTTGTAATTCGCCCACGTTGTCGTATTGCTTTTTGTATAGCAAAATTTTCACGTATCCCTATAAGTTATGTAGTAAGTATTATCTAATCTGTGCCATAAGTAATCTAAATTAACACAATAACACGCGTGCAAGTGAATGAAGACTAAACAGATAAAAATCCGAAACACAAACACTCTCAAATTGTACCATTTTCAAATTTAAGAACAACATTATTTTTCTTTTTTTTTGCCTTCTGTCTAGCTTTAAGGGGATGCATTTGAAATTTGAATCAAACATTTTACGTTATTCCTTTCTTTTAAGATACAATGTTTCTTAAGAGGACTTATTGTTTTTTGTCCATTCTTTCGATTGGCATCATAAAAATACGGGTGTTTTTTTTACACATTTAAGCCGGTTCGATTCCCAGACGAAGCAGATAATTTTTAGAAAATCTTTGAATGCAGTATTACTAACTTTTAAAAATAACATAAAGTCTTCTTTCAGCAAAATATCCTATCTACGATATATAAGGTACTTTCCCTTCATGTCCCATAGTCTTAGGACGCCCTGTATATGGACACGTGAAAAAAATTACAACAGTAGTATAATATGTATAACGACGTTTAAAGGAAAACTATCAGAGTTGAGTACTAAGTACAAACTAAAAAGTTATAGACGACTAACTTATAAAATGTACTCGGAAAAGTAAAATTTCATTGAAAATTACTACAGAATATAAATTTACGAACCACGTGAAGTTAAAGAAATATAAAATCATTGCAGCTTTAATAATAATAATGCCTAATTTAATAGCAACGTATTTAGCAATCTGTGGCAACGTATGTGAGGTGTGAGTGTGAACTCAAAGTTGGCATTTGCAAATACGGAACCCTACACTGCGCAGGGCCCGACACGTACTTGGCCGGTTTTTTGCTAGGAACCTACACGGGCGTCCCCAGAACACCCTACCAAGGTTTCATTACAATCTGATAAATGGTTTCGAAATACATGTGACATTGATTTTTATTTATATAGATATTGGATAAAAAGTTCATTTTAAATTAAAATTCCTTAAAAATAGTGATAATGACGATGGAGATAATGTTTTAAATTTTGCGACTTTAATTAAAAATGCTAAATAATTTGAAAAATGATGATGATGTAGATTTAGACAATCTACTAAAAGCTGACAAAGAATAAGGTTGGTCATAGGCATCAGTTATCACACCACTCATTAATCTAGAATTCTAGAGCATTGATTGATCGATCACACACAAAAATAAAATAATGGGGCGCGACTTCTATCAACAGTCAGCTGCTGATATCATTATAAATGCTCAGGTTACGCTACGCCCCGGACCCAGCTTAGAGATTGTACTCGTGAAGAAAACGCTGTAAGTTACCCGTGGAAATTTTAATATAAGTAATTAAGGGTCAGAGGGTTTGGAACTGAATAGCCCAAGCTGTAGTATTCCGAGGTGGCAAGGTCAATCCTGATAACACCTCTTTCTTGTTCACCATTGTCACTTAAAAGTTGTCAATAGCTTGCTGTATAGTACCATGTAAATTAAGATATTATGTATAGTGTACAGCAGTAAAGTACTCTTCAGTGAGGCCGCGAGAACTAATGTTAGAAATTCTGCGGTTTGACCAGATGAGCTTAATCTTTGTTTTGACATGTTTATCACGTGTTTGATCCCAAATGTATTTATAGTTTTTACGACTTCGTCGATTTTAGGAACGATGGATTTTTGGATCATGTTAAAATCTAACATTTAGTAGTTTGCATATTGCGATTTTATGACTTGACTACAAACACAAACCCAAGTCCCACGTCTGCACGGAAGCTGCGAAGAGTGAAAAGTTTAAGTAAACACTTAAAAAATCCAACGAAAAATCAAAGGAATATTTTCAAAGCAAAATAAACTTTCTGTTGTTGAAATGCTCTCGCGTCGATATTTGACGAAAAGACGGTATCTATCTCTTAAATAACATCATATCAAAATTCTGCAGTCATCCTTATTTCGAGACCTTAATATACATTACATAAAAACATGTGAGTAAGTAAGTCTCGTATATTATTATCTACTGATACTAATATTATAAAGAAACTAGCTGTGCACGCGAACTACGTTTCGCCAAAATATTTGTCAAAAAAACTTCTGGAGAGGTCGACGCTTATCACCTAGAGGTATAAAAATAGCCTACGATCTATTCTCAGACTTACCAAATATGTATACAAAAATATACATATTTGGTAAGTCTGAGAATAGGTCGTAAGCTAGTGAGTTTGTTTGAAGGAAGTAAGCTCTAGAACTACTGAACCGATTTGAAAATTCCGAGTGACATAGGTTATATTTTATTAAAAGTTATGATTTATTTATTTATCCGTGTGGAGACACATTAAAAATACACGTTATCGTTAACCCAATAGCACCTCTGCGAGCGAAAAGATGGATACTTAAACCCCACACCAGCTCTTATCGCCAGCGTGGTTAGTAGGTAAAATCCTCCTCGTCGAAGTCGTCAACATTGGGATGTTATAAAGGTTGAAGTGGTGAAATTTATGGTGGAAATTAGTTAATGTAAAAAAATATAAACATTTTACTTCGGCCTCTCACAATTAATTCTTTGACCTCTACATTTGCCTATCACAATTAATTCATTGACCTCTACAAACAATACGAAACAGAATTTCGTTTTTTATTGTAACAAATATAAATAAAAGTAAAGAAGATGGCGATGAACTGAAAACATACTCGTACAAACAACAAAAAAAATATTACGGAAATTTTAATTATTATTAAACAGTTTTTTGAGCTATGCACGGTATCAACGTATGAATAGTCTGCGATGAAGAAAAATTTCAATCACGGCACGGCGTTTCCCAAAATAATTGTTTAGTTAGACTCAGCCGGCGACAGTTATTATCAATGAACGAGAGCTTTCAGTAAAGCGCGCGCCTATAAAACGATCTCACGCGCAGCTGGCTGTGAAGTGAATCAATGATGGACAACAACGTTGTCTTAAGAAGAAAACGGAGAAAAAAGGTCTATATAAAAATACGATATTCACGAAAACAAAAAATAACATAATTCTTGTATTCAAATATAGTTCCGTGAAATAATAATATAAGTGCATTACTCAAGAGATAGGAATTTTCACCTATCATATCATGTATATTTACTGTTATGTTCAAAGATTCAGATATTAAAATTTACGCGTTTCGTAGGTGTATCGGCAAGGGAGTTCACGATGGTGTGTCAACATGACCCAAGTCCCCGAGGATTCGGATGATGATGTGGAAGCTGGGTACATATCTAGCGACGAGTCGGCACATGCAGTAGATTTAGCAGAAAGATTGAGAGTGAAACCATCCAGAGACATTTGGGAAGTAGGTATGTTGTACTTTTCGCTAAAATATACCTGTCAATAATGTACACATTTCACGTTTAAAAATAAGAAGAAGCTATCTCCGATATTAGTAATACTACGAGTATTTCGCCTTGTGTGACTTGTGTGGTCTTGTAAAAATTAAAAGCTTTTTAGAGAATTTGCGAGCGAAATTTCAGTTTATTAGGTTAGTCGACATGTACTAACAATAGTCATATAACATTTTTTAATACAACGTTTGACGATCTACAAATTTGCCATTACTTATGAGTATGCAATTGACCTCATCTCGCCTGGTGGCAAGCGTAGGTGGGGACTACAGTGAAGCGTGCCTATTCACTCTTGTCCTGAAAAAACCCAGGTTGTAATTTAACTTTGACGCTTTAATTAACCAGCTGAAGCTTCAAGTGTAATTAATTATTTAGGCATAGTGAAAGAGTTAGCTCTAATATATGTATTGTGTTGTTGTATATTAGTTACAAGTTTCTCTTTATGGGGGTCTAAATACAAATTGTAGATGAAATAACAAAATGTCAATACTTTGTTTATAGATGAAATAAAAATTGCTTTAGAGCAACTTCCATATGCAGAAGACATTGTCACAATCATGAAAACCGGTCAATATGAAGATTTATTATTGTTTGCATCGCAAACACAGAAAAACCTAGGATATGTAACAGCGGCTTTGTGGGCATGTTGGCAAGGAAGAAGTATATTATTAGACAAACTTTTAAAATTAGGAGTTGATCCGAATGTCGCAGACGAAGCTGGCAGGTATGAAACGAATTAGGAATAAAACTGTCCGAGAAATCAAAAGGAGATATTGCTTGTCATCTATATCTATCTAATATATAAAAAAAGGAGAAGTTCCCATCTATAGACGCACGCACAGCCGTAATCGCTAATGGTAGAAACGAAACAAAATTTGGACACTTGTTTTAATTAAAATGCGGACGCAAACTAACAAGTCATTTAAAAAAAATACCCTAAAGTGATGAAATAGGGGTTGCAAATTTGTATGGATTTTTTTAAAATTAGCGACGATTTTGATAAAAATTGAGATTATAGCTCTTAAAAACATTTCATTGAACACGTGTTTCATGGTTTATTGGAATTCACCCCCTTAGGGTGCAAAATAGGGGTTGAAAGTTTCTATGGAAAATATTTAAAATCTGCTCCATTCTCTATGAAATTTATTATTCGACCTCCTAAATATAAAAGGTCTTCTATATCATAGGCTACAAATTTATTCTGCGGGAAAATATAAAATTCCCACGGGAAAACAATAATAACGCGGGCGAAGCCGCGAGCGGAAAGCTAGTTATATATAAACTTTTTCAGAACATGCTTACATCTTAGTTGTCTGGTTGCTAGTGAAGAATGTGTGAAATTACTACTGCAGTATAAAGCTAACCCAAACAAATGGGATACTGCCAATGAAAGGAGGGCAACACCTCTACATTGCGCCGCTAGCGCTCAATCGTTGGGATGTGTGAAGGTAAAAATAATACTTATTATTTTGTTAGAGGATAAAAGGAAAATTTAGATAGTGAAAACAATTTTTTTAGGCGCTTCTAAATCATGGAGCTGACGTAAACGCTGGATTAAATGAAAAATCTCCTCTGCACTATGCTGTGCTGAGTGACGCAACAGAAGTCGTCAAAACTTTGTTGGAAGCCGGTGCCTGCCCCGATACACCACAGGTGGGTCTGTTTTAGTTCAATCTCGTCTAAGAGTAAACATTTAGCAACGATTACACATTTATACTAACGTTAACAGACAGTATCAGTTATGATTTAAATACATATTTAACACAATGTGTCGATGGGGTATTCCAGGTGTTTACTGAAACTCCACTTCACGTCGCTGCGTCACTGGGTTCAGCATCATGTACGAAGCTTTTGTTGGATGCAGGAGCAGATGTTAGAGCTGCATTAGGGCCAGGCAAGGCGACTGCATTACATCTGGCTGCTGAAGATGGTCATGCAGAATGTGCACGCCTATTACTCGATCATGGTGCGAGAATTGACTGGCCTAATTCCAGAGGGCAGACACCACTTCATCTCGGTAAATTACTTAGTAAAATAATTCTTATTTCTGATTCCTCCCTTCCCTTGTTTTAATAACATATATTTGAATGTATTATTGTAGCTGCATTAGCACAATCTGTGGAAGTGGTGGAACTGTTAGTGTCAAGACGTGCTAACGTCAAGGCTAGAGATGGCGATGGCCGAACTCCTCTGCATGGCGCCATTGTCAGAGGAGCTCGAGCATGCGACGTAGCTAGACTATTGTTGTCGATGGGAGCAGACCCTAATACGCCAGACAACTTTGGATATACCCCGTTACACATAGCTGCACTAAATGAATTTTCAGCCTGCGTTTTGTTATTACTGGGTGAGATGTTTGTTGTATATGGATTTTATTATGGGTTTTATTAAATATGTTTATTTCATTTTATTGTTTATTGCACAGACGTATAAAGGGACTATGTGGTTTATTGTAAGACATAACACACAAGGAGGTTCCTATCGATGATCGCCTTCTTTAAGGTTTTAAGCAAATATGTAATCCTAACGAAGTTAAAAACTAATAAGAATCCTATTCAAAGATTAAGGCCTACTGTTCACGGAGACGTAGCTTCATAGACACGTATTTGTCATTAAATACGCTTGCTGTATCTACGCCTTCTTGCTATTTACATACAAAACTTACAGGCTTCATGCATGTTGGCATACTATCGTTCCAAACTTCAGTGGGTCCCTATAAGCCGTCGGAGAGATTGCCATATCCTTTCTCTTCTCTATTCTATACTTACCAGTCCATATGCTCCTCACTATCTCAAATCCCGTTTCCTTCTCTACTCCTCAACAATAACCAGACCCCTTCGCTCCTCAAACGACATGACATTAGTACTCCCACCTCACTCCTCTATGTTTTATGACAGCATTTTTACCGTTAAAGCCTTTGGAATTCCTCACCTGAGACCGTGCAGGCGTGCACCATCTCATGATTCTTTCAAGCGAGCAATGTATTTTGTAGGCTTATTTACTTATTAATAACATTTATTATATGTATTCTATTATTATGTTAGAATTTCACGGCCTCGTCGTTTGTTTCTAATTAAACTTTCTTCTACTGTTAGGTTGCCCGGTAGAGATTGCCACTTTGGCAATAAGGCTGCCTTTTATTATAAGGACTACTTTTTAAGGAAAGTTCTTGTAACTGTTTTTTTTTTGCAATAAAGTTGTACATACATACATACATGTTATATTCCGGGGCCTACACCAAGTAGATGCACGTGTTTAGTTTCGTAAAAATTGCAGGAACGACTGCCAAATTTGTTCCAAAAGTGCAAAAATAGCCGTGTTGTAACTAAATTCTGATAAGTAATTTTAATTGTTCTATAGAATGAGTAAAATACACTATTATCTTCTCGCAATTCTCTTGCCGCTACGAACAATCTAAAGTCGATTATACGACCAACATAATCGTCGCCTTCGGTCGAAGTCAAAGTAATGTCTCCGTCGTCTCGTTCATTGTCACAAATGATTGAATGTGTGTTCGTGCAATACGCTTCGTGGACAGAGCTCAGTACGCCGGGCTGCACAAGTTGCACGGCGTGTTTTGAAGCCTCTATATAAAGCTACGCCTCCGTGGACAGTAGGACTGAGTGCTTTTGTTATTGCAGATTATGGTGGGGACGTAACTCTCCGCACTAATGGAGGCGTATCAGCTTTGTCTTTCATCGTACGCAGAGTGCCGGATGTTGTGCCGCAGTACTTGTGCAAGTTTGACGATGCTGTGCATGTCAGCGAGCATGAACTGGGCGATGTCGACTGCGAGTTGACCGTTGACTTCAGGCCTCTCGTACCTTGTATGACTCGTGGAGAGGCTGAACTACTACTTGCATTTGTTGAGGTTAAACATCAACTTTGTTTGTTTTAGTCATACTTTTTTAAATATGAATAATGACAAGAAATTAAAAAATGTTTTAACAGGTGGGCCGTAAAGATGTATTGAAGCATCCAGTTGCAGAAACGTTTTTGTTTTTGAAATGGCGCCGTATAAGGAAATTTTTCGTTTTAAGTTTCATATACCATGCTCTATTTATTACTCTATTCAGTGTTTATATTTTACGTAAGTGTTTATTAATATCAAATAAATTACTTTATAAACTAAAAATATAGAGCTAACAATGATTTTTCTTTTGTAGAAATTTTTCTTTGTGAGGATGTGACATGTAATGTACCGACATACGTGCGACCTATTCAGTACCTAATTATTATACTGAACTTATGTTTTTTGTCAAAAGAAATATTTCAAGCCTGTCTAGGCCGGTCCGCTTATATTCGGCAATGGGAAAATTGGTTACAATGCTTAATAATTTTTGGAGTTTTTTTGTGCACGGTATGTAATAATGTAATTGTTATTTTCTATTCATTATTATGTATATTTTTACTATTGTGCTACATTATCAATGTTTACAGATACCATGGGAGATCAAAAATGGCATGGAAGTAAAGGGAAATACATCTGACTGGCAACATGACGTTGCAGCAATCACTATATTCTTTTGTTGGCTCGAATTAATGATGATCATTGGCAGATTTCCAACTTTTGGGTTATATGTACAAATGTTCACGACAGGTCTGTGTAAATCCATAGATACTAATATCATTCCAAATATGATTATTTGAATTCTAATTTATGTATAATGTTTCCAGTTACTGTCAACTTTGCCACATTTCTTCTGGCATATAGCTGTCTCCTCATAGCTTTTGGACTTGCATTTAGCGTATTGTTTAGCAATTACCCAGCGTTTTATCTACCAGCTGGATTGGTGAAAACAGTCATGATGATGTCAGGAGAGCTTGAGTATGAAGACATATTTTACAACAATGGGGATGCCCAAATTCAGTATCCACTAACAGCCCATGGGATGTTCCTAATATTTGTGTTGCTTGTTACTGTTATTTTGACCAACCTTTTAGTAGGTTTGGCAGTAAGCGACATCCAGGTATAAAATATTCATTCAAGAAAAGGTTTTAAAAATTCAATCTTCTAGATATCCTTATGAATTTATTTTTTTACTATATTCAAGGCTCTACAAGAAAGTGCAGGATTAGACCGACTAGTGCGGCAGACTCAACTTGTAGCACACTTGGAAAGCATGCTTTTTAGCTCAATGTTGTCATGTGCGCCTCGTCAATTACTCGCTGTTTTGCGATGGGGCGCATTGTTGACTGCCACACATACGAGAACTCTTAACATAAGACCGAATGATCCTCGAGAAAATAGGGTAAGGCAACGGTCCATTTTAAAACTTTAAAACTGTGTATTTGTATCATTAATAACTAATTCCATTACAGATTCCAAAAGACTTGATTGCCTCTATCTATAAAATGGTAGCAAGTCGAAAAAGTACAAAACGAAGTATAAGAAGAAACAATAATTATGAATGCAGAGTGAAGAAATGTAAGGAGGAAGAGGAAGCACCACCACCACAGCTTGTGAAGAGAAAGAGTTATCTATTCGACAGGTTCTCCAATGAGGGACAAGTTGAAAGAAGGAGGAGAACACAGTCTGGTTCAGTGGAAAACAGAAACAGACCTGTATCATTAACCATCAATGGCATTCAGGAAATTTGTATGGTTGACATTAAAAGTCAACTGATGGAGCTTACAAAAAAAGTGACAAAATTGGGAGAAGTGGTGGACGCAAAGTTAAAACAGATTGAAAATAAATTAAATGATATACAACCACCATGAGTAAAAATAATATTAATTTTCACAAAATTACAGGGTTGTTTTAAAATATATTTGAAATAGTAAGGACCTACAACTATGTTAATCCTTTTTACATTTAAACATATTTTTATAAAATTTCATTGCAAATAAAAAATATGTGTATGTATTATTAATACTTTGAAATAGAATGTAATGTTAGAAATTTATGTTTTCATACTTACCAGCAATTCACAGGCATACACCTCTCCATTGTTCATTCTCACTAAATTCTCTGTTATTCTTTCGCCATCATTTTGTGCTAGTTCATAGTTAGATATTTTTGCTCCATATACTATATTTACATTATTCACATCTGATGATGACAGTTCTGTGTTTACAGCATGCAGTAGTAGATCATTTTCAATGATGTATGCAATATCATCATCATGAACATCTGAACTATTGAATGATATGATGGCATCAGAACTAGCATCCCAAACCTGAAAAATAAAATTATGAAATACTTATTGACAAAACTTCTTATAAATCAGAAATTCTATAAGAGATTGTATGCGAACAGTTGTATGCATCGATAGGTAGTACAATGCCATCTACTAAACACGGGTTCTTGAAAGGAAGATCCACTGTAAGCAATCTCGTGCTACTGAACGAATATGTTACGGAGGCCATGGATGCGGGGGGTCAGGCTGATGTGATTTATACCGATTACACTAAAGCCGTCGATCGAATTGATCATCGTCTCTTAATCGCCAAACTCCAAAACAATGGGGTCAGAGGTGACTTGTTAAGGTGGTTCACTTCCTATATAGAAAATCGCTCTCAAGCAGTAGTCTTAGGAAATTACATATCCAAATGGTTATGTGTACCAAGCGGTGTTCCTCAAGGCTCCCTGTTGGGTCCACTTTTATTTTTAATATTTATATCGGACATTAAAAGCTGTTTCTTAAATGCAAAAATACTTAGTTTTGCAGATGACATGAAAATTTTTAAAGTCATAAACACCTTGGAAGACTGTCGTTTGTTACAAAATGACTTACTAAGACTTAATGATTATTGTCACAAAAACAAGCTCGACCTTAATGTTAGTAAATGCTCTGTCCTTACATTTTCGCGAAAGAAGAATCCATTAGTTTTTAATTATTCATTAAAAAATAATATATTAAACCGTGTAGCGGAGATGAGGGACTTGGGGGTTATCCAGGATACTAAATTATTATTTCAAAGTCACATATCATCCATTGCTAGCAAAGCCTTCAGACTGCTTGGATTCATTATGAGACTATCTCAAGACTTGCAACACATAAAAACGCTTAAAATTCTCTTCACTACCTATGTCCGTTGTCACCTTGAATACGCTTCCCAAATTTGGAATCCAAGGTATATATGCTATACAGACCGGCTTGAAAAAATTCAGTGTAAATTCTTAAGATTCCTAACCTACCGCTCTCGATCAAAACGCTTAAACTATATTGAACTTTGCAAAAAACATCATATTTTACCATTATCATACTGTAGAAAATTTGCGGATTTAATTTTTCTTCACAAAATCTTTAACTGTTTAATAGACTGCCCTGAATTCTTAAGTAATGTCAATTTTTATGTCCCTAACAGAAATTTCCGCAATAGTCCCTTATTCTATGTCCTTAGTGTTGCAACCAATTATCAGCAGAATAGTTTTATACACCGTGCTATGAAGACGTATAATGAATTAAGTAAAAAACCTAAACCTCGATATTTGTTTCAACAGTATTAACTTATTCAAATCTAAACTTTTCAAAACATTTTTTAATGAATCCCAATATCTTAATTTGTAAAAGTATACTCATTATACCTATACGTAAATAAATTAATAAAATCTGAATAGCAATGTGCATTTGTTCTTAGCCACAAATTTGTTATAAACAATTAATTTATATTTATAGAAATGAATTCTTAGATCTAAGTTAAGTATAGTAGGTAATTTTGTTATTTACTTTAGTTCTAACAGTGCAGACTTGTAAATGACTTTGTAGCGATGTACGAAGTTTTCTATGTGTAAAATATTATAGTCGATAGTCTTCCTAAAATCAATAAATAAATAAAAATCTCTTCCAGTCAACCCAGGTACTCATGTACAGAATATCTTCTGTGCCAATGACAATCAACCATCAAGCTTCATCCTGATGGCATGAATCAAAATTTTTAACTGGACCCTAAAATTATTTAAATCATATATATTTATATCATTCTGACTGAAGTGTATAATAATAATATATAAATAAGACGCAACAAGAAAAATTATTCACTCACTTAGTCACTATCTCAATATCTCAACTACTTTTGACCTTTGAATATACATGCAGGACATGTAGGTAGGTGGAAGATAAGTCTGGGATGTCATCTAAAACAGATTTTTGGGAATTCATGGGGGATTTTTGGGAATCAAAATGGGGATAGATGTGGGGATGGATATTTGTACATTTTTATGAAACTGTGTAATTTTTTGTCATATCATCATCATCACAGCTCCTAAACGTCCCCACTGACGGGCTCGAACCTACCCTATGTTAGGGTGATTAATGACTTCACTTACACCATTGACTTTCTATGCAGATGTATGCAGGTTGCCTTACAATGTTTTCCTTTACCATAGGAGCGTCAGACAAATGTACATATTTATTTATTTTTCTTTATTTCTTAATTCAACAATAAGTTCACAGCATACATTCTATACATAATACTAAACGGATAAGAAGCCAATTACGAACTTACATGACATAATTCAATAAATTATAAAACAAAACAAATGTGGGTAGGAAAAAAATAATTAAAAGTAGGATCCCAATATAATAGCCGATCAAAAGGTGATAATTATTACCTTTTCACACATGATGTGTGAGTGTTTGTGTGTGTAAATGTGAGTGCAATGCAAATGTGAACTGACATGGTGGCGTTTTTGTACAATGACTGCAATATTTGGATGCACCAATAGTCTTTTTGGCACCTCTAGAGTGACCTAAACCTCATAGTCCACAAATGCCAAGCATTGTGGCAGGTTATACTCCTTGGTCTTAAGCTACATTCATATGCTGCGGCAGGTTATTGCCTGCCACAGTATATGAATGTGGTTTATGGCCTTTCAGAATCTGGCTTGTTTGGGAGGCTGGAATGGTAACAACATAAGGGTATGCAAATGTCTACTTCTGATAAAGCTGAAAGTTTCTTGCGTGCAAGATATCAGTTATTTTGGATCTGAACTATGAGAATAATCATAATGTCATATCATGTTAAATTTTACTTTTGAAATTTTCATTTAGAAGAATGTGTGCTGCACTTGAATAAGGTATATATAATTATAATTAATGTATATTGTGGTAATATAGACATAATAAACAATTTAATGCCCATAAAACTTACCTGCATGTGCCTCACAGGTTGAAAGCGCACTTTCTCTATATGTCTCCACACCTGAAGAGACTCCATCAAACTTCTTGTATTTTGGTTAAGAGCCACAACTCTATTGCTATATTCAGGCTTCAGCTCATACTGTTGATTCGGACTACCCTCCAGTAACAAAACTTTTAAATTGGAGAATAATGAGTTTTTACCTAGAATACATACTTTCTAATAGAATTTGTTTAATAATGGAAATCAAGGAATTTGTGATTTTACAAGACATTTGTATACTATGTATTTAGTATTTCCAATACTAATCTTGTATTGGAATTCTGTCATTCATTGGTTGTCACACTCTTGTTCCATCTGTGTCACAAACGGGCTATTGCTCTGGTACATTTTTATAGTGTTAAAATTAATATTTACCGAGTTAAAGTTCAAAACAAGGTTTTCAGCGTAACCTGATATATGTATAGTGCCCAATGTACAGTGTTTGTGCAACAGTACTTCTTTCATTTCAATCTCATACACTATGTTACTGAAGGGTTCGCTGTTTGTTACTAATATTGTGAGTCAAAAGAAAGGTTCTAGATGCAAGGTTCTACTGCATCCATTCTTGATGAAGGTGACCATAAAAAATAGAATAGATGATAAGACCATTTTCAGCATCACCTGTCTGACAGGACTGACATTATCTGTCTATAGCTAGCATTATAGAAACTGTGCATGTGTTAACAATGGAATGCTTGTGCCTACATTTGCAATACTGACGAAGAGCATAAGCAGAGTGCATTCACTTGCACTACGACAAAATATTAATGTTCTACAGCCTATTTAGTAGTACACACAGAAGTCTATTTACCTTACTTAAAATGCTATAGAAGTGGTAGAGAGCCTCAGGCTTTAAGGAGTTGGCAGCAATTGTAAATAGTAATGTAAAAATGATAAACGGTTCAAATGCACCTGGTGTTCATGTTGTAACTCGGTATTGTAGTAGTAACGTATGTAACATAGTAGACTTCGACCATTGATTCGTTTTAAATTCTCTCAGATTCTTAGACGAGAAGACCCTATCTAAACATACCTATTGCACACGCCAAGGTGCAACCAACCATTCCACCGCCGGCAATGATGATATCATATTTTTCTTTAATATTTTCTTCATTTCCAACATACAAATTACGTACTGATCCCAATGATCTTGAATTGTTTTTGAATGTAGATACTAATAACCGACGAGCGGCATTTCCTAGCAACATTTTTAAAATAATCTGAATTCAATAGGTACTCTACGCTATAGCTTTAGAAGAAGTGATAAAATAATTGAAAATTACGCGTATTTATTTTGATTTTTTTGTCGGCTTTTTGTTTTGGTGTCATTGTCAAAGTCAAAAGTCAGATCAGTCAGTCCCCGCGTTCCAAATTACGAAAATGGTTATCATTGGAGCGCGTTCAGAGCCTTGGGGTGTTGTTGTTCGGTTGTTTTTGAAGAGGTGTTGAACGCATTGCAGCAACAAAATCTTTTATCTCCCTCTTTCACATGAATTTTTATTTCTCTCTCTTTCTAGCAGATGACGTTTAAAATTATCGCCCCAATATCATCCAATCACCTTAGAGTAATTCAGTAATAAACGTCAGAGCGTTTTACAACCATCAGAGGCGCGTTCAGAGCCTACGCTCGAGTGCACTCCGAATGCACTCTGACAGCAACCGACCCGTTCAGAGCCTCGGGGTAAAAACGCTCTGACAGGCGGTTATACTGAAATATACTCTTACGTGATTGGATGATATTGGCGGCCATATTCTATAATATCGTCTACTAGAAGGAGAGGGAAATAAATAATCATTTGAAAGAGGGAGATAAAAGATTTGGTTGCTGCAATCCGTTCAACGCCTCTGAGCGAGTTAAAAAACAACCGGACAACTACACCCAAAGGCTCTGAATCTGAACGCGCCTCAAATTCGATGGTTGATCGGTTGTAACTCGCTCTGACACTCTAAGGTTTTGAACGGGCTGGTTGTTAACACCTGAGCGTCACCCTTGAAGGCATTGAACGGGGTTGGAGCGAAAAGTTGTACTTCGCGCGAAAGCTTTGAACGCGCTCCAGTAGATAAAGGTCCCCATAACATCCAATTAGGAAAAAGTTTTTCAGTAATAAACGTCAGAGCGTTCTATAACTATCAAATTCGACGGTTGTATTGTAACCTCAGAAGAATAACTAAAGCAGTGCTTTAGTTATTCTTCTGAGGTTCTAACTCGCTCTGACACTCTAAAATCTAAGGTCTTGAACGGGCCGGTTATTTCACTAGAGCGTTACCTACGCTATAGGTAAGAGCGTAACGCTCGGGTGAAATAACCTGTTACAGAAAAACTAAAGCAGTGCTTTAGTTATTTTGGGTCAGGGACTCTATACCAGGGTCGCCTGCTTTGGTACATATCTCCGTCTTACCTATTTCTGCTGCAAAGCAGCAGTGCTTGCATTGCTGTGTTCCGGTTGGAAGGTCAAATGGCAGTGTAATTATTACTGGGTACCATGACATTATATCTCATGTCACAAGTTGGCAACGTACACCGTAGTTTCATTTCATATGTTTCATTTTCCACCGCCATAAAATCGGTCACCGATAGCATAAGAATAACTAATTAGTTATTCTTATGCCGATAGTCGGTCGTGTGCGTTCGCACTTGGAGATAAAGACGTTAGAGTTGAGTAAATTTAAAAAGCAGCGCGATTGAAAAATTTTTGTATGATAAAACGAGAACCTGACCCTTGTTTTTTTTATTGGAATCTATTAATAGAATTGATTCCTCTCGATTCTGAACATACTAATTTCAGTTCTTGCGCAATTTCATTAGCACGTTACAATTATAGCATTTATGTTCTTAATCATCTTATTACACTACGCGAGTGATTGGTTTTTTGGAATTATACCTACAATAATATTATTATAGACAATCTTAATCACATTTATGGCTTTACAGAGATTATATAGGTCATTATATTTCCCAGTAATCATTTGAGAATCCAATAGAGATAAATATTACGACGAATTTGTCATCCTGGTAACAAGTCTAAAAGTCCCAATCGTTTTCCCGGGAGACATTACTAAGTGGAAAAAAAGTTGATTGAAAAATCTAGTTATGCTAGAGTCAAGAGAGTCAGTTTGCGAGGGACATTCCCGCCCCTTTGTTAAAAAAAAGGGAAAATACTGTGATACTAGCATTGATTTACTACCAAACGTAGATAACGCATGAACGATCGAATAGTGGGCCGGTGAAGAACTGCTCAAACGCGACTCGTGCAGTTCCTTTCCATAGTGAGTTATTAGCTGTCGGCACGTAAACATGCCGAAGTGCGCATTCAAAAGTTGTGGTAACAATAGCCAGAAACGGCAGAAAAAAGACGGGATTTCATATTTTGCGTGGGTAAACTCATTACACATCTTATCGTATTCAAATATTCGATTTATACGTAAAAATCAATCAAAAACAATTATTTTAATCATAAACATGTCGCTTCGCATCAGTGTCAGTTACATCACAATCGTCTCGCTCGCACGGGCGTCGTATCACGATGTGTTATCTCATTCATGCGTTGGAGCGACAATGCAATAAGCAATTTCAAGCATTATGTTTGAGAGTATAAAGCTGATATTTTCTTGTAGCAATTACTAAAACGTCGTTAGATCTGTGGCTAGGTATGAAATGATGTAACTGCCCACGGTTGTATTTCAAATAGTTACCGTAATAATGCAGAATAAGGTTGAATTCGATAAATACGGTACTTTCTTTATGGTAATTTTCATTCGGGCGTGCATATTCAAGAATATATCAGCGAGTACAAATGTATAGTGGATTAGGTGACAGATGTCAAGCGCGTTTTTGTATGAAGCGCTCTATCTACGTTTGGTAGTAAATCAATGGATACTAGATTTACACTCGCGTCTCGCACGCGAGTGTAAATAGGGTATAAAATATGACATGTCACCGGCGGGTCGTCATGACTACCGATAACAAAACAACCGTGCTTGATGGAATAAAAATGAAGTTGATTTTAACGATGTGTCTTTGTTTTACTAGTAATGGCACACCGGTGTAGTGTATTCAATAATTTGTGTCTCAAAGTACCCGTTGACTCTATTAGTAAAATGCCAAAAACGGCATATGAAAGAAAAAGGAATCCAGTGCTTGATCATCGAAGTTCCATTGATTCTGTTTCAACCTGTTCAGCTAGTCCTGGAATCAAAGCGGAAAAATTAAAGGATTTTTACCACAGTATCCCAGATTATAACGATATTAATCACTTGCCAGAGAAAGAATTTTATTCGACTCTTAAATTGTTACGGGAAAGGAAGAAAAAGATGTTAAATTGTGCCACCGAACACATAGACGACAATGGATTCGATAAAGTCATAAATAATGACAATTATAATAAGGAAACAGTTAGCCCCTTACCATCTTCAACAAATATAAAGTATACAAAGTCCAAACTAAATAGTACATTAGGGAAACGTTGTTCCGACGGTTTAAAAGAAAATAAAACATCGATGACTTACGACCTTAAAAAGCAAAGTCACAATTTGCTTAATGTGAAGGGAGATTCCAAAAAATGTCCATTAAAAGACATACAAACAAATAACATGTACGAAGACGCAAAAGAGTTTCCAATAAAAACTAGTTCAATAAAAGACAAGACTAAATCAGATAGACCGAAAAGAAATCTTTCAGCGTGTTCCATATCATGGAACGATGGAAATTTGGAAAGAAAAAAAGATGAAGTGGATCAAAAGTTTGATCAGTTTTTTGACAGAGGACAGACAAGATATAAGCTTGATATTGACGATGAATTCAAAACAAGGAGTATGCCATCAAGTCCCAATAGAACAAGACGCAATATTTCTCCGACTAGAAAGCTCAGAAATATAACAATACCAAAGCCATTCAAAATGACTGAAAGGTGCCTATATTGTTTTATTGTTTAAGGTTATTCTAGTCCCCATTGTATTCTGTTTATTTTGATTAGCTAACTTTAGCTAGAAGAAGTCTCTTTCGGAGATAAGTCCACCTTTGAACATATTATAATCGCACTTCGAATACGATGTTTATTTATATTTATGTTCAAAAAAGTTTTAATATAAGGTTTAATGTGAGTAACATACCTACCTAAATAGTTTTGAAGAATTTATTTATGTAAACACAATTCATTAGTTTTTAAATAGCTACTCATTGGATCGGTATATTCCGATGCGTAAAATCCACATGTAATTTCAGAGATGAAGAAGATCGCATTGTGAATGAGCTAAGAAGTCTTCAAAAGTCGTTCTCAGCGGACATGTTGAACGCAAAGAGCGTCAGGAAGCAGTTCAGAGCCAATCCTGTTCCCATAGAATCTCGAATTCCACTCTATGACAAAATCCTCGAAGATCAAGCAATGAGGTTTTGACATTGAACTCGCGCACACCCAGTATGCTTTTTTTAGATTCCACGTTTTTCTTTATGCTGATTTTCCGTTTTTGTGAGCCACCTAGTGGATTTAAATAGCACCCGTCGATTATTCACAATATAAGAGCGCTGGACTTCTAATCTAAACTTCCGGAAGGTCCGGGGTTCGATCCTGCCATGTATGCACCAATGTGTTTATCGTTTTTCGAATTTCATATCTGGGTACATTTATCCGACGCTCCTACGGTAAAGGAAAACATCGTAAAGCAACCTGCACACATCTGCGAAGACATTCAAAGGTGTAGGTATGTGGAGTCGACCAATCCGCACTGAGTTAGCGCGGTTGACTAAGGCCTAAACACCCTAGCTTAGGGTAGGCTCGCTAGACCCTCCACTCGGGGCTATGGCTAACGCCGATCCCGATTGTGTCTCAACGGAGGTAGAAGTTGCTGAAGGGTAGTTTAGCCAGGTATGGGGTTTATACCCGAGTCCAATGGTATATCCTTGGGGCGGCTTTGTTAGCTTTTAGACCCTTGTTGAATCGTAAAGAGGTAGAGAGATCGCCTTAAAAAAAGGATCGCTAGCCCCTCAGTGGGGACATATAATGAGCTGTAATGATGATTATTCACAATTGACAGATCAATTTTGGTTCGAAAACTGAGGTAGGTACGTCTGGATGCCCTGAGGTGCGAGGTGGTCTTATTATTGCTAATCTTATTATGGTTACCTACTATTATTATCCAAAATAAGGAACTAGGAACAGGAACCTGGAATAGTATCACAATATTTTTTACTCTTTCGTTATTACAAACCTTATGTTTAAGGATATGCACATTTTATTCTCATTGTAACGACATACCTACGTAATACTTAGTACCTACAATAATATATTCACTGTATTGCATTGCAAAATTATCTTCTAGATATAAAGTCATTTGATGAATACCTATCAGACGACCAAAGCACGCAAAATATCGTCACAAGAATATCATTAATAAATATCATTAATAACTATTTGATACATTTAATACAAATAATAATGCAAATGTGAAACCGCATCCAAAAGAAAAAAAATGAATCTAAGCTTATCTAAAATATTCTAATTTTGAAAGTTTTGCTAATTCTTCTCAGGTAAACGAAGGCATCTACATCTATATTTAATTTAATATTATAAAGCTGAAGAGTTTGTTTGTTTGTTTATTTGAACGCGCTAATCTCAGGAACTACTGGTTCGAATTGAAAAATTCTTTTTGTGTTGGATAGTCCATTTATCGAGGAAGGTTTTCCATCACGATATTGTTATTTTCAGATATCCACGCGAACGAAGTCGCGGGCACAGCTAGTTCAGAATAAACAGCGGAGAATAACAATTAGACTTATCGTTATTTTCATTTCTTACTAGGAAAAAGTATGAGATGAAATTAACGTACCAAGTAGTATTTTAGCTATTTTGATAATGAGTTTGCGATAGTGCTATTGCGTTAATGAAGCTTTCTCACAATGGCAATTAAAACACTTTATGCACTTTTGTTATTAAAAATCAAATGCAATTTTTGATTGGTACAGTGTTGTAACAAAAGTTAAAATTCGTTATGTTAAACGCAGACGAGCTATCACTAAGATAAACAGTGAAGCGGAGTTACGAGCTCAAATGAAGCCTTTTAGCTTTACTAAGAAAGAAGAGAAAGGTGTGGGAGGTTTGTGTGAGCGGGCCGTTCACGCCACACCCAAGAGTAAGAAGAAGAAAAGATTCAGAGCTCGACCAGTGCCAAAAAACTTGTTTTCAAATTATTTCTACGATAAAATCAAAGAAGACGATTTTTTCAGGTAACTACACTATAATTAAAGTTACTAGCTATATTAATCAAATATTTAGAAATCTTCGAATTAGAGTTGAAAATTGATTTGTACCTTTTCGTCTCTGTGTATTATTTCATTCTTTTGAAAGGTTGCGGAAGCTGAAGATTTTGATACTTATCTATTAAAATGATTTCAATTTGAATTCATCAAATTGATAATTAATTTGGTTGGAAAATAAACTTAACATACTTACCGGTCTGCACTGAGTTTATTTCCGAATATTCGAGGCTCAACATCTCAGGGAGTAGATTTTTTCTGCTCGGTTTCAGCAATCAAATCTAGGCTTCAGAGTCCAGCTGCAATCTGTTCCTATCTTTTATCATAGCTCTAAAGCTAGGGCATAACAACCATAGAATAGTTGAACGAATCCTACACAACAAAATGATTTAGTTGTTGCGCATACAGTCGACCATCTATATTTTGACCTCTTGAATGAATTAACTACCTACTCGTATCATCATTTTCATTTTGTAGGATAATAAATAAAATATTGTCATGTTTAAGTTATCTTTTTTGTGCAGCCTAACGTTGGTTTGGGGATTCTGATGAACTTACGAGTTTACGTGGATCCCCTAGCTAGGGGATCGGGCTGGGGGATCCTGATGGCCTAACTCCGTTTCTTAGCCACGCTCAGTTCTATGAACTACAAACAATGCCATTTAATAAGAAAGTTCTTGTTTGCGCTTTGTTTTATAGAGGATCGCAACATATCTAATAAACTTATGAAATACAAAAATTGTTGTGAGAAATTGTCGCCATACTAATTATGTTCCATTGTAGTGTATCGAGAATTGCAGAAAAACAGTCAGTTCTTCGTTGTATTACATTTCCCCGACCCTAAATCAAAGGGTACATAGACATTGGTTTGGACCCGAATGCTGATCATGCATACCCAATGCATGATCAGCATTCGGGTGAGGTGAATCTCGCACACGCTTGTCGTTTCTAGGCACACATTCAACAATTAAGTCGATTAAGGTGATTGAAAAAGTATTGGACTTACTTTAAAAGCAGCGTGAAAAACCATGAAGGTGCAAACAAACTGGGCTTATGTGATGCCACGTATGTGATGTTACGTCCATCAGAAGACATCGGTCTTAATAGAAAATGTATGAAAAATCATTATTTAGAACTACACTTAGATTACGTGATAAGTTTGTTTGCACCTTTAATGTTCGGTATTCCACATTGCCAAGTGTATATTAAAATGTAGGTGCTTCTTAGGTCGATGAATCGTAAAATTCGCGCGGAGGAAATGCTTCGCGCTTCCAACTACCCTGGCACGATTGGCTTGCGTGACCGCAGCCGGCTGTCGACGCCAGCAGCCCACAGCGACCTGCCCATAGACCCGTCACCAGCGATCCCATCGGCGGCGTCGTCGGACAGACAGCGCGCCGCTAGCCCAGTCAAGGGTCGCAGAAAGGGAAAACCGGTGCAGGATGACATGATAACTACTAGTCCGAAGCCGTTTAGATTCAGCACAGCGGATAGGGCTGCGAAAAAGGCAAGTTTTTATGGATGAACTTGAACTTGGCCGCGATTCGGCGATGGCTCTGTCTGTATGCGTTTGTATGCAAAGTTCTACAAAAGGCGATTAATGACCAGTTTCACCAACATTATCTAGGATACTCTTAGGTGGTAGGTATTCAAGGTTGGTGAAATTGGCGAATGAGTCTGTCAAATCGTGGCGATTGCTAGGATGAGAATAAAACTTTTATTTTATACAAGGAAAACTGATCAGGATTCATGAGAATGATATATGGAAAAGGTATCCTCAGTTCTGCATGCCGTTATTTTTTTTGTGTTCCTAAATAAGGAAAAATTTCAATATTTCGATTGAGGAAAGTCGTCATAATATTCATTTAAACACATTTTTTTTACTATGTATTTAATTGTGTCGATTTGGTCGGATGTGAGGTTTTGCAAATGGGGTTGAGATGGCGCTTTAATGGGATTTCACACATTCTACGTCTCTCAGGATGTGGAATAGAAAAGTGGATAGCAGGTAGGGGAGAGTCGGTTATATCGTACCACTTTTTACTTTAACTTAAATATTTCGACTATGACAAGACTTACAATAATTAATGGATATGCAAAATAAAGTTTCATATTTTGCCTTGCTAAGACAGAGAAATCAGTTCCATACGTTTACTCTAACACCCTTAAAAATGTTTTAAATTAAACTATATTGACTTACTGTTTCCCGACGTTTCGGCCGAATTACATCAGGCCGTGGTCACGGGATGACTGCCGGGGCTCAGCGACGTCTTCGCAAAGCGCGGGTTTCACGACTACCCTCCGCTTGATCTTCAGAATTTTTATTTTTATCAGTATCGTCGGTACCGGTAAAAAGGTGTTGTAAGTGTGTCAACAATTTCTGTCATATTTTTACTATAGTATTCATTTACGACACATTGTGTTTGTGTTTATGTGTAAATATTGTCGAAACTAAATAAATAATTGCAATGCTCAAACAAATGCACTAGCATAAAATTGCGTTTGTCAGGAATCAAGCTATGAGTAAACAGTAAATAGTGCGTAATGACGGTAGACAAAAAATGTGTCTCACAAAAAAAATTGTCACCCTACACATTTCTTGCTTAGAAATGTAAAAGAGTTGATTATTATTAAAATTAAACAATCTCAGATATAGAAAACGTTTCAAAACTTTAGTGATACCATTTTCACAATTTCTGATGTGGCCTCCGTTTGTATTTAAGTTTGGGTTATGTAAATAAAATCTAAAATACGGAGCTCTCGCACGGGATGTTGTAAAGAAAGTATATTTTTAATTTAATCTCTAACTATTATGTTTTACGTCAAGATTTTTGATTCACAAATTGACTCTGTGTTATACTCGTAAAACAGAGTAAGAATATAAACTATTTATTTAGCTAAAGTTGGTAAGTTTTGGAACACTCCGTCTGCACCATAAGAGAATTGAGTGTTCCAAATAAACCTTTACCAAATCCTAATAAACCGTTTAAATCTTTTGAATATTTGTGAATAGGTTTCACAAATTCAACACAATTATTCCACATTAAAATGTTGAACATTTATATCTAATATATTTTGAGACTGGAGTTACGGTATTTTCGTTGGTTGGCAGAGTGAGTGCTCCAGTTAATTGACCAGAACTTTCTCCCTATTGATTTCACAATTTTTTTATCTTCACAATTATTTCCTAAATTCTTCCTTTATTTCGTAAAAATATTATAACTTTTAAAAAAAGAGCTCTCTCACCACACGCACATGATTTTTTCCACGCTGTATTTACTATAATATATTATATACAGAATGTCCCTAAAACAATGGATAAACCTGTAACTATAGATAGACTTCATCATGGCCTCCCTTACCACAAATTTTGACCTTAGTAAAAATATCACAATTACAGAGATATTTCTCGTGTTTGTATTTTTTGAAAATTTCCAAGTGCGATTAGTTTTTATAGTGCCATTTCTACAAATAGAGAGCTTTTTTTTCATTTTACAAGCGATAGTTTAGCTATCAAAACCCAAGACTTAAATTTAACAAACTAACGTAGAGTTTAAAAAAAATTAGAACACAAAGAAAATTAAAAATGAAATTAATTTTCTTTTATGTTTGATCAGCTACAGAGTAAAAAAATGTAGGACGCTCATCTCATCGTGCCCATCATCTTAATAACTTGCTTAGCTATTCTAGATTCCAAAAAGGTATCATGAGCCTAGGCATTCTAAATATTTTTAATTTCATCATTACTTGAATAGCAAATAGTATGAAAACTTCAAAAAAATGTTTTTGTCGTAATAATTACTCTAAGCTTCTGTGTTAATGTAAAGGTTTATTGAGCCAAGGTATTATGTATTTTTTAATCTCATGGATACTTAAGAGAATGAAAATTTCAAAGTACTCGGTAAAAAACAGTTTTATTCGTAAAAAAAAAAACAAATTGACCTTGCGCCCTTATACACGTCCTAAACCTGTTTATTAAAGCAAGAATGTTTAATGCGGTGCGCGTAACCCGACGTTTTGATATTTTGGATGATTCCATTTGTAGAAATGACACTATAAAAAATTAATCGCACTTGGAAATTTTAGAATAATACAAAAACAAGAAATATCTCTGAAGCCGCGATATTTTCATTAAGGTCAAAATTTGTGGTAAGGGAGGCAATGATGAAGTATATAGTTATAGGTTTATCCATTGTTTTAGGGACACTCTGAGAGACAAAGTTAGTAAGGTAGGATGGAAGGGGGAGGGCGAGAGAGGACTAAGACATGTTGTGTTAATGATTTGATGTGTTTGTGTGTCTATTGGAGATGCAACCGCCACCGGCCTGGACTCTGCGGTAAGGGCCAGGGCTACATAGATTAGGTCCAAGATTCAATATCTACGATGGACGATTCCATCCCTATTACTAGAAAGCTCTACCGGGCTTCACAAATGCTCGATGTGGTCCGGTTTCTAAAGTGAGTTCAAGTCACACTCATCCCCGCTACAGTTCCCCCGGGAACGTCACCGGATAGTGGGTAACGCAATCGCTAAATGGACAATGTATGAGATTTGACAATTGCGAAAGCTAAGCGAGGGCTTACGAGTATGTCAAATCGCATACATTTTCCTTCTAGCGATTGCGTTAGCGATTATCGAAATGCGTCCTGTATAGGGAGGCAGGTATTCTCACGATAATAAAGTTCAAGATTTTTTTGTTTTGATTCTAGTTTAGCTAGATTAGATGTTCATAGGAACATTTTGGGTTTATCTGGCTATTTATTACCTTATTTTTCGGTTAGACTGTCGTGAATTGTGAAACGATAATTTATGACAGTTTCTAAAATACTTTTTGCTCGCATGAGCACCTTTAGAGTTCAATATCTTGAATCAACATGAATATTTGAGAGAATCCAGATGATGTTGGACCTGGGGATTGCCCTGGTGTTCTCGGGCAATCCCTCTTGGCGACAGCCCGACCGGGTGGTCGGGCTTGCCCGGGCACCTGGGTAGTGGAGTCGCAGTGTAAACCTAGCGCGCCCATTAGGACAGCGAGAGCACCGAGGGGTTTTTGTGGGTAGGCCTGGCACTCTGCCGGGTGAGTCCCGGCAGAGTAGTACGGTGCGGTTGCGCATTTCCCCGCGGAAAAAAAAAGGTGATGTTGGACCTTTATTGCTCAGATTTAAGTTGTATACTTCATGCGAATGCTTTTGTTGTTTATCGCAATTAGAAATGTCAACAAATTACATCCAATATTAAGTGGCTTTCTACGATCGTATTACTTTAGTTATTATCTAGCTATATGGGTAAGCTAATAATCATCCCAACTAGCAAAATAATTCTTATAAAAGTTTATAAGTGTAAAAATAACATTCTTATAAAGGTGTAGGAAACGTTTACAAGTGTGGGAAAGGGCCGTAGTTATAAGTGAATTTACTCTTATAGCTGTCTTATTGCACTCTCTTTGTCACCGATTTACCCTTATACGCGTTATATAATCTAATTACATCGCTCCTATACAGCCAATTTACCTTATTATAAAAGTATGTTTGCTTCTATTAGATCAATGTTCTTTTCAAATAAGTTTACAAGAATATTTTTCATAAGTTTTTAGTTTACTTTATAAACGAAATGTCATTTTATGTGTTTTGTCAAAATCGTAAACAAGCTAAGTAATTTCCTATTCGAATCATAATACTAGGGCATAATTCAATGTGGCAATCATTTTTTATGAGAAAAGTGGGTATGATTCAGTGTTTAGTGATGACGCCCTCGTAAATTAAAGCAATTTAATTAAAATCAAGTCAAGAATAATTGTAAAATATTATGTTGCGCCTACTATAGCAATACTATAAGTCTTATAACAACTTGATAACCACTATAAGAAGTTGAGCGTGTTACAACGACGCCATATTGTACAATCTTTAGGGTTCCTTTACTAATATTTTGAAACAATTTTTAGGTTTACTTATTAATTAATTAGGGCTGTGGTGTTTTTATGGGTTTGAACCTTTTTTTAAGTTCTACGTTTTGCTGTTTCTAAATACAATAAATGTATGTATCTAATGACTTCTTAATTTCTTTTAAATCGAACTTTATCTACGGTCACTCTTTTTATACCACCATTACTAATACTTATGTATTATTTCAGAACAATAATGATTTATGTGAAACCTAAATTTTCGCAGATATTCGAATATATATATCGGTAATCGAAATCACACAGGAGGAAATTATAAACAGTTCAGAAAGCTTATGGCCGCGAAGATTCAATTACTGTAGAAGTTAGACAAGAAGGAGGTTCAGAAAACGGAAAATAATTAGAGAACTCGGGTAGAGGAGAGAACGTCATTATCAAAGATTTGATAAAAGATTAACACCCAGAACCAGAAAATAAACAAATTATGTAGAAATAAAAAAATTACTCGTTGGCGACAATAGACTCCCGTTTGGTTCTTAGTAAATTGTTTTATTTTCTACGGAACAACTAGGACTTTTTCAAGTATTTAATTGACATACCATTTCTGATTAAGACTTAAGGGGGAATTGATTTTACTAATTATTAAATTGAACTTCTTTTTGACTTTCATTTAAACCAACCAATTTTTGAACCTTTTTATTGATTTAATAATTGACAACAGTTCAATAAAATAATTTAATTAGTTAATAATTAGTTGTCAGATTCGTAAATGAAATTATGAGAGCAATAAACTTTGAATAACCAAATAAGTGACTTAACTAACACCTCATCTCTTATAAAGGCCATCCCAACTCTAAAACATCAATTTTAACTTTAAAAAGTCTTACTGATTATATTTGTAAGGTATTAATCTTTATTCTTAGTTATCTCTTTTCAAAGAATAAATAGCGCCACAGACGCCTTTATAAGATAAACAACCAAAATAGAGTCGGCACATCTTTTATAAGCAAACAGATCTTATAGAAACTATATTAATTGACTATGTAAACGTTTACTCAGTCAAATTATAAGTGTTAAATCTTCTTACATTTACTCCCTTATAATTTCCTTCTATAAGGTGTGTTAGTAAAAGCATTGTCATTATATGACTCTAATAAGGCAAATAACCTTAAAGGCTTAGTATTATAAGAATATTTTGCTAGTTGGGATTGAATTCTTTTTAGATGAATGATATTACTCGAAAAATATATGAAGAAAGCAATGAGAGTGTCGGCAACAGCGCCACCGCCACGCCGGCGGCGCCGCGGGCGTATTCCGCCCTGGACTTGCGAGCGACGGTCTCCGGAAGGTCCAACCTCGCAGCGCTGCTCCGAGCTGAATCAGTGAGGAGACGCTTCGAGCTGGAAGCTTCGAGGAGGTTGGCTGAGCAGCGACGTCGCCTCGAGATGCGACAGCGAGATCGCCTACTGAGATCGAAGCCGGCGTGGCACTTAGTAAAGAATAAGTAAGCTTTTTCTGTCATTTCAATTGAAAGTTTAAAAAGGCTGCCTTTTAGTGAAGTAAATTCTAGTGATGATGAAATAAAAATCGCGTTTTTAATCTTAACTTAAATCTTTTGCCGCTGAAAAGAAAATTATAAATAAAAAACTAATTAATATAAATAAAAAATAATTTATACTTAATATGCCTAAACAAAAAAGCAATAAAAAACAAATTAATGAAAAAAGTAACGCTCTACACCAGGATCAAGCTACTGCCACAGAGATTTAAAGTTAAAGATCTAACGCATAGACTAATCCTGACCTATATGAAGTAGTGAAATTAAAGATCTCATGTTTTTTGTGACAGATATCGAAAAATGGACGAAAAAAATTTAAGCGATATAAAAAGTTTCACTTTAAAAATTAACGCTTTTGTCAGTACGACGAGGGTGGATGCTGTTTTGAGTGAGCAACGTGCGATTGATCGCTCTGGTTACATTTATAAGATTTATTGAAAATCCATAGGCTAAGGTTTGCCTACGCTTATATAAAATTCCTGTATAGTTAGTATCATGCTTCCAAAAAGGTTTAATTCGAATGATATTATAAGTTCACAAAAATATTAAAATCAATGCAAGAAACAAATTCATCTCGGGCAAGAGGTAAATTTATTTTGCATTTTTACAGAAAACGCAGTCACAAATATATAATTTTACGAGGAAATCATACGGACCGTTTCTCCAAACAAACGTAGTCCCTTATCTCCTTCCATGATAATGGCAAAAGTTGCGCTATTTAAAAAAAACTAAACTATGGCTACTATTAGCATGCTCCTTTGTTTTCCTTTTTTTTATTAAATACTAAAAGAAGAAATCTAAAAAATTTACCAGATTTTCTACTGCATTAAACCATCCAGCAAAGAAATTTGAAGTTGTATAAAAATGAATTTAAAGACTAATTATACAATACAAGGTGGCGCAATAGTAGATTGCTTTATAAGGGTGGAAAGGAATCAATCCCTACGAGGTTGTTAGACGCCCGAGCGCAGCGAGGGCGGCTATAGTCCGAGTAGGGTTTGATTCCTTTTACCCGTGTGTAGCACTCTACTTTTCATTTCGAATGCAAGGAAAATAAAAAATAGCTTTTCTAATAAAATTTATTAATAAAAATACTCCTAACATGACATATCGACATCGTGTTTTACACTTAGTGTACTTTTAAGCATTGAATATCTGCTCCATAGCGTAGACGCCTGCACTTTATGAGATAGTTCATTAAAGTATATAAGAAATACATTTTCAGAAAATGATTTTATATTCCTTGCATCTCGCCACTTCATAAAGTCGGAATATGTATTTAAATATCTTTCCTTTGAAATTTTTGGCAAAAAAATTTCGAGTATTGTATTTGCTTCGTTCGTGACTGAATCTGGAGCCGAAATTTCAGAATCGCTTGAATTCATTGTTTTTCTTAAATACCTAAATCACACAATCAAGATTTCGGTACAGCGTAACAGATTCCCCTCCCGCCAAAATTATCTTTTTCACAGGTATTTTTAAATTTGGAACACATCGCGTTACCTGTTACTGGCCATTCAGCCAAATACTTTTATTATCATTGTACCAAAGATTGTATGTACGTAACCTAATTCAGTTCTATTTTTAAAATTTTACTTTCCGCCCTAAGGAGGGAAGTAAATAGTATGAGAATTTCCCGCCCGCTGGTGGGAACTAGCGTTTTCCTCCCAATACTCAGATCAAGGAAACGCTCCTTTCCGAGCATGAGGAATGAAAAAGTAATGTCATAATGTAGATTGATTACCATTTTGTTTGAAATGAAAAAATAGATTTGTTTTTATGAAAAGTTTATTTGAAGATGTAAACCGTAAAATTGATGACATTAGGATTACAAAATGACCACTTCCCGAGTTGATGTACAATCGTGCTCGTTTTACAGCATTTTGAATTGTTTTTCGGAAAATAACGACTACAAGTTGGGGATTTCGTCTTTAAGAGTCGCATGGTTTATGGTTTGTTGTGGTAAACGCGAGATTTCAAAAAGCCCCAAGGGAAGAAGTCTGGCACCGTTAGATCTGGTGATCTGGACCGCAAGTTCAAATCTCCAAAACGGTAGATCACTCGGCTCGGAAAGTGGTGTCTTTAAATCTCCATCGTTGCCCGAGCTGCGTGAGCGATTGCTCAACAGCAATGCTCGAAACTAATTCTGTATATGTCTACACCATCTATATCAAAGCACAATGACATTGGATTCCACTTGCAATAATTATGAAACATTCACATTATGACATTAATTATAAATAATAATCATTTTCAACATATCTTTGACATCTGGATTTTTTGGGGTCTTTTTCAACTTTGTGTTTATTGTGTTGTATTGTACCGGAATCACAACCCTACTTTCTACTACACAAAAATTTAACATGAAATGTTAATTTGAATGCAGTAAATAAAACTTTACAGTCACGAAGAGGATATCGCCATGCGCTTGCAAACACGGCGTGACGAAGAGAAGATGAGAAGAGAAGAATTCCTCCACGAAATGGAGCTGATGTACGGGAGGGTCCTGCAGCAGCCTATGCTCTTCGAAAGATATTACGCACCCCGACCTTACTACTTATCCTCGGATACTTTACAGCTGTCACCACGCAAGGGGAAGAGAAGTTCTAAGGCAAAAGTGTACCACTACACCAGCCCTAACCGATCCCGAAAGGTTTCGATAAACGACACCGCTGAGACGCTGAACGGAGATGTTGCTGAATATTTGGATAGGATTGATAATGACAAGCTTTCCTCAGACTCCGAAGTAGCGATTGATAGCTTGGACGGAGCAAAAGTGTAGTCGGTGTGCGTATTAAAAGATTTTTCCAGAATTGTGTTTTTTATTAGGTGCCTAAAACGTGAACTCTATTTTAAAAACACTCAAGTAGTAAGTCAGATAGAATGTGGTTCAACCCGACTTTCAAGCTCAGTATATCACTTGAAAATGAAGAGCTATCGAAAATTACAGCAATGAAATAAATTCACATAAAAGTATTGTTTATGTTTGTATTTAATACACTTATTAAAAGGTACGGTAGTAGATACACCTATTTAATTCAATTTTGATTCATGAAATATTAGTCAAGAGCCACTTAAGGAAATATGTCACCGAAGAATACACTCCGGGTTTTTTGATGCCGCAGATTGTGGGCCCAAACGACACCACGCCAATCAAAAAGTTCTTTGGTCCTTCGTCGGTGTCGAATACCTGAAATAAGGAAATATTTTAATTTGGTACTTATCGCATTTTAAAAATTTCAAGATTATACAAGGTTATTTTTTAGTTACTAAAAAATTTCTGTGTGCTTGCTCAGACAAGCAAACTGAACAACTTTCACTGTGGGACCAACTTTGAAATCGCAAAAAAATCAGATGTTCTATACATCAGTGAATGTTGAACATTTGTATAGAACAGCTGATTTTTTTTGCGATTTGTCCCATAGTGAAAGTCGTTCAGTTTGCTTGTCTGAACAAGCACACAAATTTTTTTCAGTAACTAAAAAATAAACTTGTATATGTACTTTTTCAGTAACTACATAACGTTTCATAACGTTTTTAAATCGATCCTGAACATGCTTCTAAAAGGGTTCATAGGGTTTTTGTTACACACTGTATTTACGGGTTTCTGATTTTTCCTTTACATGCGCTGTGAGACATTTTTCTTGACAAATTTCTTGATACTAGGTCAACAGGGAGTAGGTATCCTATAGGTTTTAATTTCTTTGTGAAATGGCCAAACTATGCGATATATAAACGGTCATATATTTTCATCGCGATATCTTAAAAGTTTAATTTATTCACAGCTGAAAGAGATCGCCCGAGTTTCGTTTTTTTCCTTTCGAGGTACGAAACCATAAAGAAAACTATATCTATTCGAAAATTGGGGAATCCTTCGCGAGGTGAGCAGCGGAAGCAGTGGAACACCCATTTGCATTTTTTTTTAAGCAAGGCCCGGCAAATGACCTCCTCCCGCCTGATGTTAAGCGGTGAAAGAGGCCCAAATGAGTTGACAGATAGAGTAGGGACGACATCCACTATCCTACCTGCCCGCCCCTTGCCGGCCTAAAAGATGCTTTTTCACACCTCTTTTGAAGGAACCCATGTTGTAGGATGGAGGAAACACGTGCGCAGGTAGAGAATTCCAAGTGTGGGATGAACGACAGAAAAAGGAATCTTGGAATTTCTTGGTACGGTGTGAAGTTTCTAATGAGAAAAAGGCTTTTGTAAAATATTTAGTTTGATTAGTCTAAAAGGCAGACATTTATGTGAAATGTGTATTCTATACATTTCTTTTCATATAAATATAATGTCAATAGAACGTTGTTACCATAAGTAACGAAAGAGGAATATAGTGACTTATTTTCCTTTTATTTCTCGCGGACACCCACATCTCTGTCATGATAACAAAAATTGTTTGATAAATCCATCGAAGCATGGCGCAATTAAATTGATATCGCATATTTTTCCTTATTTTTTTCATCCAAAATGTTTAAATTGTTAATTTATTTAACACTGTCAAGTTAGTGTTAATTAATCGTTAGCAGACATTGAAAAATTATTTGTCATTCATGGTGATTCCTGTAGATATTACCACAATCGTTTCCGATTTGGATATACGTTACTTACAAAAAGTAATCATCTAAAATTAATAAAATAGGATCAAACTAGCATAGAGTTTAGTTGAGAAGTCTAGTCATAATCTAACCACAAATTAAATAATTATTTTGGTGGTTTAGATGTAATATTGTGGTGGTTCAACAGTAGAGATAGTAGAAGAGTTCTTCCCCGCCGAGTAGATGCGTTGGTACCTAGGGAATAGTAATGGAAAAGCCCTTGGCTGGAACTTGAAACAGCCAACTGTATAAGACTACATATGAGACTAATAATTTTTCCATTTGCAATGTGTGTAATTAAATTAAGTGTTACGAATATGCCATTAAGTACTTTAATTCTTCGTACATACTTTCATGAGCGGGCCTCCAGAGTCTCCACCGCACGCGTCCTTGTTAAACTGTGCGCCTGCGCATATCTCAGACTCTCCAACTTTAAACTCCTTGCCGAACATATCGCACATTTCGGGCTGCACGACCGGTAACTATAACGATGGAATTAAACAAAATAAAAAATTACCATTTAAATAATCTTACTTATCATGACAAAGACAATCAATCTATAAAAATAAATCAAACTTAAAGCGTAATTGTAAGCATTTTGTTCATGAAATAATACACATTGTGAGCTTTGGGAAGAGAGATAATGGTTTCGTAGAGCGTTATTAAACGGTTTTATTTAGCTTGCCCTGTTTGTTTGGGTCAAATCTTGCAAGATGAATTTGTAACAGTTGCCAGTATCCGATTGAGCTGAAATTTAAGGAAATCATCTAAAATAATTATTTTAACAGCTTCTAGCATAGATAAATGCCTTTCAGTAACTCGTGCGACCGAGACAACGCTTTGCGAAACGAAAACTAGTTGATTACCTCTTTTCAATGCACAATCTGCATTATTTACTGCCCGAGTACCAAGTCTACTGCAGCGATTAAAATACAAGACTGACGACTGTAATTTTATGAAGCAGAATTGTACATCGGCCTAACTAAAATAGATTTTAACTGGGTACAAAATCATTACACCTTATCGCGCTATTTACAATGTATTATAACCAAATTCAAAACTTTTTCGGTTTTATACATTTTCACAGCAGTCAGCACCATAACAGCTGTCTGATGTCAAAACTTTGGTTTTAACGTTCGAAAATAGCGATATAAGGACCTGGATCTTTAGTTTTGAACTTGACAAAGACAAAGATCTGTAATACTATTAACCGTAGATGACACGCGGCGGGCTAAAGCTAGCTATGCTGGGTTAGGCTCTCCCTAAAGGTGCGTTTAAACTAAACGAACAAAGAGCTAGAACAAGAGCATTCCTTGTTGATCTTTTAGTATAATCGAAAGCTCGTTTTGAGCGTTTACACCAAAAGGTCAAGAAAAAGAAAGAACTAGAATTCTTGCACAATAGATGTTTAGATCAGCCGAATCGCTAGAGTACAAGAAGGCTTTGAAGTGACCGCTCCGAGGAGCGAGCGCCCAACCACCCAGAACCTGTAAGCTTATTTAGAAGTTGTTTTGTTCTCCTTATTTTATTTTATGTGACAATATAAGTGCGACACACAGCCACGACTTGCAGCACGTTGGCCCGCTCCTCTGTCGTCATGTTCATCTTTCCCCAACCAGCGGCCATCACCAGCTCTCCTATCTGAACGTCTGATAGCTGCTCGCCTCGCTGCGGCAAGCATATCGGCGCCACGTAATCTGAAGCCAAAATGTAACAAATTATGTAACATTCCCTTGAGTTTAAATTTGCATAGTTTTAGTCAAGAAACGTCTAGAAGGAGACTCAATTAGGGTACCCAGTCTCGGAAGGCCGCCAGTTCTGGAACTAGTTATCGAGACTGGATCTAAAGCGAGCGGCGATTTCTTCTAGGCAATAATATGCTCGCCTAGTGTAAACAAACTATACGAGTATTGCCTCTCGAATATAATTTTTCCTACTTAAACTCTCCTAGGCTGCGAGCCCCCACCAGGAGGGACAGCTGGTAGGGACTAGTGGAATAGCCCGTGTAAACAAACTATACGAGTTTCTCTTAAGAGTTTCGCCATGATATGATGGTGGTGGCATGGTGATAATCGAATGGCAAGTTTTGCCATGCGATAATCGCATAAGATTTTTCGCCCCTCGTGTGCGAGAAACTCTTCTTGTGTAACTGAGCCTTTACTTGGAATTCCGGAACTAGTTCCAAATTTAGGAGTTCATTTTGATATTTTTTTTACTTTTACGAATGAAAAATAAGAAAATAGATGCTAATTAAGTACAATTAGGTAAGTAATTATAAAAAAAATTAATGGTTCTACTTACTGTAAAGATGAAAAGATTTTTTTTACCTGTCAATTGTGCTGGCTTATCAAGTTCTAAAAGCGCAATATCGTTGTGGAACGGTGGCTTGTTGAACGAGGGATGCTTCGTCACCCTCCCAATGCCCCGATCCTGGATGGGGGGTGCGCACACCGATAGCTCGCAGTCGGGGTTGCTCTTAGTGTCATGTTCTCCTAACCGCACATATTTTCTAGAAATAATTTAGGCATTAGTATAATCATAGACGAAGAATAATATCCTTGGTATAATGTAGTCTACTGGAGTCAAAGTTTACAAAGCATAAAAACTGACTTCAAAATCACCTAAAACTCAAAAATAATTCGAAAATACACACAACATCACATTTTTATTTTGAAGTCGGTGCTAAAATTCAGTCTCTAGAGGAGATTATCGGCCATATTGGCCTTTACGTCAGTAGTACTATTGATTAGTACCATCAATATAAAAATCTGATGATGTGTGTATTCTCATATTATTTTTTGCTTTTAAGTGTTTTTGAAGTCGGTTATTATGTTTTGTAGTTTTATCTTTTTAGTGAATTTAATACCAGTACGTCTAGTACGAGTTTTTAAATCGAGTAAACTACAATAGTTTTCGTTAGCTCGCCAAACTGTCAGTTTACGATGTAAACGGTAGTATGAGTTGCTCGTTTCGAATTCACGTTTAAACGATAGCGAGTTAGTTTTACTCGATTAGACGAACTTCACATTATATATTTATATCTCTCTTACACACATGTGAATGGAAAGAGACACGCGATTCTGTCACTGTGACGTTTTCTTAGCTTTTAATGAAAGAAAAACATTAAAGTTTTTATTTGTTGTAAATTATATAATTTTATAATGTCGCGGACAAGTCAGTCGCAATTTATTTTAATGATAATACATTATGTTAAACACTTTAGGAATGAAAATAGAATTAAAAATCTCGGTTAAATTATGTGTATTTATTAACACTTTTTTAAGGAATGGTGATTTAAGGCGGTAGCGCTGAGTAAAGTGTGTATCGGAGATACGGTTAAAAATGATTGTCACAGCTGTCTTCATGCGCTATTTCGTCTTGCATGGCCCTCCATGCAAAGTACCACCGTGCAGACATAATTTTAGTGTTTAGAAACACAAAAAAACGTATTTATGTACCAAACTCACATAAAAATGTAAGGTGAGAACCTAAACTACAATAGTTTTCGAGTAAACTGTCAAACAAATGTCAAATATGTAACTCATACTGCCACACTATTCGAATACGTAGTTATTGATCGAGTAGTTTATTACTTTGTAACTCATACTGTCAATTCTAGTTCATTATAGTTTCCGATAGAGGCGCTGGTTTGAAATGTATGGAAACTATTCGATCGTTCGAATCAGAAACTATCAAAACTCATACTAGACGTACAGCTCACAGAAGTAACTTAAAAGAAAACAACCAAGGATCAATAGGTGTCTATTGTGCTTAAGAAACTGACTTCTAACTCCTTAACTCCTTATTATATCCTAAAAGTTATTAATTCACCATTCTTCCATGATCAGCTCGGCTCATGACTACTAGACGCAAATACGTGAATAGCTTCGGAAAAAACATGAAACACGTTGGACGTGCTTATAAAATTTATGGGTTTCCCCCGATTTTTCTGCGATCCCATTATCAGATCCTGACTTTGGTGACAATGGGGCCACCTCAAAAGTGTACTCTAGCGAAAAGAAAAAGAATCGCGTAACATACACACAAAAAAGCTTACGCAACGAATTGGGAACCTACTTTTTGAAGTCGGTTAAAAATAATGTACGTTTCCAATGCTTACAAAGTATATTCCTCATCGCTGTCCGGTATGCAGTGGGCGGCGGTGACGATCAGACGATCGGTTATCAGGGTTCCACCGCACATCCAATCGATGTCATCATCCTCTGGAACTGCGATCATCGTGATGATGATCATTTTGTGGTTAAATTATGAAAGCTCATTTTAAATCTGATATTTATAATAGCGGCTGGCTCTCAATTAACTGCGTTGTAAAGTAAGTAGGTATTAGATAGGATATTTGTATCATATTATAGCCCACTAGCAATTGACATTTCATGTCAAATAATATTCTTAGGAAGGCATGGACCTACAAAAAATACGGACGTAGTGTTGTATTAAACAAATGTGAAGCATGCAAGGTCCTACAATTTTGTTTGTTTGTACACGACCTACACTCATACAAATGCACCAGGTAAGACAAACCGCCGTCATTTCCCGACGAGCAAGCACGCACACACACAAATGTGTGCGTGTCATGGATGCTTCACTCTTGATTCAACAACGTTCCGTCCGTCTTTTCTTTAGGTTCGTAAGTATATGAAAGAAAAAGGAAATTCTGGTAACGAATTTTAGTAGGTTAAAATTGGGGTTTCTGGATCAGATGAGATCCAAAAACCTTTATAGATTGAAAACATGATAGCTAAATGGTTCATATACCGAATATATACAGTTAAAAGATAAGCCGGTAGAATTGACAACATTTTTGAAATTGGCAGATTTGATATAAAAATTATTGATTGCATAAATAAAATAGTTAAAATTGGGGTTTTTGGATCTCATCTGATCCAGAAACCCCAATTTTAACCTACTACTAATTATCTTTTTCAGTTGATTAATTTCGGCATAGTCCAGAAAAATCATCGGGGTATACAAGGTTCCGACCAAGTGCCGTACATGCAGTTCAGTTAAAACTTAACTGAATTAAGAGGAAGTGCGAGGTAAGGAAGAGGAAAAGACAGGAAGAAATGTGAAAATTGAAATGAAATGACAGCTGGAAGACAGTGCAGTTAATAAGAATTAGTGCAAAAGCGATTGTGTAGTAGTCAGTCCGCGCCACACCCGTGAAGTGTCTGGATTCGAATAATAAACGTAGTAGTGTGTATACTTGTTGGTAATAATTATTATAAGTAGTGATTTTTTAAAAATTATCTCTAAGATATAAGAAGCAAAATGGAAACTAAATATTGAATATGGTATACTAAATACATGGCTTATTCATAGTTACACAATAATAATATACTCACACACGTATCCCAGCCTGACGATCCAGGGGAATTGGCCAAGAGCCGCGTTGGTGCCGCCAATGATGCGGTCGGCAGCACTGTCTCCGCATTCGAATGAGTTCAAGATCTCCCACGCGGGATGTTCGGACAACGTCAGGCTTACTGTCTCGAAGAAGCCTTAAATTAAGTTCCTTTTGATCAAGATGCTTGCAACCATTAAATTGATGATTTTTTTCAGAAATTCAAGAAACAGGCGATTCTTTTGAATATAAGTACTTCAAAATTATACCAAGTCAAAAATTGTAGATGCATGTAGAATCAAAATATTCAATTTAGTTGGAGAGAACTTAGCATTAGCATCACCGTACAGATCTTATACTCTTTTACATAAGTGTGATATTTTATCACGTGCATATTTTATTAAACAGGAAGTTACGATGCCACTTTAATAAAGGCGATCAAGTCACAAATGTCACAAACATTATCGAAATGTTTGAAAGGCTCTTAGGGCAGAGGGATAGTATGGTTATGTCACTTTTATAAAAAACGGAAGGAAGGTGCTACTGCTAATAAAGGTTTAAATTAAAATAAGTTTAAAAAGTTCAGCAGACTGTGAGTATTTGTGGTGTCATATAGCATCTGATGGTAGCACAGATAGATCATATCCACTCCACCAATCCAATAAGCCTCCTGTTTGAGTATTTCGGATTTCGAAAGACTGATTTACTGAACCAATTTATTATATATGTATAGTAATAAGCAATCTACACTAGATGTTATAAGCTTATTTAATTAAGTTCATAATATCATAGCGACAAAAACCATTTTTTTTTCGATGGACCAATAATAATATCATGGATACTATGTGTCAATATCCTATTTGTGCTTATTGATTTGTTAATTAACACAAATTCTCGTCGAATGACTGGTTACGCATGTTTTGTAGCCATTAATTGTTTCTGAAAATTACTTTTCTTGAGTGTTAATAATCAAATTGTACAGGTTTATTGCCTTAAATCTAGGTAGCTATATAAATTTTTCGTAATGTTGCTTGAGAATAAAATTAATTTACAGGTAAAAGACATAAGCTTTGCTGATACTGCCTTGAATTTTTAGATGCAGTAGGTACATAATATAAGAATACACTGACCAGATGCTGACTACATTGAGAATGAGTGTAAGCCCTTGTAGGTAAGTATGTAGAAATTGTATTCAATCAACTCACCAATTATTACACAGCAGAATAAAAAGAGAAAAATGAAATCCATATTTTTCAGCTTGATGTTTTAAGTCAATATGTACTTTGTGAGCGGAGTGAAAAACATGACTCAATAGCAAACTCATTAGAGTTGATAAATCGCACACTAGCTGCGCGAACGCAGCGTGGCGGATCGGTTTGGTACGCACATGCTTGTGTGCCCATTGGTCTTTGCGTCTCTGATAGATTCCTATAATTAACAGATCTACGAGTGAATTTCATGTTCGACGTTCCTACACAAACATGTCTCACTGCTTCTTTTCTTCTCGTTGATGTCGTAAGAGTCAACTTAGGGTGACTAAAGGGCAATTGTAACTTGGCGAGGAGATGGAAAACTCAAAAGAAAACCGTACGCCAATCTGACTGGCCAGCGTACACTAGTAGGCTACTTTCTCCTCCCCCAGCAGTTGGACGAGTATGGTGAGTGAGAGCAAATATTTGTTCCTCGTTTAAAATTTGCCGGAACCTACCAGCAACATTGACATGAAATATGCTGGTGTTTGATTCAAACTTCGATTTAAGGCGAGGTTTACCTGGAAATCTACGCGTGCACGGCGATTCCTTTATTGCGAGGTAATATAGTTGATAATCGTATAGCTTCTAATGTCGCTTACGCGTCCGTGACCGAACGAAAACGTTACTTTTTACATGTTTTATTCGATTTTTGGAAAACTGGAGTACAAAATAAAAAATGTATTTTTGCAATTTTCTAGACAATAAAAATGCACATCTATTGGTAATACTTTTATGCCATTTATTATTCTATTTTCTGATTCATAGCTGTTTTAAAATATTGAACAGAGTAATCTTTGGATTTTTTTTCTATCGAGTGAAATATTATTAATCATGTTTCTGTCTTTAAGAATGTTTAGATAAAATGTTCAACAATATCATATATGAATTTGAGAACTGCATGTTTTATATTCGTGGCGGTACAGTTAATCGAAATTGTATAAAACGGGAAAGTAGCGCTTTAATGACAAATTAAAGATGACCACATTAATCAGTTTGTTTTCAAAATTGCTGTAGCTGTGGCTATGAAAAAAATTAATTTTCAGCATTCGCGTTATCTATATTCAAATCTTTGGAATGCCGCAGTAAAACGGCTAGAAGATGACTTGATCTTGATACAGTGGGGCTATAAAGAACAAAAGAATTGTGGACCCATAGGAGCACAGGTAAAATCTCCACGTGGTTAGAATTCAGGCCATAAGAATTTTTCCTTATTGTTAAAGAATTTTAAGAACTTATTTTTTTATTTTATTTTCTCAACCATTTCACACACAATACAAAATACATGAAGTACCGCCAAACGGAACAGAAATTTGGCGAATATGACGCTCTTAAACATTTTATATTCTAGCATTCCTTTTTATACCAATTTTATAATTTACCTTATCAATTTTGTCCACAGATTTAAATCGAATTTTTTATATCTTTATACCTAGTTATAATTTCTGGATTTACTTACATATACTCGTACATATTTACGAGTATTGGCCAAAATAATTATAACTTAAATAATTATAATTTCTCCGTTTCTTTTTTGTGTTTTTATCTAAAATCAAGTAAGTAAATTTTACCTTTTAAAATTTCTCATTGCCAAATTCAATACACGTTTTCATACACGGGTAATATGTTGAATTTTTTGTACAATATTTTTTTTTGCAACTCATTTTAGTTTTTTTTGTCCACTGAGATGTTTTTAATTATTCTAGTATGGATATTTTATCAAAATATGTTTTAAATGTACCCCTGTAATTCTTATACCTATGAGTCGAATTGTCAGGCTATTAAGAATGCTGTAACATAGTAGAACTGAAATAAATCTTTCGCTAGTCCATAGCAAAGGCATTCAATATGTTTTATGTGTGTTTGCTTCGCATTAAATTCGACGAGACTAAGTTAATTATGCAATTTCAATTAGCTCTAATATTTTCCTTGAATTGTTCACATAAATAATTATTTCAAATGATTTCAACGAATTAACGTGTTTGTGTCTTTAAACTATGATAAATTAGTTTTTTTTTAATAATACTTTTGCTGTTCCCCTAATAACCGAGAAAATTGTTTTGACGAAAAAACGAAAAAAATAGTCGGCGTATTTGCAGTCTCAAGTTTCATAATATTATTTATCTATATTTTTCTATATCAAAATTTATCAAAAGTATTTTATTCAGCAATTAAGGTATGAAAACGTTACAGTCAGATATTTATCCAAAAAAATAAACCAATTTCAGAACCCCTCACACGACCAAATAATATAATAATGCTCACAACATCACATTTTAATATAAAGTTAGTGTCATATTTTAACTAACTGTGTAAATTAGTTAGTAATTACATTTTAAAACTTTTAAGAGCGTCGGTGGCGCTGTGGCCTCGGCACTGGACGTGCTTCGAGTAAAATCGGGAGGCCCGCGATCGATTCTGCCATGCACCAATGTGTTTTTCATTTCAAATGTACATTTATCTGACGCTCCTACGGCGAAGGAAAACATCGTGAGGAAACCTGCATACACCTGCGAAGTAATTCAAAGGTGTATGTAAAATCAACCAATCGGCACTGGGCTAGCGTGGTTTGACTAAGGCCTAATCGCCCTATCATATCTGGTTAAGGGTAGGCCCGTGCCCCTCGGTGGCGACGTTTATGAGCTGTGACGATGAAGACTTTTTAGAAGGTTATCGCTTGGCACTGAGAGAATACACATAGCATCACATCATAATTATATTGTAGTCGGGGCCAAGCGATTATCTCCTGGAAAGTCTTTAAAAATGTAAGATAGTTAAAATTTGGCACCGAATACAAAATGAAAATGTAATGTTATGGGTCTTCTTATATTTATTTGTCTTGTTAATGGTTTTGAAGTCGGTTTTATTTTAAAAATAGGTATCTTTTTAAAGTTTTTTTTTGTGAATTTATAATTTCAGCTCACCGAAGCAACTTGAATTACAATTACAACAGTGGGTCAATGCAGCGAATTTTGAAAGTCAACAAAGCTAAGCAGTACGTTCTGTACTGCTAACGTACAGTTTCAGTTTCAAATTGTAAAACATTTAGAAAGATACATTATTACGCACTTATCGTGTATTCCAATCATCGTTCTCATATCCTTCAGCAGGAGAACGAGGAGCTTTTTTTTTTCATTTATATCCTTCTGCTCATCAATTTTAAAAAGCACTCTACTACTAACATTTTAATTTTCTGCTCTCCAGAAGCAACGGATTTAATTAATGGAATAATGAAATATTTCGGTGACGGAACATTTAAAACATGCCATGAATCATTCTATCTTTTAATTTTGTTAATCTCGAAATTATAAGTACCTACCTCGTTTCTAGAAACTTATGTTATAATTAATTGCAGTCCTCCCGGAAAAGAAACAGAACAAACATTTGAGATGTTAAAATTCCAGTTGCCAAATTGTACATTAAATGGAACTTACAAATGGTCATTTACTGGAAAAAATATGAGAAGGGCTGATTTGAGTTCCATTAAATTAAAAGTTTGCACAAGAACATCGATCAGCCAAGCCATAATAAGGAATTTCATTCGTCAAGTTATTTAAAGAAGGAAAATTCTCTGTCTCCTGTTTTTCGATTCTATCATATCGGTTTTCTGTAACAATGAATGGAAAAGGGTAGTTTCAGTAGGACGAATAGTAATAGATGTTTCACCATATCTACCATAGAACTACCCACCTAACTGCAGGCGTAGCACGGGCTGCCAAGACTGGACTTGAGTCACGCATTATCTCACAATTTCAGTGACATTAATCTCTATGTTTTAAAGAGTTGCACGTTGGCGCATATTTAGTGTGACTGACGTGATTAATTTTCTTGACGTTCGTCAAGGAACAGGTGTGACTGAGTTTTATCACAAATTTCTTGGAGTGCTGTGGTTGTACTTTGGAAGATGTAATAACAGTCAGAGAACAAAAAAAATTGTGATAAAACTCAGTCACACGTGTCCCTTGACGAGCGTCAAGAAATTTTTATGACGTCAGTCCCACTTAATACACGCCGCCGTGTTACTCTTTAAGACATAGAAATTAATGTCACTGATATTGTGAGATAATGCGTGACTCGAGTCCAGTCTTGGCAGGCCGTGCTACGCCAGCTGATGGTAGGTATGTACGTGGCTACAGTTACCTATATTACATCTCATTCCTGTAAGTTTCGCAAATATGCAACCCCTACAGGAACCTCGGAATACGTTGCCAACTTGTGACATTAGATAAAATGTCACAGCGCCGAGTAATATCACTGCCATACCCTTCAATCCGGAACACAACAATGCAAGCGCTTGATACGGCGATAGGAGCACAAGGAATAGGCTGTTTTCATTCTCCTACCAGTAGGAGAGTTGCAGTAGGAGCTGGAGGAAACGGGGATTGAATTCACTTTTAATTCACTTTCAATTCGGTGGAAATGATGAGTTTTACGAATTTGGGTGGTTAGACTTGTGACGATCGTTTCAATTTTAATTTTGATGTAATTATGATTTGTAATTTTATGCGTGGACATTCACCGTGGCAACAATACAAGACTGTGACTAGTATTATGTTATCTGTGACTGTGATGACTATTTTTTGTACTGCACATTGACGTATATGTACGCCAATGGTAAAACACAGTAAGGTTTCTAGGGGACTCCCATAGTGGGTGGAGAGGTTATGGAGGGCGGTCAGTTGGGTATTGGACACTAGTGAAAATACTGCTGGTGGACCAGATTTCTACGGCATACCTTAAAGCAGTCTAGTCAGTTGAGCCCTTTGCCATTGTGAATTATCTCGCCTTTCAAAAAGGGGGCTAATGATATAAGGTCGTTTCGGTGGTTTTAAGAGGATTCAGAAAACAGGAAAAGTGGAACAAAATCTAGTCGAATAATGGAAATTACGTAGGGCTTTGTCTAATGTGTGCGCCTTATGGTGTATGTACGTAGGTACATACACGTTGCTATAAAACAAGTGGTATCCAGTTTATGTTGGTATTTCACGCGTTACAGTTTCAAATCAAAAATTCGTTACAGACATGCATTTAGCGTTTTAGTAGACGCCAATTATTCTAGAGATTTTGGTTAAATTATTCATTGTGTCATTTCCTGTGGTCTACACCAAAGAGTATATAATCACTCCGTTTTAGTCCACACAAGGAATTTTGTCCTACGCAACTAGAAGGTTCACTACAAGACCTTTGTTATACCTGCCAACTAAGTTGGCAAACAAGCCCATCTGATGGTAAGTGGCAACAGTCACTATAGAACATGTGACTCTTTTTAAGATTCGGAGCAAATCTGCAAATCCCACTAGAACCACAGTGTACGTTGCCAACTTGTAAGATGTTAATATCAGGGTTCCCAGTAATTTCACTGCCATATTACCCATCAAACCGGAACACAGCAATGCAAGCATTGCTGCTTTGCAGCAAACATAGGTAAGATAGTGTTTTGTGTGTAGTATGTTACGCGATTACTCCGCCAATTCTGAACCGATTTTCAAAATTCTTTTTATACTCGATATAGTCTTGGAGTGGTTCCAAGGTCAGCAAAGTCAGGACCTGATTATGGGATCCCATGAAAACCGACTCCAAAAACACTGAAAGTTAATAATAATATAAGAATAGGTATACATACAACATCTCACTTCTATATTGAAGTCGGTGCCAAACGTTGATCTCCTAGAAAGTCCTAAAATTTGGCACCAACTTCAATATAGAAGTGTGATGTTGTGTGTACCTATTCTTATATTATATGTAACTTTTCAGTGTTTTTGCTTTTTAGTTTTTTCGGCGGTTCAATTTTTTGTTAAAAAGTTTTTATTTTATATTTTTTTGTGACTTTCATCTATTAATTTTACAATCAGTGAGTGAATCATCAATTATCCCCCGTTTTTGTACTTTTAGGGTTGGATTTTTTTTTTCAAATTTATATGGAACCACCCTCGGGGTATACCCTTTCCAATAAAAAAATAACCATCAAAATCGGAGTTCTCTGTAAAAAGTTATGCGTGATCATACATAAAAAAAATATACGCATCGAATTGAGTACCTCCTCCGTTTTTTCGTCGGTAAAAAAAATGATTTTTCATTACTCACACTCTGAAAGTAGGTCTGAAGTTGCCTGAGGAGTGGGTTGAAAGTAATACTTTTCAGCCCTAGGGAGAATTACTTTCAACTGACAGCTGCTGTCAAATTTTAAAAAAGAAACTAGTTCTAAAATCCCATACACCCACTCAATTACAGCGCGGTGTAAAATTGAAATAACATCATGTTAAGAATTTAAAGAATATAATTTCTACACCTGGTATCTTTAAAAGTAGAAATAAATTGTATGACTTATATGAAATTTAGGCTACCTCCAATGATCCAAATGTATTTGAGTATGTAAAAAAATATGCTAGATTATTTAAAAAAGTTTGTTTAGAAGCAAAAGCTAATTATATTAAGTCAAAAATAGTGAACTCTAATAATAAAATACAAACTACTTGGAAAGTTATAAATAAAGAAACATGTAAAATGAGGTCTCATGATTGCACATTCGAACTGAAGATTGGAGATAGTTACATCAATACGGATATAGCAGTAGCAGATGCATTTGAAACATTTTTTTCAAATATACCTATTACTACAACAAGCAAATTGGATTCTTCCAAACATCTCGCCGAAACTCTCCTCTTAACAAGCGTAGAAAAATGTGAAAAAGCGTTTAGTTTTCAGTACATTGAACCTGAAACAATTATTAAAACCTCCAAACAACTTAAGATAAAAAAGACTGAGGATCTTTGGGGACTCTCGACACATGTACTGCAACCTATCATATCTGCTATAGCAGTGAATTTAGCATTTTTAATAGATGCATCGATGCAAATGAGTTTCCTGATTTAATGAAGTACAGTAAAATCGTACCTTTGTTCAAAACAGGTATTAAAAGTGACCCTTCTAATTTTCGACCTGTCTTCTTACTTCCAGTAATTGGTAAAATTTTTGAGAAAATATTATTTAATCAATTGGTTGTACATTTTACAGATAATAAATTACTTCACAACAAACAGTTTGGTTTCACTAAGGATGAGGAAGGAGTACAACTGATGCTGCAGTTGCGTTAATGAAACATATTTTCGATGCGTGGGAACACAAACATGATGCGATAGGTATTTTTTGTGATTTATCAAAGGCTTTTGACTGTGTTGATCATGGGACCTTATTATTGAAATTAGGACATTATGGTGTCTCTTGTAACTCACTTAGCCTTTTGAGTTCTTACCTCACTGGCGGACTTCAAAAAGTTACTGTTAATGGTTTTAATTCTTCAGGTGCCCCCCATACTCATGGGTGTTCCCTAAGGCTCAATATATTAGGACCTCTTTTGTTCCTGATATATGTAAATGACCTTCCCTACTTGGTTGAAGATCATTGTGAGATAGTACTTTTTGCAGATGACACTTCATTAATATTTAAAAGTAATAGACATAAACAATCACTTGACGTTATAAATGGTACTCTTGCTAAAATTTTACACTGGTTTACAAGTAATAACTTGTTGCTCAATGCAAAGAAAACAAAATGTGTAAAATTTACAATGCCCAACGTAAGACAAGTAGACACTTCTATTAGTATTAACGGTGAAATTATTCAAGCTGTCAATTCTACAGTATTTTTAGGAATAACTCTAGATTATAAGCTACAGTGGGGTCCTCACATTGCCGCCTTGGCAGGAAAACTTAGCTCATCTGCTTATGCGGTTAGAAAGAAAGAGAACTAACTGATGAGCAAACTGCACGATTGGTTTACTTCAGTTACTTTCATAGTATTATGTCATACGGTCTACTGTTGTGGAGCTCGGCTGCAGATATTGACACGATTTTTATACTACAGAAAAGAGCTATTCGTGCTATCTACAACCTTAGGCCCCGTGACTCACTAAGAGATCTTTTCAAACAAATTAATATATTAACAATAGCTTCTCAATATATTTATGAGAATATCATGTACATACGCAAAAACTTAAATTCATTTATAAAAAATAAAGATAAACAATATAAAAAGATAAACTTGCTGTGCCAACACTTAGGCTCAATAAAGTCAGTAGATCATTTGTAGGTAAAAGTGTAATAGTACATTGTTACCCTAGGGGTGAAAGTAACTTATTTAGTCCCGAGACGATGTTTGGCGATCAATTGGTGCTCTCGCTACGCTCGGGCGCCAAACAACGTCTCGGGACTAAATAAGTTACTTTCACCCCTGGGGTAACAATTTACTATTAAATATCTAATATTCATCTAACTTGTTGCTCAATGCAAAGAAAACAAAATGTGTAAAATTTACAATGCCCAACGTAAGACAAGTAGACACTTATAGAAGTGTCTACTATAAGTGTCTTACTGTAGAATTGACAGCTTGAATAATTTCACCGTTAATACTAATAGTAGTATTAACGGTGAAATTATTCAAGCTGTCAATTCTACAGTATTTTTAGGAATAACTCTAGATTATAAGCTACAGTGGGGTCCTCACATTGCCGCCTTGGCAGGAAAACTTAGCTCATCTGCTTATGCGGTTAGAAAGAAAGAGAACTAACTGATGAGCAAACTGCACGATTGGTTTACTTCAGTTACTTTCATAGTATTATGTCATACGGTCTACTGTTGTGGAGCTCGGCTGCAGATATTGACACGATTTTTATACTACAGAAAAGAGCTATTCGTGCTATCTACAACCTTAGGCCCCGTGACTCACTAAGAGATCTTTTCAAACAAATTAATATATTAACAATAGCTTCTCAATATATTTATGAGAATATCATGTACATACGCAAAAACTTAAATTCATTTATAAAAAATAAAGATAAACAATATAAAAAGATAAACTTGCTGTGCCAACACTTAGGCTCAATAAAGTCAGTAGATCATTTGTAGGTAAAAGTGTAATAGTACATTGTTACCCTAGGGGTGAAAGTAACTTATTTAGTCCCGAGACGATGTTTGGCGATCTATTGGTGCTCTCGCTACGCTCGGGCGCCAAACAACGTCTCGGGACTAAATAAGTTACTTTCACCCCTGGGGTAACAATTTACTATTAAATATCTAATATTCATCTAATCTTAAGAACGTGTATTTACTAATAATTTATTTATTAATCAATATTTGAAATGAACTTTAATTTCGTTTTAAGTACTATATAGTTCAAACATTAAAGAGTACGTTTACTATCATATTTTAATGGCGTTAACCTTGGCTATCAATCGTCTATCTATCCTAATATTAGCCATTAAGATAGGCTTAATAAGTACTTTTCATTACTCATACTCTGAAAGTAGGTCTGAAGTTGCCTGAGGAGCGGGTTGAAAGTAATACTTTTCAGCCCTAGGGAGAATCACTTTCAACTGACGGCTGCTGTCAAATTTTAAAAAGAAACAGTTCTTTTTTTCACATTTTTATTGTTCCGACTTTCTATACAGCCACTCAATTACAGCGCGGTGTAAAATTTAAATAACATAATGTTAAGTATTTAAAGAATATATGTTTAAATGACTTTATTATAATTTATTTTCAACTATTTCTTTAAAATAACCTTTAAAATAACATAGATTTGGGCAAAATCTTTACCATTTTTTAAATTATGAAAATGAAAAATAATGGCTGAATAGCTGGCCGGCCACAGAAAAAAAACCAAATAAGCGGGAAAACGGCAATGCGATCTTCATTTGTTTTTTCCATTTGTATAGTTTTGTTAATATTTCCGTATAGCAGAGATTTGTATTAACTGTTAATTATATTTCTATAACATTGTGTTAATAATTAACACAATGAGTTCATCTGATTCAGATATGGAGTTAACGCCTGATTTTATAAGAGAAAGAGGGCGAAAGCAGAAGTTGTTGATTTATGTAAAATCAAATTTACACGTTTTTTCTTTAGCTAAATTATTGTTTAATTTTTACTTTCCTTGTATTCGTAATGAAAAGCACAGTGTTTACCTCGGGTTAAAGACTTATTTAGTCCCTCGAACTATTGGTGCCCTCGCTACGCTCGGGCGCCAAACACCGTCTCGGGACTAAATAAGTTACTTTCACCCCTGGGGTAACAATGTACTATTTGTTTTCTCTTTATGATCAAAAGGCGCGTTTGTACTAATCATGTCTCGGGCTGAACAGCCTCGTGAGTTGTAACCAACATAACGCAGTTAAATCGTAATGTTCTATTAAATAAAAAATATTATTTATTTAAACAAAAATCCTACTGTTTTTAAGACAACCTTTTGCTGATTTAATTTAATTTTACCCTATAGATTTACTTCAAACACTTTTTCGATATATCTATCTGTTAGAAAAATGACACTTTATGATACATAGAGCAGCTCATAAAACACGCGTATGTTACAGCGCAATTAATAATCATGTCAGTCCAATTAATGTGACTGTTATTATAAATAGGTGACTTTATGAAATTAAATTAAACTACTACAAACAAATTTGTAAATTAATACAACTATATTTATTTCAGGAAGATTACAATCAAAAAGATAATTTTATTATTTGTAATATTTAAAAAGTCGTTGAAACAACTTTATAATATGCCTTATTATTTTTTTTTACTTTTTCAATTTTAAATCTTACCTAAATCTACCTATATTCAGCATCATAGCATGAATAACATAGTTTTTAACCGACTTCAAAAAAGGAGGAGGTTCTCAATTCGATGCGTATGTTTTTTTTGTGTGTATGTTACGCGATTACGCCGCCAGTTGTGGACCGATTTTCAAAATTCTTTTTGTATTCGATAAAGTATAATCCAAGGGTGGTCCCATGGTAACCAAAGTTAGGATCTGATGATAGGATCCCATGAAAATCGAGGAAAACCCTTAAATTTTAAGGTGTTTCCAACGTGTTTTGTGTGTATGTTACGCGATTACTCCGCCAATTGTGGACCGATTTTCAAAATTCTTTTTGTATTCGATAGAGTATACTCCTAGGGTGGTCACAAGGTCAGACATGACAGGATATAACCGAAGACAGGATCTGATGATGGGATTCCATGAAAATTGAGGGAAACACAAATTAAATACCAGCTCATCGAAGGTGAGCTGGTATTTAATTAGGGTTTCTTTCACTAAAAAGATTACATTCACTAAAAAGTTAAAAATAAGATGTTGTCTGTACCTATTCTTATATTATTTTTAACTTTTCAGTGTTTTTGAAGTCGGTTTTTATTTTTTGTAAAATATTTTTTCTAGAAAAGGTTGCAGCCAGTAAACTGAACACAGCTTATATTAGTTTTAAGATTTTTAGAGATATAGAAAATTAATGGGAATCCATCATTTTATCGCAATTCCTTTCAACGATTTTCATTACCCATAAAACGAATCGCAGAACTTTTTTTTCAATATTTACAAACCCTAGAATTAGGTTACATCGCATTTTCGTTTCCTCGAATATTTGTTATCTAGTTACAAACACAGTTCATCGTTATTTTTTTTCATGTTTTATACATTTCATCGAAATAATGTTACATCGAAGTTTTGTTACCCATATTTTTTTACTTCAAAAAAAGTGATTGTATATGTAGATATGTAGGTATACGTAGAAACTGTAGGCGGCTCAAAAAAAGGTAGCGAGGAGCGAAGCGACGAGCGTAGGTTTGAACATGAACCAAGCGCGCGAGCCGAGCGAGCGAAGCGAGCGTGCCGCGGCATCGGCCGGCGAAGCGCCAGAAACGACTTTATGTGTATTCTCGATATTGCATACTTATTGCTTGTGGAAACTGCTAATTTTGAGGTTAGTTTTTTCAAATGTTAAATGCTCATATTTCTGGAAGTATGTACTTCCTCACCCTGTACTGCGATATAAAGTTGTTATGTGATAAAGTATTACGGGTTTTGATACATATTGAAACATGTTTTTACGAATAGTTTCATCGATAACTTAATACTTTACGAAATGTAGGTTCGATATACCGTTTTTCTGGTAATCAAAACAACTTTAAAAGATTTTTTTAAGAAACGTTTTTCGATGATATAAAACAGCGATGATTAAAAATTCGATAAATTGAAAAAATATATATATTAAAAATCATGGAATCATCATCATCATCTCATCATCTAAGCCTTTTCTTCCACCATGGCGGTGTAGGCCTCCTTCAACTTTCTCCATTCCGTTCTGTTTTGGGCCACTCTAATCTAGTTCGTGCCCACTATCTTGACGACTCCCAGCGATTCTTAGCACCCCTGGCCAGGCTCACACTCACGCTGCTGCTTTTGCTGAGTGCTACCTGTCCGCTGGGAACTCGGGGCCATCTATTTCTTTGTCTTTCCATTTGTGAAGGGGTTAGGCATGTTAACTCATCCGTTTGCCCACCACGTCTTGATGAGTGGGAAGTAATCCAACTTAGGACTGTGGATGCTACCGTTGGCCCCTGAAGGGCTCTTCCGCTACCAATCCTGGGTGACTCCTCCTTCCCTGAAGCTCACCAAATCAACGAGCCACATACTCGTAGCAATGCCTCATTAATTCCTCCTGTCTCTCGTCAGTTCGTTGACCTTAATTCCCACTGGGATTTTCACCCAATCTTCCTCAAGGTTGTTCAACTTAACGGGGTCTACCGCGTGAAGGTGAGAGTGGAGTTGAGGTGCCAGAGGCTAGAGAAGTCCTCTTCTGGAATTCTTGTGTTACGCATGACACCCCCTTAGACCCCTGCTGCCCCTGTTTTCGGTAAAATTAAAATCGATATCAAAAAATCTGTATTCCGATAGACACCCAAACTAATTTACACGACAAAATCATCGCACGTTAAATAATAAAGGGCGACAGATTGAAAACTGTTGAGTCGGAATTTAAAAACAATACGCCATGTTTATTTGTCTATACTAAAATTATATAGAGGAAAGATTTGTTTGTTTGTATTGAATAGGATCCGAAACTATTAGACCGATTTGAAAAATTCTTTCACACTGAGAATCCCACGTTATCCTTGGTGAACATAGGCTATAATATTATTTTCCCGTAGGAAAAATAAAAAATTCCCACGGGCAAACTAAAATAACGCGGGCGAAGCTGCGAGCGGGAAGCTAGTAAGCGATAAGTTTATTTGAATACAATATTTAAGCTATTTATTTTTATGTTAACTATCATAGTTATTAATAATCATCAGTATCTCACCGGTCAGTATTACGATACATTAATCACCGAGTGAACTGACTATAGGTCAGTATTACATGGCGTTGTAGTTATATATGTATTGGCTTTGAGCAAAATGTTAAGATCGTCGTCGTCTGTATTTTTCTCGGAGCTAGTATGGTAATGACCGTCCTGCCTTCGCGAAGACAAATTAAAATCGTCTCATTCTGTGCACTCCTCGATACAAACAACATCGTATCGTAAAATGAAATTAATATAAATTAGTTTTTTTAATTCACGGCGTAAATATGAAGACGTTGCATATGTGTGTACTGACCAAGCCACGATAACCTTTATTATGACCGAATAAAATCTAAAATCTTAGCTAGTTTTGTGCTAGTGGTTAATGTGTGAACTGTTAATTTGTTGTACTGGTGTTAATAGATCTGATATGTGGTTTGGTGGTGGCAAAAGACGAATCAGCTGTGGCTACTGTGTGTAACTGTACTACTGTCACCGTTGTTTGTTGAGATGGTTAAATTTTCTATATGTGCCGCCCTGTTGGCGCTTCTTTTGCCGGTGAAATCATGTAAGTGATAATTTAATACACTCGCACGAAATGATGATCGTTCAATAATAATTAGTGTAATCTAAAAAGTCTAATTAGTCACCGACGTGCGATTATTTGCGGGTACCCATGAATTTATAAACTAATCGTTTAAGCACAAAGCTTTGAAACAATGCATGTTAATTATCTGTTTTTTTTTCTATTTTGTTAAATTTGTGTGTTGTAAACTATTAATGACGATAACAACCGTTGTAGGATGATTACTTTTATCACTATAACTATTGATTCATCTTTCAATCAACCTTGCTATTTGACCTTAAGTTTATTTCTAATCGTTAATGGTAGCATCATTGCCTCGTAAAAATTATGCAAATGGATCATAAATTATGTGTTCAAAGAAAAAAAATGTTCATAATTAATAAATAGTACTTATATTTAAACAGTACAGTTGTCTAAATAATGACAATTTCAGATCCAAAACAGTTAAGTGGAATCTACTTATCTGTGCAAATAATTATTTGTCTATCTTGATATGCCATGGCGGTACTTTGAATATGCTTACACTAGCCTATTTCGTATTTGATCGAATAGGTACAGGTTTTTGTGTATTATTTCCTCTAATACGTACTTTTTGCGTATCTTCGGAATCATTTGCATTTTTTGTATTTTGTGGTATACCTAATTATAGATTATGTAGGTAACCAATATACACCTTATTTGAACTATGCTAATTATTTTTCGTGAGTAGGTACTATAAATTATGTTAGTCTATTCAATTCGCTTTGGTAGGCACACTTACTCAATAGTTGTACTGCACTGTCCTTTTTAACCGACTTCAAAAAAGGAGGAGGTTCTCAATTCGATGCGTATGTTTTTTTTTGTATGTGACGCGATTATGCCGCCAATTATAGACCGATTTTCAAAATTCTTTTTCTATTCGATAGAGTATACTCCAAGGTTGGTCTCAAGGTTACTAATGTTAGGATCTGATGATAGGATCTCATAAAAATCGAAGGAAACCCTTAAATTTTTAGGTGTGTGCAACGTGTTTTGTGTGTATGTTACGCGATTACTCTGCCAATTGTGCTCCGATTTTCAAAATTCTTTTTGTATTCGATGGAGTATACTCCTGGGGTGGTCCCAAAGTTACCAAAGTCAGGATTTGATGATGGGATCCCATAAAAATCGAGGGAAACTCTAATTTAATACCAGCTCACGGAAGGTGAACTGGTATTAAATTCACTAAACAGATTTCATTCACTAACAAGATAAAAATAAAAATATTTTACAAAAAATAAAAACCGTCTTCAAAAACACTGAAAAGTTAAAAATAATAACAGAATAGGTACAGACAACAGCACACTTCTATTTTGAAGTCTGTGCCGAATTTTAACTTTCTAGGAGATCATCGTTTGGCACCGACTTCAATATAGAAGTGTGATGTTGTCTGTACCTATTCTTATATTATTTTTAACTTTTCAGTGTTTTTGAAGTCAGTTTTAATTTTTTGTAAAATATTTTATTTACTTGAATCTGAATGTACGTTTTTTTATTCCGACACTGATTTTGGGTACCAGGCATACTTACCAAGTTAAACTTTATTTAATATTTTTCCCTCAATTTTATATTCTTCAGTACCTAATTCTTCAGTAACGATATGAAATACTCGCATATCATGTATAACATCTCCCATTATAGTGCTGTCTAGTCGACTACCTAATTCGTTTTGTGTTTTGTTTGCTATTGATATATGTAAAAAGTCTATGTATGGTTATATACCCGCTACGTAGTATACATATATTAGTTAATGTGTTTGCGTAGTGTATGTCTTGTAGCCTACTAGAATTGCCTATTCTGTATGATACACAGTCAAAATAAACACATCGTATTGTGTAATTGCCAAGTTATTTATTTTGTAAATGGCAAACATTTTGCAAATATCCAATGAATTTTTAAGATATAAGAATCTGTGCGTTGGCGTTAAGTTCATCATCACAGCTCATATACGTCCCCACCGAGGGGTTCGAGCCTACCCTATGTTAGGGTGATTAAGCCTTAGTCAACCACGCTGGCCCAGTGCGGATTGGTCGACTTCACATACACCATTGAATTTCTTCGCAGATGTATGCAGGTTGCCTCACGATGTTTTCCTTCACCGTAGGAGCGTCAGACAAATGTACATATGAAATTCGAAACGAAAAACACATTGGTACATGGCGGGGCTCGAACCCCGACCTCCCGATTGGAAGGCAAGTGCCGAGTCCACAGCGCCACCGACGCAGCGTTAAGTTCATTCAACCCTTTTTTAACCTTGCGCTTGGGAAGATGCAAGGTTATGTCGGAGTCTCTGCGATCCTTGGGGGCAGGGTGCCTCTAGCCAGGAACTACGGCCTACCGACTTCAACCTACCCACCACTCACATAGTACGCCCTGGCGCGAACTCTTCCATTATCGTCGCATCCTTCTCATCTGAGGAGGTCATAGGATTCCTTTCGGACACTTCCATGGCCTACATTTTTATATTGAAGTTTAAGTAACTACGATGGTTGTTCTTCTATTTTAACACTTTCCAGGTACCTATCATTTCTTGACAGCGACTTCAATATAAAAAAGTGATGTTGTATTGTATGTATTCTTGTATTACTTTTGACTTTTTGGTATTTTTGAAGTCTGTTTTTAATTTTTGTAAAATATTTCAATCTTTTTTGGAAAATGTATGCATGTGTATTAGAATTTGATCCAAGATAAACACCAGCATTAGTTAAATGTTTTTCGCTCCAACCAGTATCGAAAGAATTATTCCCAAACTATAAACAACCTAATTACGTTCCAATAGCCAGATGACCTGGAGTCACTTAAAAGAATAGAACTTCGCCTCAATAAGCTCCCATTATACTGAAAAAATTATGCTCTAACTCCTTCAGAAATCCTTCAGAAAGGTTTCATCATATTTATTATCATCATATTATTGCCATTATAATATTATTATGATACCAGTCGCAAGATAAATAACCAGTCGTAAAAACCTGGATATTTTCAGAAAAGACAAAACACATTGGCGTGCCTATGAAATTTAAGGGTTGTCCTCGATTTTTCTAGGATCTTATCATCAGATCATGACTTGGTGACAGTGGAACCACCTCAGGAGTATACTATTTCGAATACAATAAGGATTTTGAAAATTAACCCCTTAAATAGCGGAGTAATCGGTGAACATTGAACATATATAAAAAATAGACACAGTCGAACATAGAACCTCCTCTTTTTTGAAGTCGGTTAAAAAATAAATTAAAGCAAATTTAACAAAAAAATAATTTAAAGATAAGTAAGAAATGTTATGTTCTTGACTTTATTAATTGATACAGATAGTACATGATTTTAACTCTTTAATTCATTCGAAGAAAAGCGGTTTCTTCTCAAGCGATTTTCGTATCGCCTTGGCGTATCGTACAATATTTCAATAAAAATATTGGAAAATCTAATATAGTTTGTAAAATTGTAGTGCTCCGTTAGTGCATGCCAAGGCCAGTCTACAAACGTGACTCTCTAAAATGTGTCCGATTGTGGTGACAAAAATCTGGTAACGTTTAATAATTAATGGGTCTTTGAAGAATTATTCTTCAAAGACCCAGGCATGTCTCTTCACTGCCAAAAAGAGCTCTTTTGACTTGGCTCCCACCCTCCGGAATGCACCTGTTGTAATAACCGACCACCTCAAATTTCTTCGTATGCAACTATCATCCAACCTGAACTTCGGAGGATATATAAATATATAAGGTCCAGGACAAAAACCGCTTCCAAAATATTAGGTATTCCTTCAAAGTCCGCAAAAACTTTTCACCTCACGGCTCGTACTGAGCCTCTATGCAGCTCAGGTTCGTTCCTGTGTGGAGTGCTGCTCCCATCTGTGTAACAGATCAGCTGGATACCAGCTCGAAGCCTTGGACTCCATACACAATAAGTGTGCTAGAAAAATGATTGATGATGAATCGTTTGTATCTAAAAAGCTTCTCGAAAAAGACCCTCGAACATCACCGACTAGTCGCAAGCCTTTCTATATTCTACAGGTGGCATTTCGGCGAGTGTGCTCAAGAATTGGATAATTTAATACCATCAGCACCATTTCGTCATCGGACAACACGATGTGGCGAGGGTTTCTATCCCTATGTAGTCGACATTCCACCCATTCGTACCAAACGAGTTGCTTCCTCGCTTATCATGCGAACTGAAAAGTTATGGAGTGATCTTCCTACATCTATGTTTCCAATTAAATATAATTTGGGGATTTTTAAAGCAAGAGTGAGCAGGCACTACTTCATTTTGCGTGCTCCACCTTGAACCACATCTTCACTTTCCATCAGGCAAGATTGTGGTCAAACCCACTCAAGTCTAACTTAAAAAAATCGTAAAAAAAACTTAAAAAATCATCATATTTGTATTCGCGTTCTATTAGTAATACTACCTTTTTTTTTTTTTTTTTTTTTTTTTTTTTCGGGGGGAAATGCGTAATCGCACCGTACCCGCCGTTGGCTGGACGGCGGGCGTGTGTGGGGCTAGCCCGGCAGAGTGCCAGGCCGACCCACTAAAACCCCCCGGTGTTCTCCGTGCCCTTATGGGCGCGCATGGTAAGGTCCACACTGCGACTACCACTACCAGCGCGCCCGGATTAGTAATACTACCTGACGTTTTCCACACATCAAACACTTCGGAAAATTTGTACATCGCTTGCTACTATGCACTTCTTTCAGACATAAAAAAATCAATTTCTCTTCCTTAATAGGTATATCTATCGAGCAACATGGCAGCATATTTATCCTTAGTAACTTTCAAAGATTCTAACTAAAGCTTGTAACTTGTAGAGAGTTTGTTAAAGAGCTCTTGCGAAGACAAATTAGCAATATTTAACCACTTTTACAGTTTTTTTTTCTCTCAGTGTATATGTGTATATGTGCATACAAATTCATATTTTCGTAAAGCGCTTAAACTTAAACTAAAAATAATACTGACGATGAATTTCACAAAAAAAAAACCACATAAATATCGACCGAAGTTGTGACGTGATATCAGCTTGTTTTTAGATCATGATTGTTGACAAACATAAATTACTGCTTATTGTTAATAATAATTCGGAACGACCGGCCTACGTCAGCATAATGAAAAATAGCAGAAGCCTGATTGTGCATTACTAGGACGCTGATAAATGTTAAAATTTATTATATGGGCTCGTTCATACACGCACTTAATCACTATGAAACAATCACTGATTTAAAGTCGATTAATTCTGAATGAGACAATATTAATGCTTCGTGTTTATATTTCAATTATCAATTAAAACTAATCATTATCGTCTGCCTATATCTGTCTGCCTTGACGACAAATTCATATCCAACTTTAGAAAATAAATAATAATGAACACTTGAACGAAGAAATTATTTCTTAGAAATGGCTTGCTGGTTTCGTACAAAGATCATGGAATTCTCAATCGTCACTGATTACGAAACTATATAGTTTTCGAAAGATGGCCGAAGGGAGAATAACGTCATATTATGTAAATACTGTTCAAATTATACTTAGTTACAGTTACGATACATACTTTTAGTATCAAAAAAAAGAAACATTCTTCAAATCAAAAGGCAAATTGCACAATACTCAAACCGATTTTTGACCGACTGAAAAAAAATATTTTACAAAAATAAAAACCTACTTCAAAAACACTGAAAAGTGAAAAATAATATAAGAATAGGTACAGACATCATCACACTTCTATATTGAAGTCGGTGCCAAACGATGATCTCTTAGAAAGTGTTAAAATTTGTTTTCTTCGATTTTCATTGGATCCCATGATCAGATCCTGACTTTGGTGACCTTGGGACCACCCCAGGAGTATACTCTATCGAATACAAAAAGAATTTTGATAATCGGTCCATAATTGGCGGAGTAATCGCGTAACATACACACAAAACACGCTGGACACACTTTAAAATTTAAGGGTTTTCCTCGATTTTCATGGGATCCCATCATCAATTTCTTACTTTGGTGACAATGGGTCCACCTCAGGAGTATATTCTATCGAATAAAAAAATTCAAATTTTTTTATCGGTCCTCAATTGGCGGAGTATTCGCGTAACATAAACAAAAAAGAAACAAAAGAAAAACATAATACGCATCGAATTGAGAACCTCCTCCTTTTTTGGAGTCGGTTAATTAGAGGACTTCACAGAAACAAGTTCTCGAAGAGCTTTATAAGCGAATGCGAAAATATGCGCCAGAAACGGTCATACCTTTTGATTGCATTAACTTACAAGTAGGCAGAGATTTAAATCTCTGCAAGTAGGTATGATTTTTAACGGACAGACTAACAACAAAGTTGTCCTTCAAGGGCTCCGTTTTTACAAGCTTTTATTTACCTGTCGCGGTGTCTGTAATGAAATCTTGCAAGTTAAAGGAGGATGCCCGATTTTTCCCCACTTTCAAGGTTGATGACCAATAAAGCGGTATTTCTAATTAAATATATTTTATCAAAACATGATTTTTCAGGATAATATAAAACAGATAGAAGTTACGGTTTTTTTTCGGTAAAAAATTAAAGACACATGCATTTCCTGTTACAAAATGGCAACTACTTACATATTTATGCATTTTTTCGTTGTAGCTATAATAACACATTTTTCAATGTTATGCATTACTTATTTCTTTCATTACATTTGAAATATTTATTTCTAATAAATTATAAACTATATTACATTGTGATTATATTTCATCATTTTCAATTAAATAGCATTTTCTTGCATTGACAAAAGGTTGACAGATCGCATAGAATATAAAACCCCGTTTTCCACCTAAGCAAGCATGCTCTGACGATAGTCAAAAACCTTAGAGCATTTACCCTTTATAAAACTAATGAATCGCGATGATGTTGAATATGCTGTAAATATGTACTTAGGTGGAACTAAAATAAGTCGCAGTACCCTTTGTTGCTTGTCACGTCACGTTGCATTCTTTGCGATTTTTGTTACAAATTTGATTCCTTATTGTTGATAATACTGGATATCAATAGGTAAGTATATAGATAGTATTTTAACTGACTTTTAAAGATCGAAAGTTCAGCATAACTAGTATGACGTCTTGCAACTATATGAGTCGCTTAGGTTAGATTAGGAGCAATTTTTATGAATATCTACAAAACTGCAGCTTTAATTAAAAAAACAATACTTGTTTTCTACTCAATGACGAAAAACGTTTAAAATGAGCTTAGAGTTGTTTGTGTTCATGGAAATTTGTAAGTGAGCAAGTCTCCATACAAAAGTGGGCATCGTCCTTTGAGCCACTTCCCGACCCGGTCTCTGATTGAGCTGAAATTTTGGATGCATAAGTATGTACGAGTATATCGCGTGACAATGCAATATTATCCATACTAATATTATAAATGGGAAAGTGTGTGTGTGTTTGTTTGTCCGTCTTTCACGGCAAAACGGAGTGACGGATTGAAGTGATTTTTTAAGTGGAGATAGTTGAACGGATGGAGAGTGACATAGGCAACTTTTTGTCTCTTTCTAACCCCCCACTTCCCTAAAATGGGGGGTGGAAGTTTATATGGAGCATTCCGCAATGTTCAAGGTAGAAAGCTAAAAATTGGTATGCGAACTATTTGTGACTAACAAAAAAATCGTGCATTTTACAGTTTTCAAGGTAGGAAGCTAAAAATCGGTACACAGACTCTTTGTTACCAACGAAAAATACCTGCCTTATTTTTTTTTTAATCTTCGGTTTTACCCCGAATTTAACGCGAGCGAAGCCGCGGGTAAAGGCTAGTGATGATATAAAAGCTGGTATTTAAAAAAGTTTTATTTAAATAATTTTACTTATTACAAGCTTTTATTTACTTTCACTTGTCCGGTGTCTGCAATGAAATCTTGCAAGTTAAAGGACGATGCCCACTTTTGTATGGAGACTTGCCCCACTTACAAATTTCCATGAACAGAAACAGCTCTAGGCTCATTTTAAACGATTTTCGTAATTGAGTAGAAAACAAGTATTGTTTTTTTAATTAAAGCTACAGTTTCGTAGATATTCATAGAAATTGCTCCTTATCTAACCTAAGCGACTCATATAGTTGCAAGACGTCAAACCAGTTATGCTGAACTTTCGATCATTAAAAGTCAGTTACAATAATATTATCAATATACTTACCTATTGATATCCAGTATTATCAACAATAAGGAATCAAATGTGTAACAAAAATCGCAAAGAATGCAACGTGACAAGCAACAAAGGGAACTGCGACTTATTTTAGGCGCGTTCCACCTAAGTACAGATTTGCACTATATTCAACATCATCTCGATTCATTAGTTTTTTATAGGGTAGAATGCTTTAAGGTTTTTGATCATCGTCAGAGCATGCTTGCTTAGGTGGAAAACGGGGTTTTATATATTCTATGCGATCTGTCAATCTTGTGTCATTGCAAAAAAATGCTATATAAATTTATATAATTGAAATGATGAAATGTAATCACAATGTAATTATTTATTTATTACATTTAATAATTTATAATAAATAAATAATTAAAATGTAATGAAAAAAATAATGCATAACATTGAAAAAGGTGTTATTGTAGCTAAAACGAACAAATGCATAAATATGTAGTTGTTATTTTGTAACAGGAAACGCATTAATAAGTCTTTAATTTTTTGCCGAAAAAAACCGTACCTTCTATCTGTTTTATATAATACTGAAAAATCATGTTTTGATAAAATATATTTAATTAGAAATACCGATTTATTGGTCATCAACCTAGATAGTGGGGCAAAATCGGGCATCCTCCTTTGAGCCACTTCCTGGTTTCCGATTGAGCAGAAATTTTGCATGCATAATATGTACGAGTACTTATATAGCGTGTATTATCACCAAAATAATTTTTCAATTCGGACCAGTAGTTCGTTCGCGTGGCATTAGCGCGTTCAACCAAACAACAAACAAACTTTTCAGCTTTATAATATTAGTAAAGATAGTATAGATATTATAATATACTTACTAGCTGTGCCCGAGAACATCGTTTCGCCTTCTAAAAGACTTCAATGTGTTCTTAGTTATATCTACTTCATTTTTCCCGTTTTAGCAATATTTTTCGTTGATTCTCCTCTCCTATTGGTGGTAGCGTGATATTACAATAAGCCTAAAGCCTTCCTCGATAAATGGACTATCCAACACAAAAATATTTTTTCTACACGGACCAGTAGTTCCAGAGATTATCGCGTTCAACCAACCAAACAAACAAACAAACAAACAATCGAACAAACTCTTCAGCTTTATAATATTAGTAAGTATAGCTAGATATAGGTATAGGTGTCTGGGAAAAAATCTGAAAACGGTAAATATGTACCTTATACAAGTTTATTTTTCTATGTAGTTACTAAAGAAATTTTGTGTGCTTGTTCAAACAAGTAAACTGAACAACTTTCACTGTGGGACCAACTTTGAAATCGTAAAAATAAATCAGCTGTTCCATACAAATGTTCCACATTCACTGAACCTTTAGATGTATGCAACAGCTGAATTTTTTTTTTGCGATTTCAAAGTTGGTCCCTAGTGAAAGTTGTTCAGTTTGCTTGTTTGAACAAGCACACAAAATTTTTTTAGTAACTAAAAAATAACCTTGTATAATATGTAGTTAGGGACATAATATACTTAGATTGGTTTGCAAGGAACCCTCGGTGCGCGAGTCCAACTCGCACCTGGCCGGTTTTTTAATACTTTTCATACTAATTGCTACCAACGTTATAACTAGGTACGACCTAAGCCATCAGTGGTGCTCAGCAAAGGCTATTTGTCAACGACACCCCAGGGGTGTATGTGTTTTGACATAGATATGTATATGTGTAAGTTACACATATACATATCTATGTCAAGAAATATACTTACGTAGGTATATAGATATATAAAATTTAAGCTGGATTTATCATAACTTCATCTCGAGATTAACGTAATCCCCTTCGGCCACATTCAAAACTAATGATTCGGAACCAGCTTCGAAAACAGAATTATTTTTTGTAGTTCACACGAACCAGCCTCCGTTATGTGAATTTACTTGAAGACGCACGGATGTGGTAAGCGAGATCATTTCACAAAAGAGTCGCAGTGACTAAAGAAATCATTACAGATTTCGTTAAAATTGGTTAAGCGTACAGCAAATTTACTTTAATATTTATTTGTGACTACATTTTAAAATGATAAATAAATTGAAAAATACGAGAAAATGTTTCACCTCAGACAAGATTTGAAAATGCGTCTTCAACCTACCGTTGACGCCATAACTAATGGGCCACCAAGATCTTTATCTACCCCAAACGAAATTTCATTTTCTTTTTAGGATTCCGTATCTCAAAAGGAAAAAATTGAACCCTTATTCGTTGTCCGGACCCTTTTTCTCAAGAACGCGTAGACATATTAAATTGACATTTTTGTATACCTATCACTAGCTGTGCTTGCGTTTCAACATAATAATTGTTAAAAAATACTGGAGAGGGCCACCCTTCTCACCTAGGGGTATAAACATGACCTACGAAGTTCGATAACAAACTGTGATACGATCCATACTAATATTATAAATGGGAAAGTGTATGTGTGTGTTTGTTTGTCCGTCTTTCACGGCAAAACGGAGCGACGAGTTGACGTGTTTTTTTTAGGTGGAGATAGTTGAAGGGATGGGGAGTGACATAGACTACTTTTTGTCGCTTTCTAATTCCCCACTTCCCTAAAATGGGGGGTGGAAGTTTATATGGAGCATTCCGCAATTTTCAAGGTAGAAAGGTAAAAATTGGTATGCGGACTATTTGTGAGTAACAAAAAATTCATGCATCATTTTTTTTTTTAAATCTGCCTTCAACCCCTTAAAAGAGGGGGTGAAATTTTATATGGGACTTTTCGCAGTTTTCAACGTAGGAAGCTAAAAATCGGTACACAGACTCTTTGTTACTAACGAAAAATACCTAACTTATTTTTTTTGGAAATTCTCCAGGTTAGCCCGAATTTAACGCGAGCGAAGCCGCGGGAAAAAGCCAGTATTTTTATATATTAGATACTCGGTCTGCGTTTTCTTTCGGCTGTGAAAAATTCAAACATGTTTGTCAACGCGATGAAAACATAAAATTTTTAATATGCGACATAAACAGTTTAGAAAACCGTTTATGTCGCATATTTTCCGATTCATAAGGGAATTACAACCAATAGGGTATTTCCCGTTGACCTGAATCATGAAAGGTAAAAATCAATGTCTCACAAAAAATTACAATCTCACATGAAGGAAAAAGACGTCCGAAAACCGTATAAAGTACTTACTTAAAATCAATATTTACGTAAACCGTAAATACTTTATATACCTATCGTAAAACAGTAAATAGTTGTACGGAACCCGCGCCAGTTTTTTTTACTTTGTTAAGTAAAAATAATAACATCGGAGCAAAATCAAATGACATATCTTCAAAATCTTACGATAACTGTGCATAAGTATGTATAGAATTCCGTTGAATTCCTTTATATTATAAAGATAAGAATTGTATGTAATTGTCAAGCTATGCATAATTGTTCTGCTATTTCCACTCCATAAGGGTAATGCGCAGTAACTGCAAAACAGGTAAAACAAGTGACTGATCCAACCAATTAAATTAGTGTATTAATCAGTCAGTCTTTCGGGTTAATGTTACCGGTTCAATAAGGAAAATACAAATAATTAAGTATACTAAGACTTTGTAAAAATTCGTTTCAGAGATAAGATACTTTTTCACATTCAATTTAACCAAAAAAAGTGAGAACCGTGTCTAAATAATCTTAACAAGTAATAGTTTATAAAAAATAGTTGGAAGATAACATTTTTGCGATATTATTTAACAAAATCTTTAATTTGATAAGTCATTGAAATAATGTAAAACTGACACTGCACTAACGAGGTGTTTCGCTATTTGCATTATTTTGCAATAGCGCTGCAAAAAAATGGATTTTATTAATTACACAATAAAGATAAAAAATATGTCGAAAACACCTACTTAAGCAAATAATCCCATTAAAGAAACTATCTAAAAAAATAACGTAATGTCCTCTGGTAGATTACTAAAAAATGTTAGAAATGTTTTTTTCATCATTCAACAACATGCGACGACATTTTTCGAACTGACAGCTGTTAATTATAAAAAAAAAAACTAGTTCTCTTTTAACATTTCTATTATACTATGTTCCAAATTTCTAGATAGACACTCAATTACAGCGTGATGTAAAATTGAAATAACATAAAGCTGGGTATTAATTAGCGAATATATATTTTCAAATGACTTTTGGGCGAAATATTTACCATTTTTTCAATTATGAAAATGAAAAAGAACGTTAAATAGCTGGCCGGTCACATAAAAAAAAAACAAAATACGCGAAAAAGCGGCAATCCGATCTTCATTTGTTTTTTCGAGTTGTAGAGTTTTACTTCCGTATAGCAGAGATTTGTATAAACACGAGAGTTCATCTAATTCAGATATGGATTTCACGCCTGATTTCATAAGAGAAGCCGCTAAAGTAAAGTTGTAAGTTTATGTAAAATCATCATCATCATCAACAGCTCATATATACGTCCCCACCGAGGGGCTCGAGCCTACCCTAAACTAGGGTGATTAGGCCTTAGTCAACCACGCTGGCCTAGTGCGGGTTGGTCGACTTCACACACAACCTGTAAAGAAATTCTTTCTTTACAGGTGTGTGCAGGTTTCCTCACGATGTTTTCCTTCACCGTAAAAGCGTCGACTAAACGTACATATGAATTCAAAATTTGAAAACACATTGGTACGTGGCGGGGTTCGAACCGCTACCTCCCGATTGGAAGGCGCTGTCGCCTTACGCACTACGCCATCGACGCTCTTGTAATGTAAAATAAAATTCATTTTTTCTTTAGTTATTTTATGTTTTTTTTTACTTTGCTTGTATTTGTAATGAAAAGCATAGTGTTTACTTCGGGTTAAAGATTTATTTAGTCCCTCGGGGACCCTCGACTTATTACTTATGATTTAAGTACGTCCGTTCATCTATGATGTGAACCTGCAGTAATAAAATGCAGCGACAGAATTTTTGTTATATGATTTTCAATTGCGCGTCTTTTTAGTGTTCCGTAGCCAAATGGCAAAAAACGGAACCCTTATAGATTCGTCATGTCTGTCTGTCTGTCTGTCTATCTGTCCGTCCGTATGTCACAGCCACTTTTCTCCGAAACTATAAAAACTACACTGTTTAAACTTGGTAAGTAGATGTATTCTGTGAACTGCATTAAGATTTTCACACAAAAATAGAAAAAAAAGCAATAAATTTTGGGGGTTCTCCATACATAGAACTGAAACCCAAAAATTTTTTTTTCATCAAACCCATACGTATGGGGTATCTATGGATAGGTCTTCAAAAATTATATTGAGGTTTCTAATATTATTTTTTTCTAAACCGAATAGTTTGCGCGAGAGACACTTCCAAAGTGGTAAAATGTGTGTCCCCCCTGTAACTTCTAAAATAAGCAAATGATAAAACTAAAAAAAATATATGATGTACATTACCACGTAAACTTCCACCGAAAATTGGTTTGAACGAGATCTAGTAAGTAGTTTTTTTAATACGTCATAAATCGTACGGAACCCTTCATGGGCGAGTCCGATTCGCACTTGGCCGATTTTAATTTGCAATTCTACGATAAGGCTGTGACTCGGAATAATAGTTTTTGTATAAGGGTGAAAATCTGTTTTTTTTTAATAAAAGCTGGAAAATAGAGCTAAAAATATTGTATTATCATACTTTCACAAAATATTAATAAGATTTATATTGAGAAAATCATTTATTTTGTTGCACAGTTTTATGTCTTGGAGTTAAGTTTTAGCTCTGAAATCTGTTTTGCTAATCAATTTAGCTAAAATGATTTATTTTGTTAAAGAAGACCTTAAAGATATTTAGTTTTTTTTCATCTTTTTTTATTTTTTATTTTATATAAAAAGTTTATTTTATGTTTTCAATTATTATACAAGTTCGTTATATTAACGAAAATTGAATTAGGTATGTATAGCATAAAATGACATTTAATTTTTTTACTCAGGTTTTTGAAATCTCTACTTTTGTTAAATTTGACATTTCCTTCTTCTTATTATAGTTCCTCTCCAATCGAAGGTTGGACAACATCAGGGCAATTTTTATTTTAGAAGCTGCTGCTCTAAATAATGAGGTGATACTGCAGCCAAACCAGTCCCGTCGGTTCTCATAAGTGCCACCTCCTGCCAGCAATTCTCTTTCCAGCAATCTTCCCCTGGATGATGAGTTGGAGTAGTCTGTATTTATCATTTCTCATAACATGACCAAAGTACGACATCTTCCGGCGCTTGTACCTCAAGTATCTCAACGTTAGCGATTCGGTCACGCCATGAGATTTTCAAGATACGGCGGATATCCACATCTCAAACGCCTCCAACCTCCTTATCATATTTTGTGTGAGAGTCCATGTTTCTACACCGTATAATAGTACCTACAGAAAAAACGTAACGGCGGTTTAAGCGTAGTCTTAACTCAAGACTCAGATCTCGATCTCATAAAACTTTGTTCATTTTGAAAAAGGCTGAACGAGCCATCTCGATGCGGACTTTTATCTCCTGAGCATGTTATCCTCTCTCATTCATCCAACTTCCCAGGTACCTGAAGGTACCTGAACTCAGTGACCCTTCCTACGAATTCTGTCCCGAGATAAAGCTTCGAGTCATGTTGTGGTGTCTTAGAAATAACAAGTATTTGGTTTTTGCAATATTGATGCTCAATCCCATTTCCTCACTTGTTAACATTATCAAGAAGCTTCTGTAATGACGCCAAATTGTCTAAGATTAAGGCAGTATCATCAGTGTAAAGTATATTATTAATAGGAGTGCCATTTACACCGAACGGTGGCCCTCCTGCGATGTCCGCAGAGGGTCATAGCGACTCGAGCCGTGCGAGCTTATCTCACGGTCAGTAACGGCGCGGCCTGTGTACTTGCGGGCCAAACGCCGTAGGATATCGATGCACGTGTACATGCGGAGGTGTATCGACATCGGGTTGCCGTTAGAGAACGGGGGGGACGATCCGCTCGCTCCCGAGGAAGTAGAGCGGATTCGTACCCAGGCGCAGCAGAGGGAGGCTCTGCGCCGATGGGGTGAGACGCTCGCCTATCTAGCTGCCGGCCACCGGACGATCGAAGCGATACGTCCAGTGATGGAGGAGTGGGTAGGGCACCGGCAGGGCAGCCTCTCGTTCCGCATGGTGTAGGTAGGTGCGGACATGGTTGTTTCGGTCACTATCATCTGCACCGGGTCGCGCGTCAGGAGGTAACGCCGCAGTGTCATCACTACGACGCTCCCAACGATACTGTTGAGCACCTCCCTGTTGGTGTGCCCGGCCTGGCGATAACAGCGCAGTGAACTCAACGTTGCGTTGGGAGGCGGAGACCTCTCGCTCCCGAGCATGGTCGTGGCCATGCTCCGTGGCGAGGCGGAATGGGGGGCTGTTACCTCCTTCTGTGAGGATGCCATCTCGCAGAAGGAGACTGCGAAGATGGAGGGGGAGGCAGATCCTCAAGCCGCTCCCATCCGCCGCAGACGGATAGGCAGGCGAAGGCGGGCATTTGCTCAAGCAATGCCTGTCTAGCAACCCCCCTTGGCGATAGCTCGGCCATTTTGGTCGAGCTAGCCCGGGCACGTGGGTAGTGGTATCGCATTGTGGACCCTACCACGCGCGTCCATAAGGACAGGAAGAACACTGGGGGGTTTTGTGGGTAGGCCCGGAACTCTGCTGGGAAATCTCCACACACGCTCGTCGTCTAGCCAACGGCAAGTACGGTCACGCATTCCCCTCGAAAAAAAAGGAGTGCCCTTTACAATAATGCCTGTATGACTAGTATGACTAGCTAATAAATTCCGGCAAATCTCTTCTGCATAGATGTTAAAAAGAATTGAGGATAATTAATAGCCTTGACGCACTCCTCTTTGTATTTTAGTAGGAACAGTTGTTTTGTTTTCCACCCTTTTTGCGGCTCTTGGCAATAGTATAAATTATGAATAATTCTAATGTCTCTTGATTTCAATACTTCGATCAATGTTATATGTTGAACTTTATCAAAAGCTTTCTCGTAATCGATGAAGCAGATATTTAAGTCACGGTTCATGTCTTTAAGCATCTTTTGCTTAATACCCGGGTACAAAAGAGGGCGTCCCTAGTGCCGAATCCATTTCTGTAGCCAAACTGTGTGTCGCCAAGATCTTCTTCACATATTACCATGTATTATTATAAGGAAGATCTTTAAGACATGGCTCATCAAGCTTATTGTTCGAAAATCACTACAAGCTTTAGGTCTACTTTTCTTTGGGATGGTGATAAAAGTTGAGAGAAGCCACTATTTTTTTCTGGTATAATACCGGTCGCATATACTTGATTAAAGACGTTAACAAGTAGAACTTAATAGTAATCTTTTATGAGTTTTACTAGTTCTATCGTAACCTCGCCAGGTATCGGCGATTCACCAGTCTTAGCATTTCGGATCGCAGCGATTACTTCACTTTTCTTTATAACTGGACCCGATTCGTTTTCCACACCTACTTCAAACTCATCTGACCTTAAATTGTGAAATAATTCCTGTATATAATTAGTCCAAAACTCCAAACTAACAGCATAAGAATAACTAATAATACTCGTATTATTAATTATTCTTATGCTAACAGTTTCTTTTCTATATCTAAAACCGACAATTTTTTATGAATGAGGACAGGAGTTTCCCGTTTTCTGTGCATCCCAGCCATCTTTTTGACCTTCTTGTGAACGGCGAAGCTGTCATGATTTGTCAAAGCTGTCTCTACTTTCACACATTGCTTTATCCACCACCTGTTTTGCCCGTTTTTTATTTCAAGCTTTACTGTGTCATGAGATGAATTTTCATTTGACACACTTGCTACTTCCATTCTCATGGACGCTATAATTTACACTCTGTGATTTCACAGAAATTCGCATTTCATGTCATATTTAACTTGAATGTGATGTGTGTGACGTGGGCGAGCGAAGTCCTTGATTGATTGCAAGCGAGCGTGTAGGAATGATTTCTGCTAAGTGCCTGTTAGAACAAGTAAAATTATAAAAAAACTTTTTTAAATACAAGTTTTTATATCATCATATTATTGCATTGACACGCGATATACATATGCATTCAAAATTTCAGCTCAAATTTGACTTGCAAGATTTCATTACAGACACCGCGACAGGTGAAAGTAAATTAAAGCTTGTAAAAAGACAAACACTCATTTTGTTAACAACTTCACGGATTTTTACGCTAGTTTAAGTATGGGGGGAAATTTATTGTTAAAAGATGTTTACAGCATAGCACACACACGTAGTGCGAAAATTAAATAACATATAGGTAGCTTATTAGCAATTATTAACCATATTTTATACTACAAGCAAACAGATAGAACGTGTGAAATTAGTCAACTGCGGTATAAAAATTATTCTCTGTGAAATTTCACATTATGAAAATCATATGAAAAAGATTCATCATTTCATCAAAAGAAAATTAATGACAAATAGTAATCAATCCCACGCCTAGAGCTAAGCTAGCATCCTTACAGATATTTGTTTGCCTTTTAGTGTATGCTGGCGACAGCTGCTTCGATGACGATCGCCCAGGAACTTGCATGCTGCTGTCAGAATGTGAGCCCCTCTTAGCTTTAATCCGGAAAGCGGGCAGACCGATGCCGGCTCACATTAGAAAAAAGCTGATGGACGTCCAATGCGGATTTGAATCCGACGAGCCTGTGGTATTTTTTATAATTATTTTTTTTGTCGCTGTTGTTGTTTGTTGTTGTTTTTTATGTTAATGTAAATTTTTAATTGAAACTTCCAATAAAATATATCCATTTTTAAGAGACGAGATACTGTGTCAGTTTTTGATTGTTAATAGTACATTACGATATAAGTGCGGTATGACCAATATACGCACGTATATCGTACGACGATTTTCAATACACTTGTAAGGAAATAGTACATTACAATATAAGTGCGGTATGCTGGTTATAACTCACCAGGCGGTATTTCAGATTGCGTAATAGAGCCGAGTGTGTATAACCAATATACATACGTATATCGTACGACCTTTTTCAACACACTTGTGTGGAGAAATACTTAATTAACAGAATTTTTGGAATAAATAACACAAATCATTGTCAATTTGTAGACAAAACTAAATAATGGTATGAAAATAATCGTTTGAAAAATCATGTAGTTCGTTGATGTCTTTTGTATTACCTCTAGCTTTTAAAAAATATAATACATTACTGGTGCGGCCGGCAAGTGCAGCATTGCCGGACTATGTGATGCGTGCCTCGGCTATAATACACGCGTATATTATGAGCTGCTTTATGTATCTAAAATCGGTAAAATTAAATTCACTTTACGATCAAGTGTGTTGAAAAATAGTTAATAAACAAAATTTTTGAATTAAATAACACAAATCATTAATTGTCAATTTGTAGACAAAACTAAATAATGGTAAGAAAATAATCGTTTGAAAAATCATGTAGTTCGTTGATGTCTTTTGTATTACCTCTAGCTTTTGCAAAATATAGTTCATTACTGGTGTGGCCGGCAAGTGCAGCATTGCCGGACTCTGTGATGGGTGCCTCGGCTATAACACACGCGTGTTTTATGACCTGCTCTATGTATCTAAAACCGGTTAAATTAGATCCAATTTACGAGCAAGTGTGTTGAAAAATATATTGCTGTTCGATTTGTCTTCACTTTCAATTGACAGCATATAAAGCAAAAAAATAATATTTTATTTATTTGAAAAAAAAAAAATAGAACTAGCATACCTAATCAGCGACTCAATTTCTCTTTTGCTTATTAAATCTTTTCACTAGGTCTGCTGCGTGCCAGACAAAAAACCGGATAGTGGTGGCATTGTCACAAGCACAGGCGCAACTCCGACGCAGTCCACCACTTCAACCCTCGGCACCCCGAACCGGATAGGGGCTCCCCCGAACATTGAGAACCACCCGAACTTGCGCCTCTTGCCGAACGAATGTGGTGCCATTTACGAAGCAGACCGAGTGCTCGGAGGCAACGAGACTGTCCTCTACGAGATGCCGTGGATGGTTCTTCTGTCTTACTCCTCGCGTAAGGATTATTAAGGATGATTAAAATATTATATGTTTAATGAACTAGATGGCGCAAAAGCCACGCATCATCCTGTCGCAAGATGTTATAATTATTGTAGTGCGAAAGATTTTCAAAACGTAAAGCTTTTTATTTTCTTTGAAATTATCCTAATAATATTATCATTTACACATGAATAACGAATTCACAGTAATTTTAACATCATAAGCTTTTTGGAAACTTTTGTTCGTGTTACATTTTTTACAGTTACAAATTTTCTCTTCAATTTCTAAAACATGTCTGCAATGGAATGTTTGTACTGCAGAATACTAGAAACTGCCTCCCGAAATTCTGGCATGTACGATACATGAAAAATGCCATGAATTGGAACCTCTGGCATGAATGATATATGGAAAATATGCGATGAATGATGAATTGGAACTGCATGTCATGAATTCTAATTTGAACTAATTGGCAATTCATTGTCGAAGTATAACAAAAAGGAAGAAGAATAGGGTGACAATTTTTGCTCCCCATATATCTACTAGTATTATTATTTATTACTAGCTGTGCCTATTATCAGACCTACCAAATATATACAAAAAAATCATAAAAATAGGTCAAGTCGTTTCGGAGGGGTTCGATAACAAACGCTGTAACACGAGATTTTACACATTATGGCGTTGGGGCGGTAGAGGCAGGCCTTTGCACTAGTTAAGGCCCCTCATCTGCATATTACTCCCATGCTCAGGGTTTTCCCCCACAGGAGTTAAGACCCGGCCCGAGCTGTCTCGGAGCGGAGTATAGTTTCCCTGACCCTGGATCTCCCTGACTATGGACAAGACGGATATTAAGGTTGGTTTAATAGTTATGCCCTGTACATATCGGGGAGAGTCCCTCAGACCCTCATGTCTGTCAACTAGCCATCGGCAAGTACAGTGCTTAACAGCATTCCACCTTGTAAAAAAGTTACTCTCACGTCATCAAATTTCAGTCAATTGGTGATTTCGGTAATTCGGGGGAGATTTTTAGTGTTTATATTAATAACTTTATATCTGTAGCTCGCGGCACGAGACTGAGTTGCGGGGGTACCCTGATCAGTCAGTGGTATGTGTTGACTGCCGCCCACTGCGTCCAGCTCTCCAACCAAAGACTGAAACTCCAAGGCGTTGTAATAGGGGAGCACGACACCAGGAGAGATCCCGACTGCGAGCGGGTTAATGGGGAGGCTTACTGCGCTCCTAGTGTTCAGGTACCACTTACAATTATTACAATTAATAGGCAGGCATCGTTACAAAAGTACGATTTTTAGATGTTTCTTGTTCTATTTATTTTTATATGTGCTAGGGTTGGCTGGTTGTACAAACTCACGTAGTAAGATACTAAAATTGAATGTCAATTGTGTACAGAAAATATACAGTGTGCTTCTGTATAAAGTGCACATACGAGGCAGGGGGCAAAAAGGGGTCGTTTTAGTGATTAAAAAATAGAAAAAAATCCCATTTTTTTGTATTTTTAGGGGCCATTTAATTTTTTGACCCTCCGTTGTAAACCTGGCGTGCATATAAACCGTAATAACTCTTGAATGAATAGACAAATATCAATGAAATAAACGCCAACGTGATTCAAAGATCAGTAGTACTTTCAAAATACAATTTTTGTCAATTATTATCATACAAAATTAACGACAAAGCATTAAAGGAGTAAAAAGCGCATTAATTTTTTTTTGTTTTTTTTTATTAAATCCAATTATTTATACAAAAAATACCCCCTCTATATGGTATTTTTTTCTAGTGCTTATTTCAATCTGTATCATTTCAGCTATCAAACGCCACATAAATCGCGTATCTAGGTCAATTGTAACAATAGCTATGATCATTCGAAATGGGGTGTTGGAGACCACAGTACCATTAACTACGAGTATTAACTAAGTAAAGATCCTTCACACTGCTACTCAAGGAAATTGTTTTACCATTTAAAGAAGAGCACAAATTATCAGTAGCAATCTTCGACAAGATCCTGTATTAATTATTATTTTGATATTACACAAGGTTATTTTTTAATTACCAAAAAAAATTTGTGCGCTTGTTCAGACAAGCAAAGTTAACAACTTTCACTATGGGCCCAACTTAAAAATCACAAAAAAATTCAGCTGTTCCATACATCTAGGTTCAGTGAATGTTGAACATTTGTATGGAACAGCTGATTTTTTTTTTTGCGATTTCAAAGTTGGTCCTCTAGTGAAAGTTGTTCAGTTTGCTTGTCTGAACAAGCACACAATTTTTTTTTGGTAATTAAAAAATAAACTTGTATATTGAGTAATGCATATCTATAAATATGTTTTATTGGTTTACAGAACGTTTCCATAGACACTATAACGGCGCATAAAGGATACAGCCTCCAGACGTTGTATGATGACATCGCGTTGATAAGGCTGGCGGAACCTGCGAACTTTTCTTTAGGTCTGTTGATATTTTCCAGTTTCATAGCACCGAATGTTAGTTTTACCGATTTACCGCATCACCAAGAATTTAGGAGCTCGAATAATAAATTTTATAGAAATTGGAGCAAATTTTAAATATTTTCCATAGAAACTTTCAACCTCTATTTTGCACCCTAAGGGGGTGAATTCCAATAAAGCATGAAACACGTGTTCAATGAAATGTTTTTAAGAGCATGAATCTCAAGTTTTATCAAAATCGATGCTAATAAAAAAAATCCATACAAACTTGCATAACCCCTATTTTCCTTCTTAGTGTGCGTCCGCATTTTGCATTAAACAACTGTCCAAATTTCACGATTCTACCATTAGCGGTTACGGCTGTGCGTGCGTCTATAGATGGGAAGTTGGGAACTTCTTTTATATAGGTATATAGATTTTTGTCTCAAATGCAGGAACTTGACTAGTAGGATACAGAACACTATAGGTACAAATATTAAAAAATAAACAAATAATTACTAAAAACCTTCAATAAAATATAGGTAAAAATGTGCTCAGTTTTGTTGTAAAGAAAGATAATGATGATGTAGATACTAAAAAGCTAAAAAAATTAGGAAGGTCCTAGGCACCCGTTATCACACCACTCTTCTCATCTATCTAGGGCATTGAACGCATGTAAAAATAAAAAACGTGAAGCATACAAACGTATGAGAAAATATGTAAGAGCATTTGTATCATGCTTGGGATGAGCATGAGAGCCTGGTGATTCTGTAATAACCCGTGTTTTGACATCCAATTTCTCTATTTCTTTCAAATATGAATATATTTAGGGACGGTTTTAATGAATGTTATTATGAAACACAGACAGCGTTCACCCGATATGCTTGCCGGTGAACCAGAAGCTCCAGAACGAGGATTTGGTGGGGCAGCCCGGGATCGTGGTGGGGTGGGGCGCCACCGAGACGGGCCTGGCGTCGCCCGTGCTGCTGAAGGTCGATCTGCCCATACACAGCAATGACGTATGCATCAAAGCTTATAACAAGTAAGGGATTAGAGTTTGTCATCATCGTTTCGACCACAGATGCACATCACTTGACACCCCACTCCCTATAAATATTAGTTCTAACTGTCTGCAGCACAGCTGCGACTGTTGCTATGCAGCGTGTATCACGGGCATTAGGTTCCGTTCGGTGCGGTCCCGTAATGGTGTATAATTTTTTCTTTACAATTGCCAAACAGAGACTGTCCACCTGATGCTACCTAATTGGCTGACAGACATCTATAGTAATGTTTGTTCTTGTTAGATTTCACAAATAATATGAAACTTACATGAACCGCAGTGTGTATTGCCAAGTTGTGACATAAAATGTAGTCACGATACCCAGTAATTTGACTACCTGTCTTACTATTCCAACCGGAACACAACAATGCAAGCACCGCTGTTTAGCGGTAGAAATAGGTAAGAATAGAGGTACCCATGCTAACGACTCTGGTATGATTATCCATAACAGTCATTGATTTACTACCAAACGTTTGGTAGTAGATCAATGATGACAGTTCAAATTACTTACTTTGATTTGATTAACCCTCTCCCACCAATTTCCTATTAAAATGTACCTATTCAGTTCGTGATAATTGTGGGTTCCTTCGACTGACCATCAGGTTTTCATTTTTCATTTAAGTAACAACAAATTACTAGTTAATAACTTGTAAAAGAGTCATCATTCCGGCGAAAATTGTCTCATGAACATTGCATCTCGTATTATTTACACAAATAGCCACCTAGGAACATAAAACTCTTGCAAGTAAATTAGTTAGTGTTGTTTCATTAATTTATTAGTATACCTACTCGTGCAAATAAAATACATTATTATTCTCGTATATCGTATTAAAAAGCTCAATTCTGTCCACACAAGTTTGCATTATTAAAGGGCACCAAAATAGCGCTAAACGTCAAAAAACATTTAAATTTTCTTTCAGCACACCAAAAATTTACGACACGCAAATGTGTGCTGGCGGGGTCCCGGATAAGGACTCGTGCAGTGGCGACTCGGGGGGACCTATCATGTTGCCGGGGATAGTTGGGAACCGTGGTCTCCGCTACGTGCAACGAGGCATAGTCTCCTACGGGCCCAAACGGTGCGGTCTGGGCGGGTACCCCGGGATCTACACCAAGATCGCCTATTACATGGACTGGATATTAGACAATATTCACGAATAATATACATATTTGTTAATTTTTATATTATTTGTTAATTTTTATATTATAGTTTCACTATGATGGATTAAATATAGTTATAGGTAGTTCAAGTACATGTCATATTCAGTATTTTTATGGATGCATTGAAACTTTTGAAATGTATATTTCATATCTTAATGGAAAATGAATATTTTAAGAATACCTTCTGACATCTTTTGACTGTATTATTGTAATCAATTATGACGATTTTTTTTATATTTTTTATATTCTCTATCTTTTATTCTTCAAGTACTTAATTAATCTTTATTTCTTACTATAATAACACTATTAGTTCAATTATTTTAGATTCGTTACGACGAACAATTATTGTAGGTAATCTGTATTTCATGATAATCTTAAAGTTAGTAAATTTTTACCTAATAATAAAATACTTTTTCTAACTTTTTCTCATGAATTTCATTTCACCTGTAGCCAAAAAGTATTTCTTTATTTGCCTGAAAATGAAATGTATAAAATCATGTTGGTCACGTCTTATGTATTGCTTTAAAATAACAATAGGTACCTGAAATGAAATTTAGTCACAATAACTCGAAATTAAATAACTGATATGGACGATGAATCTTATTTAAGTTATATTGCTTTCATTTGGAACAACAACTTGACGGTAAGTTATTTTCTTTGTTAGTATCCGCACAACCATACTATGAAAAAGAATGATACAACAATGTAAATATACAGTGCTGTGATAAAAATCGGCGCTACAGCACAAAATGTCTTCATGTGACGACTTGAGAAAGCTTTGGTAACTATGATGATTTTCACAGTTTAAGAAATTTAACCAAATTTAGCCCAAATTTAAGAAAAATATTGCTAGAAATAATTTGACTGCTATCATTTCTGGTCATTCATTGGTGTAGCATTGTTAGTGTAACGACACTACACAAACACACGCACTCTGGAGTAGGTATACGTTACGTTATCGTACGTAAACGTATGATCGTCGTACAAACTTATTGCTTACATTGAATACGTTTTTCCTCAGAACAATCAAGCGTTTTTCTCCGTCAAATAATCATCGCCCCGGTGATATCAATTTCATAAAGTCATCGTTGGTACGATGAATAATCTGTATCTTTTAAATAATATATTCGATCTCACATACATTTATGTTCGTAAACTAAGTTAATTAGATTTTCTAAATAAGTCTCATTAAGTATGTCCAACGCACGAAAGTGTATTAAAATCCCAATAAGTTCAGATTGTTTTCGTTTGTCGTAAATTAATGTACCTTCGTATACTATAGGATATATTATTATATAGGAAATTTGAAAGTTCTGGGTTGTTTGCGCGTATTCCTACGTTTCCGCACGAATCAAATTCGTATGAAAACGTGTCCAAAGTAAGCGCAGCTTTAGACTAAACTCCGCAGATGTAGGTACCTCTCTATGATTTCTTTTTAACGTGTGCAGTAACCAGGGGCCCTACCATGATCCCTTACAGCAAGGTTAAAACAATATTAAAACAGAGACACCGCTCTTGCTGCGTATCGCGCCATCCTGCTCTCAGCGCGGTTTAAATATTGTTTTGAGCGATCATGGTTGGGGGGCAGATTAGGATGCAGGCGTTAAGATGGAACCGTGATATAAAATCTCTTTTGAATTTGGATAAAGCGTCGTCGTAAGTTGGTAACAATATTGCTAGAAACAAAACGTCAGCCTGCACATCATCTGTCGCATGTGCGTCGCTCACAATTTTTTATATAATTGTAATTTCATTGTTACCGTAGGGGTGAAAGTAAGTAACTTATTTAGTCCCTCAAACCAGTCTTGGGGCTAAATAAGTTAATAAAAACTTGATAATTATTTTTAAACTTTAATAAAATAACTTAAATATTCATTCATTCATTATAAACAAATCAATGGCTTAGAATATTTTTTTGGAGGTCCATGCTTAGAATAAAGGCAATATGACGTTCGGTTCCTACTATGTAATCATAAGGAATTCAGTTATACCGATTAATTAATACGTTTAAACATTATCTGGAGGATAAAGATAGTGGGGGATTTCCCAACCTCAAATAGAATGATTTCACTGAATATGTATATTTAGCTCTCCGGTCGAAGCTTGAGACATGATTGCTTTCTGTTTTTTGTAGCGATTAAATATTTTAATATTATCGTTAAATATATTAAAAATTATATTGTTGGGTTACTCTACACTAGATAAAGAATTTCCAAAATTACTCACGTAATAATAGCAAAGCGACTGAGCTTTCATGAAGGTACTAACCCGTACTTCAGGCAAATAGTGGTTTCTAGCTTTCATAGTTTACGCCCGGCAATGTGGTTTCAGTCAGAAAGCTGGGTACATGTTCAAGGTAGGTAATATTCCTTTTTTCTCTTCATTGTAGACTTTCGTAAACTAAGTGTTTGTCTATTCTTTCAAGGGGCAAAAATGCCTGTACATTTTTGCCCCTTTTCGTATAAAGAATAGACTTGTAACTTGCAAGCCTGCTGTGTGCCAAACTAATAAGTAAGAATGGTATTGTAGGAACTCTTGTTATCGTTTGCAATCTATTAAATTGTTTTATTTGGGTTTAATCTAAAAGCAATTTCATTACTTTATTTACGTAATACATAGATACGTTAGAGATAACACAGATTTTGGAAAAACTTTTTTCTAGTGTCAGGCCAGACTTCAAAATGATTTAATGTTTTCTAAAAAATATCCCTCCACGGAAAAGACTTTATTAAATATTTCAATAATAAAAAATATATATATTCTAACATTCCTATAAGCCAGTTGTTCTTCGGAAAACCGACTGAGCCCAGGGGTCCACCATGATCGCTTATACTTGTAGCAAGGTTAAAACAATGTTGAATGAAACAGAGACACCACCCTTGCTGTGTATCGCACCATTCAAATTCAAATTTCAAATTCAGCTCCGCTCTTAAGGCGGTTTTAATATTGTTTTGAGACTCGACATTGGCGAATTGTCAAACCTGACAGAAGCCACTTATCCCAAAAACTGAACTGAATATTGTTTTGTTTTGAGCAATCATGGTTAGGAGGCTGGCCAATGTCACTGTCACTGGAGAATGAGATGGAGCTAGGTTAGCGTGATGGGAAACTTTCCTTAAAGAGACTTGAGGCCCAATTCTACTATTAAGTTACAGCCGAATCGAAACTGAACCGTTGCGATCGACCAATCAGAACACCACATTATCACGTCATCGAACAGTTGAATAGCAATATGGGCGCTGCGATTGGTCGACCGCAATAGTTCAGTTTCGATTCGGCTGTAACTTATTAGTAGAATTGGGCCTCTAACCAGCAGTGGGCATATTGTGAGCGATTGATATAATGATTATGACGAAATCTTTATTACAGACTATCGATTCATTCAAATGGACTTTGAAGAAATGCTGGAGCGAAGCTGTCTATCTCTGGAACAAAACCCATAAAGATGAATTTCAGTTGAGCTTGTTTAAGAGTACACTATTTTTTATAATTGGGTTGAAGTTATTCAATGATGTGGCCAGAAATCTTGGGAAAGCAATAAGATAGTTAAGAGTTTGCGGAGGATTCATTTCATTTTTACACCTTCTTTTTGAACAACTTCTAAAATAAAAATAAAGAATTTGTTTGGTTATTTTTTAAGGATATTTGTTACTCTTTCAAGCAAAAACCTTCAAACGGATTTTGAAGTTCATAAATTGCTTATGATAAATGTAGGTAAGTACATCGCTATTTTAGAGACAATTCGTATTTTTATTACATGCAATCATATGATTAATAGAGCATGTACCTATTATGTACTGGGTTAGTATAAAAAAGTGAAAAAGTGCACATAATAGTGAACAAATTTTGTTTTAGTTTATTTATTTAATAGACGGTACACAGCACAGATTATAGTTAAATCATATAAAACAAATATACATTAAAATAAGTATTGTGGTCAACTATAACCCAATAATTAGTGCACACAACATGATTTTCTGTCTTCCTTTTACATGCATATATACGCATGTATACGGACATACACATGCATTACACACAATATATAAAACTACAAAAAAAAACTACAGACTATCGGATGGACCACTATAACTGCAACAGCTGGACTTAAGAGGGCTGTGAAGTGCCAACTCGTGGCTCGAGTATGCTTTCATTCATATACCTATGCAGTTTGTTGCACACCGCTTAGAGTCGAAGGTCCAAGGCGAGTGACTACATTTCTTATTGAAATAATGTTCCGGGCGATAACGTTTTTACCCCCCTAAACCTTTACTACTTAGACACTTTTGGTCTCATTAGATTCAGTACACCTTAATCTATGTTTTCACGCTTTTTGCAATTTGTACAATTTTGTCAGAAAAATACAAAAATGCTCGATGGAGTTTTTAAATTTAAAATAAAGATATTTAGGTGCTTATAATTTGTATTCTGAGCAACATTACTTCAAAATCAAAACGTACAAACCCAGTTCTTTATTGTATCTACAACATTTCCAATGTAATATGTGGTGAGTTCAGGTATTTAAAGAAACATGTTGATGTCCCAAAGTCCATTTATTGAATGCCGAAAATATTTAATTAATTACAAACTTATATTATTAAATTTGCTTACACGCTAAACTGCGCGTACGTACACACTTAACGTTTGTTGCGACACGACCTAATTGATGTATAAATGTATATACCTATTACAACTCCCCGAAAAAGACCTACTCACCCTCCCCTTCTGAAGGGAAGAGTTTTTTTTTTTTTAAAAAAAAGTCATTTTGCAATACAAATAGGTACAATTATTAGCAATAAAAAGCAATGTAAAATATATTAATGTAAAATGTAAAAAAAAAAACAATTAAGTCATGTTGCAATACAATAATTAATAATAAAATGCAAATACATCAATGTATCTTAATCCTATATTTAATTTTGTTATATAAAAACAAAGAAAATAGCCTATTGAAGTATAATTAATTTACATAAAAAAAAAACATTTATTTATAAAACATTTTTGTGTTATTTTTATGAATAAGATATTCCTTATTATCCTTTAAAATCTTAACATTAGGTGACTGTTCTTCAATAACTTCAAAGGGACCGTTATAAACATTTTGAAGCTTATCTCCTATTTGGTTCTTTACCAAAACAAGATCACCCTTTTTATAACTTAAAGGAACACTATTTCTATCATACAATAATTTTCTTTTTAATTTACTACAAATTAAATTATTTTTTGCATCATATTGAGCTCTCTGTAAACGATATTTCATCTCTTTTGGATAGTCATCATAATTATATAAAGGTTCAATTAAATTATCGAAATGAGAAGGCAGTTTACAATTTTTACCAAACACTAACTCGAATGGAGTGTACTTTGTTTCCGTGTGCACTGTGGTGTTGTAAGAAAATGCCCAAAATGGTAACCATTCACTCCAGTCGGTAATATTTCTATCGCATTGTATTCGTAGATATACTCCTAATGATTTATGACTATTCTCTAATGAACCAATTGTCTCATGGTGGTAAGCCGTGGAATTTAATTTTTCGATTTTTAATATTTTACAAATATCGGACATAACACTAGACATGAACTCACTACCTTTATCAGTAATGATTTCTTTGGGGACACCATATCTCAAAATGAAATTAGATACAATACATCGTGCTACAGAATTAGTGTCTTTACTTTGTAAAGGATACGCTTCCACGAATTTCGATAAATCACATTGCAATGTCAAAATGTATTTATTACTATAGGCATCGACAGGTAAAGGGCCCATGATATCTAACGCTATTCGCTCAAATGCTGAGTTTGCAGTATTTGTAATTACCATAGGCTCTTTTATCAAGCGGTTTGAAAATTTATTATATTGACAATGCTTACATTTTTTGACGTAGTCTATGACGTCATTTGACATTCCTGGCCAATAATAGTATTGCTTCAAATTGTTGAGCATTCTATTTACTCCTGCATGTCCGCTAGTGGGTAATAAATGAAAATCATTTAAAATTATTTTCTTGTCTTCGTGACCACTAACTCTTATCACATCTTTTGTTATTAAAATTTTTGGTACCTTATTATGCAACTTTTTCATATAACTTGCAAGTATTTTTACATTTGTTGCATTTTCTTTATTTTTAATTATTAATATCTCACATATATTGTGTATTTCGCATAGCGTTCCCAAATCTCTCGCTAACTCCTGTGGGGTAGATAACGATCGAGTATTTAGGTATATAACACATTGTGAAGGTATATAAGTACAATACTTCTTATCAGAGTAAAGACAAATTTGGTTTTTAAAGTGTTTTTCACTAGTGAAAACTAATTCAATTACATCTTTCGGTTTTTTAAGAATCTCTACGGTCTCAGGTTGATCAGGCCTGTTACTGGTAGAAGACTCTTGAGTCAAGTCATTGATTTGTGTCGGATTCTTAAACTCTAATCTTTTTGTTTGCGCGCGAGTCAATACCGAGACAACGTTTTCTCCGATTGCCTTTAAGTCATCACACGTCATCGTCATCGAGAGTCGACTTAATGCGTCTGCAGCTGCATTACTTCGACCCGGGATGTAGATGACCTCAAAATCATATTCCTCGAGATACAGTCGGAACTTTGTTAATCTACTGGACGGATCTTTTAAACTAAATAAATATACTAAAGGTTTGTGGTCCGTGAATATTTTAAACCTTCTGCCGTATAAATACGGTCTAAAATGTCTGACGGCCCATACTATAGCTAGTAGTTCTAAATCTATAATTGGATATCTACTTTCTGCGGGCGACAAGTTACGGCTGGCGTATGCAATAACGTGACCATTTTTGTTAGACAAAACGGCGCCTAAACCTGTTTTGCAAGCGTCAGTACGGAGTTCAAATATGTTATTTTCTGAAAAATTGGGATATTGCAACACAGGTGGCGACATTAACGCCGATTTTAAAGATTGAAAAGCTTGTTCGCATTCGGAAGTCCATTCAAATTGTACATTCTTTTTACATAATTTATTTAATGGATACGCTATGTTTGCAAAGTTAGGTATGAACCTTCTATAATAATTAGCAAAGGCTACGTATCGCTTGACGTCATCCGTACTCGATGGCACTGGATAATTGCGCAAAGTTGCAATTTTGCTGTCGTCAGGAAGAATGCCTTGCGATGTAATTTTGTGACCCAAATAAACAATTTCAGTACGTAAGAATTCGCATTTCAACGGATTTAATTTTAGATTTACTTTTCGTAATCGTTCTAATACAGTAACCAAATTTTTATTGTGAATATCTATGGATTTCCCAATGACGACGCAATCATCTAAATAAATAAAAGCTTGATTATAATTTATACCAGACATAGCTATGGTCATTAATCGTGAAAAAACACTAGGGGATGTTTTCAAACCCATGGGGGAGCGTTTCATCTGATACATTTTATCAGTGGTGAAAGCTGTGTATTTTCGAGATTCAGGATCTAATTCAAGTTGGTACATTTTGTCCACACTAAATGCTGTATATTTACGAGATTTTTCATCTAAGGATAATTGATAGTAACTTTGAGAAAGATCTAATTTTGAAAAATAGATACTACCGGAAAGAGAATCTAATATTTCTGTTATATTCGGTAAGGGAAATTTATCGTCCTTGATTCTATTGTTAAGATGTCTATAATCGATGACTAATCTCCATTTCTTTTCGTTTGACCTATCTGATTTTTTGGGGACTAATAGAACTGGACTAGACCACTCTGAGATGGTTTCTTCTATAATATCGTTGGCTAACATATCGTCAATTTGTTTTTGTACCTCTTGTTTTAAAGAGTGAGGTATCCTATACGGCTTAACATAACTAGGTGATACGTTATCCTTTAAGGATATCGTGTGCGTCATTAAGTTGGTAGTCGTTAACTTATCTCCTGGAAGATGAAAGACATCGGCATATTTTGCACAAATATGCTCAATGTGTTGTCTTTCTTCTTTGTTCATATTAGATAAATTTAATAATTCAAATAAAGTTTTTACTCTACTGACACTGTTCTTTTCTTCTGAAAGACAACAAATGTCAAAATAGCTTAAGTCATGAATATCTAAATTTTGGAAATCATATTCCACTTCATTATTTGTTGTATTTAAAATTCGTAAGGGGATTCGACCATTATTTGGTTTCGCAATCAACCCTGCTACAAAAATACCTTTTTGAATTTCTTTTGACAGTATTACACAATCGCGTTTCGATGCTGTAGGAATAAACCTAATTATTTCGCATCGCGGTGGAATCGAATGTCTGTACCTAACATTATTCGTTATTTTCATTGATACACTTATACTATTATTAGTTATTTGTAAAAAACTATCCTTATAATTTATTATCGCTTGGAACTTGCGTAAAAAATTATCACCTAAAATACCATTTCCTGTGCAAGACATATTTTTAAACACATAAAATTTCTCAGCAAATACGACATTATTATAACTTAAATTTAAAAAAATATAACCTTCAGATTTTAACCTACCGCTTACACCCTTTATAGTAATACTATCATAACATAATTGCTGTAACAACTCTGGATAATTAACGAGCCATTCGTACTTTAATACACACAAGCTTGCTCCGCTATCAACTAAAAGACTTAATAATTTATCACCTACAAAAAAATTTACTGTACTACTGTTATTAAAGTTTAAAATAAAATGTTTAGAATTCACGAAAAAAATCGTTCGGCGAATCATAAGTCACATTTTGTTTTGAGCTACTAGGGTGCGACTGCGACTCGACATTTTCAGGAGAGCGCTCCTGCACTGCGTGACGTATTGGTGCTGCTGGTCTACGCGGCCTCGTGCTATACGTTCCGTACGCACGACCTTGATGGTGACCTGGATTACGCGAAGTGCTATATTGACCACGCGGGTTATTGGTCACGGGTTTAGTATCGCGACGGCTAAAAGTACGTGAAAAATAATTCTGTCGTACAAAATTATTATGTCCGCGGTAAGAAATGTTTTTATTATTTCGACCACGATAAAAAATATTATTATGACGTCGTAAACTCATGACATCATATGGCGATGACAAAGTCTGCTCGTCCATAGCAGTTCTGATAGCTTCCGGTAAGGAATCGAACTGGCGCGCCGCTACAATAGTACTCAACCTGCGGTCACTTAATCCATCCGCGAATCGTTTGATTGCGCTGCGCTCATTAATTGGCTTCAGCACATCGTATGCCTTAGAATCACCATTAGACTGAGCTATTGTAAGATTGACAAATAAATTTTCTAACTCTGTGCCGAATGATTCGATCGATCTATTACCTTGCCTACATTGGTGTAATTGACATTGCAGGGCGACTTCGAACTTTTTCTGAATGAGATGTTTTCGCATATCAGATAAAAGATTTTCTATTGTATCGTAAGTTGGTTTCAAACGCAACTGTGCACTTGGCGATAGCCGTGTTTTAAGAACAAATTCAATCAATTGCTTATTAGATGCGTCAGAGATCATCTTACTATACAATTCGATACTATTAATCAGCGAATTGGTGACTGATTCTTCACCAGTCATTACAGGTAACAAGGCAATAGCCGTTTTAATATCAAATTCACTTTTTGAACTCATTTTTGATTCTCTGTTTTGCGGTTTAGTTTAATGACGTAAACAGCTCATGTATCTCTAATATTACACTAGACAAAAAATTTAAATTAGAAAAAAAAATAGCTTAATATAGTATTATATAATATAGGTCCAATAGGTATTTTATATTAAAAGGAAAAAAATAGCGCATTACGCAAAATAATTAAATACATACTACCAAGATCTCATATGTCTTAACCGAACCGGGCGATGGCATGGCGCGATGACGAGGCGTTGGCACGTGGCACGCTTCTCATTTCTGTAGGGCTGGTGGCTGGTGGCAGGTTCAGGCGGCGACGGCGAGTGGGCCGGGCTATACCCTGGACACCTCTTGAATAGCCTTCTTTCTTCTATACCGACGTGGTGGTTAGGTCAGCACGCGATATAGTGTTGATATTATTTCTTGCTAGCTCTCTTGAAATTGGCGGACCAGGTGCGCAATAACCACTTCTTCTTTAGATTGCGTTTTCCCATGTCTTCTTGCAGTTAAGTATTCTTCTTTTTTTTCATACCTCTTCCATGGTAACCGTTCGTAGAACGTGGTTCCGATGGCAGGGTCGCCATGTAATATGTGGTGAGTTCAGGTATTTAAAGAAACATGTTGATGTCCCAAAGTCCATTTATTGAATGCCGAAAATATTTAATTAATTACAAACTTATATTATTAAATTTGCTTACACGCTAAACTGCGCGTACGTACACACTTAACGTTTGTTGCGACACGACCTAATTGATGTATAAATGTATATACCTATTACACCAAAAATTATGAAAATTGGATAATGTAAAGGGGGGAAAAAGCGCCATCGCTTTTTGTATGAAAATTTACATCTTCACAATCCTCTCAAGGTGCATTTTTGAACAATATTTTTTTTAAACAATTTTGGAATCTTTTCAAGTTTGGATTAAATATATCCACCTCGAAGCCTTTATTATTTGAAGCATCATTACGATCATTATTAAGGTCATTGTACAGGCGGCACATGCGGATCATAGGATTGAAAAAGGACGTGTTGTTTTTACAAACCTGTAGGGCAAAAGTAGCTGGGTTTTTGTCACGAGATCGAAATTTAGTTTTGAAATTTAATAGAGCCAATAACGACGGTGAATCTATGTGGGAATGGAGTATTTTATGTAAGTTTGAAAGTGCAGTATAATCACGTCTGACCTCCAGGGTATCAAATCCGAACCTCACCAAACGTTCACTATATGATCTAATCTGTCGATGGATTCTATGCCTGTAGCACAACTGACTCAAAAACTTTCGTTGAATTCCTTCATTCCTATATTATAGAGTTGTACTCCAGAATAGTTCTAACCAAGGTGCAATAGAGGTATGAAAATGTTTGTGAATTTTTAAAGTCTTTGGCAGATCTTGAAATGAAACCAAGAACTTGAGAACTTTTATTAATGACGTAGTCATAGTGATCGTGAAACGTTAATTTACTATCAAAATAAATCCCCAAGTCTTTGATGACCTCTTTTCGACTGAGAACAGCTTCACCAATTTTATATTTGTACAAGAATTTGTTTTTTTTTTACGGGTGAAAGATATAACATTACATTTGTCCACATTTAAGTGCATATAGTTCAGATCACACCATTCAAAAACTTTATCCAAATCGCTTTGCAATAGCTGTGCTTCAGCACTGCTATTTACTGTATGAAACAGTTTCAGGTCATCAGCGTAAAATAATTGGCTGCAAGTCAGCTTTTCAGCAAGATCATTAATAAACATTACGAAGAAAAGAGGACCTAAATGCGATCCCTGAGGAACACCAGATGCAATCACTATAGACTCTGATAAATAACCTCTAATTGCCACCAATTGACTTCTGTTATTCAGATACGATTCGACCACACGCAACAGACTACCATGCACTCCATACATTTCAGTTTTTTACAAAGTAATACATGATTAACCTTGTCAAATGCTTTAGCAAAATCGGTGTATATCGCATCCACTTGCTGGTTGTTCGCAGAAGCACAACAAATAATTTTTGTATTCTAACAAATTACTAGTTGTTGATCTATTTCTCACAAATCCATGTTGATTATCGGATATTAGAGGTTTGAAATGATAGTATAAAACATCGTAGACAACCGATTCAAATAATTTGCTAAAACATGATATTAGACTAATTGGTCGGTAGTTGCTGCACTGTGTTTTATCCCCCGAACTTATCAGGGAAAACACCAGCTTCAAGAGATATCCGAAATAAAATGCACAGGGGAATGCTTAACTCTTCACCTAGGGATTTAATAAAGAATGGAGGTATACCGTCTGGGCCGGCGCTCTTTTTTGGATCAAGGCGTTTGATTTTTAACAGAACATCGTTTCTACGTATAATGAAATTGGGAATTGTGACATTTGGACGCGAGCCGTCTATGATATCACCATTATGTGTGCACGAAACGTCCTCATATACAGATCCGAAATACGATAAAAAAAGATTACAGACATCCTCAGGGATTGATGCCACTGCACTACCGTACTTTACTGATGCAGGAATTAGTTTTTCTTTTGGTGTTTACATGTTTCCAAAAGTGTTTTATGTTTGTCAAAAGCGATTGTTCAACTGTAGCTATATAATTATTATATAACACTTACGCATTAACATCTTGGATCTACGACGCAACAAACTAAACGAATCGTAGGATGGATTACGATATCTTTTAAATTTTGTGTGATATTTGTCTTTTTCTTTGAGGCATCTTTTTAAAGAAGAGCTGAACCATAGAGGATATCGGCCTGAGTCATATTTTTTTAGAGGAGTGTGTGTAGCAATGATATGTGTAAGTTTGGTGTAAAATATTTCTAAAGCTTCGTTGACGTTTTGGGTATGTAGAAGAGTATTCCAGTTAATATCCTGCAAATCCTTTTTAATACTGAGTAAGTCACTTTTATTAAAGTTAAAACCTTTCAAACAATTTCTTTAGTACTTAAGATTTCAAAAGAAACTATGTCAACAACAACAAATCTAAGAAATGGGAGCAGCCCTAGTCGTCAGCTGTTGTTCGCCTCTGTCGCTCGATGTACTTGCGCACGTTAATAGCCTTCTCTCGCCCGCACCGCCCCGTCGCGCGTCGGTGCGAAATTAGTAGGCTGCCAGCCAACAACCGTGGGATGCGCGGGTAGTGCCGGGCACGCACTGTTGCATTATTTGTGTTACGAATGTCCAGATCGATTAATTTTCATACGAACTAATTAAGTAATTTATTGAACGTTAGTTTTATTCAAGAAAATTCCGTATGAAATAAAATTCCGGACTTATCAGAATTTCGAATGTTTGCACACTTCAAACCTTTAATAAGCCATTATCATTTTTCGGCAGGCTGAAAATTCCCTGTGATGCTTTTGTAACTATGCACGAGAACTCGAGGTAACATTTTTTTCGAGGTAAAAATTTTGAACATTGTTCGGCACAGAAACCCGGCAGCAAAGATTCCGATTTTTTTCCACTATTAATTTAACAACCGGGAATTTCGCGCATGTAATAAATTTGTAAAACATCATATTAAAATTAAACCATTTGTAAATATTCGATATGCTTTTTATTTTCCTAAAATACAATTGGTTGAAATATTTTTACCGTAAGATGAAACCCTAGTCCCCTTATTCGCAGTAGTTCGGTTGTTAGTCCGGTTGACCGAACTAGTGCTACTTTTTAGTAGCAGTAGTCCGGTTGATGCTAAGCACCGAACTATCGCTACTCGTTTAGTAGCAGTAGTCCGGTTTCCGATTGCGTTCGCTCTGACGTCACGTAGTCTCACGCTGCTGCGAAGTAATACAGACTTTACACTCAAAGCTGTAGGTGCATTTTTGTACGCGGCAGAAAAAGTAGGCTATTAACGCGTTAGGTATCGAACATTTTCTTTGGAGTAATTTATCTGTTAGGTACGTAGTAACTATTTAGTAATCTGTGACAATACGGTCATTGCAGGGTCGACAAAATGTCCAACAAAATAATTTATCTCTTCCAAATCTACGTATAAAAGGATAGACACCTGGCTCACCAAATAGTTTATGAAATTATGATGCGTAAGTGCCGCCCTATAAGTTCCCCCCACTTCCAGGGTTATATATTTTTAAAATTCTATAATATTATGTTATGTTTGTATGGAAATAATAATAATCGATTTCCGTTATGTAAACGTATGCATTATATTAGTCAACAGTTTGATAAACCTTTTTTGACCCACCCAGTATATTAATTATGATTTTATCATGCTACCTAGCACAAAATTAAATTACCGCTATCACTAGTAAATGAATATAATAATGTAGGCGATAAATGCGGGAAAACCCTCGACCAGTAGCAAAACGGATTCCCTATTGACGTGTTGGCCAGCGTGTGCTAGTTTCATATTTTTAACCGACTTCACAAAAGGAGGAGGTTCTCAATTCGATAGTTATTTTTTATGTTTGCTACCTCAGAACTCCGTCATTTATAAGGTCCTTACATATGAAATTGGGGTTTTGCCGTACTGGCTAGTGTTGCCCAAATTCAGTCTTGGTCTTGCAGTCTTGGTCTTGTTCTTGCGTTTTTGCAAGACCAAGACCAAGAACAAGACCGCGTATTTTTAGCAAGACCAAGACCAAGACTGACCGTGCAAGACTTGAGCAAGAACAAGACATAGCCTGCAAGACTCTTGCGTCTTGCAGCTAGGACTTAGCGCTATTTCACTGAGTAGTTAGGTGTAACAGTTCGGTGTATAGGTAGGTACGCTTAGGAATTCTATGAGACGCAAAAAACTGTATCAAAGAATATGAAAAACTGGACCTATGCGCATTACGACTAATACCATAAACATAGCGAATAAAAAAATATCTATTAAAATCAAACTGAGTGCATGCATAGTTATGTTTTAACCATCGGCACTTTGATAATGCGGCATCAAAGGTTTTGTACTTACTTCTCAAAGAAATTTGCCGCTTTTCGGAAGTACATGGTTATGATACACGCGCCGGCGGCTTCTTTTGAAATCTAAAACAATCGTTGCCGCCACGCCGAAATCATAACATTTGACACTATTTGCGTACTATAAATAAAGGAATTATTTTAATTCCAGTCATTTCCAATTGAGCTGTGCTTCGAGTCTAACTTAATAATTGTTTTTACTAATTCTCGTTGTTTTCTAAAAACGTATCACGTGTACAATTTAATATGAGTGACGAAGATTCAAATTATTCTAGTCCGAGTAACGAGAGTTTGAGTCACAGATCTAAAAGACCCAAAAGCAAATTTGAGGAGTTTTTCGAAATAATTCATGCATCCCAAACTGCCTTCTGTAAATTGTGCCAACATAAAAAGATTGAAATAAAAATGAAGAACAGAAACACTTCAGGCTTAAGGAAACATCTAATATCTTTCCACAAAAAGGAATCAGAAATATTTCTTCCTGTTAAACCAAAATTAAGTGGAGATATCACAAGCTTTTTAGTAACCGCTGGAAGAAGTGGACAGGTAAGAATATTTTTTTAACAGTTAAAAGAATTTTAACTCCGCGTAGCTATTCATGCGATACTTTCAAAAACGCCATTAACTTACGTAAGTATTTTTGAGTTAGTGGTGTTTTCATCTAGGGGTGCGACATATTAAGTATGTAATTATCGTCTTAAATATTTTTTATAAACACCCATATTTTCATTTAATCGGCCAGTAACAACTAAGTACTTTATTTTGGTAAATTACAGTACAGTGCAACCTTAATATAACAAATATCAATTTAACGATTTTCTCGATTTAACAACAACAAACCTCCTCCTCTTATACGCTCAAACCTAGTATGTTTTAAATAATAACACAAGATTTATTGTTTTGCTTCAGTCGGAAAACAGCAGTGACAACATCACGACAGCTACAGTTGATTGGGTGGTGAAAAAATATCTTCCCTTCTCATTTTTCGATGACGAAGCTACACAAGTATATTTTCGACGTATTTGCCCTAATATGGTGTTTCCTAAAAGGTCTACACTTAGAAGGAAAGTCAAAGAGCGATTTGAAGAGCTCCAATTGAATCTCAAGGAACGACTTCAACAATTATCATCTAAAATGTCTTTTACCATTGATGGGTGGACGTCAATTGCTGGTAGGAGTTACTACGGGGTTACTATTCATTATATAGACAACGCATGGAAGTATCAATCTGTAGTTCTTGATTTTATACCATCACGCGGTCGACATACTGGGGAAGATATTGCAACGATTTTCCATGAATGTTTATTGGAATATGGCATAATTGATAAATTACAAGGTATCACGGTCGACAACGCAACTGCAAATACCAAATTTATGTATGAACTGGGCAAACAGCTGCCGCCACACTTTGATTCAGACAATCAACATTTCCGGTGCTTTGCTCACATTTTAAACCTTGGTGTACAAGATTTATTAAAGACCTTAGCATTACACTGTGAGTCTGACACTAACGCGCAAGATCAGCAGTACGAAGACTATGCAGACGAAACTGAGGATGAGGAAGATGAAGAATCTGCACCAAATATTGCTGACTCGCGTACATCTGTAACAAAGTTACGCAGTATTTCCAGTAAAATAAAAAGAAGTGAGATAGTGAAGAAGAAGTTTCAGTCTGCTTGTGAAGCAGCTGGCGTGCCATCAAATCTAAATGCCATTCTTGACTGTCCAACGAGATGGAATTCCACACATGATATGATTGGATTTGGTTTAAAAGTGAGAGCGGGCATTGACATATTGTGCAGTTCTGTCACCGAATTAAATGATTTTCAAATCACAGCTAATGAATGGCAGGTACTCGAAAAATTACATAAATTTCTAATAAACTTTAAACTTTTAAGTACAAAACTTGGTGGAGACAAATATGTTACATTACCGCTAGTCATTGTATCATTCAATCTCTTGCTAGATAAAATTGAATCCATGGTAAAACAGTTAGATGAGAAACCTCATCGATCTGAAGTGGATGAAAGGCTCATTCTAGCTTTCCAAGCAGCTCGAGACAAAATGCTTAAACATTACAAGAAGAGCAACTGGATTTATTGTACTTCTTTAATTTTAGACCCAAGGCATAAGGCTCAGACTTTTGACCTGACAATGTGGGGGAAGCAACTTAAAACAGAAAGTCTGCGCAAGTTCAATGAACTTTATGAAGAATATAAAAGTCTACACTCACTGAACAAATCTCTGGAATTACCAGAAAAAGAAAATAAAGTATGTGATGAAGATGAAGACGTAATAGACTTTGATAAACTCTATGAATGTCCCTCGACGTCATCTGGATCTTGTCTTCAAGGCTTAGTGATAGACGAGTTGGAGGAGTACCTGAGAAAACCAAGAACTGCCAGCTCGGAAGACATTTTAGATTGGTGGAGGACGCATGAGACAGAGTATCCAATTTTATCGAAAATGGCCCGTGATTTTCTCTCAATACCTGCAACTTCAGTACCTGCTGAGAGGTTATTTTCAAAAGCATCATTAGTAATTAGAAAACATAGAAATAGGTTAAGTGATGAGTCAGCCAGATGGTTACTTTGTATTAATTCTTGGTCAAAAGAATTGATATAAAGTATCATAACCTAATGATAAAGCTGTTGATTTGTGTTGTATTTTATTTTTTATTCAAATAAATGATAAATCGTAAAACTCTTTTATTAAATTTCTTATAAGTTGAGGGTTCAATCTCTTTGTAGACAGATAAGTATTGTTCTTTAAAATACAGTCAAGTTATTGTAATTAATTTGTTTTTTTACATGTTTTAGCAAATGTAAGCTTATAAATCATAAATGTTTATTAAGAAACAGTTACTTCCATGGAAAACGACATATAGGTCAGTTGATTTTTCGAATTTCTTATCAAATCTTCAGTTATTTATTAATCTGCTTGATCTTTACTATGGCTATGTTAATTCAAGCTCACAATGTTCCAATTCTAATACGTTTTTCTAAGATTTAAAGTAAACTTTAATAAATAGTAATAGACTAATAGGTAATTGCAAGACTTGCAAGACTCTTGCTGCAAGACCAAGACCAAGACCAAGACTGGGAGCGCAAGACCAAGACCAAGACCAAGACCAGGTGTATTGGCGCAAGACCAAGACCAAGACTGGCTAAGTCTCGTCTTGTTCTTGCATTTGGGCAACACTAGTACTGGCCACTTTGATCTCAAATATCTCCTCTATGGTTAGGAATTGCAAATTCAAATTTATACAGCTACTAGCTGTGCCCGCGAACTACGTTTCGCCATCAAAATACTTAACACAGTGCTTAGTTTTTTCCTCCATTTTATTCCATAATGATTCAACTTTATTCTGCCTTTCTTGAGCATCGGCCATTTCGAAATTAGGACAATTTTCGTAGGTTCGTAATGCTCTTTTTCTAACAGTCCACTAAATTAAATACATTATATTACTATAAACACTAAGTATAATTATTGTTTTAGAGACATTATTGGTATTAATAAATTCTTCTTCAGTAGAAAGAACTACACAGTTGCAAGAATAATCTTTATTGTATTCATGTTTCGAATTAAAATAAACAATTGTTAATAAATTAGAACTGTATACGAATAAAGTTTAGATTTTATAATGGGTGTTGGTAACACCAACAAAATATATTTTTTGGATATGACAACTTGGCCAATTTTGACTGCTCGTACAGTAAGCTCCTTGTCAAGCTATACTGTTTGACCTTTGAACCTATGTCGCTCATAATACTGGCGGTTTTCGTAGAGTTAATGTATAGCATGAATATGGGGTTACTGTACAAATACGTTTTCCGTATTCGATATCCGATCACGGAATACAGACACGTGGTTTTTTGAACGTAGCGCAGACGTTCGTTTCTTCTCATTCGGGATTTCTACCATTCTACCTAAACGTACGTACAGAACGTGTTACGTTCGTAATAAAAACGAACGTGTGCGGCAGTCAATGAGTATTTTGTATAGATTTGACGCATTCGGATGCCCACATTCAGAAAAAGAATTTATGCTGTTAGCCTTACAATGTATTGAGACTTCCGTTTTTGTAACGTGTACTGTGCGATATAGTGTTGCTGGCATAGTTCGGTTAGCAAACTCGCCGTGATGACTAACATCCAATACACAAACTTGGAGTTATCGTTAGTTCACGATCGTTGCATTATCACGGTCTTGAAGGACACTAAACACAGGTAACATCTAATATCGAACATCCAATAGGCCCCGAAGCGGTTCTCAAACTTTTTTGGTGACGGAACCCTTTTGGAAAGCGAAATACTTGACGGAACCCTAAAATAAAACAATAGTTTTTAAAAGTGTACTCTTTATTAATAAGCATAATAAAAGTTCGACCAGAGAGGGTGTTTTGATTTTTCTAAATTATTGCGGAACCCTTATTGTGTAGCGGGGAGTCCGAGGGTTCCGCGGAACACACTTAGAGCATGGCTGCTCTAGGTACCCTTCAGGGCCTACTTTCATTTAATACCCCTATTGCTGGGTTTGAAAAGCAACTGTTATCCGTCTTTTTTGAGCGGCGGCCATGTTGAATTTACGTCAATGTTGCTACGTTCATAGTGCTCTACTGATCAAGGCCTTTCATTTGATACCCATATTGCTGGGCTTAGAAACGAACTTTTATCAGTTTTTTTTTGAGCAGCGGCCATATTTTATTTTGTGCTATTTTCCTAGGTTTATAGTGCTCTACTCTTCAAGGTCTTTCATTTGATACCTATATTGCTAGGTTTGGAAACGAACTTTTATCCACCTTTTTTTGAGCGGCGGCCATGTTGAATTTATTTATGTGTTGCTAGGTTCATAGTGCTCTACTCATCAAGGCCTTTCATTTGAGACCCATATTGCTGGCTTTGGAAACGAATTATTATCCATTTTTTGAGCGACGGCCATGTTGAATTTATAGCAATTTGCCTAAGTTCATAATGCTCTACTCTTTTAGGCTTTTCATTTGATACCCATATTGCTAGGTTTGGAAACGAACTTTTATCCTTTTTTTTGAGCGGCAGCCATGTTGAATTAAGGTCGATTTTGCTAGGTTCCTGATGCTCTACTCTTCAAGGCCTTTCATTTGATACCCATATTGCTAGGTTTGGAAACGAACTTTTATCTATCTTTTTTAAGCGGCGGCCATGTTGAATTTATGTCAATGTTGCTAGTTTCATAGTGCTCTACTTATCAAAGCCTTTTATTTGATACCCATATTGCTGGGTTTGAAAACGAACTTTTATCCATTTTTTGAGCGGCGGCCATGTTTAATTTAGGGCAATTTTCCTTAGTTCATAATGCTCTACTCTTTTAGGCCTTTCAGTTGATACCCATATTGCTAGGTTTGGAAACGAACTATTATTCTTCTTTTTAGAGCGGCGGCTATGTTGAATTTATGTCACTGTTGCTAGGTTCATAGTGCTCTACTCATAAGGGCTTTTCATTTGATACCCATATTGCTGGATTTGAAAACGAACTTTTATCCTTTTTTTTCGAGCGGCGGCCATGTTGAATTTAGGTCGATTTTCCTAGATACCTAGTGCTCTACTCTTCAAGGCCTTTCATTTGATACCCATATTGCTAGGCTTGGAAACTAACTTTATTCCACCTTTTTTGAGCGGCGGCCATGTTGAATTTATGTCAATGTTGCTAGGTTCATAGTGCTCTACTCATCAATGCCTTTCATTTAATACCCATATTGCTAGGTTTGGAAAATAACTCTATTCCACCTTTTTGAGCGGCGGCCATGTTGAATTTATGTCAATGTTGCTAGGTTCATAGTGCTCTACTCATCAATGCCTTTCATTTGATACCCATATTGCTTGGTTTGGAAACTAACTTTTATCCACCTTTTTTGAGCGGCGGCCATGTTGAATTTATGTCAATGTTGCTAGGTTCATAGTGCTCTACTCATCAATGCCTTTCATTTGATACCCATATTGCTGGGTTTGGAAACGAACTTTTATCCGTTTTATTTGAGCGGCGGCCATGTTGAATTTAGGGCGATTTTCCTATGTTCATAGTGCTCTACTCATCAAGGCCTTTCATTTGATATGCATATCGCTGGGTTTGGAAACGAACTTTATCCGCAGTCATGTCAAATTTAGTCAACGTGGCTAGGTTCAATGTGTTCTATTCTTTAGGTTCTTCGTTCGATATCCATGTTCCATGGGTGGATCCAAAAAAATGTGATCCGTCATTTTAGACATTAGGATCAAGAGTCCCGTCCCGTCCCTCTACGCGTAACCCAGAATATTGCAGTCAGATATTTTTTTAATTATCAATATTAATCTATTACTTTTAATAGTTTTAAATGGATGAAAGAGTTTGATTCCTTAGTCCTAATGTAAAAACATATAACACCATTCAAAATACCTTGAAAAGAGTATCCTCATTTTTTAACATTTCAGATATTTCAAAAATTGTACCGATTTGGTGAAAATTAGTCAAGAATTAAACCAATCTACAAATTTTATGGTCACTCGATAAGTATTATTATAAAAAATGCTTTATACATTGCTTGTATGGCTTGATCTTTTTGCCTTACCACCACGGTACGACATAAGAAAAAGACAATTTGGTTGGCGAAATCCAGTTGGGCACAGCCATTAACAGACAATATTAAATTTTATTTGTACTATGTGAAACACTTCATTCCTGCCTTTCAATTTTCGAAATCCAATTACTTAAGATCAGGCTGTATGGCGTAGTTCCATTGCCTTTCCTTCGTGGAAGAAAATACCTTCTCTCTGTACTATGTGACAGACTTGTCAAAATAATTTCACGTGCGCCATGTTGTTTTTCTACCTAAAGCCAATTCGAAAATTTTATATGGTATTTTTTCACTAAAAATAAAAAGTGAATTTAAACAAACGAAATTATGCCTAAATGTTCTTCCGGAAAATTCTAAGCATTGTGGTGTAAGCCATATCAAATTCTGTCCAGTAGTTTCGGAGATCTTTCCGGACAAACAGACAAACAAACAAACAAACAAACAAACAAACAAACAAACAAACCAACAAACAAACAATTTTTTTAAAAACTATTCTATCGTGTTCTGCTAATGATTTTAAGGCGACCTGTGTATTTTTTTTCTTAATATTTCGCAATTACAGATTTTTGTACCCCTACGATTTTATTATATATATAGAGATTTACTCATGTATTTAAAATTATAATTCACTTGTTTTTTCCTCACTTGTTTTTTTTCTTTGCGTCACTCAGTTTACAAAATGGAAAACTTGAAATATCGCGTTATTTCGAGTACGGTTTCCACCGTGGCACAAGTGCTGCAGAAACGGCTCGAAGGATTAATGATGTGTATGGCAACGGTGCCGCAAAGAAAACACAGTGCGTTTTTGGTTCCAACATTTTCGTTCTGGAAAATTCGACCTGCAGAACAAGCCCCGTGGACGGCCGGAGACCAAAGTTAATAATGAAGAATTGAAGGCTATTGTGGAAGCGGATCCATCGCAAACCACGTCCGAGTTAGCTGCAGGCTGCGGTGTTAGTGATAAAACTATTTTAATCCACTTGAAGCAAATTGGAAAGGTGAAAAAGCTTGAAAGGTGGATACCTCACGAATTGAGTGAAGCAAATCAATAAACGCGCGTTGACTGCTGCGTTGCATTACTCAACCGGCACAATAATGAAGGGATTTTAAATCGAATCATTACTTGTGATGAAAAGTGGGTCCTGTACGATAATCGGAAGCGCTCATCGCAATGGCTGAACCCTGCCAAACTAGCCAAACCATGCCCCAAGCGAAAATTGACTCCAAAAAAGTTACTTGTGACTGTTTGGTGGACTAGTGCTGGTGTCGTTCACTACAGCTTTCTTAGATCTGGTCGGACGATTACGGCAGATGTCTATTGTCAGCAACTGCAAACCATGATGGAAAAGCTAGCTGCTAAACAACCGAGGCTGGTCAATCGCTCTAGGCCACTGCTGCTTCATGATAACGCTAGACCACACACTGCACAACAGACGGCTTCCAAATTAGAGGAGCTTTAATTGGAATGTCTAAGAGATCCACCGTACTCTCCGGAACTCGCTCCAACAGATTACCATTTTTTTCGAAATTTGGATAACTTCTTGAAAGGGAAAAAATTCAACTCCGATGGGGCAGTCCAAACCGCCTCCAAAGAATTTATTGATTCCCATCCGAATGGTTTTTTTAGTAAAGGGATCGATGAACTACCTATGAGATGGCAAAACTGCATAGATAGCAATGGTACATACTTTGATTGAATAAATATATTATTTTAAAAAAACGACATTATGTTCCTCCCATACAAAACGCCAATTTCATATGTAAGGACCAATATTAATCTTGGTAACCAAATGAGCATCTAGTGATGGTATTCCAGGAAAATGAAGGGAAACTTTTAATTTCAATGGCAAGCCCGTATTAAATAAATTAAATAAAAATATTTCAGTAAAATGTTTTACAAAAAATAAAATTCGACTTCAAAAACACTGACAAGCTAAAATAATATAACAATAGGGTCGGACAACATCACACTTCTATATTGAAATCGTACCTGTAAATTTTTCCCCTCGATTTTCATGCTCGAATCCTATCATCAGATCCTGACTTTGGTGACCATGGGACTACCCCAGGAGTATACTCTATCGAATACAAAAAGAATTTTGAAAATCGGTCCACAATTGGCGGCGTAATCGCATACCTCACATACACAAAGAAACACGCATCACGCACACGAATTGATAACCTCCTCCTTTGAAGTCGGTTAAAAATTAAACCGCGATCGGTCGTGGGCTTCCGGCATCCAGCTGCTTCCCGCGATCTTCGTCAGATTACGGTATTAGTACTTCGTCAGATTATGGTATCGCGATCGCTTTCAATTTTAACAGTCAAAGTACCTACATCCATGACTACTTTTTATCAGACAGTCGACACAGAGTCTTGTATTGATGCCGCAGTGACTAGTAATTTAAAAGCGATCGTGATAGATTTTTTCTTAGACAATAATAATATTACTAGCTATGCCCGCGAACTACGTTTCGCCATATATTTTTTCCCCGTTTTTGCAACATTTTTCATTGATGCTCAGCTCCTATTAGTCTCAGCGTGCGATATTATACTCGTATAGCCTAAAGCCTTCCTCAATAAATGGACTATCCAATACAAAAATAATTTTTCAATTTGAAACAGTAGTTCCTGAGATTAGCGCGTTCAACCAAACCAACAAACAAACAATCAAACCAACTTCAGCTTTATAATATTAGTAAGAATAGATAAGTAATTTTTTTTTAAATCGCCCCAAAGTTGGATTTTCTCCTGTGTCGTGGGTGCAGTTACAAACATGGAATATCACATGCACATACGCCCAGACCGGAATAAATTTCTGTAGGCCATACAAAACAATTGTCCCGTAAGGGAATCGAACCCGCGACCCGTTGCGCAGTAGGTGATCACTCGACCTCTGCGCTAAACGTGTCGACCTCTGCGCTAAATTAAAAGGGAAGACCTTCAAAAACCTCAAAAATTGGTCAGATTTTCCGCTGTATTCAGACATCCAGCAAATAAATTTGATCTTTGATGAGAGTATATGAAAAAGGCAAAAATCGCCAAAGCCTTTCTTTAATTTTTAATGGAAAAGTAAATAAATGGGATCTACCAAACCTCTATTTTGTGTAATTTTTAAAGGTATCTTTTGAATTTATACCTATTCGCCCTTCCTATTATAACGCATTGCCTGTAGACGCCTCGTAACGAAGGAAGGTTTTGGGATTTTTACAGTGAAACTTTTTTTACATATCCTCAATTTTTTTTGGTACATTTATCGCATGTCGCGTTACCCAAAAACATGAGATCTTTAATTTCACTACTTCGTAGAAGTCGGGATTGCTCTATCAGTGTGGCTAGAGCAGTGGTTCTACCTTGGTGTAGAGCTCTGTTTTTTTCATAAATTTGTTTTTTTTATTATTTTGTTGTAATAATTGCTTTGATGTTTATTTAATTTTCAAAAGATGAAGATTTAAGTTAAGATTAAAAACGCGATTAAAATACCCTTAAATCGAATAATTTTCCGAAAATTTTCAGTTAAATGCCTACTACCCGAAAAAAGTTTCACTTGCACCGTGGTTTCATAAAACCACTAAATAATTTTTGATATTTATTTACTCATCACTGTTTTAATTTCTCAATAGGCCTTGAGTTTAGTACCGCGTGCAGACACATAGGTATACCTACTTACGGCGAAAAATGTTATAACATACTTAGTTATATCTTACGTTTACTACACTGTACCAATCTTAATTATAAGTAACTATGCTTTTATACTCTGTAGGTATTTTCTGTTCACACGGAACCGATTTCAAGAAACAATCACATTAATGACCTAGATATTTTCCACGCAGACATCCCTCAGCAACAGATTAACTGTTCAAACAACCGATCGGCATTCGAATCATACATTAGCCTGAACTATCAATTTTCTGTGAATAATTCTCTACTTAAAAAGGAAAATAAATAGGGGCTGTTAAATTAAAAATTGATTTAAATAAAGTCGTTCTGGATGAAGCTGATGAGTAAGAGAGAGAGAGAGAGTAAGAGTTTGTTTATTGATTTAGTTGAACGCGCTAATCTCAGGAACTACAGATTCAAATTGAAAAAAATATTTGTGTTGGATAGTCCATTTGTTGAGGAAGGCTATAAGCTATATAACGTTATTTTCCGACGTCTACGCGAACGAAGTCGCGGGCACAGCTTGTTATATCGATAAAAACCCTGAAAGCTTGTGTTTATTGTAAACAGATGTACGCCAGTGATATTTGCAAGACCTGTCTGTTGTATTTATCTACTCGCACCTATAATCGGCGCATGAGCTCGCTCCGTACGAGGAAAATCCCAATGCGAGAAGCGAGGCAGCGACACGCGCACGCGCTGCTCAAGCCGACACAGCGATCGCTTCAGAAACATTTTTTTTTGGATTTCATAACTTCATGTCGATCGCAAAGTCAGGGTCGACTAAACCGATCCAACAACAGTCGAACGCGCGCTGCCACCCGGTGCATACTCGTGGCTCATTAGTCAATAATACTCAATTATCAGAATGGTGATAAACAAAATTGTCATTGCCTGCCTCGTGTTCGCCTTCTCACGGACAGATGCGCGTAAGTTATGTTTTTTAATAAACAGAATTGTGAAACAAGTTCTTGTGGTACTAGTGAGGAAAGGTTGGATACAGGAGCTGCAAGGCTGCATAAACCAGTGTCAAAGTCATTGACATTAATATAAATGTTAAATAACATTGGATAGGGTCGTTAAGAGGCTACAACTGTATAAAGTATACAAACAGTATAAAGCTTATGAGTATAAGAAATTAGGTATTCTACATATCCTAATTTTTTCAAAGCCACTGCCACGCCACTTAGAAAATGTCGTAAAGTCATAATTTCGATATTTAATGATTCAGATTACGATTGCTAATAATATATATAATTAACTAATGCTGCACCAAATTATAGTTCCATGATCATTAACTACTAGTCTGTCGGATATGACGTTCCTAATGCATTGCTCCATAACACTCCATATATTTGATATGAAGATATGTTTTAATATTATTCCTGTTCAAGTTGAACATTTATCTTATTTAGTCTCCTAAAAGATTTAAATTCAATGTATAACTTTGAATTTTATCATCAAACTATCGATAATAGGTCATTACGGTTAACTGGGATATAATATTTATTCATAACGTAGACTCCTAAAATACCACGGAAGATACATAATTTTATTTGTTTAGTAAAAACCACGGCGAATAACAAAATATTATTAATTACTCGTAATAGTAAAAACATAATTATGTCTTACTTATCTAATGTTATTGTGCGATGTTCAGAAGGCAATCCCTGTTTCACTTGGCGGTAAAAACGCTGATTTTAACGAACGTTTGAAATCCTACCTACTTACTTTTCTTACTTTACATTACTTACACTTTTGTATATTTAACTAATTATATTTTCGGTATTAGTAAAACTGCTTCAGTTTTTGCCGCAGAGCTAAATAAACTATATAATATAAGCGTGTAATAGTTAAATCTGTTGTATTTAGGAACAAAGTCGGCTAAGTAAAAATATAGTATATGTCGTTATCATAACAGGTAACAAAAACATTTTAGGATTGTAGCTGTTAAATGTTTTTACTGTAATTATAGGAGTCAATTAACGAATAAGGAAAACATAAGAAATACATGATGCTGCTCTGTCAAGATTGTTTTTGCGTTTTAATTATTCACTGGGGAGTGTCCAAATTGTTTGTGAAGTGACCTGTCATGGCCGTGATAACAGCTGTTTTGTTTTTTTTTTAATTCGGGGTTTTTGTAACGTTTTGCATTACACCCATCTGTTAAGTTTAATTGTCCATTGATTGCAGTCACCCATCAATATATGTATGAGTATCATTGCTTCACGCATATAAAAATATAGAAGTACGCGTGGTAAATATTATGATGATTGATTGTCTAGCTTTACGGTTACACCGACATAAATGAATGACCTGGTGAAATTTTACCAGTATGAACCACGCGAAGAAAAACAGCTCACAGTCGGGCTATGGTCGTCTCGTCACCTACAATACCTATATAGCCTATATAGGTGTTGTAGGTGACGAGACGACCATAGCCCGACTATGAAGTTTTATTGACGTTTTTGCCACACCTCCAGGAACTGTTCGACAGAAAAACTGTAGGTACTTACCTATATCCTCCGGATGGACATGTGGGCTTAGAAATTGCAATAATGTGTGGGCAAATGCAATAAGTAATTGATATGGGCTTAAAGTTGTAATTTTGACATGGTAGGTATAACGGTGATTTAATAAAGCGTTATTGCCTAGCTGTACTCTTGGTATAGAATTATTACAGTAGATAATTACAATGACATATTACTGATTTAAATTCAATTAATATTACCTACGTTGTGCAGTGTAATTTGATTGAAATTATTTTTCGGTGTTGTTAAGATTGTATTTTTTGTTATTAACAGTCGATACAGATACGGGTCACATTTTATTGAAGCAAGGTATTTTTCTTTTTTAAGAAATTATTAATTCATTCATAGATTAGCATTTAGTGGAATAAATTTAAATTATGATCCTGGGTTGCTTTGATATGGTGGATGGATACCCACTAGGACCCACTAATACCCACCAGAACCCGTCTCAGAGTAAACACTAGGCGCGTCCTACATAATAAATAAATATTTGTCTTACGCAGCATCTACCGAGGGGGGGCCTGGTAATCCGAGACACAGGTGGTGGGTTAAACTGCCTAATTCGGACGCCAGTCTCCCAAAAATGCATTGTATAATTATATATGTTTTTTTCTATTAAGTATGTATGTCATTGTTGGGAGGAAAATAAAGCATTACTATTATTATTATTAATCAATACCTTATCAGGAAATGGCGTCTAAACCGACACCTTCCTGTAATAAAAGGTCCTGCCCTAATAGCAAATTGACAAGGAAAATATACACTAATCAAGAAAGTCTAATACTCAACCACCAAGACGAACTTTATTGTAAAATGTCTTAAATAAAAAGTATACGCCACTAATAAATTTAAGAACAAAACAAAAGCGTGATAAAATAATGTTCGAAATTTACAAAAACATTATTCCATAATGTTAGTTCATTTTGCATGAATTCGCGGCAGAACGTTATTCCTGTTTCAAGTTTCTTCATTTCTGGATACAATTTAAGTTAATTGATATTGAATCTTTTAATTTCTTTTGTAACTTAAAGACTGGTTTATTAGATCATGCATTGTCGGCATTTAACACAAACTGCTGTTAACGTTACGTGCTGTGGGTATGCTTGAAGCCGGGCGTACCCAACGTGAAGTAGCGGATGCCATCCACTCTAACCAGTCGGTTATCCGAAAAGACAAGACCGTTTTATTCAGAATATTGCCAGATGGGAGCCCGAAACTACCGCCCGGCAACTCGTTGAAAGCCTGAGGTTTCAACAACAAGTGACTATCAGCACTCAAACTGCCAGGAGGAGACTGCACGAGATCGGTTTGCATTCTCGTAGGACTTTACGGGTCGTAGCGCTTCGACGCGACGCGACGTGGCATTCGTGCTCAGCGCTTGCCCTTGCAGTGGGCTCGTATTCACCTGCGATGGCCGGAAGAAGAGTGAACTCATGTCCTGTTTTGTGACGAATCCAGGTTTGGTTTTTACCCGGACTCAAGACGAATACGCGTGTGGCGAGCTTCTGGACGTCATGAACGGCTTCGTTGCCCTCAGGAAATTCATCCCTACCACGGCGGAACAATTATGGTTTGGCCCGGTATTCGCGTTGGCGGTAGAACGGACCTCGTTTTTGTACTCGGCAACATGAATACCGAAAAATACCGCAACGAGGTGGTGGAACCTATTGCTATTGTTGTTCCACACCGAATTCAATTGGGGGCTAATTTCATCGTCATGCAAGACAATGCTCGCGCACATACCGTAGGATCATTAGTGAACGTTCTTCGTGAACTATATCGCACTCTTAGACTGGCCTCAAGTCCTGCGATATGAATCCTATTGAGCACGCCTGGGATTTGCTAGGAAGAATGGCTTTTGAACAGCTTCCTTAGAATTTACACTCAGACCAAGATCTTTTTTACATCTTTCTTGGACATGGAGCATAATATTCCAGGCCACTATTGATAATCTGATATTTAGCATGCCAAGACGATGCAGTTGCAGAGCCTTAGCCAATGCTTTAGGAGGTCTAACTGATTATCTATTGATTTATCACTAAAATTTTTTTTAACGATTTCAAATACCAAAATTAAAAAAGAAGCATTTTTTAATGTCTATAGGTATGTATAAATTTTTGCTCCGATTATTTTCTTTATTAATAAAACTTTTTTTGTATTGTTGACACTTTTTATTTTAATAAACAAGCCTAAAATTACGCTTTTATACATTTAACATTGTTTACATAAAATACCTCAAAATTATTAGTAATTTACGAAAATAGGCTTTGTTGATTAGTGTAATTGTTAATTGTAAAAATTAGTTTCTCGAACTGGGGCAACGACAACGGTGTATGTTATGTACGGTGTATACAACATTGCGTCAATCCGAGTTGTAGCGCGGCAGTCATACAGTACACCATCATTAAGTTACACTTCCTACCTACGCATGTAGTACCATCATTAAGTAATTGTGCGATAATATAGTATCGATGCGTTGGTGTTGCGTTGGTATGCATTGGTCCGACCAGCCCCCCTAGACAAGACGCATTTCGATAATCGCTAACGCAATCGCTAGAAGGAAAATGTATGCGATTTGACATAAGCCCTCGTTTAGCTTTCGAGCGCAATTGTCAAATCTCATACATTGTCCATTAAGCGATTGCGTTAGCGATTATCGAAAGACATCTTGTCTAGGGGGCCAGATTCGCTCAACACTCGACTCCAGTGTTAGCGACGCCATCCGGTCTGCTGAAAACCGAGCTAAATGGCGGAATATAGTTCGCAGAAAAGTGCTACTAAAATGAGATCACGACCCTCAGCATTGAGGATAACGACGCAAGGAGGAGGATAGTATCGATGACAAAAATAGTTTTATTTCATTTGGTGTAGTACTAATCCCTTTATCAATTAGTCCTTCGAGCCGGTTTTGAACACGGGATTTACACCGATATCACCTGAAGATACTGATGTAAAAATACAGATACATAAGTGCATAAAGGCTGTTAAAAAAATTGTCTGATCCAATTCATTAAGTGATTAATCTTATGAGTGTAATTTAATAATGCTGTATCATTTTTTAGTTCTATTACTTTTTTACTCGACTGTACTTAAACACGCAAATTTCTATTTATTTGTTGAACGGGCCGAAACGACCAATAGAAAATAAAAAAATAATCGAATTGTCGTTTCTTCCTGCGGGCCGAACATCGCGTGGGACGAAACGACCAACGAGCCTTATGGATACGTGGATACGGTGCACATATTGCACAATGTAGGTATAATTTTGAAAGATACGATTGGAAGGAATTTTCTCTATTTTATATTTTTCCAAAAAAATATTGTAATGTTTTATGACTCAAATGAGACATTTTTTTCTCGGTTACAAAAAGTTTCTGTGGTCTAACTCCACAGATACGAAACCGTGGACTTTCAAAGACAAAAGGTCTGCAAATTCATATTGTTAAATAGAGGAAAAAAAATATTCTACACTTATTCCGTAATTGGGAGAGTCTTCAAGAGAAGAACTGGCAATTCTTCATACTCGAATCTCTCCCCTTTTCTTTTGTTATTACAAGCTTTTATTATTCTAAGGGCCGATTTTTCAATCGTCAGATAACCTTTAACTGTAGAATAAATATGGCGGTTTGAAAGATTTTCTATATAAAAGCTGTCAAACTGTCATATTTATTCCGCAAATATAAATTATCGGACTATTGAAAAATCGGCCCTAAGGCTTTTATTTACTTTCACCGGTCCGGTGTATGTAATGAAATCTTGCATGTCAAAATTTTCCCGTATTTCCCGGTTTCCGATTGAGCTGAAATTTTGCATGTATATGTATATCGCGTGACAATGCAATATTTTGATGACATAGAGCTGATCTGATGCTGGAGCTGGAAGGTGGCCACAGGAACTCCACAATAATACGACACAACCCCATCAAGTTTGGGCTCGTTTGATTCGTATTGACGAGTACTAAAAGTTTGTATTTAAAAAGTTTTTTAAGTAGTATATTTATTTAGAATTTCCTAATAATTTTTATCTAAGCTTCGTCGGCGAGTACCTCGTCAACCAAAGAGCCTTCACAGTTTGTATTCAAAAAATTGGTTATTCAACAACTCGACATGAGAGACTGGACACACGTGTGTCCAGTTGGTGATACTAAAAATTATTTTACACTTATTATTTCGTCATCTGGACCACAGAACACAGAAAGACGTATACTTGGTGTGTCCAGATAGTTAAATTAAACTTAAATTAAATCACTTCTAAATTTTTGTCAACTGGACACGTTCAGTATTTTTTTACGTTACCGATGTCAGTTTACCAGCGGCCGCCAGTGGGACTCACAGGGTGATAATGTTTTTTCCAGAGAATTGCAAAGGTGGCGCGAGATGTGTCGACCTGCGGCAATGTACCAATTTGTACAACCAACTGGTGGAAGGGAACAGTCCCCAGCTGACGAATCTATTGCGAAACCTGCACTGTGGATTTGAGAATAACAATCCAAAGGTATATTAATATTTAAGGCAAGGCTAGTTTACGAAATCATCTCCCACTGGGGTGCAAATCATATTGTAGAGCTAAGATTGCATTGCATTACGGTTGAAAATTACAAAGCTTGTCGCTTTGAGAGGTTTATTTTATTTCATTTTATTGGGGACAACAAACAGAAATACTTTGAAGTACCTATATAAACTATAATACATTACATATATACTTATTGTATCGCCAGCACCGTTATCCACTATTTACAATGGGTATATTCATAAAATTTGGAGTTTACACATATGAATTGTTATATGTATATAACTCACGACGCCAACGACTAACCATGTAACCGTTATATTATTATGATATCTATTTAATTTTTGAAACTGTGTGTGTTTGTCTTATATTACAAGGTCAAGGCATCGTATTCTGTGGTACCTGTAGGGGTTTGCATATTTCTAATGTAGATGAAATCTTTTTAGCGCGGACTCTTTAAATAAATTTCAACCGCAAGGTGTTCCTCCCTACTTAGTTAAAAATTCTTATCAAGTTAAAGCTATAACATGATTTCAAAATTTGTTTAGAGGGCTACAAGCATTTAACGAGCAAAAACGCTATTAACTTAACACTGTATGGTTTTTAATGAATCATAGACTGAAAATTTAAAAAATGGTGTAGAGATAGAAAAGGGCTCACTTACATACTTTTTAATACTAGAATTAATTGGAAGGAATGAATTAGGGGTTATACAGTTTGGACAGGGGTTATACAGTTATAGGGGTATACAGTTTGTACAAAATAGATTTTATTTTTTGGTCAAGTTTTTTAAATTTTTTAGCAATTTTCTAAAATAAAAAATATCAAAGGTGAAGCGAAAAAAATGAAGCGTCGATGGCGTAGTGCGTAAGGAAGTCGCCTTGCAAGCGGGAGGTGGCGGTTCGATCGAACCCCGCCACGAACCAAGTGCTTTCAAATTGTGAATTTATATGTACGTTTATTCAACGCTTTTACGGTGAAGGAAAACATCTTGGGGAATCCTGTGCAGGTTTCCTCAAGATGTTTTCTTTACAGGCTGTGTGTGAAGTCGACTAATCCGCACTTGGCCAGCATTGTTTACTAAGGCCTAATAGCCCCAGTATAGAGTAGGCTCGAGTCTTGCGGTGGAGACGTATACACGTATATAAGCTGTTGATGATGAATGAAAAAAAAAGCTTAACAACTACAGCATTAGGCCTATTTAAGAAAAAATCGGAGTTCACTACAACAACATAGTACGCTATTGTTGCCTAAATGCGTTTGCAGATTTGCTGTCCTCCCGAGTTCAGTGGGCAGGCGAGCGTGCTAGAGGAGAGGGCTGGCAGCGTGGACCCCTTGACGCTGCTGCCGAGCCTGAAGCAGTGCGGCACGCAACATGACGACCGCATTGTCGGCGGTACCAGGGTGGAGATTGACGAGTTTCCTTGGATGGCCCTTCTGAGATACGACAAACGTAAGGAACAATCCACCTTATATTAAGTATTTCTCTAATATGATTCACTTGGTGGAATGGACTCTGCACTGGTCTGTTGAATGAGGAAACATTTTATTAAATTTGACTAGCATTTTATCTTCCAATACGACGATCATTTCGTCGTATTAGAATATATCACACACACACATAAACTGAGTCAATTTGCATTATTTTATTTTTTAATTTTACTATTTTGCATCGACAACTCACGCTTCACCAAAAAATTCTAAGATTAAATATGATAAAGTTGTTTTCATAAAAATAATTAAGTTAGTTTTTCTAGAAGGTTCTTAAGATAGTTTTCCTGTATCTTTTACGGTTCAAAATTACTATTTATCTTCTTTAAAAAATCACACTATATAAATAAGTTGAATGTATTTAAATATTATGTTGGCAGCTCGAGGGTGGGGCTTCTATTGTGGCGGCGTGTTGATATCACAAAAGTACGTCTTAACAGCAGCACACTGCGTTAAAGGAGACGACCTCCCAACGAACTGGAAATTGTAAGTCTATTTATTTATTTATGGTCCGAAAGATTGTTCGTTTATGTCCTCGCTACGTTTATCCACATCGTGAACGTTGTAGCTATTTTAGGCTTCTCAGATTTTTGACATACATACGTATGTGAATTTTGTTCCAAACAATAAGTGAACTGTGTTACCACCTGGCCACGGAATACGGATACTGGTGACGACGCGGCCAATTGGGAGGCAACTTGCAAAGCGGTGGCGCAAAATAATAAAATTGTACTATGTGCATAGAGGGATCCACATCTAAGCCCTCTATTCGCTTAGTTTTATAGCCAACTCAGAGCTGTCGTTTGAAATAGGAACACTTTATATCGGTCACTGCCATCATGAACACCTATGGTATAACAAAATTAAAATATTATATAAAAAACGTTTTTAAAAGCCGCACGTAACATTTTAAAATATTATTAAAATACAGACGAACATATTTTTTTATATTGAAGTCTGTGCATGGCATTAGCTCAACAACATGACAGCGGCTACTAGACGCAAATACAATAACTTTACAAGAATACTGTACTTACGTTACCTATTAAATTGAGGTGTTCCCTTAATTTACTTGGGAACCTACTGGGACTATTTCAGGAGTATATAAATCTATAAAAAACAATTTAGTAAATCGATCCGCAGTTGACGGTGAAATCGCGTAACAAACATATACTAAAACAAAGTCGAATTGAGCCTCCTCCTTTATTTAGCTCGGTTACAACTACTTACTTCACGTTACGAGTAATGGATATAGTGTCTTTCCAAATGACATCAAAGATAACGAATCATCAGCGACTAGTGGCAGAGCGGCCCGCAGGGCGCTACTTTACCATTTTCTAACAATTTGATTTACTGTATTGCCACAAATATAAAAGATACAGTTCAAAAATTCATATATCATATTGTTGAACATTATATGTAATTCTTAAAGAGAGGAATATGATTAATCATATTTCACTCGATAGAAAGAAAAACATATATCTCGTCGTGTCCAATATTTTAAAACAGCTGTTAATCAGAAGTTTCAATAATAAATGACATGAAACTTTTACCAATAGACGTGCATTTTTATTGTCTAGAATATTGCAGAAATACATTTTTAAGGATCCGTACCTCGAAAGGAAAAAACTAAACCATTATAGGATCACTTTGTTGTCCGTCCGTCCGTCCGTCCGTCCGTCTGTCTGTCTGTCAAGACTCTTTTTCTCAGGAACGCGTGAAGGTATCAAGCTAAAATTTATATCAAACACTCAGGTCTACTGTCCCTTAGAGCTGTGAAAAAATCAAACTTCTTTTGAAAACGTTAGATCTTTTGAAAACTATCCTCTAATAACCGGGAAGAACCTTTCGAACTATGAGGGAAAATGAATGTACGTAAATTAAAATATTTATCATCATAATTAATATATAAGCTAATTGAAACGGAATACTGAAGGATTTTTTTAATATGTAAGTACAATATCTAAAACGGCAACGTCTTATTTTTCAGAAGCCAAGTCCGTCTCGGTGAGTGGAACACATCGAGCGTGGTGGACTGCATCGACACAGATTGTAGCGGGCCACCGCAGGACATCCGCATTGAGAGGATCATCCCGCACGAGGACTACGACCCCGCGGACACCAACCAGCCGAACGACATTGCGCTTCTCAGGCTCGAGACTAACGCAGTTTTCAACGGTTAGTATACTTAGACCGAATTTCACCAACATTTAATAAACGGGCGGTTAAAGTTAACTAATAACCGTTTCTGACACTTATTGTATGAGTAAAATGTCAAAAACTTGATTGTTAATTAACTAATCGCCTGTTTAAATATTGGTGAAATTGGACCTTAACCTTCTGGGGGACGCGTTAAGCGCGGTAGCACAGAATAGATACCTAATAGTACTACGTACGTAGCGTTGCCAGGCGTCCGGATAAAGCCGGACAGGGTTAGGCTTTTTGACCTCTTGTCCGGCCAAATTTGACTGCGTCCGGCCCGTCCGGCTTTTGTTAGGCTTTTTACATTTCGCAAACGAGCGAGCACCGAGCGTAGCCGAGCGCAGGCGGCAGGACATAACGCAAACGTTGAAAGAGCTTTTTCCTTGATAGGTCAGCAATGGACGAAAGAACGCAACAGATTACATGTCAACACTGTTGCCAAAATGTAGGTTGTAGAATTTAATTTTAAAAATTTGATATGTAAGGATTTTTACAGCTACATTTTGAAAGAAACTGAGCTCTTAAAGCAGGTTTCGGCAAACCAATAAATATGAATAATTATTTTTATTGTGTAACTCAAAGATAAGTTTTTTTTTGTTTTATTGTTTAACTTAAAGAGAAGAAGTTTTGTTTTATTGTTTTAATTTAAGAGAAGAATTTTTGTTTTGTTTCATTGTTTAACATAAAGAGAAGTTTTTGATTATTTTTTTAGTTCAAAAAGTCTTATTTGTGACTTTCATTAGTATTCAAAAAGAATTTAAATATGTTGATAAATGTTTAAGTATCTAGAATTTAATTTTGACTGATGACTATTTGACTAATTAATAATAAAGTTCATAGGTACCTAAGACTGATTTGGCATTCGATTTTGTTTATTATTTCACTAGAATTTAACAAGATTTATGATAATAATCAAAAAAGCTTGATTGTATGTAAAATCAAGCTTTTTCAATTCATTCAATTTTTTTTTGTCGTACCTATTAATACTGAGACAAAATCCCTTAATAATGTAGGGTGTCCGGCCTTTCTACCCAAATGTCCGGCCTATCTGGCGGGTCTGTCCGGCTATTAGGTTTGGCGACCTGGCAACCCTATACGTAAGATGCACTCCTTTGATCTTGAAATATGCCGACATTTTAAATACCTAAACTTTGAGCGTTCAAGCTGAAACACGCCAAGAGGAAATCGTACAGTCCATTTTTCCATTCAAACGTAGTCCCCTGTTTCCTTCCTGGAAAATGTTTCCTGCCTGTTATTTTGGGCATTATTGATGTATTAATGTCGATAAAATTTCAATACCTATGCAATATATTTTGACAGATCATATCGAGTTATCGTTTTATCATATCATGTTTCGGTGTTCATACTACGGGGAGAGGGTAACGCAGCAGACGCTGTAAGATAACGTTAATCATTGTATAGCATACTCGTATTTAACGCTAGCACAAGGCCACAAGCTCGACATGAAAATTAGGCAATTACAGAATACCATAGTCCTAATATAAAGTCATGTAGTGTTCCTAAGCGAATGAGTGACTATTGGAGCTCACTTGAGCCTAAAAGTAATATAATACACGGGAATCTAGAGCTCAGCCTACTGATCTGGGACAGAGGCGGATGTCATGTCAATTCTCTTTTGCATCGTTGGTTGGCGTAGAACAAAGTTAGCAATGAAAGCAGCTCATGAAATGCTGTACTTTCTGTCTCTGGTAATATTAAAATACGTGTTCTAAAATACATTGCAGATTTCGTGAAGCCCATCTGTTTGCCGACTCAACCTCAATTCAAAGGGAGTCTTTTTGAAGGGTACGAGATGGTGGTGGCCGGGTGGGGCAGAACAGAGACACGTAAGTTCACTTAAGATCGTCCTTAGATACGCGAATCATCTTGTTCAATAAAAAGTAACTACCATTAAATGATTTATTTGGATTTAATAGGTAAGTATTCTTGTTCGTACGTCTGAGGATTTGGGAACTGTCATCCGGTCAAAAGCTTTTGATTGAATGTAGTTTATTTTCATAAGGAAACAATGCACTTTATTTAATTTATTTAACCTTGGAAAGTAGTACCTCCGTAAACGTACTTTGCCTATGTACCTATGTTTTATAAGTAAAATAAAAATTAAAGTCAATTCCTGTTCAACAGCAAATTATGGTCAAATCTCCGTCGTAAACAGAGAGAGTGGTGCCCAAACAGCATCAGGTTGGCATTTAAAAAATTCATGTATCATCATAATATTATAATGGTCCTTTATGAAATATTGATCTATTAATAGTTAATTCAAAAATTATATAATATTTATACTTTGCATGAATTTTAGCCTCACTGATCTTCTGGTTATTGAAATTGATTATTACTGAAATATATAAAAGGTATATAATACAACAGCCATTTGATGACATGGTACTTACTCATAATAATTTAAATTTCTATAATGCTTGACGCTTACTATAACATTCTCTTACAAGTTGATCTACTTAGTAAAAAGGCTACGGGCAAAAAAAAGGAGAAAAAGGGAGCTAAAGAAAGAAAACAAAGAATAAAGTTAAAACTAGTATATTTAAAAAAAAGGATAAGGCAAGGGGTTAAGAGGGCACGACTTAAACGGGCTTAAAACTAACTTAAAGCTAACTATACTATATACATGTAAAATAATAAAAATAAATAACAAGCCTGGCCAGGGGAGAAATGAGGGGGACCGGTGAGTAGTCGAGCGGGCAGTGCCTATTTGTAAATGTTGTGTTACATTTGAATTAAATTATTACTGTAATTTGTTCGAGATACTTACTCGAATATTATGGTAAGTATATTTCACCTGAGGAGGGGGTGGATTGTACCTACGTACGTGGTAGGAATTTAAGTCAAATATATGTTGCTTGACCGATTTAGAATTAGGTGTCTTTATATTTATCATGTTTTGCGAATATCTTATACGCAAAGGTGCTATTATAAATTATGAGAATTTAATGTCTCGTTATTATGATGTTTTGTGAATATCATATACAGCGACGGAGGGCCTAAACATCATGTTGACCCCTGAGTGGAAAGCAAGAAATACCTACCTGCCAAATTAGAACCTCAAAATTGGTCATGTATATTTCCGCTCGTGGTATCGCCCGCTAGGATCACTCAATTTGACCTGTTTTGTTCTTTTGTTATTGTCTATCTTCTGTTTTGTTATTGTTAAGAAAAAATATATCGCGATCGCTTACAATTTGACGGTCGCAGTCCATTCATTACTCCTTTATAAAAGGAAGTCGGCACAGAATCTTATGTTCACGGCGCAATGGCTGACAAATTATAAGCCGTAATAGATTTTTTTCTTAGACAATAACCCACCCAATACTCTTGCCTATAATTTTGGAGAAAATGACTGAATGAGTCAGATGCCAACTGAAAGTTGCTTCATTAGACGAACTTTAAACTTTACGCCGCGTCCGTGTAAGAGTTCCATATCCTGCCTGTCGTAAATTCTAACCCGTATTCATCAATAGTAAACACTTACCATTCTTATATTGTTAATGCTAAATGCTAACCAATATGTTAACCCTTACAGGTATCGAGTCCGACGTGAAGCTGAAGGTTAGCGTACCAGTGGTAAATAACCGTCAGTGTGGCAACGTGTTCAGTAGGGTTAACCGCCAGATAACAGGCAAACAGATGTGCGCAGGCGGCGTGACCGGGCGGGACTCGTGCCGAGGGGATTCGGGCGGTCCGTTGATGGGCACGGTGACCTCATACAGCAATTGGTTCGTCTTCGGAGTGGTCTCCTACGGCCCTTCCCCCTGCGGAACAGAAGGCTGGCCCGGCGTATACTCCCGTGTCACGGAATACACAGACTGGATACTATCCAAGATCAAGCCCTAACGCTTTATATCAGACTGAATCGTTTTTGTTATTAAGCCTAACATGTTTCGATGTTTAGAATACCTAGGTAATTTCAAAACTTTTAATGTAGGTATCCACTTTAAACATAATTCACGTAATTCGTATTTGAAGAAAAAGTTAATATTCTTTGAATTTTACTCCTTTATTGATGATTATGTTACCGGAAATGTATGAAATCTAGGAATTGTATACAACTCCTAGGAAATGTATACTAATCCGAAGCTATATAGGAAATGTATAAAATATTGTTTTAAAAATTATTTGCACTACGAAAACCGCCGCTATTACGAGCGACATAAGAACGGTCCAAAGGTCAATCAGTATAGCTTGACAAGGAGCTTACTGTACATATACATATCCTGGGAAATGTATAGGTACATTTCCTAGGAATTGTATATAATTCCAATATTGTATTAGGAAATGTATAAAATGAATGCTTTCTGTAATAAAACACGTTGTTAAAATGAGAATAATAATTTTTATCTCCTTGAGACAATCATATAACAATCATACCGAAAAATATAATATCTTCATATTAACTTACTAATTAGTCTTAACAAAAGTCTCGATTAAAATCAAATGGACGAAATCCCGAATGGACGAAATACCTATAGATGAAATCCCAAAGAGCAGCGGCGAGTAAGGGGTGCAGGGGGGCGCAGCCCCCCTGCTCGGAGGTAGGGGGCGGAAGCCCCCCCGCAAGGAAAAATAAAAAGAAGTTATAGGATTAAACTGTAGATTAGGTTAGATATTGTGACCATACAGAGACCATACAGAGACCAAACTGCTTGAAAAAGAAATTTATTGGCTAAAACTGTAGGTTAGGTTATTACATTTCCGATTGCTATTTAGGAAATATATAGATTTCCTTGGAAATATGTCTAATATAATTTATTTCACACATTTCCGGGTGATTTTAGGAATAACATACATTTCCGAGGAATTGTATACAATTCCTAGATTACATACATTTCCGTTAACATACCTATATAAGTCTTTAGTAGGTACTTAAATCTACTTTCTACTTCTTATATAAAATGGATGGAGTTATCAAAGATTTGCCCACAAAAAATCGTGTTTGCGGCCCATTTTTTGCGTGTCTGTCAGAATAAGCGAGGATAACCAGAAATATTAGTATTGAATATTATTATATCTAAAGCACAGATAACATAATACTCTAAAGATCCGTAAATTATTTTCCGTAAAGTATGTGCGAACGTACTTAGTACTGTTTAAGTATCTAAATAAATATGTAAATACTTATGCTGTGAGCACTGTGTAATAAATTAAATGTATAAAAAGAAATATGTTTATCTCATAAAATTATATACTATATAGTAATTATATGTAGGTACTTAATTAAAATATCATGAAGCAGAATCATGACTTGTTTGTCACTAAGTCACAAAAGTGCCATGACATCACAAATTGCTTTAGCTAATGGTAGATAAGTTACCATAATAAAAAAATTGACGAAGATATATTTTTTTATTTCCACACATTTAATAGTATGGATAAATAAGTTACACAAACTGTATAATTCCATATCACGAATATATTAACTCTAACAGGGTCACTTCACATAAAACATAATCTTCTATACCGGGTGTAACTTAACACCCCAATAACATTTAAGGAGCATATAAGCTAGATACTAAATGGACCTTCGGTGTTTGTCTGAGACCTGGAACCCCAATACTTTCAGAGTTATGGGATTTTAAACTGAAAGCAAAAACTGTTAAGTGACAACCATAATAAGCTCAACACAAAAAAAATTAATCACAAAATGACACGTGACAGACGTGAGCATAGTATTCCTCGTACGCTTACGTAGGGCTGTCGGTACGAATACCAAAAAATATTTTTTTTGTCTAGTACGAGTTTTTAAATCGAGTAAACTACAATAGTTTTCGTTAGCTCGCCAAACTGTCAGTTTACGATGTAAACGGTAGTATGAGTTACTCGTTTCGAATTCACGTTTAAACGATAGCGAGTTAGTTTTACTCGATTAGACGAACTTCACATTATACATCTTCACTCTTACACACATGTGAATGGAAAGAGACACGCGATTCTGTCACTATGACGTTTTCCTAGCCGCTTTTTTTTAAGCGAGTTGAATGAAAGAAAAACATTAAAGTTTTTGTTTGTTGTAAATTATATTTATTATCTTATATTGTCGCGGACAAGTCAGTCGCAATTTATTTTATTGATAGTTTATGGAAAGGTAAAAAATAAATTGTACACATATACACTTTAGGAATAAAAATAGAATTAAAAATCTCGGTTAAATAACGTGTATTTTTTAACACTTTTATAAGGAATGGTGATTTAAGAAAATTGGTTGATGGGGCCCATGGGAGAGTTACTTCATACACCAAGTGAACAGAGCTGTCGAATATCCTCAATTTGGATGAGACACAAAGACACTATACTCCCTTAATGTACTGCAAACATGATGGAAAGCAGCTTTTGTTAGGCGGTAGGTAGCGCTGAGTAAAGTGTGTGTCGGAGATGCGGCTTAAAGAAAATGATTGTCGCAGCTTAGAATTCTTCCGTCTCTCTTCATGCGCTATTTCGTCATGCATGGCTCTCCACTCCATGCAAAGTACCACCGTGCAGACATAATGTTAATGTTTATAAACACAAAAAACGTATTTATGTACCAAACTCACATAAAAATGTAAGGTGAGAACCTAAACTACAATAGTTTTCGAGTAAACTGTCAAACAAATGTCAAACATGTAACTCATACTGCCACAAACTCAAAAACTAGTCGAATACGTACTTATTGATCGAGTAGTTTATTACTTGTAACTCATACTGTCAATTCTAGTTCATTATAGTTTCCGATAGAGGCGCTGGTGTGAAATGTATGGAAACAAAACTATTCGATCGTTCGAATCCAAAACTATCAAAACTCATACTAGACGTGCTGAGCGTAGTATTCCTCGTACGCTTACGTAGGGCTGTCGGCACTTAATACCGAAAAATAATTTATTAAGTTTGTATGGGAAAAAAGTAGGCTATCACCCTAATATTTTTCCTACAGAATCTCTACTTCTGATGGATACATACCTTAAAAGTTATTGGGGTGTACAGTTACACCCTGTATATGTATAAAAGCGAAAAATATCAAACCGACTTCAGAAACACCACTTAGTAAAAAATAATATAAGAATTATATCATTACATCATAAGTCGGTGCCAAATTTTAACTAACGTGAGATCATCGCTTGGCACCGACTACAATATTCAAATCTGATGTTGTAGGTATGTATTTTTTTACATTTGCTGATGTTGAAGTTGCTTTTTATTTTTTTGTATTTTGTTTTCATTTCAATCTTTTTAATGAAAAAGAATTTGACCTGAGGCAAACACCAGGATAATTTTAAACGTCTTTAAACGTCTTTTGCTCCAATCAAACAGTATAATAATTATTCCCGAACTCCTAACAAGCTAATTATTATGGAGTTATACCTAAATGTCGCCCCTGTTTTATAGATAAATAGGGATGTTTCATTTCACTTCTCTATTTCTCATTCGTCGAAGTACAGTCACGTTTGTTACTTTATCTCTCCAAGATATACGTAACATTCTCCTGTACACTCACATCTCGAAAGCTTCCACTTTTTACAAGCTTTTATTTAACTTGCAATGTATGTAAGTATGTATGTTCGGGTGGAATCTTGCAACTCAATTTTGAAGCAGATATCTTTAACCGATTGAGCTGAAATTTTGTATACACGTTCAGTTTGGATGACAATGCATGGTTGAGTGTGTGACGTCATTTTAAATCCAAGATGGCGGTATACCCAAGATGGCGGATCAATTATTTTTAATGCACCCCTACAATATGGGTATCAAATAAAAGGTCTTGCTAAGAGTAACTCGAAAAATAATGTGACGTCACTATTTATCCAATATGGCGGACTTCTAAAGCTTGAAAATCAATTTCGAAGTAGATATCTTTAACCGATTGAGCTGAAATTTTGTATACACACAGTTTGGATGAAAATGCACGGTTAACTGTGTGACGTCATTCTAAATCCAAGATGGCTACATACCCAAGATGGCGGACCAATTATTTTTATAGCACTCCTACAATATGGATATCAAATAAAAGGTCTTGCTAAGAATAACTTGAAAAATTAAGTGATGTCACTATTAATCCAATATGTCGTACCTTCTAAAGCTAAAAATCAATTTTGAAGTAGATATCTTAAACCGATTGAGCTGAAATTCTGTATAGACGTTCCGACAAACGACCTTGCAACAATGATGCGTTGAATGAGATGAACAGACCGAGAAATGTGTCCAGTGATAACTAAAAAGTAAAAAATAAATTAAATTTAAAAAACCTTTTTAAAAACAAGCTTTTATTTAAATGCGCTAAAAAGAATTAATAAACTTTTACATTAAAACTTTTACTTATAACGTCATTTGACATTTGACACAATTTATATGACATAAAAGCTTGTCGCGAGATTTACTTTTGTAGATAAACAAGTAAATTAATTAATTTGATGTGAATAATTTTATACATTACAATTTTCAAAGTAAATACGAGTAGGTACTTAAAAGTACTCTTTTAAAGTTTTAAGTACTTTTAAGTTACTACACACAAGTAAATCTCGCGACAACCTTTTATGTCATATAAATTGTGTCACATGTGAAATGACGTTATAAGTAAAAGTTTTAGTGTAAAAGTTTATTAATTCTTTTTAGCGCATTTAAATAAAAGCTTGTTTTTAAAAAGGTTTTTTAAATTTAATTTTTTACACATGGCTTGCGTAGGTATATTACTGGAAAAAACTCTTGCGTAGGTATATTACTGCTAGAAATCAAAAACGAGTGGGCAAGACTACTCGTTGCAGAATTCACAGAATGAATATTCAAAAATGGTGAATTTGATAATTCGTAATTCGTCTTACGATTTCGGATGCGAATTTGAGTTCTTTTGTTTCAAAAATGCGTTTCCTGTCCCTTAGACAAAAGCCACACGCTAACTTTTCCGCAGTCGTTCCGCAGAAAAAATGTATAGAAATGACATTAGCTTGCGACAACCTCACGCTATTTTTTCCGCAGCGAATGTCATTATTTCCATACATTTTGTCTGCGGAATGACTGCGGAAAGCTGTTCGTTGTTCGACAGTAAGTATCTATTTTTTTATGTATGTTCACCGATTACTCCGCCATTTGAGTTGATTTTCAAAATTTTTTTCGTAATCGAAAGAGTATACTTCGGGGGTGATTCCATTGTTACCAAGTCATGATCTGATGATGGGATCCCAGGGAAATCGAAGAAAACCTTTAAATTCCATAGACATGCCTCACGTCCAACGTGTTTTATGTGTTTTTTAAAGATATTCAAGTATTTGCATCTTGTTGTCATCATATCATATTACTGAGCTGATGATGGAAGGTTTCTGGTAGATAAGGAGCTTGGGAATAATTCTGTCAATACTGTTTAGAGCGAAGCACATTTCATTTTAAGTTATTCTGGTGTTTGCCTTGACTCAAATTCTAATACGCATGTATTAAATTTACTAGAATAAAAAAATAAAGCCGACTTCAAAAACACAATAAAGTTATAAATAATATTTAAGCAGGGCCGGATTTACATATTTTACGCCTATAGGCCCAACGAAATTTTGCCATTGAAGAGTTCAAGATCCAGTGTATTAAAGCGTTGTACCACAACACAAGAACAGTAAAAAAAGGAACGGTGAAACCATGAAACGCAAACAATAATGTGCTCCAAACACACAGAGACGGTAGCAAAGCGGATTTTTTTGTAATGTTCGTGTTGCTTGCTATGGAAGTATGGACATTGCTGTCGCAAAGTCCCATATGCGAAAATCCTGTGCTGAGTTCAGTAAAAGGGTTTTGTATATGAGTTGTGTCGTGTGAGTAGCCATACGAGTATGTGTATGTGTGCGTGTAAGACAACTTCGTAGCGAAATTATTAATTCGTCCTAACTTCTTTTAATGGTTCATCACAGTTAGCTTCTTGTGGTGTTCCTGGAGAGGGACTTCTTGTCCCTAGAATGGCCTCCAACTCCGCCCCTTACAGCCATCCCAGACCACCGGCACCGCAACCGTATCTTTCGGTCACCTTTCATTCTCATTCATATATTGATCGTAATAATACTGTTAAAACACTTACCGAGTTCCGAGATAACTTTTAGCATTCGTTCATGATGGGTGTCTTACCAAAACGATGTCCGTTCTCCTCAAGTTCTCTTTCTTTCGTTTTTTCAAAAACTTTAAAAATAAACTTTGCACTCATGTTTAACAAATAACTATTTCATCTCCCCATCTCGGAAAGAGTATTTTTGCTATTCAATATCTGACCGTCAAAAACCGTTTTTATCCGCTTGAGGTTAAAGTAAATTTGACATCGCATGCAATAGGTATGTGATTTCAAAACATCAATAAACCTATTTACTTCCATCTCCATGGTGCCGAATTTATCATACAACTTTTTTAAGTTTGTTAAAAACTCAGACTCAACCTCCTTGGTGCACTTTTGTTTTTAATTTGCTTGTTTCATTTCCTCGCTGAGAGGGGATGAAAAGTTACGTGTTGCACTCGAGTGCAAAGATTTTTCACCTTGTGCTCTTTTGATACCCACGCTGACGCTCACGATTCAATTTTTTTTAATAAAACTAGCTGCGCTCGTGATTCAATTTTAGAATCCTTCGCATGCTCAGTCATCACAGTTGAGCCCGCGGTTAAAAAGCAACTTTGCACTCATGTATAACAAATAACTATTTCCGAATTCTATTAATTTGCCGCTATGGTCCCGGACCCACATGGCCCCATAGGTAAATCCGGCCCTGAATATAAGAATATACAATGGTTTAAAGTCGGTTTAATTTTTTTACCGACTTCAAAGAAGGAGTTCTCAATTCGATGTTTTTTTTTGTGTGTAGGTATGTTACGCGATTACTCCGCCAATTCTGGACCGATTTTCAAAATTCTTTTTGTTTTCGATAGATTATAGTCTTGGGGTGGCTAAAATCAGGATCTGATGATGGGATCCTATGAAAATCGAGCGAAACCTTAAATTACTCACGAAAACTTAAATTTAACACAAGCTCACCTTCGGTGAGCTGGTATTAAATGCAGTGTAGGGAAACAGACCGAGAAAATACTCTCGCGATCCTTGTGCTAAGCTTTGCCATTATAAAAATACTTACTTACTTGTGTTAACCTTTGCCATTATAAAAACACTTACTTGTGCTAAGCGTGCTGGTTGTGATAGGCACCGTCTAGTGCGTGAGGTCCCTTAGTATATTTTATTTCTTTCTTGAAATAGTACATTATGATACGAGCGCGTAATGACCAATGCGCGCGTGTATCATACGACGTTTTTCAACACACTTGTGAGGAAAATAAAAGATCTTGTGGTATTAATATTTTTCTGAAAATGACTGCGCTTTTTTAACAATCTTCCACTGCATGAAAGTATCGTATGCCGCCAAGTATTTATCCTTTGACATTGGCGGCAACAAACTATTACTCGCGCTTTGCGCCTCCATAATTATTTCCGGCGGAGTTAATAATATGGATTCTTCTTCACTTGGACTGGACATTTTTGTAGATAATCACTTATCAATTACAACAAAAAGGCAAAAAATTTCTATAGCGGGAAAATGCCGCGCGCCTTTTTTTCGCGCGCTGTCCGGGCATGTCTAAACTCTTCATACAGCCATCAAAAAAGGGCCAAACAGCCAAAATTTAAAAACTAAATAAACCGAATATTTTAGTTTTTAAAAAACAAGTTTGTGTGAATTTTTAATAATTTACTTTAGTTATATTTATTAATTATTGTTTTTTAAAATGTCGCTGTTAATTTAATATTTAAGTAACCAGTAGTAAGTTGTTCATTTGTTTCCAATTTGCAGCCGCATAAAGTCGTGTTAAAAAAAAGTGTATTAAGCGACAAATTTAAGATGCGTACTGGACATACATTTACTTTGCAATCTTGAACAAATTAGAATTTGTCGTGTTAAGATTACCGCACTTGTGCGATTATGTAAAGTGAAAAGCATTCGTGTTTAATATACTGAATAACGGGTCTAAATGCAAGGTAATAGGACTCACTTTATGAGCAAGTGTGTTGAAAAGTTTATTTCCAAGTGGGGTGGCATACAAGGAACAACATTCTTTAGTCGAAGCTGACCTCTTCCACAGAAAAGATGTATGGGGATGACATTATCAGCGGAAAAAATTGCGTCAGGTTGTCACAGTCTCATATTATTTCCATATATTTATTTCTGCGGAACGACTGCGGAAAAGTGGCTTTTGTCTAATGAGGCTGGTAACGAAACTCAGTTTTGCCATAACTTGCGTAGGTATTTAGCTAAAATATTCTTCATCTTAGTGAAAACAAAGGCTACAGCAAAGTTTAATTGTTTATTACAAAATCAAAAAGGTTAACAATCTTTTATTTGCTATAGACGATCATATATTTGTGAAAATAATTTATTTATGTAGGTACAGTAAGCTCCTCGTCAAGCTTATACTGTTTGACCTTTGGACGGTTCTTATGACGCTCGTAATAGCGGCGAGTATCGCAGTGTAAATGTAAAGCTTGAATGGGGGCTTACTGTACACCTTAAATATTGCATAGATATTATAACACAGACATGTACCCAAGTAAACGTTGCAAGTGTATTGCGCTTCGCTTCTTTTAAAAACTGTTTCACTTTTTCAGCACTCCATTGTTATTAACAATTAAGGCGCTACTTTCCCGTTTTATACAATTTCGATTAACTGTACCGCCACGAATATAAAACATGTAGTTCTCAAATTCATATATGATATTGTTGAACATTTTATCTAAACATTCTCAAAGACAGAAACATGATTAATAATATTTCACTCGATAGAAAAAAAATCCAAAGATTACTCTGTTCAACATTTTAAAACAGCTGTGAATCAGAAAAGTAAATAATAAATGGCATAAAAGTATTACCAATAGATGTGCATTTTTATTGTCTAGAAAATAGCAAAAATACATTTTTTATTTTGTACTCCAGTTTTCCAAAAAATCGAATAAAACATGTAAAAAGTAACGTTTTCGTTCAGTCACGGGCGCTTAAGCGACATTAGAAGCTATACGGTTATCAATTATATTGCCTGGCAATAAAGGAATCGTCGTGCACGCGTAGATTTCCAGGAAAACCTCGCCTTAACACGCTTCAAATGAAGGGGTTGACGTTGTCGTATTATTTACATGCCTGTGGGTATTTCAAATACATTTAGGTCAGCTAACCAATCGTCAATGGTGCTATTACAGCTTGGCAAAAAAGAGAAGAAAGAAAAAGGTACACCGCTTTCCTTTTCACGAATCAGTTCAAAATGATAATACTGCGATTACTTACTACGATCTTTTCTAGGGTGAAAAAGAGGTGTTGCCATTAAATAATTTTAATTCCACTACTAGATTTTAACTTGTGCGAGGTATTTTATATTCATGTATTAGGTTACATCTCTATGGTGGTATGGTTAAGTCCCACCATACTCCCAGGGTATGGTCAGTAGTATGATGGGTCCGCAGTGATTTTTTGCAATGCTGTATTAGGTAAGAATAAACATAATACTAAATCCACTGTTTTTTAAAAACAATTCGTAACACCTAACAATATTACAGAAACTAGTTATCGATTACTTACTTACTTATTTAACTTAGAAACTATAAGTATGGGTTCTATGTATAAATTATTTGTAGCTACTTACTTAATTTGTAATATTTACACGTAGATAGGATTAGGTAATCTAAGTACTTCGTTCTCGGATTTATCACAGACAGAGTTACAGTCATTAAACAATCATACGAAAAGTTTAAGTTGAGCATAGGTTGCTTTCGGCTTCAATCGTGACTGTATTTATATAATTTTCTATCAATCTTTTTAAAGCAAAGCTAACATATTGCTTGCCATTACTTTAGTACTATTACTTATTCTGTGCGGCCATTCGAAAACAAAACATCATATCATCAGCCCTGAAATTGCTGTAGTTTTCTTTTGGTATTTCTTGCGATATTTAAAAAGGCAAGGTGAATGTAATATTTTTATATAACAAAGGCTTTAGAAGGCTTTAGGGGCGTTAATTTATCTAAATCAATGATCAGCCCCTATATTTACTCACTTTGCTTGCCACGTCTGGTATTGTTACTTTGAAAGATACTTTATATTTGTGAATAGTGTTGTTATGGCAACGTTTATTGTAGCAGTAGGTAATGGATATAACTCAGAACAATCACTACTATTCTTCTGAGGGATATAAAGTGTATATTAAAATGACAGTTCGTAATACAGTCGCAAACAAAATTAGTAAATACCATCGAAATAGGAATTCCATACGGCCATGAAGTATAAAGGCAGAGTCCAAACAATTAAAAAACATATAGTTGGCGCGTAAAGGGGGTGGCGATCGCTAGTTTTTAAGTATCAAGGGGGAGGAGAAAATTCCCAATATAGTCAAATGTATTATAAAAGACACGTAAAAAACAATAAGTAAGTATAACATTTTACAATAAACAACACAAAATTTAAACAATTTATAGGATTTTAATAATTTATTTCTATATCACAGCAAAAAGGTTTTTAAATTAGCACTGATTTGCTCATTATTAACTTCACGCTACTGATATACAGTTGATTTTACCTGGTAACTACGTAAATCATCGCGTAAACCCTTATGGAGATTGCGGACTCTTTTCTTTATACTTTATGAGGGTGGCTGAGAGCTTTCATATTTGATGCTTTGAGAATTTATTTACAATAAACATCTTCCTTATGTAAGTTTATTCCTTACGTTACAGGAAGATTATTCTCAAAGCTGTTAATACTGACTAGATAACGAATGATATACCAACAACACATCAACAGGAGCCTACCTATTGATGTGTGGTAGGAGTTTTAACGGGGTTTTTGAAAGGCTTAACCTAAAATATCAATTGCCATTATTTTTGAACTCGTATTACGCAGTGGACACTGACATTTTGGCAAACACAAAAAAATCTTTCTACTTAGATTAATTTTAACTGGTGAACAAAGTTGCTTAGCATATTTTTTAACTATCTATATGTACAAACAATCCTTGTACTTATGTATTAAGTGTTATTGCTTACGAGTTAGAGCCCTTCAATTTGTTATAGGTACATTTTTTGCTGTTATAATCTTCAATCAAAATAAGTTTACAGTACTCAATATGTTAAACTTTTTTAAGGGGAAAGGAATAATGTTTTATATATTTAATATAAAATTAGTTTTATTTAAATACTAAGATATTAAGTTCGATATATCTTAAATACAATGATCTATTAAATATATTAATAGTATGTTATATTTCAGGCCACTCCAAACTGTTCCTTACGTCGCATTAGGTACCTATATTAGTCCCATTGTCGTGTATACGATAGGTACATGAATAATAAGTTCAAATAAAAAGTAAGCATTGGTGGGATATTATTCTCAATAAATAGACACGACTAAAATCGTCTAGAAACTAAAATCGACATGAAAAAAATAACAAATGTTCCAAATTTTATTTACGAAATTTTTTCCAACGCCTAAAACCATGATTTTAAGACGATTAGACTTTAAAAACGTTTAAACAGTTATGGTACATACTTTTATAAGTTTCTTTCGGCAATATTGGACCTTGCATCAAATGGAAATTTTGGATTCTAATTACTACTAATATGTTGGTTAAATAATGTTTATTAAAAAAAGATAGTCTGGCTTATATGCAACATCGATGCGACTTGGGAAAATTATAAAATAAAGAAAAAATAATATCAATCAAAGGACTCTAAATCGTAATACATAAAATATAAGTTAACTAATTGTTAAAATATTATCACAAAAAACGCATCTCCGATACTCGCTTGGCTGTCGGGTCGAGGTGTTTCCCCGTTTCATTTATAACAAATGCTCGTCATAACAGCCAATAACTCTATTAGAGGTAAGCTAAGCCATTACTGGCTGTAAACCCGTGTATCATAAAATAATTTGTAACTTGTTTATGAAGTCTCACTGCTAAGTTTAATGCGAATGTCCGTGGCTGTGCGTGTGTCCGTGATTCTCATTATCGCCGCCGTGGGAGTGAGAATGGCCAGCTGAAAAAAGAAATATAAAATCTTAAGATATGAAATGAAATCAAAAGAATGTTAGTACTTGTTAGAAAATAGGCACATTGCGAAAATGTTAAGAAAATTAGAGTACCTAATTGGAACACGAGTGTATATTAGAGTTGCCAATCGTCCTGTTTTCCCAGAACATGTCCTAGTTTTTGTAGTGTCCCGGGATGTCCTGAATAGTTTCTAAGCAGCGTCCTGGGATTTTTAATTTTAAAATTCGCAATTTTATGATTATTTGTTCACTCAACCACAGATACTAAAGTCAATTGGTGGGGTTGAAAAGTATAGTAAAAATTAATAAGTTGGTATTGAATATTAGAATTTATTAGATACTATAATTTATTAGATACTATAACTAAACTAAGTTTAAAAAATGTTACAAACTAAAGTGCTTGCTTTATATTTTGATAAATAGTTTTCGATTTGTATAATTTTATTTCATAAATACTTTTATGAAATATATGATTATTTTAATACCTTAAATTTCAATTTACCTATATTTACTACATATTGTTATTAGGCTGGCTTGGTTGGCAACCCTAGTGTATATCAAACATCCATCGCCTCATAATGCAATAGACTTCGATGAAGAAGTCTTTTGTTTATGCTTACATGGCACTTCCACTGTTCTTTTACATATTCATCCCCCAGGAACCCTTTATGCTAAGAATTTCAACTTTTCTTACATTAAACCACATCATGTTCATGGAGGCTGCTACTAAGTAACGGGTAACAACTAAAGCAAACGGAATCTTTTGGGTTCCAACTGCGTGGTGGATCTATTAGGACGGCGCGGCGGGATCCTGTTGATATGATGTCCTGCCTGAGGAAGGCTTGAGGACGCAGCACAGCTCTAGGCTACCTAAAGAACTGCGATGACGCTATAAGGACCATATGAGGCCAACCGCAATAGGTCAGTCCAAAAAACTCCAACGAAATTTGAACTATAGGATGTCTTAATCAAAATTAGGAGGATAAATTAGAACAGGCAGGCAGGTTTAGCGGGAGTACGGTAACCAATTGATTGACCAATAGACGACACGAGACCGATCTTAACTGGAGGCTAGCTCGTCACTAGTGTCTCTATATCTCAAAGATAATCGCTCTCAAATTTGAATTAGGTCAACGATTAATACTCAATACTTACTTAGTAATTGCAATCCAAACATAAGGAAGAATCCAATCACAGAGGCGACGAATTGCAGGATGCCAGTTCTGTCTCCCTTCCATATCTCGAAGAATATGACGTAGAGGAGAGTCCCGGAAGCTAAGCCTTGGAGTACGACAGAGTATACGCCGGCTGCAGTAGCTCCTTCGCCTCCTACTAGTAGCAGGCCCATCCCGATGCCTATTGGGGACACCAGAGCGAACGTGACAATGTAAATGACGGAAAGCACAGTCTTCGTGTTGGTTGCGATCAGCTCCACGCCAATGCAGAATGCGATGACCAGCTTGTGGGCGGAAACTGCGCCCAGCATGTACCTGAAACAAAATAGTAAGCTTGAGTTTTTTTTGAGACAAGTGAGTTACGTGAGTTTAAAAGTTTCTTTAAGTTTTCGTAGTTGATATTAATTCAGATTTTAATTGACTATTATTCTGTTTATTTGCGTTTGAATAGAGATGTTTTGTAATTTATGGGTAGTGTTTAAATGATAAGGTAGACTTTTATTGATTTACTTTCAGTAGCAATGACATTTTTTAAAAATCGAAGTCGACTACGAACGGACTATTTCGGAGAAAAAATGTATGACACGATCGTTTTTAATTCGACCGTCATTGCGGTGTCAATCAAAGATTCTGTGCCGAATATCTTTTCTAAAAATATAAAAAAAAAAAAAAAAAAAACATAAACACAAATAAGTATGTCAAAAATAATGTAAGAATACCTACCAATATAATATTTTTTAATACTTTCGTAAATGTATTTTTTTATTTTAATATTTTTTGTGAATTTAACACCAGATCAACGAAGTAACTTTAAAGAACACAACTGAGGATCAATACGTGCTTATTGTATTTAAAAAAACTAACCTCTATCTCCTAAAAGCACCGATCCTTCCATTATCAGCTCGGTAATATGATACGATGACTACCAGATGCAAATACCATAGCTTCAGGAAAAAACATGAAACACGTTGGACGTGCCTATAAAATCTATTTTCCTCGGATTCCCTCGATTTTCCTCGGATCCCATCACCAGATCCTGATTTTGGTGACAATGGAACCAATCGGGAAGTATCTCAAATAAAAAAAGAATTGTCCAACTCTTCTTTCCGTAAAACGATAAAAGTGCTATTATCGCGAATCCGACCAAAGTCACAACATAACCTACTGATTCAATAGCCCTTATATTTTGTGACGATTTCATTTGATCGGATTCGCGATATTATCGCTTTTATCGCAATTCGGAACGCACCACAAATCGGTCAATAAATGACAGAGCTATAGAACTACTCTGTCCATTCGTTTATTTTCTTTTTGACAGCTCACGCCGATGAATTACCGTATTTTTTTCGGAATAATGTACCTAGCAGTAACTATGTAATCTGTGTTATCCACTCGTAAATGTCGTACTTTATTGACGGGTAACGCCCACTTAGTGAAGTGCCCTGTGCATAACAAACAATCACAGACTATAAAACAGGCCTTGAAATAAGATAAATCGATGATATTGAAAAAATTATTTGACTTTTTGTAAATATTGTTTCTGAAAATTTAGTAAAAACAAAAAAATTAATATAGTGTCTATGACTCCATGATTAATTATTTAGGTATGGAAGGAATTAAGTCGAAATCGTGGAATTTAAGTTCAAACCAAGAGTGAAGAACAATAAAAACTTATTAATATCAATAAGAACTTATTAAATAAGTATTTATTTATTTCATATTATGATTAAAACACTAATAAACAATATTTAATATTTAAACAAAAATGATTTCGATGCAATAAATCGATTGAAAGTTCTTCTTTAATTATATCGATTATTATTTTAAGTCGAATCGGTAAACGTGTGAGGGCGTCACTAATTTCTAATTGTTTCAAAATGTCAAAAAGAAAATAAACGAGTCGAGTAGACAGAGTATATGTGACAGAGTTATGAGGTGAACAAAAGTTAAAAAAAACATTACAACGAATCTATAACCCCCTTTTTTGTGAAGTTGGTTAAAAACAGGATCACAAATACACTTTCAAAATTGGAAGATCACATTCAAAATTGGAAGAAGTTGCGGTCCCTTGATTGTGCAACTCAAAATTCATCTACATTTTAGTTAGGTACCTACTACTACACGTGAGTACAAAATGATTAAAACGGACAAAGTTACAAAAATAACATTGATCGACAGACTTTATTGACTTAACATTTAGGAAAAGTTGGTGAAGTATCCTACATACCTACCTATTTTTGTCACTCCATGAAGCAAAGCGTTGTTTTTGCTTCGTGCTTTGACCGTACCTAGCTTTTTGTACTCGAGTGTACCTCAATCAAAGCCGGTTTTAGATTGCTGACTGCATGGACGAATTGGACAACTGTGGGCGGAGTGCGAGTTTTATCGAGCTTTACTCGATCACACGCATCGAACGCGTAATCGCGAATTTGTATGGAATTAGAGCAGTGCTATCTAGCTTAGGGCTGCCATAAGTTCTGAACCATCGACCGGGACATTTTGAATACTTACTTAGATTTTTTTACAAAATATAGAACCTACTTCAATAACACCAAAAAGTTATAAATAATAAAAGACTACGTACAACATCACAGTTTTATATTGAATTCGGTGCTAAATTTTAAATAACTACATAAAATTTTTATATTTTTTTTAAGACTTTCAAGGTAATCATTGCTTGGCACCGACTTCAATATATAACTGTGATGTTGTATGTATTCTGTTACTATTTTTTTTTTGTTAATATATCTATATAACATATAAGAATTTGAGCCAAGGCAAACGCCGAAATAACTTAAAATAAAATGTCTTTTGCTCCAAACAGTTTCAAAGGAATTATTCTCGAGCTCCTAATCTATCAGAAACCTTCCATCATCAGTTCAGTAATAAGACATGACGACTACCAGATGCAAATACCTGAATATCTTAAGATGAAACATAAAACACGTTGGAAGTGCCTTGAAATTCAAGGGTTTCCCTCGATTTATGGGATGCCATTATCGGATCCTGGTTTCCTTATCATGGGACCACCCTTGGAATATCTTCTTTCCAGAATCATCAAAATCGGTTTAGAAACACAAAAAAAAAACAGGCCAAGTGCGAGTCGGACTCGCGCACCGAGGGTTCCGTTCAAACCTGTGGGTATATAAGTTTTATTGCGTTGACAGAGAAGTTTGATTTTGTTTTAGATTAAAGGTATTATAGACTTGAGTATTTGATATGAATTTCAATTAAATACCTCTACGCGTTCACGAGGAAAAGGGGTAGTACGTTTAAAATTATTAAAAATATTTTTATTATATGATGTATGTAACTAAAAATTTACGGTTTTCACAATTTTTCCTTTATTTGTGCTAAAGACGTTACTTTGTACCATATTTCAAGATTCTGAGTTCACGGGAAGTACCCTGTAGGTTTTGATTCCCTTGCGAGTGTCGAAAATTTGCGGCATAAACGGCTGTATCTTTTGATTGCGTTGGCTTAGAAGTTTGATTTTTACAGCTCCAAGGGACAGTAAACCTGAGATGATATAAATTTCAGCTTGATAACTCCACGCGTTCCTGAGGAAAAGGGTCTTGACAGACAGACAGACGGACGGACAGACAACAAAGTGATCCTATAAGCCATAAGGGTTCCGTTTTTTCCTTTCGAGGTACGGAACCCTAAAAAATATACGGTCGAACTGAGTAACCACCTTTCTTGAAGTCTGTTAAAAAGGTTATACAATGGAAATTCAAAAGAACAATGAATGATTATATAACAAAAAACTATATTAAAAAATATGACTTGTACTTCGATACGAACTTTCAAGTTTCATTTTTAATAGATTATTTTTTTAATTTTAGTTAAATAAAATGTTTAATTAAACCAACAATAAAACAAAAAAAACATTCTTATTCTCAGCGTTATCTCTCTTAATCAATGTTCTCGTTCTCGATATATCACTTTTCTTTGTCCATTGATATTTATCCGAGGTTCTGACTTTTTGAAGCGCTAATAGTGATCAACTCGTGTAGGTATATTTATCTACCCACCTAGCTCCCAGACCGGGACAAATGAGTTATTGACGGGGACACCGGGACATAACGCTACAAACCGGGACATGTCCCGGTGTACCGGGACGTATGGCAGCCCTAATCTAGCTAGTAGTCACTAGATGAAGCTGTCTCATTTCATAGCAGCTACTAGATGGCGCTGCTCTAATTCCATACAAATTCGCGTTTACGCGTTCGATGCGTACGATTGAGTAGAGCTCGATAAAACTCGCACTAGGCACTCTGACGTCTTAAATAAAATCTCAATACGTAGATAGACGAAGCTTTAAGATGGGTGGGTACTAGCTACTTAACTATGCACATAAAACGTTTATATAAAATTGTAATAAATGTTGTACAAGCGCCATCTGTTGACGACAAGCTACTTACACGTTCCTTATAAAGCATAGCGTATCGTATATTGTGAAACTAAAACTTTAATGTTTCTACTGAACGCATGATGGCGCTACTTTATATGAAAGCCACGCATTGTCCAAAAAAAATGATACACACCAAACATTTTGTGAACTTGATTCCAAGCCGACAGCGAGACCTTCGAACAGTTCGTGTATCGAAAGAGCGAGGACGATGAGTAATCCACGGAGAGCAGACGTGACGTCATCGCCAAGCTCGGCGGGCATGTGGCTGTGGGAATGGTTGTGGGAGTGGTGGTTCGTTTCTATGTCCTGAAACAAATGTAACAATCACAATTAGATTTGTGCATTAAAATTTTATCTATCTACCTTCATCATACTTACCATCATATAAGTTATACCTAGGCCTATGTAGGCCTAGGTATAACTTTTCGATGGGGGGGGGGGGGTCCAGATAAAAACTTCAATTTGCCTAGTGTATACCTACTTATACTTGGAAGGAAAAGTTCATTCTATCTAGTGTATGTTGATTTTCAATGGGGGGTATCCGAACCCCAAGCCCCCACCCTTACCTACGCCAATGCTTACCTATTAGTAGGTAAGCATTGGCGTATCTATGGTTTCTTCACTTACTACCTACCTACTAAAGTTGCGGCACGCTATGATGGCCGTTTTGACAGCTGTCGTCCCCATAGTGTATATGTCAAAACTGATGGATAAACTATAGGGATGACAGCTGTCAAAACGGCCATCATAGCGTGCCGCAAGACCAATAAGGATGATGACTGAATTCCAATTTTCACATCTTGTCATAAAATATTAAAATACCGTAGAAAAAGATACAATCCTGTGAAATTTGAATTAAAACCGGCTTAGAAATACATTATGTACACAAGCATTTTAAGTTGTTAATTTGGAAGCGATTAGACAGAGAGATCCGACATCAACCGTGACGTCATTGTTTAGTACGGCCATAGAAACTCTATGTAAATTGCCGTTTTGCTAGAAAGAGATGGAGAAAAATCTTTAATACCTTATATCTTGGTTGTTTTTTTAGTTATTCGAAAACCGATTTTTCTTTCAGTTTATTATATGAATGTGCTTCTATTAAAGCAAAAAAAAAATTTTAGTCATCTAGCCTATTGCCACAAATTAAAAAAGAAGAAGAAGAACTTTAGTTGCTTGTCAACTTTGTTGTTTCATTTATTTATTTATTTATTAAGCCTATGGACAACAAAACAGATTTCAATCATGAATACGTAAAAAAATGCTTCTTAAAATTAAAAGATATGTACTAGACTGTAACCCTAACCATGCTGATACATCATTATACAGGTACTTACAAAACACGAAAGTCCTACTCCTCAAAAACAAACAGCTTTAGTTACTTACTAATAAAAAAAATCTTAAAAAATAATTACAATATATTTAACTATGTATTACATACAGCGAGCGATATGAGCGCGTGTTAAGACTTACGAGATAGAGTTAGTTGCTTAACTGACCTTGTAAAAATCCTGTATCTTGGATTAAAAATATCCAAGCACAAATTCTTGACAGATATCTAGTTATAAAGCCGACACATTTCATTGACAACTATAGAAAAAAACACAATCGTAATACCTTCTTCTTGATTGAGTCCGAGTCGATAAGATCCGCCGTTGAGTTGGTGACGCTGCGGTGTCCGTTGCTCTCGCAGCGGCCCGCGCCGCTCCTGCGCACGCTCAGGTTACGCACCAGAGGCGCCGCTTGCCCGTTCTTCCGCTCTCGGTGGTGTATGTACATGTGCACCAGCTCTTCCACTAAGTACATGATGAAGAAGCCGCAGCATGTCAACAGAGGCGTGAGGGGGAACTGGAACTCAGCTAAGCGACCGGCACCTGAAAGGTTGGGTGGTTATATTGTATATTTTCCTGCATGGTACAGATTTTTTTGGTACGACGGAGGTGCACATCAGTATAATAAAGAGTATTTTATATTGGGATGTTCCCGTTTACGAAATTGCAGTCATTTTTTAATTTAACCTTGCGGTGACGCCACCATCGCGTAGTTCACTTATATCTAAACATAAATATGTAGATTTAGGAATTCAGTTGATTTTAAAAGCGTATTTTTATTCAATCGAGGTTCACTTGAGTCATCCAATCCCTTATCAATAAGAAATCTTAGATCATTCATCAGATTTACAGTAATATAAAATACATACGAGTAAGTACCTAGTATAAAATTAGTTCACAATATAATATAAAACACTATCATCTCTCTTATTTATTATATACCTCAACCAGGATTCCCAGGGCTTTCTGGTTTCGCTAGCAATATCATTATTTCCACTACAGCAGACAATTGTCAAAATGATAAATTAGTAGCCATCAAGCATGGCAAACATTCGTTCATTGCGTAAAAAACATAACAAGAATCTTTTTAAAGCTAATTTTCGGCTTTTTCCGTTGTTGTTTTTACAGACATTATGCGGAAATTAGTTATCATGTCATTTAGCTTCTCGCTATGCTCGCCCAAGCAAAATAATCCTGGATTGTACTTGCACCGTGACCTGATTTGGATAATCTTCGCCTACTTGTATTTACTTGTTCCTTTCCAAAATTTTTAAGAAAACTCGGTTACCTACTGAGTTTTCTTTTCAGTAGTTTCTCAGTAGGTAGTAGTACAGTTCTCAGTAGATATAATTCTCTTCGATTTTTTTACGAACACTTCTGGCATAGTATACTAGGTTCAAACCACCTCTGTGTGCTCTAAGCTCTGTGGTCTAGTCTGTTGAAATCAACCAGATCTTATCTGGTGGTCCAGGGTTCGACTTCTTACGGGGGCAACGTCAGGAATCGGGATCAAAGGCATAATTATGTAATCTAGGTCTATCAAATTATTTCTAAAAAATAAAATCTTATGCCTTTATAAATAATGCTTATCAAATTACGCACTGAATAATACCCAAAATAAAATTAATATACATATTATTATAATGTAATTTTTGTGGTCTAATATATATTTGGTGGGCATATGGTAAAATTGATCATTACATGATATGGTGTGGCCGGATCAATGAATGATTAACGTTTAGCGATAGATAACACAGCTAAACGTAAGGCTACTTTATGATATTATACACGGTTATTTTTTTATCACCCTGGAAAATTTTAGGGACGCTTCAGGACACATCCAATATTATATAAAAAATTAAAAAAATGAAATAAAAAAATTTAAAAAAATATTAAAAAGAATAAAAAAATCTCTAAAAATGCTGCTCTCAACTAGTGCAGCATTTTTTGTATTTTTTTAAAAATTAATATAAAATTAAGGAGGGGGGTTATTTTTTTTATTTATATTTAAATCATTCTAATACTATGTCGTGAAGCGTCCCTTAAATTTTCCAGGGTGATAAAAAAATAACCGTGTATATAATATCATAAAGTAGCCGTACGTTTAGCTGAGCCAACGGATCGTTTTGTTTCGGTGATACATCATAGCGGTAGACAATTGTTTTGATAAAGTTAGGTTACCCGGGTAAAATTAGTTTTACCCAAGGTTTTTGGGTAAAGTCCGAATATTAAACTTAATTAGTATCAGGCGTTTACCCATACACGCCTAGGTCTAACCAAGACTAGCATGAGCGGGGGTACAGGGGGGAGGGGGGGCAGCCCCCTTGCTCGGGGGGTTCGGGGGGGCTTCCGCTCTCCGCAAGGAAAAAAGTAATAGGATAAAACGGAAATCTGTAGGGTACGTTAAATTAGACATTGCGACCGACCACACATAGCATCAAACTGCATGTTGCATGTTTGCTTGCACACTGCAGGCTTGTTTGCATGCTTATTTAGGATATTTTTATTAAACCTTGGTTATCATGAAAACTATATATATATATTAACGATATGGCCAAACGTGGATAAACATTGACGTTGACGTTTAAGCGATATGGTCAGTTTTAGCTGGCCATTTCATGATATATAACCATTTCATGGAATATAACCATTTCATGAAATGGTCGGCCTCATCATGAAGTGGTGAAGGCTCTCGTTTTCTGGCCTGTGGTAGGGATGGCGTTAAGATAAGGCGAGCAAATGCCGCCCAGCCCAATCGAATCCTCCTGTATATCAGCTTCCTTCGCGAAGATGTTTCTACCAAGCTGGATAATTGGCTTCGGGTAGACATGCTCCTGAACAATTTCGCGGGCCAAATTTCTGACAAACAGAGGCTCTAGCTAGGATGTTGTGTGCGTTGACCATAACCTTCGTCTTGTCCAAATTCATATCTAGCTCTATTTGTCGAGAGGCAAATCCTGCAGCGATCCTCTCGTAATGACGTATGTTACTTATTTTCTTTTAACCTTGTGCCATCGCTAGTAATACACTTTTAGATATGTAATGTACAAAATTTCCAAATCACGTATTAGTCAATACTTGCAAAGAGGTTTCGCAGTAATGCAGTAACAGCATAGTGATGAAATACGATAAATAATTATGACAATGTAAGTACATTATTTATATCTATCATGTAGGTATGTTTCATAATGTGATTTGTACCTATATGGTCGTTCCAGCGTAACATGATTGATACATCTGCTGTCACAATATAAAAAAGTCATGTTTATTGCAGTTTATTCATAATTACCTCATTCATCCTTCAGAATATTAGACATTGTTTTTTTGTAATGTCTCTAAGTAGTTATCATTTGCCTTGGCTATATGAATATATATTATAAAACAAAGTTCCCCTTCCCCGTCGCGTCTCTCTCTGTTTGCGATGGACTCTAACTACTAACAGATTTATATGGCTTTCACCATCAATTAGATAATTTATTCCGGTTTATATATATGTAAAGTTTTTATATAAGGAGAAAAAAAATTATATTTGCAAATCTCAAGAGGTACTTAGAGATGTTGTTAATGATGTAGTTTCTCGTATTAGAAAAATGTAGTTCTTAAATCCAAAGAAAACTCCGCGATGGCAAATCTCTATTCGTTACGGGACGGGTAACTCAAAATAATAATGCGTTGCGATGCTACGAGTATTTTTCCATAGAACTATAAATAAAAGGGAATCAGACACTAAAAAGATTTTCCAGCCAGCTGCTTAGCCTGCTGGCCGACCTAAGAATATATTATTTGGTATGAGTGGTTGGTAAGGTTTGGACATGATTATTTGTCTCATGTTATGATTGTCAGACAAAAAGCCTCTTCTTTAAATGACAAACAAAATAAAATGTGTATTGAACAAAATAGAAACAATAAAAATTCGTTACAAATAATTAAACCATTTAAAAACTAATTACGACGGGGTATTGCGAAAATTAGAAACACGATCCAGCGTTTTAGGAATGCCAAGAGAGTACTTCGGTTGTGGTAGGAGAATGGTGAGACAAATTGCTATGATAATTAGTCAGGTATTATAGTTTTACGTGACTAATTTGTGTATTAATTGTCTTATTAGGTACTGGGCATACTATTTTTATACCCGCATAAATCGTGTCTGTGTTAAAAGCCTTTTGTGTTTTCATTTAGTCAATGTCTTTGTAACCATCTTTCTTGTCTTTGTACCTGTACCAAGGTCGATTGCTCCGTCTTACCTATTTCTGCCGCAAAGCAACAGTGCAGTGCTTGCATTGCTGTGTTCCGGCACGGTAAATTACCGTGGTTCCGGTTTGAAGGGTAAGATATGGCCACAGAACACACCTCTTTCTGTGTTCTGTGGATATGGCAGTGAAATTACTGGGTACCGTTAGTTTACATCTTATGTCACAAGCTGGCAACGTACACTGTGTTTCTTGTAGGGGTTGCAGATTCGCTGCGAATGTCGCAAGAACCACATGTAATAGGTATAGGTGACTGTTACCATCAGGTGGGCAGTTTAGTTTTATAAAAAATACATGTTTGTAATGTACAGTTAATTTGATGCCTGGTTGAGGCATGGGTAACTTAAAAATGAAACAGGGAACTTGGACGCCGTACAATGATAGTCTTTGTTGTTCACATTTGATTGTTTTTACAGTTTTTTTTCGTAATTAGCTGCAGTGTAACTAATCATAAAAAAATAGCTTATCAATAACAAAAAAATTGCTTATCAAAAAAAAAGTATTATATCTACATTTTTTTTACATCTAAGTTGGCAAACAAGCAGGCTGCCCACCTGATGGTAAGTGACTACAGTCACCTATAGTACATGTGGTTCCTGTAGGACTTGCATGCAACTCTACAATCCATAAATAAACGCCAATGTACGTTGGTTTATGACGTCATATGATATCAGGCCACAGTACCCAGTAATTTCACTGCCCGTTTTACCTTTCGAACCGGAACACAACGCTGAAAGCTCAGCTGCTTTGCGGCAGAAATAGGTAAGTTGACGACTTTGGTACTACAGAGTCTCCCTCCGGCAAAGTTTTTTTGACTATTCTCAACTCGCTATAGGTGGCGTGAAAAACAGATACCCACTGCAATACTGTAAAATATACTTATTTAAAAATTTATCGAGCAACAGTTCGCGGCATCGTTAAAGTTAGTAATAATTCACTTGTTTGTGCAAATCATATGTTTCAATTTGTTTCTGTAAATCATAGGTATGTAACTTTGAACTTAAGCCGCATTGAACCCTGCCGCGGCCTTGGGGCGGCCTCGAGACGTGCGCACGGTACTGCACTTCTTCATCGATCCGCCTCCGCAGCCGCACTGTATTCTGATAATACATAGTTTGCTGTTACATAATATTGCTTTACTTTGCTTGGTTTAAAATTAATTTCATATAAAGGGTGAAGACCCTCAATTTGAGGCGTCTTTATTTGGACATGATTGATTTATTTCTCTAGCTAGAGTCTAGATCAGATATGGGCAACCTTTGCTTAGCTGAGGGCGCAATTTTGGAACTTAAATCATGTCGCGGGCCTAAGGTAGGAAATAAGTAGGTAGAAGTGAATAAGAAGGCGATAAAAATTCACACATTATTGTTAATTGTAATTTTAAAGGCATAATCTAACATATAAAAGCAAATTAACGAAAAAAGATCGAAAAATCAAATGAAAATTAATGACAGAATGGAGTTTAAAGCTACCAAACAAGATGATCAAAATTGGGGTTACAAATTAACATCTGTAAGCCGAGTACGATGCTTATTTTTATTAATTTTTATAGTTGAAAAAAGCTACTGTCGTAAGTTTATACGTGCTTCCGAAAAACGCACATTATTACAAGCTTTTCTACTTTGTCCGGTGTCTGTAATGAAATTGCGCAAGTTAAATTTGACTCACTTCCCGGTCTCTGATTGAGCTGAAATTTTGGATGCATAAGTATGTACTTATATCGCGTGACAATGCAATATTATGATGATATAAAAGCTTGTATTTAAAAAAGGTTTTTTAGATAATTTTACTTGTTTTTCATGCGAAAACTCTCAGCTGCTCTACTACGGAAAAGTATGTTCTGTAAAATTCGCTTAGTAAGTCTTCCTGAAGTTGGATCAACGATCGATCTTTCATTTTATTTTTGCGCGTTATTTGAATTTTGCTGTAAGTATTTTGCAGGCCGGATTGAAGCTGGTGGAGGGCTGGTTCCGGCCCGGGGGCCGGGGGTTGCCCATATATGGTCTAGATAGACAAAAATATACTATGCTGAACATCAATTAAAATTACAAAGTAATCATCATGACTCACGTCGTCATATTTTCTAGGCAGTTATTATTGAGGATTTTACTTCAACTTCGACTTTGATACTTCAACAATAATTATCGAATGATCAAAGCTAATAGCTAAAAAATAGGAATTCCAAATCTTCTTTCTTCTTTAATGCGTTCATTAAAAAATAAAGTAGTGCAATATCGACGGAATTTGTTAGATATAATGCATTGGGAATAAAATGTATGAACAAAAACAACATTGCCAAACGTGGACATAACCTTGTCGTACCAGACCACCTTAAACTTAAAAATAATAATCAACCACACTAAAGAGATTTATAAATCATTATTATAAATAAAGGGTTTTATTTACGCCAAACTAGGTGTACACCGATTAAAAGAAAACATTGTGGAAACAATACATAGTATTATTTGTTTAAGAGTAATGCTTACGTTGTGAACATTTGCGTCAATAACAGTTAATTCATTACTCTTTAGGAGTTTTGATTAATAGTCTACCAGTTTGTAGTTTAATGTAAAGAGGCCCTGATAAATTGCCATTGATAGTAATAATGTTTAGTAAAACGTATTTTCCACGTAAGTTATGCATAGGCGTATAGCAACCTATTCTAGGCCTCTTTTTTGCAGGGAGTATCCAATTAGTGGGTGGGTCCATCCATGGTCAGTAGTTCAGTACATTCGTAGCGCTACAGGTACCAATACCCACTGATATTAGCTTAGTTATGGGGGGGTGGCTTGGTTTCCGGACACCCCCCATTGTAAATCAACTTACACTACATAGAATGAAGTTTTCTGTGTACCTAACTGGGCAAATTAAAGTCTTCAATCTGGACACCCCCCATCGAAAAGTTATACCTACCTACGCCTACGCCCACTGAATTGTTGTATTCTATGCCCATGATAAGGAAATAATGTGTGAAGGAAGTTCAAATTTCAAATTCAAAAATTTTTATTCAACATAGGCCTTTACAGGCACTTATTGACGTCAAAACAAAGCAAAACATTCTAATTTAAAGGAAACATATTTAACCTAGTATGTGCGTGCATACATTCTGAATATACTTACTCAAGATACAGATAAGAATAATAAGAATAATAAGAATATACTCAAATACAAGTAGGAATGAAACAAAAGGGTTGAATCTATACCTACAGTAATGTGAATATCCACTTCTATATCGTAGTTTTATTCTAACTTCCGCTCAATATAATAGTTATTTTCGCCGTCCAATCAAGTTGGGGTAGCGCTTTGTTTCGATTTGTTTTGCTTGAGTTGAGTTGCTTTGCTCCATCTCTTCGGCAGCTATTACCGCACCGCAGTTCACTTCTGTGGAGCTACACTGTGCAACATGTTAACATTTGTGGCTACTTGTTACTATTTGTTGATTGTTTGTTACTCATCGCGTCCATACCGCCAATACCATAAATTAACAAAATACAACAAAGAATAACTATCGGCAACAATCTAGTAGCACGACATAATGTTCTTGCCGTGTTAAGGTAACATTCCCTCGCAATGTTATCGATTGTTAGAGAAGGCTCACTGTTTTTAAAAGGGCAACGTTGCTTATACTTTATACTAACACGGCAACATAACTATTAACAACAAATAACTTTTTGCTGTCGTATGTTGCCGAGTAACACTAGGAAACGTTAGTCTACAAAACAAAATTACAAAAAATAAAAACCAACTTCAAAAACACTGAAGAAAAAAAAATAATATATAAAAAATTCTAATGATTCTTTAGGAGAAATCCTAAAGAAAAGCCAAAATAGTACATTGGTACCCTAGGGGTGAAAGTAACTTATTTAGTCCCGAGACGGTGTTTGGCGCCCGAGCGTAGCGAGGGCACCAATAGTTCGAGGGACTAAATAAGTATTTAGCCCGAGGTAAACACTGTGCTTTTCATTACGAATACAAGAAAAGTAAAAATAAAACAATGAATTAGCTAAAGAAAAAACGTGGAAATTTTATTTTACATAAATCAACAACTTCTGATTTAGCTCGCTTTCTCTTATAAAATCAGGCGTTAACTCCATACAAATTCAAATTCATTTATTTGTAAACATAGGTGGTACAATAAGATGGTACAGTAAATATAGGTAGGGTATCACTATGTTCGGCCAATACGGGCGTACAATTTTTTTTTTTTATTATTAAATTAATTACAGACGTGTGCATAAACATATAAAATATAGCAAATTACTGAAATCAAAAAATATTAAATGTCAAAAGCAAATTTTTTCTATGAAATGTCAAAACTAAAACTAAATATTAAGAACAAATTTAAGAAGAGATTTCAATTGTCATGTGTCAAAGTAAAAAATTGAAATCTTAAAAGTGGTCACAACACAATTAAAGAATATTGTCATTAATAGGTATCAAGAAATGTCATGTTTATCAATATTACAGATTATCATTAAAAAATTCTGTCAGGGTATAATATGCTTTACTTATAAGTAGTGATATTAACTCCTTACGAAACTCAAGCATATTTGCATCTTTTATTTTCTTAGGTAAACACTGTGCTTTTCATTACGAATACAAGGAAAGTAAAAACAAATAAAAAAATAACTAGAGAAAAAACGTGTAAATTTTATTTTATCAACAACTTCTACTTTAGCCCGCTTTCTCTTATAAAATCAGGCGTTAACTCCACACCTGAATCAGATGAACTCGTTGTGTTAATTATTATAAACACAATGTTATACAAATATAATTAACAGTTAATACAAATCTCTGCTATACGGAAGTATTAACAAAACTCTACAAATGGAAAAAACAAATGAAGATCGCATTGCCGCTTTCCCGCTTATTTTGTTTTTCCCTCCGTCATGTTCCGTCTGTGGCCGGCCAGTTATTCAGCCATTATTTTTCATTTTCATAATTTAAAAAATGGTAAATATTTTGCCCAAATCTATGTTATTTTAAAGAAATAGTTGACAATAAATTATAATAAAGTCATTTAAAAAATATATTCTTTAAATACTTAACATTATGTTATTTCAATTTTACACCGCGCTGTAAATGAGTGGCTGTATAGAAAGTCGGAACATGATTCAATAAAAATGTGAACAAAAAACTAGTTTCTTTTTTAAAATTTGACAGCAGCTGTCAGTTGAAAGTGATTCTCCCTAGGGCTGAAAAGTATTACTTTCAACCCGCTCCTCAGGCAACTTCAGACCTATTTTCAGAGTATGAGTAATGAAATAGTACATTGTTACCCCAGGGGTGAAAGTAACTTATTTAGTCCCGAGACGGTGTTTGGCGCCCGAGCGTAGCGAGGGCACCAATAGTTCGAGGGACTAAATAAGTCTTTAACCCGAGGTAAACACTGTGCTTTTCATTACGAATACAAGGAAAGTAAAAATAAAACAATGAATTAGCTAAAGAAAAAAAGTGTTTTAAATTTTATTTTACATACTTCAATCAACAACTTCTGCTTTAGCCCGCTTTTTCTTATAAAATCAGGCGTTAACTCCATACCTGAATCAGATGAATTCATTGTGTTAATTATTAACACAATGTTATACAAATATAATTGACAGTTAATACAAATCTTCGCTATACGCAAAACTCATTGATTTACTACCAAACGTTTGGTAGTAAATCAATGACAAAACTCTACAAATGGAAAAAACAAACGAAGATCGCATTGACGCTTTCCCGCTTATTTTGTTGTTTTTTTCTGTGGCCGGCCAGCTATTGTCATTTTTCATTTTTATAACTTAAAAAATGGTTAATATTTTTTCCGAATCTATAAACTCAAACTCAAACTCAAAAATCTTTATTCAATATAGACCTTTACAGGCACTTATTGACGTCAATAAAACATAAAAAATCTTATTAAACAAGAATCTAATTTACTAATTATTTAATCCTTGTATGTACATACACCCCAACCATAATTACGATGTATGCAAATACAAGTAAAATGAAAAAAAAAAGTTGACTCTACACCTGTTCGGAAATTGGGAGAGCCTTCTCGAGAAGAACAGGCAAGAAACTCGGAAGGTCTTGTAATTAAATGTGTTATTGTATGTAATTATATGTTATTTTAAAGAAATATTTGAAAATAAATTATAATAAAGTCATTTAAAAAATATATTCTTTAAATACTTAATATTATGTTATTTCAATTTTACACCGCGCTGTAAATGAGTGGCTGTATAGAAAGTCGGAACATGATTCAATAAAAATGTGAACAAAAAACTAGTTTCTTTTTTAAAATTTGACAGCAGCTGTCAGTTGAAAGTGATTCTCCCTAGGGCTGAAAAGTATTACTTTCAACCCGCTCCTCAGGCAACTTCAGACCTACTTTCAGAGTATGAGTAATGAAAAAGCTCTTTCTTTTGAGAGCTGTCTTACAAAAAGGTACAATCAACATATTTCCATGACGTGCGCCTATCCTTGATTGACTAAAAGACATGGTAGGAAAAAGATGTGGATTTTTTTTTACATACATCGCTGTTTCATATATGGCATGGTACTGTTAAAATTTTCAAATCAATAAAATGTTCTTTGCAGCTATCAGTTCGTTTCAGTAGTTTTATGGCCCTAATACATCTTTTTTGACTTTTAAAAACCTCATTTTTATTTGTACAGTTACCCCAGAAGATAATACCATAACGTAGTATGGAAGCGATATATCCATTATAGGCTGTTAATACTGTCTCTATATTGGTAATTTTTGTGAGTGTTTTAAGTGCATATATATGACTATTTATACGTGTACATAACTCGTTAGTGTGTATTGTCCTGTTCGTTTGATAGTCTATATGCAGGCCTAAAAATTTTGAACATGAGACAGATTCTATTATTGCATTTCCGTAGCATATTGTCACATATATACCTGAATCAGATGAACTCATTGTGTTAATTATTAACACAATTTTATACAATAATAGTTAACAATTAATACAAATCTCTGCTATATACGGAAGTATTAGCAAAACTCTACAAATGGAAAAAACAAAGGAAGATCGCATTGCCGCTTTCCCGCTTATTTTGTTTTTTTTTCTGTGGCCGGCCAGCTATTCAGACATTATTTTTCATTGTCATAATTAATAAAATGGTAAATATTTCGCCCAAATCTATGTTATTTTAAAGAAATAGTTGAAAATAAATTATAATAAAGCCATTTAAAAAATATATTATATTCTTTAAATACTTACCATTATATTATTCCAATTATACACCGCGCTGTAATTGAGTGGCTGTATAGAAAGTCGGAACATGGTTCAATAAAAATGTGAAAAAAAACTAGTTTCTTCTTAAAATTTGACAGCAGCTGTCAGTTGAAAGTGATTCTCCCTAGGGCCGAAAAGTATTACTTTCAACCCGCTCCTCAGGCAAGTTCAGACCTACTTTCAGAGTATGAGTAATGAAAAATAATATAAAGTAGGTAGTGATGGTAATTTTGAATGGAAAATGACAGTATACTTTGCGATTGGTTATAGATCTGTCATCTCATCACCTGTGTGAAACGAAGTTCACCGGGTCGGCTAGGTCAGAATACATGTGTTGCTCCCTTTTACTGTGGATGTCGTAACCGTGCACTTCTTCGACTTCAAAATAGGAGGCGGTTATTAACCGACTTCAAAAAAGGAGGAGGTTCTCAATTCGTTAAGTATGTTATAAGGTGACTGTTACCACTTACCATCGGGTAAGTGGTAACAGTCACCTCTAGTACATGTTGCAGATTGCTTGTTTTCCAACTTAGTTGTACAAAGGAAAATCTTATCTATTTCTGTCGCCAAGTAGCGAAGCGTGCATTGCTGTATTCCGGGCACCTTCTATGACTTGACATCTAATGTCACTAGTTGGCAGTGTTCATTGAGTCCTTGTAGAGTTTGTATTTTTGGAAATCTTATAGGAACCACTTGTAGTTATATACTATAGGCCACTGAAGCCGCAGTAACCACCAGGTATTCTGCTTGATGGTTAACTTTGTTGTATAAAAAAACACTTTTACCATGAAATGAAAATTCTAGATATACCTAAGTAGGTACTCGATATTTTTTGTATTATTTTATTTTTTTAAATATTTCTTGCTTACATGATAGAAAAAAAGGCGATGTATGGAGGAAAAGTACCCTTAATATTGATGACACAAATTTTCTAAAACAAAATGTTGCAGACTGACATTCTTATTTCTATTTAATGTGGAATTCATTATTGCATTGTTAGAATAATCTAAAAAGATGTTATATTTTTAAAACATAATATTTTAAATCATGGAAACTAGGCATAAAACGAAAAACTTCCACCTGTCACCGAAACCTTATCTTGAATATACTATAATGAAGCATTTGAAACTTAGACCATTTAGTACTAAATGGTCTAAGATTTGAAACTATTCTTTAAAATAAAATGTTATATTTTTAAATAGCAGAACTGAAAAAAAATCATTTATAAATGTTTCGATTTTGATCATACTATATTTGTTTCATATTTTTTACTATTACTATATTTGTAGAGGTAAGAGTTTTTAAAATACTATATATCATTCAAAAAAGTTGGTAACCCTAATTACAAAGCTTACGAAACACTTGTCCGGATGACCTTGAAGGAACGCTGTGCATTTGCATAAGTTGCTAGCTGCGCTCCGCGGTTTTTTAAACTAAGAGTTTCCATAAAACATACCTACCATTAAAGAACGTCTAAGTACCTATGCGAATTTCAATGAAAAAAATAATAATCTACCATTTACTGTGACAAAATAAGTTTGTGAACTTCAATTCAATTCAATTATTTTATTTATTTCAGTCTTCATTGCACTAGAATTAAATGCAACAAACCATTCTCTACCAGTCAACCGAACAGCAAATTATAGTAAAAAAAAGTTATTTCAAGACATAACAACATTCATAACAATAATTCTTTTAGCTTGTGATTTTAATGGCTCAGTAGGTGTACTTAGTTTTATTATTATGGTTTCATTAAGCGTAAAAAAATCTCGATACTTTTTTAAAACCTACGTATAATAATTAACTAGTTTACGGATAGCAACGCAATAAGTAGTACATTAACTGCACTCATATGAGCTTGGCTTTTTCGCAAAACGGAACTTCGCAAAATGTTCAAGGATATCACCATGACAAGAACAACGATAATAACTAAAATGTTATACGGCAAATGATAACTGTATAACTAAAATTTACTATTTAAAATATGGATATACCTACTATAATTGCTTTATACTTTGTTGTAACAATATTATCATTTTTAGGGTTCCGTAGCCAAATGGCAAAAAACGGAACCCTTATAGATTCGTCATGTCTGTCTGTCTGTCTGTCCATCCGTATGTCACAGCCACTTTTCTCCGAAACTATAAGAAGTATACTGTTGAAACTTGGTAAGTAGATGTATTCTGTGAACCGCATTAAGATTTTCACACAAAAATAGAAAAAAGCAATAAATTTTGGGGGCTCCCCCATACATAGAACTGAAACTCAATTTTTTTTATATCAAACCCATACGTGGATCTATGGATAGGTCTTCAAAAATCATATCGAGGTTTCTAATATATTTTTTTCTAAACTGAATAGTTAGCGCGAGAGACACGTCCAAAGTGGTAAAATGTGTGTCCCCCCCCCCCCTGTAACTTTTAAAATAAAACTAAAAAAAATATATGATGTACGTTACCATGCATACTTCCACCGAAAATTGGGTTTGAACGAGATCTAGTAAGTACTACGGAAGTACTACGGAACCCTTCATGGGCGAGTCAGACTCGCGCTTGGCAGGTTTTTACATAAAAATTTCAATGCCTGTAGAGCATCTTTCAAATGTCATCTGAAACAATACTATCATTCAATATGTTCGTGAACTTTATGAAGATTTCCGCTCGTAGTTTTGTCCGCGTTATTTTCGTTAGGATTTTTCCCGTGGGGTTTCTATATTTTCCTGTAGTAAAAAAAGAAACAGAGTAAAAGCGTCTAAAAAATCCCTATGAAATACGTTAAGCAATTTCTTAGTGTGATACTCAAATAGAAAACAGAATTTCAACACCTATTTCACATTTCTGAATCGAAAATTTTTCAAAATCTTTATATTCTATTCAGCTTCGAACATGACTGATTTCCCTACAAACTCAACTCCGCCTGAACACCCTTGAGCATTGAAATTCGTAAAATCCCTTGTTTTCTTTTATTGCAACTAAGTTGGCAAACAAGCACACTGGCCACACTGCCCACCTGATGGTAAGTGGTAACAGTCACCTATAATATATGTGGCTTCTGTAAGATTCGCAGCAAAACTGCAACCCCCACAACAACCACAGTGTACGACAGTTGCCAACTTGTGACTTAGGATGTAAAGTCACGGTACCCAGTAATTTCAATGCGCTATCTTACTTACTTCAAATCGGAACACAGCAATGCAAGCACTGCTGCTTTGCGGCAGTAAGCAAGCGGCAGCAAATAGGTAAGACGGAGGTACCCAAGCACACGACCCTGGTACAGAGTCTCCCTCCGGTGACATGTCCGGTTCTTAGCTGACGTGTCCTAATCATAGAAAATTTTCCTACCAATTTTCATATTTATAGGTTAAAAAGTTCCGGAGATTTTATGATTAATATTGAATGACTTTTAGTGGGTAGACTTTTGTGGTTTATTAAACGATTACAATTTAATACAATAAACAAATATTACATAACATGTTTTTGGAGATAATGGCGACTATGCAGGTTCAGTTTTAATTATTAACCTCGTTTCCATCGAGCGTCGCGCCTTGCGGAAGTAGGCTATTACCTAATCGTACATTATGAAAGGTGGTATTACCCTGAAACCCAATCGAAGGCGGTATCTGCCAAAAGCGTTCAATTGCATTTTGCACTTTCTTAAAATCGACAATGACCTTTGTAATTCGGATTTAATTTGGGAAATAAAGACTAAATTGCGTTGTGAATTGAATTTTCTATTGTTACAAAAATATTGTTAGAGGCTTGATTACTCTAAGGTTAGAGGATTGATTACGAGTTTAAGCAGCTGTTGCAGAGATAATAATTTCATATTTATTCTTCGTTATCTGACAATTTTTAAAAATTAGACTTAATAAATGTAATAATGAATTAATACATAGTTAAAACCTACCTAAGCTTTATTATCATTAATATAAACCTGATTATTTGCGTAGCGTATTTGATACTACAGTTAAAGGGAGAAAGAATTTAAATTATGTAGATAGTTATTTTGTTACTAAAAAGACATATAAATATCTTATGTCGCCTAGTTGATTTATTTCTCTAAGTGCATTTATAACAAAAACACATCAAACACCTCTTGTAGTATTGAAGTTTTCATCAAGTTTAAAATACTAAGTTTATAGCGATGATGCGCAACTCACCCTAGAGTAGTCGAACTTATACAAGGTTATTTTTTAATTATGACAAAAATTTTGTGTGCTTGTTCAGACAAGCAAACTGAACAACTTTCACTATGGCACCAACTTTGAAATCGCAAAAAAAATCAGCTGTTCGATACATTTAGGTTCAGTGAATGTTGAACATTTGTATGGAACAGCTGATTTTTTTTTGCTATTTCGAAGTTGGTCTCATAGTGAAAGTTGTTCAATTTGCTTGTCTGAACAAGCACACAAAATTTTTGTCATAATTAAAAAATAAACTTGTATAAGAACACATTAAGAAAATAAAAATAACAAAGGCACGGACCAGTGGTGATTAAAACTAAATAAATAAAATAAAAAAAGTTTATATTATTGGAAAAATTATTAGCTAGTGTGCATGATCTTTTTTCTACATTCGTGGATTTACAGAGTTTAAAAAAAAACATCGCCCCTCACTACGATTTTTCTCCTGTGTAGTGGGTGCAGTTACAAACATAGAAGATCACAATGCACCTACACCCAGACCGGAACAAATTTCTGTAGGCCATACAAAACATTTGTCCCGTACGGGAATCGTACGGGACAAATGAAATAAAAAGTATTTTATATTTATGGACATATAACTTAATGATCTTGATCGAAATTGCATGCATAACTCTTAAATCTGTTCGTTACAAACACAAATTACATTTACCACCTGGAAGTTATGCGTAATTAGCTACGAGTTAGAAATAAATCAATCAGGAAGTTAATCTCGAGTAGGTGCTTAAGTAAGAATTTTTTTCGCGCCATTTAGGTACGTGACATAGGAAGCGGTAATTCTATGCTGTCCTTTATAAACTTATGTTTGAGCACAAAGCTTTCTCTTTAGTGATGGTACTTATTATACGTTTCTAAATTCCTAGCACGTCTCTTTAGTACCTACCTCGAATACCCGTCTGTTATCCAACTAAGCTACGTGAAGACAATAACTAGGCAAGAAACGTATTTTTAAGAAATCCGATATCGGAATTCTCAAGATTAGTTATTATGAATTGGTTAAAAATAATAAGAGGAAAACATGTTTGAATTGTATTTAATAGATTGTGACAATTAAACACGTGGGAAGATTTCATTGATCTCTTTCATACTCTTTACACATTTTTAATTTATCTGGTTAAAGAAAGTATGTACGTACAGTATGCGCCGCATCAAGCTGTACTGTTTGACTAAAGGACCACTCTTATGTCACTCGTAATACTGACGGTTTGCGTAGTGCAAATGTAAAGCTTGACTTGGCGCTTTCTGTTCTTTCTGTACGCTCTCTTTCTGTAGAATTTTAGCGTTCAGCATTGGGAACTCGCTGGTGAAGCGCCCGCGGTCCCACCGGTTTGACCAACTCTACTGGTAGTCCCTTTCTTCTCCGAATATCGATCATCCGAAAATCATAATCCCGAAAACGCTTGCTATAATCATCACTTTCCATAATGTTCGGGTATACGAAATTGTATATTACCTAATCGTCTTTAGTTCTAATGCTTTTGTGTCATAATATCGCATGCTATAATAATAAGATATCCTAATTTTACTTGCTATAAAGTCACATGTCCTAAGTGTTATATTGTATAATATTGTTAGTCCGAATGATGCTTTATAATAATTTTGTTAGTCCTAAAACATGTTTAGAAGTTGATTTATCTTGGTTATGTTATCAATATCATAAAGCTTAGACTTACTATCAATAATAACAAATTGAATTAAAATGTTGTCTTATGAACCTTAACAACAGTTACGTTTTCAAATTCAGTGACAGAAATATATCGCTGTAAAACCGACACCACGTAGTCTTGTCTGCCCTACCCCTAGAGTGTTATTTAAACCCGCGTAGGCGCGGAGGGGTGAGGCGGCCCGCGAGCTGAGGAGCAGGTGGTTTAACGACCGCCGCCGCGGCTGAGGCTGGTACCAGCAAGCCGAAGCTGCGGTGGTGGGCGAAAACCATCTGAGACGATAAGGTCGCGTGGGACCGCCGGAGCCCCGCAGCGCCGGAGCCGTGACAGAAGCCATGCATGCTGCATGCTGCTTGCTTGCATACTGCTTGCTTGCTTGCATGCTTTAAGCTTGCTTGCATGCTGCATGCTTGCTTGCATGACATCAAGTGACTGTTTTAAACGTATGCATGGATTTGGTAATACATATAATGAATTTTAACTTTATATTTGTGGTATTTCGATTTTAGGGCACGTTATATTATGAGATATTAAGTTAGGACTTATGACTATTATAGAAAAGGTTTTTAGGAATTTTAAATATTATATATAGATTGTGATATTTATAGCAAAAAAAATTGGGTCATATTATATTTAGAGATTTCGGTTTTCGGGTAAGTGATATTATGAGAAATTAAGTTAGGGGTGCTTATCATTCGGACATATGATGATTATGTCAAAAAACATTATGACACGTTAGATTATGGATAAAAAAAATATGAGACAAAATAGAGAACCACCTCTACTCTATAATATCTGCGACCAACTGGTATGTGATGAAGTAGCTATACGGTGGGTTAATACGAAAAACAACAATATTATTTAATTTCTTTTCTATTAGATTTGATCGTCATTTTGTCCCTAAAATCGATCTAGAATCAAATAAAAAAATGATTAATGGAGGCGGCAGGTCAAAGTGTATTCTCTTTTTTGGAGACAGTTACATAAATTATCTCCCACTCGTAATGTAATTTCGTTACATCTCATTTTCATTTGTTCCAGACTTCCAGGAAACATCTTGATGAAAACGAAAAACTAATTAGTAACTATTTTCAGGATTTAAGATCTGCCCCCGTAGCATGAACATCGAAACACGACATGATAAAACGATAAATATGAAAATATGAACTATGAAAATATGTTGGATATAATGGGTACATTGAAATTTTATCGACATTAATAATATTAACAGTACCTATAACCTACCCAAAATAACAAGACCATAGTAAAACATACATCAAGATAGCTCAAAAATCCAACTTTTTTACAGTTTATATCGATATATCGCTATATCACATCGTGTTTCGGTGGTCATGCTAGGATGGTGGTATTTTATAAAAAAAATACTAGGAAAAGTTTTTCTATGAAATTAGTTGGAAGCCGACAAACTTGGATGCATTAAGCGGCACGCACGGCAGAGCTGAATGAACTTGATACACATGTCACATCATTGACTTACGCATACTAATTAGTACCTCTTTGATGAATGAATGTAGTATGTTATGGAATGGATGCATTAGAGCGTGCGCACTACGATTAGGACAATTGGGATGATGACCGAATTCTAATTTTTACGTCTCGTCATTAAATATTAAAATACCGTGGAAAAAGATGCAGTCCTGTGAAATTAGAATTAAAATCGGCTTAGAAATACATTAGATACAAGCATTTTAAGTTGTTAATTTGAAGGCGATTAGACAGAGAGATCCGACATCAACCGTGACGTCATTGTTGAGTACGGCCATATAAACTCCTTGTTAATTGCCGTTTTGCTAGAAAGAGATGGAGAAAAATCTTTAATACCTTATATCTTGGTTGTTTTTTTAGTTATTCGAAAACCGATTTTTTCTTTCTGTTTATTATATGAATGAGCTTCTATTAAAGCAAAAAATATTTTTTAGTCATCTAGCCTATTGTTGTTTTGATTTTTAATGTTTGCGTTTCATCGGTAATTTAATAAATTTTCACATTTTCTGGATGTTAAAAGTAAAATTACATCTGAATATAATTAAATATATTGAGGCGTTTGCATATATTTCTGTGGCATAAAGTATTTCAAAGGGAATGCATCCCACATACTGCACCATACTATTGATTACATTACGTGTGTCGCATATTCCATAAATGTACGGTTACTCATGCGCAATCTACGCATCTTTTGGCATATTGCCGTCGATCGATGGCACTAGTATATAGTGATTCCTGGTATTAGTGCTAATTAGAGGAAAATTAGTCTAAGTATGATTATATCATTCAGAGTAGTGTGCAAACAAAACAATAGATCCGAGTACAATATTCGTAATAAAATGAACACGCATATCAATATAATAAAAAAGTAGATATTTTATTTAATGTAGAATTTGTATTACGATAAAACAATTCATTCCTTACAACTCAATTTTGAATGGATTAACATCTCTCCTTTTGTCCTATCATATTGCAAACCTTGTAACGGTGTAACGGGTGAGAAGTAGGTTCGCAGTGGGTACGTAGGGTCAGATAAATGAAGCACCAATGTTGTGTCACCGATATATATCTATTTTCCACCGTTACAAATATTATTATTAAACGAAAAGGCACTCTGAAACAGATATTATGACTATTATAAGCTATGGATCACAAATATGTTATAAAAACTTACCAACATAATACACATAAGTGCCTTTAAGATTTTATGATATTCGTTAAATTATTTCGTCAGATTTATAGAAAAAGGTGCTGATAAAAATATTAATTTATGTTAATTAGCCATCGCTACTTTTTCACGTTTCGATGTCCGCAATTGAGTGACGGGAGAGACGAAAATTAATTATGTCAAAGACATAAGATTTGAAATGCAGTCAGGTTAGGCGGGAATGCAACGAGTTGCTATATGTAGAGTATAGCACCTCGTTACAACCTCTTGGGGAGAGAGGGGCTCTTGGTATATAGTATAAGTTGTTTGTTATATTTTCAACTACTGATTTGTTTGTTATATTTTCAACTAGCTGTGCCCGCGACTTCGTTCACGTGGAATAGTAATAGTTTTAAGATCTTGATAAAAAGTAGCCTATGTTATACCTTATATAATTAGCTATCTATTAGTGAAAGTCCCGTCAAAATCGGTCCAGCCGTTCTGGAGATTTGCGGGAACAAACAGACATACAGATAGACAGACAAAAAAATTTTAAATTGTGTTTTTCTTATTGGTACCCGATATACATTCATACCCATTTAGTAAAAACTTGTTATTTTGACATTACAAACAGACACTTCAATTTTATTTGTATATAGAATAGATTAGTGGTGCTGATGATCCAGTAATTTTATCTGACATGGTGGCATACAACAAAAACGTGGCACATCGAATTTAGTTATAAAATATCTATTTTGGCGCGACAACCATAGGACACAGGACTTACTTAAAAGGTTGAAATTCACTAATATAACACGAATGATACATTTGCACCACTGGAACTTAGGAACAGGCATGAGCTTATATAAAACACGCGCCACTCTACTTTTGGCAAGACATGACGTCTTAAGCATAAATGCATACACGTACAATATAATTATATCACTTTAATTGTTTACGTTTGGCTTAATTTAAGCATAAACAAATGAATCGAGGCACAACTACGCATGGTTTGTAGTTATTAAATATCGTAGAAATATACGTTTATTTTCATTATCTACTGGAGTCCGGCTAACGATAGTACTGGCCATTAATTATGGCCTAAATAGAGCTGTAGTAAATTTCATGACTATAAAATTATAATGGGCTGCGTGACAGTAGGACACGAAGGTTTTTGCGTTTCCATTTAGCGCAGTTGAGATGTCGCCACGGCATCAGCCTTGGATATCAGTTTCACTGCAATCTAATGGTTTCTCTGATACTAGATTATGTAGTGGTCTGGTTTGAAAAACACTATAACACGGCTTACGGGCAATCGTACGAGGTCATTTTTGGGGTTCTGAACCTCAAAACCTCTGGAGTGGGTGGCGCTGTGGACTCGACACTTTCCTTCCAATCGGGAGGCCCGGGGTTCGAGACCGCTATGTACCAATGTGCTTTTCGTTTTTCGAATACATTTATCTGATGAAGGAAAACATGGTGAGGTAACCTGCATACATCTGCGAAGAAATTCAATGGTGAAGTGAAGTCGACCAATCCGCACTGGGCCGGCGTAGTTGAGTACGGCCTAAACACCCTAGCTTAGGATAGGCTCGAGGCCCTCGGTGGGGGACGTATATGAGATGTTAATATGATGAACCTCGAAAGGAAAAAACGGAACCCTTTTAGGATCAATTTGTTATCCGTCCCTCCGTCTGTCTGTCTGTCTGTCAAGACCTTTTATTTCTGGAACGCGTGGAAGTATCGAGTTGATCCATTGAAGCAGTGAATAAATCAAACTTCTAAGTTAACGTAAAAAAGTTCGCTTATGCCGCAAAAAAAACGTATATTTCGACACTCTCAAAATTTATAGGGTACCTACTTGTCGTTGACCTAGAATCGTGAAATTTGACAAGAAGTAAGCTCTTATAGTATATATTAAGGAAAAAATCTGAAAACCTGAAATATGTACATAGTAAGTTATAGAAGTTTATACGGAACCCTCGGCGCGCGAGTCTAACTCGCACTTGGCCAAAAATTTATAGTCTCCGATTATTATGTTCGAGCGCACAGGACCAACAATCGGTGGCCGATTTCTTGACCGATTTCTTGTTTGGTAACGTATAAAGCATAGTTTATACCGGGTGTAACTGAACACCCCAAAAATAATTAAGGGGCATATAAATAACATCCTAAATGGACCTTCGGTGCTTGTCTGAGACCTGGAAACTCAATACTTTCAGAGTTATTTGATTTTAAACTGAAAGCAAAAACTTTCAAGTGACAACCACAATCATTTCTTAACACAAAAGAAATTTAAACACAAGAGACACGTGATAGACGTGAGCGTAGTATGCCTCATACGCTTACGTAGGAATGTCGGCACTTAATACCATAAAATAATTTATTTAGTTCGTATGACGTGAGCGTAGTATTCCTTGTGAGCTTACGTAGGGCTGTCGGCACTTAATACCAAAATATTTTATTTAGTTTGTATGGGAAAAAAGTAGGTTTGTTAGCCCTAATATTTTTCCTACAGAATCTCTACTTCCGATGGATACATACCCTTAAATATTATTGGGGCGTTCAGTTACACCCTGTATAAATGAATCGTAATAGGTAATAATTTATCGTCATGTTTGCCTAGTTGAAGAAGCTAGACTTTACTAGGTACTTATATTTAAGAAATATACGCACCAACTCGCTAACGTAAAAAACAGACATTCAATTATTCACTAGTTCAAAATTATGGAATTATACCTCCGTGTATTGTTTACCCAATTTAGGTAATTACGGGCATGTTATAGTAGTTTGCGGTAGCTTTTGTTCTCTTTGTCAATCATACGGCCATAATACAGTTTAGTTATTGCAAAATTATGCAAGTTTAATGACAAGACTCTTGTTCTCACAACTAAATGTCAATTTATGATAATAACGATAAGTTACTCAAGTGCCGTTTTCAAAGAATTAAGAAAATCGTGTTCTTAGCGTTGCTATTTTAGTCAGTTCAAAATGTAAATATGTGAAAAAGGTACTCAGTTCAAATAAATTTTATTAAATACTATAATGTTTTTGCCAAAACTGAAATGTAAAAAATACAAGTTACTAAGTAAGTACCTACACCATTAATTGCTATCCCGCACAATCCAATCCAAAGCGAATTACGATTAAATACTTATTTCAAATTGTAATGAGTTTGTTATGTAGTATTTTCCCGTAATCTTCATAAGTAAATTCTAATTTTGAATGATTGCATTACGGAAATAAATTTCGCTCGAATAATTTAAAATAAACAAACATCGGCAAATTATTATTGATTAAATGCCGATAGACTAACGTAGACGTAGTTTAACTTACAAAGTACTATTTATTAGCAACATATTAATATATGTTACTAACGAATATACGAGTTGTCGAGTATATAATATCTTATCATCTCTTATGCTTAAAAAATAGCAAGCAATTATTGATATCAGTAAAGTGAAAAAAAATCATCTACATCGGGTTTGGGCGTGGTAGGTGCTACTGATGATTCTTATCGTTTTTCGCAAAGATTTGAGTTTATTCAAAATTGGAAGAAAAAGTAATTAAGTGGATTAGAATGACCAAAAATACCTATATTGTGCTGTTACAGAAATATACAATTATTTAAAAAATATTATTTTTTCTTATTTAAAAGATGAACAATTTCTAATTATTTTTTTTAATGTGTAATTCACACACGCTCAGACTTTAATTGAATTGTTTTCATGAAAAAATTGACAATCTTTACGCTTATCAAAAAGATGACGTCTCTACAACGTCTCTACATCAATCTGTATTGCTGTAGCTCATGAGTAGAGAAACTCATGTGTCTGTAGGTTGTGAATCTGAGATAAGACTGAAAGATTGACGTGGAATCTACCTAAAACGATAATTCGCAAAAGATAAAAATAGGAATAGGTAGCAGTTGGTGTCAATATGTAAAATAAAAGCACATCAACGCTATTCACTCTTATGTATTCCTAAAAAAATCTTTAACAGAAAAGACCAAATACATAGTTGATTTTGTACGTATAAAATACATACTTACCAACTACTTTTTCAAGTACATATTTAATAGAGATTTAGCGGTTGAATTCATTTTGCTAATTTCACGTTCAGAATTTGGAATTTATATGGAAAAAACAATGCCCTAAAAACAATTATCCCATCCGTCCCCGAACAGAATTTTTAATCTTTCACTAACTAATACTATTGAATTATTTTTTTTATGTAACAGCTCTATGTAACATTTTGTACACGACACAAAGCATGCTTGCGTATGCGAACTGACGGTGGATCTTTAATTTATTTACTTAGCTGTTTAAGGTTTGTTTATAGCCAAAGGCTAATTGAGTAAGTGATTATGCATGACGTACCCCAGGTTAACTCTTTGTTTTAAGCCCGCTGATGCGTGATCAGTGCTCACGTGTGATTATCCATATGATTGTTATCTCATAATAATGCTGAAGTCATCAATTATTTAATTACCCCTTTGTTTTGTAATAGATAAGAAGTGAATTATCGCATTTTGATAGTAAATCCCTTATAAATAATGACCGCATCGTGCTTAATGAAAATAAGAAGTAGGTAGATTAGGTACTCATTAGCTTTACTTTTTGTCATTATAGGTATACTTTTAAAAAATTCAAAAATCTTTATTCAACATAGGCCTTTACAGGCACTTATTAACGTCAAAACAAAGCAAAACATTCTAATTTAAAGGAAAGATATTAGCCTTGTGTGTGCATGCATCTAAATATAGGTACTCAAGATGTCTGCAAATAAAGGTAGTAATGAAAAAAAGTTGACTATATACCTGTTGATTATAGCTCATTAAAAATCGTGGTACCTAATGAGTAGAAAGATGGTCGCGTTTTACCTATGTAAATGCCATATTAATGAGCCTAGGACGGCGTGAGTCTATTTAGCTAATTGCTCATTTCGTTTTGTGCCTAGGACGTTGTTAGTCTTCGTCAGCCCAAGTCGCGTTTTCTCTAAGTGTATGTAAATACCTCAAACATTACTCTTGAAGTTTGACATAATAGGATGGGACTCAAACGGTCATTGGTCCATTTTTTCTACAAATTAAATTAACAAAAGGAGGAGAATAGATATTGTTTTCAATGCAATATACAAAAAAGACTTTAAAAAACTACAAAATTATGAAATCAGTATATTATATTTCTTAAAAACTTGAACAAACATAATAACAATTTTAATCACATAGGTACACAATCATCAACTTGTGATTATAATTTGAAATTATAAACAATTTTTGTTTTTTGAGATTAAGTTTGAAGTTTCAATTTACCTACAAATATAAATGATTTCTAGTAATTAAAAATTAGTTTCACTGACACGTTATCCCATACCAGAAATCTAACGTCAATCAAGTTTTGAGATACATATATCTGATTTCTTAAAAATACTACCTACCTATCTACTGGTCTTGATACCGTTTTGTTTTGTCTAACCTATATTATCACAATAAGTCTAAGTATAAGGTACTATAATTCAATATGTACTTATATGAATTCTCGTTTCTAACCTATATCCTATCTCTAACCTCTTCAAGTACCTACGAAACCCTAAAAATTACTAAAATAGGTAGGTACTAGGCACTTCTCGTTGACCTAGAATCGTATTGTGGAAGAAATCTGAAAACCGTAAATAATAAATATGTAGTTAGGAAGTTATATAATAAGATAAGTTTTTACGGAACCCCTTGGTGCTTGAGAACAATTCGTAGGTATCTTGACCGTTTTTAACCGATTTCAAAAAAGAAGGAGGTTCTCAATTCGATGCGTATTTTTTTAACCGACTTCAAAAAAGGAGGAAGTTCTCAATTCGATGCGTAGTAGGTATGTTTATTTTTTGTGTGTATGTTACGCGATTATGCCGCCAATTGTAGACTGATTTTCAAAATTATTTTTGTATTCGATAGAGTATACTCCAAGGGTGGTCCCATGGTCACCAAAGTTAGGATCTGATGATGGTATCGATGCTATCAATCCATTAAAATCGAGCGAAACCCTAGGTTAAGGAAAAAAATTAGGGTTTCTTTCACTAAAAAGATTTCATTTACTAAAAAGCTAAAAATAAAAATCGACTTGAAAAGCACTGAAAAGTTTAAAATAATATAAGAATAGGTACAGACAACATCACACTTCTATATTGAAGTCGGTGACAAATTTTAAGACTCAGATCATCGTTTGGCACCGACTTCAATATAGAAGTGTGATGTTGTCTGTACCTATTCTTATATTATTTTAAACTTTTCAGTGCTTTTCAAGTCGGTTTTTATTTTTTGTAAAATATCTTTTTTCCCTAACGTTTTATTGCGTAGATGCATTGGTACTGTCGACGATATCATTCATGCGTCTTTATCAGTTGACACGAATATTGTTCAGCTGAACACTTTTGAGATAGCAATTTATCTTTGTCATACGCGTCATAAAAATTCTTAAGGCGCATAGTGCTCCCAATGACCTTGCGTCGATCGTCCCGCACTGATTACATAGGAGTGAGTGAGTGAGAGTGAGGGGAATATTCAAGCAAACCTTTACGTGTAAGATGAATTATTTCAATAAAAAATTAATAAAGGCGAATAAGAAAAATCTAAAAAGACCATCCCTAGAATATTGTTCACTTTATTGAAATCGAAAGTATGTGATTTAACCTAATATTTACGAAGCGATTAGGTTTATAGTTTTAAAATCGAGGCATGTTTGGGTCACATTTTAACCAAGTTTTAATTAATTTATCAAAAAATTAAAAAAACCATCCTCTAAAGAATGCGTTGAATAATAACATATCTTTTTTAAAGATTTTTTTATTCAATATTTATGAAGAGAACCGGTTTTTTCTGCAGTGATTTTTTATGATTGACGTTACTATGCGCCTTAATGATTTTTATAAATGGTAACTAATGGCCAATGTTGCCACACTTTGTATAGATCATTTCATCGTCGATTCAACTCATACACGTTCTTCTTCTGGGCACGGGTCTTTCTTATCCACTTATGCGGGCATAAAATATGCAATGGATTTGCTTGCAAATAAGCAGAAAGTGCAGTGCCGTTACGCGACCTAATAATGCGTAGGTATATTTTAGTCACGTCGAAGGGACGCGACCGCCATTGCAAACATGACGTGCGTGAATCATCGTCTCGGCTCTTGGGATTCACCCCGTTGGCTATGACGCCAGTAGAGAGTAATCTACACTGGAGACCTTTGTGAATGAAATGCGCTACGAACACGTGATGATCGATGTTCTCTGTGCTACGCCCCGTTCGTGTGGCTACGGCCGGACCGGAAGGACGTATAGTATAGCATGCCACAGTTTTCTTTCAATAAATGTTTAAAGTTTTTTCTCAATGATATTTTTATCTCTTAATGAGATATTATCCAATTAAAACTATCTATAAACGTAATAATATAGTAGATTCAACAGCCGAAACAAGATATTTCACTTTGAGCGGTGCAATGGAGTCATTATCTCTGCACACCACTTGCACACTGGCAATAGCATTTTTTTATGCGAAATTGGTGCACTCAATTTCTTTGTTTGCCCTATTTTTTAGAGGCGCCTCCTTGGGTGTGCCGTAGAAACCGGCCCCCTTGATTGTGTAACAAAAATCTATTGCAATCGCTTTCAATTTTGACAGTCAAAGTTCATCCATTGCTATTTTTTATCAGACAGTCGACACAGTCTTGTATTGACGCCGCAATGATTAGTAATTCACCAGCGGCTATCTTGCTGATGTCCACACACCCGGCTGAACTACCCTTCGAAACTTCTTCGACCCCGATAACATTCGGGATCGAGAAGGCTACCTACTTCAGTGAACGCACCCCCTGGAGACAGGGCCAGCGTGCAGTATAAGCAAACTGGGACTTCGCTTAGGGAGCGAGAGGGAGAGAATGGTGTGTTCTAGACTTTGAAATCAAACTTAAAGAGTTTCCTTACATTTCTACTGTGTGACATTTTTAGCTATGAAAAAACATCATTACGATGTACTCGTAAGTGTAACTAGTTAACATTTAATTATATTAGCTGCAGGTCTACATGTTGCAATTTTATTGATGTACTTAAGTGCTAAATAAATTAAATATCTGTGTTGTATTTTTGGTAACAACAATCTCATTTTCGTTAATGATCCGTACATTGAATACTGCTGGAATTTCATAAACAAACTGTGGCTAATTTGGAATAAAATTAACAAATGAATCACACAAGTTTAAACACAATTATGACATTAATACAACAACAATTTGAACTTTTATTACTTAATAATGCGTGTTTACGTCATACTCGTCATTTTGCCCGTGTATTTGTACAGATTTTTGATTGAAAGAAATCAGTATTTTTGTATGAAAATTAAGTTGACATTTAAATGTCATAGAGTCGATATCCTCGCATTATCGCTATTTCTCTGTATCACTACGGCAAAGAGATATAACGAGATTAAAATAGATCACTTGGCTTCGTTGTTGAGTTATCTGCCTGTGTGTTGTAAAAATTATTTCGAAAGTATGTATATCAACTTACAAACATTTTATATTCGACTTGTACTTTTCCGACTTAAAGCTAAGTACGTACATTCCAGGTATAAAGATAAATTTATAAATAAAAATATTTCTTTTCGCATTAAACTGAGCAAGCTCTATCTGTCAACTCATTTGGGCCTCTTTCACCTCTTAACATCATTTGCCGGGCCCTCCATAAAAAAAGCTAAGCCTTTATTATTTCAATGATAAATATTCTACTTATTGGTGATCTTTGAATTTGAGCTACAAAAGCTCAAGCGACATATCCATAAAAAGTCATTATTTTATAATTCTATACTCGGTGTAAAGAGCCGTGAGCGAACAAAAATAGGTGGGCGTAGCAATAACCTCCGCCTTGAATTCTCAAGGTCGTGGTTTTAATTTAGCGTGACATTATGTCAGCGTCTGCGTGGGAGAAAGAGATTGACTGCGGCGACAACTTAGGCACTACGCAACTTTAGTGGGAAACTAGTTCTTATGTTCGTTGGAATTTACGTATTTGATAATAAGGATCGCCCGTGGGCGAATCTTGTGTTGTGTCTGAAACTGATTTGATAACTCATCGCTAATCATTATAGTAAGTATAGATTTTACGGGCCTGTTCGGTCGACTGAGACCAACTGATAACATTACCAAAAAATATAGTTAGAAAATTGCGAAATCATAACATGGGATTACTTTCAGAATTCATTTCGCGCTAAATTGAGAAATAGGTAGCAGTATTTCACAACGATAGTGTTAAGATTTTTTATACAAATATTTGTATGCCAAAATGAGCCAGTATTAAAATGTAGGTACTAAATAGTAATGTTTTTCTGGGTGAATCTAGCGAACTGACAATTAACGATTACCGGATTGCAATAGGCGGAGGACTTATTACAGTGAAAGTCCTTTTGATGCTATAGTCTGTTTAACACTCTGGACATACTCGTAGATGACCGGAGTCGGCTATGCGATCCATTTTTTAAAACTAATCCTCTCTTTATCAATAACATAATTATATATTAATTTCTTTTAAATTTTTATAAAGACTGTTAGTTCATGGCTAGTAAATATATATTTGTATTTTGTAGCACTCTTGTGAGTTTATCTTTCAAAACTCATCAAATTTATTTATATTAACAGAGGCAATGGCATGATTCTTGGGAAATATAACGGTTGCACTTACATCGTTTTAGAATGTGTAGACAATTTAAATTTATATAAGTAATACGTGTCCTTATCATGATCCTAGATTCCCATTCCGATTCCGCGTTCCTTTGTAATCCAAACGTTTCCCAAACTTTGTGATGGCTAATGAAATCGTGCGGAGCCACAAAAAAAAGTAATACTACGTGTTTAGTAATTTTTCATAGATATAACAAAATAGTACATTGTTACCCTAGGGGTGAAAGTAACTTATTTAGTCCCGAGAAGATGTTTGGCGCCCGAGCGTAGCGAGGGCACCAATAGTTCGAGGGACTAAATAAGTCTTTAACCCGAGGTAAACACTGTGCTTTTCATTACGAATACAAGGAAAGTAAAAATAAAACAATGAATTAGCTAAAGAAAATAGGTTACATAAATCAATAACTTCTTAAAATCAGGCGTTAACTCCATACCTGAATCAGATGAACTCATTGTGTTAATTAACACAGTGTTATACAAATTAATTAACAGTTAATACAAATCTCTATAAATGGAAAAAACAAATGAAGATCGCATTGCCGCTTTCCCGCTTATTTTGTTTTTTTTTCTGTGGCCGGCCAGCCAGCTATTCAGCAATTATATTTCGTTTTTATAATTTAAAAAATGGAAAATATTTTGCCAAAATCTATGTTATTTTAAAGAAATAGTTGAAAATAAATTATAATAAAGTCATTTAAAAAATATATTCTTTAAATACTTAACATTATGTTATTTCAATTTTACACCGCGCTGTAATTGAGTGGCTGTATAGAAAGTCGGAACATGGTTCAATAAAAATTTGAAGAAAGAACTAGTTTCTTTTTTAAAATTTGACAACAGCTGTCAGTTGAAAGTGATTCTCCCTAGGGCTGAAAAGTATTACTTTCAACCCGCTCCTCAGGCAACTTCAGACCTACTTTCAGAGTATGAGTAATGAAAAATACATTTAAATAAGTGTTTCGTCATCGAGTTACCGAATCTGTTTACGATTGTCGACCAATCAACGAGTCGCTATAACACAATATCACAATATCTTACGCTTCTGAGTTGTGCTTTTAAACTAAATCATTATATAAATATTCCACTGTCGATTATTAGGTACCTACTAATTTTACAGTCCCCTTTGGTAGTTATTGGGTTATTTTCATAAATACTATCTAACTGGGTCTTATACCTTCAAGGGTCTTGACAGATAGACAGAAGGAAAGACGAACAACGAAGTGATTCTATAAGGGTTCCATTTTTACAAGCTTTTACTTACTTTTACCTGTCCCGGTGTCTGTAATGAAATCTTGCAAGTTAAATTTGACCCACTTGCAGGTTTCCGATTGAGCTGAAATTTTGCATGCATACGTATATCGCGTGACAATGCAATATTATAATAACATGGAGCTAATCTAATGCTAGAACTGGAATGTGGCCGTAGAACCTCCGCAATAAAGCGACACAACCCCATCGAGTTTGGGCTCGTTTGATTCGTATTGGCGAGTACTATATAAAAAAAAATTTTCTCTTTATTTGTTCCTTTTGAGGTACGGAACCCTTAAAATAGTAATTGAGTATTGTCAAATTATCATCAATGGAGATCGCAAATAGAAAAAAAACTTGCTAAATGTTTTTTTTTAATTTCGCTGATTTTCCATGTAGTTTTCACTGAGTCGCGTCATTTTATTAGGTTCAGTGGCCCCGTGCACTGGATACATGATAAATGGGTACACTATTGTTCACGTTAGTCACTGTGTGTAATCGATTTGTATGGCGCCCGCCGCCGCCGCCGCCTGGCTGTGTATGGAGAGGCGCTATGATTTGTGTCACCCATTTATGTGGTGACTGCCTCCGACCAAACTTTGTTGCACAGCTTGTTTGACCTCTAAACCGGTTACCGAAATTAGTCAATAACTTCAACTATCTCTAATTGAATGAATATGACAATGTAGTCTTCATATACCTAGAAGAGTGATTGTGAGTGGAATTGTTCGCGCTGATTTTTTTTAAATCTATGTACGTATTTAACGTACGTAGTTTAGGTCAACCAATTGAAAATTTTATCATAGTAACTTTGGTTCCCTTCAGCCATATTGATTGTTTTGTTTGATAACTGGTTACTTAAAAAGAAATTTTTTCACTGTTTCGTAACAAGTTATTAAAGGAGAAGGACTTTTTCACATTCTTAACTTATGTAAAATTTACCAGCTTTAAAAAGAGACATTTTTTTCACTGTTTCTTTCTTATCTATACAAATTTCTATTTCCTATTAGGCATGGCTAATAGTGTAGTAGTAGTAGAGTTGTATTTTTTGAACGTGATAATTTTTGATGAAAAAAGCGCAAGCCACCCAAAGACTGTGTACAGTTTAATGAATAACATTTTTATCTAATACTAGCTTCTGCTCGCGACTTCGTCTGCGTGGACTTCAGAATTGGGTCTAAAGCTTCGCTCGTTAACAATTTTTAATCTTCCCACGGGAACTATTTGAGAGATCATTAAGGAATATAAAGTACATGTCCTTTTCCATAGCATAGGTGACATGCATACCAAATTTCAAAGATGTCTGCCCGCGGCTTAGCTCGTAAATAATTTTCAATTTTCCCTCGGGAACTACTTAAGGAATCGGGATAAAAGGTAGCCTATGTTCTTTTCCATGTCAAAGGCTACATTCATGCCAATTTTCATCCAAATCCGTTTAGCCGTTTTTGCGTGATTGAGTAACAAACATCGAAACATCCACACTTTCACATTTATAATATTATAGTAGGATAGTAGGATGCAAGTAGGTGCATAAGAATCTCGTGTCATAGGGTTTGTTATCGAACTCCTCCGAAACAACTTGACCGATTGTTTTTGTGTATATTTGGTAGGTCTAAGAATAGGTCGTAGGCTATTTTTATATCCTTAGGTGATAAGAGTAACTCCAGAATGGACAATTATTATGACGAAACGTAGTTCGCGGGCACAGCTAGTAATAAATATGATTTAAATAAGAAATACAATATAAAGTTAGTTTCGTCATAGCAAACAAATCAGATAAAGTAATAACAACAATGGACATAACATCTTATCGTGTAGGCGTATGATAAATTTTGCACGCGATGTCGTTAAAGATTATAAATGATACATACAATAAGCTGATTGATTTCTTTGTTTCCTGATGATAGACTAGAATTGATTTTTTTTAGATTTTTGGGCCGTAATATCCTCTTTAAGCGAGGTGGAATGCTGCTGCGCACCGCACCAACTGTATCCCTTTTTTTCGAGGGGAAATAAATCTCAATAATATCTCTTCTACTTCGTCTGCCGCAACCTGGAAGTTCCTTCGTAGGTACTCTTGGAATTGGTAAGGCTCACCACTTCGATCTCCCTACCAATATTAATTTAGATGATCTGAATAGGCATTTTTCGACCAATTCTAACCTTAGCCATGACATAATTTCAAGCACTATCGCCTAAATTGAGGGTCTTCCGAGACCTAATATCCCCTGTTTTGTTTTTCCACCTGTAACTTCAGACGAGATTAGGAAGATTATCATGTCAATGAGATCTAACGCAATGGGTTGTGACAATATTGGCCGTCAGAATATTATGATCATTCTCGAGCAAATCCTTCCTGCCGCATATTATAAATTCCTTTCTCGAATCACGCATATTATAAATTCCTCTCTCGAATCGGGTACATTTCCCTCCCTTTGGCGAAAAGCCTTAGTGCGTCCACTTCCTAAAGTTCCAAATCCAACTCTCCTTAATCAATTCCGCCCTATTTCTGTCCTTCCTTACCTATCCAAGTTGCTCGAAGCCTGCGTCCATAAGCAGTTTTCCCAATTTATCCACCTTAACTTTATTCTGAGTCCTTTTCAGTCTGGCTTTAGACCTGGTCACAGCACTACCTCTGCCCTGCTTAAAGTAACTAGCGATGTTAGAGCTGGAATTGAAGACAGGAAGATTACAATTTTATTCTAGTTCTTGTTGATTTTTCAAACGCATTTAATACCGTTAATCATAAAATTCTGTTATCTATTCTTTCTCATTTCTCGGTCTCCCGGGAGGTTTTGAAGTGGTTCTCTTCATATCTTCAGGGACGCCAGCAATCTGTTATCTCGAATGAGTCGTCGTCCTCATGGAGTAACCTTGTATCTGGAGTTCCTCAAGGTGGCATATTATCCCCTTCTGTTTTCTATCTTCATAAACTTTCTTACTTACCATCTTCGCTGCTCGTATCATTTATATGCCGACAACTTGCAACTTTACACCCAGGCGGATATTGATGATATAAATTTTGCTATTGATACAATCAATACGGATTTTAAATCTATTAAGACCTGGTCTGAGCAGTTTGGGATCCTTATTAATCCTACAAAATGCCAAGCTGTAATTATCGGTGGTTCCAGGATTATGTCAAGGATTGATCTAGATAACCTTAGCGCTGTTGTTTTTGACGACAAGATCATCCCCTTTAGTAATACCGTGAAGGATTTAGGCTTATACCTTGATTCGAGCTTTAGTTGGAGACCCCAGACTGCCAACATATGTCAACGAATAACAGGGATTTTGAGGACTCTTTATCGCTTAAAGAACTTTTTACCTTCAGATACTAAGAAAATGCTTGTACAGACTTTGATATTTCCTATTATTGACTATGGTGATGTGTGCTATCTCGACCTGAATGCAGATCTACTCAATAAACTTGACCGACTTCTGAATAACTGCATTCGATTCGTTTTTAATTTAAAAAAGTTTGATCATGTTTCTGAACATCGATTGCGTTTAAAAGGGTTGTCTATACGGCAACGTCGGCACATGAGAACTCTGACAACACTCCATTCATTACTTAATAGTCCCAACCAGACCAGTTATCTTAGAAATAGTTTTGAGTTCTTGTGTTCCTCACATGATAGATCTCTTCGTTCTACCTTTAATGGTCTCCTCAAATGCCCCTCCCACAAATCCGATATCATACACTCTTCTTTTGATGACTTTCTGACGTCAAGTCGGAATGCTCTCCCACTTGACGTCAGAAAGTCATCAAGCAAACTGAGTTTTAAAAACAAATTACGAAGGCTGTACCACAAGAATCCTTTTAACACCTGTTGATTAGGAATACGCAGATTATCTTCGAAATATTGTTTAGAATCGATTTTCGTTTTACGGTTTTGTATATTAATAGTAGGCAAGTATATATTAGTTTATTTTATTCATAATATTTATGTATTAGTATTTTAAGTATATACCATTACCCAGTAGGTATTATTTCACTATTATAAGTACTACATCTACTTCTTTTTCTCTGCACCACCCAAAGGTTGATTGGAAGATAATGCCTTTGGCATTAAGTCCGCCTCTGTACATAATTGTACTGGAAGACTAAATAAATAAATAAATACGTGACCGCACCGTAGGTACCCGCCGTTGGCTAGACGGCGAGCGTGTGTGGGGCTATCCCTGCAGAGTGCCAACTGAACCCCTCCCTAGCACGAACCACTCTCGTTATAGTATAGTGATCGTATTCACTTACTATCCTATAATGATTGAGATATTAAATGGACAGCTAGAAACACTATCGTAAGACTATCGTGAGCTCGCAACGTAACGATGGTACCACTGTAAATTAGTCGGTGAGAGATATTACAATAGCTACCTAGCTTTCGAATAAAATGATACGACACATGTCAAAAGTGAGTTCGTGCTGACGATTCTTATACTTAGCTCTCGTTAACTTTACCTACCATTACCATTACGAAACTATTTAGTTCCTTAAACGACAGTACAGGGGCGAATCCAGGATATTATTTTGGGAGGCGCCATTCTGAAAAGGTTCCTACTCGGAGCTAGGGTAAAAGTAAACAAAAATTAAGTTTTTATTAACATAATTTTTTTTAAAATGAAGTAACCGCGCCTTGCGCCGCTAAAAGTTGAGTCAGAATTATGGAATGCCTGGTCTTTTGTGGGGGCCATAGCCTCCATGCACAAAACCTGGATCCGACAATGCGACCGTAGCGGCGCTGCTATAGTTTTCATACAAAATAATGTCATTACCATAACTATAATTTATTATAGTGGTTCGTGCTAGAGGCATCGATGGCTAGTCAGCAGGCGTGTGTGGGACTCCCCCTACTGAGTGCGGGGCATTCCCACTAAACCAATCCGACATAAACATGTCCATAGTTGAGGTGATCCGGGGACTGGGAAAGCCCAATTATCCGGAACAGATCGCAATATCCTGCCGATTTGTGACATACAACATTTTAGTTTTAGTCAGTAAAATGATATGAATGAAATGAAATGATCCTTGCTTTTCTTCTAATACAAAACTATCTTTTCGTCCGCCGCTTTGCCCGCTCAATTTTCGTTTTTACTGTGGAAATTCTATATTTTACCGTATAGTAACAGAAGCGGCTTTGCGTTATTATTGTAATTTTATATTTTCCCGTAGGAAAAATAATATATAGAAGACTGTTATTTATATTTAGCAGCTCGGATAATAAATTTCATTGAAATTGGAGCAGATTTTAAATATTTTCCATAAAAACTTTCAACCCCTATTTTGCACCCTAAGGGGGTGAACTCCAATAAACTATGAAACACGTATTCAATTAAATGTTTTTAAGAGTATGAATCTCAAGTTTTATCAAAATCGTTGCTAATTTTAGGATTTTTATACACACTTGCAACCCTTATTTCATCCCTTCACTTAACATTTTTTAAAATCCCTTCGTGTGCGTCCGCATTTTGAATTCAAACAGCTGTACAAATTTCTCGTTTCTACCATTAGCGGTTACGGCTGTGCATGCATCTATAATAGATGGGAACTTCTTCTTTTCTACAAAAGGAGAAGTTCCATACATATAAAATATTTATCATAAAATGACAATATTTTATGATAAATATTTGAGAAGGCCAGAGACAAGAACGAAGAGTAAGATTATAATGTACCTATTAGGGCTGTTTAGTAAGAGGTATAGAGTCATCAATCAATACTCAGAGGGCCTATTACCGATCTCATGGTTTTGCAAATAATATCATATAGTGCAAAACGAAAAATACGATTTCCGTTCAGATTTTTGATCATTTGTTCATTATTTAATGATGACATCATTGAAATTATGCCATAGTGATGATATCATTGGAGATCGGTAGTACGAAATGCAGCATTTCATGACTTCTTTTTCTCAAATTTATACCATGTCATACGACGAAAGATCCATAATTTGCCTGCTGATATGCCTACGCTGCCGTATAGGTAATCATTTTAAACGCTCCCGTAACGCCGAATATAACGCTGATATTTCTTTAAATTAAAACTATTGAATGTAGTCGGCAAAGTCTGTTGAGTAAATCTGCACTCAGATCGGTATAGCAATTACCTGCCATAGTCCATAGCAGTACACAGACTACACAGTCCATTTTTCAATATTTTTATTTATTTATACTGTGTTTCTTTTGCTTCCTTCCTTTTACTTTTTTGAGTATGTAGATGTAGTAATTTTTACATTAGATTCTACATCTTCTTCATTTTTTTTTTATGTAAGGCCCGGCAAATGACCTCCTCCCGCCTGATGTTAAGCGGTGAAAGAGGCCCAAATGAGTTGACAGATAGAGTAGGGACGACATCCACTATCCTACCTGCCCGCCCCTTGCCGGCCTAAAAGATGCTTTTTCACACCTCTTTTGAAGGAACCCATGTTGTAGGATGGAGGAAACACGTGCGCAGGTAGAGAATTCCAAGTATGGGATGAACGACAGAAGAAGGAATCTTGGAATTTCTTGGTACGGTGTGAAAAGGAGGACACAGTGTACGGATGACTCCGAAGGCCCTTACGCGTGTTTCTGTTAAGGAATGGAGAGGGAGGGATAAGGTTAAAGAGCTCCTCAGAGCATTCCCCATGGAACATTCGGTAAAAGGCGCTAAGAGAGGCGATGTCACGACGAAGTTGTAGAGGCTCGAGGGTGTTAGTTGCCTCTACATCGCCAATTATTCGAATAGCGCGACGCTGCAATCTGTCCAGAGCATCGAGGAGGTACTGAGCGGAGCCGTCCCAAAGGTGCGAGCAATATTCCACGCAAGACCTAACCTGAGTTTTATACAACAGGCATAGTTGGTCCGGCGCAAAATACCTACGCACCTTGTTTAGGACACCGAGTTTCCGTGAGGCAGCAGTTATAACGGATTCGATGTAGTCTCTGGGGTTCAGATCGCAGCGAATGTTCATTCCCAGCAAGGTGATGTTACTCTGTGTGTGAAGGGTTGTGCCCTGAAGAGAAGGAGGGGGGAGGAAAGGTGACCTTTTCGCCGAGAACGCGCACACCTGTGTTTTCTTAGCATTGAACTCGACAAGATTGTTGGAACCCCATTCGGAGATGAGGTCCAGCGTCCTGTTGAGCTCAATGATAAGATTCTGCCTCTCCCTATCAATATTGCCACGAGCAGCCCCTGAGCTTCCGTGATATCCCCCATGCACTGTACTGTCGTCTGCATAGCAATGTATACTTCCCAAGGAAAGCATGTCATTGATATGCAGAAGAAACAATGTTGGGGATAGAACGGAGCCTTGTGGAACACCAGCATTCACTGCCACGAACCGCGAAGCGCAGCCGTCAACGACAACGCGAATTCTACGCTCGTGGAGGAAGCTGGCAATCCACGTACAGAACTGAGCGGGCAATCCGTATGCCGCAAGCTTGGAAAGGAGAGCCTTGTGCCAGACTCTATCAAAAGCTTTGGCGATGTCGAGACTAATAGCCACAGACTCGCCGCGCTTATCGATAGATTCACCCCATTTGTGCAAAAGGAACGCTAGAAGGTCACCTGTTGACCGTTTAGGACGAAACCCATACTGACGATCATTAAGCAACGAGTGACCTTCCAGGTAACGGATCAGCTGGGTGTTAAGGATCCTCTCCATGATTTTACACAAAATGGAAGTGACGGCTATAGGGCGATAGTTAGCCGGATCAGAACGATCTCCCTTTTTGGGAACCGGCTGGACATTGGCCTCTTTCCAAGATTTCGGCACACAACCAGCAGAGAACGACAGACGGTATAGACGCGTCAGGACCGGAGTCAACTCCGCTGCACACTTCTTAAGTACAATCGCAGGAATGCCGTCTGGTCCACTTGCTTTTCGAATATCAATCGACTGTAGCTCCGCCCGCACATCTCGCTGTCTGATGCGGATATCGGGCATAGTGCTGCCACAATGGGACAGTGTCGGAGGTTGTGCACCACAGTCATCGATACGGGAATGGGCCGCGAAGAGTTTTGCCAGGAGGTCGGCTTTCTCCTGCGGCTGATGAGCAAGTGAGCCATCGGCATGTCTCAGCGGTGGCAGCGAGGGTTGGCAGAAGTTTGATTGCACAGCTTTGGCCAGGCGCCAGAAAGAACGGCTACCCGTAGGGTGCGCTAGCAGTTCCTGACCCACTTGTGCAATGCGCTGAGCGTTCGCTCTAATGTAAGCCCTCTTACACAACTTGGTGGCATTATTATAGGCTGTTTTCAGTAGGTTAGTATTGGGATCCCTAGAAGCTCGACCTCTGATCCAAGCGCGGTAAGCTAGCTGTTTGTTTTCAACAGCAGAGGCACCTCGCCTTTAGTACATTTCTAGAATCCTATAAGTTATTGGAATTTTTTTTTCATTATTTATCCATTTTTATGTGAGGTTGGTATACCTAAAGCGCCATTTGTTTTTTTAATACGAATATTTCTGATTGCTTCCTCATTCGGCAAAAAGTGCTGCTGTGGAGAAAATAACGTAATATCCGCTTCTTTGCAGCAATGTCAACGGCCAAGGTCCATTTTCCCAATCATCAACGTAGTTGTTCAAGCGATAAGAAGTGAAATTTTTCTAGCACAACGTTATATTTATTATTGTAAAATCTAGTAGGAATGGAAAATATAGTGACTTGTGTTCAAACAATGTTAGTGCAAAATTCATTTTGTAAGCAAGTATATTTTTATGACAATATTATGGTACCTAATGATGATGGAGGGTTTTAGATAATGCATTTTTTCGTAATATTTACACGTAAATATAAGTTGAAATATCGCTTATCTTATCAATACAGTAAAGATCGTGAAAAGAAACGTCAGTAATTAAGTACTTACCTAGTAGGTAATTTTAGAAAAGGATTACAAAATTCTCTGATAATATCGCCAACTGAAAACACTAACTGTATTGACCAAGGTTTAAATTACCTACACAGAGTTAAATTGAAGTAAAATGTCAAATTTGAAAACATTATTAAATACAATTTATACTAGACACTAACATGATGTCTGTTACTTGGACGCTACTGAAGATTTACTCAATAAACTGGAACGCCTTCAAAATCTAGCGATCCGTTTCATATTTTCATTGCGAAAATATGATCATGTTTCAGACTTTCGTTCCAAACTTCAGTGGCTCGCCCTATCCGTCAACGCAGAGATATGCACATCCTTAACCTCACATTCAAAATCCTTAACTATCCTCAGATCCCCCATTATTTGCGTTCCCGATTTCACCTTCTCCCTCCCGATCCCCGTCCTAAGCGTTATACCAAAACCACTCGATATTCCTAAATATCAATCAAAGTTCTTCCACAAGTCCTTTACAGTGCGTGCCGCTCAACTGTGGAATGCTCTGCCGGTTGATATTCGTAAAAGCACTTGCATAATTTCGTTCAAGAAGCAGCTAAAAGCTCATCTGCTCTCGAATTTGTGAAAGTGACATATATATATATATATATATATATATAATATATATATAATGTGTGTTTGTTTGTGTGTGTTACCGTTAGCTTATATTAGTAGTATGATAATTTAAAAAATTCTTAAATGTACACCTCGTCCCGCATCTACTTAATTTCTCACTTTCTCTAGGGTTGGCGGGAAGAGATCTCTTTAAGAGATAAGCTCGCCCTTGTACATGTTGTTCTATACTATATCTGTTTTTAAAAATGTATGTACAATAAAGAATTCAATAACAAAAAATATCTTCATGATTATTATTTTCTCTCGTGAGCGCGACGTCTAAAGCGCAAAATTGCTAAACAGAAAAATTCCTACTATCAATGCTTAAGGAAAAATTTGCCTTAATAATTCCTATATAGTAAGTATACACAGCATCCAAAAATATATTTTACCTAAATAAACAATCAATCGTTACATTTGTAGAATAACACGCATTTCAAAAGACATAATCATAAGATATTTTAAAAACGGCTCTAGCTTGTTTTCGTCCACTATCGTGAGTATTATTCCATTGCTAAGTTCCAGCGATTTTTTTATTGATGCAATAGTTTCATTCTTCCTCGTTAATACGAGTACTGTTTTTGACAGCGCAAGTAATAGTTAAACTTCACAAAACTAATATATTTTTAGCATTCCGTATCCCAAAAAGAAAAAAACGGAACCCTTTGTTTTGTTGTCCGTCTGCCTGTCTGTCTGTCCGTCTGTCTGTCAAGAGTTCAAGACCTTTATCTCGGGAACGCGTGGATGTATCGAGTTGAAATTAAAAACATATACTCAGGTCTACAGTCCCTTGAAGCTGTGAAAAAATCAGACTTTAAAGTTAATGTAGAAAAGATACAGCCGTTTATGCCGCAAAAACGTATATTCCGACACTCTCAATGGGAATAAAAATTTACTTATAGGGTACTAACTTTCCGTTGCCCTAGAAATTGGCAATTAATATCATCCTATACTACAAGTACTGGGAAAAATCTGAAAACTATACATTTGTAATTAAATCATAAAAAATATCGTATTTCTTTAAAGTATGTACGTAATCAGCCGTCTAGGTTAAGTTAATTAAATATACATTCATCATTTTCATAATTACAGCTCATATACGTTCTGCACCGAGGGGCTCGAGCCTACCCTATGTTAGGGTGATTAGGCCTTAGTCAACCACGCTGGCCCAGTGCGGATTGGTCGACTTCACATACACCTTTGAATTTCTTCGCAGATGTATGCAGGTTACCTCACGATGTTTTCCTTCACCGTAGGAGCGCAAACAAATGTACATATGAAATTCGAAACGAAAAAACACAGTGGTACATGGCGGTCTCGAACCCGGACCTCCCGATTGGAAGACAAGTGCCGAGTCCACAGCGCCACCGACGCTCCAAATCGCAAATATACATTATTAACGATATATTATTAACTGTTAATATAACCACAATTTCACTTATAAAACATAATAATATAATTAATTACAGTCGTTGGAAATTGAATTTCGGGAAAAGCTCGAAAAAATCTGCGAAACTCGATTCCTGAACTATTTATAAGTAATATGTGATTACAACAATTCTTTATCTAAAATGACTGAACTAAGCTTAAAAGCTGACGGTTCGCAAAAACTCCCGGAGACTCAATATTCCTTCCCACGGCATGCGAAGGTTTTCTCGCGCGAGCAATTACTCATTCGCTGTACCTACATACAGATGTAAGGCAATAATTACATGGAATCTCGTCGTATTATCTGGCTAACGTACGGTAATAATCGTTTATGGAGAGCAATTTTAGACAGCGAAGTGGTGTGTGAGACAATGATACAACACTTAAGTTTTCTTTTTCGTTTTTAATCTCTAGTACCTACAGGGATAGGGAAACTTTTGCCTTCGCGTGTCAATATTTACTAACGAAATATAATATGGCGGGCCAAGTTGTTGCATTTTTGGCTATATTATTTACTAAAAATATGTATTATTGATATGTAATGTATTTTCTGAAACACTAATTTATTGTACACTATTACAAAATAACTGTTGAATTAAGGAAGAAATTGCAAATTGCAATTAAATAAAACTTTTAAGTTAGCTACGAAGTAGAAGGTTGAGGAGCGCTGATCTTTGTGGGCACATGACGTGACATCTGGAACTGTTTTTATTTCTGTATGACTTCATCATAAGCCGGTTCCATTTGTGATGCTGAAATGTTTATCTTAACTTAAACTTCACTGTATAATCCCTAATAACTCTAACGACACAAATCATAATTTCTCGAGTGTTCTCGATACAATATTTTATTATTGAAAAAAAACGAACACCGAAAACTTTACTGTAATTCAACTTATATTGAGTCTAACAATAGCTGAAATTTGGAAATGTAGAAAATATGTGACTGTTGTCCACATCTACGTAAGTTTGACAGATAATAATCTGCAAGGTTATCAAAAAGTTATCATTCGAATAAAAAATTAAAGGAAAACACAAATCCGAACTCTATCTCGTCGATATGACAAATTAAAACCTTCATATTTCGTGGATTATTTATAAATAACACTCTAGAGAATTAATAACGTTATCTGGGGGCACGGCAGTCGGGCGCGAAGCAAACACTGCCGTACCATCCTTTACTGGAACCATTTCGCCGCATTTTCAGGCCTCTATTTGAGAACCTCTGGATAAGACCAGAACACAGAAATTTTCTTCGTCCAGTAAGCTATAATCACATACTTAAAATCCAAAATTTCAAGTCTGTAGCTCATTTAGTTCCGAAGTTAAGCGAAAGCAAAGTTTCGCATTTATGACACTCACTCACTCACTCACTCACTCACTCATACTCACTCACTCACTCACACACTCATAATCATCAAAATAGAACGAGTACTTCCCATTAACTCAGAGAGCTGAAATTTGGTACAGAGTTACGGTTTAATGGCCACATAAAGGGAAAACTATAAAAACTAGGATAATCGAAGATCTGGAGTACCTGGTGACCCTGATTAGAAAACACAAGAGCCCAACAAAACTATTAGAGATATCGCCTTTACAAAAAATATTCAACATGGTGGGCCGCTGCCAATAAAGAAAAGAAAAAAGAAAAGAAAGATTTGTAATAATAAAAAAACTACCCCTAAAAAGAAAAAAAACTGTGTCAAATAAGAAAATCTAATAAAATAAATCAATAAGCTCACGTTTCTACAAAAAGAAGTGAAATCCCACCAAAAACATTCTGTAAAAAACTAGCCAAGTCTGGATGGAGCTGCTTGTTTATCTCTAAAAAGTAATGAAATCTAGACCAAGTCGTGCCAAGTCTAAGGTTCCTTACTGCGATTTCTTTATTATTATAGTTAATGTTGAGTGACTTGGTCGTTGAACATTCTTTATACGTTAGTGGGTACAAGCATAGACGAAGAATAATATCATCCTTGGTACAAGTCAACGGCCAAGTCACACAACATTAACTATAATAATAATAATAAATCGCAGTAAGGAACCTTAACTTGGCACGACTTTGTCTAGATTTCATTACTTTTTAGAGATAAACAAGCAGCTCCATCGAGACTTGGCTAGTTTTTTACAGAATGTTTTTGGTGGGATTTACAACTTACAACTATCAGAACAGCACACTACTTCACACCGATAGAACGAAGCTAACCGCAATGGTGGAATATACGAGTATTCCCACTTGTGCACAAGTCAATTTTAATTATGTTCTTGCTACTTTTATACGGACAATTAAATTTTGTACATGTACTTGTACACCTAAGTTTTGCGATGAATCGAATGTACAGAAAAATTCCTTGGATTTATGTCACATTTGTCGAAGATCAATGTAATAAAAAAAAAAAAAAAAACAAAAAAGATAGCAAACAGCACTAAGGAAATTCACACTTTTAAAGTCATACTGATGAACATGGACGAGGGAATATTATATCTTGTAAGCTCGTCGCATGCGCAAATTCATTCTGTATTTTCCCCTATTGAATTGGCAAGTCTGATTGTTCGATCCGGTGACGTGCGCAATCAAGTTGACGGGAATCGAATCGGTTTTCTCACACTTTTTTCGCTTGCACTTGAATTCTTTCGTGCATACATCGACGAATCTTTGTTTGTATTTAACACTGTAACGGTGATTCGTCTCGCTTGAACAAGAATGTATATTCCAAATATATTCAGCGAGGAAAATTGTCGCATGTTAGATGAAAATCGTTTAAAATTTGCTATTCACACATGTCATTCTGTAAATTAACCATTCTAAACTGTCAATACCTATCTGCATAATAATTGAAAAGTGTGTTTTCTATCTGAAATAGGCATGAAAGTAGATAAATAAATTGATGGAAAAGAGGGAATAGCAGTAAATCTTTGCAACAGACTTATCAGACAAAGATTTCTTTACTCAGTACGTTTCGATACATGCAGTAATTAACAATTTTATCTGAGCAATTTAAACCTCTTTACAATGAAGCTAGCTTTTGTTCGCGAATTCATATATCACAGAGTTTTTTGAGGTTCATACCTATTCTCTAAAACAAAACTAAGATCTAAAGTACAAATATAAACTGTATTTCAAAATGACACTTCCGAGTTAGCAACCGAGTTACATAATAAGGACCTTGATTGGAATATTTTTGAACCTTAACCTCGTAAGTCGTTGTGCGCCGCTTGCGTAACCGAGTATAGGTATATAAATTTGCTAAATTGCTAAATTTAATCCTAATTCATTGAGCTGTATATTATAAGAGTTCGTTAATAAACTAAGTAAGACAGTGAACGCATGTTTTATGTGCCTCATTGAGTGAGACTGATTGATATTTAGATTTTCACAAACTATAGCTACAATGTCAACTAATCCGCACTGGGCCAGCGTGGTTTGACTAAGGCCTAATCGCCCTAACATAACTAGTTAGGGTAGGCTCGTGCCCCTCGGTGGGGACGTATATGAGCTGTGATGATGATGATAGATTACAATGTCGCTTTAAGGTATGTGTCGCATTTTCTACTACCTAATAGTTATCTGAAACAAACGCAGTTTCAGGTAACTCTTAGGTGGATGGAAATGTGTGGAGGGAAAAAGCTGAGATACGTGTAGAGTGCAACATAAAAAGAAAACTTTTGACAAAACTTTATAAAACACATACTTAAACACAAATAATACATAGGTTACCAAAATAACCAATGGATATATAACCAAACAAATACATAATAACAATATTATACATACCTATACAATAGAGTGAGATAATGGACATTGACACGATTCGAGGTCTACTCTATTTCTACTAAAAGCGAAATAACCAACGAAATTTCGCATGTTTCCTGTCACGGTCCTCTTCGATTCGAATATTCGTTTGACCGAAAATAGTTTGACAGATATATTCTCCAAACCCACTCTAGTTTACGAAGGTTCCGAACGAAGAAATGAATTTGACAGTTTATTTTTCGGAATTTTTAACCCCAAATTAACGAACACAAAAGAGTTACCTTTTGTTAAGAAGTTAATTTGAAATAACCGCTGGAATACTAATTCCTGAAGCTGCTTTGCGTGAGAAGTGTATAGAGCGTAATAAGTCCCGAAATTGCCTCCGAAATAATTTAAATTTCGCTTCGATTTCCGATTTGGGAATTTATACAAAATTACATTCAGTCGAATATTATTTGAGAATTAAAATTAATAATTGGGAAGAGCATCGATTTGATATGGAGTAATGGAGCTTGTAACTTTAGGCTAAAATCAGTAATCATCAATATTATACTACTAATATTATAAATGTGAAAGTGTGGATGTTTGGATGTTTGTAACTCAATCACGCAAAAACGGCTGAACCGATTTGGATGAAATTTGGCATGCATGTAGCCTTTGACATGAAAAAGAACATAGGCTACCTTGTATCTCGATTCCTTGTTCCCGAGGGAAAATTGAAAATTGTTTACGAGCTAAGCCGCGGGCAGAGAAGCTCTATACCCAATTCTGAGGTCCACGCAGACGAAGTCGCGGGCAGAAGCTAGTATTAACATAAAAGCTCAAAACAGATTGATAAGTACTAATAAGATTCTTATTTACAATTTAGAATAACTTGAAACAAACAACACGACAAAAAATGTAACTGCGTGAAAGAAAGAAATGTGTCGCGATAGGGGATCATAAAAAAAACACTTGAAACATCGAGATTTGTTAAGTCATTATGTTTACATATCCACAAAAATGTTTGAGATTAGGAGGCTTATCTTAGTTGTCGTATGTTTGTTGCTAAAAGATTGTATAAAGAGCCTCTTCTCAAATTAGCCGGACAGTAGGTACCGTAAAATGTGGTGAATAGGGTAGGTTTTGAACATTGTTACCATGTTAAGCCTATTTCGAGAGCTTATTAAAAATACTACGAGTACCTCCGATTATTCAATCTGTTGTCCGGATGCTCATTTTTCGAATGACTATAATAATTTTCTCTTTTTCTAACAAATTTCCCAGAAAATCGCATATATCGAAGAGAAGAAAATGTTTTGCTTTCACTCTATTAACCCCATTCACCCCATTTTACGGCAATGGCCTCATTCCAATCGTTCCTCGTTCATTCACGAAAGTTGTCTATGGAAACGAAATTAGTATGCGTATTCGAAAATGATTATAATATAGAGTAGAGTCACTTGCGAAATTTCGTTTGATTTTCGTTCGTTGACGAAAGTTTTGTTTCGGAAACACAGAGTAGATCGGCTGAAATGTCACCTACATATTTTCTGATGTCCGGTGGAAGAACATTCAAAAAACGGATGGTTCAGACTGTAAAGGAAAGTCCATAAAAATGAGAGGGAATGAGAAGGAATTTTAAGAAGTAACGACTACTGGGAAGATCATCAAACTTTGCCATGGGTTAGTTGGAGAAATTGAATACGTTCGTTGAAGTTTATAGAGGTTGTGGGATTGAATAATATATTGAAAACTATGACACTTATCCAATCCCCAGAGGACTATTTACAGCACTCATTATTCTACCGTAGTACCCTATGCCGGCGACTCGACAAGTACTAACAAATGCATTTCCTTTATAGTCCCCTAAATGATTGATAACCTTCCCCCCAACCATGATCGTTCGTCCAAAACAATATCAAAACCGCACTGAGAGCAGGATGGCGCTATACGCAGCAAGAGCGGTGTCTCTGTTTCAATATCAACCTTTCTGTAAGCGATCATGGTTAGGTGTCTGATTTCGAAATAAAGGCATAGTTATAAGGAGGTGTACTTTAACTCAAAGCCGAAAAAAAATTATACAACTAATTAGGCTGCCCACCTGATGGTCAGTTACAGTACCCAGTAACTTCACAGCCTGTCTAACCCTTCAAACCAGGATAGCAATGTAAGCACCGCTGCTTGGTGCCAGAAATAGGTAAGATAGGTACCTCCTTATACCCCCTCTGGTAAAATAATAGGATAAAAGAACTATACAATGTGTATCAAAAACCCTGTGCTGTGAACCTTTTTAGGAGCATGTTCAGAATCGATATATAAAAGATATGACATCATTGAGAATTCGAAATTGTAAAATTAATTTTCTAATTCCCCATACAATTTTCTTCACAGACCCAACTAATTTTATGGGGGACTTCAACATTAATTTTATAATTTTGAATTTTCAATGACGCCATCACTTTTATATATCGATTCTGAACATGCTCCTAAAAGTGTTCACATGGTTTTTGTTACACCTGTATATTTGACTTTAATTACAGTAGCGTATAGTGTCGATAGAAATCAGCACGAAAAAGCTATAGTAACTTTTGTAAAAAATAGAAAACCTATGCTTCATCATCACAGCTCATATACGTCCCCACCGAGGGGCTCGAGCCTACCCTATGTTAGGATGAACAATACACTGGCTACTTCAAGACTAATATTGATTTCAAGTGACATTGACTGATACATCTCAATTTATGAAATATCCATATCTTATTTCATCAATAGAGTTTTTTGTTATTATTTGTTTCAAAACACATAAAAGCACCCACGGCGGACAGTGTTCTAACTACATAGTAACAGTTTAGTACTTATATTTTTTTATCTTGTTGTTGATTTAATTAATTATTATCGATCTACTCGTAATTATGCATTTCTAGATGATTCCTAATAGGGTCATAGTAAATTTGCTATATTTTGTTCTGGTATCAATTCTATTCAATGTGCTTAGTTATGACAATGTTGTATTCAACCTAATATATAATCGCTTGAGCAACGTAGTTGCTAGACTTACAAGGTTAGTTATTAACTTTTCTAATTATCAGTTGTTTTAAGTATAGTTGGATTAATTAATATTGAAGACATTGTTTTTCACTATTCACGCACTGTGGTATTGTTTGTAAGCTTGTAACTATCCCGACAGACTTCATTACGTCAGGTCAGAAGCGCATGTTTGCGATTAACGTATTTCAATATTAGTTTGAATTGGCACAACAATATTTTGAAGAGAATGTATTTTTTACGTGTTTCCGAGAAATTTTCCCAAATTTTTCTCTCGGTCTTCCGCTCGGAATCTATCGTAGGCTTAAAAAAAATTGCCGAATCAATCCAGAAGTTGTTGAATATTGCGTCAACATTTAGCGGGCTCCGGTCGTCTATGTCCAGAGTGTTAAACAAGCTACAGCATCAAAAGGACTACTGTCCCATTTTCATCTTGGGTTTTGATCTATATTTGCCATTTAAAGGAATGACGCGAGATTTTGGTAAACTAACTTGATTATGTCACTCAAGCACATTATAAATGGTGACGGCCATCTTGGATTGTTTAAATTTTTTCTACATTTTTAGAGACGTCAGAGTGTGGTAAAAGGATTTAGACGGAGCTTTAACTTAGAGTGAAGTACTGTAGTGTGTTGAAGAGTACGGGGTAGCTTTCTGATTTTTTTTCTTTTTCACAGAGGGTTCTCGTAAGACGAAATGGAAGTTAAAAAAATACTTTTCAATAATTTCAAATCCATCCTTCGATAAGCACTTAAGAATTGTCTTCCGCTATGACTTTCTGATATTTAATTTTATTGTTTGAAAATTTTCATCGGGTCTAAAGTAAACATACAATAAAAACTGGGAAGAAAAAAAACAATTATTTTATTTTTTATTAAGTATTATTTTTTAGATACTTGGTACGAAATTCTATCAGTCGGGACCCATTATTAGAAATATTGGAGTCACGACTACTAGAATAATTTTATATAATACTGGGTTTATTTTTTTTTTCTTTTTAGTTTTCGTTCAACGTTTACTTTTTATATTTTGACTGGCCATAGGAAGCGAACGGTGGCCAATTTACTCCAATTTTGAGCCATATTCCTCATTTTTGAGGTAAATGTAAAATTATTTGTTTTTATTTTTTTAATATCGCGTGTAAAGTAATATATTCAATGAATTAGCTCAAGAGATTCGTTTCTTTTAGTCCACCTATTTCAATACATTTTGAATTCATGTTTTATGAAGCCTTATATTTTGTTACTTAGTTAATTTCCATATTTTATTGTAATACGTCTTAACATAAATTAAAAATTTCGAGAAAATTTGTGTTATCTTTTTTATGTCAATTAGTGTCTAAATCTACAATTGAAGTAAATTGTAGATTTGGACACTAATTGACATAAAAAAGATAACACTATTAAGATCAGAGAGAAGATAATCACTACGTTTTAATCAAGATAAATGTCATTAATTTCAACGAACATAACGATATTTTACACAATTATCCATGTGGTATCCAAAATAGGCCTAGTAATTGAATTTCCGCATACTATATTTTTCATTCGCCGTCAAAATCAATAAGTGCTACCTCTCCGCGCTAAAATAAGTCAAAAAAGACATATATACATTAATTTAATTAGATATTTTCTTGATATCGATTATAAACTGATTTTCGTCAAAATACATTGTTTTGCTATTAAAGCAAGGATGATATAATTTTGAGTTATAGGATATTAATGCTACCCGAAAAACGAAATTTCGCATGTTTCCTACCACGGTTCTCTTCGATCCGAAGATTCGTTCGACCGAAAATAGTTTGACAGATATATTCTCCAAACTTACTCTATTTTACGAAAGTTTGAAACGAAAAATTGATTTTGACAGTTTATTTTTCGGAATTTTAACCTGAAATTAATGTGAAATTGCAGCTAGAATACTTTTGCTTGAAGCTGCTTTGGGTGATGATTGTAAAGAGCGTAAAAAGAGCCGACGTTGCCTCGGAAATAATTTAAATTTAGCGTCGATTTCCGACTTGGGATTTTATACAAAATTGTACACGGTTGAATATTATTTGAGAATTAAAATTGATAATTAAGAAGAGCGTCGATTTGCTACAAGATAATGGAATTTTAAGCTAAAATCAGTAATCCTTAAAATTTAAGCTAAAATCAGTAAATATACCTATTGATAAGTACCAATAACATTCTTACTTACATTATGGCCGGTACACACATTGTTTAGTGTTTAGTGCGAGTGGCTTGTTTAGTGTTAAGTGTTTAGTAAAAAACACGTTCGGACAGCTTCTGTTTAGTGTTAAGTGTTTAGTGTTAAGTGTTTAGTGTTTAGCGAATAGGAACGCGTTCTATTTTTTCTGCGAGTCGCCCCTCCCGCTCTCCCGCCTTCACTCCTCACTTAACACTAAACACTCACTAAACACGTCTGGACAGATCTGTTTAGTGTTAAGTCCATATAATGAACAAATAAACTAAACACTGTTTACTAAACAGTGTAGGGACAGCACCTACTAATCACTTAACACTAAACAGTCTACTAAACACTAAACACTAAACAAAGTGTATACCGGCCATAAATTTAGAATGCTTAACTTGAAAACAAACAACACAACACAAAATGTAACTGCGACTGAAACATTCGTTTCTGAAATGTGTCGCGATAGCAGACCATAAAAAACCTGGAGATCTACTCGTTTCGGAGAAACAGAGTAGAATAGACAGATTGATAAAAAATAAAAGATAAGAGTTTTGCAAAAAATCCATGAACTCTAAATACCTTATGAAGTAGCTACTTTATAACGAATAGCGGAGCCAGATTTGCACATTTAACGGAGATTATTTCATACTGATTATGTGAAACCAAAGCGGCAAGCTATATTTTAAAAAAGAGGTCAAGTATATACCTAAATGTTATTTAATACAGACAAAGGTCATGAAATTGTTTACCGTATTAATTATTGTTCTCTTACGAAAGAATCCTTTGATAAGCACTTCAAGTAGTACAATACCCATTTATAATTCATAACAAAACAAGTGTTATAAAAATTAAGTGCATAGGTAACGTTATTACAAAAATAAATATTTTTTAATTAATTATATTGATATATTGTAATTTTTGGATTTCAAAATTAAATAAAGAAACGCACAGATTTGTATACCTATTTTCTCACGTTCATAAGATAATATGTAAATATTACAAGCTACTTATGCTATGAACATTAATGTATGAGCACATATAAGTCTGCCTGCCCTGATAATCACAAAGCATACATAATTACTTGAATCTTGAAATTTCGCTATTGCTCCTGTGACAAGTGTGAAATTGGCCATTCGTTACAAACAAAGTGGCATTTGACGCTCATTAACAATTTATTCAGCAAAAATATCACAATCCTGATTAGTATTTGCTGTAAGGCCGACATTTAGAAAAATACTTTAGACGATATAGATTTCATTCGTAAGGATATGAAAAATGACGACGGAACGAAATTCGGGCAAATTGACCGAATTTCTTTCATAAAACAACAAAAATCAATTCCTTGAAGATTTCCTCAGTATAAACGAGATAGGTATTATATACCTTATACGATGGACCGTAAGATGACATGTTAAATAATTGTCCACAGACACACCGGTCTCAGTGCTCTCGGACACTGGCCCACTTATTTGCGCTTGCGCAATTATTAGATAATGTTGGACTCCCTACGCCACCTGTATGACATTTGGCTGATATTGTCATAATTTCTCTTAAGTAATTGATTTTATGTGTTAATATAAAATTTCAAATATTTGCAGAAATTGGCTATAAGGAAAAAGTGAGAGAGGAAGAAAGTAATTATAAAACGTAATATTAAGACTATGGAAGAAAAGTTTGTATTTGTAGGTATGGGTAACTGATCATAACTTAGATATATATTTCTCGTTAGAGATGCAATAAACTTAATAATTTAATAATATGTTATAAAGCAAATTAATATTTTTTTAATATACGAAACAATAAATGTAGACCATAACGCATCCAGACAAAATATATGAAGCATGCTGAAGAAATATCAATCACGTGTCACGGTTCTAAGCAAAATTTAAAGAAGACTAAACAGGGAACTATTCAAAAGTTTATCTATATTAAGAAAATAATATTAACAATATAGATATTTAATAAGACCTTTATCTAATTACGTAGTGCCTTCTAGTACCTATAGTATTATTTGTTTGCACAACTGTCACTGTTAATATAAAACATCCTCATTTTGTTCGAAACCAGCACATGTCAAATTATCTTACTTTTCTTTTCATCGAATCAGTTTAATTTCTTATATTTAACACGGTCATCTACCTTATTGTATGCTTTTCATCAAAGCGTGCAGTACTGATGAATGTGGCTCTGACTTGGCATACGACGAACGTTAATGCATGATACTCAATCTCCGGAAACAAAATACTTTGAGTGCTGCTCACCTTGAACAAGTTACAAGCTAGTGTTGCCACATAATTCTCGATTTCATTGTTCAGACGCACACGTTTGATGATTGGACCAATTTGCATTCTTTGGAACTATTAAAAGTTGCAAAAAGGCCTCAAGATGCAGAGATTGCATTGTGGTTGCGGCTTCTGGTTAAACCGCAACGCTATAAGTGGCCTTAGTTATTTGCGAATGTTGATCGCAAATACTATGCCTGGAAGCAGAGTATCACTAAAAGAAGTCCTATTATTCAAAATGATCTTAAAATGTTGAAACGAAACAAATCGGAAATGTTTCATGTTCCCCTGCAATTTCGCGTAACAAATGTTATGTAACATTAATTAACGAATTTATGCGGAAACGACGCTTAAGTAAACAAAAATAAACAAATACAAAATTTACTCACTCTGTAAATATCCTACGTTCTCTTGAATCTCCGGCATCAAATGCAGAAACGTGGTAGACAGAAGAACACCACCCCCGAATGACAGTAAAGTCATCACCACCCTGTTCGTGGTCTTAAGCGTGCTCGCATCGTCGGCGGATACAAGGTTGAACCGCCGCGAGATAAGTAAGGGTGCGAGTCCACATATCATGGAGGCGCAAAATAGAACTGCCATCGACACTCCTTTTGCCAAAACAACACCATCAGTGTCGTCTGCGTCATGTCTAACTACTATATGCGAAGACATGTTAATATTTTTTAATTTAGACCCTTCTTTGGGAAAGAGATGAAAATTAATGGGTGGCAAGTTTCGCGTTTGCCCTTTATATAGGAAAAAACGCGTATCAGCGAAGCGCGTGCGCTGTCGTAGAGCGACGCGCTTAAACTATGCGCAGGCGCGGTGTCAGTTGTGCCGGCCGGCGTCTGTGGGCTCCACTCCCGCGCAACCTGCGCGCTTGCTCTATTAAAACATCGATCGTTCTTGTTTAAACGATTGCGTTGAAAGCCTGTCAAGATGTTTATTTGTAGCTCTGTACCTCAAGCTTATAGTAGTAAAACAAACGTTTAATTTCTGTGTATCTGCGCTCGGTCTATGCGTTTATGGACTTATATTCTGTGCGTCCAATCTATATAAGTAGGTTTTCATAGTATTTTTTATTTCCTCAGGATACTTTAAGAATTGTGATACTTAATGGGTTGTTTGTGATATCCCATGGGAAATGAAATTCCTAGTTGGACGTAAGGTAGAGTAAGGTGCAATTTTTTTCGTGAGATGTCTTCTCGTTTGAATTTTATAAAATCTAAATGTTCCCGTAATAAAAACAATTTTCAAACTAAAAATCAAAAGCTTCAAAAAAGTTCCGTTAAAATTCGCTGAGCATATGTTAATTTGGTACAGATATAAACAAATTTTCAACCCCTATTTCTCTTTGCGAAGAAGGAAATTTAACAAATCTTGTGTTCACTCATTTCTAATTGGGAACTTTATATACAAACATAAAATAATAATTGGAGATACAAAAATTAAATCATATGCTAGAATCGCAACAGTGCTTACCAACCAAATGTTTACTATTGTAAAACAAAATTTTAAAGAACGTTAAAAAGATTAGAATGGACTTAACGCGCCTAAAAGCGAAAGGCATTCCAAAGGCGATTAACAAGGAGTCCTCGAAAAATTGGTTGGAATCTTAGAGCAAGCTATCCGAGACTCGTGTGTTAGAACGTGAGGAGAATGAAGAAATTTAAGTTTGCGTGTAGTAACGGATTTATCGAGTATAAGCCGACTAAGGAAGTTTATACAAGATTATAATGATACATTTTTAAATATAAATTAAAATGTATCTATGTATTAGTGTGCGCGCCGAGGGTTCCGTAAAATCTTATTTAGGTATCTTATATACCTAAATACGATTTCACGGAATCCTAACTACACATTGATGATTTTCAGATTTTCTCCTCAACATGTGCTGTATGACATTGCTTCTTGACCAATTTCATGATTCTAGGTTACCAGGAGTACCCTATAGGTTGTCATTCCCCTGTAAAGTCGCAGAATATGTGGTGGTATCTTCTTGACTTTCTTGACTTTAGAACCTTAATAATAATAATAATAATTTATTATGTACCATTACAGCGTTATACACTTTTAACAACCATTGCCATTACAATTAATTGCACCTATTCTAAGTATTATTATTTTTAATTTAATTATAAAACAGCAAAAGTAGGTCCGCTAGTACTTAAATTAGGGTAGAGCTGTACTATAAGTACCAGCTACCTTCCAGTGAACAATGTTAAATAAACAAATCAAATTAGTTACTAACATTAATAATTCAACACTAGTCTAACTCTTTTTATTATACACTAAGTTTACATAAATATCATTTCAACAATTGTAAAGTAGAATTTTGATGTCTATAATGTGTCATTTAATGGGGTGTAAAAGATTCTCCGTTTCATCATATGTTAGTTTTTGGAGCCAGTCAAATTAGATTAGCGTTATAAATAAATGAGCGTATAAAACTCGACTTTTGGTAGGTGCGGCGAGTAGGTGCGTCCTTTGCCACATGCGCAACTCGTGCGAGCGTTGACGCGCTTATAAGCACGTATTTCGAATATGTAACGCAAAATGCATTTCATCGTCGAAATCCATATTGCTACTGACCTTCGCTAGGAGTAAATGTTCTGTGCTACTGACTGACACACGCCACCACCCCGGTTCGCGTTTACATGCCAGAGTCTTTAGGTTGAATGTTCTACTAATGCCAGAGTAAGCGCGTTCGGCTTTTTGAAGCGAGAATTTAAAGCGCGCGTTTAAGTGCATATGCCGAAACGACCATAATAATATACGAAATTTGATTTTTAGAGCTCTCTTAGAAATTCCTGAGATGAAGGCTCTTGACACATTGTGCGGCTGAGAAGTTATTCTAATGAAACAAATGCGAATAAGTCTTTTTGCGAATGAGACAATGTGCAAATGGGACTTTCTGCGAATGAGACGTTTTAAAATACTGTGACATTCTGCGAATGGGATGTTCTGCGCGTAAACCAGATAAACGGGCAACAAAGTGATTCTATAAGGGTTTATATCTTCGAATCTAATCTTATAATCTAAATTTATAAAACATGATAAAAATATCAACTATCATCGTTGTGGAGTACTTATTCTTTGTTAAAATCAACAATGAATGTGAAGCACCAAGTGCAAATTAAGATATTCACAAATTTGATTTCGTTCCTGAAACGCTATCTTTTTTAATTTCCTTAAATCTTTTTGTACTAAATTGTCTATTTTTTCTCACACTCGAAGTGAAAAGTTTAGTTTTGACCTCGAGACTAAAAGCCAAATGTATGGCTTAATTGTCATCCTCGCTGACGCTCGGGTGTCAAATCAACTCGGGGATATATTGGCTCTATTTAGTATCTTGTTACAAAAAACACTATTAATACCACGTTTTGCTAAAAAAAGTTAAAAATAAAAAATATTTTACAAAAAATAAATACCGACTTCAAAAACACTGAAAAGTTTAAAATAATATAAGAATAAGTACAGACAACATCACACTTCTATATTGAAGTCGGTGCCAAACGATGATGGTCCCCTAGAAAGTCTTAAAATTTGTCACCGACTTCAATATAGAAGTATGATGTTGTCTGTGCCTATTCTTATATTATTTTAAACTTTTCAGTATTTTTGAAGTCTGCTTTTATTTTTTGTAAAATATTTTTTATTTTTAACTTTTTAGTGAAAGGAACCCTAATTTAATACCAGCTCACCAGGTGAGCTGGTATTAAATTAGGGTTTCCCTCGATTTTCATAAGATCCCATCATCAGATCCTAACTTTAGTGAAAATCGGTCAACAATTGGCAGTGTAATCATCACACAAAACACGTTGGACACACCTAAAACTTTAAGGGTTTCCCTCGATTTTTATGGGATCCAATCACCAGATCCTTGGTAACCACCCTGAGAGTATTCTCTATCGAATACAAAAAGAATCATCAAAATCGGTTCATAAACGACAAAGTTATCCGCGAACAAACATAAAAAAAGCATATATATATTATACGGTCGAATTGAGAAACCTCCTTCTTTTTTAGTTAAAAAGAACATTCAAAAGTTTTAAAAAATGCACTAAAAAGTAGAAAATTAGTTGGCTTCGCAAGTCTTATTATTATTGTAACGTAAAACATGGGGCGCATCAATTTTACAACAAACCAAATTTCAACGCAATCACTTTAGTAGTTCTAAAGCGATTGCGTTGAAACTTGGTTTGTAGATTAGCTGGAAATTCTGATCTCATATAGGACATTTTTTCCGTATTTTCGACTTGTTCATTCATTTGTTACACTGGCTATTATGCTGTAGCATCACAAGAAATAATTACCGGAGCGCACGACACTTTAAAGCTTGAAATTCATAAATAATATGGAGAAAATTCGACAATAATCACAATACCACAGAATTACAATGACTTCAGACGAGATAATAGTCCCGAAGACGGCAAATAATTTGGGTAATTTTCGTAGCAAATATGCATAAAAATACACAACAGTGATTTTAAAATTAAAATTTTCTGGTCTTTTTATTTGTAATTTACATACAAATTTGACGTTTTCCGTTTATTGCTGAGCTTTGTTTGTCGGTCCCAAATGAAATACTTTAATTTCATTCCACAAGCTACATCGTATAACACGTTATTTACTTGTTTTGCATATAATATTTTGTTACCCAATAACATACTTATTCCATTGTCGTTGCAAACTATTAATGTTGTTGCTGTCTCAATTATATTATTTACACAAAAACAATTTTAAAATATACATTTCATCTGCCAATGCCATAATTTATTAACCGATTCGATGCTGATGGCACGACAGGCGTGTCATCAAAGTTTTTAACTTGTGGCTTATGACACGATAGGCGTGTCATTTTTTGAATGATTGTTACACCCTCAAATTAAGTTTTAGAATGATCTGCCTAGAACAAAACAATCTTGTTTTTCCTCGTAGATCTAGCCTGTTGTGTTAGTTTCTGGATATTGTGTGAATTCAGAAGTTGCAGGGGTTGACAACCTTCATAAGTTGCATTGAATTATTTTTAACGTGTGGCGCATGACACGATAGGCGTGTCATTTTTGAATCGATTGTAACACCCTCAAATTAAATTTTAAAGGGAAGTTACCTAGAACATAACTATCATGATTTTGAAAGTAGTTTTTTTTTACCATTTTTAGATAATTAAATACAATGTGTGTGACGATAATTTTTTACCAAACGAGTGCGGTTTTTTTTCATCGATGCTTTTGAGGTGCGTTGTAACGTTAGTTTTGACAAAAAATACACATTTTGTTACAAAAAATACTTATCTCGTGTTGCCATCCGTGATCGACCAAAAAGACACAATTTCTAAACAGCTTTCTGGAGCGTCTCAAAGGTCCAATCGTTTTCGCCATTGATTTATTTATTTTTGCGAAAAATGGATAAACTTACTTACAATAAAATTGTTTAAGTATAAGGTAGCCGTAGACTGTGTCTCCCATGTTTTAGGGAATTTCACAAATATTGAAATTATTTATTGCAAGTAGTTGATTATTGTATGTGTCGGGTAAATAAATAATTATAATAGTAATTAAGATGAGTTAAGTGTAAACGATTTTTTAAAATCGTTTACACTTCTTTCGTTTCTATTCAGTCGAGCAAAAGTAACAATAACCATTCGTATATTTTACTTCATTTGGTTTTGTTCCTGAAAGTGCTTTTATATATTTTTGACTTGTCCATCGAATACATATATTAGGTCCTCACATATGAAATTGGCGTTTTGTACGGGAGGAACATAAAGTCGATTTTTTAAAATATAATATATTTATTCAATCAAAGTATGTACCATTGCTATCTATGCACTTTTGCCATCTCATAGGTAGTTCATCGATCCCTTTACAAAAAAAACCATTCGGACGGGAATCAATAAATTCTTTGAAGGCGGTTTGGACTGTGCCATCGGAGTTGAATATTTTCCCTTTCAAGAAGTTATCCAAATTTCGAAATGGTTATGGTAAAAATTAATAAAAAATGGTAATCTGTAGGAGCAAGGTCCGGAGAATACGGTGGATGTCTTAGACATTCCAATTGAAGCTCCTCTAATTTGGTAGCCGCAGTTGTGCAGTGTGTGGTCTAGCGTTATCATGAAGCAGCAGTGGCCTAGAGCGGTTGACCAGACTCGGTTGTTTAGCAGCTAGTTTTTCCATCATGGTTTGCAGTTGCTGACAATAGACATCTGCCGTAATCGTCTGGCCAGATTTAAGAAAGCTGTGGTGAACGACACCAGCACTAGTCCACCAAACGCTCACAAGTAACTTTTTTGGAGTCAATTTTCGCTTGGGGCATGGTTTGGATGGTTCGGCAGGGTTCAGGCATTGCGATGAGCGCTTTCGATTATCGTACAGGACCCACTTTTCATCACTAGTAATGATTCGATTTAAAATCCCTTCATTATTGTGCCGGTTGAGTAATGCAACGCAGCAGTCAACGCGCATTTGTTGATTTGCTTCACTCAATTCGTGAGGTTCCCACCTTTCAAGCTTTTTCACCTTCCTAATTTGCTTCAAGTGGATTAAAACAGTTTTGTCACTAACACCGTAGCCTGCAGCTAACTCGGACGTGGTTTGATATGGATCCGCTTCCGCCATAAGCCTTCAATTCTTCATTATCAACTTTGGTCTCCGGCCGTCCACGGGGCTTGTTCTGCAGGTCGAAATTTCCAGAACGAAAACGTTAGAACCAAAAACGCACTGCGTTTTCTTTTGCAGCACCATTGCCATACACATCATTAATCCTTCAAGCCGTTTCTGCAGCACTGGTGCCACGGTGGAACTCGTACTCGTAAATAACGCGATATGTCAAGTTTTCCATTTTGTAAACTGAGTGACGCAAAGAAAAAAAAACAATTGAGGAAAAAGCAAGTGAATTATAATTTTCGAAACACAAATAAATGAGTAAATAGCTGTATAAATTTGAATTTGGAATTCCTAACCATACAGGAGATATTGAGATCAAAGTGGCCAGTACGGCAAAACGCCAATTTCATAAGTAAGGAGCTTTTTTTTTTTTTTTTTCCCGGTGTTCTCCGGGGGGTTTTAGTGGGTAGGCCTGGCACCCTGCCGGGAGAGCCCCACACACGCTCGCTGTCTAGCCAACGGCGGGTACGGTGCGGTTACGCATTTCCCCCAATATTTGTAATGAGTGTTATAAAATATGCATAGAGTTATGACGTAAATCAAATCTTTGTTGGTCGTGGGGCGATTTTCGACATTGTCCTTTCATAGGCACGTATTCTATGTTTTTTTCTGAAGATATTTAGATATTTAGGTATTTATTTGCATCTGATAATCGTCATATCATGATACTGAGCTGAAGATGGAAGGTTTCTGGTAGGTTAGGAGAAGGGTTCTGCTAGTAGGATAGTTCTTTCAATATACCTAATGGGCACTTATTGACGCGTAGTTCTATTTTTTCAAGTGATTCAGGTGGACTGATAGTTCAAATTCAAATTAAAAAATCTTTATTAAACATAGGCCTTTACACGCACTTATTGACGTCAAAATAATCTAATTTAAAGAAATCATATTAACCTTGTATGTGCATACATCCTGAATATACTCAAGATGTCTGCAAATACAAGTAGGAATGAAAATAAAAATTGACTCTACACCTATTCGGAAATTGGGAGAGCCTTCTCGAGAAGAACAGGCAAAGAAATTCGAAAGATCTCAATTTTTTATCTCCTCTTTTAAATCGCCATTTACAATTTGGTTTGTTACAGAGTCGTCATTGGAAGCTGAACTCAAAGCAAACGTTTAAGCTCAACTTCAATTACAAGAATAGATGTGTTAATTCACATTATATAAGCTATCTCTGAGAGAAATGCGTGAACTTAGTGGAAAATAATTCTTCCAATACCTACTTGCGAAAGAATTTTTATTTTGAGTTAATCTGGTGTTTGCCTTGTGTTAAGATCTAATACACATGTATTAAATTTACTAAAAAGATTGAAATATTTTTTTAACAAAAATTAAAACTGACTTTTAAAACACCAAAAATTCAAAAATAATATAAGAATGGATACAACTTCACATTTTCATATTCAGATCGGTGACAAGCAAAGATCACCTTTTTTTTCGAGGTGAATGCGTGACCTACCCACTAAACCCCCCGGTGTTCTTCCTGCCCTTTATGGACGCGCGTGGTAGGGTCCTACCACCTAGGGACTACCACCACGTAGTACGACTTATGTAGTAACTATTATCTAATCTGTACTACCACTATCAACGCGCCCGGGCTAGCCCGACCTAAGCAGTGATCACCTGGAAAGTTATAAAAAAATATTAGAACTATTATTAATGTACTCGTAAGTAGTTAGTCAAATATAAAAATCGAATTGTATACAATAGTCTTATATTATTTATGACTTTTGACGTTTTTGAAGTCGGTTTTATTTTTTGTTATTTTATCTCTAATTATGCCCTTGGAAATTAGTACAATATCGTATTTATTCTAGGTATATTCATTTAAGCAATAATAATCATAAAATTAGTAATAATAAGGCATGTCAATTTTATTGTATTTTGCCAATCATTCTAAATTTGGTATATATAGTATTACAAGATAATTCATTGACAACCAAACAAATAGATTTTCTGCAATTTTTAATACCAAATATATGTTTTTTTTTAAATTGCCAATTGGTGCATCATTTGTCATTTGGCGTTATATCAGTATCATAATACCATTATTATATTAAAGCTATTCATTAATGAATTAGCTATCCGACGAGCTCCGTGTATTTATATGAATATATTATCTTTCTTTCAAATAAAAGGAGATAAACTTCAATTTTATTTAATAATTTTAAGTAATTTATTTTGTTCTTAATTTGCAAAATATAGATATCTATCTATCTATCATAAAAAATGTGTCCCTATCTAATACATTGAAATTAATTGTAGCGCATAATCTCGTACTGTATATCTCCACAGTCAGCACTGTGAGCAAAAATAATGCCAATTTAGAATTTTCTGTCTTATTATACCATGCGAAAAATACTAAGTATCTACATGAAAACAATCCATTGCAAAATTTGCACAGCTGGGAATCCCGAGACGTACAGGATGTGTTTATTTCCTCGAACCAGTGAAAGTGTTGCCGTAGGGTCTAAGCGCATTACTATCAACGATTATGCAATTTCCATCACGTTCAATGCACTTATCCAATCATAAGTGCTATATCGTAAGTCGGTGCCGCTTTACAAAGTGACACGTGAGAACAGAAATAAAGCAATAAAGCAGTAACGCATATCACTTTATTGCGAAAATAAATGATGTGGGATGTAGGTAATAATGATATTTTTTAGGGTTCCGTACCAAAAGGGTAAAAACGGGACCCTATTACTAAGACTTCGCTGTCTGTCCGTCCGTCTGTCTGTCACCAGGCCGTATCTCAAGAACCGCGATAGCTAGATAGTTGAAATTTTCACAAATTATTTTTATTGCCGCTACAACAAAAAATACTAAGAACAAAATAAAATAAATATTTAAAGGGGGGCTCCCATACGACAAACGCGATTTTTTTCCCCTTTTTTGCTCGATATCAATAAATGGCGTCGATGGCGTAGTGTGTAAGGCTGTCGCCTTCCAATCGGGAGGTAGCGGTTCGAACCCCGCCACGTACCAATGTGTTTTCAAATTTTGAATTCATATGTACGTTTATTCAACGCTTTTACGGTGAAGGAAAACATCGTGAGGAAACCTGCACACACCTGTGAAGAAAGAATTTCTTTACAGGTTGTGTGTGAAGTCGACCAACCCGCGCTTGGCCAGCGTGGTTGACTGGGGCCCAAAACGCCCTAGTTTAGGGTAGGCTCGAGCCCCTCGGTGGGGACGTATATGAGCTGTTGATGATGATGATGATCAATAAATGGTAACAGGTTAGGCACTTGAAATATTCACAAAATACTTAATTGTATACTTTAATAATAAAAAAAATAAAAAAATATTTAGTTGTGTACCTAGTTAATGGTATGGAACCCTTCGTGCGCGAGTCCGACTCGCACTTGGCCGGTTTTTTACTAATATTTTCAACTCGCCTGTGGGAAGTTCAACGTAAAAATCCCGTGTTACTTAAGAATGACATAGGTTTGTAATGAAGAATGAAATTAAAATCGATTCAAAAGTATAACAGTTTAAGGATCACATATACGTAGGGTATGTTTCTTGTCAATAAATAACATTAAATAAAAAAATTATTTTTGATAATCACATAATAAAATACACACAATGTATAACTTTTTACAACAAAGTTCCACAAAGTGTTACTAATTTGCCTTGACAGTTTAACGCTTGTAAAAAAGACTTACTCGTATGAATGAAGGTTATTAAGAAAAAGAGTACGCTACAGTCAACGATTATTATGAACGATGCCAATGCCTGGTGTTAATTTGTAGGCACTGTTCATTACAATAATGTAAAGAAATGTCGTTGTGTATAACCATTTATGAAAAATATTACTGTGCGTGGTAACGACATAATTTATTGTTAATTTTGTTACTTCTGGGTGCTTCTAGTAAAGCTGATAAGTTTTTGAAGTGAGAACTTCTTTAGCGGCGTTGTACACTTTTTTGTAATGGGTAAAAAATGATAAACTCGCGTCAGGATCACGTGACACTGATTGAAAATGCGTAAGACCAATTAAAATTAAAATGGCCGCAGGAACTGTCGAGGTGCGGTGAGGGGTCCACGTAAGCCGGCCGAGAACAATAGCGGCTGGCAAAAGTACTGGAAGTCACACGTCACTTGAGACAGTTTTAATCAATTTATTTACTTTGTTAGGAAAAATCTAAATTGTGCTTTTATTTGATTTTGTTGTAAATATTAATTAGGTAAGTTAGTATAAATTAAATATTATTATTTGTTATAAAATTACGTTTTTAAGTAGTATATTAATGTCTGTTTTGATCATATTTTAAATTTAATTGTAAATATTTTGATTCATTATTACTAGTTATATAATTATGTACGCACAACGTTACAACAGGAAGTTGATTTTTCTGAGGGATAAACTTTTTGATGTAATATAAATTGTCATGTTTGTGTACGATAGCGCAATGAATAAATATTGTATTCTACCACATAAAAGATAGTACTTTTATTCTGATAATTAAAGCAATTCGTGCAAAATTATTCCATAACCATTCCAAAATATCCAAAACGCACAACGTTAATACTTAAGTTTTCACTTCTGCCGGCACTCCCGGAGTGTAACCCGTAATTTTTTTTAATGCAGAAAGTTGGCAAACAAGCAAACTGTCCACCTGATCGTAAGTGGTAACAATCACCTATAATACATGTGGCTCCTGTGAGATTCGCAGCAAAACTGCAACCCCCACAAGAACCACAGTGTACGTCAGTGTACGTTGCCAACTTGTGACACCAGTGGGGCTAGCACGCAGGAGAATCGAAAATCGAATCGAAATCCGAATCGAGGAGTTTGTATGGCATTTTTTTCACTGCCATATCTTAATCCTTCAAACTGGAACACAGCAATGCAAGCACTGCTGCTTTGCGGTAGAAATAGGTAAGACGGAGGTACCTAAGCAGACGACCCTGGTGCAGAGTCTCCCTCCAGTAAAATGCTTAAGTTTCTTGCGCCCATTCATGTTATCAGCTAAAAGTGTCCTGCAGGCTTAGATTATTATTCTAAGTCTGTAGGCCTTATATTCCCTAGCTACGGTTGGTAACCAGAACTGTAATTTTTGAAAGACACTTACTAGTTTAGTGATCTTATGTGTTACGGCGGCGTTCATGATAGCAATAATGGATGTTAAGTTTCTTTCAAAAATGACTATTCTAGTTAGAAACCGAAGTTAGAGAATAGGCCCTCTGAATGGGTGGTAGTTTCAAAAGGGCGCTCAAAATTTGGTCAATTCAAAAGACCTTTCTCTAAAGTCATATTTAAATAAAGAATATTTTGTATATCGACACAATGCTATTATATTTATCTACCGATGATTCGTCATCACAGTCGCGATTTAAATATGTTAAAAACCATACTAAAAATAGCGAACTACATAAATAAATCGCAATCATTAACATATTATGCCCGATCATTAGAATTTATAAAAACGTGAGCACAACGGACGAATTAATGGTTAATTCATTTCGCATTCGCATGACCACGAGTGCTTTAGTAGCTACGCAACCCAGACTATCACAATTGGCTCGATCTAAAGCTTTTGCCTTATAAGATTGGGCATAATAATAAAAAACCATTAAGAAAATTACTGGTGTTAGTTACTTCTAGCCCGGAAAAGTACATTAAAGCTTTAAAAATTGTAGATATACTGCCGGTCTTTTATATTAACGCTGTTGGTCGCAGGTGGCCCGTAAGCTTCATATTCATCGATTCATCATCACCAAAGGCGAGAGCTTTGTTGTCCTCAGGCTTTGTCAGGAAGCAGGTGGATTTCTAGCGGACAGGCATCACTTCTAGAGCGTTTCACTGGTTAAAAAAGTTTTCTGGATCGTTCGCCTGGCGTCGAGACCGAGAGTTCGTCGAGCGCCGTCAGCGCGTGTCAGCGCTCAATTTCTACAGATTTTCATGTCTTTTTCGACGAAAATCAATATAACATTAGAACAAATATCAATATCATTTTAATTATTACCAAAAACGAAATGAAAATAAGTCAAAATTGTCATGATTTTCTAAGATCATATGTAATTGTTGTAGAGGCCCAGGAGCTCTATTTTTTAATCATTCGCTCGGGCGTCGAGTGTCGACTACGCTCGAATTCTACTGATTTTCGTTTCGTTTTCGACAAAAATCAACATAATACTACAACGAATATCAATATTAATTTGAATTTCATCAAAAACGAAATGAAAATAACCAAAAATCGAGCAAAGACGTCGATTGACGAGTGCACGACGTTAGACAAATAATTCCAAAATAAGAGCCCAGGGACTCTATTTTTGAATCATTCATTAGGCGTCAAGTGCTCGTCGAGCGTCGTTTGCGTTCGATTTTTGCTGATTTTTTTTATGGTGAGCCCGGCAAATGACCTCATCCCACCTGATCTTAAGCGGTGAAAGAGGCCCAAATGAGTTGACAGATAGAGCTGAGGGACGATATCCACTATCCTACCTGCCCGCCCCTTGCTGGCCGAAAAGATGCTTTTTCACGCCTTTTGAAGGAACCCATGTTGTAGGATAGAGGAAACACGTGCGCAGGTAGAGAATTCCAAGTGTTGGATGAACGACAGAAGAAGGAATCTCGGAATTTCTTGGTACGGTGTGAAAAAGAGGATACAGTGTAAGCATGGCTCCGAAGGCCCTTACGCGTGTTTCTGTTAAGGAATGGAGAGGGAGGGATTAGGTTAAAGAGCTCCTCAGAGCATTCCCCATGGAACATACGCTAAAGGCGCTAAAAGAGGCGATGTCACGACGAACTTGTAGAGGCTCGAGGGTGAAAGTTGCCTCTACATCGCCAATTATGCGAATAGCGCGACGCTGCAATCTGTCCAGAGCATCAAGGAGGTACTGAGCGGAACCGTCCCAAAGGTACGAGCAATATTCCACGCAAAACCTAACCTGAGTTTCATACAACAGGCATAGTTGGTCCGCCACAAAATACCTACGCACCTTGTTCAGGATACCGAGATTCTGCAAGGCAGTAGTTATAACGGATTCGATGTAGTCTCTGGGGTTTAGATCGCAGCGAATGTTCATTCCGAGCAAGGTGATGTTGCTCTGCGTGTGAAGGGTTGTGCCCTGAAGAGAAGGAAGGGGAAGGAAAGGTGACCTTTTCGCCGAGAACGCGAACACACCTGAGTTTTCTTAGAATTGAACTCAACTAGATTGTTGGAACCCCATTCGGAGACGAGGTCCAGCGTCCTGTTAACCTCAATGATAAGATTCTGCCTCTCCCTACCGATATCACCGCGAGCAGTCTCTGAGCTTCCGTGATATCCCCCATGCACTGTGCTGTCGTCGGCAAAGCAATGTGTATTTACTCAAAAATGCATGTAATGTGGTTATTATTTTAACAACCTTGTTTGAGCAAAGTCGACCTTGCCGTTAACTTTTCATAATTGCCATTTTAATTAAATTTCTAGTTAATTAATATATTTTTTATTTAAATTACTTGTTGGTTTTATTTAGATTAGGTACTCGCATTTTTGAGTAACGCACTATACAAGCCTTGGCCTACAATGACTGCTTCGCTGGTCACGCTATGATTGCCTCGAGCTAGCCTAGCTACGCTCTAGGCCTTCCAGCTTGGCCATCAAGTGCTGCTGACCGCGCTGTGTCGGCCTGGAGCTGCGCTGTCGGCCATCATTAGCGCGAACAGCAAAGTAGTCATTATAGACCGCGGCAGTAATGTACTATTCCCAAAGAAAGCATGTCATTGATATGCAGATTTTCGTTTTGTTCTCGATGAAAATTAAAATAAAATTGATTTTCGACATAATAATAATCGATTAATTTTCAACGCAAACGAAACGAAAATCAAAAGAAATTGAGGTCACAGCCGACGCTCGACGAGCGATCGATGCGAACAAATGATTCAAGAATAGGGCTCCTGGCCGGCCGAGCATCGAGCAACTCAACACAACGCTCTCCTGTAAAGGCTCCTCCTCTTAAGGCGCATAGTAGGGTAATCATAAAAAAATCACTGCAGAAAAAAACAGTTCTCTTCATAAATATTGGATAAAAAAATCTTTTAAAAAAATATGTTATTATTCAAAGCATTCTTTAGAGGATGGTCTTTTTAATTTTTTGATAAATTAATTAAAACTTGGTTAAAATGTGACCCAAACATGCCTCGATTTTAAACCTAATCGCGTCGTAAATATTAGGTTAAATCATATACTTTTGTTTTCAATAAATAAAGTGAATAATATTCTAGCGGGTGGTCTTTTTAGATTTTTATTATTCGCCTTTATTAATTTTTATTTGAAATAATTCATCTTACGCGTAAAGGTTTGCTTAAATAATCCCCTCACTCGCCTATGTAATCAGTACGGGACGATCGAGCAAGGTCATTAGGACCCCTATGCCCCTTTAAGTTCGTCGTGTAGTGGGCGACTTGGGGGAGAACCGCCCAAGTACGTCTGTGCCTGGCATATAGCATTTATGTAGACCGGGACTTCGCACACTTGCTCTACGAGTGCGGTGTGTAGGACTAGTGCGAGTACGCACAAGTAATTCGAGGATCATTATGATAAAGGGGTCGAACCCAAAGTTTATTAATAGTACCTAGGTCCGTATGCGATTTCCGTCTGTAAATAGGTACCTAATAGTTAAATAAATGATAGTTTCTTCTAGGTATTATCTTAGATCATAGATATTTTTATTTATAGAGTCAGATAAATAATATTTGACATCATTTCTGCCGATAAGGCATTGTCGTAAGTCAGATTTTAATATCATATCTAGTATCATTTACTAGTTTTACATCCGCAAGTTTACCGCGTTGTTTTTTTTTCGTACGAATTCTTTTTTTTCCGCTTTTTATTAATTATTTTTCATTTTTATCATTGAAAAAATTGAAAATATTTTGTCCAGATCTATGTTATTTTAAAGAAATAGTTGAAAGTAAATTACAACAAAATAGGTAATTTAAAAAAAAAATCTATTAATACTTAACTTTATGTTATTTCTAGGTATTTTACATTGCGCTGTAATTGAGTGGTTGTGTAGAAAGTTAGAGCATGGTTCAACTGAAAAATAAAAAATAGAACTTTTTTTTTATATATAATTTGACAGCTTTCAGTTGAAAACGATTCTCACTAGGGCTGAAAAGTATTACTTTCCAACCGGCTCCTCGGGCAACTTCAGACCTACTTTCTGAGATTATGAGTAATGAAAAATACATTATTTCCAAACTATTCCATGTGTGCCCTAACGTCAAACTCGTCATTCAAAAACTTTATAATATTAATAATAATAAGTACTAAATCATCAATATCATCATTAATTACGAGTACAAAAAGGGGTCTATATTGATACTGAATACTAGCTTTGTGAATTTCGTAATTCCTTATATTCTCGGAACAGACGCGAATACTACGAAAATGAATTGGTAATGTTTTTCTTGTTTCCGTAATTACACCTTCTCACCGACTGGAACCTGATCCTGAATCCAGTTCTACACAAACGGCATTCGCTTCCATGGGTTTTTTTGGAAAGACAAGAATAATTATACTCCGTAGAGAAGTGTTCTCAGTATTGTGTTTATTACACATTTTTACATGATTTTATAAATTGACATGTATATATATATATAAACATATATATATATATATATAAAAGGAGAAGTTCCCATCTACCTCGCGAGCAAAAGTTTGGAATCAGTTACTTGAAATTGGTTTCGCGTGATCTTGCTTATTAAATAAATTTTTAATAATCATAAAAATGACATCATGTTAAAGGTGCAACTGTCCACTTTAAATCGATATAAAATTAATTCATATCGAGCCCGTAATTGTGGAGTTATCCCGGATTAAGTGAAGGAGGTAGGAAAACAAGGAAATAGGGAAAAATAATGAATGAATAAAACAACAAAAATTATGAAATAAAAATTTTATTTATCTTTAAAAATAAGTGTCAATATTTTGTGTTCCCTCCCCTCGCCCTAATAACTGCTCCAAGACGATTCTTCATAGACCTGATCAGCTTCTGAATTGATTCTTGTGGAATACCTTCTCACTCCTCAATCAACGCTGATTTCAGCTCATTCAGACATGAAGGAGCAGGAGTTCTGGAACGAACCTTCCTCTTCAGTTCATCCCACACGTGCTCAATGGGATTCAAGTCAGGGCTGAGCGCTGGCCAGTCCAATGTGGCAATACCGACTTCTTCGAGGTATTCCGTTGTTACACGAGCAGTGTGACAACGAGCGTTATCGTGCATAAGGAGGAAGTCATCACCGATGTATCCCGCATAGGGAACGACATGTTCCAGGAGAATATCGGAAATGTACCGGTCCGAAGTTAGACCGCCTCCTCGTCCCCCGCCAGGCACGAAAACAAGCTCGGTTTTACCAACGAAGGAAATGCTGGCCCACATCATACAAGAGCCGCCCCCATAAGCCACTGTTTCAGCGACACAGCACTGTGCAAATCGCTCCCCAGGCCGCCTGTAGACCCGTCCTCTTCTGTCGCTACCGTGCAAACACATCCTGCTTTCGTCGGAGAACAGGACTTGCCTCCATTGCTCAACCTCCCAATCAAGATGGGTGCGAGCAAACTGAAGGCGTGCTTGTCGGTGAGCTGCCGTGAGTTTCGGGCCTGTGGCAGGCCTTTTTGGAGTCAGATTCGCTTGCTTGAGTCGTCGACGAACTGTCCACTCGCTGGCTGCTACCCCACAAACATCTCGGAGCTCCTGTTGGACGTCGACACCAGTCAAATGCCGATTTCGGAGAGAGGTTGACACGATAAAACGGTCATCCCTCTCCGATGTGCACCGGCGCCGTCCAGATCTTGGTCTCGGGATAAAGCCACAAGTCTCCCGAAAGCGCTTTTGAACTTTCGAAACACAGGATTGGCTTATGTGGAGCCGACGAGCGACAACCCGCTGGCTGAGCCCTTCTTGCAATAGGGCTACGATTTGTGCTGCTTCCGTAGGTGTTGTCTCCATTGTCGTACAAGGTAAAGGGTCAAAAGTGGCGGAGATGTGTACCGGACAAAACGTGTGAAAGTCGACTGATAAAGAAAATCCGATAACAGGTGCTTTTATAGGGGGTCAATAGGTCGCAACTCGTGACGTATCAAACAATTGAAACACGTCTTTTTCGATACACCTTCACTTAATGCGGAATGGCTCCATAAATACTGGCTTGTTTTTAATGAATTCGGTATCAGTTTAAAAGTAAAGAGTTGAACCTTTAAAATGATGTCATTTTTACGATTATTAAAAAAGTATTAACTACTCAAGATAACGCGCAACCAATTTCAAGTAACTGATTCCAAACTTTTGCTCGCGAGTGTATCTGTATAGACGCACGCACAGGGTAGAAATGTAAAATTTGGATAGTTGTTTTAATTCAAAATGCGGACGCACACTAAGAAGGGATTTTAAAAAATTGTAACCCTAAAGTTTGTATGGATTTTTTTTAATTATCAACGATTATTATTAGCAACAATTTGGTGCCAAAAAATGTATTATCTACCTCATTTAAACGGAAGATTCTCGATGGAAGACTTATTTAAAAGGAATTTATATTTGAATGGAAGATTTTTATGTAATTTTTCTCTGACAAATATGTTGGAGTGTTTTAGCCTGTTCGACATCCCGAACATGGCAAAATGATGCCAGCAAAATATTTGGCAACAGACACGGATTTTTAGTGTACCCACCGAGACGATGTCATGGTAGTGCATCTACCCACAAAAAATGATTTTGCTTTTAACTCTAGTGATGTAATAGCGAGTAGATACACGATTCCACAAATTACGTATAACCTATTCGGACAAAATACTTCGCATAATAATTATCAAACTTCCCCTTCAGGTAAGTTCGTTTAATCATACTCATCTAGATGTGTCATACTTAGAACTTTATGTATCGCATGTAGAACTGCATGTTTTATTGCATGTTAAACTGCATGCATCGCAACCAGATGTATTTAAATTTTCAAATTTTAGGGAAAATTTATCAAAAATAACCGCCGAGGCTATGGCAGTTTGCCGAAGGTTAAAAGGATGAGGTTAGGTATATATTTTAAGTTCTTTCCTTAGGCAAAGTATTATGTCTTGATAACCTTCATTGTATTTAAAATAACAACGTGTCATTTCTAATATCTTAAAGGTTTGGTATCCAAGTTTCCAAGTGTGTATTTCAGTATCAGGTCCGGCAGAACCTGATTTTCAAGACCTGCCCGCGACCAGCTGCTAGAAGATTCTTGAAGCCTAAGCGGTATTAATTCTTATAGGTATGGTTCACTACAAAGTTGGATGGACATAAAAAAGCGCATTACTTGAAAAAAAAAATATAAAAACATTTTTTTAAATAATATGAACATATTAAAACATTTTTTTAAATAATATGAACAAATTTAGTTTAGTTTAGTCGAATCAGTGCCAACAGAATTGGCACCATTAAAATGTTAAATATTAAATTTAAAAAAATAAGATTTATATTTCTACAGGTATATGAAAACTTTAAATGTATAATGCACTATTATGGTATGCTGACACATTACTATTATTGTTTTAGTTTAATAAACATAAAAAAATGGTTTGAGACGATGAGATATCTGTCGAGTTTGCTCATACAATTGTTCTAACGTTCAAACGCCAAGCAATAGTGAATTGGGATGATGACTGAATTCTAATTTTTACGTCTCGTCATTAAATATTAAAATACCATGGAAAAAGATGCAGTCCTGTGAAATTAGAATTAAAATCGGCTTAGAAATACATTAGATACAAGCATTTTAAGTTGTTAATTTGAAGGCGATTAGACAGAGAGATCTGACATCAACCGTGACGTCATCGTTGAGTACGGCCATATAAAGACCTTGTAAATTGCCGTTTTGCTAGAAAGAGATGGAGAAAAATCTTTAATACCTTATATCTTGGTTGTTTTTATAGTTATTCGAAAACCGTTTTTTTCTTTCTGTTTATTATAAGAATGAGCTTCTATTAAAGCAAAAAAAAATTTTTTTTTGTCATCTAGCCTATCCTGAGCTCTCGACTGCGCATAAGCAATCAATACTGTTGGTGTGTTAGGTTACAGTCGTTGTTGGCCCAGACGATACTACACTGCCGCAATACAGTTCTTAACTAGTGCGGAGGGTAGTTGTCATTGCGACCTGTTACATTGAAACAACAATTTATATGATAGTGATTGTATTAAATAATATAAGAACAATATGTAACATTCAGTACCATTGTTATTATGTCAAATAAAGTTATTCTATTCTATTCTATTCTATATTAATGCCCTAAGAAGAGGATAATACTCGTCAATTCAATACGAATCAAATGAAGCCAAACTCAATATTAAAAAAAAAACACACTAGGGTTTTCTCCTGTATCGTGGGTGCAGACATAGAATCACATGCACTTACGACCAGACCGGAACAAATTTCTGTATGGCACAAATTTCTGTTTCTGTGTGGCCATACAAAATATTTGTCCCGAACGGGAATTGAACCCGCGACCCGTTGCGCAGTAGGCGATCACTCGACCTCTGCGCTAACCGTGTCGTCGTTTTATTGCGGAGTTCCTATAGCCACCTTCCAGCTTCAACATCAAATCAGCTCCAATAATATTGCATTGTCACGCGATATACATATGCATGCAAAATTTCAGCTCGATCGGAGACCAGAAAGTGGGTCAAATTTAACTTGCAAGATTTCATTACAGACACCTGGACAGGTGAAACTAAGTAAAAGCTTGTCATAATAACAATTATTATTATAGGAGGATTAGATGTTATACCATGATACCTATTTATTAACATCCCAACTCCCTTAGCAATGTATTTACGTAATACAGAGTAACACAGAAAATAGTAAAAGTAAAGAAAATTTTATTCACGAATATTGCGAGCACTCATTCAGACTGTATTTGAAAGAGCCAACTCCTACAGGAATATTTCTACAGGTGGGTGGGTGGTTTGGTTCACAATGAAAGTATTTGTACTGTGCTGCGCACTTAAAGAATGTAATTTCTTTTTAAGAGGAAATGAAATTCAACAGAGAACGCTTGGGCGGTGTAGATAATATCCGGAGACAATATGGAACGGTATGTGTATAAGTTACAGGCGATTTAAGAAGTTCGGCACTATGAATAATAACTGGTCTGTGTACATAATGCCAGTATTAATTAAAACTGCATGACATATCAATTTTCTCCTTCGTCGTTTTTTGAACCCTTATAACATAGGTTTGGATTATACCTGTGCGATACTTCGGCTCAGATAGTGAAAAGGTATAAGCATATAATGGACTGTATAAAAGATAAAAAGATGAACAATGCCGTTTGTAATAGGTAGATCGATTCCTGTGCTATAAGAAGGGCAGTAAGAAGTCACCACTAACCTGATGCCACATCAGCCAGCAGCAACCACCACCTCGTTTGTGTCAGGCACCGCAATCCTTGATTGTAAGCACAGCACAGCAATCACTTATCGAACGAGGTAACTAATTAGGGTTCAACAATAATAACTTGAAACGTTCACGAAACGGTATTTCTTGAGCTTGGGCAGCAGAACGTCTGCCCAGGTGTGCCGAGGGCGAGGGTAAACGGCTAACTAACTTAACTAGATGCAACACTGAGTCAGTGGATTATTCCACTACCCTCCAAATATACACAAGAATCGGACAATACCATATAAACAAAATTCTCGGGATATAATGTCAATAGTAGAGTTATTAAACATCCGGTCTTACTACAAAACGTTTTTAAACGCTGCTTAAAGTTAGACAGTGTTTAAAAACGATGCTGTTTCATTTGTTTTAAAAGTATAAACAGTGTCTAACTTTAGGCAACGCTTAAAAACTTTTTGTAGTAAGACCGATAAAGTTTCAATTGCATGGCTGTTATACTTTAGAATTTATTGATATCTAAAAAAAAGAAAAACATAGGAACATGCATATAGTGGCGATTGATTTTATTGGAAAAAATAGAGCAACTAGTGCCATTATCCAGGAAGGAAACAGGGGACTACGTTTGTATGGAAAAATAACCTATGTAGGGTCGACGTATGGCAACAAAATGGCCTATGTAGGGTCGACGTATGGCAACAAAATGGCCTATGTAGGGTCGACGTATGGCAACAAAGTTTAAATTTTCAGTTATGAAGTTGCTGCGGATGGTTAAAGTGTAGATACCTAGTGATAACAGTTGACACTATTGTGGAGTGCTCTTCAAGTGACTGTAGGAAGTACTCAAGATATTTGAACTATCTAAAGTAGACTATGAGTAATCAGCAGTATTTTTGATTTTACTGGCTTTATTTTATAGTATTATAACCAAATGAGGATATGATCTACCGGAAGAGGATGCTATTTCTTGATAGGTACTATAATGGCCTGAAAATTCTTGCCTAGAGCTCGCTTCTTTATGAAATATGCAACAATAAAATAAGCTGGTGTAGCATGGTATAAGTCATTTACATCAAAAATGCAAAGATAGTAAGTAGATTTGTATTTATTGCAATTCCGAATTCTATTTTCTACCGCAAAAATCGCATTTCAAATAGTTCAAATCTTTGTTTGTTTGTAATTTTGTATTTTATGGGTCTAATGTAACCTGAAATAAATGTATTTGAAATTTGAAATAGAGATTTTAATTTAGCAATACAAGTAAAGTTATTAACATTGAATTAGTTTTCTTTATTTGTTTAGTACATTCAATTGTTTTTCCAAAGTTCACTTGTTTTTGTGACTGTAGACAGATTTAAGAGCGTCGGTGGCGCTGTGGCCTCGGCACTGGACTGTGCCCCGAGTAGAATCGGGAGGCCCGCGATCGATCCTGCCATGTACCAATGTGTTTTTCGTTTTACGATATTCATAAGTACATTTACCTGACGCTCTTACGGTGAAGGAAAACATCGTGAGGAAACCTGCATATACCTGCGAAGTAATTCTAAGGTGTATGTGAAGTCAATCAATCCGCACTGGGCCAGCGTGGTTTGACTAAGGCCTAATCGCCCTAACATAACTTGTTAGAGTAGGCTCGTGCCCCTCGGTGGGTACGTATATGAGCTGTAATGATGATGATGACAGATTAGTTCTAAAAGAAACACTTTGTAATTTTTTTTTACAAAAAATAAAACCGAATTCATAAACACGAAAAAGTCATAAATTATACATACTTACTTATAAGAATTACAACATCACTGTTTTATATTAAAACTGGTGCCAAAATTCTTACCTATATTTTATACGACATTCCATGTGATCATTGTTTGGCAGTTTTTGTAGTCGGTTTTATTAAAAAAAATATTAGGTATTTCAATCTCTTTAGTAAAAATACGTATTAGAATTTGAATCAATGCAAACACCTAACTTTAAACGTCATTTGCTCTAAACATATTGAAATAATTATTCCTGAACTCCTAAAATACCAAAAACCTTCCATCATCAACTCAGTGTTAAGATTACTATCAGATGCAAATACTACAATGGCTGCCAGATGCAAATATTTGCATCTGGCAGTCATCATAACATTATCTTTAGAAAAAATTTGAAACACGTGGGACGTTGTCTTTGAAATGTAAAGGTTTTCCTCGATTTTCATGGGATCCCATCATCAGATCATGACTCGGTGTCAATGGGATCACCTATGGAGTATACTCTTTCGATTACAAAAAGAATTTTGAAAATCGGCATACAAATGGCGGAGTAATTGGTGAGCAAACATAAAAAAATACAATTGAACATAGACCCTCCCCTTTTTTAGTAGACATAGGATTTAGAGTTTTAACGAGACTACAGACCGTGACCCATGCTGAACCGTGTCATTTTTGCAATCAGAACCACTCAGTGTCACATCAACAAAAATATGCTTCATATGAATGAAATTTCGTGCATTCTTATTGGTCGAATATAAGTTCTTTAGGTTCAATATCACTTTATAGGCAGTAATGGAATCTGCTATCAGATTACATGAAGTTATTGTGATCAGTATGTTTGTTATATGGATACGTCATGAAATATCAAAGACAACATACATAACGAAAACTACTTTATCTTTATGCTTGGAATCGTTACTTATCTCGTGAATAATTCGAGAATAGCGATAAATTCAACAAAGGTAACCGTTAGGCCGTAGTTTTTATGGTTCCGTCCGCATGGATACCCAGAAACATTGTAGAATCGCTCGTAACGTAACCCGTAGCATTGTTTTGAACCCTTGAAACCCAGCCGCATAACGTAATGAACACGTTGAGTGCCCGTAACACGGGACGGTGTACACCTTTTTTTTTAAGGCGTGGGAATCTCTTTACGATCCAACAAGGGGCTGAAAGCTGACAAGACCGCCAAAAAGATATGCTACTGGACTCGGGTATAAACCCCATACCTGGCTAAACCATTCTCCAGCAACTTCTAGCTCCGTTGAGACACAATCGGGATCGGCGTTAGCCATTCCCCGAGTGCGCCCCCTGGAGGGTAGGCCCGATGGTGAGCCAGCTTAGCTGACCCAAGCACCAGGTCTTACCTCAACGGGGGGGGGGGGGGGGGGTCGACAAGTGCCATAATTCGACACCCCAAACGGGCAGGCCAGGGGTAGAAAAGTGTCTCCCAACCGGTTGTCGGCCGGCCGAGCCATTTCATCCCCAGCTTGCTTAAGGGAGTTGGTGGCGCGCGTCCAGGTAGCAATTCAAAAACGATAACAAAGTAAGAAAGAACGAAATGTATGAGAAACGTTAGGCCTTCATCAAACTGCAATGTATGAGAATGATTCGTAATGTGAAAGCATTCCCAATCCCCATACATTGCTGTTCAATTCATCTTAACATTTTAACGAAATGAACTTACTTTTGCTAAAGGCACTGTTTCAATTCAATGCAAATGTATTAATATAACATTGATATGATACGTAAACGACTATAGCCCAAAAAGTCGCAGTGACTTTCCAGTCCTAGTAGATATTATAATAATTTGAAATCGGCTTTTTATTTATCAACTGACTTTTCTGCATGTCGCTTTTATATTAGTACGAATTATATGACTTTACATAACGTTTCGTACGTAAAAAAACAAAGATGCAGCAATGTAATTCATGTACACAATAATATGTGATGAAAATTGTCACAAGGTTTATACAATAAAAAAAAATTACAACAGTGCTTTAAAACCATAATAAAACAGCATGAGTAGGTAATCCTAAAAAAAAAATAATGTCCCACATTGTAATAACCCGATCGATCAATTCATTGTTTGTCGGCTTCATTCTCAATGTCAGCCTAATCTAAACAATGTCGTTATCTCAACGCCGCCCGTCTCGAGATTGCAAGTAACGGATAACGAGAGCGTTGCGGTCGTTTAACGATACACGAGTAGCGGCCGTTACCGCGCTTACGTGCCGAGATCGCGACTCACGAACACGATAGCGGCTTATCAAACGAGACATCAGATGTGATAACAAGCGAAAATAGAAGTGTACTCACACTCAGCATAAGTGTATGGCGTGATCCGAATTACAGGCAAACAATTTTTCACCCGAATACGGGGAAGGAAAATGGAGGATAATGATTTTGCACGGTATGTATTATGTAGGTGTGTATAAACATCTGTCTGCTTATAACAAAAGTCTAATAGCTAATTTCACCAACCTTATCTTAGCCATCTTAGCTTAGGAAAAGAATGTGACATACATATACGTCAATGGACAGACAGCATTTTACTTAAGAGTATCCGAAGCTAAGGCCAGGTTGAGGGAATTGGCCATAAGCTTCTTATCACAATAATTTTAAAAATGTGGTACGATTGGCGTCTTCATCGTCTGCTCGGTAGAGCCAATGTGACGTCACGTAGCCTATAATCAACAGATGAACAAAACCCACATACAAACGTATCAATCAAAATCATAGGCCCTGCCTTTTATACCGGTATTCAGGTACAACGGCGTGGCGCCGCTATCGTAAAACGGCATGAAGTCGTACCACCCGGTTAAGAGCAGCAGCCGTTGTTGATTCAAACGTGCAAGGTGTATTCTTATTTTTGCAGAGGTGACGAATGAAAATAGAACAAAAAACTTAGCGACAGGCAAATATTGACTGCCGAGTGGGCGCACCGCATTGTCCCGACGACGACGCCGCCGTGCCACGGTGCAAGGTCGTGCCTTTACACGATTGCAGCGTCCTCGTTGTGGTGATACTAATACATTGACCTTGTAAGTATACAGGGGCGGACTTATCTTACTTCCTTCCTTACACTACAAAAGGAATCGCTTCTCTCTAAAAAAAAGCTCCTCCAACCAACAAAAATATATACAAATCCGACTTTAAAAACCGTAATGGCCCTAAATCAACATTGTCTAACGTCTGAATAGTTATGCACAGATTATAAAAATATTCTCCATGAAATAAAACCGAATTCAAAAACACAGAGCATAACACAAACAATCGCCACAGCTTATGAAAATTATTTTTAATAAGCATGTTCATAGTACATTGACAATCAAACTTGGTAATACCTTCGTTTATTTGCACGAGTACTATACTATTTAAACTAGCTGTGCCCGCGACTTAGTCCGCGTGGAACAGTAACTTTTGGCAGCATTTTGATTTTTGTTGGTATTTTTTTAAAGATCTTGATAAAAAGTAGCCTATGTTATTTATACCTTATACAAGGTGTAACTGAACACCCCAATAACATTTAAGGGTATGTATCTAGCACCATAAAATTGTAAATACCGTTAGATTATAATCTATCTCGCGAGATTGTAAACTATCGATAGATTGTGAACCGTAACACACTGCTTACAATTTAACGCATTATTTTTCGGTAGTTTATAATATATCGAAGTGAAACTGTTAAATCGTAATCTGTCGCGCGTTAAATTGTCAACTGTCCGAAGGCTGTCCCTGATTGGTCCGTCTTACAGTAGATCGTTCTGTGTCCATAGAGTTAGGAATCAAACACAGTGTTAGTCAAATAAAATAAATGCACTTCAAGAATAGTGACATCAAGTATGTATTTATTATTTAGTAGGTAATCAATAATTCTGACAACATAATATGGTAAGAAAAATTAACGAAACAAAATCTTGACTAACAAAAGTAAGAGTATTAAAAAATAATATGAAAGAAAAATGCACCAATAAAAATGTTCCCGTATTTGGAACTTGTAGGCTAAGGAAACATTTTTGTTGGGTTATTTTTTTATATTATTTTTATTACTCTTACAATAAGTAAAGATTTTGTTTCGTTTTTTTTCTAATAGACAATTTTGTTACGTTTCTATTTTCATTTTTATTTTAATTAGTTTGTGTTTAATTTGCTTCGGCGAAAATTTTTTATTATTTTTTCAATCTTAATTTGTGTTTGAAAAGAAAATGTTACATTTCTGATTTTCTCATTTGGTTACAATTTTTCTTACTATATTATGATGTCAGAAATATTATTTAACTACTAAATAATAAATACATACTTGCTGTCACTATTCTTGAAGTGCCTTTTTTTTGACTGACACTTGTGTTTGATTCCTAATTCTATGGACACAGAACGATCTTCTGTAAAACTGACCAATCAGGGACAGCCTTCGGACAGTTGACAATTTAACGCGCGACAGATTGTGATCTAACAGTTTCACTTCGATAGATTATAATCTACCGAAAAATAATGCGTTAAATTGTAAGCAGTATGTTACAGTTCACAATCTTTTGATAGTTTACAATCTCGCGAGATAGATTATAATCTACAGGTATTTGCAATTTTACGGTGACATATCCATCAGAAGTAGAGATTCTGTAGGAAAAATATTAGGGCTAACAAACCTACTTTTTTCCCCATACAAACTAAATAAATTATTTTTTGGTATTAAGTGCCGACAACCCTACGTAAGCGTACAAGGAATACTATGCTCACGTCATACAAACTAAATAAATTATTTTTTGGTATTAAGTGCCGACAGCCCTACATAAGCGTAGGAGGAATACTACGCTCAGGGGCCTTACCATGATCGCTTATAGCGAGGTTAAAACAATATTGAAACAGAGACACCGCTCTTGCTGCGTATAGCGCCATCTTGCTCTCAGTGCGGTTTTAATGTTGTTTTAAGCGATCATGGTTAGGGGGCAGGTCTGTCACGTGTCGTTTTGTGTTTAAATTTATTTTTGTGTTAAGAGCTGATTATGGTTGTCCTTGGAAGTTTTTGCTTTCAGTTTAAAATCAAATAACTCTGAAAGTATTGGGGTTCCAGGTCTCAGACAAGCACCGAAGGTCCATTGAGTATCTAACTTATATGCCCTTTAAATGTTATTGGGGTGTTCAGTTACACCCGGTATAATTAGCTATCTATTAGTGAAAGTTCCGTCAAAATCGGTCCAGCCGTTCCGGGAACAAACAGACAGACAGGCAGACAGACAGACAATTTTTTTTAAAATTGTGTTTTTGTTATTGGTACCCGATATACATTCATACCCATTTAGTAAAAGCTTGTTATTTTGACATCACAAACAGACACTTCAATTTTATTTATTCGTATAGATATAGTTGAAACGTAGTATTATATTATCTGTGGTTGAAACTAACCACTCCGGTTTTGCTTGCGTCTCGCATAATATATTTGGCATTAAAAATTGAAATCCGTATTTCAGCAATGACAAACCTCTGCCGGCAGTGCTTCTACATACCAGAGATGTGCTGATGAATAACAAGCTACAAATATCACGGCAACGTCCACCTGATATACTACCCTATGCGAAAGGGGTCACTGAGAAGATAAGTTTAATCCTGAGGAATCTTTTTTAAGCCACCTATGAAAATATACTTTTTTACCGAAGGGAGATTCTGTACCAGGGTCGACTGCTTGGGTACCTCCGTCTTACCTTTTCTCGCTCGCATTGCTGTGTTCCGGTTTGAAGGGTGAGATATGACAGTGAAGTCACTGGGTGCTGTGATTTTACATCTTATGTTACAAATTAGCAACGTACATTGTGGTTCTTGTGGGGGTTGCAGATTTGCTTTGAATCTCACAGGAACCACATGTAGGCAAGTACTATAGGTAACTGTTACCACTTACCATCAGGTGGATACAGTTTGCTTGTTTGCCAACTTAGTTGTTTAAAAAAACCAATACATTCGATCTGCCTAGCACCAATTTCCCCTTCCAGATGGCAGACAGGCAGGCATCTCGTATATAGGTCAAATAAAGAGAAGCATTGCGACACGGATCAAAGAATATATGACAGCTGTCGTAAAATTATGTTTTACGCGAAACGAATTCTCCAGTTTGTGAACACACTCCTGACGGACCCAGCCATTATTTAAGATTTGATAAGCAAAAGATCCTCGCCAAAAACACCGATTCATCCCAATGATGCTACGCAAGGCTAATAGAGATTCAAACCACCCGAATTTCAATAGAGAAATTTGCAGTATTCCAACTGTCTGGCAGGGTCCCATGAAAATAACTAAACTGCAAGCCCGTCGACAGACTGCCAAAACTACAGTTACCACCTCCATTTGCGTGGGAGACACCACCAAATAAATATATGAGATGATGGTAGTGAAATAATAAATATGATTTACTCTATGCTATAACACTTACCTAGCTTTAGTCATCCCGTAACCATAATTGCTGAAAAGCGCTCGAAATTGTTAAATAAATTAAAAAGTTTAAAATTAAATATACCTACATGATTAATCCGAAAAGTGTAGTTTCATTTAAATCGAACTGGGTATTTAAAGCGTTGCTTAACAGGCACAGAAACGAGGGAATTTTGAACCGTATCGTCACTTGCAATTTTTAATTTATTTTATTCATAAACCAACAGCATATTTGTAATACAAAATTTACATATTATAATACATTTTAGGATGCCAATAACAGGTTTCGCAAAAAAGTTCTGTACGATAACTAAGAAGGGAATAAAAATTACCAATAAGAGATAAAACAGTGAAGTACAAAATTTTGCAATTTGTGCAATAAAAGTAATGGATTCTATTTCACAATCTTAAGCGGTCATTATGTTGATTAGACCCTGGTTCCGTACCTATGATAAATATGCCCCAATACTCGTATCTGTACCATGTCGCACGTCGGAAGGAAGCGTCGCTGTGTCATCTCTGCGGCACACCCAACGACACCGCCGAGCACACTCTCTCACAGTGCCAGGCCTGGAGACCCCAGCGCAATGCATTAGTCCTCGCGTTGGGCCACAATGGAGCCCTCACGCTGGCCGATATTCGTTAGAATGACGGCGAACAGCGCGAAGTTATGGGGGGCTCTTGCCTCCGTCTGTAAAAAGATTTTCTAAAACGCGGGAAGAGGATCTTGCTGCCCGCTCCACCGCAGCGACTAGATGGAAGGTGACGTGCCTGTATAGAAGCTCTCCAATTACCCTAAGTAGCAGATGAGGGGTTACCCCAGTAGGACCAACATCTGACTGGGAGATATTATGGCCCTGACCCGGTCGCGTCTGGAGTGTCACCAACGAGTAAACCTGGTGACTAGTGTTGCCCAAATTGGTCTTGGTCTTGCAGTCTTGCGAGACTCTTGCTGCAAGACCGGGGCACAAAACAGCCTAATTGTAGCAAGACCGAGATCAAGACTGACCCATGCAAGATTTAAGCAAGAATCTTGCTAAAATCTTGCATGGGTTAAGTGGTGGTGTAGGTCTAGGTCTCGGTCTTGCAGCAAGAGTCTCGCAAGACTGCAAGACCAAGACCGATTTTGGGCAACACTACTGGTGACCCCTCCCTAGCCAAACTCCCAGCTTGTCTATACTGCTGGGCTTGTTTCCAGGGGGTACATTCGGTGAATTGGGCTTCCCGATCCCGAACGTACATAGCTTCATCGGGGGCGGAGAGATATCGGAGGGTGGTTAAGCCGGGCATGGGTACACCAGCGGACCCGAGACCTACGACATACTCAAGTAGGCGGCCTAGTCAACTTAGCCTCTTGTCATTGTAACAGATTCCTCCGCCTCAAGAAAGGGCAATGCCTAAACGAAAACTTAGCTCTAGAAAAGTGTTGGTTACTATTTAGTGATCTAGTGTTGTTGTTAAGTTTACGTTATACGACAATATCTAAAATCTTATTAATTGGTATTTTGAGGTAGGTATATAGCCTAGCAAAAAAACAGTTCAAAGGAAGGTGTCATGATTTATCTTGACACGTGAAGGCTAAACACGTGAAAACCGTAAAATTAGTCATCATAATATCTTAATCGGTGTAGAGCAAGAATTCCTTTGTTACTGGCACGATTCATGATAAATTGTGGCAAGTATTCTTCCATAAACTGAATTCTCTAAGCTGCAGAATGGGCCATCATAATAGATATCATTTTGTTAACTTAATTGACATTATTACATTTTATTAAAGAGTATTTCTTTTATTATTTTATGTATGAAAATTTGACAAAAACTTAACACGTACAGTTTTATCTAATTTTAATGTAAGCATTTGAATTTATTTTTTCCAAAACTGCTATCTTATCCCAATTTTGGGACACGCGATCTATGATTTGTTCTCATAATATCACATTAGCAAACAGCTGTTATATTAGGAAGTAAATATTATATTCGCAAAATATACATTCTCTAAAATATTAAAGTTCTATCAAACACAGTGAAATCTAATATTGATTTATTTTTTTGAAATATAATAAAAATGTCCCCAATAATCTATGATATACATACAATACAATTTAATATAAACCTTGTAATTAATAAACATCTCCCCAAGAATCCAATTAACTAAGATATACTATTTATTATTTAAATCTTGAATATACATATACTTCAACCATAATTAAGATGTATGCAAATACAAGTAAAATATAAAACAAAAGTTGACTCTACACCGGTTCGGAAACTGGGAGAGCCTTCTCGAGAAGAATAGGCAAGAAACTCGAAAGGTTTATAATGTTTGTCTCCACTTTTAATTTTCAAGATTATAATAATAGTATTTCTTAAACATAACACATTAGGTAATGTAATGGCCTTATTTGGTAATGCTATTACGTTTTTCATTTTTATTTGCATGTTATGTAGAACTCCAGAATATAGGCAGATAGAGGCTACGGTACAAATTTCAAAATCTAACTTCTCAATTGAATTGAAGAGTTGTTCCCTTTCGCTTGAAACTTTGAACCTTTATCCGCTAACTGAGCTTTCTCGATTCCCATAGGGGTTAGCAAATACAGCTAGGCATTTTTAATTTTCGCGGCGACGTCATCGTCTGACCTACCAATGATGATACTGTGAACCCTTTCAGGAGCATGTTTAGAATCGATATATAAAAGATATGGCGTCATTGAAAATCCAAAATTGTAAAATTAGGGTGATACTTTCATACTTTCATTACAATAATATTTGAATGTCGAATCATTTATCCGTAAAAATGCCTAAAAAAATCAAATCAAAAATGTCAAAAAAATCAAATCAATCCCCACGGGAACACCTCTCCGGCCATAAGTGAGCGACTGCATGCGTGCGCAGAGCGCTGAGCACACGTAAGCCGCTCGGACTTAATCAGTGGGGCTAGCACGCAGGACCTATCTATCTGGAATTCGAGGGGAGACTGGGGGCGACGGAGGGGCGTCCCCCAGCGAGCCAGTGCGACTTGTACAGATCTATTGTGGGCGACCCCTCTATTTTAAAGGTCTCCAAATAAGCCCGCGGTGTTGAAATAGCCAATAACCTTTTTTGGAGACAGAGCCTTCGCATCATGTGGTGGCAAACTAGGTCCACCCAGAGCTCAGCTCCTTGTGTGGATGAGAGCATGACATTCACAAAGGATGTGTAATGATCTCATCATCCTCACCACAGAATCTGCACGTGGGAACATTAGTCAGGCCCATTCTGTGCAGATGTTTGTTGAGTTTGCTGTGAGTTAGGGCTCTAGTGAGCGCCCTTAATTGCCCCTGCTTAGTTGGAGGTTTCGCATTGCGACCCCGGGTGAAAATTCCCTAATGAGCAATTTCGAGTGCAGTAGTCCAGAGGATTGGGCCTACTGGAATCGGGCCTGTGTTTGTACTCAATCTCCGAGGACTCCCTTTTTACCCCCCGAAATGCCACAAGCTGGTTCTGGTCCTATGAGAGCGCTATCGGAACCAGCCCTTGCCAGTTTGACGGCAATTTCATTGCCTCGGATATTAGAGTGACCTGGAACCCAGCCAGTCGTTACCGAGTTCCTGGTCCCCAATTCATTCAAGGCCTTTGGAGCAGCTTTGGCTGTCCGACAGGATGAAGATGTTTTAACCCTCATTCGACCTGTTTGCGTGAACACAGTCGATAATCTCATACATTTCTGCCTGGAATACGGTGGCATATGCGTCCAGGCACGTGGTTCTCCTAGATTTCGCACTACCTCCGAAGCCGTCAGTGCACCATATCTGATTAGCTTTCCTAAAGGGCTCAGAGACTTGTTTATCCCATTCATTCTTATTAGGAATCATGACTTTGTAGTTCTTCTTGAACTCCAAAGTTTCAATCATGGCATCGGCTGGCATGGTCACGGCAGGATTAACTATTAGGCAGCCCTGTAGCTTCCTCTGGTTTGGGATTTCCATCTCGATCTGCCTCCCTCCACAGTATCGTGGCGATTTATACGTATCGTAATGCATACAATAGGTTACACGACATAAGAACAAAACGGATTAATAACCTTAAGGAGTAACATAGGTTGTTCACGAAATATCGTCTTATCTATACGTATTGAGAGCCATGCTCGATGGAGCAGGTCATACGGCCCGCTTTACTCTCTGCACGGAGGCCGAGAAATTCTCAGTAACGACAGGAAACCTAGACGCATCTAGGAGGCATTACACCTGTCCCTTCCGTTAGGGGACCGCTAGAGCTGCCTTCAACAACACAACCCTTCATCAACACAACCACGGGGGCTCACCCCCTCACAGACCTCCAACCTCCCCTATAGTCTGCCCATGCCTCGCAACATCATTGACACTCCTGATCTCTCACACAACTAGGCGGTTTCATCGCCTGCATCACCAGATGCCTCATGTGGTCCAGACCACGTGCCCTTGATGCATCTCGTACGCCCCCAGGATGCCCTTGACGCAACAGTGTACGCCCCCAGGCTCCCTTGACGCATCTCGTACGCCCCCAGGCTGCCCTTGACGCATCAGTGTACGCCCCCAGGCTCCCTTGACGCAACAGTGTACGCCCCCAGGAAACGAGATCAGGAGAGGCCGAGCTCTCCGGCCACTGTTGGACACACAGAACATAGAAACCTCTTCCAGTGTTCTGTGGTTGAACATATCAGATGGACCATACTTCATGAACTTGCACAATTCTTAACTAAGCCATCAGGCACTTACCATAATATATCCTTATATTATTCATAACCCCGCCACTTGGCCAGTTCACACTCTCACCTGCTGCACCTTTCTTCGCTCCCAGGTCTCGCCTTTCTCACCTGATCACTATGATGTTCAGAACTGAATTGAACAAGTCACAAGAGAAAGCCACATGTCTGCCTTATAGGCAAAGCAGAAAAAACATTCTTAAAATACCGACACAGTACAATACCATTATTACCACTGAGTCGACACAACGCTATTTATACTGACAAAGGAATTGGGAATGCTGCTGGTAGTATCGGTAACATTAATAATTCACATAATTAGATTCATAATTTATTTATTACCCATAACAATATTAGAAACATAATCATTATCAATTTATTCATTTTGTTTCTTACCGGAAGTAGTCAGAGTATTCGCGGAACTCCGCGACACTCCCGACGGCAAAAAAGAAGAAGTTTGTAGTACAGTAAATGACGAGCCCATTGAGCATTTTTTTTTTCATGCTCGAGGCTGCCTTCCTTCTGGCCCTCACAATATGGTTCTTCCTATCATTAACTTCTGCTATATCTGATGAGTCATCCACACGTGTTATAGTAGTAGACAAACTTCTGCCGGTCTCTTCAAACAGCCTCCGCCATGCTTGATACATAACTAAAGAGATCAAAATTGTTTTAATGCTTAACGTGTAGGCGACACCAGCTCAGTATCCGGTTTATACCCATTAATTTTTTTTAACGAAATCAAGCTCGGAATGGGAAGTATTTCCTTCAACATATCACCAGTTGGTCAGATGAAGACAAGTTACATCCCTATACATTAGTCCTATACATTCATTTCAAGTTTCTTTTCCATGGCCTGCACCAGGAAAAGTTAAATTGGAAACATCTTTAACTCCTCCTACTATATACTTATCTTACTAACTCATTCTTGTACTCTATGCATTGTGGGCAATTCACCAACTTTATATTCTTCACTAGATAACCAGATCTCCTCCAGTAGGACCTCCCCAAACAAAAGAAAGTTGATGTGGTCAAAATCTCTGTCCCAATATAAGAGGTTCGTTTCAAATTTAATTCAGAAAACATTATTTTTATAAAAAAAACTATAATTAACATAACTTTTAGTTATGTAATTTAATATCTTTCACTTGTCTTAATGGTAATGTGTAACAGCCACCACTGCTAATTTAACAGAACCAACTATCTATCTATAATCTATACTAATATTTATCTTGATTTTTTTTTTCTAAATATATTTGACATAATGTGCACTGTATAGATTGCTGAGGTCTCAGAACAATAATCTGAGGCTGAGGTATAGGTACATCTTGTTTATAATAACCATGGATAGGTACATCTAACCACTGTTAAGCATCCTATCTTTCTAGGAGTTCCTTATAGGGACCATGTGTAGAAATCATTTTAACACATATTATTTTATGTAACCTAAAAAAGATATTCATTCCAAAAAACTATAAGACTTTTTTTTTGTGAGTTTGCACTTTGCTTAAAAATCTAAATACGTCGAGAAACGAGCAAATCAAAACAAGAAGAAATCCTGACCCAAACGGTTCGGAAATCGCGTCCTCAGCATACCGTGTCAAAGCCCTGATCAATGTGGTCACCGAAGACCCACCAGTCCGGGCGAAATCTCGACTTTTGCCATTTTAACTTTGTAAACCCAGACACTTAACTTTGTCAAGCCCAAACAGACTTTATTCATTGCTAACCACGAATTGTATGCTACAAATTCGCACAGTCCACACAAACCCCCACCGAGGGGGTCGAGTCCATCCCAACACAGGGCGTCCAGGTTTATCCCAACACAGGGCGTCCAGGTCTCACCCAACCACGCCGGGCCAGCGCGGGTCGGTCGATCCCACATACAACCCCGAATCTCCTCGCAGAAGCACGCAGGCTCCCTACCGCAGGAGCGTCGGATGCACATACGAAAATCGAAAAGGCGAAGAAAATAAAACACTGTCACATGGCAGGATCGAACCCCGGATCCCCCGACCAGAAGGCCAGCGCCGAGTTCACAGCGCCACCAATGCCCATCACACCAATTTCACTATAAATTACGAACGTGGCATTTGTTACCTATTATTGTCATAAGATTTACACAAAACACATATTGTATCAGTAAGAAAACGCTTAAAATTATTGAACTGGCAGTCCATAAAATCAACAAGTCATCCTCAGCACATTCACAGTTTAACAATGTATATTGTTAAACTGTTGCACATTTTAGTGGGATACCTACTATGGTCACAAATATAGTAACATCTGTGACCCCTCCTCCTTCATACCCACATCCATTATGATGCCAATTTATTATGCCTTAGTGTTACCAAATCTTGGGTACAGAAGAATCAATCCGACCTGCGTCGGGCGGTATACCATGTATATGCCAGAATAGATAACAGTACATACAGAAGTTTCACTTCTTTGATCTCCGAAAAAGCTGACACTTTAAATTACTATCTTTGAGCATCAAGCCGAATCACACCCCAATATCACGCGTACGCGTACTCTTACAGCCTCACGTCGCTACCAGCTTCGAGCGATAGGCTTGTTGCTGATGGTTAACAATTAAGCGCGCGAAACGCCACCAATCACTAAGCATGCACCGTACTATTATTTATTCTGTGCCAATACCAAGAGCGCGGCAGCACCGCCGCCTTTGCACTCTCAGTGTGCGCGGAACGGTAGGCACCTAGAACTATTAACTAATCTGTGACCTAGGCCTTACCGTGATCGCTCATAGCTACGCTAAAACAAAACTAAAACAAGGACGCAGCTCATGAACTACATGTTTTTGATTAAGGGAATTAAGTTCCATGACAATGGGAACTATGGGATTTAAAACAATGTCAAGTATCTTCAGCATTATAATTATTATCAATAAATATGAAATTTTGCTTTTATCTTATATTATATGATTATGCATTATAAAGTTATCATTACTACTAATCAACTTATCAATTAACATTTCTGCTGGATCATCATCAGCTTAAAAGTCTACTTCGCAGTTCATTACTTCATATTTAGACCATTAGGTTTGAACCATTAGACATGAAGCAAAAAAAGATTACCAATTAACATACATTATATGGTAACATTGTAAGTGTAACCTTAATCATAGGCAGCAACTACACATAGGAAAATTAACAACAAAATACTAGAAGCAAACATTCAAATCATTTTAATTTCAAACTATAAGTAATACTATTTGTAATCCATCAAACATGCCTACTTGTAGCATCATTCGTACACTGTGAAAGATGCTATGTTCCGATGGTTATTCTAAATTTGAATTTACAATAAGCATGTATGAAGAAATGATGAATGGTGAAGCCAATTGCTTATTCATACTTTACAAGGCATGTGGATTTGATTTTTTGTGTAAAGCAGTGGTTCCCATCCTTTTCATTTCCAGGGACTGTAAAATGTACCTACAAAAAACCTCAATAAATTTTAAAGAATATTATTGTAAATAACTTAATAGTGTCGTGCCATTCATCTTTTACACTTATGTAAAAGACACTTTAGTATCCAAATATGTAACAAATCATTTATAAAGCCTTTGAATTCACAAATTCATTTCTTTGCCAATTAATTGTTACAGACTACACAATTCAGACTTTAAGAAAAAGACTAGCGTTTGACTCTATTGCCAATGCTACGATTAATTACTTACCATTAAAAAATTTGCAAAGTTTGATCTTTTATATACCGGGTAATTCTAATTTATTGTAAATTAACACTTCCTTTCTTCAGTATCTGTCTACAGGCACCTACAGATGAAATTGCTCCATTGCTATAATTCTGCTTTTACAATGCAATTGACCCATATAAACTATAGGTATAGAGATTGTCTTCAACAATATAACCGTTTATTTAATAGCCGCCATTCCATCTAGCTGTTTGTTAGAGATCTTGTTCACTTTATTTCATCAGATCAGAAGAAGTGTCTTTAATTTTGGCTTTAGATTAGAATCAAGCATACTTCCTATGCACGTTGTAAAAAACTTTTGCACCAAAGTGGTCTGGTACTTAATTCCATGACAAGCGAGTTACAATTTTACAAACAGAGCTTTCTTACTCCATTCGAAAGTATTTCACTTATGGAGTATTCTTACCAGTTGGTGCCCCATGGGTATCTAACATATCAGTAGTGTACCTAATTATATTGTTAATATTTTGTATACATTTTATATGTGCACCTCATCATTTATCTAAAAATATACTATAGAAACCATCAGATATTTAGAGGCAAGCTATGTCTTTAAGCACTAAGAAACAGCAAGAATGGTCAAATTAAATCAAAATCAAATCAGTTTATTAATTCGTTATTACAGGTTACAATGGTTGGCATGTTTTGGTGCTAGCATTATTTCCATGGTGTTACCTACCTGTGAAACTTAACTAATTATGGTAGTTTAAAATAAAAAGCTCAAACTTTATCTTCACAAAAACATCATATTAACTTGCAAATGTTAAGCAAATTTATACCACCACTAAACAGTGTCCATTTACTTAGCCACTTGGTGATGTTTTAAAATGTAAGTAAAATAATGTAACATGACCACACAAGGTCGAGATATTTTCAAGACTTAATCCGTAAGTGGCACTTAGTATCGAAATAACACAAGGAAGAAGAAATTCTTTGGAATAACTTGTAACATGTAGGTAATACAACAGTTACTTACCTATGTATGAGTGAATTCACTAATTACAATGTACTGAAATGTCTTGAAAATGGTACTTCATTTCCCCCCTTTTGTTTTAATCATCCCATATCCTTTTTTTAATCATTGTGGTTTTGAATTTATTTTATTTTATGTAAAAAAAATTCACAAGTATTTCACAAAATAAAGCAGGTTATCACTTACCTATAATTCCTACAAACTAATATGAGTTTATATATCTTAATATACTCATATACTTTATGAAACCGATGCAAGCAATTCTTCCATTCCAATTATAGTAACCAAATCAATAAAATGTTATTATTGGTCAGCCAATAGTTCCACTAACTTCTAAGCACTATAAAATTAATCACCATTGGATTAAATCCACTATGGATAGGTCAATTAAACAGTCGCTTCGCATTTTAGTAAAGAACACAAAATGCATAATAATACAATAAGTAAGCAAAACCCACGAATTTAAAAGTTTTTGCTACATGTGCTTTAATTTTGGACTACGAACAAAACATAGTGTCTTCAAATTTGAGTCAACATTTTGGCTTATAATTGCTGGTCACTAGCAATCGATGGTGAGCTTTCACAATGTGCTCACTTCAGCCGACTCTATTTCCCGTATATAAAACTACTCTTGGACTCTATTTTCATTTGGCAAATAGGTGTCGGTAAAACTCCACAGTTAAACAGATTCCTCTCTTCCCGCCCCCTTTTTTTTTTTTTTTAGTAATTGAAATATACGATTAATTTGACCATTATGTCACAGCCTTAGGCCCCACAGAACACATATACCCAAGGTTAGGCCCTCAGATCAAATACTACTAGCGGAGCTTAGGCCACAATTTGATTATTTGTTTTTTCAACACACTTGCTCGTAAAGTGGGTCTAATTTTACCGGTTTTTTTTTATATACATAAGCAGCTCATAAACACGCGTGTATGATTTGTGTTATTTAATCAAGAAACTCAGTCTTTATTTATTTTTCCTCACAAGCGTGCTGAAAAGCGTCGCACAACACACGCGCGTACACTGGTTACCCACACTGGGCGCTATTACGCCCCGTGAGTTACAACCAACACACCGCACATATATATATATATATATATATATATTATCCTTAAAATTTACTATTATAAAAATTTGTCGATACCACTGACTGGTACGCACAAGCGATTTGATCATTATTAAGCAAAGACCTTTGTGTATTGCGGATGTATACAAACGAAATAAAAAACAATTATTACTACACAAGTTCCCGTTGAAAAGGTGGTAATAAAACTTGTGTAAAGGTTATAAACATTAATAAAATTTACCGAAATATTAAAACACATCGGCACCAACTTTATCCACAAAATATTGAAACGCGTTTTAGAACACACAGCATATTTTTTTTTTAAACGTAGGAATTCAAAGAACACCTTTGAATAAAGACAAGAACGTAATTCCGTAACTGTAATAAACAAAGACACATTTAACACAAATAAAGGAAGGTAGATACACATAGGAGTAAGGCAGACTGATAATTAATTTAATTTGATTGCTTCGGGTAGCCCGTTTAATATCCGAACCATAGTAATCAATGATTACTAGACTCATTACAAAATTTGCATATTCAAATAATAGGTAGGTAAGTTATAAAGAACCTCGTAAGTAAACGTTAACTTAACGAAATAATTCTTGTAATATTACTCCAACCTCACAAATAACACGTGGGCGAATGTTACTCCAATCACCGGGAAAATAATAATCCAACATAACCTGTCGGGATTCTCGTAATTCAAGCCTTTTTATACTCGAATGATCCCAGCACCTCCACCATTTTATATCGTGGCGATTTATACGTATCGTAATGCATACAATAGGTTACACGACATAAGAACAAAACGGATTAATAACCTTAAGGAGTAACATAGGTTGTTCACGAAGTATCGTCTTATCTATACGTATTGAGAGCCATACTCGATGGAGCGGGTCATACGGCCCGCTTTACTCTCTGCACGGAGGCCGAGAAATTCTCAGTAACGACAGGAAACCTAGACGCATCTAGGAGGCATTACACCTGTCCCTTCCGTTAGGGGACCGCTAGAGCTGCCTTCAACAACACAACCCTTCATCAACACAACCACGGGGGCTCACCCCCTCACAGACCTCCAACCTCCCCTATAGTCTGCCCATGCCTCGCAACATCATTGACACTCCTGATCTCTCACACAACTAGGCGGTTTCATCGCCTGCATCACCAGATGCCTCATGTGGTCCAGACCACGTGCCCTTGACGCATCTCGTACGCCCCCAGGATGCCCTTGACGCAACAGTGTACGCCCCCAGGCTCCCTTGACGCATCAGTGTACGCCCCCAGGCTCCCTTGACGCAACAGTGTACGCCCCCAGGAAACGAGATCAGGAGAGGCCGAGCTCTCCGGCCACTGTTGGACACACAGAATATAGAAACCTCTTCCAGTGTTCTGTGGTTGAATATATCAGATGGACCATACTTCATGAACTTGCACAATTCTTAACTAAGCCATCAGGCACTTACCATAATATATCCTTATATTATTCATAACCCCGCCACTTGGCCAGTTCACACTCTCACCTGCTGCACCTTTCTTCGCTCCCAGGTCTCGCCTTTCTCACCTGATCACTATGATGTTCAGAACTGAATTGAACAAGTCACAAGAGAAAGCCACATGTCTGCCTTATAGGCAAAGCAGAAAAAACATTCTTAAAATACCGACACAGTACAATACCATTATTACCACTGAGTCGACACAACGCTATTTATACTGACAAAGGAATTGAGAATGCTGCTGGTAGTATCGGTAACATTAATAATTCACATAATTAGATTCATAATTTATTTATTACCCATAACAATATTAGAAACATAATCATTGTATCAATTTATTCATTTCGTTTCTTACCGGAAGTAGTCAGAGTATTCGCGGAACTCCGCGACACACAGCTCGGAGCATTGCTATCCTAGCCTACCCCTGTATGAACAGGTGGAGTGGTGGGAGGTTCAGGATAGCCTCCATCGCAAGGATGGGAGAAGATGAGATAGCCCCCGTAATCGTCAAGTAGACACATCTTTGCAGGCTTTCTAGGGCCTTTATGGTGGTCCCTACTGCAGTCTGCTTAAACCAAGCTATACACCCGTAGCTCACCATAGGTCTTACCCCAGCGGTGTAAAGCCAGAGTAGGTGACTTTGGTTTCCGTCCCCACCTGGAGCTGGTTAGCCTGCGGCAGATACCTAGCGCTGCTTTGGCCTTCTTGATAATGTCGCCTATATGTATACCCCAGTTTAGTCTTTGATCCAGGTGGATCCCAAGGTATTTGGCATTCTGAGAGAATTCAAAAGATACGCATTGTTCAACTCCAGGATAAGGCAGTCAACGACCAAACACCACAGTAGTGATGAAACCCCCCTACCCTGGGGACATTCCCTAGTCACCCTAGTGGTTAATGTGCAGTCCAACAGCGTGGTTTTCACTGTTGTACCTAACAAACCAGAATCTTATTACAGTTTGTTACAAATTGTTTTAATGCCAGTGTCACGAGTCACGGCGGAGTGCAGGCAGCGACGTCGAAGTGCGCACTGGCAACAACGACGGGAGGGGCAGGGAGACGGTGAATTTAGCGATTCGGTTCTTCGGTTGATCGCGGCGTGCGGGCACAGTGCGTGTGTCGCGGGCAGCCCAAGACTTTAAATTTTTAAACCCGGGCTGCAAATGAAACCCCGCCCGGACGCTCCCGGACGCCCTCCAAACTAGGACAAATCCGGGGAAACCCGGATGGATGGCAACACTACCTACAAGCCCTATTTGGGGGTAATAAGGACCTACTTACCTCACAATCTAGATGTAAAGCAGAGTAGTTAGCTCGGGTCACAGAATATATAATAGTACTACTCGGGTGTAAGCACCAATTGCACCCTCGAAATATAGGCGCCCTCGTTGCGCTCGTGCGCCTAATTATCTCGGGCTGCAATTGATGCCTTACAGCCCTTAGCTACTAATCTACTATTAATATGTAATTGTTTGCTAACTTGGTAAATTAAACAAGCTAGCAAGCTACTATTATTTTTGTTCCAATCGACTTTTTTTTCAATTACCTTGTGCGCCATCTGTTCATCAGTAGCAACATTTTAACACAGTGACACAAAGCAGTTGGTATACCAAAGCAGATGTTTCCTACATCAATAGTAATTCGATAGATGACGCTGTTTTATTTTATACTTTTCATCACTAGATGCCACTACTTATGCCAATGTTTACATTTTTCATTAGGCGTTTGTCAAATTAACTGTCATGTCAATTTACAATTTTGTTTTGGTGTTTTTGGTTCGCCTGAACATAGCAATCTTTAATCGATTAGTAAAACAATTTTTTTTTCGTTTCTGCGCTTCATTCAGTGTAGTAGAATAATCAGATATTTTATTGCGCATGCTTTTTGCAATGAAGGTCAATGCGCATAGTCAAAACATTGCGCATTTCGGAACCAGCTAACCTCCCTAGGCCCTCAGAGTTGATCGACCAGCAACCGAGCTGAGCTGTCAGTGAGTCAGTGCAGCAAGATTACATTTTCGTTGTCGACTATCGTACTGTAGTTTGGTGCTTATTTGTGTACTGTCTCCGGCCTGCTTTTTATTTCTATAAGTGCTAATTCAAACAAATTTCAGGTGAGTGCGATTATTGTCATTATTTAACTAATAATGAACCACATTTTTCATTGAGCCGCATTGAATCAATCAAATAACAGTTATAATCGATGACATCCTGTTTGATAATGATCCTCCCTGTAGTTTCATTTAGTTTGTCTTCTCATTACACATTTCTAAGTTTCAAAAGAACCTTTTACCATGGTACCTACCTAACTTTTACCAATTTAAATTTTAATGGTGATGATGTCATTGCATTTGAGACTTCCTTAATAAGGGTTGAAAGCTATCAAAGGATGATTGTAAACATTATGCTTATTTTGTGATATATTTTTCAGAGCTGTAATTATTTAAAGATATTATTTAGATAACACATCCAAGAGAATCTAAGAGAAGATTCAATTACTTCAATTTATCAAGTATCAACTTATTAATTGCCTACTAAACTGGGTAGGTTCTTCATTTAATACCTATGTGGCAATAAACGTCTACAAATAGTAATTTCTGTACCTATACATCAATATTAAATTGTACTTAGCTACTTACATTGTCACATTACAATTTTTTGTAAATCTCCCAACTTCTAATATTAAGCCTCATTGACATGCTCAAAGTCTGCTTTGACAAAGTAGCTAAGACAAATATCTTTGATCAAATATCATTGCTTGATTTGATCAGTTGGGTCATTTTTAGGGTTCCATAGCTCAACAGGAAAAAACAGAACCCTTAAAGGATCACCCTGTTGTTTGTCTGTCTGTCAAGATCCTTTTACTTGGGAACATGCAGAGATATTACACTGAAATTTATATCAAATACTCGGGTCTACAGTCTCTTACAGCTGTAAAAAAATCATACTCCATAAAGCCAATACAATCAAGACCGTTTATGACCGTTTATGTCCCATAATATTGCAAATTTTGCGATTTCACAAGGGAATCAAAACGAATAGGGTACTTTCCGTTGGCCTAGGATCATGAAAGGCAAGAGTTGCTTCTTGCTAAATTTCATGATTCTAGGTCCTATAGGACATGTTAAGCAAAAATTTGTGAACCATATATTTAATATACATACTTAGATTAGTTTGTACGGAACCCTCGGTGCTCGAGTCCAACTCGTACTTGGTCGGTTTTTTACACTTGTCACCATTTATTTCATTTTTTATATCAAAGTTAAGCTGAAAAGTTGTTTACGGTCCAAGTATACTTTGGTTCAACACCCGCATCAAAGTGCGCTTTGGTTGCTGATTTACAATCAAAGTAGCGTCAAAGCATTCATGGAAGCTACTTTGTCAGAGCAGAATTTGAGCATGTCAATGCAGTTTAATGAATGTTTTTTTACACAAATTTTTAGCATTTCTGTACAATTGTTCTATCATTTTTCTTACAAAACTTGTCCGGATAACTATAACGCCAGTGAATACCATAAAGAATATATCTCCCAGCTGATATTTGTCCAGCTGGTCCAACAAGCCCTAAAGGCATCACAGTATACATTGCCCACTTGAGACATAAGATATCATATGGTCACAGTATCCAGTAATATCACTACCTGCCGTATCCTTCAAACCGGTACTTGACAGCGTGGTTAGCCTGCCGTACCCTTCTAACCAGTAACAACGAGGTAACCATGCCCATGACTCCTAGTACTCCTTAAATCTAAAAGTCAGTAATCACATGTTGTTGAACCTAATTTTTTACACAATTAATATTAAATTGAAAGCTATTGTGATAAGTGTTGAGTCACATAATAAAGTTTAAATTTATTTACATCATTTATTTATAATCCTCAAGATAATGAAGGAGCTTAATCTATTCATTCCATAATAGCAACAAAAACAATGACCATGATAATTGCAAATGATTGCAGGTAAATTATTATTGGAGTGTATAAAATTTCTCTTATTTCTTTTACATGTTGCATGGCAACATGTATGAGAACAAGGCAAAACGCAGAATAGATAATCGGAGCATAACCAAAAAGGAGTAAAATTTTTAGTAATAAGGCCATAAATGAATATTTTTTTCCTGATCAAGCAGCTTCAACCCCTTCAGGTACCAGGCTATGATGGCATCTTCAACAAAATTAGTAAAATTTTCCAGCCCAATTACAGGAAGCTAACTTTAACTGCAAAATAAATAAATGGAGCAGACAAGTACCCAAGAGAGGACTGTATAGAAGAAAAGGGCGTCCTAAAACAAGATGGAGAGGCGATATCCACATGACCTTGTCAACAATCTCGCCAAGACCTTTCACTAAAGTGCTTGAGTCTGCTGTCAGTCACAATTCCAAGCAAATCCGCATCAGTAGATCCAAATGCACCAAGTGTCACTGGCTAACACCAGGACTCCTTCGATGTATCTGACATTGTGATCAGATGCACTCTTTGGCTAAGCATTTCCCTGACGATCATATTGCAGTGACCTCTTACAAGAGGTACAGAAACTTCTGCAATGGTCTCCTTAGAAAGGAAATACTCAAAATAACGCAGAAGAAATTGAACAAGTGAAGGCCAATCCGAAGATGTTCTGGAACTCTATCAAATCAATATGCCACTTCAAGGCAAATAAAAAGAGTTGGTTGGAGCTGCTTTTGTCTGTTCATGCAATAAATATTTCTCGTCGGTGGGTGAGAGACTAGCCAAAGACATACTCAAACGAAGTGATCAAACAGAGGAGAGCTTTACCGGAGGGAGATTCTGAACCAGGGTCGCCTGCTTGGGTACCTCCGTCTTACCTATTTCTGCCGCAAAGCATTGCTGTGTTCTGGTTTGAAAGGTAAGTATGGCAGTGAAATTACTGGATACCGTGACTTTACATCTGATGTCACAAGTGGGCAACGTACACTATGGTTCTTGTGGGGGTTGCAGATTTACTGCTAATCTCACAAGGGCCATGTGTATTATAAGGTGATTGTTACCACTTACCATCAGGTGGGCAGTATACTTATTTGTGTACAATGTATGTAAGTCTTTCATAATTTATATAAATGACTTACACAGCTTTAAAATTCCTCCGACCAAGATAACTTGTTACGCTGACGACACAGCAGTAACTTTCTGGGGCTGCGACTGACGCATAACGAGAGTGTGAAGGTGGTAGCGGAGAGTGGTTTGCGCGTGACGCCGGCTGGCTGGGGCGGAATCTGCTTACATTAAATATCGATAAAACTAAATATATTTGCTTCCATAAAACTGCTTCATCCGCCCGCCGCAGGCCTATTACCGATCTCATGGTTTTCAAATGATTTTATTATGAAATCATAGTGCAAGACCAAAAAAAAAGAAAACCGACTTCAAAATTACTGAAACGTTAAAATAATATAGGTACAGACAACATCACACTTCTATATTGAAGTCAGTGCCAAACGATGATCTCCTAGAAAGTCTTAAAATTTGGCATCGACTTCAATATAGAAGTGTGATGTTGTCTGTACCTATTATTATATAATTTTTAACTTTTCAGTGATTTTGAAGTCGGTTTTTATTTTTTGTAAAAAAAATATTTTTAATCTTCTTAGGTCCAAGGTCAGGTCAAATCAGGTCAAGTCTAAAAGTTAAGGATCCTGCCATCATCAGCTCGCTTCATGACTACCAGACGCAAATACGTAAATAACTTCGAAGAAAACATGAAACACAATTGACGTACCTATAAAATTTAAGGGTTACCCTCGATTTCATAGGATTTCATCATCAGATCCTGACTTTGGTAACCTTGGAACTACCCCAGGAGTATACTCTATCGAATACAAAAAGAATTTTGAAAATCGATCCACAATTGGCGGAGTAATCGCGTAACGTACCTACATTCATTAACAGTCGGTAACCGATCTCACCTCTTCATATCACCTTATGGCCCCGCCATATTCCTCCTCGCACTGCCGCGTGCCGCGATATTGCCCTCTCTGCCCACACACTGCTCTGCTCGCGCAATTTATCGCGGCACTCCGCACTTGGTTATTTGCCTTTGCTTTACAATAAACGTCTAAACTTGGTATAGCTAATCATGTCAATGTCATACAAAGAAATATAAATCGACGTCGTCATCCACACCAATGGAGATGGCTGGATGACATATATTAATCGCAATAGAACGATGAAGTACAAGCTGTACAAGTAATAACACAAGACGGTAAAAAAATCTGTTGCATAATCCCCGTCATTTAATTTTTATGTACAGTAAGCTCCTTATCAAGCTATACTGTTTGACCTTTGGACCGTTCTTATGTCGCTCGTAATAGCGGCGGTTTTCGTAGCGTAAATGTATAGCTTGAATGGGAGCTTACTGTACGTGAGCGCTCGATGCGGAATTGCGGACTGTTCGCGCGATTGTAGCCAACCGCTTGGGCTCATATTGCCGGTCCTTTGACTCGCGTCCAAAAACCGACAAAATAGGCAGCGATGGGCATGGCGAGGAGCATGACGTGCGGCATGACGAGTAATTTTGCCACACTACGTCTCTGCTCTGCCTCCTTTTCTCGCTACTTCCCATACCACTCGTCGAGTGTGTGGCAGGCCCATATAAAGGTTGGACATCTCACAGTTAATACAATAGGGTGCAACTCTATCGGCGGACTTGAAAGACATCGGGAAATCTACTAATATGATACATTAAGTACCTACGCTATTTGACATTCAAATTAGATAATTTGAATGAACAACTCATCGAAGAAGATGCGGGCAGACATAATATAGGAGGGTCTATGGGGAATTACTTCAATTAGGTATGACTACTGATGCAGTATTCGGTGAATTGACTCATATGAGGCCAAATATCCCAATTTGATGTAGAGGAAGCACGAGTTATCGTCGAGCGGGTATTCCCAATTATTTCAGTCATTGTTTTAATTTCATACATTAGCCAGAGTTTGTTGCGAAGAAATAAATTAAAACCGAGTCATATATTATTATACAACTGTATATCAATACTTTCGTACGTAACTTTGGAATATAAAAGGCGATATATATAGAATTGGGATTACATTTTTATTGATCACACATTACATTAAAATCCATAACGAATAGTTGAACAGTCTAATCACAAAAAAAATAGTAATGAAGTTTTAACAAGCGTTCACCGTGTGCTGACATCTCGCTGTGACAAATTGTTTGATTTCTTGCTCGAATGCGCTAAAGATGAGACGTAAATATCCACAAAACCTACCATGATGTTTCATTTTAGAATGTCATGACTTTCATTCTCTTTGTCGAATTTATAAATATTAAGAGAATTGCGATAATGCACGTGCAATTTTCGCAACATTATCCTCGGCCACGTTCTCAAATATGTGATCCTCACGCCTTCGTAGTCTAGTGGTTGAGACCACCGGGTGTTGATTCCCGATCAACGAGACGACGTTGAGGTCCGAAGTTCGATGCCCCAGATGATTTTCTGCGCGGTTTGGTTGATGGTAGGGCTTCTAGGCCTTTTGGCTAGCTACCACCGTCTTACCTAAGTCTGTCGCGACAATAACAATGCTAAGAACATACTCGTAGTCACGGTATAGTATATACGTAGTTCTGTTCCGCAAAAATTTAAGAGGTAAAATAGCCAGTTCCTCAGTTAATGAGCAGTCCAGGTGTAGCTCTCTTCCATCTCTGGTCTTTTCATCGCTTACCAGTAGATCCATACTTCCATACTATCCATACTAATATTATAAATGCGAAAGTAACTTTGTCTATCTGTCTGTCGCATTTTCAAGCCAAAACTACTGAACCGATTTAAATGAAATTTAGTATAGACATAGTTTGAGTCCCAGGAAAGGACATAGTATAACTTTTATTGCAGAAATCACCCCTTAAGGGGGAGAAAAGGGGGGTGGAATCAATAATCGCTGAACCGATTTAGATGAAATTTGGTATGGAGATAGTTTGAGTTGTGGGGAAGGATAAAGAATAGTTTTATCCCCGAAATCATGTCTTAATGGTGTAAAGGGGAGGGGGGGGGGATTCCCTTAACAATCCGTTAAAAAGAATTTCCACGCGGACGAAGTCGCGGGCAAAAGTTAGTAAGTATATAAATTCCTAACTATACACACATATTTACGGTTTTCAAATGTTTTCCTTAACATGTGCTATAAGACCTTGCTTCTTGCCAAATTTCGTGATTCCAGGTCAACAGCAAGTGCCCTATAGGTGAATTTGATTTGAAATGTGAAAAATTTGTGAAAATTTGCCACATAAACGGTCGTAAGTAGGTGATAAGCTATACATTTTAGTTTGATATCTCTACGCGTTCTCGCGAAAAAGAGTCTTAACCGACAGACGGACGGGCGGACAGACAAACAACAATGTGATCCTATAACGGTTCCGTTTATTTCTTTTTAGGTAAGGAGCCCTAAAAATCAAAATAATATTAACGACAACAGAATGATATCTCAGGAAAGTCTCTTAGGTCGAATTTCACCAACATTTAACAGACGGTTATAGTTAACGAACAACCGTTTTTGACACTTATTGTATGAGTGAAATGTCAAAAACTTGTTTGTTAGTTAACTAACCACCTGTTTAAATATTGGTGAAATTGGACCTTAACCTGCTAGTTTTTGTGTTGAAATGACTAAGTAACTTCAATGCGACTTAATATATTTTTCTGACCTGGTTGATAAATGTATTTTATAGTATCGGTAAAATTGTAGACAAATACTTAATTATGTACCAAACCGCTACTGAAAATAACCCCGACGTGGAATTAATATTTAACGGAACACGATCCCGATCTAAGCGTTCCCAATTTTCTATTAATCATCGAAGTTCGAAGGATAAATCGACCCAAAACTCCTCGGTAAAGTACTCGAAAAGGTTTTTCGTGTTATTATCATTGAAAATGCTCCGACAAAAGATTTTGATTGTATACGTTCATTGCGAGCGCAATCTTTTATTGCTTTATAATTTAGTTTTCCTGAAAATAATTTAACCCAAAATCATGATTTAATATTTGATACACGTACAGCAGCATTTGCAGTTCATTTAATTTTAGATTTGTTGTGGTTATGCTATCTGACTGCAGGACCTTCCATACGTCCGGGGTTCGAGACCGCGATGTACCAATGCTTTTTTTTTTCGATTTTCGAATTTCATATATGCATTTGTCTGACGCTCCTATGGCGAAGTAAAACACCGTGAGGCAACTGCTGCATACATCTGCGAAGAAATTCAAAGGTGTGTGTGAAGTCGACCAATCCGCACTGGGCCAGCGTGGTTGACTACGGCCTAAACACCCTAACTTAGGGTAGGCTCGAGCCCCTCGGTGGGGACGTATATGAGCTGCTATAATGATGATGACGATGCTATCTAACTCAAATACCTGGCGATCTTCGACAATTTTAGGGTTCCGTTCCTCAAACGGGAAAATTGAAATTGGAACCCTTAATAGGATGACTTCGATATCCGTCTGTCTGTCTGTCAAGACCCTTTTTCTCGAAAACGCATAAAGATACCAAACGAAAGAGAGATATAATACTTGGGTATTTGATATAAATTTCATACCTCTCTTTACTCTTCAGTCTCGTTTAGCTGTAAAAAAATCATACTGGTAAATCAACGCGATCAAAAGACAATCGGGATGATGACTGAATGCTAATTTTCACGTCTCGTCTTAAAATATCGTAGAAAAAGATGCGATCGTGTGAAATTAGAATTAAAATCGGCTTAGAAATACATTATATACAAGCATTTTAACCTGTTAATTTGGAAGCGATTAGACAGAGATCCGACATCAACCGTGACGTCATTGTTGAGTACGGCCATATAAACTTAGAAAGAGATGGAGAAAAATCTTTAATACCTTATATGTTGGTTGTTTTTCTAGTTACCTATTCGAAAACCGATTTTTCCTTTCTGTTTATTATATAAATGCTACTATTAAAGCAATATTTTTTTTCATTCATCTAGCCTATTGACCCTTTATGGAATGAAAACCTATTGGGTACTTCCCGTTGACCTAGATACATGAAATTTGGCAAGAAGCATGAGCATATAGGACATGTTAAGGGAAACATCTGAAACGTAAATATTTAGGTACTATATTAGGAACTTATAAACTTAAATACTAAGTTTGTACGGAACCCTCTGTGCGAGTCCAACTCGCACTTGGTAGGTTTTTTATTCTTCTAATCTAAAATATGAGGATCTTCCGATCAACACCCGGTGGTCTAAAGCACTAGACCACGGAGGCGGTTGAAATTTATATGGTCTAACTGAACCACTAGACCACGAGGTGGAGAATATTATCTTTTCCCAAGTAATGTTAAAAATGCAAAAGTGAGTTTGATTGTTACGCTATCAAACCTAAACCACTAAACCAATTTTTAAAATGAATAATTCTCCAATAGAAAACTACATTATGAGCGAGTAACATAGGCTGTATTTTTTTAATCAGAGATCCCTATTAACGCGAACGAAGGCGCGGGTACCGCGCTAGTTTCGTGCAGTATTAAACGTATTTTCATTGATTTACTACCAAACGTAGATAGAGCACTTCATACAAAAACGCGCTTGAAATCTGTCACCTAATCGACTATACATTTGTACGCTTAAATAGGTAGTTGAAAATGCACACCCGAATTAAAATGACCATAAAGAATGTACCGTATTTATCGAATTCAACCTTATTCTTTATTATTACGGCAACTATTTGAAGTACAACCGTGTGCAGTTACATTATTTCATGCCTAGCCACATTAAATTTGACGTTTTAGTAATTGCTACAAGAAAATATCAACTATATACTCTCAAACATAATGCTCAAAATTGCTTATCCAACGCATGGAAAAGAACTGCACGAGGCCCGATTGGGCAGTTCTTCACCGGCCCACTTTTCGAACGTTCATGCGTTATCTACGTTTGGTAGTAAATCAATGCGTATTTTACAAATTGTTCTAAAGAACAAAGCGCGTGGTCTCACTAGGGTTACCCCAACCCGAAAAATATTAACACAGTACTTTAATATCTTTGCCCCAACCTTTTACAAAACAGCTACTATTTACTCACAAATGCTATTGAAATGAGAAAGAAACCGCAACAATGGCAAGAAAATAATGGAATCTACATATTGAGGGCTGCGCGGTCTCGTTAAGTATTGCAATTCTCTACAAGTAGCACTTTGCAAGTTTATTTATTCAGCGATTAGTATTAAAGCGATTTGTTGCGCAATACATGGGATATTACGGTTTATTTTATCTGTTTTAGTTTCGTAATTAGTATAGCAACGTTTTTTGCAATTCATATGCACGGTGTATTCTACATAACTTTATTTTTTTTATTAATCCGTTCTGGTCATACTAATTTGCTAAAAATTAGTGCGTGTGAAGATAATTAATTAAAATTTTTCATTAGCTAGCGAAAAGAGAATAAAAATATAAGAAAACTGCACGTACCAAGAGTTCGTAGAAGGTAATCTTTGCCAGGTGCCTGTAGTGTCAATAACATCAAAATATTTATCTGCCGTTTACAAAAAATGTTATTAAAAAACACGTCTACAACCTACTCTAAGACTAACCTACAAGATTAAAGGAATATGAATTTTGCGAATTGTATTATTTTGGACTTGGTCTCATCGACCATTATATTTTAAAAAATGTATACCGGGTGTAACTGAACACCCCAATAACATTAAAGGGGCATATAAGTTATATACTAAATGGACCTTCGGTGCTTGTCTGAGACCTGGAAGCCCAATACTTTCAGAGTTATTTGATTTTAAACTGAAAGCAAAAACTTTCAAGTGACAACCATAATCAGCTCTTAACACAAAATAAATTTAAACACAAAATGACACGTCACAGACGTGAGCGTAGTATTCCTCTTACGCTTACGTAGGGCTGTCGGCACTTAATACCAAAAAATAATTTATTTACTTTGTATGGGAAAAAAAGTCGGTTTCTTAGCCCTAATATTTTTCCTATAGAATCTCTACTTCTGATGGATACATACCCTTAAATGTTATTGGGGTGGTTAGTTACACCCTGTTTAATGTGTATTAAAAATGTCCAAAAACAAATTTTGTCATATTCTACCTAAATTGAAAGTTTTTTCACTTGACTTTTTTGTATCATGGTTAAATAAACAAGGCTGCTCAAGCCTATAGCCGGAATGATCTTGTAATAACCGCGCAAGCAAGCTCGAAAATTGCCACCGGATTGCGCAGTCTTAAAATCGTGATCAAATCAACTCCTCCCATTAGATGTCTATGACTCTTCCATCACCCCGCGGCCCGGCATACCTCGCGTTCGCCAGTTCCCGCCGCTAGTTATTTCAATTACTTACAGAAGTCTTTAAATTAACTAAAAAGAAAGCATCAGTGGCCCGCCAAAATTTCCGAATCGTCCATTTGGCCTGACGAATAAAAAAGTTGAGTACCCTTAACTCATAACAATGACTACCCCATAACAACGCGACGTACTATCTGTGCGGTGTGGTATGCCAAATTTGCACAACCTACGTTTATATATTTGATGTTTACACCGCAAAGCTTACAAACAAAGGCAGACCTACGCCTATACGGCCTCCAGACGTGACGTCAATGTTCTGTCTCATTTACATTACAGTGCCAACTTAAGGGGAGGCAGCTTGTTATTTGGGACATTCGTAGACCAGTGCTTGTAATGACATTGTAAAATAATTTTTGGCTCTCTCGTATCAGAATCATTTAAAATGTGTCATCTACGATATTCATTTAAAATATGTCATCTACGATATTCATTTACAATTAAAAAGTTCTTAACGCTAATTTCACTTTGCGGAAAATGATTATAAAACCAAAGTTTGAAGGAAGCTTTGCCCAAATTACGCAACCTAGGACTGTCATGTATAACTTACCAGAACCAACTACTTCAAATCCAAACCTAAATAAATTGTTAACTTCTTGTGAAGATCAGATAATGAGGTGTAATAATATCTCTTTCACGCAGTTCCTACTTGAGGTTGGCATTCATAAAAATAAAACAAGTACAACATTGTAAGTTTATACAACAATAAAAAAAATATATTATGAGGTTTTCAAGCTCCACCCCAACTGGATCGCAGGCTAAGTTGAAAATAAGTTTTACAAAATAATTTACTCCATACGCTGGACAAAGCAATAAAGAGCATAATTATAGCGGCTTATATTCGAAATTAGTATTTACAGTTTTGTTTACTTGATTATTTATAAAATTCGGCCACTATGTAATGTACAAGAGTATAGTTATAATCTAGCAAAGAATAATCTTCTAATATATAAAAATCTCTTCTCACAGTGTTTGTTATCGGACTCCTCCGAAACTGCTTGACCTATTTTTAACCGACTTCGAAAAAAGGAGGTTACTTAATTCGACCGTATATATATGCTTGTTTTTTTATGTTTGTTTGCGGATAACTTCGTCGTTTATGAACCGATTTTGATGATTCTTTTTGTATTCGATAGAGTATACTCCTGGGATGGTCTCAAAGTCAGGATCTGATGATGGGATCTCATGAAAAGCGACGGAAACCATAATACTTTTGCTTTCTTTCACTAAAAAGTTTAAAAAATTTATTTTACAAAAACTAAAAACCGACTTCAAAAACACTGAAAAGTTAAAAATAATATATGAATAGGTACAGACAACATCACACTTCTATATTGAAGTCGGTGACAAATTTTAAGACTTTCTAGGAGATCATCGTTTGGCAGTTTGGCACCGACTTCAATATAGAAGTGTGATGTTGCCTGTACCTATTCATATATTATTTTTAACTTTTCAGTGTTTTTGAAGTCGGTTTTTATTTTTTTGTGTTTATTTGGTAGGTCGGAAAATAGGTCGTAGTAGCCTATTCTTTATACCCCAACATAATAAGGGCGGCCCTCTCAAGAAATTTTTGAGTGTTGAGCTTTATTCAAGCAAAAAAAGTAGTTCGCAAGCACAGCTAGTAATTGTAGGTATAAAAATGTGTAAAGAATAGAATATAATTTGGATCTTGCTACTCGAATTTAGAGTAGATTTTGCGAGTGTTCATTAAAAATGTCTGTCAATTACAAAGTTTTTCAGATGGAATTGTGGTTTGAAAGTTATAATCGTGTAATTAAGTCATATGGACGCGAGGCGAGATCGGCCTCTACGTTGCTCCTTGCGCCAGCCCTGCGCGCGTCTATTGATTTTCAGCGCGGACAGTTACGCTGACGATCTCCGCATGTGCTTGCTAAGATTACAGACGTTTTAGCGAGACCCAACATTGAACAATTTGCGCGACAATGAATTTCTATAGCCCTCGAAGACACTATTGATATAATCAACTGATTCTATTTTGTCGTATGAAAATAATTAATTTTTATGGCTATTCAATTTTGTTTTGGTATAAAATCGAAATCATTAACGAACACAATGTGAATTTACAGACTGTAAATTCTTCTACAAAAATATACACAGTATTAAAGTAGCTCTAATTATAAAATATCAATGGTACGAAATAGTCGGCATTCTATTTTTGTCCGAGGGTAATTGATGCTTCAACATCAAAGCAATAAGTCCTTAGATTTATTGGTTTTATTCATAAGTTCATCTTTGAGCATTTTTTAGTAATTTCATTGGAAATATTTGCAAAGGTGAAAGTTGAAACTCGTTTAATGGCTCATCTTTGCTTACTTACTGTTCTTTGTATTTGAGAAATTTCATTAACAACATTAAAATAAATACAAGAGGACTGTTTACCTCAGGCAAAAACTACCTTAACAAATTGAGATATATTTAAGGAAATTTGTACAGCTATAAAAATTGAAATGGTGGTATTGTAAATATGTACATCTATTAAACCAAATCTAAGTGCGCCCTTTGTTCTCGAGTCAAGTTAATCCTTCGACGAAGGGACTTTTCTGCTTAACGTCTACACAATGGAACAGCGTATGAGGTCGGGGGTAGATGTGAATGTCGTATAGAAACATCAGAAAATAAACTCGAGGACACGCACCGAGCATAAATTACTAGCTTGGTTTCGCATCGCATGTCGTGTGTCGAAATTCCTACACGTAATAATCCGGCATCACATGAGATGATGAAGATCAAGTATAATATAGATGCTTGAATTAATTTCATTCTGGTGTTTATTGAGAGTTGGTGCTCATTTCAAAATATAATATACTAATAGCTTTCCGCTCGCGACTTCGTCCGCGTTATTTTTGTTTTCTCGTGGGAATTTTATATTTTCCCTTAGGAAAATTACCCTATGTCCTTCCTCTGGTCTCGAACTATCCCTATACCAACTTTCATCAAAATCGGTTCAGTAGTTTCGAAGCCTATTCAATACAAACAAACAAACAATCAAATCTTTCCTCTATATAATATTAGTATAGAAGTATAGACTAACCACCGGCCCCAGCTTCGTATTTGTCCTCGCAAATGTGTCTCTGCTACCGTTTAATGATAAAGTTGATCTTCTACTCTTCCCCGAATCACCTGGCACTATGGATTCAATGGTAACATAACATATATAAGTATTCCTACATTAGTTGGTGAAACTCCCAAATCATCATCCACTTATGAATAACCTTAATGAATTACACCTAAACTATATGAATCACTCCGTCCATTGGCAAGCACCGCATGAGAATTCATTCGGCGATTTTTGAATTTATCGCGGCCAGACCGACAAGCTTTTTTATGACCTCCTTTTGAAGCGCAAAGGAAATGCTCTTTTACATCAAAATAACTTATATGGTTGCAATTTATTGATCCCATTTCAAACAGGAAAGAGGTTCTATGTGCGACTTTATCCAACTCTATTTGTGAATGAATTAATGAATTCGAACGATTTCTCAATCAGTTGTGGACCGATATTTTTTTTCTATTCTAAAGAGAATATTCCCAAGGGATCCCACAGTCAGGATCGACTCCTTGATGATGTAATTCAAAACCTATGAATAGGGATTCATAGATTTCGAATTACAATTTTGACAGTCATAGTGCCTCCATCACTGCTTTAGTAAGGGCAATAGACTCGGGATCTTGTATTGACACCGCAATGATTGTCCAATTAAAAGCTGTGATGAAGGGATCCCAGCTAATTCGAAAGAAATCAATAGGTAAGAACATTTTAAATGGTTTTTTCTAAAACGTATTCATATTGCGATTGCGACTGCATACATCATCTCATGTTGCTGAGCTGATAATGGAGAGTTCCTTGAGGGATTCTATTAAGGAACTAAGTAAGCTGATAATACTCGGAATATGCAAGAAAGCTCACTGAATATAACAATGAGTTAAGGAAGGCTAAGCGCAGATCATGGCATAACTTCTGCCAATCAAAAGAAACTATGCCAGAAGGAATGCGTCTTAGCAAAGCTATGTCCAAACCCAAAGCTAACCCACTCATAGCAGTTCGAAATGTAAATGGTAGACTAACGGAAAAAGGAACTGAAGCACTGGCTGTTATGTTTAAAACAAATTTTCCGGGTTCTACAGTAATTAACTCAAGTGCAGGCGAACAAACTCCCAGGCAAAGTCAAAGAACCTATACCACGAGAGAGAACTGGACATCGGCGTGGCGACATGGCGTAGTAACAGAAGAAAAAGTTCGATGGGCAATTAAGAGCTTCCAGCCATATAAATCTCCCGGCCATGACGGGATGTCAAGATACATCCCGTCATGGCCGGCCTTCTTCTGGCTGGAAGTTACTTCAACAAGGTGAATCAATACTGGTCCCCATTCTATGCAGACTCTTCTGAGCATGTATAGCATATGATTATAAACCAAAAGTGTGGACACACATAAATGTTAGCTTCATACCTAAACCAGGAAAGGCTAACTATGAACAGGCCAAGGAATTTAGGGCGATAAGTCTCTCGTCCTTTCCGTTAAAAATCGATGAAGAAACTTGTCGATAGACACATCAGGGACGATCCACTGAAGAAACGACCCTTACAAGCTATGCAATGCGCCTACCAATCAGGCAAATCTGCTGAGACTGCTCTACACTATATAGTCAGCAGGATTGAAACGGCACTGGAGTCAAAAGAGTGCCTAGGTGCCTTCCTTGGTGTAGAAGGTGCCTTTGATAAGACTACATTTGATTCCATTAGCAGAGCGGCAAAAAAGCATGGCATCAATGAAACCATAATTAGATGGATAAATTGCATACTAAAGAGCAGAGTGATAACTGCAAGCTTGTTATGCGATACAAAAGCAAAATGTATATATTTCAAAGATTTTGGATTTTTTTTTTGTATGCGGTCTATAAACTATATTGAATATTATTATACTTTTCTATTACATTATCGTGAGATTATACTTTACATTCCAATACTTGTATAGAATACTTCTGCATTCAACAAATGGAAAACCGTATTACTATTCTAGGACATGCTCCATATTCAGTTTTGAATTTGGGGTCAGCGATTGCATATCGCATTCAATTTGGTCCTGTGTCGTGCAAAGTGTTTTATAGACTTCTCTATATACGGATTTGTATTGTATATTGTATTTTAATAAACCTTAATTTAATTTTGTGGTAAATATGATTAATCAAACCATGAAATTGACGAGGACGCCACTAAGAAGGGGTAATGAGCCAATATACAACAGAGCAACCTTACTAATGATATTTGAACAAAGCAAAGGAAGCGAGGTCAGGATTATAGCAGTGGTAAAAGTCATGATTTATATTTATGCATAAATATAACCGTTTGCGACTGCAACTTTTATAGTGTACCATCCGGTACTTGACGCAAACATAGTTTCGGTGGACCTAGACAAAAGACACATACGTTTACATTTCCGCAGTCGCTCCTCAGAAAAAAATGTATGGGGATGACATTAGGCGCGGACAAAATTGCCACATTATAATGTCATTTCCATTTTTCTCTCTGCGAAACGAGTGTGGGCAAATAAGCGTGTGGCTTTTGTCTAGGCCCCCTGTCCCCCTAGGCAAATGCCACACGCTAACTTTTCCGCAGTCGTTCCTCAGAAAAAATCTATAGAGATGACATTAGCAGCGGAAAAAATAGCGTGCGGTTGTCGTAAGCTAATGTCATTATCAAAAGTTAGTGTGTTGCTTTTGTCTAGGGCCTCTGATACGCTCATTGCGCAAACTTCATTCATACGTGCGGTGCGAACGTAGCCTCGGTCTTGAAAGGCGATTAGGTAAAGACGGCATGGCAAATTAATTGCCCGCACAGGTCGTGATCGTATGTAAGTAAATTTAATTAGGAACGTACAGACCTTACTAGTTGCCCGTCAGCGTTAATTTCGTTTTTCTGTGCGTTAATTTCCCATTATTTCATTCTATATTGTCCAGTAGTAGTAAAAAGAATTCAAACTATAAAGTAGAAGCTTTAAAAAAGATAATCATCTAAAAAAACTTTTTAAAATACTTATAGCTTTTAGCGTTCAAAACCTGCTGGCTAAATCTCATGTATGTCTAGTTTAAATAGTCTAGATTCGGCTATGATGAATCAGTTAGCTATTCAGTTAGGACGTAATTTTGTATATATAGATGACATAAGATGTGGGAGGATTCCTTGTTATTAAAATAAACAAGGATTTCTCCCGCAGTACAGTAAGCGCCGCGTCAAGCTATTCTATTTCAACCGCTCTTATGTAGCTCATAATAGGGGTGGTTTTCGTAGTACAAACGTAAGATTGACGTGGCGCCTACTGTACTACTAATCGCAGTTAAATTACACATCCCGCAAACATGCGCTTGCAAACCAATCCTTATTAGAAAAAGGTAATGGCACTATTATGCTAAAGAATTAACACCTCTGAAAGATTGTCGATAGTCGCTGTAAAGTTCACTAGAAATGCTATAAATAATAATAAATATATTACTGTAAAATTTAAAGTAATTAGAAATGTACGGCAAGATTGCGTGAGGTGTATGTGCAGCCTAGTAATCGCCTACTGACTACGACATTAAATATTAATTTGTTGACGTTCAAGTTCTACGTAGCAAAGGCAAAGAAACTTCTACAAATTTTCTTGTTAGTTTAGATATCAAGAATTATTGTAGGCTTTCTCCAGTCCACTCATATATAATAATGTTATTCCAACTTTGGGTTGTAAACAGCCTCGGTGGCGCAGGCAATTTCATTAATTTTTGTATAAGCACAATGGTTCAATAAAGAATGAGTCTAGATGGTTCATAGATGTCTTTATACATGATTAGGATTACAACAATACTTTACAAGCCTTTATTTATTTTTTTTTACTTTCACCTGTCCCAGGTCTGTAATGAAATCTTGCAAGCTAAATTTGACCCACTTCCCGGTCTCCGATTGAGCTGAAATTTTGCATGCATTTGTATATCGCGTGACAATGCAATAATAAAAGCTTGTTTAAAAAAAATACTATTCATTTTATTACTTTTATATGTATACGCCATGTGTGTAGAACGTACCAAATATCGAGTCTCAAATAGTCTAAATACTCGTACATTGAAGAGTTAAAAACTATTCCTATTTATTTTTAATTAAGCTGATCCTATTATGTGGGTCGTATAATTATTATTGTAAATTTTTGGCATACTTCCAAGTAGACGTAATACGAGAGGAATCGATAGAACTGCTGTTAGGTAATATTTTGTAATCCTGTTTATTAGGATGTCAATTGATTTGCAACAAATTGGTATTTAATGGACAATAAATCGGGATCTCAATAGTTCCTGACTCGACCGAAGGTATTGCTTGAATATCGACATCGAGTTAAATAGGCAGTCTTGACATTTCCATTATCAGTTCTTGAATTCTTTATTTCGGTTTTTAAATAAATAACAATACAGTATTAATATCTAAGAAAATTAATCGATATTAGATTAATGATATCATCTACACAGTAGTTGCTTTATTAAGATCCTCGGGCATTGCGCGCGGTCATCAACTGTATGCAGCAACTGAAAAAATATTTTCAGCATTTCCATAACCACTGCTTTGATGGCTTTGCCAGAAACAATCGCAAGGATCGCAATTATCTTAAGTACTCTATTAAAATTCTTTGATGGTGAAATCGTGAGATCTGGATTATAGGAAACAATGGAGCTCAAAGCTTGCTCTCAAAACAGTAATGTATGTCTGAGTATTTTTAAATATGAAATTACACAATCTAAGGTCCTGAAGGGCTAGCTATAGTCCCATCCTCAAACGTAATCATTTTGAGTGTAAGTGAGAGCGTTTGAGGGGAATTTGTAAGAAAATACGCGCGCGAAGCTAAATAAAATAAACTAATACGAAATGTCTAAAACGCCAAAACCTAAGTACGAGTATCGAAGCATGTTTGAGTTGCATTTTGATAAAGTTGAATTAGATCTTTCAGTGAATAAGCCTTATATTTTTTGTGTATAATATTTTCTAAGAAAAACTATTTCTTTTGGCGCATTTTCTGTGAGTGAGACCACTAGGCGCGTCACATCAGTTTTAACTACAGCGAATAGGCCGCAAAAAGATCCGCCTGTTAGCTGGGCGGGTTTCGCTATAGGCAACCCCCCTTCTTTGTTTCGGAACATTCAAGGTCTTGCCACCCTGTCGCCTATCATATTTACTCCTAACAAGTTTACTGTTCAAATTCGGCGTTAAGCTTGACATTATGTCGTTTGGCCGTTTTTACTCTTAAGGCCAATTACACTAACCATGTCTTAGCTTAGTACGATCTTATGTGACATGCTGTCACATTCTTTTCATTAAAGACAAGAAGTGACATCATTCTTCTTAGGAGTGTCTTAGCTAAAATAATGTTAGTGCAATTGGCAATTAGTGCTCTTACTTATATAATATCAATAGGTGCAGCCACAGAACGCAGAAAGAATGTTCTGTGGGTCTTTTGTAATTCGTACTGTCAGAAAATTTTGTCATTTAATAATGGCGGCAGCATTGAATTTGCCACGAGCTCAGTCTAGGTTTGTTAGAATTTGGGATATTTTTTTGTAGTTTTACGAGAGCTCGATTTCACTTGATCTAGTCCACTCGAATCTGTTTATGTTTCTATTTTTAATGCTTATCTCTTCGGATTAATAAAACAGCATAACTTATGTTTGAAAACCATTAAATTTTGAGACTGATCGCGGTAGTAATCATGTGGGTCGATCATAATACACATCAAGTGACAATTTATACAACATGCAATTTCACAAAACAACTTAATGACACTCGTTTAAAATGAACACTAAAGAAATAAAAAAAGAACTACCTCTGCATACAGAATCGCAAGTATATACAAATAGCGAGTTTTCTGTTTGCAACTCTATTGAAACTCATAACAAAACATTTGCAAAAGGTAAAACTAAAACTTTCGAGATGCAACCGGAGTCTTTAGTATAAGTTGACGACAAACAAAGGAGGGCTAGCTTAGCTCGCGTGTGAGCTCGCTTATTACTCCTCGCTGGTATTCATTGTTGCTTTTTGTTTTTCATCACTTTTCCCACTCACGGTGAAAGTACCTGTTAGAACAATTCCACCAATGTTTACTGTTTCTTGTTTCCATATTGTCGTCTTCTGTAGATTATTCTTGTCTTCTGTAGTTTCATTATCATCATCACAGCTCATATACGTCCCCACCGAAGGGCTCGAGCCTACCCTATGTTAGGGTGATTAGACCTTAGTAAACACTTAAACCCCGGAGGCGATTAAATGTAGGTCAACACATTAGGTCTAGTGTGTTGCTGTATGTCTCTAAATGTCCCATTTCTACAAACGATTCATGAGACTGTTACGAGAGAATGTGATAAGTATGCGTCTACTAAGGTTTCGTGTTGATTCGACGTGTAGTTTACCGAAGTTCCTTTGTTAATTCAGTAGCCGGCGTAATTGCAACCGTCGACAAGGTTATGCGTACCTAAAGCTTATCCAAGGTTTCGCATATAGTTGTTGGCTTGTTGGGGTTCGATTACGTAAACTCAGAACTTTAGGCGCCGAGAGTGGTCAACCACAGAAGAAGCCGTTATTCTTTGAAAATATTCTAAAAAAGTCTGAAATAAAGTAATGTACAACAAGCTTGAACCAATCTTTCAAATTCTAAAATCTTTATTCACAGGCACTTATTGACGTCAAAACAAAGCAATACATTCTAATTTAAAGAAAATATATTAACCGTGTATGTGCATACATCCTGAATATACTCAAGATGTCTGCAAATACAAGTAGGAATGAAAAAAAAGGTTGACTCTACTTTTAACAACACTGCGATGACCTATTTTGGACCTCCGACCATTCTGATGAAGTGTGGTTTAAGTAAGATGTAATGATGGCCATTGTTCTCGTGAAAATAAATTCTGAATATATTTGTTCCAGGATGCCGTCAGCAGCGCCCCCCGCCGAAAATGGCGCGCCTAGCAGCGAACTGGAACAATTACAGATGCGCGCTGGTCAAGTTACCGATGAGGTCAGTGTAAATGTAACCTTTAATTTCTTCGGTTAATTTTGTAACAAAGGCATTTTTTGATTGAGTATTAGTAAATTATTATATACCTATATTATCCTAACCGAATGAAGAGACCGTTTTACATGGAGCTGTTGGAATTCTAAAGCACCGTGAATAACCGAATATATCCTTGGATGCGGCTGAGGTAATCGAAATAAATTCATTATGCCTGGAAGTAAGTATAAAACAGACAAACTTGACTGCTTTTAAAACAGGCCAGAGCTTGAACAATATTCCATAGGGATCTGTCGTGACGTGAGGTCTTATATTCTGAGCTAGCCACAACAGATGTACCAAGTGGTGCAGGCCTTATAGTATGAGTATGGACTAATATTATGCCCACCACACGTTTACATCACGGAAAACGATTATTTTATTTTCATACAAACAATAGTACATTACGATATGAGTGCGTTATGGTGGTTATAACTCACGAGGCAGAATTTGAGCCCAAGCCGAAGGCGAAGGCATAATAGAGCCCAGTGTGTATAACCAATATACACATGTTGACATTTTTAGACACACTTGTGAGTAAACAGAATAAAAAAGTCATGTTATTTTTAATCTGCATTTTTGATTAAATAACACAAATCATTGTTAATTTGTATATGTTACAGTCGAAACTCATAACCGGTCAAAACCACTTTTGACTGCAAATATCAGGCAAAAGTGGTTTTGACCGATGCCCTTAGTCAAAAACAGTTTTGACTGCAAAAACCAGTCATAAGTGGTGTTGCCTGATTTAAGATTTGGGTGGTATGGGTTCCCTTAGAATAGTATGACGCTGCGCTCGCTTCGCTCGCTCCGCTACGCATGGTCATGTTCTGAACCTAACCTAACCTACAGTAGGCAATTTGTTACCTATTTTCTTTTGTGATGGCGGGGGGCTTCGCCCCCCTATTAGTCTTTTATACAAAAAGATGCTCTCTCTGTATTTCTAATCGTTAACATAGTAATTTAGGCGCACGTGTAAAATTTTAAATATCCAAAATCGATTATTCATAATCCACTTTTTGTAAGCTCGAACCACTTTTGACCGATATAATTTGGTCACAAACACTATTACCCAATATTTTGCAGTTAAAAGTAGTTTTGCCCAACGTCCTTAGTTAAAACTACTTTCGACTGCGAAAATCAGTCAAAATTGTTTTTAACTAAGGGTATCGGTCAAAACAACTTTTGCCTGATTTTTGCAGTCAAAAGTGGTTTTGACTGGTTATGAGTTTGGACTGTAACATATATACAACATTAAATATAGTTTTAAAAATAAACGTTCATTTATTATATTTTAAGTAATAGAGTTTATTTATTATTTAAAATATTTACCTTCTGTTTTTAAGACAACTCTTTACTGATTTAAAAAAAATAACACTAACGCTAAGTGTGGTTCACAGTGACAGGTGTCTATCCTTTTACACATGCCGCGTAGATTTGGACGAGATAATAATAAAAATGCCATTTTGTTGACTCCTCAACGACCGTAATGTAAACAAACAACAGCTGACGGCTAGGGCTGCCACAGCATAGTTTGTGTTGAAATCTTAAAAAATCCTTTACTTCAGTAATATCGATTTTTATTAAAAGTGCTAGAACAAAAGTTGTTCACGCTTATATAAGCTGAAGTAAGGTTGAGAAAGTTCATATGAACTTTCTCAACCTTTCGGCTTGATTTACCTGTTAGACTAACCCAATATAATATAACATAACACGTATGGTTACAGAAAATTAGTATAGATGTATAATTAAACTGTTATTTACTCTATTACTCAATCTTATATCATATACGGGTGAGATCAGTTGCCAACTCGAGGAGTAAAGCATGTAGAAAAGGTTTTTACTTTTTTACCTGCCCTCAAATAGTACAATAGTTTTCGACTGCAGCTAAACTTTTGATAACAGTGTAAGAACAAAAATCATGTTTTCAATGTGACCTAGACAAATCAAATACATACACCCACATAACCGAAACGCAAAAATTACCAACATATTCAATCTCCACCGTCACATTCAGCCATAACAATATTTGCTAAAGTCAAATGAATTAAATTTGTAAAACTTTACTTATTTCGTTTTCTATTATTCACAGGATGACAATACTGAAAGCAAATGTAATATACCTCTAGTCTAGATGTTAATTTTGTTAAATGTTAAGTCTTAACAACAGTATATGGAAATGCTCTGAATATAAATATATTCTTTAGTTTGCAACACTAAACAAAAAATTGCATGCAGTCATCATACAAATGTACTTATAAAGTAGACATAAAAAAAATGCTAAATTGTTGAATTTTTGTAATTTTTACCTATTTTTATTTCAGTCCCTGGAATCTACGCGGCGAATGATGCAACTATGCGAGGAGGTAGGTGTCTTTCTAGAAATACAGTTCAACATTATTTTAATGAAATATTCAAATAAAAAACTATAACTAATATGAAACCTTTCTCCTTAGTATGATGATGTTAATATAGAACATTTTAATGTCTTGAAAATAATGATTAATGTTATTCCATCGTTGAGCATTACGAATCTAAAAGCTGTCAAGGTGCTCTGAGTTTCATATCAGTTCTAGTTGAAACAAATTAATTTGTCAAGGGAGTGACATATTTGAAAATGTCGAGAATACCTCCCATTATCTCTTGTTTAATAAAATTTTCTGTAATAATAAAATTAATTATTCTATCCCCATGGTAATGGGCATCTAAGTTGTCGAGATCTTGATATGAAAAATGAATAGAGCTGTAATAGTTTTCGAGTGAACAATGCATTATTCGTGTTTGTGTTAATTTGAAATGTTGACGTGTAAATTGAATACCTAATGAATAATGCCTCATTCAATTAAATTTGTATGTTGATTTTCTAAACGTGTGCTATTCCTAGACACCGTCCCGTGTCAGTGGCCAACTTACTATAATTTTGTAGATTTAAGCGGATTGACTTTTTGAGACGCGTTTGTGTTGAATTGAAGTTTTTTACCCCTCATATAGTTATTGTTTTGTTTGTTTTGTATTAGTTAAATGATTATTTGTAATCATCTGTGAGAGAGGTGTTCTCGATGCGAGGGAGTGAGGGGTATAGCGGAAGTGTCCTGGATAGCCCCAAGCTCGGTTTGGTCTCCGACGCTAGTCCCAACGTATCCCCTAGGGCGCAGCCTCTGCTATCCCTGGCTGTTGTGTATCGATGTCGCTAATATCATTACGTTTTATCTTTATGTATATTTATTGTAGCTTTCCGTTATTATCTTCCCTTTCATTTAGTTATTCTTGTTTTGGATAATTGTATTCAAGTTGTTTTGTTTTAAATTATCTATCATACATGGGTGTTTGCATGATCCGTGCCTTACTGTGTCCGAAGATGTTAGTGACCTCTAGCCCTTTGTGTTGTATATGTAGTTCTGTACATTTGTGTAATAATACATTATGGGCCAATATACTCTCGGTGCTGACAGTTAATCGTACTATTCAACAAAATATTGATATTTTACGCAGTTTCCTCTAACAGAAACAACACTTGATTATGTATTTGTAAAAAATTAACCGTCAGCTCCTAAACAATCGCCCAATATTTTATTTTTGGTTCTAAAGCATGTCAAAGCCCATTACCGACTAGATAATATTCCCTGCCCTCAGTTAGTTAATGATACTTTTCAATATTAGCATCCTCTTTAGAGTAAAATGACCCAGACATTCCGCGCTCCTGTATACTTTATAGTCACTCCGTTTTGCTTGGGCTTGCTTTCGAAACTAACCCAATAACTCAAATGCTGATTTTGCATTTATATCAATTTCATAATTACTGATTATGTACTATAATGATACCTTCAAGGCTGGGTCACTTTCTTAATACGCACTTTTTACTGTCTTGCCATATTTCTCATGTTCTAATCCTTCCTCTTCATAGACACTACGAACTCATTTCTGTCTACAGATATTCGCCTCTATACCTCTCAAATCAATTTCTTACTTCCCAACACCTACTGATCACCTGAATGTGTACGGTTATCAGGATCAGTGTATGTTGATGTTTGTTCTGTCCTGTTTTAATTTATTCTGTATCTTAGGTCTCTGTGTAGTGGCTGCTCTCTGTTGTTGACTGTAAATCTATTATGTTGTATATGATTTTCATGCCTTCTCTAACATTCACAATACTGTAGACGCCAGTATATGGGCGCGTACACACCCCGTACCTGCCACTGAACTCCAACAAATATCGAGCTACACCTTCAACTCTCACACAAACTACAGACCAATTGAATATTGTTGAATTCAATTTTACTTCTGATGTTAGTATATTATGTTTTACTTTTGTTATGCGTTGATAGTGTTACAATATATGATTTTTAATTTTTAGATATTATATTTTTTTGATTTTGTTGATATTAACCATTTTATTACGTCTGCTATTAAAAATTATCTTCAATATTGTCTCATTGACACAGCACAAACTCCTAACAGCCTTATACAACACAGTTCTTTCTGCTGAAAAGACATTTTTATATTTCTATATTTACTTTCAAACAGCAATGTACCTACCTAACGGCATGAAATTTTGCAATAAATTGTTATAAAAAATTGGAAATGTCTTCTCAGGAGAAACCACTGTATTGATGACAGCCATGTACAACATATACTCTCGAGACATGACCACTGCAGCGGCGACAGGGTAGACCCATGCCCTGACCGTCCACTCACTTCACTGTACCCCTCACAACTAACATGCTCTGTGACTTTTTGTTTCTGCGGCGTAGAGCAAGGAGGCCGGCATTCGTACTCTGGTCGCTCTAGACGATCAGGGAGGTGAGTGATCTGCAAACTTTGCAACACTACATTATTTACAATTTTATATATTTTACTTTTTTGCTAATATTGTTGAAACGTCATAGTAGGGTTTTCAGCCGACCCGAAGACGGGCTTCCCGTATTAGAAGAATCTAAAGGGGGTATCGAACATAATATATGTATTTGAAATTACGACACTGCCAATTAATGCAAAGGTGCGGGCATCCTCTGAAACATCAACTGTTAACATTTAATGACTCACACACCAAGATGATCACGGAAAACCCACATCTTTGTATGGTATATTCGTTAAGTAGATATTATACACCACTTTGCACAACTTAACAATGAGCTCTCTATCCCTACCAAGCCAGTCAGGTCGTCGGGAGTGACATGATTACAAACTGATAATTCTATTGTACCGATACTGAATACATTCTGCATTCCAGATTTTCGAACTCTCCTATTTAACAACTGTACCTAATTCACATCGAACGTATAATCAACGAGCAAAGTAAATTCGAAACGCTTCTCCTCAACGCACGACTCTTGACATCACACAGAATAATCATGAATCATATGAAACTGAGCACAGATGAAACTGAATCTGGTTTTACTTGCAAGCTTGAGTGCATGCATGTCGTTGTGGATGGAATGGAGTAGTGTGCGCGTGCGGCGAGCGGCGCGCGCGCACGCACGCGCTGCGTTGCGAACGCAGCGACTGCGTCGCGAACTGCCGCGCGCCGTTCGCCGCCGCAGCCCGCACCCGTAGCGCCGCGTCACGCCCGCCGCCCGCCGCCGCCACGCTGCCGCACGCGACTCGCGCGAGCCGTACCGTACCGTACCCTGCCGGCGCACCGCACCCCGCCACCCACACACCCCGATACTCTCTCCTACGATATATTATTTTGATTTCTATTTTATGTATAGAGCGAGGACGCCGGGGGGCAAGCGCTTCATATGTTGAGTCACCAGGGCGGTAAGAGTTAAACCTGAAAATGGGTAGTCGAAACGTGAGAACGTCTGTGTTGAATGTGCAATTGAATAAATTATTATAATCTCTATGTTTTTCTTTGACGTTTCTCTTGAACGACTTATCTGAGATCGATGTTGCGTGTGTTTCTATGTTTCGATGGGGATGACTTGACTATAGTGTAAATAGATAAGCCCGATGGCCGTTCGTTGCTAAATGTCGCAAAAGACTGTTACTCCTATCTTTTGCTGAATATTTAATTTGTATGAGCTGCGCAATATGTTTAGTTCTTCCGTTGTGTATCTATCGGAACGCTTTTTAATAGGTATCTTTATTTATCTTTCCGACTCTACTCTCTCTCTTCTCATATGATCTGCGGTACTGAAATTGAATGCGCGTTTTCCGAGTGTATCTGTTGGACGTATAGTTGAAATGGTATACGCCTTCATCTCCATGGCTAGCAGCGTACTGTTAATGTTAGAGCCTTAGGACTGAGTGTATCTGTTAGCTCGATGCGTCTGTGTCTGTCTGTATGCGAGGCAGCGGCGCCGTGGCGCGCCGCTCGCCCCTCGCCACATTACATATTAGTTTGTTCATTTTTCTACTTCGAGTAAATCAATATTTTGCTAAATTCACGTTTCATTTAGGAATGGCTTTATGGTGACGCTCATTTGCTAAGTTGATTTATTTTAATCATAATCACCCCAGGCGCTCGCGCAGCGTGCAGCCGCGCGGGCGCCTCGGCCCATGTACCTTTTATTTTCTGTTCAGTTCAGTTTGAGTTGTCGATATTGAGTTGTCCCGGGCGGCCGCCAGCCGCTCCCGACTCCTCACCGCATTCGTTTGGCGAGCTATAGTGACATCATTATTGTGTTGTAGAGTCACGAGGTGGGCATGAAAACCCTGGTCATGCTGGATGAACAGGGCGGTAAGCATCCAGTAGTACCTACTATTTTGCATCACTCATATCTTAGTATAGCTTTTGTCTGAAATGCCAGTTCAGATAATTATGGAAGTTCGTTTAAATGGCGAAATGTTTAACATTATACCAATTTAAAGTTTGCTAACAGTTTGTAACGAAGGTAAAATGTCATGATCACTACGAATAAAGTTAGTATTAAATTCAAAACTGCAACGACGATGTCTCTGGCCCCACGTTAGCCTCGCAGTGGCAGTGATGTGGGCCTCGGAGATGATCTGGTTGAGTTAAACCGTTTGATTATTCTTCTTTAGTTTGTGTCACGCATCTAGCTATGCACGGTCTCTTCTTCTCGCTGTTTGCATGAGATTTAGACAATTTTTAAATATTTTTAATGGATATTCTAAGTGTTAGCCACAGTTTTCTATAATATAATGCCAATTCACTTAGTCGCAGCACACATCATTTTATCAAGGTAATGAATCGCAACTCTAGTTTACCGGTTCAAGTGTAAGACATAAGTTACTTATTTGCATTCACCACCCTTCAATATTGAACGAAACATCATATTCAGACGCTTAAGTATTTTTCGAGATAAAAATTGAATTGCTCGCAAGTGACTCGTTATTCCTGCATGAATAAATATTGAACAAAAGCGCTTTGGTATGAATAGTGTTGCATACACAATGTCTTACACTTAGCTCGGAGAATTGTCGAGAGCGTTGAGAATTTACAATTGAGCAAAATACAACAAAATAATGTTTAAAGATAAAGTAAATTAAATGTTGCATTAAAGTCATTGTAACAAGAAGATAGGCGCTTGGACACATATTGCGAGTTACGCCAAAAGTTCAGCTCTAAAGCGACTCCTCGTGTGTAAACAGAACAATTGGACAGAATCGAGGAAGGAATGGATCAGATCAATGCCGACATGAGAGAAGCCGAGAAGAATCTGTCGGGAATGGAAAAGTGTTGCGGCATCTGTGTCCTGCCCTGCAATAAGTATGTCTATCAGAAGTTAATTTCCATTATAGTTTTATACTTTATCACTAAAAGGTATCGCAAATTTTCAACATTAACGATACTTCTCTTATCTCTGTCTTAGCGATTCTTAGACAGAGATAGAAATCTCTTTAAAAATGTATCTAAGACACTGGCTTCTACTATTGCGTTCTAAGCATAGTACAGGCTAATGGGTTGAAATAATAATTGAGCTGTGCGCTCATTAGGTCAACTCAGTGTCGTGGGAAACGAGCTTTGAAGTTAATTTAAAAGGGCTGTTGCGTAGACGGAGAGGGAACGGGAAATCTATCCCCACGCCGCTCCCCTCCACACAGACAGTCTTCTATGAACCGCCCTAAGTGTGGCCTGTGCGCTAAGGTGGCTCCTGAAGCGCCCGATTATAGTCCGCCCCGTCTGGGGATTACCTTTATGTCCAGGGCTATATCTCACAGGCGATGAGACCTGGCCCGTAACCGTAGCTGACTGCGCCGTCACGTGATGCAGATAAATTGGGATTCCCAGTCCGTGGATCGCCTCGGCTAAGGATAAGATGAACGTCGAGGTGGGTTAATGGGAATATTCCACTGTGCAGGGAAAGCGACATACGCCTGTTGATTAGCCATCGGCAGGTACGATGCGCAAAAGCATTCCACATCGATAAAAAGCGCTGTTGAGTAGAAGCAAATTAGACGCTCTGGCAGCACCACCTCAAACAGTTCTTTCTATAAGTTACGTCAGAATACCGGAGAGAGACTCCGTACCAGGGTCGTCTGCTTGGGTACCTCCGTCTTACCTATTTCTGCCGCAAAACAGCAGTGCTTACATTGCTGAGTTCCGGTTTGAAGGGTAAGATATGGCAGTGAAATTACTGGGTACCGTGACTTTACATCCTTTGTGACAAGTTGGCAATGTACACTGTGTGGTTTTTGTGGGGGTTGCAGATTTGCTGCGAATCTCAAGAGCAACATATACTATAGGTAACTGTTGTCACATACCATCACGTGGGCAGTGTGCCTGTTTGCCAACCAAATCTTATCTATACATATTAAATTACTTGTCCTGATTTACTGAATGATTCATTGTCGCCGAGCCAAAACTATTTAACTAGGCAGCGAAATTTGGCCAGCCGGTTTCTTTTAATTCTTTTATAACGCTTACCCCCAGTTTCTGAAAGGCTGATCAAAATATTGTTCAACTAACATCCATGTCATCTTAACAGCAGTGTCAAATCAATTTGAGTTTCCGAAACGTTGGTTAGCCAAAATTTACTTTAATAATTTGATTTCTCGTGAGAAATATTTTTAGACACGGTCACATTGCTGAAATCATATATTTTGTTTTATTCATATGTATTTTGAAAACCCGAAATGGGTCTTTCCTTAATAATTTTGCAATAGATTTGACAGCCGTGTCAACTAACACAGTGATAAGTTGATTTAGCTTTCAGCAACTCAATTCATAGTTAACATTAGATTGACAGCTTGTTAGTTAATTTTATCGCTGAACAGCCTTTCAGAAACTGGGTGTTAGTCTACCAAAAACGGGTTTTTCGAAATTCACCCACCAAGGGGGTAAAATAGAGGTTGAATGTATACAACAATAAACCTATGTATTTAGGCTAATAAATAGGAATGAGTAAACACGTGTAAGTAATCCTTTGCTTTATGGTCTAAATTGCATCTACTACTACTAGTGCGAGAAAATATAGAATTTCCACAAGAAAAGAAAATAATGCGGTCGGAAAGCTATTCTTTCTTATATTTTTCGTGTAAAACACCCATTAAACTATCCTATAGCAATCAAATTTTTTTTAATTAATCATGTCGTTTTGTTACAAATATGCTAATTTTCGATCAATTCAATCCTAGGGGAGCTTCGTTCAAAGAAGACGACGGCACGTGGAAAGGCAACGACGACGGTAAGGTGGTGAACAACCAGCCGCAGCGGGTCATGGACGAACGCAACGGCATCGGACCGCAAGCTGGATACATAGGCAGGTCGGTGCAACAACACTCCGCGATCTCTAACTCTTAAGAGCCCTGTAAACGTTCAAACATTTGTCAAACTTGCTTAAAAAACTTCACGTTTTCATCACACACGACGCCAATCCAGATACTTTTCAAACACATCAAACACATAGTTCGTTTGTCAAACGCGTCAAACACAGCCCTACGCGAAGAAACAAGTTTGTCAAACGCGTAAATTTGACAAACATGTTTGATCGTTTACAGGGGCCTTTATACTACCCGAAACCATAGACACGAATCTGACTAGATAACGCCAATTCCTCCATGTATGGTAACCGAAGCGTGTCACTTTTTTTGTTTACCTAATGTTACATCAATAGTGCGCTTAAAACGGTAAGATACTATTTTGGTCCCCTTGTTTTTTTTGCAGCTTAACACTGCACTTTGCCTTATTGTGTAGTATTGGGCAGCTTTTTAAAATTTCGCTCGACGACCAATGCCGGTAGCGGTGGAGCGCAGATTAAATGAAATATCTTAGAAAGCAGAGCTCCGCTCTCCCATTTTGACACGCGAAATACAGTCAACAACACCATAAGCTACACCTACACTTGCACTACCAAAACCACCACTATTACGAACGGCACATACGCTTATAAACTGTCAACGTTACAAGTTTGCCGTTCGCAGCATCTATTTTGGTCCATGTCTGTACCGGAAACCAGGTTGATTTTTGGCCTTACGTTAAGTTGCTTATAAACTACGCGCGGCAGCCGCGCGAGCCAATGTTTAATTTCATTTATTGTGCTTCACAATGGGATTCTTAGGTATTACAAATAAGCGTTCGGGGAATGGCTAGCGCCGATGCCGAACGTTCCTCTATGAGGGTAGAAGTTGCTGGAGGGTGGTTTAGCCAGGTATTTGTGGTTTTTTACCCGAGTCCAATGGCATATCCAAGAGGCAGGCTTATCAGCTTTTCAGTCCCTTCTCGAATCGTAATTAGATTTTGGATAAATTTGACATGTAACAGAGAAAAATGACATTTTCATAATACATATAACATATACATAATTCTTTTATAATAAAAATATGTTGGAGTGTCTGAGATTTTGCACGGTTTCATTAACACATTATATACGAAAAACGAAAATTTATCGTTGCAGAATAACGAATGACGCCCGCGAGGACGAGATGGAGGAGAACATGGGCCAGGTGAACACCATGATCGGCAACCTGCGCAACATGGCGCTCGACATGGGCTCCGAGCTCGAGAACCAGAACCGCCAGATCGAGCGCATCAACCGCAAGGTACGCACCGCGCCGCGCCTAGCGACGCGGACACTCTTCCGACAACAATCGTATTCGTTGCTAAAACTTTTACGAACTTTGCCACTCGTTTTTATTTGTTTATTTTGTCGTGCAATAGCCCTGCAGCAGGTGTAGCACGGGCTGCCAAGACGGGACTTAAGTCACGCGATAACTCACAATTTCAGTGACATAATCTCTAACGGCCTTATTAATAAAAAATTAACTCCTTGGATCATCCTCGGATTAGTTACTCCGTGTTTTGTCTTATTTTGACATATGACAGCCGACATGTGCGGAAACAAGACAAAACACGGAGTAACTAATCCGAGGATGATCCAAGGAGTAATTTTATTATTAATTACAGATTTTTGTACCCCTATGATTTTATTATATATAGAGATAACGCCGTATGTCTTAAAGTGTAGCACGGCGGCGCGTATTTATGCTGCGGTCCGATAACAGCACTCACAGTGCTAACGATTATAATCGCCTGGTTCAAATTAAAAAGAACACTAAAAATGCTTACAGCGCTATCAGCATGCTTACGATTCCGGTCCGTGGTTTTAGCGTATCAATTTGTCAAACCAAATGTGGAGTTGAAAATTTGGTTTGAGTAGGTCATTTTGCTTTTGATTGCTTCTCAGTAGTTTTGTTTTGTATTAATTACAACATTGTTTCACCGCTGACCATCCAGAACAGGTACAGCTATTTTGAACCAAAAAAAACACAATTATCAAACGTCAGACTGACAGTTCCCTTAGAGTGATTTCACTCCAGAGCATTAACGCCGTAAGTTCACGATGGCGTATGACGTTAACGATGGCGTCATGTGGCTCTTCATGCCGGCTAACACAAGCACGCACAACATTTCGGGACGCGTTTGAGCGCGCTAATAGTGACTTATTGATTTTCGGAACGCAGCCTTCGTGACTTTTTTTACTTTTTTTACCAACAAATTTCTTGACGCTCCTCAAGGGAGACGTGTCATTGAGTCTCATCACAAATTTCTTGGCAGCCCGTGCTACGCCTGCAGGCGTAGCACACGTTTATCACGTCATTCACTAAGGCTGCGTTCCGAAAATCAATAACAGTCACTATTAGCGCGCTCAAACGCGTGCCGAAATGTTGTGAACGCGCTAATGCTATGGAGTGAAATCAATCAGCCGGCATGAAGAGCCACATGTCGTCATCGTTAACGTCATAATCACTATGCGAACTGTCAGTCTGACGTTTGATAATTGTGTTTTCGGTTCAAAATGAATGTACCTTCTGGATGAGCAGCGAGGAAACAATGTTGTTATTAAAATCTACAAAACAAAAATACTAAGAAGCAATCAAAAGCAAAATGTCCTTCCCAAACCAAATTTTAACTCGACATTTGGTTTGACAAATTGATACGCTAAAACTTCGGACCGAAATCGTAAGCATGCTGATAGCGCTGTTAGCACTTTTAGTGTTCTTTTTAATTTGGACCAGGTGATTATAATCGTTAGCACTGTGGTCTGTGAGCGCTGTTATTGGACCGCAGCCTAAATACGCGCCGCCGTGCTACTCTTTAAGACATAGATATTATGTCACTGAAATTGTGAGATAATGCGTAACTCAAGTCCCGTCTTGGCAGCCCGTGCTATGCCTGCTGGAGCTGTTAAAGGTGCTGAAATGGTAAAGGTTGTGTTATTTATATTATAATGATCAAGTTAAGGCTCGTCGACAGTCTTGTTATACGATCGTGTTTGTACTGCATTTAAACTGCAGTATGGCACGCGCAGTGCATTTAAAATGCAATCCGTATTGCATTATAGTTTGTATCGTATTGATCCTAATGTTGATAATGTGACTTCAATAATTTTCGTAGTATTGTTAAAAAAACAAATTCAAACATTCAATATTGAATATAGCATAAAATGAAACTACCGATACGATAAGGAAAAACCAATGGTTCTGACGTTGGCTGGTGTAAAGTATTTTCAATTTTTGACTTGACTTTCTAACATTTAGAGCAGTCCAAGTTGCTATGTGATGTTGTATTATATACTGCAATTAAGCGGATATATATTATTTATGCAAGTCATGAGCAGGTAAAAAAATATCATTCATAAATAGTAAAGTTAGGCTACCTAGACGACCGTCAAATTTTAAGCAAAGGCATTCATTATGAATTTTTTAACACCCTTGCTCGTAAAGCTGATGTAATTCCACCGGTTTTAAATATGTAAAGCGGGTCATAAAAAACGCGTTTGTTACCAAAGCAAATAGTTAAGTTATAGTCCATACAAATTCCATAACAGTATTATTTGCCATTTCAAATATGGAACTGATCACCGCCGCACGACTCCAGCTAGTGAGCAGCGCGCTGTTGCTATTCAAATTTCGAACTAATCGCCGCGCGGCGCCAGTCAGTAGGCAGCGCTAGCGCGCTGTTAAAATGACGGGAAAGCAACAGTGTGCATTCACAGATTGTGTTTATTTAAAATAAAATAAAACAGTTTATTCGGTAATTTAAAAACTTGGCTGCATGCTCTAGCGTCTTTGCCAACATTTTCACGCAGCCACGGCAGAAAATATTCCTCGCGTAATTTTTCTCAAATTTTCTTTTCTTTGTACTTGTATTGTGAATATCTAAAAATGACAACTTTCAATAATGAAGATAAGCAATATATTACTTCAACTCCACCGGATATACTAACAGAAGCGCGAACCGCATGCGACAGCTTGCTGCCGTCAATATCCAAGGACAGATACATAACCACGTATGAAAATTTCTTGAAGTGGAAACACATGAAAAATGCCAAGTCATTTTCCGAAAATGTAGTTTTGGCATATTTTTTTTCTGTTTCCTCACAAATGTGTTAAAAAACGTCGTACGATATACGTGCGTATTGGTTATAACATGCTCGGCTCAATTACGCCCTCGCCTTCTGCTCGGGCTGAAATTCCGCCTCGCATGTTATAACCATCTTAACGCACTAATATCGTAATGTACTATTATTGTTATGCACAAAACGAAGTGGCAAAGTTCTCTATCAAATTTTATTATTTTTTGAAAAAGTTCAAGCTATCTAGTTTCGGACATCAATATCTTTAGATTACATCTTCTAACCATTTTCTTCAGTGGTTATTATATTGTTTAAACAATACTGTTTTTTAACTGAATCACGTTTGATGAATAATGAAATATCTAGATAATATAGAAGCTTGTACTTTTGTGTTAAATTTTCACAAGTGATTCTTAAAAACTCTAATTTGAAAGATGTAAATACTATTTAATATTTTATCTTTAACTTTTCTATTGATGTGTGAGAGACGTGGCAGAATTTTCGATCTACAAAAATTTTGCAACGGCTCCGTTGTTCATTGTCATTTTCACCATCTAAGTGTTTGCCTGTCACTTTAGAAATGGTACTTCCAATAGTCTCTGTCCTGATACTCCTTCGATCTGTTGACTATCGCTTATCGCCTTCAAAATTTCGCTTTCCCGGCAATCTGCCCGTAGACTGTCCTCTTCGCATCGAGCATGTTAATCAATACCTTTCGTAGTGAATGACTAGATCTGATTGGCTGTTGTGATTTTATTTCCTGGATGTTCCGTCTGACCTCATGAGACATTCCACGAAACTCCGAAACACATCTGTTCACACTGTCATTCTGTACCCGAGCGTTGACTGTCGCATCCATCCGACTAACATCTCTCCGAGTTTAGTGCTCATCAGTAACACAATCATTCACCGAATAATAAATACAACAACGTTTGGATACATTCAAAAGGCAGCGACTGTCGCGCACGATGAACATATTAACACGTGGTTTAGGGCGCAGTCGCTGTGTGTTGAATATGTTGAGAAGCAGAAACGAAACGCTATTCTCCTTAGGGCGAATCGAACGAAACGAGGATAACTCTGGCGAATCAGCGTGCACACGAGCTCCTCAAGTAAAGGACTGCGGCACACACCACACTCACACACGCGCTGTCTCGTGGTCGAAGACGCCGTTCCAAGGTTGCGGGTCATGCTTTCACATCACCGAACTGTGTTTTCGTTTTAAATATTCCACCCACTTATGGATCGCGACGCTTAAAATATGTATAAATAGTCGATATCATTGCTGAAGCGTGCTTAAGTGTCTTAGGCTCGTATTAATGAACGCGTCTCAAAGTTGAGATCGATCTTAATTAAGCTGCAGTTTTGACGTTTGGAACATCTGTCAAAAACAGTATCTTACAATCGATCTCATTCTTGAGTTGCAATTATTAATACGAGCCTTAGATTATCTAGGTCGCTGCATACAGCCAGCAAAGTCTATACTTATCTAGTGAGGAGGCCTGGACAAAGTAACAATTCGCAAACGATATCGAACTCCGATAAGAACAAAATGTATGGGATTGACACATGCCATCGCTAAATCACGTCGCAAATCGATCAATGTCATCGATCTGTAAATTGGTCTTTCTATATCTTATAGATATAGAAAGAACAATTCGACACAGCGATCGCTACAATCCTGTTGCGTTGGCTAGGAATTAGAATTCGTTATCTTAGGGACGATGACGAATTTCCTTATCGTTTCGCTATAAAACGAGTGCCACTTGCCTAAGCCCCCTGTCATCTATAAGCTCAATCGCAGACGAGTTTAAGTATTTACAAGGCTTCAGTTAAATGATTCGCTACACCCGTACTATATTCAGGAACTGCGTAACGTAACGATACTCTTTGCATCGGTGTACCTACTTATACGGTTTCATCGTGAAATTGTTTAACAGTTTAGTTTTGCGCACATTTCACCGCAACCGGCGATCACACGCTCTTCATTCGTATAGTAGAGTCTGACACACGAAACATGAGCTTGGAAAAAAGCGGCAAATTCAAAAATTCTAGCTCTGGTAATACTGTCTACAGAATGTAAAATACATTTTGATACTTGAAATATTCTAATATTTTTTTATTTATGTAGTAATTTAGAATGTTAAATTTGTGAAAGGATTGTCTTTTTTTCCTTGAATATAGTAGGAAAAAAGGAGTTTATACTTTTTTTAAATTAAATATTAGGTAATGTTTAGTTTCAATGAACTTCCAACAATGAACCTTTTATAAGAAATCGCTGTATTTGGATTTCATGAATGTTAAAATTACTTAATATCTGTAATATTTCGACAGAAATTAAGAAAAAAATATTATGAAATTGTTTATAAAGTATCAAAGTATTATTGAAGAAATATAAAGTATCAAAATCACCATGTTGAACTAAACTACATGAGGACATTGTATCAGTGTTGCTACTTGAAAAAATGTCAAGTTCATGTTTCGTGTGTCAGACTCTATGTTTGCATCAAATACTATGATTAGGTCTAATACATTCGATGTCTATTATCGATATTATCCTATATTAACATGCTACTGTATCAAGTGAACATCTCAAAAGGAATCTTATATGCTTTTTCTTTACAGAAATTGCTATGGTATTAATTGCAATTTATTGTGTCCTAATGGTAATATTGGAGATTTATTGACACAGATCTATTTGTTTTGGTCACTAATAGAGTTTTACGAAATTCTACTCTTTATATTAAATACCTCGATAAATCATGTATCAAGTAATATGGTTAAACAATAAAATGTGTTTGTTTGTAGCTCTTTGTATTGCTAATGCGTTGTTGTTGGTGCTCATTTAATGCAGTACGCTATGTGGAATTAGATTAAGCGTCGTATTATCGAAACAAATACGCCACTCATTATTATATTTAACATAAAAATTATAAATACTAGTAGAAACTTAGTCCGTTATTGCTACTAATAGCGAGAATAATAATTATTTTGAGAATATACTTACTGTTAAACATTTATCCATTGTTATAACGTTTTAGAAACTTGAATTTCTTGACGCTGTATGATAATAATACCGTCGCCTCAGCATGTTACAATAGCTTTTCTAAATCTATAAGTGGATAATATAAAAGTTGTTTGTTACATTACCTTTGGAAATCGAAAAGTATTATTACATTTTTACTATAAAATCTTGATGTAAAATTTGATCAACCAAACATAATTTTTAGAAATCTTTTTTTTTTGTTTCTATTATTGTCTAATATTAAATGTGTCGTGTGTCTCTGATAAGGTGAAGCAAATGAAATGTATAGACGGAATTATGAAAGAAGCGAATGGAATAGATTGACATGTGATAGTAGTTTGAAATTTATAATAACATTAGTGTAGATACATACGTACAGAAGTCTTCGTGGATCAAATCTGTAACTCAACGTCAGATCTCGGTAGCTATCGTATTTTCTTTTTCATAGGAGCATTTATGCTTGTGTGCTGTGGAAATTTATTTAAGGATTACAGAACATTGTGTTCTGTGTATAGTTTTATTGAATTTTAGGAATATTATGTACTTACCTAGTTAATTATTTTGCACCTATCAACTTTAATGCTTATTTTATTGTCTTTCAATGTTTTTGTTAGATTTTTAGTCCATACACAGTTATACAGTTGTTAGTATTCTTTACAATATCAAACGTAAAACTTACAAATTGACCAATTTCACTCTAACATATCCGCAATCTCACATACATATCTGCTTCTATGGAATACGAAAACTTATATAAAAGTTAAATATATACTTAATAAATTCTTAGCTGTGTCATGGAATTAATGTATTACTACTTACTATAGCAATTTGTTCTCATAAATATTATTTTTTAATTATTTATTTTATGATAAATAAATTTATTGCCTTTTTCTGATTTATTTTATTACCTTTTGTTTGAAGTAGTTTTTATATTTGCATAAGCAGTTTCATTTCGAAATTAGAGAATAATATCTCAGATTTGTAAGTTTTTTTTATTTATTGAGATAATACGTCATACCTACTTGCGGCATAGTGTAGCCTAATATATAATTTTTTTTCATTATGAGTTCGATAATAGTAAATTTGTTCTCGCCGCTGTCTTCTGCCTGCGCATGTGATAAATAAAATCCTTTCGTGACTATGAAACATATTTCGATCGATATTCTTTTTAACATCAAAAATCGAATGTAGAATTCACATTCGATTTTTGATGATTTGGGTTATAATTATTTAGTAGATATGTTTAAAAATTACGTAATATATAAAGGATTTAAAATAAAATCTAATAAAGTCTGCAGTCGTTTAAAATGTGAGTATAGAAACATAATATTATTCTAGTTTACAACTAAAATATAACTACAAAATTCAATAAAATCTATTCAAATTGTATTAATCACTTTTGCACGTCAAAAAACCTACGCCAATGGTTCACAAGTCTACGGCGGGAGACCTTGTACTGGAATGAACCGGCAAGAAAACCAGCAAGGGCTATTTTTTTCCCTCCCTGTGTTGTTACAGAGTCGTCAATTGGAAGCTGACCTCAAAGCAAAAGTTTGAGCTCAACTTCCATTACAAGATTAGATGTGTCAGTACTCTTCTTACTGTGTCGTTACGAAAAACAACCGGATCTATGTACATAAATAGTAATGAGGACTTTAAGTATTATTGAGATTAGAAATTTAATTGAACCGTTAAAACTAGTACTAATTTAAGGCGTCTCTCTGAGCCACGAGACTCACACAACGACACGAACACTAACACACAACACAACGATGGGAACCGTGAGTATAAATGTTTTTTTTTTACTTATATTGAAAACTATACAAAGCGTATTTTGCTGTTCACGATATTTAAGTTCGCTTGTCACTAAATCTTTACCTTGCCTTTCTTATGAGCAATTACGCACTAAAGTAGCGCCCTCAGTTGAAAAAGAATCTTGTGTCCTATTTTAATCTACGACCTGTGTTCTTCTTAGCTTTGTAAATCGTTGCATGATTTTATAACAAAAAGTTAATCCGGAAAGTGATAGTAGTAGGACTATCTCGTGAGTAATAGGATAAAGATGGTTTACGCACCTATATAACATATGTTTTTTTTCTCAAGTGAGGGTGCCACTAACTGGCTTAAACTAAATAGAGCCGGTTCATATAAAAAGATAATAACGTTCTTTACACACAATGTGATTCACGTTTAAATCGCCTTGCATTTCGTTGCCGTAATGAAGACACGTTTAGAGGCTTGACATGTGAACCGGCTCTGAATGGAATATAACATAATGAATATAATATTGTTTATCGTCATCAAAGATCATCGTTTATTTACCGGCAAAATTATTATTTTCTACTTTTCGTACAGCTACGATCGAACTAATTGAATCCAACAATTAAATGCAGTTAAATAGTAATATGAATATGATTGTTAAAATTATGCATGGATCGAGAATTATATAAGATGTATGTATTAGCAGATAAGAAAGCATTTATTTTCATGCTTGATAATAAGCGTTACCTTGCTTACTAAATGGTATTTGTGGTAAACACTCACATTCTCATAATGTGACATGATTGTATAAAATAAAAAAATCTGATAAAATACTTTACATTTTCATGTTCATTTCATAATGTTTTGTTTCAGTGTTGTTGTAGTGTTTATTGTATTCTATAAGTTGTTTTCTTCCTTGATTTTGTTCTTTCTTTTATTAAGTTCGATTAAGCGTATTATTTCTTATAAAATGACTCTTAAACCAGATGTAGGGATGTATGTTTCTTTTTGTTTCCTTATCTTTTCACAATGTTCGTTTGGTCGTTATTGTTTGAACGGTCTTCACATTTTTCTTTTATTCTTTATTTCTCTGTTCTTCGTTTCATATTCATAAACATAAGCTTCATCAGGTACAAATATTAGACTAAACGCTAAGAAACTACAAGTAATAATACGGTTTAGTGTTACTCGTGCTAATATACCTACACAACGCACCATCTATGGTACAAGGCATCAGACAATTTGCCAAAAATAAATGCAATTAAATTATTTTGGCAAATTGAAAATGTACTACCTAAATTCTAATACTAAGCTTGCATATTAATCTTATCTTGTTGTAATATTATAGGGTGAGAGCAACGAGACGCGCATAGCCGTCGCGAACCAGCGAGCGAACAAACTGCTTAAATCTTAAGTTTTGAACCGCATCTTATATTTATCCAAATAAAATGACGCTACCACAGATGTCGACGCCATATCGTTCAAGTTTTTGTCATCATCTGCTTCTATTAGACTTAGAACTTGCGCTCAAAATCATTCGGGACATAATGTACTTCGTGCAAATCGATAGAGCCAATATTATCGTGTTGAATGTTAAATAGACGTAGTAAACATAATATCGACATTATTGGATTTGAAACGGTGATGAATAAAAATACTTTATAAACAATTTATGAAATCCAAAAAGTACAACTTTAATCAATTCAATATAAAAGTAGTTAATTAATGCTCTTTATTAGTATACCTACTTTGATCAAATATAACCATGCATTTTTAAATTGAAATTTGTATCCGTAAAATTAATCAGACGATTGTATATGACGAATGGCAATAACTACTTTTATAACTATGTATTGAATAATTTCGGATTTAATGAAATATATTTATATTCTACAAGTTTATTTTTTAATTACCAAAAAAAAATTGTTTGCTTGTTCAGACAAGCTAACTGAACAACTTTTACTATGGTACCAACTTTGATATCGCAAAAAAAATCGGCTGTTCCATTCATTCATGATGATGTTCATAATGTTCAACATTCACTGAACCTAGATGTATGGAACAGCTGATTTTTATTTGCGATTTCAAAGTTGGCCCCTTAGTGAAAGTTGTTCAGTTTTCTTGTCTGAACAAGCACACACAATTTTTTTGGTAATTAAAAAATAACCTTGTATAACGTGAATGAGCAATCTCGAAATTATTCGGAAATGGAATATGTTTGCAAAATTAGGTAGGCGTCATTTTAGATGCAATAATGAAATGGCTGTATTTGATGTTATTAGGGTAAGTACAGTTAAACCTATAAACAATAATTACTGTTGCTAATGTTATTAAATATTTAGAGAAATATTGTAATAGCTAGTACATATATATTACGCGTTCAAAAAGTTTAACATATCAGATGAATATTGTCGTCTAGATGGCATCACATGCCATGTGGGTTCAAAACCGCTTAACAATAATTTAATTTAATGTTATAAGCAACTGTACTTACCTAACAATTAAAATAAATAATTTAATTTTCTAGGTGTATCAAACTGGCTTTATGTTATACATATAACGTATTTATTTTTAATTTATCATCTTTTATGATCTTTCAACAAAGAAAACAAAATACTTGGTATTATTAGGCATTTTTTTCTGCGATGTGCCAAAACGTGTTTTGTTTTGTGACGTTTTCACATCACCATTATTGTACTTTATGAAACTTACGCTATTTCCTAGTTTTTAAATAATAAGAAACACTTTTTAACTTTCGTGATCGTGATACATTCTATAAATTTTTCATTTATTTTGCACGTAAGCTAAGTGAAAATAGCAAAATTTTGCGCTCAAATGAACTGAAGATCGTGAAACTACATCGTCACAATCGTAACACCAACCAACACTACGATGTGACTGTAAATGTTCATGTCCAAGTTGTATATCGAAGTCTTCATAAAAAGATTAGTGAGATTTAAACTTTAGAATTGTATTGTTTAGATATTTATTGGAATCAATCTAAATTTCCTTGAAAACTCCAAGCTGTTCTGTGAATAGTCGATTGAGATGCTTTCAACTTTTGCTAGATTAAGAAAAGGTGCCTGAAGTATAGTTTGATTTAATTGTTACGTTACGTGACCGTAGTCGCGCCTTGCATTTAGTACTTTAAGTTTAATATAATAATCCCCCAGTTTATTTATTTAAATTCGCAGGTGCATTTAAGTAGGCCATCAAGGGATCGTTAACATGAGATGGTTAATGTTAATTGTTGGTCCGAGTAGTTTATATAGCGTTATAAAATTGTGATTACACAAAAATGCAATAGTCTATTATAATTATTATACCTAACTAGAGAAATATTTAAAGGTTAAATAATCACTAAAGTGTATTGTTATAAGTGTGACGAATAATGTGTACCGGCCTTAGGTATAATGAATGTAGGAAAGTAATGGTGAAGCTTGAGCAAGTTATGCTATATTCATGTACCAGATAGATGTAAGTTTTCGAAATTTTCTCTATGTCTTTTTCTCTCAATCGTGTTAGTTTAAGGTGTACAGTGCAGTCGCACTAGTGAAAGTTATCTAAGTAATATTTTAATATCAAACATATTTTCAAAAGTGTTACCTACCCTATTATAACCTTAGATTGTTTTGACAAATTAACATAACCAATAATATGTCTAATTGCCGCCTGCATCTATTTTATTCAGCCTAAATAACGAATATCTAGGATAAAATTAATATACCTCTATATTTTCATTAAATAGATTATTATGAATAACAGATAGTATGAAATGTTGATTTCTAATTACATTATTGATTTGTTGAAATGAAATTGTGTTTTAATTTTGACTTTAATCCTTCCTTTTTATTATTCCAAAAGAAAGAGGTCGTGAAAATAAATACGACGTGGAATAGCGAACTTCCCCCTATGAAGACAAATCATATTTTTAGAAAAACCACTTTACATACATACATACATAAGGCCAATGTAAATGTTGATTGGTAAGTAAATAAAAAACGCACATATAATTATATATATTTATTTACAATATATTAACAAGTGTATATTTATTTTCAATAATACTTTTATAATTCCAAACCTACTACAAATAATGTACCTACCTACTTAGGAATATAATATTGCGTTGAAAAATTGTCTATTTCATGTTTATGTCATACGTTATTTATTTACAATATCAACTAGTACGAATCACAGCTCTTGTAATTAAATAAATTTCTAGGATAAGGTCCATATTACACTACAAAGTAAAAACCGATTTAATGCTTAGGCCGCGTTTCCACCTGCAAGTTAACTCGCGGAAGCCTTGCGTGAGTTTCTTGCAATATCGTTTACATATCATATAAATTCCTGCAATTTATTTTTGCAATTACTGTCGTGCAAGAGACTCGCGGATCTTACTGTCTCTACTTATCGCAGAGGTGTTTACACGCGAGAACTAATGGATGTCGCGATAACTATAACAAGCAATGTAGTTTATACTGTACAACATGCCGAGAAGACGCACACGTCTAGCAGCTGCAAGAAGAATATTGTTATTTATTAAAGAAAAAAAAGATCTACTTGGGTTCGACAATAGATTTCTAAAAACGTCCCACGTCTAAAAACTTGAGAGCATCGAAATAACTCCAGCTGGATTTATAAACATCATTTTGGCCAATTCCACTCTTTTTAGTCTGACTTTTTTAATTCATTCTGCCATCGACTTTTTAAATTATGTAGTTTTCGGGAAACTTCATTCTCGGTTATAGAGAACTCTTATGCAATATTATTAAGTACAACGTTTTTTTATTCTGTTTTTATATTCGACATGTCGGTTATCCCATAAACAAGGGTTGCACTCATAAAATCCTATTAATTTTATTACTTCATCCCGCGACCACTCACGAGTCTGTCGTTGACTCATTTTTCTACACCACACAGCTGCGAGTGCAAGATATACGAAACTGCCCTGCGAGCATGGAACTCTCGATAAACAAAATTCCACAGCTAAGATCGACATGCTCAACAAAAATCGATAAATTTTGAAAGGAGTGAAAAGGACAGATACTTTTGTCGATCGATATATGTCGATCGACAAGTCCATGCTCGCAGGGCTGATCCGATAAGCCGCAAGAACTGTTGCGGGTTGATACAAACACGTTTAGACGTGCTATTAATTGCTTGCGCGACATCTCGCGGGAACTGTCTGGCAAGCTGTCGCGAGAGTACTTGCTACGTACTACCCGTGCGGTTAAAGAATGGGATTAGAAATGGCGGCGCATGTATACACTTCTCGCTCGCACACTATTAGACGGAAATAATGTGCGAGCGAGAAGTGTATACATATGCGCCGCCATTTCTAATCCCATTCTTTAACCACACGAGTAGTAGTTTACATTTGCGAGTTGCTGTCGGACATTTCTCGCGGAAGTTTTCTTGCAGGTGGAAATGCGGCCTTAGATTTAGTACTCATTAAATACGATTAGCGCTGCTAAACATGTTCGAAACATTATTCTGTTATTGCCAATTAGAAGAAAATGATAAGAGCGAATAAGTCAGTTATTTGCTTTTGTCATTTTCTTCAAATATGAGCAACAATAAACATAACACAATATAGAGAATCGAACCCCGGACCTCTCAACCACAAGACCACGGAGGCGGTTAAACATACACTGTCATAATTGAGATAGAATTTACTTTGATTCAGTACAAGCACGGTAATAGCGTGGTACAAGTACTTATTAAAAATATGGTCTCAGTTTAGTCTTTGTTCAAACCTGGCGCAGTCTCCATCTACTCTTATTAGCACAGTAAAAGAGCATCAGTTTTAAACCAAGGTTAAGTTTATTAAACGCTTTTCAATAAGACCTTATCTACATTTTCAGTTATGCGGATCGACGCCAGTCCTGTGACACGCGTGGTGCGCTCACGTGATACTACCACAGGTTTTTATTTTGATCCATGCTCGGGCAAGATTCGAGTTTGTTTTCAACATAGATTATCGTGTTGAGCCCATTGACCAATAGGCCGGCTACGCAAGCCCTAAGTGACCGAGTAAGTAAGGTAGAAGATACTGGTCGAAGACACATCGATTTCTTATTCGTAACATTCGAGTATTTTGCATGTCGCAAAATGTCATCGTCAATCGCCCTCATGTCGTCTCGCGCAGGTGGGGCCAAAGCATTATGAACACAGATCGGATATTCGGATACATTTGTATCTAAAGTTCAGTCGGCTTACTCTCGAACCAATTCCGATCGATTGACATTGAGACTGTAATGTTAGGTACGCTTGAAATGAAATTGAGCACCTTCACATTGGCGCCAAATTCTTAAGGCTAAATGCTCTAAGCGCCAAATTGGACCTATAAACTCGGTTGTTATTTTATTTTATCAAGATACCGGATTCAATTTTGCGTTAGTGTTGCCATCCAAACGCATTAACAATAATTTTCCCAATGTCGATCGGTCGGAAGTGGACTAAGGCGCATAACACATTGCACCGGACACCGCTGCGGTGTACGGAGGGATGAAAACCGCATGCGGCTGCGGCGGCACGGAACCGTGCCAACGTACGGTTTGCTCCGTATCACCGTCCGGAGCTGCGGTGCACGACGCCCCGCATCGCCGCATTATCTATGTCGAGATCTATTACGCGTATGCACGTCCTTTCTACGCAAAAATCCGTACGATACTGCGGCACAGTGTGGCATACCCCGCGGACCGCACAGCATCACCGTCCGGGAGTGCGGTGCCGTCGCGGGCGCCGCACAACCGCACGGGCATGCGGTGTGAGTGTGTTATACCCTGCGGTTTTTGTATACAAATTAAGATTCTTCAGTCAAAATTAAAAACCGCAGCGCCGCACACCGGAGCGGTGTCCGGTGCAATGTGTTATGCGCCTAAGCCTACTGATGTTGGCTACTATGGAAAGCACTTTTTTTATCGAAAAAATCCCGCAATTTCGGGATTAACAAATGTAAGCGTATGGAGTGAGGTGTAATAAACCCAGATTGACACAACAATTGCGACGACGTTACGGGGTTGCTTTTCTCTACTTTTATTGTCAGTGATTTTGACTAAACATAAACAACCTTATTACGTTGTGACAATAGTGTCAAATCGTGCCTATAAAACCTCAGCGAATTGGTGCAGATGAAAAAATATTTATATTTATACGAAGAAGTAGAAAAATAATTGCACTTAAACTAAGAAGGTACGTACCTACCGAATACTTTTTGGCCTTAAAAATAAGTAAACTAAAAGCTTAAGTATTACATTTTGGTTAATTTTTTTTGTAATCAAAACAAGCTGGGCCTGGTATTATCGGGAAAAATCGTATTATTATGTCAACTACACCCGCTACACTTGAGACAGTTAATATAATTTAGCAAACCATTAATACTGATTACCTACTGCTTATTTTTTATCGCCACTGCATAACACCATTATATTTGATTTATCAGTCATGAAATACCTTGATATCACAGCACCAGCCTAACCCCAATCATTACCCAATACATTCCGTTACTAAACCACGTCCGTTGCATCAATGGTTGCGAAATGAATCCTTCTTCAAATCAATACTCTAGAGTGTTGAAATTCTGTTTCTTATCACACCGGTGACGCCTTTAATGGACCCTGAAACCAATCAGAAACAATGTGACACCTAACAGGTAAAAGATGCGCACTATCTATCACAATTAAATACAGTAAGTGATAGCGAATGAATTGTTGTGTTTACTTTGTGATAACATGAATCGGATTGAGAGTTTCGTTTCTATGTCTCCGATGCATATAAATTATCGGCTTGTTATTCATTATCATAAAATACTAGGTAAATGTAAAGAGTCATTTGCAATTCTCTTTCTTAATATTTGATATAGAGTCTTGATTGTATTGAATGAGCGATTGATTTCTGGGTTGTATGTCCTAATGTACCTAAATAGATGTTAGGTACCAGGTCCATGGCAAGAAAGCGTAAAGGTCAGAAAATTAAAATATTAATGGGGCCACAGAACAGTTCTGTATTCTGTAAATGGGGCAAATTATGGCAAAGGATCTCAGAATCGATAATCCCTTTTTAGGGTGGGGGAATCTGGTTACGATTCCAAGAGGCTGCGCTGACTAGGCGACCCGCTTGGATATGCTATTGGACTCGATGACTCCAGCCCCCGTAACATGAGCACCGAAGCACCGATATGGTATAACGATAAATCGATATGAACTGTCAAAATACGTTGAAATTTTATCGACAATTCGACATTAATATTTTAATAATACCCAAAAAAACAATATCAATATCCAAAACATAGGTACTCAAACTTCAAGATAGCTAGCTACCAAGGTAAACCACCCTCCGAAACCCCTCCGCCGCCGGACACATGTTCGGGATCGGACAACCAATTCACCGAACGCACCCTCTGAGATTCAATAACCTACCCTGTCTCCCGATATCAATAACTGTCTAGCTAGACAAACAAGACAGTCTAAACCAGTAGGTCCAACCAGTAGTTCGGTCTGATCGATGTTAAAATAAGCCTTGATGCAAATTCGGTTGGCCACCACTGGTCGAAATAGTCTATCTGTTATGCTTACACGTAAGGGAGCATGTAACAGACTGTCTATTACGCCAGGGAACGTGTAAGAGACTGTCTGTTACGCCAGGGAACGTGTGACAGTCGGTCTGTTATACCAGGGAGCATGTGCCAGTCTGTCTGTTACGCTAGAGATCATGTAACAGTCTGTCTGTTACGCGAAGGAACAAGTACCAATCTGTCTGTTACTCCAGGGAACATGTGAAAGTGTTTGTTACTCCAGTGAACGTGTAACAGCCTGTTTGTTACTCCAGTGAACGTGTAACAGTATATTTGTTGCACCTGAGAACGTGTAATAATATCTCTGTTACGCCAGGGAACATGTGAAAGTCTGTTTGTTACGCCAGTGAACGTGTAACAGTATGTTTGTTGCGCCTGAGAACGTGTAACAGTATGTCTGTTACGCCAGGGAACATGTGACAGTCTGTCTGTTACGCCAGGGAACATGTGACAGTCTGTCTGTTACGCCAGGGAACATGTGACAGTCTGTTACGCTAGGGAACGTGTAACAGTCTGTCCGCTATGCCAGGAAACTTGTTATAGTCTGCCTGTTACGCTTACACGCCAGGGAACGCTAGGGAATACGCAACTGAATTTCACGCAGAACATTTTTTTTTATTATCGATGTTATTTAGTTGAATACGTATATATTCAAAAATGTCATAAGAAGAAGGCCATTGGAGCACATATACTCACCCAAAAACGATCTCGACCAAGAGGCCAATGGCGGTCATGAGGACGAAGCCCATGAACGACCAGACGAACTGCTGCAGCCCGCTGCCGTCGCGCCGCCACACTTCGAAGAACACTACGTACACCAGGGTACCGCAAGCTAGGCCCTGTACGGACATAATTTTCTTTATTAGCTTTTATTAACTTACAGGTTTTTCTTTCAAAGTTTACTCAATATTTTTGGTCCTTCGTCTATTTATTTTAGTTACGTATACTTGCTTTTTGCTACGACCACACCACTTATCGTAATACTCGTAGCATACGCGTTGTCGCGACATATCTGACCAGTTATTTGCCATGTCGCAATTTGACCAGCTTTAGCAATACAGTTTAAACGCGACAAGAATATGCGACATATATTATACCAAAGATTCCTGTCGCGTTTAAACTGTATTGCTGGTAAAGCTTAGGCCCCAGGAAACAGCTCCAATAAATCATTTCGTATGTATTATAAGGACACCTGTAAGGTTGATTTGATATGAAATGAAAGCAAAAGAATGTTGCTTTTCTTTTCACCTAATAATACACAATTTATAAATCTATAGATAAGTAAATGTTACAAATACTTATAATTACGCTTGATTCTATTATAAAAAAGATAAACATAGGTACTTTAACATTTTAATCGCCTCCGCAGTCTAGTGGTCGAGACAACCGGGTGTTGATCGGAAGGTCCGGGGTTCAATTCCCCACGGTGGCAGAAGTTTTTCTGCTAGGTTTGGTTGGTGGTAGGGCTTCTGAGCCCGACTAGCTAACTACCACCGTCTTACCCATTTTTTCTTCACAGACAGCTATTTGTACGGGGCACTTCAAAATAAATTTTACAATTTTCAAGACTATAACTTTTATATATTAACTTTTAAATAATTTTACTAACATAGCCTATTAAGTACTATATACTAACAAAATTGTATTTTATATTATGTATGTTAGCTTATAAGGTATGTATCTATGAGCCTTAGTTGTTCGAGTATAAATAAATAAATTAAAAAAAATATTGATTTCGAACATGCTCCTAAAAGGGTTCACAGGGGTTTTGTTACACACTTTATAATATAAAATAAAATAAAAGATAATAGCCAATAGTAGGTATGGCTACTCGCACATTGTCCAGCAACAACAGCAGCAGCGTAGCGTTGGGAGCCCGTGATGTAACGTTGCTTGTAAGTATTTAGGGTTGTATTGAAAACGCCTAGTGCAACACACTGCATGAAAGCACATCCACGCGCTGTCATGCAGTGCAGATCCCATGTCTACATGCAGCAGGCCTATTCTCTAACTACGGTTGGTAACTAGAACTGTCATTTTTGAAAGGAACTTTATATCCAGTAGATACTAGTTTAGTGATCTTATGCGTTACGGCGGCGTTCATGATAGCAGTGATAGATGTTAAGTTTCTATCAAAAATGACAGTTCTAGTGAGCAACCGAAGTTAGAGAATAGGCCTGCTGATAAACGCTTTCCTGCGCGTAGGCGCGAGACGCATGGCGTGGCACATCGTGCGTGATTCCGCATTTATAACTATTTTTAGTATCAAAACTAACGCTGCACTGTACTATCACAACAGAGATGTGGTATGAAATGAGGCCTGCATGCGGGGCCACCGAAAACTGCAGCCACGCGAGTGGATGCGAAGCAATCTGCACGTTGCCGGTGATGCAGATCTGCAGCGCGTGACTGCGTTTTTCTGCATGCCTTAGCGTGGTGCGGGGTAATTTAGGTATCGCTTAGGACATATTTAGAAAAAGAATAACTAGTCTTGTGATAAAACGATAAAAAATGAGTACTGCTTGAGGCATCCTGACAACCGTTGACGGTACCTATACATATATATATATTCAAGCTTATCACAAAAGAGTTTGTAAACCATAAAAATCGGTACGCAATCTTCATTTTTTACAGCTCAATTTGTCCTATTGACTGCAAGGAGCTTCAATTACGACTTGGTATGTTTCTTGTAATCTTAGCACCAAAATTATATTGTCATTACTTACAAACGTGAAAACTTATAATTGGCCATCAATAATTTAAAAGTAGTATGATTTAAGCTAGCTGTACGTTTTCCAAATAAATAAATAAAATAAAACACAGAGTTGAGCATTAATTTTCACTCTTTAAAAGCTTCAGTTCTATAAGCTGTATGATCTCTGATTCATATCCGGCTCGGAGGACCAAATCGAATACTTAGAATGTTTTTAAATTTTCTTCGTCATCCATACTGTTCGAAATTTTGAAAAATATTCTCAAGTTGTTACGCCTTAGAGCAAGAGCAGTAGCAGCGCTTTCGATCTTCGAAAGAGAGCTTATGCAACAAGACGAACGCATTCGCTTCAAGACGGTCAATAACAACAGACGGCAGATCAATATTGTGATGAGGAGGATACAACGTGTTCATTAGATTGCGCGAAACCTGGATATAGTTTGTTCAAACTTTTTGTAATATTTTGGGGTTACCATTTCCTACAGTTGCGGCACGCTATGATGGCCATTTTGACAGCTGTCATCCCCATAGTTTATCCGTCAGTTTTGACAAATAGGGACAGGTGGGGTACAATGAAACGAAAAAAGCATTTTTATTTTTTAGAGAAACTGTGCTTTATATTTTGATTATATTTGTTTTGAACGATCAACAACGGTTCATAATCTAAGTACCTATTAAAACAAAAATAAGTAATAAATGAACCTTAACCTATAAAAAATGTGTTTTACCTAAAAAAATGTACTTTTAACCAAGGCTAATAAAGTAAAAAAAATGAACATTCTATTAAAAATGAATTTTCATTTTTTTTTACTTTATTAGCCTTGGTTAAAAGTACCCCAGACACCGTTTCATTGTACCCCAAACCTGGGGCTCATTGAAACAGAAGAGGCCTTGAGCAAATACACATTTTTTTATAGGTTAAGGTTCATTTTTTAACTTATTTTTGTTTTAATAGGTGGATTATGAACCGTTGTTGATCGTTCAAAACAAATATAATCAAAATATAAAGCACAGTTTTTCTAAAAAATAAAAATTCACTTCCGCGTCTCTACTTATCTCCTACTGCTTTGGTTTTTTTAACATATCGATGCAATTTTACTGGACTTGGCATTTTTAGGTCAGCAGCAGTTCGTTAACTCGTAGCACATCCTACAAAATTCCAATAATCTATTCAGGGCATATAATAACGTGGCACAATGAACACTGTCTCATAGTGCCCCCGTTCCATTGCGCCCCATAAAGTATTTGAATCTTTTAAAAATATCTTTAAAATGTTGGGTTATGTTTTCCACTCCACATGTTACTGCATTTAATGCGTAAATTGATTAAAAATCATGCAAGAAAATATAATATACCTCTTACTGATATTTTTCTTGTGAAATCAAAAATTCTTCGTAACGAAATTACAGCTTTGGAGCCCTCAAAACAATTTTTTTCGCATTGAAACTTTGTCGTCAAAGACTGGTCATATTGCACTGCGCTATCATGTGCCGCATGAGACGCTCTTATTGATCGAAGCAAAAGTGCGTGAATTTGTTTTAAATAACAATAATTATCGTCTTTGTTTTATTGTACCCCTTGTTCCAATGCGCCCCACTTGTCCCTACACTATGGGGAGGACAGCTGTCAAAACGGCCATCATAGCGTGCCGCAACTTTAATTAAAGTAGGTATTTGTAGAACCATTTTATGGACATAGTTGATCCCCTTATACACGTATTTTGATGCGATTTTAGAAATTATTGCAAGCAGAGCCGCAAGCAATAGCTAATAATATATGAACTTATTTGAAATGTGCTAATGCAGGCCTTTTATTTGAATCCCAGCACATTATTGTCTTAAATATTTTTTAGCATGACTTGGAACGTCCTTTAACATAATGTGACCTCATATAGCATTAACCAACGGACGATTGAGAAGCTTCTAATGATACCACAATTTATATATACAATTATATACCTATACTTACATAGTTAGTTTAGAAATAATGAAATAAAACACATTTTTTTATGAAGAAACAGATGAACAACAATCTGTAATTGCGCGAAACTTCATAGTCCGCTCTGAACACAGCACGATTCGCGTATACTTAATTAATTATAATTTAATCCATATTGTCTCTCTACATGTAAGTGATGGATAAATGTCACATCACTAAATAAGTTTCGGCACAATAAAAAAAACTTAATATATTTTATGCGCGTGACTGTATCTCTGCGCGAGGCAACTTCAGAGCGGACTAAAATAGAAGTTTGGCGTAATCTGTATTTAGAAGCCGGTCAAAATCATAATGGGCCTCCTTTTGGTAAAAATAGACTAGGAACTATACTGACCTGTAACACGACGGAAGCCAAGCCAGCGTCCGCTGCGCCCGCGCCGCCCACCATCAGTATGCCCACGCCGATGCCGAACGCAGACATGAACGAGAACGTGAACACGTAAACCACAGAGAGCCACCGCTTCGTACCGGCCGCCAGCAACTCCACTCCGATGCAGAACGCTATCAGGTACTTGTGGGCTGATACGGCCACGAACATGTACCTGGAGAGACAACGTACAGCTTTGCAAATAATATTTTTGGAACCAAAATTATCAAACGGTAGCGTCTCCACTTCTTTATGCGGAGATGGGAAATGTTGCTATTTGACTTGCTTAGTTTGATTTCAACAAGTCCTCTTTTAATCAGCTGAACCGAACTAAACCGCTGCGTTCGGCCAATCAGAAGGCCACAATGTCACGTGTCATTGAACATTAAATTTAAAATTCAATGTATTTTTTTATTGCAATTAAGTTGACAAACAAGCAAACTGCCCACCTGGTGGTAAGTGGTGACAGTCAGCTATAATACATGTGGCTCCTTTGAGATTCGCAGCACCCACAAGAACCACGGTGTACGTTGCCAACTTGTGACTAAGATGTAAAGTCACGGTACCCAGTAATTTCAGTGCCATATCTTACCCTTCAAACCGGAACACAGAAATGCAAGCACTGCTGCATTGCGGCAGTAATAGGTAAGACGGAGGTACCCATACACACGACCCTGGTACAGAGTCTCCCTCCGGTAAAATGTATGCGCTCCGATTGGTCGAGGGCAACATGCAACGGCTCATTTCCGGTTTGGCTAGAGTTTTGTAGAAAAATTGTGTATCTTGCGTCGTAAGTAGTACAAAATAATCAATACGGTCAAAGTTACAAAAATGTACACTTTCGTAATGCAAATGTAAAGCTTGAAGTGTTGCTGACTGTGCATATGGAGGTGCGTTAATTCAGAACCTACGTTCCATTCCAGTGTACTCGAAGTCCGCTGTTCAACACCTCAGAGTAAATACAGAAATGCGTTACGTTTCGACACTGTCAGGTTAATCTGACACCAAACCCACCTCATCAGTCACCTTTATATGTCGATGTCTTTATGAGATTATTATAATCAACAGCATTGAATTGGTTATCCTGACAATTAGTAATTAATTATACGATTACCGGTTGCTATACCTGATCAATGTCTTTCAGATAAGTTATATTTACTATTGTTTCATCAATATATTGTTTTTGATAAAGAATTTGAGATATTATATTATAGATACACTTGCTCACGTGTGTTTACAATCAATAGCTTAATGCCACTTAATGCCAGATTTAGTTCAATCAAACCCGATGAAGTCTCGTTACAACTATAGGCTTGACACCACTAAACAATCCTAGATTAACCATTCGGAATACCCGGCATTGTCACGTCATATATCTTTTCAAAAACATATGGAATCTGCTGCTTGTACGAGACAAACATTTGTCTTTAAGCATGGTTTCGATGAACCTGAGTTTCATTTATCTTTGACTAAAATATTTCATATTTTATCTAAATTTTTAAATTATAAAAATCGTATCCTGAGAATAATAATGATAATACTGTAGATAATGATTAATCACACACGAATTTCACCACATGCATGAGAAACAATATCTCAAAAACAAATACAATTTTCAAGATCTCTGTACCTACGAGTATATGAACAGATACGAGTAATTATTGCATCCACAGAATTAGTACCTACTTATCTCTTCATCATCAGGCTTATCTACCTTACACACACACACACATTACACACACACACACACACACACACACATGGCACATTATTGAGAGCAGCATGCTTTATCGAAATACCTACTTACAAAAAAGACCACGAAGTCCTTAATCCTCAATCCACACTTTTTCATTTTCATTTGTCATTCTTTTAAGAAGTTAACATATTAGGACATTCCATCCATAACTGCGCTGGACAGGTGAAAGTAAAAAAAAGCTTGTAAAAAGAAAAAATCCGTTGATTTCAGGCAGGAGAGGGCATCAGTGTTATGAAAATACTAAATGATGCAGCGGGCTAGTAGTCAGATTAGAATGACTACATCTCATAGCTCACAGATTATGGTGTAGGTAGGTTAGCTGTGCCCGCGAACTACGTTTCGCCATATATTTTTCATTGATGCTCTGCTCCTATTATTCATAGCGTGATGTTATATAGCCTATAGCCTTCTTCGATAAAAGGACTGTCCAACACAAAAAGTTTTTTTTTAATTTGAGTCAGTAGTTCCTGAGATTAGCGCGTTCAACAAAACAATCAAACAAACTTTTCAGCTTTATAATATTAGTAATAAGTATAGATTCGATAGGTAATGATGGCGAGTCTGCGATTCTGCAAGTCCCTTTATCGTCACCACCAAACCATATGCAAATAAAGCTTGAAGACTAATTCATGGATATACTCACCACACGTTTGCGACTGACGCCTCTAACCCAACAGCGAGGCCTTCGAACAACTCGTGAATAGACAATGCCAGAACGATGAGAAGACCTCGGAAAGCCGCCATCGCCGAGTCATCAGAGTGCTCCAGCGTGTGCGAGTGGCCGTGGCCAGCTTCGAGGGCCTTCCCAGCCTCCATCTCCTTGACTTCCCCAGTATGGTGTGGCTCAGTACTAAGCCGCCTTATACTGAACGTCCTTGTCAACGGTGACGGGCTATTCTTGTTTCTGTAGTCCAAGTACAGATGCACTAGTTCCTCTATCAAGTACATCATGAAAAAGCCCGCAGCTAATATCAGCCCAGCGAGATAGAAAGGCATATCAGCCAGTTCTCCTTTCTCTGCAAAAAACAAATATTTAAGAATAAAAATTCGAATGTCAATATGAAGATTTTTTTTGAGCTTTAAACGAGTATCGACTGGCTATAAGACTTTAAAACTGACAAGCATTGTTTCATCATGTAAAGTCGGGCAGAATTACCGTTAAAATTTTGACAATTATATCTACTCAACAGTGTTCTTGGGAAGACCAAGTCACAGTCTTCAGTGGCAAACGAATAGGCCAGCACATTTCCCCCACAAAGATTTTAAATGCCATTGTAGGTAATGTATTACGGGAAGGGAGGTGCCTTCTGAAGCATGAAGGAATTCTAGATATTTCACAAATTTAGTCCGAACCCACCGAAGTACTTGTACGACATAATTGTAGGTAAGTAAATGACAAGTTCTATACCGTTTTCAGTCTACTTTATTCACGTCTTGAAACAGAACTTTAGCCGTTAGATTCAAAATCTGATCATTTAAAAACATCTAGTATTGTCAAAGCAAAAGAACAAGCCAATAGATAAACAACAACACTAGCATGATATCGTTTAAGATTGAATCTAACAGAAAAAAATATGTTATTGCAAATTTGCTTGATAAAACTGTCATGGGTATTTATATCAATTTAATTGTTTGTCTGACTCAAGATATCTTAAATTTTACACGACCTGCCCAAAGAATCGAATAAGTAAATTGATAAAAATGGGAATCTTCAGCTCAACCATGAATTACAAATTTTGTCGAGTCTGCGAGTCTATTTATTTTTTCGGAGAAACATGATACTTTAAAGATTCCAACGGACTGTGGATAAGTCATCCTGCCTGAGTCTGTCTGACACATCCAAAGAAAATCAATTTTCTGGTGCAGAAGGAAATCTCCAAATACTCACATAAAAGAAAACCGCCACTAACTGCTCTATCACTACTCTTGAAACTAATTTCGATTATAGGTAGGCAACATTGATGATGTGATTTTCCGTACACATGACAAATTAAATCCAATTGAAAACTTCCATCATCAACTTAGTAACATGAGATGATGACTAAAGATGTAAATACCTGAATATTTTTAGAAATTATATTATTCTAAAGAAAAATAATTTGAGGTTCTGAATTTAAGTTTGAGGATAGTTTTCCAGTGCACGTGCAGTAAAGACTTATTAAGTCCCGAGACGGGGCTTGGTTCGAGGGTTACTTTCACCCCTAGGGAAACAATGTACTATTTTCCAAACTGCTGTTCCAGTACTAAACCAATATGGATGTTAAACACGTAAATTAAAAACAAGAACAATTGACAGAATGCATTTGGGTGAAATTTTGTAGGTAGATGGATTACGACAGGGATTAACATACATAAATATAGGTAGGCTTCTTATTATCCCTGAAAAGTAAGTAGTTCCCGCGGGAAAGTAGATTTACAGTTCTTTTTCTGAACTTTTAAGACGAGACATAGTTCGCGGGCACAGCTAGTAATATTATAAATGCGAAAGAGTGTCTGTCTGTATCTCTGTTACCTCTTCATGCTGAAAGTGAAACCGCTGAACCGATTTGGCTTAAATTCGGTAAGTATAGAAATAGTTTTAGTTGTGGGGATGGATATAAGCAGATTGGATAAATAATAAACTACCCAAATTACTAGTTATACACGAAGTTGCGGACGAAACCTAGTATTTTATATACTAGCGACCCGCCTCGGCTCCGCACGGGTATATCCACGCTGGCAAAGCCGCGGGCAAGTCGCTACTTGTTACCTATATTTCAATTGACTATCAATCAATCAATAATCATGCCATAAGCAATCGCTGCGGAAAAAAAACTCGATTATTCATGCATGTCAATTCTCAATATTTGTCAGACATAATAATCTAGAGAATCTATTATATTCGTGGGCGCACGTATTCATTATCATCACACTATCAAAGACTTTCGAACATCCTGCCTGACATTGTTAGAAGTGCGTAAGATTACTCTCGTATGACTATGAACCAAGATTTTATCACGATATGTATGGTCATTGACATCATGACAGGCATCTATCGTGTGAAATGAAAGGCAATGAGGTCAAACATCATAACAACCTTTCGACTGCTGTTAGTTATTTAAGTTATATTGGATTTTCACATTTGCGAATGCGTTATATGAATCCGGATAATATCGTCAAAATGATTTCTTGGAGTGACGAAGAGAAACTTTAACAACCTAAGCCAGCAAATTGCTGCCGGCAAAACTCTAAGCACGTTGTGAAAGAAACTTTACATCCATTACTAGTTTAGTGATCTTATGTATTACGGCGGCGTTCAAGATCGCAGTGATGGATATTGTTTCTTTCAAAAATGACAGTTCTAGTTAGCAACCAAAATTAGAGAATAGGTCTGCTGAAGCGGTAAAAAATAGACGAGCTGTCACCGGGGTGTATGGGACTGCCAATCTAGAATGGCTAATGCACTTGGTAACACACTGGCTTTTTATTGCCCGCTAGCCGTCCTGCCAGGACCTCTCCGCCAAATGAAGGGGCCGTTCTAGGTCGCGGTGGCCAATTCGCGGAAAGTGCACGTAGTCAACTTATGTCGATCTCTTAGTTACAGTATCCAGCACGCGTAGCACAAGGATCGCGAGAGTATTTTCTCGGCCTATTTCTCTACACCGAAATGTCACTTTTGACAGTAGCGAATGAGACAGTTATTGTTGGTGTCGAGAAAGTGACAGTTAATGATAGACATATTTATCTTGGGGTCCTTGTGCTACGCGTGCAGGAATTTTACTGTCAGTCTTTCCTTTGAGGCGTTGGCAATAGGTAAAAATGAAGGATCCGTACCCTTAAGGTAATGTTGGTATCAGTACAGAGCCATCCTCTGGTTGTAATTTTGTTGGGAAACAAGCCGGCTGCCCACCTGATGGTAAGTGGTTACTGTCGCCTATAGTACGTGTGGTTCCTGTAAGATTTGTAAATCTACAACCCCTTTCAGGACGCCAATGTTCGTTGCCAGTCACAGTACCCAGTAATTTCCACTACATGTCCTACCCTTCAAACCAGAACACAGCAATGCAAGCACCGCTGCTTGGCGGCAGTAATAGGTAGGATATGAATTATGACCACATTATATTCACCTAATGGCAAGGGGCAAGAGAACATTCTTTATATGAGACAATTCACATTCATTTATTTATTCATAGGCATGGGTACATTACTTATGTTAAAATACAATTGTCTCTCTATTGTCGCTAAAAAGCTAAAATAAAGTAAATAAAAGGCCTTTGAAGTCGGTGTGAACAAATTGTACGCATGTGCATATTTACTACATCGGGTTATGTATGTGGAACCGTTTATACATGTCCTTGCGCTCATGCAGAACAGAACAGCGCACACATCCAAACAAATTTTAGTTCTGCTGTACCTACCTACACAAAACGGCACACATAGTATGTATAGAGGTCAAAAGTCATCTATAATGGTTAATGTTTGATCTCATTGCCTTTCATTTTCACGCAACAGGTGTCAATGACCCACATTGCATATCATCGTGCTATAATCTTGATTCTCACGAGAGTAATCTTCTGCACCTGCAGCAATATCAGTTCATGTTCAATGATAACTGATAAACAAATACATGACGATAATAAATACGTGCGTCGTCCACGACTATAGATTCTCGCGATAGATCTGACAGATTTTGAGAAACGTTTATGATGATTCACGATTTATTTTTTCTAGCAGAATCATAACAACCATTTCCTATGACATCTGATAAGTATTCAGAATCTTATCAACATTTGCAGTGGAAACTTTAATAAGATATTAACTCACTACTACCTTAATAAATAAGTATGCATACAGGTATAATAGGTACATAACAATGCGAGAAAGGTAACTCAGGAGAACGGTCAACCAATAGTACTTATCCCTCTATTCTCCTAGCTCCGCTCAGGGTGATTCTGGTGGAAGAGGGCTTAGCCACATGAACACAAAAAGGAATTAGCAGGTCCGTGGGATTAGGGGAAGCGAGATGTTTCTCCGAGGTTTCATTTATTTTTCCGACTTTCCCTTGTTTTTCCAATTGCATGATGATCACCCATTCTACTATGAAAGAAACATACTACTATGGATTTTCAAATACGCATTAGTTTTCAAAAATCCTCTCTATAAAAAATCCTGAATCATGGAATAAAACGGACATTACATGATCTAGTTATAATGAATTTCTGAATCATGGATTAAAGTCGACATAAGATTAGAAAAAGATAGAGACAGAACATGTGTCAAGAATGTGTGCAGCGGACAGTCTGTCTCGACAAGTAATCAGTGAAAGATGAATTAGATGAATATTACATCACCAAATAAGTTTTAGCACGATAATAATAAACTTAGCATACTTAGTATATTTTATGTGCGTGAGAAAGAGGCGTGAGACAACTTTACAGCGGACTAGAAGGCGGACTCTACAAGCAGTGTAATGGACAATGACAACGGACTACGTTCTACCTAGAGAACTTCGAAAAGGATTCATCGCGCATCCTTGAAGCTCTTTTTAGATGATTGCACATCCTCGTTAAGGATCTTCAAATCTCTCACGCTCAGCTTCAGCGCACTTCGAAGTAAACGCTCACATGCACCGTTTTACAACTTCGCAAGAGTCGTCGCACCGCTCAGAAAACCACCAAATTGATACCGTGTCCCTTCCCATCGTCGGAATCAGATTCACCGGAACCCTTCTTAGAAGTCCAGCGAAAAAAAACCACAGCGACGACACAAAACTCAGTGTTGACGACAAAATTTCGGGTTTGTTTATACTTAGTTCCTCTTTTCTTAGGCGTTAATACTTAGGCCTTGTTTACGGAGACGCGGGGCGTTGCGCGGCGCGGCCCGCACAGAATTCAAACATATGGCGTTGTATGAGTGCGTTTACGGAGAAGCGATTTTACACGCCTTTGCTTGAAATGGCGCGTTTTTTACGGCCGAGCCCGCAGATGGCGCCGCCGCGTCTCACGCGGCGTTTATCGCGGCCGCGCACGCAGCGACAATTCTCGATGAAGCGATGCCCGCCGCGTGCTTCGCTACATGCTTGAGGAAGCGCCGCATGTGCCACGGCGGGCATCGCGGCGGGCACCGCGGCGGTCGCCGCCACGCTTCCCGTCTCGCATCTCTATGAACAACATCGTATATTGCCGTATGTTTGTGTTTACGCGTGCGTTTATAAGTGCCGCTTCACGCGCCGCCCCTCCGTAAACAGAAAAAACGTCTGACGCGCCGCGAGACGCCACGCCACACGCGACGCACGACGCCCCGCGTCTCCGTAAACGAGGCCTTAGTGGTGACCGTCATTCACCGTGATTTTTAGTAAGTGAATTGAAAGGGTAAATTATAGATATTTAGTGACATCATGAGGCTTGAGATAATCCTGATTATTTTAAATAATCTCTAGAAGCCTAGAAGGTGGCCATTTTGTAGATACATGGATGCATGCAGTTTAACAGAAAGTTTGCAGTCGCTGCCCGCCCGCCCAAAGCGTGCACGTCCTATACGAACATCATTAGTACAATAGGTAAGCTTACAAGTGGGTAGTAGAACTTATTAACCGAGAGACCTACACCGAGACCGAGACACCTACTGTAGAGCCTTATAAATATATTTTCTTAAATCGTGACCCCTCTATTTAATTGCTCAATAACACTTCCAAGGCTGTATTAAGTTGAAGATTAATATAAAGGTCATTTTTTTATTAATAATAACTAAGGTATTTTGTTTAAGTCACGATTTTAAGCCTTATCTATCAACTAGTTTTATAAAGAAAAAACTGAACAAATTAGAATGGAAAGGAAAGAATTCGTTCCTTAGGTACAGTATTACATAGGCACGGTAATAGTATACCGTGACGTAGGTTATGTTCAATTTATCTGATTACAGTAATACTAAGAAAGATTGTTTTATAACATAAGGATAATACATAAGCAGAAACCATCTTGCTATGATACTATAAAAACTTTAGTGAAAGTTGTCCGATACAACATGAACCGAACAACAGAACAAGTCTCAAGAGTTCACTTTGACGTTATAACCTGAATCATGGAGCAATGAGACAAAATAAGACTCTGTAGTCCGGTGCGTGCCAACCAAAACCCCTACGTCCACTTGGATCCACTACGGAGGAGCTAGCGCTATTTTCTCATTCTTGAATCCACCAGTGGACACATTGGTATTTTCTTAGCCTTTTAGATCCGCCAGTATCTACATCTAATGATAATAAAAAGAGACACGCTTAAATACTTCCTTCTTCTTCTTACTGACCTTCCGAGTTTCTTGCCTGTTCTTCTCGAGAAGGTTCTCCGAATTTCCAAACAGGTGTAGTTAACTTTTTTTTTCATTTTACTTGTATTTCAACATTATCTTAACATGCGTTTACATACATACAAGGATTAAATATTTAGTTAATTAGATTGTTTGGTTGATTAGATTTTTTATGTTTTGTTTGACGTCAATAAGTGCCTGTAAAGGTCTATATTGAATAAAGATTTTGGAGTTTAACTCCCTCTAATAAATTTTTCGCTGTTCCCTGCATAGTATCATTGTGTAGCAAACTTAATATCTGTTTGATTGCCTAAAATTTAATTTTTAACTACATCTATCAGTTATATAAAAATTGATGATATGGAGATTAGAACTTAGCGCCTATTGCCATAAAGAGCAGTCTGACTGGGCAAGTGTCTCCGCTTGAGCTCTGCGTTGATGATCAGTCCATCGCGTTCGCTTCACATGGCGCTGCTTGAAGTCAAAATTTCATCGTGAATTTTGAAAACCTAATTATTTCTCTAGTCTGATTTATCTGATGGCAGGTGCCTTAACCGGCTATTTTCGATCATGCTTGCCCGGATGAGACATACCAGTTCCAAAATCTGTAGGGCCTGCAAGGAAGAAGAGGAGAGCATGGAGCACCTTCTGTGCTATTGCGATGATCTTGCCTGCAGGAGATTAACGCTGACGGGAATGGGATACCCAAAACCGGAGGACTACAGGGCCATGCCACCGAAGGACATCATCAGACTCATGAGCACGATTGATTGGACCGAAGGTGACGATGGCTTTAAGGACTAAACATGGGGAAGCACAAAAGATCCACGATGGGTCGAAGTGCGAAGGCTCTCATGCTGAGCCACCCCTGTATTAATGAAGCAATTACAACTATTTCATTTGCACACTTTCTATACCGTTAGAATAAACTGCATAGTACAGATAAGTATCAGATCAGCCATAAGTAACAATAGTTGCGTTGCAGAACCAACTGCATGTGAAATATTCGTATCAAATCAACATTGTTGAAATAATAACACAGTCGCCTTTGTCATTTTGTACTGTATTATATTATCTGTGGACATGGACGCACCTACCGAGAAGACTTTGATTCTTTCATTCAAATATTAAATCTTCTTTGTTTGAGAATCGTATTGTATAATTACGACATGGGTACGTTTACCTTTCGGCTTTCGGCAAATTTCAATGTCGATTGAACTGCATTGTATGTGAGTGTCAAATTTACTGATTTGAGATACCTAGCTCCCTATAACGCAACAACGCGATTGCTGGTTTTAAAGCCCAGGTATTTCCAATAATAAGATTACAAACTGCACTTTCTACTATTGCGGCACAAATATTTATACCTAACACTACAGAACAAATGTATGCGTGGCATTTGTAATAGGTAATATTGTAAGTAATACTGGCTATTTCAGATTGGAATGTTTGATTTGTTCCGCTGAAAAAGATTACGCTAGTTCATAGAAGAAAAATAGTCATATTGTGAGCACTTCAAGATTGTAGTCGCCAGACAGCGAGGAGGCGCTATCAGGAACTCAGGAACCTTGTGCTCGCGGTGTTGGGCTGGTAGTTATCATTTAACGGACCATTGTGCTTGTTAATGGACTGCAGTACAATTGCACTTCAGCTGCAAAATTGCTGTTTGACATCAGTTAGCACGATTGCAATTCAACTGCCAACATACCGCGTACTGCCACGAAGTACATGTCCGATTGGCGTGCACTCCTTAAGGTCTATCCGCACACATCAGTGCAGACATGTGACGATCAGTAACGTATCCATTAGTGTCAGTGAAAAATTATATTGTAGCCATGTAGTAGCACACATTTTGTACGACGCCATCCGTACTTGTCAGTGTCACTGTCAGTGACGTTCAGTGATCTTCAGTGCTGCGCCGACAGCACGGACGATTTCAAGCATTTTAAGATGATGATGAAAATGATGGCGAAAAATTTATAGAATTGTTTTGATCACATACTGTTTTCTACTACCTTGCACATAGAAAATTCATGGACACCAACTTTAAAATTGCCTTCTATTCACACGACTTATGTTATCATCTTCATCTAATAAAATAGCAATCGCTGCTAACTGGGCTCTGGGCACTGATCGTCACGTGTCGGCACTGATGTGTGCCGATAGACCTTTATGCAGTCGACGTACAGCTCTAATGCGGTTGGTATACAGTTTCACTGCAGTCGTGCCAACTGCAATGCAATCAAACTGTAATTTTGCAGTCGGAGTGTAGTTGAGACGCAGTCTGTCTGTATTGATGCCATGTCATCATTAGAGCTTTCGAGATTATAGATAATAACTAGTAGCAACAGAAGAATTAGTGTCAAATTCAATAGATACCATACCTAGGAATCCTATCAATCCGTTGTCTAATCAATCTTTAGTCATAATCTCACAGTCTGTGCGACAAAAAGCACATGATTGATTACCCAACACATTTATTTCAGGGGGTATATTATGACGTCTTAATTCCAGGCAGTTTTCTGAATTGTTATAGTGCCATTTCTTTCTCTTTGTATAATGAGTAAAAGAGAGGCACTGATAGCAATTCAGAAAACTGCCTGGAATTAAGACGTCATAATATACCCCCAGGTCGCATATCACAATTTTATTTTGACTAGATAATTCAAGTCCATTGTTGACAACGGTCATCAACATAAGCGACTTACTGCGTTTTATACCAATGTCGAATATAATAGCCAGGTCGTTTAACGATTATTTACTAAAAATACACACTACAACATCCTTTACTTCATTATTATGTATACTACAACAGAGATTTTAATCTCTGTACTGCAATAGAATAGGTTAGGTTAAAATAGGTTCTTTCGTTCGTTCTTTCTAAACTTTTTTTAACAGCGTTTAATTTAATCGGTCTATAGACGAAAATCGAAATGATCTATACTAATATTATAAAGAGGAAAGAGGATGTTTGTTTGTTTGTATTGAATAGGCTTCGAAACTACTGAACCGATTTTGATGAAAGTTGGTATAGGGATAGTTCGAGACCAGGGGAAGGACATAGGGTACCTAATTTTCCTACGGAAAAAAATATAACGCAGGCGAAGTCGCGAGCGAAAAACTAGTTTTTTATAAGTTAGTTGTCAGACTCTAGTGATGTACCAGTATCTTCATTTTAAGTTTGCACATCTCGTCGTTTTATTTTGGCGCCATAATGCAATTGTCATTTCCAAAGATACAAATATACTATTCTATGCTACCAAACTAAGCAAAATTACGGATAGAAACAGTCCAAATACTAATAATTTTAACACGCACCGTGCTTATCAAACCAATAGTACTGAGACTACTAATGTAACACCTTGAACTACTCGTATATACAAACGCGTTTTTAGGGTGAGACCCTATTACTAAGACTCCGCTGTCCGTCTGTCTGTCCGTCCGTCCGTCTGTCTGTCACCAAACTGTATCTGATGAACCGTGATAGCTAGACAGTTGAAATTTTCACAGATGATGTATTTCTGTTGCCTTAACAACAAACACTAAAAACAGAATAAAATAAATATAACAAACCATAACTATACTTATAACATACTTACGTGATTTTTTGCCGTTTTTTGTTCGATGTTAATAACGGCAACAGGTAGGCGATTGAAATATTCACAGAATAGTAAAATAAAATAAATATTTAAGGGGGCTCCCATACAACAAACGTGATCTTATTGCCGTTTTTCTCGATATTGATAACGTCAACAGAAAAGTTATAACATAGTGTCTAACTAATGTTGTATAGATAATGGTACGGAACCCTTCGTGCGCGAGTCCCACTCGAACTTGACCGGTTTTTATCGTTCGTGGCAGCAATGCAACATAATTATGATCTTCTTGTACATACATTTCACACTGTGTCGGATGGCTACTTTATTCTATGATATAAATTATAACATACACATAACCTTCAGTTGCAATCGCAATATCGATTTATAGCGAGTTATATATTTATAATCAGGTCTACTCCTAGCTACCAGATCTAGCAACTCTAGGTCACGACCTCATAGGTCATACATTATATACATAATTATACCGGTCTGTATTGTCCGTCCATATTTTTAATATCAAAGTCATTCATCAGTTGTTGAATATGAAATTAAATGGGATTACCTTATAACAAGGGTAAAATTAATTAGGTTAGACCACAAAGTCCATTATATTTACTTTGTGTCTTGACGTTTATTTAAAATAGCATCATAAAGTAAGCATTTATTTTGTTTGTTAATATATATAAAATGAATAAAGATTATTATTATTTATGAATATTGTAATGTGGCTTTTGGTTGCATTGACTAAAAATGTCTGTAAGAATTTGAGACTATGGTATCGATTCTGGCATGATTCTCTAAACCTAAAACTAAATTTGACAACAGTCTCTCCTTGTCATTTTGTATAGAGTATGACAAGGATAGACTGTTGTCAAATTTAGTTTTAGGTTTAGAGAATCATGCCAGAATCGACACCTATGTATGAGTCTGAGGATCAAAACGCTGTTCTCTCTGAGGATCAAGACGGATCACTCTTTCGAGTGTTAGTCAGAGCGAGTGGAATTGTAACGTAATTTCATTTGTAACAACCGCCACCTTAATATTGTTCACAAAAACACAAAAAAAGAAATTCACCGTGCACGTTGATATCAATTCATACCTACATGCCGTAAAGAAAGAATAATCGCTTTTAAACTATTAAGCATCTATTAAGAGCTTTTTCTATGAAAATAGGCCCCTTGAGTGGTTTTCTGTGATTGAGACGTCTAGGCGCCTTAAGTAAAGTTACCGAAAACCGAATCGATTGAAACCGAATATTTGAGAGTTGAAAGAAGGCGAAAAGCCTTAGACCTCTCCAGCTCCAGCTCCAATTGAGAGCCACCTCTTCGTTTCTTCATTGCGATCGAAAGGTAACGAGGCAATTCATATTCACCAATCGTAACGGACGCGCATTAACGAGATATACAATAAACATGTATTACGTTTCTATATTATACTTTAACAATATCCTATTATCACTATCATAACATATTCGGAAGTTCGGAACAGACTTATACAGGTGGTCTTAAAATAGAATGCAAACATAACACATATGCAGGTACCTACTCTTAATTATGTTTATTCATACATAATGATTGCACTAATCCAATATTCAAAACGAAAATATCAGACCTTATTACCTTTAAGAAGTCTCTGCCAGATAACCTTATTTTCCAACTACCGCAATATCTACTTACATGTGGATAAATGGAAATATAATTAATAAACTGTTGTAAAAATGCAAATACAATGGCATGAAAATGAGACAAGCCCACACATGTTTTGTCGAAATTCGTTTCAAAATAATTTTACTGTATTATACAGTACAATTCAATTCCGAGCATAAAAAACTGAGGGTAATAAAATTAATGAAGTGTAAATCTTTATCATGCAGAAACATATTCGCAGAGAATATATGCTAATTATTTTCTCGTCAAAATATTAGATCCAGACAGACAGAACTGCTGATGGGAATCTTTTTCAAATTCCTTCGATGCAGAATTGCACAAGTGACATGAAACTTTCTGTCGAAAAAATCATAGTGGTACAACTTCAATCGGTACAACAAGTGGAACACTGTGGTAGTTATTAATTCTGTTAGGAAAGGATCACGTTTACAAAATCGCACAATCCAATGTACAATCTAATATACTACCTTTTTTTAGGTGGGGATTTCTTGTTACGGATTCAACAAGGGGCCGCGGCTGACGAGGCCGCCCCAAGATATGCCATTGGACTCGGGTATAAGCCCCATACCTGGCTAAAACCCCTCCAGATACTTCTACCTCCGTAGGGACACAATCGGGATCGGCGTTAGCCATTCCCCGATTGACAATCTAATATACCTAGATTGACTGAATCTTCATGACTTGCAAAGATACTGTAAAAACAACAACATTCGCTAGAACTAAACCATATTTTAAATATCAGCTCACCTTTAAGCAAGTTGATGTTGTCGTCGACCTCGCGCAGTAAGTGCATAAAGGTGGTCGCGAACAGCACCCCTCCACCGAAAGCCAGCAAGCCCATCACCAGCCGGTTGTTGGTCCGAATATTCCCGTCTCCCTTCTCCGTGAACCAGTCGAACTTGAATGATATGAGCATTGGTATCATCCCCACAGCCATGGATATCGCGAAGAGGCACGACATTGTCACAATTTTCGCTAACAGCGTATCTTCGACGTTGAACTGCGGGTCCATTGTTACGCTCATTGTAACGCCGATGATGCGGATTTCCTTTCTTTTTTTTATATTGGGTGTATTTAAATTGCGCGATGTATCGTTGTGGCCGTGAGTAGCGCGGTGCCCGTCGCTCCGTCCTCAACCGACTGAGCTTCCTGCGCTTGCGACTCGAGTAGGCGGACATGATAACCAATTTCATTAATGATAAAAACGACAAGTACACTTCTGTGTTTATGCGCGTTAGTACAGTTCAGCGTATTAACAAGTTGTACGGAATGTGGAATATTACGGTTTTGATTGCTAAGACGTTGAATACATTTATTATTACCTAATTCTATATTTATAAAGCCACCATAATAAGAATTTGTTGTTTTTTTAAGAGATATAACACCATATATAACTGACTGACTGGAACTGGACTGGTACTGGAATTTTGGAAATACAAACTCAAGGGAGTAAATAAGGTTTGGATCGGTCATAGAGGCCGAAACATTTCAAATGAACAAAACTTTTTACTCATATTGAAGAAATACCTACTTATTTTATGTATATTTGTCCTCGTTCCACCTTATTAAATTTTTGTTATGCGTTATGCTAAAAAAAGATAAAAAAGATGACTAATTCAGGCTTATAAAAAATTATAAATAGAAATTTTCAAAAGACAAGAAAAAATGTGTCAAACAAAACCATGGACTTTGTAACACCGGTTTTTAGGGTACACCGTAGCCAAATGGCAAACAACGAAACCCTTATAGATTCGTCATGTCTGTCTGTCTGTCTGTCCGTCCGTATGTCACAGCCACTTTTCTCCGAAACTATAAGAACTACACTGTTGAATCTTGGTAAGTAGATGTATTCTGTGAACCGCATTAAGATTTTCACACAAAAATAGAAAAAAAAAACAATAAATTTTGGGAGTTCTCCATACATAGAACTGAAACCGACGACGCGTTTAGCGCAGAGGTCGAGTGATCACCTACTGCGCAACGAGTCGCGGGTTCGATTCCCGTACGGGACAAATGTTTTGTATGGCCTACAGAAATTTGTTCCGGTCTGGGCGTATGTGCATGTGAAATTCTATGTTTGTAACTGCACCCACGACACAGGAGAAAATCCTAGTGTGGGGCGACGTTTTTTAAAAAAAAAAAAAAAAATTCTCAACAATCCCATACGTGTGGGGTATCTATGGATAGGTCTTCAAAAATTATATTGAGGTTTCTAATATCATTTTTTTCTAAACCGAATAGTTTGCGCGAGAGACACTTCCAAAGTGGTAAAATGTGTGTGTCCCCCCCCTGTAACTTCTAAAATAAACGAATGATAAAACTAAAAAATATGTATGATGTACATTACCCTGTAAACTTCCACCGAAAATTGGTTTGAACGAGATCTAGTAAGTAGTTTTTTAATACGTCATAAATCGTACGGAACCCTTCATGGGCGAGTCCGACTCGCACTTGGCCGGTTTTTCTTAAAATGCTAGGACGATCTTAATTGGCATGCTGTCACATTCTTTAAGTCCGCCTTCGTACCAAAATTATGTAAAACCAACCTCGATGTCCATCTTCTGCATAGTGAGGGTGTTTCGCGGTCTGGGTAACCCCAATTCTTCGAACCACCCTGGACAGCCCGGCCAGCTACGGGCCGGGTCTTAAGCTTCACGCCTGTGGGGTTATTACCCTAATCATGGGGGTAATACCCATACGGTTTATCGTGCGCATCAGGAGCCACCCAAACGCGCAGGTCACACCTACCTAGGGAGATCGGTCATAGAAGGTGGACTACAGAAGCTCGCTTTCTATCGTCCAACCGTCTGCATCGGAGAGGAGGGGCATTTGAGTCATTTTACCGCTCTCTCTCCGCTCCTTCAGTGTGATAACTTTCTCGTAGAAGGAGGCGACAGCCTCTCATTCCCTCTCACTAGCCAACATCTTACTGACGATGACTGGCAGCGAGAGGTCACTGCCACCCAACGCCAAGCGAAGCTCGCGACGTTGGATCTATTCTATACCTAGTCTGCCATAAGTTCTGACTTATATGACGCTATAAATATAAAAAGAAATACTATAACGGTAGCTCTATTATTTGATATCATTATGTTTTATATTCATTTCGATCTGACACACAGCTGTGTAAACATCAGGTGGGGTACCACAGAGAATCGAGTCGCAGTGATTGCGTTACACAAAATGTGACTTAAAAAAATGACGACCTCGAACAACAGGACACCAGCAGCTAGCAAAGCCGTCAGTGAGAATCCGGAGAAATCTGATCCGTTAGCAGAAAATCATAGCTATAGGGAGATGAAAATTTTCCCTAGGTCTATGCCTCGTATCATAAAACCGGCCAAGTGAGAGTCGGACTCGCGCACGAAGGGTTCCGTACCATTGACTAGATAAATTAACATTGGAGTTGAAAAATATGTTGTCCCACACATTCCACCTGCAAATGTAAGAAGCTTAGAGCTTATCGAATAAGTGTTAAGGTTTTTGGGGCTTAAGGAAGGAAACTCAACTTTATAATTTTAATTTATTTATTCCACTCAAACAACTCTCACAAACAAAACAGAAAACTCTCTCAGTAGGAACGGACGCCATTACATAAAACTCGCTTCTTTTTTTTTTTTTTTACAGACTACACTAGTGTTGGGGCACGCTCATAGTGATGTGACATTGCTACCACAACACCCTTCCTCAATGTAACATCACTTTTAAATAATAAACTATGACAGATTTACTATTACAAGCTTTAACAATTTACTATTAGAACAGTTTACAACAACACGTTTCAAACTTCAACTTACACAAGGACTTAGTACATATATCTGCCACCTGATTCTCACTCTCAATATACTTTAGTGTTACAATTTTATTTCTAACTTTATCTCTAATAAAATGGTATTTCAAGTCAATGTGTTTTAATCTCTTATGCTGCTCTGGGTTCTTTGCGATATGAATAGCTGACTGATTATCTTCAAAAATAACAATATTATTACATTTTAAATTAATTTCTACTAACAAATTTTTAATCCAGCATCCTTCAGAAATTCCTTTAGCTAGAGCTACATACTCAGCCTCGGTTGATGACTGCGCCACACACTGCTGCTTACTTGATGACCAAGAGACTGTGCAACCATATACCTGCATGATGTAACCTGATGTAGACTTGCGGTCGGCTTTATCCCCTGCCCAGTCTGCATCTGTATAGCCAACTAAACATTCATCACTCTCAGCCTTATAAATCAATTTCATACTCAAAGTCCCTTTAATATACCTCAATATCCTTTTCAAACCTCTCCACACATCTTCACTCGGGTTAGATTGGAACCTACTTAAATAGCTCAAGGCATAACATATATCTGGCCTTGTGCCTAGCATGGCGTACATTAGGCTACCTATAAGCATTCTACATCTCTTAGTTAATTCTACATCATTTATTTTATTCATCTCAATATTAACACTTGGTTCCATAGGTGTAGATACAGCCTTACAATTTTCCATATTATATTTAATTAACAATTCTCTTAAATATTCTTCTTGATCAATTTCTATAGTGTTTCCTCTCTTATATATATTTATGCCTAAGTATTTACATACTCCATTCATATCTTTCATGTCAAAATTACTCTTCAATACTTTCTTTATGTTTTCTATCTCTGTCTTACTCTCTGAAATCAATAAAATATCATCAACATATAGCAGAATATAAGACTTCAACTCTTGCTTGTAATATAAACAATAATCACACTTGCTCGAAACAAACCCTTCCTGAATCATTAATCTATTGAACCTCTCATTCCAATACCTTGGAGACTTCTTGAGTCCATACAAAGATTTTCTCAACAAAAGCACTTTACCGTCATTAATCATTCCTTTTGGCTTTTCTAAATAAACTTCCTCATCGATATCGCCATACAGAAATGCACTTCTTACGTCCATTTGCTCTATGTGCAAATTATATTTACTTGCTACAGACAGTAATATACGCAGTGTAGGTAACTTAGCAACTGGAGCATACAATTCGGAATGATCAAACTTGTTTTCTTGCTTAAAGCCTCTAGCCACTAGCCTCGCCTTATATACCAATTCATCATTATTCTTTTTCACTTTAAATACCCACTTGCTATCTATTTTCTTCTTTCCTTTAGGTAAATCTGTCTCTATCCACGTATTATTTCTTTTCAGGGCTTCTAACTCTTTGTTTACCGCATCTTGCCACTTCCTCCCATCCTTTCCATTTATTGCATCATCATAATTTAATTCCTTTTCTTCCTGCGCAAGCATTCCTACTTCATAATCACTCATCCAGCTTGGCTTTTTCAATTTTCTTCTACACCTCATATTCCCTTCCTTAAACCCTGCTTCATTTGTCTTCAACCGTTCCTCTTCCGAGTATTCCCCATCCTCATATTCACTACTTTCTTCTTGATTTACTGTTTCTTCTCTCTCATATTCTGTAACTGGTTGCTCTTCTCTTTTTCCCACATCTTCTACTCTCTCTCCTATTGTTTGAACTTCACTGTTAGTTGTCGTCACCCCTTCAGATATAGTCTGCTCTTCTCTTTCCTGAACATCTTCATCAACCTCACCCTTTCTCTATTTTCTTTTCTACTTCTTTGATCTCATCTAAACATAATTTTGACTCCTCTAAAAATATCACGTCTCTATATGTTTCAACATCTCTGTCATTTTCAAACCAAATCCTGTATCCCTTTGTATTGTCTCCATAGCTTACAAATTTTCCTAGTTTTCTTCTTCTTCCAAGTCAAAGAAGACTTTTGTCTTCTTTGACTTGGAATATGTACACACACGTCAGCTCCAAATGTTCTTAAATTATTAACATCAAAACTTTTCTTGTACAATAACTCATATGGGGTTTTACCTTTATGACTGCTTGAGCCTGTCCTGTTTATTGTGAATACAGCATTATGCACAGCTTCTCCCCAAAGTTCTTTGTTAGCTTTTGCAGATATCATCATAGTCCTAGCAGACTCGACAATGGTGCGCATCTCCCTCTCTATCCTGCCATTCTGCTCCGGAGTGTACGCTACAGTGACCTCATGAACAATCCCTTTCTGTTTAAATACTCTCTCTAAGTCCCTATTCTTAAACTCACCACCACCATCAGACCGAAACCTTTTAACTTTGCATTCAAATTCATTTTCAAACCGTTCCAAAAACTCTTCAATTCTTTCTTTCGTCTCATACTTATTTTTAAGAAAATATACATACCTGTAGTTACTGTAGTCGTCTTTCAACAATAAGAAGTATAAGGACCCTCCAACGGACCTCGTCTCCATAGGGCCGCACAAATCTCCATGCACCAACTCTCCTGGGCGGTCCGAGCGATGAACACTGTCAACAAAAGGTAACCTATGCTGCTTGCCTTGTATACAAGAAGTACATTGATCAGTCAGCCTATCATATGCTATATTATGTTTTAACAAAATTTCCTTTACATGTCTAAAATTTTGATGAGCCAGTCTTTTATGCCACCTCGACAAACTAAGTAATGCAGAACTATTTTCTTTATTATAATTACATTCAAATTTTAAATCCATTAAATACAAATTCCCACAACGTTTTGCTTGAGCTACACACTTTCCCTCACAAAGAAATTGACATTTATTTTCAGAACTTAATACAGTGTATCCATTATCAACGGCACTTATCAGTGAAAACAAATTTGCTTTTAAGTTTGGTACATACAACACATCATACATTACAGATGGAATATATTTGCAACCATTAAATGACATAAAATAAATATCTCCCTTTCCTACAACATCTAAAGTTTTACCGTCCCCAACTATTACCTTTTTATTAATAATACTATAATTTTGAAGCAAACTTTGGTTAAATGTCATATGTTCACTCGCTCCTGAATCCATTATAAATTCAAAAGAATTTACATTTACTGGCTCTTGGACTATGAACGCATTTTTATAACTATTTTTACTACTAGAACTATTACAATTTTTTGATATATGTCCAATCTTACTGCACTTGTAACATTTAACTTGATTGCACTCTACTGCCACATGGCCACATTTACCACAGTTGAAACATTTAATTTGCCTGCACTGCCTTTTAAAATGTCCACTTTTTCCGCACTGGTGACACTTTCGCTCGCTATCACTCACAGTTTTACTTTTACTAAAAAATGCTGATGTAGACGCCGACATTAACTCACTACTCCTCTCTTCTTCAATCAATAACCGGGATGTTAACTCCTTCAGAGTTTGTTGGTTATCTGGTACAGACTCCCATGCACTGACAAAATGTCTATATTTGTCAGGTAATGACATCAGTATTTTTGTAATCATCATTTTCTCTGACGGTGCCTCGTTCATGCTTCTCAATTGGTTAGCAATTTCTTCGATATTATTAATAAATTTCAACATGGGTTCCTCGAACGACATGTTAAAGAAACGTTGTTGTATGAGATGCACACTCACTTGGGATGATGGTTCATAAAGACATATTAAGCGGTCCCACATTTCTTTGCTTGTAGTACACGTTGATAAGTAGGACATGACTTGCTCATCAACGCGTGTCACTAAAATCTCTTGTGCTCTGTAATCTCTCTCGTGCCAAAGTTCCTGCTCCTTGGCATTCATTTTCTCCGCGTCACAGATTTCATTCCCGCTCACAATACTGTATAACTTCTTTGACCTTAGAACAATTGACAATTGAAATTTCCACGCCGGCCAATTTTTGCCATCTAACACTATAAATCTATTATCGACTCGACCTTCCATTTTTTTAAAAATTTTTCGCTTTTTGATTTTGCAAAACCTGCACGTCTGCAAAATTTATTTGACTTACACTCGCGCGTCTGGGCCCATAACCTGTTAAGGTTTTTGGGGCTTAAGGAAGGAAACTCAACTTTATAATTTTAATTTATTTATTCCACTCAAACAACTCTCACAAACAAAACAGAAAACTCTCAGTAGGAACGGACGCCATTACATAAAACTCGCTTCTTTTTTTTTTTTTTTACAGACTACACTAGTGTTGGGGCACGCTCATAGTGATGTGACATTGCTACCACAACAATAAGAACAGGGCAACTTTTGACTGGAGCCTTTCGTTACAAATGAACCATGAGAGCGAAGAAGTTTTTGCAGAGTCACGCAGACGGTGGCCCATAGACGTATATAATGGGGGGGAGGGGCGAGTAGACCGTGCCCACCCCAGGATTTTAAACTGCCGATTGATAATACTATGATGGACGCTAAAATACTTTTAAGTGTTGAAGAGAAATGTAACCGTCAAAACGATAGAATCTATGCACACAGCTCCCAAGAAGCTACAGGGATAATTCTGAAGGTCGAAAGAAGCCACCACCCAGCATTTGTGATGGTTTACTAGGGTGTGTCCTACGAAAGCGTGACCAAGCAAGGGGTGTAATCACGAGCAACTAAGCGATATTTTAGAGAAGGTAGTTAAGCCACTATGTAACACTGTGTTCGCTGGTAGACAATAGATATTTCAACAAGACTCAACACCAGCGCTGATTAGCCGTGAACTTAACGGATTTCATCGCCTCTAAAGATTGGCCCCTGCAAGTCCTGAACTTAATCCTTTGGATTATTGTTTAGGAATATTTGAATTCAACACTCCCATCATCCTGTATTTTATTGAATACAGCAAAACCTTAAGCCGCGTCCACACTATGCCGATCGACACGATCGCCTTTCAACCTGTTCGCATAACCTCAATATGCGAGTGCTAGTCGACCGACACATCGGTAAAAAGTCAATTTAAATACCTATTTTTAATATAATTTACCATTTAAAGTTGGTGACGTTTCGTTTGAAATAAGTGATTCAGAAGATATTGCAGTGGCGGCTGCTGCAATTATGATAGCAGTACAAACATTTTGTAGTTTTTATCTATTTTAGTAGTTGACTAAGTTTTGTAGTTACATCAGCTGTGAAACTAATTGACACCATTCGGCATAGTGTAGTATTGGAAGTATTCAGAGTACCATAACCATGTGCGTGTGCAACCAAAGACTGCATCGGAGCCCTTCAGTTTCGAAAAGGGTGCGTCCTTTTCGAAACTGTGGGGGGCACTTTGTCCCCCGTTGTTTTTAACGCTTATGGCTGGTTGGGTGGTGTCACCATAGGTGGTAATAAATTCTCGATTCTCCGCTATGCAGACGACCCCACACTGCTGGCTGCCAACAAGAACGAAATAGCACAGCTCTTGCATAGAATATATGCAAATATAGACGATCATTTTCCATTTGACATACTCGTATTTCGTTCAGTAAGTCGATAGAATACGCGAACACTAAAAGCGATGTACCAGTTTGAAAGTAAATCTATCGAGAATAGTTGGAATAGCATTCACCAACATTGCGTATCAGCCAAGGATCACACTTTTATTTTGATATGACCTCCATTTACCGGTACCGGGGGGTTATTGTCTAAGAAAAAATCTATCGCGATCGCTTATCGCCGCAGGCGCAGGGTCTTGTATTCACAGCGCAATGGCTGTCAAATTGAAGGCGATCGTGACAATTTTTTCTTAGACAATAACCCACCTGATCTATAACGTGTTAAACAGACATGCCTCTGCCTTCCACATGTGGAGTAATTGGGCAAACAGAACCCCTATTATAAGTTTAAAAATGTGGAAACGCTGCTATCGTGCTACCGTAAACTTTAAATTATGTTTGCACATTTCAAAACTACACTACTTAGCTACAGTAACAGTTGTGTAAACGAATGTCGAACATTTCGACATTTAGGTGCATACTCTAGAGATGTTAAGTTCCATCGTAATCAAACTATAAAATGTTAACACAAATGCATAGTTGTGTGATGGAGTTAGTCAGCAGAAATAGGTAAGATGTGGGTAAGATTGACGTCCCCGCGCCTTAGAGCATTAAGCCTATGGAGATGGTACGCAACAAATCGAAATAGGTATACATTTTTCTGCCACATTTTGCGAGAGGCGAGTGACTGACCCCAGCTAGGCCACAAAATAAAGGTGAGAGGGGCTCGCCATAGGCGAGCAGACGCTGACGAGGTCATGGAAGTGTCCGAAAGGGTTCCCATGGCCTTGTCCGGTGACGAGGCGTCCCTCCCCGGTGTGTCCTCCTCGTCTGATGACGGGGGGAATGCGGTGGTGATGGACGTGCTCGTGCCAAGGCGTATGTGAGGGGGCATCGTTGGGTTTTAGTCGGTAGGCCGCGGTTTCTGGATGGCACTCTGCCTTCAGTGGCCTTGGAGAGTCCGACATAACCCCGCGTTTTCCCAAGCGCGAGGTATGCGTAACGAATTTCCCAACGTTAAAAAAAAGGCCACAAAATAAAAACTGTGAAAAATAGATTGTTTGAGTATACCGCTATAATGTGTAGAGTTTGTCAGGAAGTTTCAGAATTTGTCGCAAAGGACAAACTCTGAAACTTGCCGACAAACTCTAGACATTATAACAACTTTGCTGCTGGTGAGCTCTGAAACGGTAGATCGACAAACTCTGAAACTTGTTTGACAAACTTCCTCCTTTCTATAAAGGGTAAATTTTGAGGTACCGGCAACCACGCAGGATTAGATAGCTAGCATCATTAACTACAACGTTTGTTCTACGACTTTTGATAATTCGTTAGATTTTTCTTTCATACTAAAATAAATATCTCTAGAATGTTTGTAGCTCTACGCGCGCAGCGCGCGAGCGTATCGTCTTCCGTCGTCGTTTATAAATGAAACATAGACATATCAATGTCACGACAGTGCAATAAAAACTTGAAAATTGATTTTTGTTCAATGTATTGAGTTATCTTTGTGAGTTATCTAAGGGGTGTAAGGGGTTCCGAATTTCATCTAACGGAACCCAAGTCAACCTCACCTGGATGCGGTGCACCCTGCTGTTCAACAGACGAGGCTCTGGCGCACCCCACCAACCCGCACTGGGCGAGCGTGGTGGGAGAAGGCCCAAAACCCCCCAAAAAGTATCGAACCAACCAAAGGCCCAAAGTGCCCGGCGGTCCCGGAGGCTGAGCCGGCGGTGATGGTCGTCGACCCGGCGCTGGGACCTGGGGTGCGAAGAGAGGGTGAGGACACGATGGTCCTTAAATCCGGCAACCTGCTCTATTTCCGGGAGGGCGAAGAACTGTCCCAAGGTGGTGTCGGGTTCATTGTCCACAAGTCTCTCGTGAACAACGTGGTACAGATAGGAAGTGTGACGAATAGGATGCGATGCGTACCTTATACTCAGAATTACCGAACGGTATTCGCTGAAGGTCATACAGGTCTACGCCCCGACCTCGACCCACCCCGACGAGCAAGTGGAAGCTATGTATAAGGATATTTCTCGGGCAATACATGCTTCCAAGACTCACTACACCGTTGTCATGGGAGACTTCAACACAAGGCTAGGCAAGCAGGGCGATAATGAGTTGAAAGTGGGGCAATTTGGAGCTGGAATCCGGAATTACTGAGGTCAAATGCTAGCCGACTACATGGAGAGAGAGGGACTTTATATGATGAACTCTTTCTTCGAAACGGCTGCATCGAAAGTGAACCTGGAAAAGTCCGGATGGAGTGACAAAAAATGAGATTGACTTTATCATGTCGACTAAGACCCGCATATTTAATGACGTCTCAGTGATCAATTCGTTTAACACGGGGAGCGATCACCGAATGGCGTGGTGCATTGAATCTTAACATAAAAGCGGAAAGGTATCGACTGGTGAAGTCTGCGCTCCGTCCCGAAGCCATCCAGATCCAAAACCCCGAGCGCTTTCAACTCGAATTGCAAAATCGCTTTGATTGCCTAGAGAACTGCACGGATGTGGACATTTATAATGACAGGGTTGTGGAAGCTGTCCTTACGGTGGGTGCAAAGTTTTTTCAAAAGTTGCAAACCCTGCCGTACTAAGCAAAGAAGTAAGATCTCGGAGCCGACAGCTAAGCTGATGAAGGAAAGGCGTGGAATGGGTCGGCAGTCTTCAGAAGATGCTCGTCGGCGACTCAACAAACAGATCTCTAAGTGTCTAATTCACGACATACGCCGATTTAATACGGAACGTATTAAAGAGGCCATCGAGCAGAACAAGGGCTCCAAAGTGTTCGCAAGAGATCTGTCACTCGGTCAGAGTCTGCTGACGAAACTGAAGACAGAGGACGGCAGAGTCGTTACATTATGGCCGAGATCGAACGCTTCTATGGACAGCTTTACGCAACATCACAGGCACCTGTTATTCAGGCTACAGACCCTAGAGCCAAATTGACCCGGCACTACACCGAAGACATCAGCCTGTACGAGATTAGTGTGGCTTTCAAAAAGATTAAAAACAACAAGGCACCGGGTGATGATGGAGTTATAGCCGAACTCCTAAAATCGGGTGGACTACCAGTCCGGAAAGCGCTGCAGCGGCTATTCAACTCCGTCATACACGAGGGCAAAACGCCTAAAGCATGGCACAGGGGCGTGGTGGCTCTTTTCTTCAAAAATGGCGACAGGGCCCAGTTGAAGAACTATAGACCCATCACGCTCCTGAGTCAAGCTGTTCTCGAGGGTCATCACGAATCGTCTCGCACGCAGGTTCGACGACTTCCAGCCTCCCGAACAAGCCGGATTCCGAAAAGGTTATAGTACCATAGACCACATCCATACGCTGCGGCAGGTTATACAGAAGACCGAGGAGTATAATCTGCCACTATGCTTGGCGTTTGTGGACTATGAGAAAGCTTTTAATTCTGTCGAGACCTGGGCCGTACTTAGATCACTCCAGAGGTGCCAAATAGACTATCGGTACATCCAAGTGTTGCAGTCATTGTACGAAAACGCCACCACGTCAGTCCGCCTTCAGGACCAAAACTCGAAACCATTACGACTTCAGCGCGGTGTGAGACAGGGTGACGTTATATCGCCGAAACTGTTCACAGCTGCGTTAGAGGATGTATCTAAGCTTTTGGACTGGAGGGGACTCAGCATCACCATAAACGGCGAGTACATCATGACTCACCTTCGTTTTGCTGATGATATCGTAGTCGTGGCTGAGACCGTGGAGGATCTAGGCACAATGTTTGAAGACCTCTGTAGAGTTTCCCAACAAGTGGGTCTTAAAATAAACATGGACAAGAGTAAAATAATGTCGAATTACCGTGTATTACCAACTCCTGTGAATGTTGGAGGCTCTACGCTGGAAGTTGTTGACGAATATGTTTACCTGGGGCAAATAGCTCAGTAAGTCCAACTTCCAAAAGAGGTAAATCGACGAATCCAACTCGGCTGAACACAGGCGCGGATCCAGCCCTCAAAAAAGGTTGTGGTCAGAGATAGAACACAGCCACCCGAAAATCGGCCAAGTGCGAGTCGGAGTATGAACTCACTCATGATCGATAGACGGACAAAGGACATGTTTACAAAACATATTATGCCCCTGACCAAGATTTTTTTTTTGGTATTGAATACAATATTATCAGCCTTTTTTTTTTTTTTTTCGAGGGAAATGCGTGACCGCACCGTACTCGCCGTTGGCTAGACGACGAGCGTGTGTGGGGCTCTCCCGGCAGAGTGCCGGGCCTACCCACTAAACCCCCGGTGTTCTCCCTGCCCTTATGGGCGCGCGTGATAGGGTCCACACTGCGACTACCACTATCGACACAATATTATCAGCCTATCGATCTCAATAGACTGTAAAAGTGTGACATCAAAGTCTATTAGGGTTGTGGGCATGCCCATCGTGCCCACAACGGTGGATCCGCGCTTGGCTGAACAGCGTTCGGGAAGCTACGCAGCATATTCTCGGCCCATCTACCGCAGTGTCTCAAGACGAGTCTTCAATTCGTGCGTGTTGCCAGTGATGACATACGGAACTGAGACGTGACCGCTTACAATGGGTCTCTGTTCAAGCAGGTTTCATAGGTACTATAATTTATGACACATTCCAAAAGATGATTACGTTGTCAATTTAGTGAAGGATGTCACTTTTTGAGTTACTAATATTTTATCGTGTGTAATTTAATGTATGACATTTTGCAAAAAATTATAATTGAGTTTATTCCTGTCTCACTTATTATTGTCAGCAACATTTTGTGGTCCAATCGAGCCGGATCGTGAGTAAATTGAGAAATTCTATCGGAAAGTTGCGTGTGAATAATAGTGGGATTGAGTTGTCATTGAGGTATGGTTGAGTAGTTATTTCATTGTCGAAAGAACACTATGAGCATTAAATAGAGAAGTTAATATCACGTTATTGTTACAAATCTGCAAATTTGATTACAAATCATGGAGGACATCGTATCAGAGCAACATAATTATCTATCATTAATTACAAAAATGGGAGTGAATCTAAAGAAGACCCCTAAGAGTAGACTGACAAAAGGATACATTCAAACGAGAATTGAGACGTTGACTGAATATTCGGAGCAATTTAAAGAAACTCATTATAAAATTACGAAACTGTCAACTAGCAAGGAAAGATCAGAGCATATTTATTTTACACAAGACGTATTCTATCAAGGACAAGAGCAATACATAGAAATAAAATCAGAGATGCAAGACATTTTAGAATCGTTAACCGTGGATCCGTCAAACGACATCTCAAGTGCGAAACATCAAAAGCAAGAAATTAAATTGCCTAAAATAAACATTCCACAGTTTGACGGAAACTATCAAGATTGGAGTACTTTCAAGGATCTGTACATATCGTTAATTCACGAAAACAATTCGCTAAGTTTAGTTCAAAAGTTACACTATCTGAAAAGCAGTATATCTGGAGAGGCAGAACAATTATTGAAACATATTAATATAACTGACAAAAATTATGAGATAGCTTGGACGACATTATCTAAACTATACAATAATAAACGAGTCATTGTGAATTCAATATTAACTAGATTGATGAGTCAAAGGAAACTAAATACGGGATCATCAAAGGGTATAAAAGACATGTTGGATACTACAATGAAATGCCTCAACAATTTAAAAACAAATGATGTAGATATATCGAGTTGGGATATTTTAATAATTCATTCAATGGTTCACAAATTAGATGAAGAGTCACATAAATGTTGGGAAGAAGAGATCGGATCTTTATCAATTGAGATTTTACCAACACTAGAGCAATTCACACAATTTTAGAGACGAGATTCCGAGTTTTGGAAATGATACAACCTAACACGTCATTTAGAGATCGTGTTTGCAATAAACCAAGATCGTTCGTAACTACAACCGTTCCCCATATCATAAAATGTGCAATATGTAATGAGAATCACTTACTTACATCTTGTAAAAAATACAATAATATGAGTGTACAAGATAGAGTTCAATTCATCCAAAAGCAATCATTATGCTTTAATTCTTTGTCATCGAAACATAGCGCATTTTATTGTAAGAGTCGATATTCATGTCAGCATTGTCATAAGAGACATCATTCAACTTTACACTTTGACAACAAGGAAGGAAACAATTACAGTCCACAACCTAGTACAAGCAGAGAGACAAATGACAGCAATACTGAACATGTATCGAATAAAGTTGTTCGCTCACATTTGATAACACAAGGTCATAATGCACTAATGGCGACGGCACTATTCAATGTGGAGACTGGGAAAGGATTACAGCTAATTCGAGCTTTGATTGACCCATGTTCACAAGAGTCGTTCATAAGCGAATCTACAGCACAGCGACTACAGCTATGTCGAAAATCTGTAAGCGGGCAAGTTATAGGTGTAGATCAGATGTCAGCGAGAATAAACTATGTAACTGAGTTGAAACTACATTCAAGAGTGAATCATAATTTTAATATTCTATGCAAGGCTTATGTAATTAAACATGTAACAGATATTTTACCTGCTGAGAAGGTGAATTTCGAGTCGTGGCTTCATTTGAAAAATTTGATATTAGCGGATCTCACCTATAACAAACCGGGACAGATTGACATATTGCTTGGAGTAAACATCTATACCGAAATACTGATGAATGGAGTCATAAAGGGAGAGCCAGGTGCCCCAATTGGGCAACAGACTCAATTTGGTTGGATTATTTCTGGAGGAGCAGGCCATCTTCATAACAAAGCGGGTATCGTAAGCATGCATTTAAATATGAATTTGGAGAAACTATTACAGCAATTTTGAGAGACTGAGGCATTAGAGTCCGAGGAAAGCGACAGCCTCACCCCGCTAGAGACTCGAGCTGAAGAGACATATAACCGAACTTTGAGTAGAGATGACACTGGGAGATATATACTTGCTTTGCCATTCAAGCGAAATACACCTGTTATTCCACAGAATTCAAGAGAAATCGCTTCAAGGAACTTACATTATTTAGAGAAACAATTAGCCAAGAATGATAAATTACGAATAGAATACAAGGTCCTGGAAGAGTATATTACGCTTAAACATATGGAGACCGTGCCGCCTAATGAACTTAAAAATGAGAAAAGCGTCTATTTACCTCACCATGCGGTTGTACGAGAAGATCAAGATACAACAAAAGTTCGTGTCGTGTACAATGCTTCAAAGAAGGGAGCAAACGGAGTATCCTTAAATGAAGAACTATTGATCGGCCCTAAAATTCAAGGCGAGTTAGTAGATATATTGTTACGTTGGAGAATACACAAAATATGCTTTGTAGCAGATATTGTTAAAATGTACCGACAAATTCTTGTGAGACGCGAAGATATTGACTATCAACGAATATTATTTAGATTTAATACTGATGAGCCAGTTCAAGAATACAGATTATTGACTGTTACTTTTGGTACAGCATGTGCACCATACCTTGCAATAAAAACTTTAAAACAGGTAACAAAGGATGAAAACTTTGGAGAGGACTATAGATAGATCTCCAGAAGAAATTGACAGCAATGTTGAAAAACGGAGGTTTTGAGTTACAAAAATGGTCGTCGAACAGTGAGGAATTTTTAAACGAGATAAGCCCAAATGATCGAGATGAAAACCAAGAGGTATACCTAAATAAAAAAGAGAATATTAAAACCCTGGGAGTGGCATGGAATACAAAAACAGATGAGTTGAGCATTAATTATGAAATAAAAGATTTAAGAGGAAAACCTATAACGAAAAGAAATGTTTTAATGGTAATCGCTTCAATATTTGATCCAATGGGATGGCTTGCCCCAACGACCATTATATCGAAGATCTTTTTACAAAAGTTGTGGAAAACTAAAATCGCATGGGATGACGAATTACCTTTAGAGTACCAACAAGAATGGGAAAAATTTAATACTGCAATTCAAAATGTCTCCGAGATCAAAATACCGAGATGGATTGGTACTACAGCGGAATGTGGTATAGAATTGCACGGATTTTTTTTATTTTTTTTTAATGGATGGCCCGGCAAATGACCTCCTCCCGCCTGATGTTAAGCGGTGAAAGAGGCCCAAATGAGTTGACAGATAGAGTAGGGACGACATCCACTCTCCTACCTGCCCGCCCCTTGCCGGCCCAAAAGATGCTTTTTCACGCCTCTTTTGAAGGAACCCATGTTGTAGGATGGAGGAAACACGTGCGCAGGTAGAGAATTCCAAGTGTGGGATGAACGACAGAAGAAGGAATCTTGGAATTTCTTGGTACGGTGTGAAAAGGAGGACACAGTGTACGGATGACTCCGAAGGCCCTTACGCGTGTTTCTGTTAAGGAATGGAGAGGGAGGGATAAGGTTAAAGAGCTCCTCAGAGCATTCCCCATGGAACATTCGGTAAAAGGCGCTAAGAGAGGCGATGTCACGACGAAGTTGTAGAGGCTCGAGGCTTTTCTGATGCCTCGTCTATGGCATACAGTGCAGTGGTCTATGTAAGAGTCATACACAATGATGGTAAAATTGAGACATCGTTATTAATGACAAAAACTAAAGTAGCGCCAATCAAACAGTTATCATTGCCAAGATTAGAGCTTTGTGGTGCTATTATGCTGAGCAAATTATTGAAAAAAGTGGCTTTGGCGTTAAGGATCGATGTTGCCAATACATTTGCATGGTCTGATTCGGAAATCACATTAGCTTGGATTAGAGGAGACCCTCAAAGATGGAAAACATATGTAAGAAACAGAGTATTACAAATTCACGAGACAATCAAAACGAAATGGAATTATGTCGGAACGAAAGAAAATCCCGCTGATCTACCTACAAGAGGGATCATTCCTTCAAAATTAAAGGAACATATTCTTTGGTAGGAAGGACCATCTTTTTTACGAGAACGAGCCATACTGCCACCAGTAAGAGATGTAATTTTAGAACTGTGTGAATCTCAGACTTGCGCCTTACCTAGTTTTACAGAGTCTGAAAATAATGAGAGCATTTTGGAACTATTCAAAAGGTATTCATCTCTATCGAAGCTTTTGAGAGTTGTGGCTTGGATCCGAAGATGGTTGCGAGCAAGCGCAAATTAAGAGGCTAAATGTGCAAGGAGTATTTGTCACATATAAAGAAAGAGTGGAGGCACTTCATTGTTGTATTAAACTTTCACAAAGAGTAGAATTTTCAGAAGAGATTGAGCAACTAAAACTTGGAAAACCTCTAAAACGACAAAGTAGAGTAGCATCATTATTGCCTTTTCTTGATAATCAAAATTTATTGAGGGTCGGAGGTCGGTTAAAACATGCTACAGTAGAGTTTGATATACAACATCCTATAATAATGTCAAAAAGAAATGTTCTTTTGTCTTTGTTGTTACAAGAAGCTCATTCAAAGACCCTACATGGCGGTCCATTAATGATGATTTCTTACTTGCGTCGTAAATACTGGTTAATCGATGCACTAAATACAGTCAAGAAATTTGTTCAAAATTGTATGACCTGTGCGAGACATAAAGCTATAAATAGAAACCAGTTAATGGGTGCGTTGCCAGAGTGCAGATTTAAGCCTGGTAGACCGTTTTTGACGAGTGGAGTCGATTTTGCTGGCCCTATCAACGTAAGATTGAGTAAAGGCCGTGGAACGAAATCCTATAAGGGTTATATTGCATTGTTTATTTGCATGGTAACAAAGGCAGTTCATATTGAACTCGTTAGTGGTATGACGACTTCCGCATTCTTAGCGGCCTACAGACGATTCATTTAACGAAGAGGACTATGTAAAGAGATGTGGAGTGACAATGGAACTACGTTTGTCGCCGCAAGCAAAGTAAATTTACAAATGTGGAAACAAGGTAGATCGTGTTTACCAAAGGGGTTGGTATTTTTATTAGATAAAGAAGGAACAAAATGGAAATTCATTCCACCTGGAGCGCCTAATTTCGGAGGCTTATGGGAAGCCGGAGTCAAGTCGATAAAATTTCACCTGAAACGTACTATCGGTGACTCCACATTGACATTTGAAGAGTTATACACATTGCTTGCGCAAATCGAAGCATGTCTTAACTCGAGACCATTGTCACCAATCAGTAATCACCCTAATGATCTTGATCCATTAACTCCTGCTCATTTTTTAATTGGAGAGCCTTCGGTCACTATTCCGGAAAAGGATTATACAAACGTTTCGATGCACAGTGTTACCCGTTGGCACAGATAATATAATACTACGTTGGCAACTTATTCAAAAAATGATGCATTCTTTTTGGAAAAAGTGGCAGTCTGAGTATTTGAGCAGGTTACAAACTCGACCAAAATGGTCAACATTTCAACCGGAATTCGAAATTGGTGATCTAGTACTTTTAAAGGATCAACGTTATCCACCAAGCAAATGGATTTTAGGTCGTATCATATCGAAACATCCTGGTCAAGATGGTTTGACAGTTTATGATGTACGAACAATTTCAGGAATTTTTACGCGCACAGTCACAAAGCTATGCGCCCTTCCTAATAATACAAGGAATTAATCAATTTTTCGGCGGGGAGTATGTTCAAGCAGGTTTCATAGGTACTATAATTTATGACACATTCCAAAAGATGATTACGTTGTCAATTTAGTGAAGGATGTCACTTTTTGAGTTACTAATATTTTATCGTGTGTAATTTAATGTATGACATTTTGCAAAAAAATATAATTGAGTTTATTCCTGTCTCACTTATTATTGTCAGCAACGGTCTCATAAGAAGGCTCAAAGACACTCAAAGGGCAATGGAGAGGACTATGCTCGGGGTTTCTCTACGTGATCACATCAAAAATGATGAGATCCGTAGAAGAACTAGAGTTACCGACATAGCCCAATGAATTGCAAACCTTAAGTGGCAGTGGGCAGGACACATCGCTCGTAGGACTGAAGGCCGATGGGGCGGAAAGGTCCTCGAGTGGGCCGCGTACCGGGAGACGCAGTGTTGGTAGGCCCCCCACAAGGTGGACCGACGTTCTGGTGAAGATCGCGGGAAACCGCTGGATGCGGGAGGCGCAGGACCGATCGGTATGGAGATCCGTGGGGGAGGCCTATGTCCAACAGTGGGCGTCTCTTGGCTGAAATGATGATGATTGAGTTATCTTAAAACTCGTAAAACAAAAGTTGTTCAAAAGACAATTTTATTAGTTCTGCTACTCACCGCCGTGGCGCTTTTAAAATTGCCATACAAACTCCTCGATTCGGATTTCGATTCGATTTTCGATTCTCCTGCGTGTTAGCCCCACTCTGGTCCGATTTGATTTAGCGCGATATCAGTGGGGCTAGCACGCAGGAGAATCGAAAATCAAATCGAAATCCGAATCGAGGAGTTTGTATGGCAATTTTATTAGTTCTGCTAATAAAATTGCTATACAAACTCCTCGATTCGGATTTCGAATCGATTTTCGATTCTCCTGCGTGCTAGCCCCACTGATGATTTCGCGCTATCTTTAACGGAACGGCAAATAGACGCGCTCACGTCACTCAAATGAAAACATAACCTTTACGTGTTTTGGTGATTTTTTTATTTTCGTACGTTCGTGGAATATTTGGAAAATAAAATATATCAGCAACTATTGCAAACCCTTATATATACAATTGACTCAGATTGCGATGATGATTTCATGCCATATATCATGTATTCGCAAAATGAAAGCAGCAGAGGCGCGTTCAGGGCCTTCGCGCGAAGTACAACTTTTCGCTCTAACCCCGTTCAATGCCTTCGAGCGTGACAACCGGGTGAAACAACCGGCCGTTCAAGACCTTTGAGTGTCGGCGCGAGTTACAACCGAACAACCATCGAATTTGATGGTTGTAAAACGCTCTGACGTTTATTACTGAAATACTCTTACGTGATTGGATGATATTGGCGGCCATATTCTATAATGTCATCTAGAAAGAGAGAGAAATAAAACATCATGTGAAAGAGGGAGATAAAGATTTGGTTACTGCAATCCGTTCAACGCCTTTGAGCGAGTTAAAAAACAACCGGACAACTACACCCAGAGGCGCTGAACGCGCCTCAGATAAAATTGCTTCTTGATAGTTTTCGCTGCTGCTGAGGCGCGTTCAGCGCCTCTAGGTGTAGTTGTCCGGTTGTTTTTTAACTCGCTCAAAGGCGTTGAACGGATTGCAGCAACCAAATCTTTTATCTACAACCATTTTCGTTTTACAGCGAGCGTTTTAGTCGAGCGTTTTACAACCATCGAATTTGATGGTTGTAAAACGCTCTGACGTTTATAACTGAAATACTCTTACGTGATTGGATGATATTGGCGGCCATATTTTATAATGTCATCTACTAGAAAGAGAGAGAAATAAAAAATCATGTGAAAGAGGGAGATAAGAGATTTGGTTGCTGCAATCCGTTCAACGCCTTTGAGCGAGTTAAAAAACAACCGGACAACTACACCCAGAGGCGCTGAACGCGCCTCTGATAAGCATTTTTAGCCATAAATATCAACATTTTTAGCATCTCTGCGTTTCATTAGCCGGTGATGCTAGTTTTTCTTGCTGGTTGTCATGCGTTTCATTTAAGCATTTTTGACACGAAATGCTAGCATCAAATACCCATGTTAGTAGATGGGTCCTCTGATACCACTTTTTGACAGCTTTCAAATTTGACATTTGGAATCTTTTTTTCATGAATCAAAAAGGATTTTCAGCGAATTAAAAGAATTTCTTGAAAGATATTTATAGTATTAGCTAATTCTGATTTATATTATTAAAAATGTTAAGTGGCTGGACTAATTAAGTGAGGTGTCAAAATTCAGTATGAAAAATCAGTATCTTGCGTTTCATTTGTAACAATTAGCGCGGCTAAAATGTCAACATTTCTTATAAGAGACGCAAAACGAGGCTAACATCAGATGTTAGCCTCAGAAAGTAGCAGTGCTTTATCTGGAACGCAGGGATTGAGCTGCGTTCAGAACCTACGCTCGAGTGCACTCCGAGTGCACCCTGACAGCAACCGACCCGTTCAGAGCCTCGGGGTAAAAAACGCTCTGACAGGCGGTTAGTACACTCTGTGCCCGTTCAGAAGCTTCGAGTGATGCAACCAAACAACCGACTCGAGCGTAGGGTGAAAAACACTCTGACAGATTTTATGTCAAAGTCGATGTCAAAAATAGGCTAATTATTTATTATTTTATTAAATAACACTACTTTGAACTCTTTTAAGCCTAATACAAGGGAAATATAGTGATTTTTATGTATTGTAATTATTTTTAAGCAGAAAAATGGATATTGACTGTTAATTTCATAGTAAGGATTAGTAATATTTTGCCCTTTGCTTGATCTTGATCAGCAAGATACAAACTAAAAAAAAAGATTGCAACCGACCCGTTCTGAACCTCGGAGCGAGTGTGAAAAACACTCTCGGTTGCATTACTCTGACCCTCGGAACGCAACTCTGTAAGCGCAAAGATGGCGGCGATGGCGATGGAAATGTCAACGATGACTATCGTAGACGCGATAACGGTTCTACGGACCACGTTCGTGAGCGCTAAAATCGATTTTATTGTTCAACGAAGCGCAGAGCTGCGTTCAGAACCTACGCTCGAGTGCACTCCGAGTGCACTCTGACAGCAACCGACCCGTTCAGAGCCTCGGGGTAAAAAACGCTCTGACGGACGGTTAGTACACTCTGTGCCCGTTCAGAAGCTTCGAGTGATGCAACCAAACAACCAACTCGAGCGTAGAGTGAAAAACACTCTGACAGATTTTATGTCAAAGTCGATGTCAAAAATACGCTAATTATTTATTATTTTATTAAATAACACTACTTTGAACTCTTTTAAGTCTAACACAAGGGAAATATAGTGATTTTTATGTGTTGTAATTATTTTTAAGCAGAGAAATGGATATTGACTGTTAATTTCATAGTAAGGATTAATAATATTTTGTCCTTTGCTTGATCTTGATCGGCAAGATACAAACTAAAAAAAAAGATAGCAACCGACCTGTTCTGAACCTCGGAGCGAGTGTGAAAATCACTCTCGGTTGCATTACTCTGACCCTCGGAACGCAACTCTGGGTATAATCTACCTGCTTACGTGAGTAATGTTTGCGGAGCCTGCCCCCGTAGCACGTCCACCAAAACACGATATGATAAAGCGATTTATCGCGGTGAACTGTCAAATTACGACGAAACCCTATTGTCTTTTGACAGTTCACCGCGATAGACTGCTTTATCATATCGTGTTTTGGTTGACGTGCTAGGGGGGCTGGACTACGGTTTGACAGCTGTAATAATTTCTATTAACCACAATAGACTCTATTCCCATTTTCCATTTAAGCGTCACCATTTTGTCAGGCTAACATCAAATGTTCACCATGTTTTGCGTGTCTTCTAAGAAATGTTAACATTTTAACTGCGCTATTTTTCACAAAGGGAACCTAACCTAAAAATCAAGATACTTATTGTTTAAATGGAACGCATTAGTCATTACGTTCACATACGATGTTAACCCTTCTAGCGTGAAAAGCTAATGAAACACGATGATGCTAAAATTTAATGTAAAAAACCTTTTTAAAAACAAGCTTTTATTTTAATGCGCTAAAAATAAAAAATAAACTTTTACACTAAAACTTTTACTTATTATAACGTCATTTCACATTTGACACAATTTATATGACATAAAAGCTTGTTGCGAGATTTACTTGTGTGTAGTAAGTAACTTAAAAGTACTTAAAAGAGTACTTTTAAGTACCTACTCGTATTTACGTTGTTTGAAAATTGTAATGTATAAAATTATTCACATCAAATTATTTAATTTACTTGTTTATCTACAAAAGTAAATCTCTGGACAAGCTTTTATGTCATATAAATTGTGTCAAATGTGAAATGACGTTATAATAAGTAAAAGTTTTAGTGTCAAATGTGAAATGACGTTATAAGTAAAGGTTTTAGTGTAAAAGTTTATTTTTTATTTTTAGCGCATTAAAACCGCACACCGCTACAAAGCTTGTTTTTAAAAAGGTTTTTTAACATTTTTATTTTTTACTTTTTAGTTATCACTGGACAAGTTTCTCAGTCTGTTCATCTCATTCAACACATATATTGTTGCAAGGTCGTTTGCCGGAACGTCTATACAGACTTTCAGCTCAATCGGTTAAAAATATCTACTTCAAAATTGATTTTTTAAATTAAATAGTACGCCATATTGGATAAATAGTGACACCACTTTATTGTTAAAGTTATTCTTAGCAAGACCTTTTATTTGAAACCCATATTTTAGGAGTGCATTAAAATAATTGGTCCGCCATCTTGGGTATGCCGCCATCTTGGATTTAGAATGACGTTACACAGTTAACCGTGCATTTTCATCCAAACTGTGTGTGTATACAAAATTTTAGCTCAATCGGATAAAGATATCTACTTCAAAATTGATTTTCAAGCTTTAGAAGTCCGCCATATTGGATTAATAGTGACGTCACATTATTTTTCGAGTTACTCTTAGCAAGACCTTTTGTTTGATACCCATATTGTAGGGGTGTATTAAAAATAATTGGTCCGCCATCTTGGGTATGCCGCCATCTTGGATTTAGAATGACGTCACATAGTCAACCATGCATTGGTGTCAATTCTGTTGGCATTTGTTGGAATAGACTAAACTAAATTTAGTTTTAGTGCTGTCAAATCGTGTTTTTTGTTCGAAAATTTTAACTGAAAACACAATTTGACAGCACCAAAACTAAATTTAGTTTAGTTTAATCGAATTAGTGCCAACAGAATTGCCACCACTGTCATCCAAACTAAACGTGTATACAAAATTTCACTCAATCGGTCAAAGATATCTGCTTCAAAATTGAATTGCAAGATTTCACCCGAACATACATACTTACATACATTGCAAATTAAATAAAAGCTTGTAAAAATGTTGAAAATGCTGCGAATCTACGCTCAAATTAACTTTTCGTGCTGATTTCCTGTGTTCCATTAGAACATTTTTTAAAGAAAAGTTAGCATCCAATAGGCTGTTGGAGGTGCGTTCCGACCTCTCAGTAGCCTGGGTAACCAGTGTTGTCACATGTACCAACTTTTTGGTAGCCTCCGTCCTACCTATCTACCACCCTGGGCCTCAAATCTACCTATTCTACAAAATATTAATATTGTGAACAATTCTAGACGTGTGTAACAAAATGTTACTTATTAACAATCGAATTAAGCAGGGGGGCTACCGCCTAACTCATTGCGATCACTCGCTATCGCTTACGTGACATTAGAACAATAGTTCTAATGTCACTTGTGACGTTAAAACTATTGTTCTATTGTCACGATAACGATAGCGAGTGATCGCTTTGAGTTAGGCGGTACGTCCTCTGGTCCTGTATCAGCGCTAAAAACGGAACGCGTTAAGTAAATAACACATATACATCGGTAAAATAAACATTGATAGCTGTCACAGCTAACTGACTGACACTTGACAGTCTCGCTCGCTTGGCATCAGTGTGTACGGTCGCGGTCAGAAAATGTTTACCACCATAAGGATCACAATTGCATGCACACATTTAGGTCACAAGTTCTAAATGTCTATTTCATAATAATTTAATGGACCATAGATTATCTTTTTTCTAATGATATGACAACCAATCGCTCTAGAACATGGTCTGACTACTATCAATGTTGGATATATTTAAAAAAAAAACTCCGCCCACAATAAGATTTTCTCCTGTATCGTGGGTGCAATTACAAGATTGAATCTCACATGCACATACGCCCAGACCGGGACGAATTTCTGTAGGCCATACAAAATATCTGTCCCGTACGGAAATCGAACCCGCGACCCGTTGCGCAGTAGGCGATGACTAACCGTGTTGTCAAAAAAATATAGAAAACGTTTTTGGAAAGAACTAATATTTAAGTTTTTTAACTAAGAATATGAAGAAATAATAAAATGAAAACTACAAAAATCTTTATTTAATATCTAGTATAACCTCCCTCCGCAGCTATGGCGGCACGTAGCACAGTGTGATCTAAGAGCATAAAGGTTTCTTTTATTTTGATAGTCCTAGAGCTGAACCAAAAGCCGCCATACATTTTTAATAGGGTTTAAATCAGCAAACCGAGCGGGACATTGAATGGGACGAATGTCACGGTGCAGGTTGAACCACGCCATAGCACGGGCCGTGTGTATCCGTGCATTAACTTGAACGTAAGTAATGTGTGGAAATTCTGATGCAGGATACACTACGCGCACAGTAGGCAGCATCACTTCTCCTAAAGCGACACATAATTTTGGCAGTACCTAGCCAGTTCTCCAACGCTCTGCGATGCCGTCGACGCTTATCCACCCCCTTAAGTTTACTGTTATGCGACCTGACTAGTTTTGAGGCACGATATGAGCTTCATCATACCGAGTTCTATTATAGCGCCATAAGGTTAATCTTTCGATCTGGCTTCATTTAAAAGTTTTTTCTTCGGTAAATATTGTATTCGACTAATCAAAATCAAGATGTCGCGCAGAGTTAAATCGGGCTGTTTTGTGGTGAGGTTTCAGCTCCACTTTAACAGCATGGTGTCTGTGTAGTCCAGCACTGTGCAAAGCTCGTCCGCTCGTCCGAGCACTCGCATCATATAAAGCAGCAAAATAACTAGTTGGTGTGAAACCGTTCTTTTCGTAACGACGAATCATTTTTGTAATCAGTAAAATTTTGCTCTTGTCCAATCGACGTCCAATCATTTTTGCTAAATGTCATGTCAACAAATAAAGAAATGAGTTTCATAATCAAAAAGTGATAAATAATTCTCTGTCTTTCTCGATGCGTCATTTTGCATAATAACTTTTGAAAGGTAATAAGTAACTTGATATGACATTTTAGACTTAAGTGAAAAAAGTGTTAAAGAATCTAATTTCAAAACTGGTAAACATATTCTGACCGCGACCGTACCCCGTATTATCCATATCGACTTCATTGTCCCGGTTTTCCATTTAAGCATCACCATTTTTTCACGCATACATCAAATGTTTACCATGTTTTACGTTTCTTTAAAGAAATGTTAACATTTTTAACCGCGCTATTTTTCACAAAGGAAACCTAACCTTAAAATCATGATATTATTCAAATGGAACGCATTACGTTACTATTCGATGCTAATCCTGCTGGCGTCAAAGTTGAAAATGCTGCAAATCTGTGCTTACATGGAACGCGCCTTATATTTCACAGCTTTTTCTTTGGAAAAAGTAAGTATACTGTTGATGTTGTAATTATTTGTATTAATTAATCTTTAATCATGAATGAGCAATAAACAACAATTTTAAATACTTTATAATGAGCATTTTAAATTTTATTATTAAAAATGTACTGACCTAGTGGTAGCTCTTATCTACCTATTTTGCATTTCGAATTCTACTAATTTTTGCAACCTGTTCTACCATTTTGGCAAAATTGTATGTATAGACAACACTGTGGGTAACTGAAATGGTCATGCATAGCTGGGTGGAACGCACTTTATTACAAGAAGCGTTGCCAGAAGGTTACTTTAGAGCACTCAAGGTTACCTCGAGGTTACTTGAGACTAAAGGTTACTTTTCTAGCTTTCATTTCTTTCGTATAGGTACAAAGATTATGTAAAATGAACCGCATTGTTTCACGTGAAGTGCAATCAGTATAGTTATCACAGATTAAAAAGAAAATATTAATAAATATGTTACCAAAGAAGAGCCGATTTCAGGTACTTATATGAAAAAAATTGAGAGTTATGGGCTAACTAACCTCGTTTTTATTTGTTTTTTTTTTAAGTAAACATGAATTTCAGGGAGCACGCAACAATTTTTTTGTGTAAATTACATCGGTGTAAGTTGTCACTGATATAAAAATTAAAAAGGTTAGGTACTTTTCCAAGAAAAGGTTTCTTTTCTACCGACTAATGGTAACTTTTGGATGGTGTGCTTTGGCAACACTGATTACAAACAAGTCACAGATGAGAAAGGCCCTGTTCCGTTTCGAGATTACACTACTCACAGTACTCAGACTGCTCACGCCCGCCCGGACCGAATCAATAGACGCGATAATGATACCAATGGCATGCTATCGTCTCGAAAGGATCGTGAGCGCGCTTATGTCAATAATATCAAAACAAACATAACCTCAAAAAGAATTTATCTCGTAATTTCAATTGTTCGTGATATTCAAGCTTTAGCAGTTTTTCATTGCCTTGTACCTATCTTTTACCATTTTCTGCTCTTTTAGCGTCTTCAGAAGACAGTTTGAGGTAAACTACTTTGTTTTTTTCTTCAACAAAAACTGGTAATTCTAATGTCATTTTTTCCTTATATTTAATTCAATTTTTAGGATATTTGGCTTATTTTTGCCTTCAATTCAATTAAAGAGTAATTTTCAAGCATCGAATTAGCGAACCAAAACAAAATGTCAACTCGACAATGACATTTGACTCACGGTACTGACGATTTCGGAGGCGCGTTCAGCGCCTCTGGGTGTAGATATCCGGTTGTTTTTTAACTCGCTCAGGGCTACGTTCCAAAACATCACCCGGAGTGAGTAGGTGGTGGGGGGAGAGTGGCCGGTTAGGGTGGTCGGAGTGTTGGTTGTTTTAGAACGGCAAGAGTGTTGTCTGCTTTGTTTACATAACCAAATATACAAAAATAAGAAAATATATAATTCATCGGCGCGTCCGTTCGCTTTAATGCATGGATTACATTCCTCTGTTTCATCTACGAAAATGCTAAAACCGACAGAATATGAATTCTGTTAAATCGCGGCCTAACCTAGCTTCAGCGGAAATGAAGGCCAATTTTACAATCATGTCACTTACGATACCTATAGTCTTTGGAATTTAAAATTAACTTATTGTCGACGTTACGAAGCGCATCCTCGCTCTTCGAGATGCACAAATTGTGTGTGAATATGAAATCTTTGTAATCACGATCACACACAACTTTAAAATCCACACAATTTCCCGCCAAATCCAATCGAGTGAAATTACACCTTGCTATATTAAGCGGGTGAGATTCTACTCGATCGAGTGCACTCCGTAGCGTTTTAGGACACGCCACTCCAACACTCTCGAGTGCACCCGAAATGTTTTAGGACATACTTCGGGTGACCGAGTGCACTCGGGTGATGTTTTGGAACGTAGCCCAGAGGCGTTGAACGGATTGCAGCAACCAAATCTTTTATCTCCCTCTTTCACATGATGTTTTATTTCTCTCTCTTTCTAGTAGATGGCATTATAGAATATGGCCGCCAATATCATCCAATCACGTAAGAGTATTTCAGTCATAAACGTCAGAGCGTTTTACAACCATCAAATTCGATGGTTGTTCGGTTGTAACTCGCGCCGACACTCTAAGGTCTTGAACGGGCGGTTGTTTCACCCGGTTGTCACGCTCAAAGGCATTGAACGGGGTTAGAGCGAAATGTTGTACTTCGCGCGAAGGCGCTGAACGCGCCTCGGCCTGAGCATTGTAAACGTTGTTTGTGACGCAATCAATGACGTCATCACATTCAACGTGAACGCTGTTGTCGCGAAAGGGGCCGCCTGTTAGCGCGCTCACAGTGCTGATGGTCACTATAATCGCGAAACGGAACACGGCCAAAGTAATCTGTTATTAAATAAGTGTTGTGACCACAAAAACTTTATAATGCTAATTAAATAGTTTTAGTAAATGTAATAAGATGTTTTAAGTTTCAAGTTGTATCTATGTTAATAGAAGAAGTTTTTAATTCGACAGTGGTATATGAATGAAATTGTAATCATTGTTTTTTTTTAAATTCATATCTACTTAAATGCAAAATATTCGAATACAATTTTTTTATAATTTTTTTACGCCTACAATAACACCTACCAATATACACCAACAAAGTCTACTCTGATGAGCTTTTAAGCAAAATATGATGAATCCACAGTAGTACAGCCATCCAAGACCCTCGAGAGACTAAAATAAATATGTAATACTTATAAGTTACATTTCCAAATGTCACAACTAGAAAATGGGCACAGACGGACTACAGTTTTTATAAAAACGATAACAAAATGCGGAAAAAGCTTGTTTATATTGCACTGGTATCATTCATTAGTTTGTGCTTTTGGATCCTCTGGAGCACAAATACAGAAGTAAAAGACTCATTACTTGAAAAGACAACATACTATCAATTTATGAAAAATAACATTCTTGCTCCACAAGAAAATTTTTGCCATAGTAAGTAAAAGTTTAATTATTGCATTATAACTGTATTGCAATTTTGTTATATTTCATACAGTCTTTCACACAATTTTCTAAAACTATTAGATACATTCAAGTATCTAGAATGGATTGATTTATCTCTCTCTAAATATCAATGTTGATTTTTGCAGAGAGACCATTTTTTACAATCATAGTAACTTCCTATGTTGGTAATGTCGAATTAAGAAGTGCCCACAGAAGAGCTATGCCTCGGGATGTCCTGAAATCAATGAATGCTACAAGAGTTTTCTTGCTAGCCGAAATTCCACCCACAGAGAAGTATGTGTAATATAATATTTAATAATATTTACTAATAAATATTTACCTACATCTATTCTGTTAACATTTGATTAATATTTCAGACTCATAAGTCAAGCAGCTATTGATAATGAACACAGCATTTTTAATGATATACTTCAAGGTTCATTTGTAGAAAACTACAGAAACCTCACCCTAAAACAACTAATGGGATTAAAATGGGTTAGTAATATGTGTTCACCCACCTACATAGTCAAAGTTGATGATGACATTGTCTTCAATCTAGCAAGCACATACAAATTACTATTAAGTTTGGGTGTTCAACAAAATTTATTGATGGGATATATGTTAAATAACACTGTGCCTAGAAGACAGAAACAGAATAAGTGGTTTGTTTCCAAAGATGAATTTACAGCATCGAAGTATCCATCTTATCTATCTGGCTGGTACTATATAACTACATCAACAGTAGCCAAAAAGCTCTCAGACGAAGCAATATACCACCCATTTTTCTGGATCGATGATATTTTTATCACTGGTATTCTAAGGAAAACTGTAGGAATAAAATTGAAACAAGTACCAGATGAATTTTGGCTTGAGTATTACGAGCAACTTGAGTGTTGTATGTCAGATATGATTAAGAAATCAATATGGTGTCATTACACAGTTGGACCAAATGGAGGAAGAAATAATTTGATTGTAGAATTTAACAAAGCTATTGAACAATGTAACCAATGGAAAAATTGTAGCACAAGGGAAACTTCTATGCCCTTAAAAGATACATGTGTGGTTGGCAGGGAAAGAGATATTTTTAGTGATGGCCAAGGTGAAGCACGATTAATAAAATAATAAAAATGTGGGTGATGAATTAAAAATGTTGAAGTACGAAATGTGGTGGTAATAAATTAAAAATGTGATTGATTTACAAATGTGGTGACTGCATAATCAACTAGTCCCACCAGTAGTGTCTCAAATACAGGTGTATCTCCAAAGACTCACTGATATAATCATTAATAAGTTTTTTCATACCTATACATATTAAAGTACATTTGAATAAATCCTATATAAATGAATAATTACATTTTATTACTTAATACAACATAAAGTATTTCATTTAAAATTTTATGGCACAAAAATATAAATTGGCTAATTCTGTGCTTTACATGTCAGTCAATTAAATGTGATAGTACAGTCAACAGCACACACATCTAATTAATTTTTAATCTTAAATCAAGTTAATATTAGTTTATATATGGTAATATATGTTAAGTTCAAAGTTGATTGAAAAATTGTCATTTTGTGGTAAAATGATGTTCTGTTGACTATACATATAATGTAAAATTACACCATAGCAAGTCAAATTATTAGACTATAAAAACAGTTCCATCACAGCCCTGTAAAGACCACATACAAACTGCATCAAACTTCTAGTATGCTCTGAAGTTGTCCCGCTCTTCTACCTTAAGCTGAAGAGTTTGTTTGTTTGCTTGAATGCGCTAATCTCAGGAACTATATAGGATATACATTTAAAAAAGATATCTATTGGTGGGGTTATCTCTAGAAGAGATCTCTACCAGCCAACTCTAGCAGGCTATATTGTTATTGTAAAATTTATTTCAGAACGTCGGTGGCGCTGTGGCCTCGGCACTGGACTCTGCCCCGAGTAGAATCGGGAGGCCCGCGATCGATCCTGCCATGTACCAATGTGTTTTACGTTTCACAAATTTCATACGTTAATTTATCTGACGCTTCTACAGTAAAGGAAAACATCGTGAGGAAACCTGCATACACCTGCGAAGTAATTCAAAGGTGTATGGGAAGGCAACCAATCCGCACTGGCCCAGCGTGGTTTGTCTAAGGCCTAATCGCCCTAACTAATTTGGGTAGACTCGTGCCCCTTGGTGCGGTCGTATATGAGCTGTGATAATGAAAACTTATTTCATGTTCTTCCCTGGACTCTCATCATCATCACAGCCCATATACGTCCCCACCGAGGGGCTCGAGCCTACCCTATGTTAGGGTGATTAGGCCTTAGTCAACCACGCTGGCCCAGTGCGGATTGGTCGACTTCACATACATCATTGAATTTCTTCGCAGATGTATGCAGGTTGCCTCACGATGTTTTCCTTCACCGTAGGAGCGTCAGACAAATGTACATATGAAATTGGAAACGAAAAACACATTGGTACATGGCGGGTCTCGAACCCCGACCCCCCGATTGGAAGGCAAGTGCCGAGTCCACTGCGCCACCGACGCACCGACCCTGGACTCTACTATATACCAAATTTCATCTAAATCAGTTCAGCCACTTAGGTGTGAAGAGGTAACAGACAGACACTTTTGCATTTATAATATTTGTATGGATGTAGATACACAATATAATTTAATTTAATTATGCCTATATTTTGACAGTGTGACGGGAATCGTGATGTATTCAGAGCAGACTAGATGTCTGGGGCAATCTGTACCGAAATGTGTTGAGCTGAATATTTACTAAATGTTTTTCTAATTGTACTACACTACTATAGTGTACTTTTTTTTAGTCTTAAAAATAATACAATTTTAAAAATAATTCATTACCATTCAACAACAATTATGATATAATTTATTGTAAATATGTCTAAATTATGACACTAACACTCATTAAATAAAGATCAGTCAATATTTGAGCATATCAATTTCTGTTATTGATTTTTAATAACATTGATTAAGACAAAGACTAACGGCCAATTTTACATTGTAAAATTTTCTAAAAAGCAACAAAAATCTATTTCCTATATAAAAATGTGTTGGTCTTCTTATAAATACACAATTTTTGTTCATACTAAAAAGGATAATGTAAAACTAAAATTATAAGAAACACATTTCAATGCAGCTGGCCAATAGTATTTTAGCAATACCAGTCCAATTGTGAAACTTGCACCCTTATTATTTAACTCAAAATTTATTGCTTTTATTGTGATGTGACAGACAAAATACATGCACCACAGGGGTGGGTTCTTTTTTTATGTCTATTCAAAACTCCACAGACTCGTGAGTACAGGGGTGGGTTCAGAACCTTAGAGTATAGCTGTTCGGTTGTTATTTCACTTAAAGGTATGGAATGCATTGCGGCCATGATATTATATTTTAAAATTACTCTCTTTCTATGGATGATGTAATAGATTAGGGCCCCAAAATCATCCAACAGTTATAAATATCAGAGCTTTTTCAACTATCAAATGCAACGTTGCAAGTTGCACCAGACGATCTCTAAGGCCTTAAACGGGCTGGTTGCTTTACCCAAACATCACATTCTCAAGGTATTGAATAGGGTTAAATCAATTATTGCCAAATTTAAAGTGATTATGATTGATGTTGGATTTTATATATTGAAAGGAAATATCTAAACGTAACACAATGCAATATCCCAGGCTAGTACCACTAAAACTTAAGTCTCTAATGTCTGTAATAAAAACAAACTTACATGCTAAGAACTCAGCCATGAATTTGTAACTGATGCTCCATTTACTATACAGTCTTTGAAACCTTTCATTACATATGAAGATTGGTACCACTTTACTTCATCTGTGGATTCTATTTCATTAAAATCTTCTTCATTTTTATCAATGTCATCTATTTGCAATGTCTGAAGATTCTTACTTATTACATCACCAAATATTGGAAAGTTGTTGCAACATAAAACATTATTTTCATTCTTAGTACGGAAGTCCATCACAACAATTTTAGAATTTCTGGGTATTCTACATCCACTTGTAAAAATAAAATTGTCTGTATTGAGAACATCCATATTGTCCATATTTCTCTTTTTCAAAAAAACAAACATATTTGTTGGTGGTAATGAGCTAAAGAATACTTGGCCTAACAATTCTGAAGTCACCAGGGTCCTAAAATTCACATTAGAAATGTTGAGTATAAATTCAATTTTACAATTTTGATGAAAAAGTGTAAAAAAGTGTTGATAGTATACAAGTACCTGAATATATTTCTTTGTATCTTCTGATCATTCGCAATATTAGAAGAGTGACATTGTGGCTTATGGCAAATCGATGGCATAATTAGTCTATACACTTCTTTGCATGTTACTGGTGTAGCCCCTAAGGCAATACACACTTCTTCTGGCATTGCTGCACCACCAATTTCTTGAAGCAGACTCTATTAAGAAATAAGATTTCAATATAATGAAATGCTCCAATCAAAATATTAAAATATTAATGGCCAATTTCAACAACCTTGTCTTAACTTAGGATTCTCTTACGTAGCATGCTGTCAACATTCTTTTCATTAAAGACAAAAAGACATGATTTTTGTTTACAGTTATCATCTCACCTTATGGTAAATGGTATTGCCAAAGATGGAAGCGAGCTTAACTCCTCAATATCTGAGGTACTGGGGGGTAATTGTCTAAGAAACAATCTATCATGATCGCTTACAATTTGACAGTCGCCGTCCATCCATCGCTCCTTTTTAAAAGGATGTTGGTGCAGTCTTGTTTTTACATCACAATGGCTGTGAAATTGAAGGCAATCGTGATAGATTTTTCCTTAGACAATAACCCACCTGACAACATCATTATTATAGTGAAAAACTAAAAACTAAGGCAGTGTAGTAGATAGAGATAGCTAACCAAATGGGCTCAGAAACCCTAGCACCAACCAAAACATACTAAATAGTAATATTTTCGTTTGAGAACTTAGTGGAATGAAAATTGAAGCTATAATCAATCACATATTGTGTTGTTTAACGCATTGCAATGTGATTGATTATAGCTTCAATTTTCGTTCCACTAAGTTCACAAACGAGAATATTACTATTTAGCATGTTTGGTTCTATATTATAGAAAAGTACATTTTCTAAAACCGGCCTGGATTTAAAATAAACTCAACTCGAAATATAAAATATTACTACAAACCACAAAATGGCTCTGTTAAAGAACCCAAATAACCAGAGGTTTGCAACCTGCATAGATTGGAACGTTAAGGTATAATGTGACCAAACTAAAAGTAACAGTGTTTGATGACACAGTTTGTGAAATTATGACGTTTTGATTTTACTGGATCATCGTGTTCATTGTGTGCAAGGAACGCGCCTTGCTTGACAATCTGGGCATTCTCTTTGTTTTTTGGTGATGCACGTATATTATTACGTGATTTTAAATTGTCTTTCGCTTTGTTGTTGTTTTTTTGTTTTGAATTATAAAATGAGTGATCTGGGTGCGGGCCCTAGTGGCTCTCAATCTCAAGCCTTTCAACAGAACATCATGGTTAACGTCAAAAAATATACCATTTAAAAAAAGAAAATAAAAATCAATATTAAAGTTATGTTGTGGATGAAATATCAAAAGGAAAGGGAGTTACATATACGGCTTCTACCATATTTGTGCGCTCAATCCTATTGAGCTCATATGGGCACAAGTGAAGGGCTATGTAGTCAGTAAAATTAAAATGTTCAAGCTCAATAAAAATTAAAGATGCTCAAATGAAATATTTGCTACCAGAAGTATTATCTACGATAACCCTAGAGAGGTGGCAAGATTATAGCTTCAATTTTCGTGCCACTAAGTTCACAAACAGAAAATATTACTATTTAGTATGTTTGGTTCTATATTATAGAAAAGTACATTTTCTGAACTGGCCTAGCTTTAAAATAAACTCGATGAGTGGTCACAAAAATATATAAGTAGTCCGGTTTGGTGTTTACAAGACAAAAAGCGGTATTACGAGGAGCCCCGAGAATTCGCCCGTAATGTCCAAATCGGATTCGATTTGGAACTGCCGTTCCAAAATGCATGTTCAGTTCTGTCTAAGTAGTAAGTGAAATGCTGAAATTCTCTAGGCGACCTAAAGCGCCTTTAATAATTATACAAAAATTTACCTTCAGAATAAAATCTAAATTATCTAGGGCAGCTGACGCAATTCTAAAATGTCTTTCAGACTGAAAACTTTCTTTCCTTTCATCATCTTCGTGCATTTTTTTCTTTATTACTATCTGCTTTAGCCATTGATATGTGTATGGAATCTGCAGTCGCTGATAAACTAAAAACTTTATCAATTCTACGACAATATGGCCACAAGAAATCGATGTCAACTGATCTCCAATATTAAAATTAATAATTACAGGCTTTGATTTACAAATAACTGAATTCATTTTATCGTTCGTTCTAGATAGCTCTGCAAGAAAAAAGACCTCAAAATCAAATTTGACACTATTTCGAAATTTAACGAAAAACGAATCATATTTTTGTATATCTTTTTCTTTGCAAGAAAGCAAGGAACATAATACTCAGAAAGGCAAAGGAACTAAGTCCTTAGTTAACGAATCCTATATAATATCTTCTTCTTATTATTATTTTTGTTGATGGCAATTCACTCCTCTTCAACGTCTTGACCGAAATGAGGTCTTAACCGAGAATTATTGTTCCCATTTTCAAGTTTTAATGGAGTACGGGAAGTTCAATTGATATAGGGCAAGGATTGAGCGTTATTAGGGAAAATGGGAAAAAACAGTGGAAGACTAAAATATTATATAAACAAATATCATGGAAAGAAATAAACTTAATAATAGATTTACGATATAGTTTATTGGACAGAGATAAGATGGAGGATAAATTATACGGAAGAGGAGCATTATACGATAGCATAATATCATAAAGTGGTAAGCAGTTGAATAAGGGACAAAAGAACAGGATATGAATGATATTACCCTCTGAAAGGCCACATTCGCACATTGACGAATCCAGGATATGAAGTTTTGCAAGATGAGTAGGACAAGAACAGTGACCAAATCTAAGCCGAGATAGAATGGAGGAAACTTTTTTACAATAGCACAACTTAGAAAACCATGGAGTGAGTGAGATTGTTGGACAGAATTGGCGATAAAATTTAGCTACTTGTTGATTTGAGGATTGCCACTCTCGGTTCCAATCACATTCCAAGGACAAGCGAGCGAGACCTGTAATGTCCTGAGCGAAAATGAGCTTGTAGGAGGTAGCACCTTGTTTAGACGCCAATCTAGCCAATTTATCAACATTTTCATTGCCTTGAATTCCTGAATGACCAGGAATCCAGGCTAAAGAAATCCGCAGACCTTTATCAGAACTTTCCTTTAACTCATTCTTAACCATAAGTGCAAGTGGATTAAAAGTGTTATTGTTAAAAGGATTCGATTGGACCAGTTGCAAAAAGCTTAAACAATCAGTAAAAATTATAGAATTAGAAATATTATTCAAATTAATGTAGCGTATGCATTCTAAGATGGCGAAACCCTCAGCAGTGAAATTAGAAGTGAGGTTACTGAATTTAAATAATTTAAAATAGCCAGTGGACTCTTGTAAAAAAGCAGCTCCCACATAACAGTCGTCAACTGGAAGAGGAGACTCAACAGATGTCTTAGAAGCATCTGTAAAAAATATTTCGGCGTTGGTTGCAAATTGTTTACAAAATGATAAAAAAATTTCAATTGCCGATTTTGACTTTTTGTTAATACCAATAGACGTGATAATAGACGGAGAAAAAATGATAGAGCTATATTCTTGCGAAAAAAGTGGATGACATGGAAATTGTGTGAAGTTACAATTAAGTTTTTGAATTTTTCTCAGACTATTGATTAAATATGGAATGCTTTTATAACGCCAAAATGAATTATTGCCAATAATCGCAAGAGGGCCACCGTTCGGGTTTATTGTTTACCCTAACTCTTAAAATCGCTTCGGGCGAGCTCACGATTTAGGGACGATTATCGTCTAGGGAGCGTGTGTAGTGAACTCGTGACTGATCTCTACCAGAGAAATCGTTAAGCCGGGTCCGCTGCGCCATGTTTTCGTGTTTGTAAACACGAAAACATTGTTTAGTTAACCGATTAGGGGCGTGGTTTAACAAATTTGTTAGAAAAATACGATAACATGTTTCCCGCGACGAATGGATAACATCCCCCGCGTTCGCCTGCGGGGAGGGGAAGCTAAGCATTTTTTGTTAGCGCTCACTAGAGGAACACGTATCGCTTGAAGTTTATAACAATTCTCTTTGGTTTATTTTTGAGTGAAATAAAGACAATATTTTGTTTCTAATACAACTAATAAGAGAGAGACCGGTGCTGTGGGATGTTACATTAATAGATTATACCGAACCTATCATAAATTTTTAGTTCTTGATAAATAATGACAAAACATTTTAAAAACAGTCGCCATGTTGGGCACATGTTTTGTTAACATGTTTTGTTAGAAAATTGGCGCAGCGGACTGGCTGTTTTTCTTAACATGTTTTGCTAACATGTTTTGTTAACATGTTTTGTTAAAAAATTGGCGCTGCGGACCCGGCTTTAGATGCGCCTTGCGCTTCCAAAAAGTGACTACATATAAAATGTAGTCACTTTCTGTGTGCGTTACATGACAAAACACAACAACGCGACGCGCCATAAAACTTTAACACCTAAAATCGCTAACGGTGTATTATGCAAGGGGTCAAACTAATTTGGTTTAAACGACAAAACAATGACACGTATATCGATCTCGCTCACGCACGTATTGTTCGGTCTCGCTCGTACAAACACGTACCGGACGCCAAATTAAGTACCTAAGTAATTTATTTGGGAAATGATGAAAATAATTAATAAATAGGTAGTTACGCATAAAATGTAATTCCCTTAGATTTGTTGGTATTCCTTGAGTTATTAAAACACTTTGTAAAGGCACAGGAAGGCATATTTTATTATTTTACATTTTAAATTAGGAAAAGAAAAAATGCATTTGACGTCCAACCTCAGAAGAATAACTAAAGCATGTTATTCTGACTGAGCGTCCAACGCTCGCTCGGTGCTTTCTTCCACAGACTACGACGGAATGAGTGAGCTCACTCTTTTCAACGTTGACACATGTTCGAGCGCCTTATGTATAGGAATAGGAAGGGCGCATCTAACGATTTAATTAAATCTCTGATCTCTCTCTACGCAGCACTAAAACGCGATAATTATGATAAAGCTGTTTATCGCGGTGAACTGTCAAAATACCTACTCTATAAATGTATTGTGTTTTGAGAGTTCACTGCGATAAACCGGTATATCATATCGTGTTTCGGTGGTCATGCTACGGAGGCTGGTTTGACTATCGTATGTTAAATAAAAATATAAACAAGTTAATAAAATTGACGTTTTGTTTGAGTATGTAGGTATGTACTGTACGTAGTAAAATTGAAAACATGGCGAATTGAAACAAAAATTATTTAAATTTCAAACATTTGCAACAAATTAAGTAATAAATGTGTGTAACACGGCACCTAGACATACAATTTTGCTTTATTCTTTTTTATATTGGCCACACACGGTTCGCATGTAGAAGTCCGAGGGCAACCGCAGTCTGCGATCGGACTTTCCTTTGGTCGGACCGTGTGTAGTTACACATCGAAAATCTGTATAAATACGGAGAAATCTGTATATATGGCAACACTGCTGGCAGGGACGTGTGTAGAGTAATAGCCGATTTCATCCCCACCACCACTGTCCCGATATCGCCACTGATCTTAGGGCCGTGTGTAGGCCGTCTTAGATCATTTAGCCTAGGGATATGGTATGTACGCAACAAATCGCAGTATACATTTTTCGACGAAAATCTACCATTCAATTACAGATACGCACACTATGAAAATATTACCTCACCCTAAAGCAGTGCTCGAATTGAGCAGGAACGCGCCGGAACGCCGTTCCGGTTCGTGAAATTGATCGTAAAACTTTTAAAAACTTTTAAAAAGCGTGCGCACCAACTTTTATAAAGCGCGCGCTCGGCACGGCAGTGCCTCGCGCCGACTATGACTGACAATTCGTGTAACATCGTGCATGTTCGTTCTCTGCCGCTCGGCCGTACCGCCTAACTCAAAGCGAGCACTCGCACTTCATGTATTGAGATCTTATGGCGGATGTACACTCTCGACGAGTGCTCTCGTCAAGTCTCGCCGAGAGGTCTCGCCCGGGAGACCTGTCAGCGAGTGCTTACCATGTACACTCTCGTCTATTCACTTGCGGTTTTGATCACCGAGAGGATGGACGCGTTAGAAGTCGCTTCCACTGTTTCGCTATGCACTATTAATTATTATATGTATGTACACGAATATCATACAAAAAAATTCAAAAAGAGTGGCGTAAAAGAAGATGGTGGATGGTCGCTATGCATCGAATAATAATAATAAATCATTTTATTTGCAATAAAATATATTAAAAACCGATTTCAAAAACACTGAAAAGTTAAAAATAATATAAGAATAGGTACAGACAACATCACACTTCTATATTGAAGTCGGTGACAAATTTTAGCACTTTCTAGGAGATCATCGTTTGGCACCGACTTCAATATAGAAGTGAAATGTTGTCTGTACCTATTCTTATATTATTATTAACTTTTCAGTGTTTTTGAAGTCGGTTTTTATTTTTTATATAATACTTTTTATTTTTAACTTTTTAGTGAATGCAATCTTTTTTGTGAAAGAAACCCGAATTTAATACCAGCTCACTGAAGGTGAGCTGGTATTAAATTAGCGTTTCCCTCGATTTTCATGGGATCCCATGATCAGATCCTGACTTTGGTGACCATGGGACCACCCTTGGGGTTTATCTATCTATCGAATACAAAAAGAATTTTGAAAATCGGTCCACAATTGGCGGCGTAATCGCGTAACATACACACAAAAAAAACATACGCATCGAATTGAGAACCTCCTCCTTTTTTGAAGTCGGATAAAAATATGGTTACAGAGATGATTATAAGAAGCTAATCCAAAATATTTTGTCATTTTTCGACGTGCAAATACTTATTCCGATGTGAAATATTATGATTAGTACGATTCAATTCAATACTTTCGAACATTCGAAACAGGACGAGGTAAGTCAGTCATTGTTCCACATATTTGATTCGTTGCTGACAACTTGCAGACACGTGCGTTCAGAGTGGTTCCTGGCTGTGCACTCCCGAGGCGAGGCGAGAGCTACCATGTACACTCTCGCACTCGGCCTGTCTCGGGGTGTCTCGGCGAGAGTGTACATCCGCCATTAGAGGTAAAGGCTCGTATTAATAAACGCGTCTCGAAGTTGAGAGCGATCTTAAGCTTGAGTTTTGACGTTTAATGTATGGAACATCTGTCAAAAACAGTATCTTAAGATCGAACTCATACTTGAGATGCAATTATTAATACGAGCCTAAATGATCTAAGATTGAGATCGCTTTGCGAGTTCGTTCACGAATATTCACGATGTAGGTATTTTTATATGCGGATTGCAAATATGGCGTTCAAAGGTCATTGCATGGAATAATCCAAATGAAAATATTTTCTTTTGGAGTTGCGTGTGTTGTTTTACAAAATACCAGCATCTATGGAAAATGTTATGATTACCTATAGATTACCTAAGTAATCTTTACTGTAGTTTGTAAGTAGTTAAAATAAAAACTCATTTTACATATTTTTACTTAAATAACTTTATGATAGTCTCACACAGAGCAAGCAGCATGAAGCGCAATTTTTTTTTGGAGAGCCTAGCGTTCCGTCTCGTAAAAATGTTCAATTCGAGCACTGCTCTAAAGAAACACACACACATCGACAAATTAACGTGTATCTACGCAATCGCCCGCAAATGCCCGTGTCCTGTGTTGAGCTTCAAAATTGTACTTAAATAAAAGACGTTTATGTATATTTTATACTTAAATATGATAGGAAACGCCATAGATTTGAGTTACTAGATAGCCTTTTGCAAGAGTAAACTGCACAATTAACAATTTTTTACGAGCTCTTACTTGCAATACGAAACGACACCTAGTGGCAGCGGCCGCGCGTCAACTAGATTTGTATAACGTGTATGGTCATATGGTCAACGTAAATTGGCAGAGGGGTTCGCCCAGCCTTGTCTGAATGCTCTAAGACTTTAATATCTCATATTTGACAGTTCATCAAGCTATTCAGTGGTAGCCTTGTAATGGCGATCACACAATATTATTTATTTTTCGAATGATAATATCGCACTTGTTTTAATTGCCACATATTAAATTGATTATACAAGGTTATTTTTAAATTATGACAAAAATTTTGTGTGCTTGTTCAGACAAGCAAACTGAACAACTTTCACTATGGACAAAAAAATCAGCTGTTCCATACATTTAGGTTCAGTGAATGTTGTTGAACAGCTGTTTTTTTTTGCGATTTCGAAGTTGGTCCCATAGTGAAAGTTGTTCAGTTTGCTTGTCTGAACAAGCACACAAAATTTTTCTCATAACTAAAAATAAACTTGTATAAATGAAAAAGAAGACTATTTTTACACTAATCATTTTTTAATAACTTTTCTAAATTAAATAACTAATTTAAATCAACAGAAAATTGACGTCATCACAAGGTCATAGGCGAAAGCTAATTTTCTTTTTTTATACTAGTTGTTGACGCTCGAGGAAGAGCGAGTGGCAACACAGCATTATAGTCTGTGGCGGCCGGCCGCATGTAAGATGTCAGTCAGTCGAGTCGAATACGGAATGACATTGTTTGGATTCTCGATGCGGTGTTCCTAGCTGTCACATGTGTCAGAAATTTTTTGTCGCTTAAATCTAATAATATTTGCTTTTTCATTCTGTCTTTTGTGATATACTTACTGTGTCGTTCTGTGTTTGTCCTGTGGTAAAGGTAATATCTTTATTATACTAACACCTATTAAGATATGAGTAAAAACAAACCACCGGATCCTCCGGATCCAGGCGAGGATTTACTCAGTTCTGTCTGCACCCTTCCGCTAGCCCAGTGTACAGAAATTGAAAACGCGGTGATAATGGACACTGATTTTACGCCTAACAGCCGAAAAAGACCAATGGTTTCTGACGACTCTCGGCCTTCGAAACAACCGAAAAGCAGTGTGGGTAGACAGACGTATTCAGCGGTTGACCTGCCACCTTACATTGTACACGTTAACCGAATGGATGGAGAATCATCTGGAACATATTTGCATCCTATCAAGTTCGGTATGTTCCTGATGTCTAATAATATTAAAAATATTATGCAAGAAGGAATTAAAAAGGTAGGGCGCAACCGTGTTTCCGTGGAATTTAAATCTCCACAGGATGCCAATGCTTTTCTCACTAATAGTGCACTCGCAAAAAACAAATATGTTGCATCCATTCCTTCTTACAATGTCACACGAGTGGGACTTATTAGGGATGTACCCGCAGATTTGTCGGAGGAGGAACTCGCCCAACTCATCAAAACTCCCTCAGGTTGTGGTCCGGTAATCAAAGTTAGGCGACTTAGTAGAAAAGTCTATACAGATAATGTACCAGATTGGAAACCAACTTCTACCGTTGTACTAACATTTGACGGTCAGGTGCTTCCCAAAAAAGTATTCTGCTGTTTTTCATCTTTCTCTGTCCAACAATATATATACCCGACAGTTCAATGTTACAACTGTTGTCGATATGGCCACACAAAAAATCTTTGCAGATCCAAAACTCGGTGCTACAAATGTGGACTAGAACACCCTGGTGCAGGCTGTGATGTACCAATGGAATGTGGTTCTTGCATTTTATGCTCAGGGAATCATTTCGCTGATAGCAAGGCATGTCCAGAATTCAATAGACAGAGGTCGATCAAAGTAATTATGTCTGAAAAATCTGTTTCATATTATGAAGCAAGCAAGATGGTCCCAACTATAAGTAAGCTATTCTCCGATACACTGAAATCCCCTATATCCATATCCCAACCTTTAAAACATATCTCTGAACCGTCAATTCCTTCATTTTCTAAAGGTTATAAAAAAACTACCTATACCCGGCCCAAACCACATGTCACTCTGCCACAGGGCTATGATAAGCGAGCTCATGCTGACCTCACAAGCAACTACTCATTCTCACCCTCAAATAATGGTTGTGCTCTTACCAATAATAATTTGTCCCAAACCCCCAGTATGACTCTTCCTGGTGAAGTTATTGAACCAATTCTTTCTGTTATAAACTCATTTATGCTCTCCCACAACTCTGCACCCGACTTCGTTGCCCAGAAACTTATACCGCTATTATATAAATTAAAAAATGCTCCCATTAACACTGCTACAGTGGAATATTAGAAGTATATCTCACAAAAAACAAGACCTTATATACTTATTAAACAAATATAACCCGTTAGTAGTAGCCATCTCTGAAACTTGGCTTGTCCCCTCTCTTATCTTTAATGTGCCCAACTATATTGTATACCGACATGATAGGTCTGATGGCTATGGTGGAGCTGCCCTGCTGGTCAACAGAAAGGCAGTCTTATCACCAATTAAATTAAATTACAGAGAGGATGATATCAACATAGTTGCCTGTCAGGTTGAAGGTATCACATTTGTAAGTGTCTATATTGCCCATCCTCATGTAGATTACCTACCTACATTAAACAATATCTTTTCCTCGATCCCTAACCCTATTATTATAATGGCTGACTTCAACTGTCACCACTACCGTTGGGGCTCCGCTCTGTGTAACCACTTTGGTACTGGATTAGTTGAAATACTGGATGATTTAAATTTATGCATTCTAAATGATGGTCGATCCACTCGTAGAATCCTCCCTAACCAGAATGCCAGTCCGGTTGACATTACATTTTCATCAAGTAATATTGTTAGTCAACTGATTTGGGACTTAGATAACTCAACACACGGTAGTGATCACTTCCCTATTATAGTTCGCATGCCACAGCATAACATGCCTGACAGGTCCACTCCTGCACTCCTAAAATATCGCCTTTCAAATCCTGATTGGAATAACTACAAAAGCCAGTCTGAACTTCACTCTAAACACTTACCACCCATCGACAGTATCCAGTTTTCCAACAGTGAGGAACTCGAGCTAGCTGAGACCTACTTTACAGCATTTAATAATTTAATTTCTACAGTGGCAGATTCATGTTTCCCTCTCAAAAAACCATCCTGTAACAAAATACCTTCCCCACCTTGGTGGGATACAGAATGCACCCAGATCATTAAAGAAAGAAAAAGAGCTGAGAAGGCCTACAACAGATCTATGACGGTAGAAAACTTAATTGAATATAGGCATATTTCAGCCAAAACCAAAAGGCTTTTAAAAAAGAAAAAACGCCTAGGCTGGCAAAGGTTCTGTACATCGCTGTCCCCTACCACCCCTCCTTCAGTGGTTTGGCGCCAGATTAACCGATATAGGAACAGTTTTTACCCTAAAACCACAACCATTGTTCCATATAATACAATCGCACCATGCTATGCACCCAACTTTAATGAAATACTTACAAATTTCACAATCCCTAACCCTAAAGACAAATCTGAGCTGAATGAAGTTTTCTCAATGGATGAACTGAATATGGTTCTATCTCATGTACAGGATTCGGCGCCTGGCGGTGATGGATTTCCTTACTCCTTTTTGGTTAATCTGGGCTCTCATGGTAGGTCCTATCTATTATAGCTGCTGAATATTTGCTTCGTTAATGGATTTATCCCTGCAAATTGGCGGGAACAGACCATCATGCCTTTACCTAAACCAGGCAAGAACCGCAGTGATCCAACAGGCATAAGACCTATTGCACTCTCTTCAGTTTTAGCTAAGACCTTGGAACACTTGATAAAGATGCGTCTCGAATGGTACTTGGAACACAATGACCATCTTCCCATAACTCAGTTCGGATTTCGTAAAGGTTTGAGTACAACTGATAGTGTCGCGGTTCTTATTACGGATATCAGAACCTGTTTTGCCAGAAATGAGTCTATTGTGGCTGCTTTCTTGGATGTATCAGCAGCATACGATAACGTTATTCTCCCAATCCTCAGGCAAAAGCTGCAACAGCTGAGAATTAGCGAGAGAATAATTAACTGTATAAGCAACCTGTTTCTATCGCGTGTTGTCAAAATAAGGGTTCCTGGGGACGACTTCGGCTCTCGAACCATCCATAGAGGCCTGCCTCAGGGCTCTGTTTTGAGCCCTATCCTGTACAATGTTTATACCTATGACCTGAGCTCTTCTCTGAATTGTGACTGCCATATCCTACAGTATGCTGATGACCTGGCGTTGTATGTAACTGGGGAGTCTGTGACCAATAGCGCATCATCATTGGAGATATCACTGAATTCTCTAAATGCCTGGATGAGTGACCATGGGCTTAGTCTCTCGGCCCCCAAGAGCTCTGTGGTGGTGTTTACGCGTAAACGAAACCCACCATCTGTAAATATACAGGTGGAGGGACATACAATTCCTGTCAGTAACCATTCAAAGTTCTTGGGCGTGTTCTTGGATACCAAACTCTCGATTGGAAAATGCGAGAGAGTTATTCCGATCTTGCAGTCCTTGGCGGGAGTCTGTTGGGGCGCACACCCATATACGCTGAAAATCTTATACAACGCATTGGTTCGCAGCGTAGTGGACTATGGTACATTCTTGTTAGAGCCCTGTAACAAATCTTCCCTTTCAGCATTGGATAAAATCCAGGCAAAGTGTCTGAGAATAGTCAGCGGGTGTATGAAATCTACACCTATTAATGCATTACAGGTTGAATGCTGCGACCCGCCCCTGAGACTGAGACGACAGTTCCTCTCCGACAGATTTGTATTCCGGGTTTTTACTTTTTCCTCTCATGTTCTGAGACCGAAGCTCCAGGCACTTCATGACCTATGCTTTGCACCCAGTAATACCTACTGGCGTCACAAAGATAAGCCTCCTATTGTTTTAAGTTTACACAAACTATTAAATATCCCAGCGCAAGTTACGAGCCATGTGCGCCTGCCGGTCTTTGATGTGAAGTACCCTGCACTTACTTTCAACCCTTGCATACACATGGATAATGGTCTGGCTAAAAACTCCCCTTTCGCCGCCCCTATGTTTAGGAGCTTGGTTGCTGAAAACTGGAGTGATTATGCCAAATTCTACACAGACGCTTCTAAATTAGCACCTCAGGGTCCTGTTGGTATCGCTGTGTACTTCCAAAATTACAACACCTTTTTAGAGTTTATTGGCCCTCCAGAAACCTCAGTATTTACAGGGGAATGTATTGGCATCCTGGAAGCTTGTCTATTCATAGAAGCCTACAATATTAATAAGGCGGTTATTTTCACGGACTCCTTAAGTGCACTTAAGGCTATTCAAAGAAGTCCATTCAAATGTAAACTTCAAAGCAACATATTAGTAGACATTAGGACCTGCCTAACAGATTGTTTCAATAAGGGCTTGTTGGTGGAGTTAGTCTGGATACCAAGCCACACTGGTATCTCCGGTAATGAGTGCGCTGATTTTGCTGCTAAGGCAGCTGCATCAGAGAGCCTACCAGTAAGCAAAAAGCACTAATCACTGCAGACGCATGACATTACTAATTTACCTAAGTTATACCTAGAATCAGAATGGCAACGTTTTTGGGATCAATCCAGCAAAATCAAGGGAACATTCTATTATAGCATTCAACCTCATATAAGCCCTCGGCCCTGGTTTTACAAATATAAGAAACTGTCAAAGTCTGCAGTGTCTGTGCTGTGTAGGCTACGTCTGGGTCACTGCTGTACTCCTGTCTTCCTCCACAAAATTAAAGTACGAGATAACTCTCTTTGTGAATGCGGATTAGCGGAAGGCAATTTAGACCACATTTTCTTCGAATGTGTTAGATATAAAGGGAGCTTCGATATGTATGATTCCCTACCAAAATTGAATGTTCCGCTTCCTATTAATTTTGCTAATTTATTAACTTTTTACTCAACTGACATTATTAATCTACTTATTAGATATATTGAATGTAATGATATAAAATTGTGACGTCCTACTTTATCTGACATGAACTAATAAACCCTTAAACTTTCCATATTAAAACCCTAACAAAACCTAAATAACATGTGTCTTTTCCAGATTGATGTGATACCTGCATGCTAACCCAAGTTATCATAGAAGTGGATTATATCTTGAACACTCCGTAACTCGCATTAACACATGTTTGGCTAAGACACTTGTCTGGCAGAATTGTTGTTGGCAACGATGACACATTGCCATAATTAAAACAAGAAGAAGAAGAAGACATTGTTAGAGGTTATGTCCGGGCCGCAATAAAATGTAATATAAGTTAACTAACAAATAGTATTGCGCGGCGCACCAAGTGATTGTTGGTGCGAGGTTCCGCCAAGTTTTCGTGTCTTTTATCGGTGAGTTCGGGTATTGGTGGCCTAATAGGCAAGTGTACCATCCAATTCGGTCAGAAAGCAGCCCTTCAGAAGCCGCGACTTCCTTCGAGCTAGCTCAGGAAGTCCACCGGCTACATACGGAGATCAATAGGAATAGGGGTAAGCACCAATGTTTTCTATGAGCTGGTAGTAGGTTATAAAAATCAGCAACCCAGAAGTTGGTGAATCGCCGACGTGGTGGTGTCTACCTTGGGCACCACCACTAGTGATGTTACCTATGCAATTGAATCAATTGTTTGAATCATTCATTTCGTTTCTCGGGTAACATTCGAGTAACTGAGTGGCATATACACCGTAAAAAGAATAACGTTTACACTACGGTATCAACTGTAATCTCTCTATTCTCTATTTTTGTCCAATGTGATGGTCTGAATAACCTATTGAAATAGAGAAGTAACAAAACACGGTGTATACAGTAAAACCATACAATAATAATATATCGAAGTAAGTGCCTAATTCTTTATATCCATTTCCTAGTAGTTTAGTGACTTTAGTGATTAGTTATGTTATGGCGGTGCTTGTGGATATTATTATAATAAGTGTATTTTGAAACTATTTTTTTAACCGACTTCGAAAAAAGGAGGTTGCTCAATTCGACCGTATATATGATTTTTTTATGTTTATTCGCGGATAACTTCGTCGTTTATGAACCGATTTTTATGATTCCTTTTGTAACATTTATACTTATTGGTGTGACTTATCTAGAACGACGACATCTATATTTAGACCGAAACAAGTCCAATGGGCCATAGACTCATTTAAGCCATTTAAATCGCCTGGGAGCGATGGTATATTCCCAGCCCTTTTACAAAAGGGCCAACATATACTAATCCCGTATCTGGTGAAAATCTTCAGGGCAAGCCTTGCCTGGAGACACATACCAGAAACATGGGCTGATGTTAAGGTATCCTTCATACCGAAAACCGGCAAAAAGGACTACTCACAGCCAAAGTCCTTTAGACCAATCAGCCTCACCTCTTTCCTACTCAAAACAATGGAAAAGGTTATAGATAGACATATTAGGGATGGACCCTTGATGGAACACCCTCTTTACCCTAACCAACATGCTTACCAAAAGGGCAAATCAACTGAAACTGCCCTCTTAGGTCTAGTAGACAAAATAGAAAGAGCTATGGATGACAAACAAATCGCCCTATGTGCCTTTCTAGATATTGAAGGAGCATTCGATAATATCCATATTGAAACTCTAATTGAAGGATTGGAGGACAAAGGGATCGACCCAACAACGACCCGATGGATTAAAACAATGCTCCTCAACAGGGTTGTGAACATCACTCTTCACGACTCTTCCGCAAGCTATAAGCTGACCAAAGGTTGCCCTCAGGGAGGAGTTTTATCACCTCTACTATGGTTAATAGCTGTGTATGAACTCATTGTATTAGCCTCAGGTAAGGGATTTGATGTACAGGGCTATGCGGACGACGTGGCTGTTTTAGCCCTCGGACCGTGCCAAAGCACTTTATCATCCCTAATATAAGGGGCTCTAAACACCATACAAAAATGGTGTACTGAAAAACACTTATCGGTAAACCCGAACAAAACTACAATAGTACCGTTCACTAGGAAACATAAGCTGAATAAACTTATTAAACCTGTGTTAAACGGATCGACTATTACATCTTCCACTGAGGTGAAGTACTTGGGCGTCACTTTCGACCAAAGGCTCACCTGGAACACACACATTAATAATGTGGTTCAAAAAGCAAAAATCGCACTTGGTGTGTGTAATCGCATGGTAGGGACGAAATGGGGACTCAACCCGAAGATCGCCCTCTGGATATACACCGCCATAGTAAGGCCCATAGTAACCTATGGTGCTGTGGTTTGGCACAAAAAGGCTACACAGAGGACAATCATTGACACTCTAAATAGCCTTCAAAGAACCGCATGTCGAATGGCAACGGGAGCCATGTCCACAACACCGGCAGCTGCATTAAACGCCCTTCTAAACCTGCCGCCCCTTAATCTAGTAATAGAAAAGGAGGCGAAGGCTTGCCTACATAGGGTCGGCATAGGCTGTCGCATTAACTGGCTCTCTCAAACACTGAGGACCCTTCAGGACTCTGTGCTGAAACATCCAATGTTAGCTATGACCAGCGATGTCATGCTTCCACGAGTAAATTTCGTTAGAAATTTTAAAGTGGAAACCCCTCACAGAGATGAATGGGAAGAGAATCTCAACTCCTGGGAGGATGAAAGCCTTGTATGGTATACGGATGGCTCCAGAAAATCATTTGTGTAGGTGTAGTGTACGGTCTAAGGCCCAGGGTGAGCAAAAGTACCAACTTGGGCCGGTACGCATCCGTTTTCCAGGCGGAGATATATGCCATCATTGAATGTGCAGATATCATAAACCAAAGGAACTACTCAAACCAACATATCTATATTTATTCAGATAGTCAAGCAGCTCTAAAAGCCATTAGCTAGAGCCAAATAAACTCGAAGTTGGTAGAGGACTGCCTCACCCGCCTGAATGCTATAGGACAAAAAAACAAAATTGTTTTAAGATGGGTTCCTGGGCATTCTGCCCCCGTAGCACGTCCACCAAAACGCGATATGATAAAGCGATTTATCGCGGTGAACTCTCAAAATACGACGAAACCCTATTGTATTTTGACAGTTCACAGCGATAAACCGCTTTATTATGTCGTGTTTTGGTGGACGTGCTAGGCGGGTTGGTGTCATTGGCAACGAGAAGGCCGATGAACTCGCTAAAACTGGAACTATAAAACCACAAATAGGACCGGAACCTTTTTATGAGATTTCAAAGAACCAGGTACACAACTTTCTAAATGAACAACTTCTTAGAAACTCATTAGAACTCTGGAAATCTACTCCAGGGCAAGAAAACGCGAAGGCACTAATACAAGGCTACTCGCGTAAACTAACTGACGAGCTTCTGCAGCTTAACAGGAAAAACATCAGTGCAGTCGTAAGAACCTTAACTGGACATTGCGGCCTGAATAGACACATGTTCAACCTCAAGATTAGGGACAACGACATCTGCAGATTCTGCAATCAGGAGCGTGAAACTCCTAAACACCTTCTGTGTGACTGCAGCCCACTGATTCATCGGCGTAGCCTTCATCTGGGAAGACACATCATGAGACCAGATGAAATACAAACTCTCCCAACCCAAAAAATCCTCAATTTCATAGAGGGTTTGGGCTTGAAGGAGATACTCTAACGGTGCTATAATTCACAATAGATCTTTTAGGTCGAGGTGAAAAGGCCTACAAGGCGAAAGCCCGTACAATAACAACAATAATAATATCTTGATGGAACTGAATGTTCATATTGAATAAAACCATGGTTTTCTTGCACTTTTTTCCAGTATTTATTTTACTGTTTGAATTTGCTATTTTGTACGACCGGTTTCGATTACTGAAGATGAAGTAATCGAAACCGCCCTGCGAGCATGGACTTGTCGATCGACATATATCGATCGACAAAAGCATCTGTCCTTTTCACTCCTTAGGAATATCTGTCAAATTTATCGATTTTTGTCGAGTATGTCGATCTTAGCTGTCAAATTTTGTTTATCGAGAGTTCCATGCTCGCAGGGCCGGTCGTACAAAATAACAAATTCAAACAGTAAAATAAATAGTGGAAAAAAGTGCAAGAAAACCATGGTTTTATTCAATATGATTCTTTTTGTATTCGATAGAGGATGGTTCCATGGTCACCAAAGTTAGGATCTGATAATGGGATCCCATAAAAATCGAGGAAAACCATTAAATATTTACGTGTGTCCAACGTGTTTTGTGTATATGTTACGCGATTACTCCGCCAATTGTTGACCGATATTCAAAATTCTTTTTGCATTCGATATAGTATACTCCTGGGGTGGTTTCAAGGTCACCAAAGTCAGGATCTGATGATGGGATCCCATGAAAATCGAGAGAAACCCTAATTTAATACCAGCTCACCGAAGGTAGAGGGTTTCTTTCACTAAAAAGACTTCATTCACTAAAAAGTTAAAAATAAAAAATATTAAAAAAAAATAAAAACCGATTTCAAAAACACTGAAAACTTTAAAATAATATAAGAATAGGCACAGACAACATCACACTTCTATATTAAAGTTGGTGACAAATTTTAAGACTTTTAGACTTTTTAAATTTTTTAAGACTTTAAATTTGAATATAGAAGTGTGATGTTGTCTGTACCTATTCTTATATTATTTTTAACTATTCAGTGTTTTTGTAGTCGGTTTTTATTTTTTGTAAAATATTTTTTATCAAAATTATCAACTAAAGTTAGCGAATAGGCTACACATAGTACCTATCTTATATTAATAAGATAGGTAAGTTTGAAAATTATTTGTTGCCACCATAAAATAAGAGAGCCTCTTTTAAAGTAATCAACAGGTTTTTTTATAGGGAATACTTTACATAAATAATACCTGTACCAGTGGTTACGAAAGTCGTAAAAAAATATCCTTACTCTTCCTCTTTTACTTGGGATCTTAATTAACGATCTTATACTCAACATTAAAAATTAATGTCTCACTTACAAAGAAAGTTAACGTTATTCGTGATTTAGTGTGAATCGAAGTGTACCCACTTCGATTCTCATCTTTTTTTTTCAATTCCATTATGATTTGTTGAGTTCACTTTGTTTTTAACATTAAGAAATGGGACACTAAAAAGGCAAAGTCATTTTTATACAGCCGATGTTTATTTTCGCATAATAACTGCAATTGATAGCAAAATGTATGCAGATCGAATCGATTCATTCAATTAATCGATAAACGACCAGAAGCTCACTTTACATTGACCTTGTGGGTAAGAACTGTCAAATGCGGCCTAATAGAGTGGTCCTCAGACTAAGTACACCAATAGTCGCGCAACGTACTAATATGTCTCAAATAAATTTGCGTCCTGCAGGCCTATTCACTAACTACGGTTGGAAGACACTATATCCATTACTGGTTTAGTGATTTTATGTGTTACGGCAGCGTTCATGATGGCGGTAATGGATGTTAAGTTCCTTTCAAAACTGACAGTTCTGGTTAGCAACCGAAGTTACAGAATAGGCCTACAGTTCAGTCCGCCATTACAAAGCACCGTGTTTGTTGTTGTGCTAAAATATCCGTCAGTGAGCATTATTTCTGAGTGAATTTTACAGTTCTATGTTTTTTATTTATTTTTTTTATAAATTGTATAAAGAAAAACATAATAAGTGTGGAATCTTGGATGCGGCGTCCCAAGTTTTTTCCGCCATCTTAGAGCACCAACACAAATTTTGGCACGCTTTTTTTCGTAGGTATTTCATGTCTATAGTTTAAGGAGTGGTCCGACTATAGTTGTGTACCTGGGTTGCGTTCCGAAACAAAATTTCCCTTGTCGGGTAAAGTTACTCGATTGAAAATCGGTTTTGGCACGGGGTAAAAAGTGAGTTCTCAAAGAATTCTGACCTAGCGTCGCGGAACGCGTTATCTGGGAATTTTCTAACCTCTCTCCCATATTATGTTTCATCGCTATCTCTCGGTTGAGAGTATATTATTCTATGATCACTCGCTGTCGGTATCATCTTTCTGAATTTGAAGTTAATTGCAATGCTACAATAATTCTTTTAGAAAATTTCGAAAATTTACCGCGTCAAGTTAATGTCAACTGTCACTGCTGTCAGTAGTGACATTGACATTAACATAACAGCCATGACAGAATAATTATCACCCCTGAATTTTATAGGATAAATAAATCGCTCTTTCCAGGATCTAATTGACTCGGCAAAGTCGTTCCAAAACACCTCGATAAAAATCCTCCGATGTGTTTTGGAACTGGGATTGAGTCAAATTAGCTATTTACCGGGCGAAACTTATCCGTTTTGGAACGCAACCCTGAATGGCGTGATGAAATTGTATAGTGTAGAAGGGGTTTTATGGTTGAAATCATGGACTTATCAATCAAAGCAAATCAAACAAATAAATAAATCCATGAACATGAACCTACAAAAAAATATCCGTGGGTTGTAATTAAAATTTGTAATTACAACAGTTTATTCCAAATCAGTGTGAATCGCAGATATTTAATATTACCTACTAACGTGAGGTTTTCAATATTACCTACATAAAAACGCATTATCTTCTCTCTTTTACCAAAGAGAATTTAATACCGACCACTATTTAATTTTCATAAATAAAAATTCGAAATTGTAATTAATTTGACAAGAAAAAAATTCATTTCCACTATTTCTTTTAATTTCGTTTATATTATCGTTTAACGACACTATTTACTCATACCATAATTATTCCAATCCAGGACATTTTATTTTGTGATTCATCCGTACCTAAACCCATATCAGATACCTGCAAGAAAAATTAAGTGTTAATATTTTTAGGAGGAGGAAACATCGATATAGTCATCAATAACATAATGTATAGATTTTACAATATCGTTCATAGTAGAGCCATAGAAATGCGATTTATCTTAAAGCGGGGAATAGCTAAAGAAGTAAAATTTGGGCGAGATGTCAAATCACTTATATTAAAAGGTATTGATATTCTAGCAGACGCTGTAGCCGTTACAATGGGACCTAAAGGGCGAAATGTCATAATAGAACAACCCTTTGGATACCCAAAGATAACCAAGGATGGGGTCACCGTTGCAAAAAGTATCGTACTTCAGGATAAGTTTCAAAATATTGGTGCGAAAATTGTTCAAGGCGTTGCAATTAAAACAAATGATGAAGCTGGTGACGGTAGTACTACAGCAACAATTTTAGCAAGAGCTATCGCAAAGGAAGGTTATGATAATATTTCTAAGGGTGCAAATCCTATTGAAATTAGAAAAGGTATTATGTTGGCCGTAGAAGCGGTAAAAGAACAACTAAAAAATATTTCAAAATCGGTTCAAACTTCTGAAGAAATAGAACAAGTGGCTATAATATCAGCAAATGGTGATAAGTTTATAGGTAAGCTGATAGCAGATGCAATTAATAAAGTTGGCAAAGATGGTGTTGTCACAGTAAAGGATGGTAAAACGTTAAAAAATGAAATTCAAGTGACAGACGGTATGGAATTTGATCGTGGTTACGTTTCACCATATTTCATAAATTCTGTAAAAGGATCAAAAGTAGAATACAATAATGCTTTAGTTTTATTTTCACAAAAGAAAATTTTCACTGCTCAGCAGTTACTACCGGCATTAGAAATTGTATACACGCATAAGAAACCTCTACTAATAGTAGCCGAAGATTTTGATAGCGAACCCCTCTCAGTATTAATAGCTAATAAATTAAAATTAGATCTTCCTGTAGTTGCAGTTAAAGCTCCTGGATTTGGTGACTATAGAAAAAGCTGTTTAATGGATATGGCAATAGCTACTGGAGGTATAGTATTTGAGGATGATCTAAATTTAATAAGACTTGAAGATTGTACATTAGAGAGTCTTGGTAATATTGATGAAGTAATAATAACCAAAAACTCAACTGTTCTTTTAAAAGGACATGGTGAAAAAGATGAAATAAAACAAAGAATTGAAGAAATTATAAAAGACTTAAAATCAACCTCCAAAGATTATGACAAGGTGAGGTTTTTAGAGCGTCTTAGTCGCTTACAGTCTGGCGTAGCTATTTTGCTTATAGGTGGTTGTAGTGTTATCGACGTAAATGAAAAAATAGATAGGGTGAATGATGCTTTAAATGCAACAAAAGCTGCAATAGAAGAGGGCATCATCCCTGGTGGTGGGATAGCACTTCTTCGCTGCATACCCATATTAGACAAAATTATAGTTTCTAATGCTGACCAAAAGACTGGTATTGCAATTGTTAAAAAAGCTTTACGAACACCAAGCATGACGATTGCCAAAAACGCTGGGTTTGATGGTGCAATAGTAGTTTCTAAAGTTGAAGATATGCCTAGTAACTTCGGATATGACGCTTTAAATAATGAATATGTGGATATGTTCGAAAAAGGTATAATCGATCCGACAAAAGTTATAAAAAGAGCTTTAACTGATGCATGTGGTATAGCGTCATTGTTAACTACTGCTGAAGGAGTAATATGTAACTATTATGAGAAAAGGCGTACAAAATAATTTGCCAATTGCACTAACCTTGTCTTAGCTTGGGACGATCTTAAGCGGCGTGCTGTCACTAAGACAGGGTTAGTGAAATTGGCCATTAGAAGACAGGGTTACTGAAAATTAAAAACAATATGTTAAAGTTTTCGTAATTTTATTGATTTAATAAATAATTATTGGAATCCTGTAGAGCGCTTTAAATTATTTTCAATACACTTTCTCTTATATTATCATTTAGATAAATATCAACATTTTTTCTGACATAATAAAATACCTGCATATATTTTTTCAAATGCTGAATTCATAATGTAATCGCTGTTAAGGAGCTGTCCCACTACGAGGCGCGCGACCGCGGAAGCAGCGAGGCTCAGCCTCACGAGCGTTTATTGTTCTCTTACAACGCGTCCTCACTTACGAGGCTCAGCCTCGCGGCTAGGCCTCGTAAGCCGCGCGGCCCTAGTGGGGACGCTCCTTTAGGGAGCTCAGTCGCCGCACAGCGCTCGATGTGAGTGGATTGTTGCCTTAGATTATATATTGTTGCTGTATATCGGAAGCAAAATTGGCCTCGTGGTGTGCCAAGAAAATGTCGTCCAAAAAAGAAAAAAATATTTTACTCAAACATGCTCGGAACTATAGGCATTATTGTAGTAAAAAGAAGACACGAAGTTTGTAATTCTTGGCTCATGCATTATTTTACCGGCCTAGGCCAGGAAAGTAAGCACAGACTAAGATGAGATACTACGAAAGTATGAAAATTCATTTCTGGCCGCTGCCGAATGTTTTTTTTAAATCATCTCTAACTTGAATTAAGTAACTTGTCATACAGCCAATTGCCACCACATTATAAAAAATGCACTCTTCGAGTATAGGTATACCATATGAATAAAATATGACAACTATTTTATTCAAAAATGTTTGTATAAAATCACACGAAAATATGCTTAATTTTCGTTGCGAGAGAAAAAAACCATAATCTACAGTATTACATTTTTTGCGTAAAATATGACTGGGCTGTATACAACGTGTCTCATATCTCTCCATAGGTACCTATATAAAAATTATGATATTTAGTTTTATTTCAACTATCAAAAGTGCCAACCTAAAACTGTTCTAAAATTGAATTTTCATAATTTAATTATTATGACAAGTTATTAAGGTTGACTCTTTCTTTTCGGTTAAATAAATTCTATTCTATTCTTTGGGTGGTGGCGCTGGCCTTAAGGATTCCGCCAACTTCAAGTATTCCGCTTAGATTTTTGTTGTTACAATATTAAACTCTGCCGTTTCATCAGGCGTCGTGAATTCACAATGTGTAACTTATCTCAGTTATGTAATATAATATTGAACTGAATGCGAGATGGTTGAATTATCTGCAAAAACACAAACACAACACATTTGCATAACATATAAATGTAACATTTAATGAGTAATATTTATGAAGGCAATTACAATTTAATTTTATTTGAGGTTATATAGTTGCTTAGAATTTCTATAAATGGGGAATTAACAAATGATAAGAGGAGTTTAAATAATATTTTTTATGGGAAGTTATGAGACACGATGTCTTATAGCTCCCTGTCAACGTGTCTTAATCACATTAACAATAGTGACAATTGTATTTACTTCTACATTCCGCGCTCCTATGTATTTTTTATAATACGGTAGGCGAACACGTGACTATATAATACCCAGACTTTATAATAAGTTACCTGTTAATCTGAGAGACACAATAAACAAGAAGTATATGAAATTCAAACTGAAACAATTTTATTTGCAAAATATGAATAATGAACTTATCTAAACCTATTAAAATATACATAACATTAATTTCAATGATATATTTTACAATGTAAATTAATTATAAATCTTAACATTATCTATTTATATATAAATAAATAGATAATATATATAAATTATGCATATCTGTTATTAAGATTATTTTTTAAAAAAAAATTTTTCTTTCTTTGTTTATATATGGCTATAATACTGATTGTACAAAACTACCTTTACGACAAATAATAATTTAAAAAAAAATCAAATCACGAAAAAAAATCGGCTATAATATTGAACATTCTGTATAGGCTTGCAGCAAGACTTGTTTACATTAGCGATCGGTTTGCACTCGTCATGCGCATGCACAGGTGGTGTACTATGATCTCCTAAAGTCAGCTTTGTTTCGGTGGATGGACGAGACAGCGCTTTACTTAGTGTATGGAGCTGTCTCGTTCACTCGCTGGAGCGGGGCGTATTTTGGAACTCATAGTAAGTGGGCCCCTGCTGATTCCTTTAATATAGTTACCCACTTAGCATTGTAAAAATATTTGTTTTCTTTGGCTGGTATTGTGAATGTTATGTTTTGTGAACATTGATTTACTACCAAACGTAGATAGAGCACTTCATACAAAAACGCGCTTGAAATCTGTCACCTAATCGACTATACATTTGTACGCTGTTAAATAGGTAGTTGAATATGCACACCCGAATTAAAATTACCATAAAGAAAGTACCGTATTTATCGAATTCAACCTTATTCTTTATTATTACGGCAACTATTTGAAGTACAACCGTGTGCAGTTACATCATTTCATACCTAGCCACATTAAAGGACATGTCCACTTTTTGTATGGAACGTGGAATTTTATTCTGAACCTTTTTTAACCAGTTTAAAAATTTATGACGGAAATAGAACTTTATGAGAAGGATGTTTATCCATGAATATTAAAAATATTAAGGCCTGCATTTAGGAGAAAAAAATTAAAAATGTTTTTTTTTTATTGTTTCTTTAGCAGGGCCACATTTAGTTTTTTTTACTGGCAATTAAAAGGATGTCATTGTCAATATGTCAATGCCACTGTAGCTGTCGTTTTGACTTTTGTTTATTGTTTGTGTGCATGTGTGTAGCAGGCTGGCGCAACTCCCATACAAAAAAATGAAGTATGAAACGCGTACCAAAAATAATGGCGACTATCGCTGTCTTGCTCTAACATCTTGCCTTCTCTCTCAGCTCGCTCGGCGTTTCCGGATCCGGCCGGAGTTCCGACGTTGTATTGTAAGATTTAATTTTGTGCTTCTGTTTCTCTGAATATTATTGTATCTTGGGTTGTGTATGCTTATGTGCAGTGTTTATCTTGGTGTTGTTAGTGTATTCGAAGTATTGAATAAAACGTTTACTGTCATGCATTACAAAAAGTGTGAAATATGTGGAATAAAATCCCGTCGGGAACATAGTAAAAAAAGAGTTTTCATGGCAAAATTTCCGCTGGATGAAGAGAGGTAAACATTAATTTATATTTACAAAACTTAACAGAAAAGTACTTTTCGTGATTTACAGGTTTTTTAAAACTAATATTATTATGGTATTTAGTATAAAATTCCTATCAAGTATCAATAGAGCTTGACATTTTTTTATCGACTATCGATATTTTTGTTTTTCTTTGTAACATGACAAATTAATATTAGATAAGGAAAACTGCTAATAATAAACTTGCTATATTTTATTTTTCCAGGTGTAAAAAATGTCAACCTTCCTTCCTTTCACAAAATAGTATCTTTTATTTTCTACAGCTATGCTCAGGTTCTTGATTTTACATGTGATTTAAATATTGGCTTGCTAACTAGACTAAGTTTTCTCGTAATTTGAACGTACGAAGTAACCAGACCCAAGAATTGAACAACAAAATGTTATACTTCCAGGTTACAGTCGCACTCGTGATACAAGTTCTCATTTTTTTTGTACCAGAGTGCTATAATTTGGAATGTCGAATGGTACCATTATATTTAAGAAAGAAGATCTTCGGGGATTGTAAAATATTCGTAAAGTAATGCCAGAGTCTGTGAAAATCACATGAGTCAATATGATTTTGCATTTTTACGGTAATATAAGTTCACTGTATTGTTTACACCAAATAATTCATGCTTGACTTACTAACAATAAAATCAAAGAACAGAAACTAATTGAATTTGAAAATATAGAAAATTCCACTGATATAGTATGTAAATACTGGACAGGTTTAACAGTCACACAATTTGTTTTATTGTTCTCTTGCTTAACTCAATTAGGTGAGGTTTTTTCAAAGCCTAAAAAGGCCTTAGGTTTATATTAAGTCAGACTATGGGCTAAGGAATCCTTTTGCAGAATTGCTTCTCGGGTATACATTTCAAAAACTCATGTTTACTTATATAAAAAAGTGTTATTGCTTCAAAAATCAATATGCACCTTTACATTTAGGTATAGCCCATATAAGCAGGGAAAACCTGTCCAGTAGAAATCTAACTATACGTTATACTCTTTGGGTCTGATTCAAACAATTCCATTGTTTTATTAGAGGTTACTAAAATTGTACTTACAAAAGTCCTCTAATTACCTATTTCAAAAGAAATCTTATAACTTACACTGCTAGCTGCAGTAAGCGACCAACCAACCTGGTGGTCAATCTATTTTAAATAGGGCATTAGAAGCCATCTTTGTACATATTGATGCTTAAATTCCACACTTGAATGTTCCCCAGAATGAAAATATTCAATTTAATTTTAATCAGTCTTGGAACATATTAAATTAAGCAAGCTAAGTCATATTTTGGAGAACATATTCAAGAAAATGATCTATCACATGAGACTGCTGATAAGAGGAAAAATCAAATGAAATCCATGAATTTAGGATGGGCTCCGCACCAAACTCATATAACACCACTGGCTCAATTTTGAAATGACGTACTAATGAGGGAAGATGTTGAAATTGAATAAATAAAAATAACATAATTTCTGGGTTTTATTTCATACCTGCAACCAGTTTCTATATTACAACTCTTTCACATAGTTTCCACCATTATAATTATTCAACACTTCATATTAAATATTTAGTACCCATGATAAAATCGAGGGTATGTAGTCATATAGAAGTAAATATTTACACTTTGAATTAGCATTATAGTAATCTTAGAGAATTTTGCATTTAGTTCATTATAATGACTTCATTAATTAGCATTTGTTTTGTAAAAAATCTTTTGTTATTGAAATAGTAAAACTGTAGCATTCTTAAGAACAGACCAGTATATTTTATTTATGTTGATATTTCATTACTGTGAGGTAGGTGCTTATCCTAAGAGTAGGCAGAGTAAAACAGGTATCACACACTAGACACTACAGCCAGGGGCTCATCCTAACAAATGCTGCACAAACACACTGCTACAAAGTAAAGTATAGAAGTCATCTGCCACCAACCAATGCATTTATTGTGCTAGATTTCATTTTAATAGCATGGACCTATTGATTACATGTATCATTTTTTTGGTCAGAGTCAGAGATGCTTGTTTGTTACCAGCAGTGACCTGCAATGCTGCTAATTTGCAATCCAATTCAATATGTGGTCACCTGGGGGTTTATTGTCGAAGGAAAAATCTATAACGTCTGCGCTGCCTTTAATTTGACAGTCATTGCGGCAACAACACAAGATTGTGCACTTCTTAATAAAAAGTATTGTGATTGCCTAAATTATAAGCGATCACGATCATTAAAATCACAAAATTAAACGAGGCTTTTTTTGACGCTGTCACTTCTGCAAGAGAAGGCAAAGGGAGCTAAGTTCATACAGCCATGTTTTTCGTAAATCTTGATAAAACATTAAAAATGTAATTTATGTGAATTTTAGTCAGAAAGTCACTCACTATCACATCGTTTGTGCGCTTTTGTTACTTATTTATTCGTTTGTGACACGTTTCAGTAACTTGTCATTGGTTTCCATACAAAAATCGCTTTGTTTTACATACTATGAAAGTCAATCATAAAATTGCTGTTTTTTTGAATTTGCAGGCCTAAAAAACCTAAATTTTATTCTAAACCCTAGATTTTTGAGTACTCTTTACAATAATACCTGAAACATGTTGGTTAATAAATAATTATATTCTTAGCCCAAAAGTGGACATGTCCTTTGACGTTTTAGTAATTGCTACAAGAAAATATCAACTATATACTCTCAAACATAATGCTCAAAATTGCTTATCACGTTGTCGCTCCAACGCATGGAAAAGAACTGCACGAGGCCCGATTGGGCAGTTCTTCACCGGCCCACTTTTCGAACGTTCATGCGTTATCTACGTTTGGTAGTAAATCAATGTTTGTAAATTGCTTTTTTTATTTTTCATTTAAGACAGGTACCCATGGTAAAAAAAAGGTAATTTTTAATAACAATAATATAGGTATACAATAAGCTTCGAATATCAGGATGCCAATTCAAACCTATTAAAGGTTTTGTGGCATCTACCTCAGTTATCTTGTAACATATTTGTAAGTATAAGCAAAATAAATAAATAAAACAAAATGTCCTGTCTTCTCGCATTTAAAACATGTGTTGAAATTTTGATTTTTTTCTTGAGGAGTTTCAATATCTCGCAATGTGTCCCATCTTAAGTATTGCACTTAAAGCATCTTTTGGTTATGAAAAAGGCATTTTCTGTGGTCTTTATTGGTTCGTCACTCTTTTTGGTTCAAATTACCTCTTAATTGATTCTTGATATTAAGTTTGTTAATGTTTTTTCTGTTGAGCTTGTTGCTTCCCACGCAGTTCTAAGATTTGACATCGGTTCCGGTAAGCTACTTAGAATTTTTGAAATTATTTGGATATCCTGAATTTGAAAGTGTAGAGATCGTATTTTCGTTGCAATAGGTTGCAATATTTTCTACCTCACTGACATCTGTCATAATGTCAGTGTTCTTAAATTCAACATTATAATATTCCTCTAAAAGATTATTAAATTAATTTGGGTTTCTGTTTTTCCTAAAAATATGCGATCTAATTTATTGATAATTTCTTTACTCGTTCCGCAATAGATGACATGTATTTCTTATTAAGGCTGTTCAAAATTATGCATTGTGCTTTAGCATACTTCCGATCAAAATCTGTCTTCTCCCTGTGAGTTGTCTTGTAATACAATCAACAGGTCTTTGGATTTTAATATAATTTTGATCTTTTATGCCCCAGAAAGAATATTCATTTTCATCTGAGAGCATAAAATTATCAAAAGGTTCAGACTTACTTGAGGATGCCATTCTTTTGTTGACTTCAAATAATTCACATCAAAACCCAAACCATGTTTACATTTTTACTTCATTCCTACACCAATGGAAGGCCCATGACTTATTCCAATGGAAGGCTTATCATCTATTGCAATGGAAGGCCCCTATAACCTATTGTTGGTGTAACTCTGAGAGGAGGGGCCTATAAAAAATAAAACTTCACAGCTTATCACCTTTTCTTTTTATTATCACTTCACATTTAGATTTTTACTTTATATAAACATCTTATCCCCAGTTCCAAACATTACAAGTCTATCAAAAACATATATTATACTAAATTATTTAAACATTTTCCTAAACAAACATTTTGCACTTTATCCCTTCAAAAATCTCAGCTGATTCTCTCGTTAAAAACACTATTTCATCTATTTTTTTCTCTGACATATAATTCAAACCAAAATCTCTTCATAAAGTTCAAAGACAAGTCATAAATTGAATTTAAACTTTTTCATATCTCTAACAAACACTAGATAATATGATTCAAGATACCCTCATTAGCGTCCCAAATTTCGATAAAAGTCAATATGAAAAAGAATTAGAAAGTCAAAAATATAAAATAATAAAAGGAAAAATAAAAGATATAGAAGACAAAACAAATGAAAGTAAGACATCAACGGGTCGCAATTATAAGATACCTACTAAATCTGAATTTCGATGGGAATATAAAAAATTGGCTTCCGTTTTGGAATCAATTTAAAAAGATACATGAGGACAAAAACGTTGACCCAACGGATAAATATCAATATCTTTTACAATCGACAGTTGTTGGGACAGAGGTCAGATCATTTATAGAGAGTTTCCCTGCTAATGATAGAAGTTATGCTGGATGCATTGATGAGCTCAAAAGTCGCTATGCACAGGATGACGCATTAATACAGATTTATGTTCGCGAACTGTTGAATATCATATTTACAAAAAATAGCTCCGAGTCTGTTGTAGAGCTTTACGATAAAATTAACACATAGCCCAGAGCGCTTGTCACTTTAGGAGTGACTCAAGACAAATACGCGGCTTTTCTTTTGCCTCTGATAGGATCTGCTTTACTTACTGAAGTCATAAGGACATGGCAAAGAAACAAACCAGAATGTAACGATGAATTATTAGATCTTATGTCATTTTTGAATAGAGGAGTGGAGAGTGAGCAAAGAATAAAGATGGCAGAAAATTTAATTAATGACAATGGAAGTAGAAACAAATAGGAAAGAAATATAGAACCGATAGTTGGATGTTTTTTTAACAGAAAATAGGAAAGAAAGAAAAGAAATGAATAGAAAATGCATATGGTGTGAAAAAGAGAATCATAGCAGCCTAGAGTGTTATAAAATTTCAAAGATGAGTTTAGATGTAAGAAAAGAGCACCTGACAAAAATCAAAGCTTGCACAATCTGCTTGAAAATTGGTCACCATGCCCGTGTCTATAAAGCCTACGTCAAATGTTACGTATGTGGTCAAAGACATTCCCCAGCAATGTGTGAGGGTAATGATACGAAAGAGTCAAATGACAAAAAGACACCTACAGCTGTGACCAATCAATGTGCTCAAGTGCGCAGCGTAACTTTGCTTCAAACACTCACCGTTACCATTTGTCACAATAACATGAAAACGGAGCCTAGCCTACATTAGAGAAGACATTGCAGAGAGTCTTGGCCAACCTGTTCTTGGCCTTGTGTTCAAAATCTGACTGACTTTTATAGTATTAATATAACTGCTTTAGGCCATAAATGTATTAGTCGAACTATTCCCCGATATAATGGCAATGATTTTAATTTAAATAAAATATAGATGCGTTAAGACAAAACGAATTGTTAATAGGTGCCGACTTTTCGGGTCATATAATGTCTAACTCTATAATTGCTTTAGAGAACGGGATGTTGGCGATTCATACGAGTTGGGCTGGGTGTTGCAAGGCAAACAATCGCAGGCTGTATCAAGTAATATTGTGACTAATTTGTCTTGTACATATCTTTCAGATTTTTGGCATTTAAAACTCAAGGGAAGTAAAGATCAAATCGAAGTACAATCCAAGGCGCCGGTGGACGTTGACGCAGTTTCGATTTGAAGTATAGTAAAGACAAACAAAATAAGTTGCATGTTGGTGACGTAGTCCTGATTGAAAATGAGGAGAAGAGGGCAAAATAGCCACTTGGACTTATTACCAATAATTTTAAAGGTAAGGATGGTGTCAGTAGAACGGCTGAAATTAAAACTTCTACTGGTATTGCCGATGTTGAGGGGTTCTCGGATACGACTCCAACCAAACAAATATCTTTTGTTGATAAACATCATAATTGCTTGGCAACTAACATAGCTCATAAGACTCGCTCGAAAAGATTACCTAGGGCAGTAGCGGCAGACCATTTGTTTGATAAGTTAATGTTTTTCTAGCTCAAGCCTCAGATATGAACGTTAATAAGTAGATTTAATTTGAATATGTATAAGTAGGTATTAGTTTAAAATTTTATGATAGACTTATGATTTTAATTTCAAGATACCTAGTTAATGATTGATAGAAAAAGGGTCAATGCTTATTTTAGTTTGCGTTCAGTATATTTATTTATTTAAGGACAATCAATATTAAGATTGTTTTGGTCAGATACTGAATGATATTTATAATAAGATATACTTATTATGTATTATATTATTGTTCCTCACAGAGTTATGCTGAATTTTTAAAATATGATGGAGGGTCAAACATATTCATGTTTTTTATTATTTTCGGGGCTCGCAGGATGTTAAAGTATACAAACTCCTTGTCATCTATTAGGCATAGTGTTTTATTTGAATTTGAGTTAAATAGTAAAATATTGTATTTTGTTAGATTGTCACTGTCATATACTATGTTGACTGAAAAATAACTAAATTGAAAGCTCTTTATAAAATATATAATTTATGTGAATTTGGTGATTTTCCTGGACTCCAAACCTATCCTGCACACCTAAACAGTATACAACGTGTCTCATGTCTCCCCATACGTATATAAAAATTAATTTAATTTTATTTCAACTATTAAAAGTGTCAAGTTGTTAACCTAAAACTGTTCTAAAATTGAATTTTCATTTTGACAATTAAAATTTATTATATGACAAGTTATTAAAGTTGACTCTTTCTTTTCGGCAAAATAAATATTATGACTTTTATGGGGAGTTATGAGAAACGTTGTATACGCTTAAAATATATCTCGTACATATACGTATTTGCGTAAAATACCAAACATTACATTTAACATTAATAAATTGCTTTTTTCGTTCTTTTATTCATATTATACTCATTTGTTTTCAGTATTGCGTCTTTCATTATTTCTTCACATTTATTGAGAAAAGCACTATACATATCTCGGCGGGAATGGGATTGCCGGCCACTGCAGTAATATATGTAGTCTAAACTAAAGGCACCCTTAAAAAACCTACTTACAAAAACACAAAATAAACAAAAAATCCATGTCGTGTATATACGCCCTAATAAAAAAAACTACTTACAGCTTGTATAACTCTGTGGTATAACTCCTGAATTCAATTTACGCGGAGCTATGACGAACTCACCAACGCCTTGTGCTAATGAATGAGCTGCTAAAGTAACACATGATATTCCGCGTTCTATTCAAGTGATTTTAAGAAACTCCGAATGTTATATAGAAGAAAGAAAGCTGATTAAGAAAGAAGAAAAAAAGGAAATATTTAAAAAAGTAACTTATACCACAGAATAGGCTGTATGGGCGCTGCTCTTCGCCAGCTCGTTACGAGCGAAGATTAAAAAAAGATAATCAATTTTACGCGGGAATTCTTCTCTGCGCTGAGTGAGTCTGACATTTGTATTTTGTTGTTCACATTTGTTTGTTGATAATGATTTCATCACAAATTACCATTGACGATGCAGTTTACGTTTAACTTACATTATATACATAGGTGTTATGATTATAATTTGTGAAAACGTGGTGATTATATTCTCTTTGATTTGTGATTGTGTAATAGACGCCAATGTCTGAATACATTCGTTTTTATATCTTGAGGTTTTTATTAATTTCAGTACGTGTTGCTAAATTACATGACATGTTGCTGTGTGATTGATTACGTTTAATTTGCTAAAGAACCAAATAATTTTAAAAGATCTCTACCTACTGTGATTTTTAACACTGATCACAATGGAACGTACATAATAATTATAAAGGATGGAATTGTTCTATGTGGTAAGAGTCATTTAAATTAAGACGTCAACTTTTAATTTTGAAGAATGAATGATATTGATGTAGTAAATTTAACTGAGACGCTCGGCGATAGTAACAAGACACTCAAATATTTTGAATCAAGTGATGATGACTTAGATAATCCAATAGTAAAAAAAAAATCTCATGTAAAAACGTTCTCTGCCAGTGAGAATGAAGAGAGTGATGAGAATGATGGTTTTCATACCATTAAACCATTTTCGGAGGAAAGCAGTAATGTTGATAATTATACTTCTCTACCTATAGAGAAAAAAAAGCTTTCGCGTATTAAGTCCTTAAGCTCTGATGAGTCTGGTTCAGATAACAACCAAAATGAAAGCAAAGAACTGAAAAAGGACAATATTAATAATCCAAGTAGAATAACAAATAAAAGAGTGAAAATTAAAACCAAGTTTATGAAGTTACTTAATTCGAGAGAGAAAAAATCTGAAATGGATGGTATTAATAGTAAAATACCACTGCAAGAAATAACTGAGAATAGTGGAGATCCTATACATGCTGATGATGAAATAACCTCAATAGATGAAATTAAGAAGGTATGTTATAATATACAGGTGTCCCTAAAACAATAGATAAACCTGTAACTATAGATAGAATCGTTTTGAATTTTTTGAAAATTTTCAAGTGTGATTAGTTTTAATAGTGCCATTTCTACAAATGGAGAGGTATTTCGATTTCGTTTTTTTTTCATTTTACAAGCAATAGTTCAGCTATCAAAAACGAAGACTTAAATTTAACAATTAGGCGTAGTGCTTAAAAAAAATAAAACAAAGAAAATTTAACCTCTCACCTTCCTGGCGATTGCATGCGACCGGTGTGACGTCACATTGTTTTTTTTAATTAAGCTCAAAAAATTTTTATCCACAAAAAAATATATATATTTCATAACCAAAGCTTATTTTTCATTCTGTAAAAAGCAATGTATTAATTTATAAATTTCCTTTCGTGAGGGTATTTTTCAATTATTACATAGCGAAACACAACACCGGTTGCATGCGACCGGTTGGTGGCTTACAGGTTAAAATGAAATTAATTTTCTTTCATGTTTGATCAGCTACAGTTTAAAAAATATGTAGGATGCTCATTGTGCCCATCATCTTAAAAACTTGCTTAGCTATTCTAGATTCCAAAAAGGTATCATAAGCCTAGGTATTCTGAATATTTTTAATTTCATGACTACTTGAATAGCAAATAATATAAAAACGTCAAAAAACTGATTTTGTTGTAATAATTACTCTAAGGTTCTGTGTTAATGTAAAGGTATAATGATCCTTACTATTCTGTATTTTTTAATCTCATGGCTACCTTAAAGAGTATGAAAATTTCAAAGTACTCGGTAAAAAAACATTTATTCTTAAAAAAATTCAAATTGACCTTGCGGTTATACACGTCCTAGACCTTTTATAAAAGAATGTTTAATTTGATGCGCATAACCCAACGTTTTGATGTAAGCAGCTGCATTTTGGATGCGCGCCTGCAACTCCGCAATCAAGCATACTGGCCTTCCGTACACGGACTTTACTAGCTTTACGATTTTGATATTGTTTGTGTTTGTGATACCTTCTGACAATTGTCAATCGTTATTCGGCCTTTCAACATCACTACACGATCACTTAAACGAAAATTACCCACAATGGTCGAAAGGCCGAAAGGGCGGCTAACCGGTTATGTATGGCGGCCGAAATCACCGATTTAAATCCCTTGGTTTTTTTATTAGGGGTGTCTTAAAGACCACGTGTATGCAATGTCAGTATACTCGATTGCGGAGTTGCGGACTCGCATCCAAAATAATCATCATCATCATCACAGCTCATATACGTCCCACCGAGGAGCACGAGCCTACCCTAACAAGTTAGGGCGATTAGGCCTTAGTCAAACCACGCTAGCCCAGTGCGGATTGGTTGACTTCACATACACCTTTAAATTAATTTGCAGGTGATTGCAGGTTTCCTCACGATTACAGCAACGACTGATACAAGCACGCTTTACAGAGGTGTACCGAAAGATTTACGCAAGTTTATTTTAGTTACGCTCAAGCCCGTTAGCTAGCTTATAAGTTTACTACTCGTAATATTCATATTCCAAAACATACATTAATAGATTTCTTCAAATTGTGAGGCATTAAATTACTCCAGGTGAGGGTGACATTAAACTTCTGAGACATAAAAAATACGTAAGTTTTTAAAATGAAAATAGTTATTCTTATAAGGATTTTTGTTAAAATATGTTTTAATGTTTATTGAAGTGTAAAATGACATTAAAAAACATAAACCCATGAATATTTTGAAACACCATGTATATTCAATATCGCTTAGACGCAGAATGTCCACTTCGCAAAATACTTAATAATTTCTACAGGTTGCTTTTAACCACCAGTGAAAATTGTTGCTTGCTGTTTTAAAATAAACTTATGAAAGACACAGACCACTTTACAATTAAATATGAAGTTTTGTTAACTCAGATACCATAGAGAGAGTTTATAACTTTAATTGAGTTGTAGGATACTTTTCACTCCAACAGATAGTCAATTGTTAGGGCTAGGGTTTTCGGAACGGTGTACCCGGGTATTTGAGTGTTTTCAAACCTGGGTAATATTTGACGACAAACCCGGGTACCCGAGTATCACAACAAAACATTTTTTTTTACAAAAAAAACTGCCTGATGTTAATTGGAAAGCAAATACATCCTAACACTATTAGTTGCCCGAAAGCCTAGTAGCCAGGCCGTTAAATTTTATGTAAAAGTTGTCAATCAGCTGGCGAATTGAGGTTATGTTAAAACGTAGTGATTATCTTCTCTCTGGTTATGTTATCAATTTTGGTTGGCGACTAAGATGTGCAACATATAGTAAGTTGCATTGTAATAAAGATCAAGTTTAAAATAAGTAAATAGTTATTTAGAAGTCTTCTGTTGTGTCTACGTACATTCAATAAAGTATGAACGTACGTATGTTATGTTCATTAATTTTATTGTTTTTTGCACTCACATCACAGAGCAACAAACAATATTGGTTCAAATAGCCAAACTATGTTCGTTCTTTTGGTTTCATTTAATATTTTCACTTTGATTGTTTTTTTTTTCATTCCTAATTGAAATAAGCATACTGCGACAAATTATGCGTTGTTTTACTTGAAAAAAATGTAATACCCGGGTATACCCGGGTATAAAAAAAAATAATACCCGATACCTGGGTACGAAAAAAGTCCGGGTATCGGAAAACCCTAGTTAGGGCCAAGCAAATGAATGTGAATCGAATTTTAAGCTTTGAGAAAAAATAACTTTCAATAAAACTATGTACTTGTTTCTTTTTCAGAACACAAAAGAAAGATCAAGTTCTTTAACAATGGCAGTTATTGATCCTGACACCTCTGATGAAGACAATTCATCTCAAACTTTAAATATTCAGTGGTTAAAAAAGCAACAAAAGTGTACAAAACTCACATCACCAAAACATAAGAGAATGTCTGCAAAACAAGCTATTGAAAATATGCAAAAAATTAAAAGCGAATCTAATCGAATGTTACGTGAAAAAGAGGTTTCATTACCTTATCACAGGCCAAAAGCACTTAATCTGAAAGATATTATAAATAGAAGAAAACCAGCAGTGTCTTCTGATGGCAAGGCTTTACCTATTAAAATGAATGCTGATCAGTTAAAACAGTATGCATGCTTGCTTGAGCAAAGACAAAAAGAAATGATGGAGCTGTGCAAAAGTGACACAGATGACGATGATGAACCTGAGAATAATGAATTAAATTCTGCATCTAATATATCAACCATCACCATTGCAGAAGTTGAAAATGTGGTTAATGAAGAAGCACCACAAATTGATAATGAAATTTGTGATGATCTCAGTGCAAATAGTAAAATTTTAGGACATAATGAAACACATGCATTTGATGTAGATGATAATGATGAAAAAGGCTGTCACTCAGATTCTATTTCAATAGAAGATTCCCCATCAACGAAAGTTGAGAAAGCCGACTCCGAAAGTAAAGAAAATAAAATGCAAAGCAGCAAATCTGAAGAACATGAAATAGTGCAAGATGTAGATATGCATATCAACGATTCAATTCATGTGAATAACTCCAATGGTGTTGTAGAGAACGTTTCTGTAAACAAAGAAAGTGGCACAGAATATAGGGTTACAGAAAACGTTAGTGACTGTAAAAGTACTGTCTCTAATATGATTGTAGATATTAAAGAATGTTTGGAGGTGGATAAAATGAATGCCTCTGTGTACGGTGTGGAAATGAATCTACCAGACCAAGAAAGCCAATTAATATCTTTACAATATGATAGTGAAAAGATAGACTTAGATATAGTTGATATGGAAGGCATGACTTCAACAAAAAAACAAAGCTCTGAAAGAGAATTAGCTGTTGTCGGGGAATGTGAATTTCCGAACGACGATGCTGACCTAGATGATCTAAATATCGAAGACATAGATAATTTAATTGAAAAAGCTGAAATATTAAATCATAAAAATGAAAATATAAAGAGCATTAACTCACCAGCTATAGTCAAAGAAGCAATGTTAGGTGTTAAACCAAAATTAACTGGTGCACCAGGAATGATAATTGATTTAGATGGTAGTGATCCTATTGCACCAAAAAAGCTTACTGGCGTGGAGTTATTGAAAGAGAGATTTACATTTTTCTCTAAGCTCAAAACACCTGAAGAATTTGATAGGGAAAAAGAAAAAAGACAAAAACCAGGAACTCAGCATATTAAACTCAAACAAGAACTTGAAGATAAGATAGCTGAACAAAGATCTATTGAGTGGGCTAAACGTTTAGAAAATGAAAAACAGCAACGGGATCAGTTAGAATCTGCAAAGACTAATGATTCAAATGTAGATGATGATATAGACAAGATTGAGAAAGAATTGGAAGAAACAGAAAATGCTAATGATATTTTGTCTACAGAAGATGAAGATGATGAAGACTTAATTGAAAATGATGTCTTAATTCAAGATAAACCAAGAAACATTAACCCGCTGGTTGATGACGAAGCAGAAGTATCAGATCTAGATCACTCAGATCACCAAGAATATGATATTGACAATGTTTTAGAAGATCATTCTAATAATCAAAGCGAAGATGACTCTTCAAGTGAGGATGAGTCTTCTGAATCTGAGCAAGAAGATCAGTCTAACATACCAAGGAAAAGTAGAATACTCAAGGCTTTTGAGGACTCTGATGATGATGGCCCAACAAAAGAAACTAAAACCACGCATCTTAACACAAACTATAATGACATACCTTACAATAGTGAAAATAAAAATTTTGCTTCTATTAGCGATGAAAATGAGAAACAAGTCAATACTCAAGATATAATTGATATCAATTCCATAGATAAAGCAAAAAGTAATTTTATTGATGATTCACAAGGTTAGAATTTTGGATGAAAAACAGTTTTATTGTTAAGATTTTAACTAAATAAAATACTAACTAGCACTTGTTATGGTTTTTAGATGATGTTCTACAGCTAGCTCAGATCCCGAAAAAAATATCAGAAGAGCTATTTACAAGTCAAGAAAGTGGGGGCTTAAAACAACCAGATCAAAACACCAAAAGCAACATATGTAGTGAATATGAACACTTGAGTACTCAAACATTTTCCATTGTAAATGACAATAATACTGGGACATCTAATCTTAATTTGGAGTTAGATGGTTTTGCAAACTCAGCAAAAATTGATGTTATATCTGAAACACAGCCATTTGATGTAAGTGTTGTTTTTGTTCTAACCAAGTATACTATATTTACATTATTGCTAGTTGGGAAGTTGATAATTGTTTTTTTATATATGTGTTAGGAAGTAGTAATAGCATGGTAATGTTGAGAAAGTAACAGTATCTGTGATTATAACTTCTCAAGATACAACAGCATATTTGTGGTTTGCCTGGATCTCTCGGTAACACCCGATATATGACTGAATTATAAAATCAGGACTCTAATTAAGCTATTATTGGCAGTAATGGTCGTCATCTCGCTCAATTACTAGCTGCCACAAGTTTTAATAATATTGCTAATTGAATAAGGGCATGATGCCGATTTTTTTTTTATATCTGTCATGTCGATTGTTGTATAATATTGCATACATATTTTTCTTCTTTTTTACCTCACCAAAAACTTGCGACAATACATGGATTTAAAATGTGGCGTGACGACACGCCTGTGTACAACTTGTACGGACGGAACTGTGATGTAACGAGTCCCGCACTTCATAACTTTTAATCGCTTTATCTTAGTAGTTTTTATCATTTTGACAAAACCAAAAAATGACTTATTTTTCTCATCATCTTACTGATGAACTAAATACATTTTTATGTAGAATTTTGCATTTTCTTTAAAAATGCTAAATAAATTTAAAAATGAATAAAATCAACAAAGAAAAAAATTCTAGGACTAAATAAATTTTCATTTTTCATACCCTGTCATGCCTTTTCATAATACTTATTATGGCGGCGAGATTAGCTGTTTTATGAAATTTTGTTCAGTTATTTATTTTAAAATATAATGTTATTTTGTTACATTATGTATTAGTAAGGATACAGTAAAGAATATTCTTAGTTTAAGCTTGAGTTTAAAAATGTTTGTAGGATAACTTGGACGCTGTAGTTGGAATGTGTTCTGGAAGTTTTTCACAAAATTACATAGAAATCTCACCTCCAAAGACTCAAATACAGGATTCCCAATCACAAAAATTTGGCGAAGATCTTTTAAACATGTGCACAGGAAAATTTTACGATAACCAGTTTATTTCACAATGTGAGAAAAATATAGCTGATGACAGCAAAAGTATTATAACAAATAATTGCGGCACTGACGATACAAAGAAATGTGTGAAGGAAAATGTTGGTGAAAACACGACAGTGGCCCAAATATCCCTAGATGAAATATTAAATGAATGTGAAACATCAAAGCCTTTAAAATATTTCTTTGATAGTAAAAATCAAAACAAAGGCAATGAAAACAATATATCTAATTCTCAATTGAAGAAAAAATTTGTAATTGATTCAGAAGATGAAGCAAAAGAAAATGTTATAGAGAGAAAGAAAACAAAACGGCTTAAAAAAAGAAGGCTTGAAAAACGAGTGCTACAGATATCAGGTAAATTGTATATTGTTATACAAGGGGCTAAAATATAAAAATAACCGTTTACCGTAATGAAAACACGTGCAAAATGTTAGTCAATACTGATACGGGGTAATGGGTGTATCAAGCGGTAGGAGTCCTAAACTCCTACCGCTTAATACACCCATTTGATAAGCCCAGAATATAATGATCATGATTAAAGACTAGTCTATTATCACTGTTCCATAAAAGAATGACATTTTATCTTTGAAAATAGAACGAAAGGACGGCGATCTCTTTTGGTGGAATGTGTATATTGCGTTGCGGCTCGGGCACAGAAGAAATTAAAAATAAGACTGCGGCAAATTTTTTAAAATATTTCTCTAATCATAATTAAATTGAAAAAAAATATGGTACCATATTTTTTACACTTTATTGCACAACAAATATGGTACAATAGGCGGACTTTACACCTTAAGCCATTCTCAGTCAACCGTGAGGGCAGGGCAGAAAATTTGAGGCGGTGCAAGAAACACATAAAAAGAAAACTTGTAACAAACTTATATTGACAATAATAAACAATAATAAAGATATGTATGTAACTAACCATACATACACACACATACATATATAGGTACACGGTGTTTCAAAATAACCAATAAATAATCAATTCTTTATCGAAAAACGTAATGTCATTCAACCCAAAATTTTCATGTAAATCATAGTATCATCATGTCAATGATTTACATGAAAATTTTGGATTAAATGACATTACGTGTAAACACATTTTAATAATGAGTTTTCGATAAAGAATTGATTATTTATTGGTTATTTTAAAACACTGTATATACATATTTCCAAGCCGCCTTAAAAGGTCCTTAGTAAAACCACTATATAAAAAAGGATCCCATGATGACATTAATAACTATAGACCGATAACACTGATACCGATACTATCTAAAGTCCTGGAAATAGTCATGGCCGATAAACTTAACACATTTATGATATCGCAAAGCCTATTGAAACAGGAACAATATGGGTTTAGAAAAGGAAGCTCTACAACTCTTGCGTGTTTCGAATTAATTAAGCAGGTAACAGATAGCTTTAATGAACAAAACAAAGTTTTGGCTATTTTCTTAGATATGAGTAAGGCATTTGATTTTGTTTGTCATGAAATCTTATTAAGCAAACTCGAGAAATACGGTATTAGGGGAAATGCTTTGCTATGGATAAGGGATTATTTAACAAATCGCGAGCAGTGTGTTGAAATAACGCGAATCGTAGACAGAACTAAGAAAGTATTTACTTCTCAATATAGTATTAATCAAAGTGGAGTACCACAAGGCAGCGTTCTTGGACCACTCTTATTTTTAATATATATAAATGATCTACCCGACTGCATTGATCAAAAATGTATTCTATTTGCTGACGATACTACACTTCTGGTTAAAAGTAAGAATAATAATGACATTGAAAATATTGCCCAATCTAATTTTAATAATATAATTACGTGGTTAGGACATAATAATCTTCAGATTAATATTAGTAAGACGAAATATTTATATTTCCAAACATTGAATAGTAATCCTGTTGATATTCACATTAAACATCAGGATGAAAACTTAGAGGAAGTAGAAAATATATCATTTCTAGGAATTACAATTGACAAGTTCTGTAATTGGAAACCCCATATTGACTTGCTAGCAACTAAATTGGACAAATTTGTGTATGCCCTAAAAAGAATACGGCAGACAGTATCTAAAGAAGCAGCAATATCTGCCTATCATGGATACGTAGCATCATTATTACGTTATGGTCTCGTACTGTGGGGAAATTCCGTTAATCTAGATGTTATCTTCAAAGTCCAAAAAAAATGTATTAGAGCAATATGTGGCGTAGATTTTCTCGATAGTTGCAAACCATTATTTAAAGCACTTCGTATTTTGCCTCTTCCTTGTTTATATTTATTTGAAATATGTTTATTTGTAAAAAAATATTATGACATGTTTAAAATGAATAAGGATTACACATACAGAGGTAGAAAAGGTGATAGACTATATACACCATATCAAAGACTAAATATTGTTTCCAAGAACTCTTATAATATGGCGATTAGAATATTTAATAAATTACCAGAATGGCTTACAAAACTTACATATAGACGATTTAAAAGTACATTATTTAATATATTACTGAAAAAAACATATTACAGTGTTGGAGAGTACCTGTCTGATCGTAAAGAGTTTGCTGCTTGATGAATCATGATATTTTGATGTTATGACGTTCCTTTTGACATTGCCATCTGACTATTTTTGAAATAATGTTTTAAGTTAATTTTATAAATTCTATGTGTTATTATGATTATAATTTAGGTGTATAATGACAATTGGAATAATATATCGCGAATTTATTGATATTGAATTGATTTGTATGTAATTAAAGATTAACTATGACATTTTGTAATTCTAATTTTAATTTCTATGACATTGATATTATAATATTGTTAATATCTTGACTATTGTACAACATATATTATATTACTTAGAAACAATCATTTGTAAAGCCTGACGAAAACATTTTGCACGTTGACGACTTCAACAGAGTATGTAGAGCCATTAAACCTTAAGAACTTGTGTCACCATATTCTAGCAAATAAAGATATCTTTCTTTCTTTCTTTCTTAATATATAATAATCTGCCAATAACGGAGATGATCAACCTTACAAAGATCTAAGGTACTGTTCACGCAAAGATTTTTCAACTTTGTTGGGAGAATTACGAATGTCCTGTGAAAGCGTGTTCCAGTACAGCAGTGACAGTGACGCCGGTAGCACACCTCCGCCGCGGAATTGTAGTAGCGAAACCGCTAAACGATTCCGCCACGTTGTCGTTTGTTCGGCGCGCGAGCTCTGGCGAGCTTGCCTGGTCTAACGCGGATATTTAACTATGGCGCTGTCTCTGTCGCGCGCGGTTCCGCCTGATCTGCTCAGACGCCATCTACACCTCCGCGTTCGCTTCGCCGTTTTTTTTTGTTCCTGACTATGCGACGCGGTTTCGCCTTGTTAGTTTCGCGGCGAAGGTGTGCTACGGGCATGAATGAGTATCATTTATTTTTCCGTGTATGTAGGCTCGTTGATAACAAACAAACAATATAAAATTGTTTCAAAACCTATCACATGGGTATTAGTTACCACGTGACCCATATTTATTCCGCTATATCCATGCTATATCTGAGCGGCGGCCATATTGAATTTAAGTCAATACTGTCAGGTTCATTGTGCTCTATTCTTTAATACCTATATTACTGGTAGGAATCAAAATTCAATTGTGTAGTCCCTGGCCCTAATGTGGCATGACCCTAGCTCTAGATCTAAGGGTGCTATTATCAGCATTTCTATTCTATACTCAGCATCAAAATCCAGTTCAACGAGTTGTTTTATGCTCGTACGTAAACTACTATTATATAGAATTTTTGTATGAAAATTGGGGATTTGACCATAGGTGACAATGGTATGACCTTAAGGTTTGATCTAAGAATTCCCAAAATGAGCTAAACTGGAGGCCATACCCTATCATATAGTAAAAACCCGAAGTCTTGAAGTGGTCGAAGGGCCGAGATCTCGATGAAACGGACGGAAATATGAACATGAACACATTAAATATACAGAGACGTACGCTGCGACCAAAACCCAAAGGACTACATCGAAAGCCCTGTTTAAAACAGCTTCACGAAAACTCGATGTCCTTAACAAGGTTCGACGATTCTTTACGGCTGATCAACTGTGATTGCTATACAAAACGCAAGTACAGTCCTGTGTATAATAATATTGCTCGCACCTCTGGCATGGCTCCGCCAAGTACTTATAGTGCGGTCAATTTAGCCATCAGAATAGTGGTACCCTTGCATAAATTCCCAGAAAGCTGAAAATTTGCATGGACGTTAGGGACATCATGGTAACGAAATTGTGAAAAGTCCTCATCAATCCCATGTTTGCAAAAAAAATTATTCAATGTCAAAGTTCGCGAAAATGGGTTTTTAGGATTTTTCAGCGAAACAGTTGCTTTATGATAAAAATATTTTAGACAAAAATTGTAGATCACGCAATTATCTACAAAAATTGTCCTTACACTTTTTTTCATGGCATTAACCATTTCTGATAAAAAGCTATTACAAAATTGATTATTTTTCCTGCGAGAAAATAATTCCCCCGGGAAAACAGAAATAACGCGGGCGAAGCTGCGAAAGGAAAGCTACCTAGTTATATTATAAAGAAGAGATAAGACGTGCGCTTGACGGCGTTGACGTATTTTAAGCCATTTTAGTTCTGATCCACATATTCTGAAGTCACTCCATCTTATCAACAAGCACTTTGTTGAGGTCACAATAGCAGTAATTATATTACATTTTAATGTATGTGATGTTCAAGTCAGCTTTGATTTCAACGGAATTTAAATTTTTCAATTCTACTCTCACTTTTTCAGATGACGAGGATGAAAATAGTGGTCAGAACGATGACCTCTTTTCCGACAATGACGATATTAAAGAGAATATAGAAGAAAGACTTGTTGAGTATGATTCCGAAGAAAATGAGGTGAGTGAATTTGTGTGGCTTAAATTGCTGGTACCTACCAGATACATCATTCTCTAAATTTAGTGTCGCCCTAGTTTGAAAAAGACGTTTACAATTCATATACAGGTTGTATTTTTCAAGTGTGCCTGGATGGCCAAATCCGAAACTAATAGATTTTTGAAAATATAACCAGCGCTACAGAAATGTAGCGCTGGTTATTTACGCCCACCAGACGGTGGGTCTCCTTCGTAAATAAGACGATATTTAAAATTTTCCATTTTGTGAACAGAATGATGTCCGATGAAAAACCAAATAAATATTTCGATTGCAGATTGAGGTCAAACCTCAAAACCCGAAGAAGAAACGGAAAACTACGGAGTTCTTTGAGCAAGAGGCTGAGCTGACATCTGAAGACGAGTGGGTGGGCTCCGGCGATGAGGACGAGGCTGACCTCGACCGTATGGAGCGGGAGGCAGGGGACGACGACACCTTTAACCAAAACCAGTTGCAGAGGGAACTGGGACAAATACACATGTAAGTCAAAGCCCTTTCAGACAAAAGGAAGCGAAATGCAAGCGATATAATATGATAGTCGTTTTTCAAATGCAACTTTATAAAATAGATATTAAAAAGGAAAAATTGTAAAAGTGTTTGTTTAATGTGTTCATTTGATCATAAAAGATCTTGCATTTTTCTGTCTGAAATAGACAAATCTGTCATTTGTATAAAACCAGTTTTCACATTCTCCATGATCACTTAATTCAAAAGGGGAAATCGTAAATAATAGTGTTATTGTGAATATTTGCCAGTGAAATAAAAATTGCTATTGCTACTTTGCTATTTTTTTTACTAATAATTTGAGTTGCATACTGATTTCAAATTTCAATCAATGGGTATTGAACAAAGAGGGCTACAAAAATGCCCTGTTCTATCCAAACATTTTTAATACGACTAAGACTGATGATTTGTTGTAAATTAAAATGGCAGGAGAGACGTGCTGGACCAAGATAAGAGAGAAGTGAGAATCATTCAAGAATTGCTCTTCGAAGATGGCGATTTAGGCGGCGGCGGGCGACAACGCAAATTCCGCTGGCGTAACGCTGGTTAGTAGCATTACCTTAGACTTTGCTCAAAAGATTCTTTTACAACTGTCGAAATTGGATGCTTGGGTTGAAATTATGAAACCTGGAAATGTAAATCTTTAGTGATGGGGGAAATCTTACACCTCGGTATTCTATACCGTAGAAAGACATCTTCACGAACGAATAAATTAAATATAAAAAACCTTTTCAAAAACAAGCTTTTATTAAAATACGCTAAAAAGAAAAAATAAACTTTTACACTAAAACTTTTACTTATAACGTCATTTCACATTTGACACAATTTAGGTATATGAGATAAAAGCTTGTCGCGAGATTTACTTGTGTGTAGTAACTTAAAAGTACTTAAAAGAGTACTTTTAAGTACCTACTCGTATTTACTTAGTTTGAAAATTCTAGTGGATAAATTATTCACATCAAATTATTTAATTTACTTGTTTTTCTACAAAAGTAAATCTCGCGACAAGCTTTTATGTCATATACCTGAATTGTGTCAAATGTGAAATGACGTTATAAGTAAAAGTTCTAGTGTAAAAGTTTATTTTTTCTCTTTAGCGCATTTTAATAAAAGCTTGTTTTTAAAAAGGTTTTTTATATTTAATTTATTTTTTACTTTTTAGTTATCACTGTACACGTTTCTCAGTCTGTTCATCTCATTCAACGCATCATTGTTGCAAGGTCGTTTGCCGGAATGTCTATACAGAATTTCAGCTCAATCGGCTCAATTTTGAAGTAGATATCTACTTCAAAATTAATTTTTTAGCTTTAGTAGTACATACGCCATATTAGATTAATAGTGACATCACTATATTTTTCAAGCTTTTCTTAGCAAGACCTTTTATTTGATACCCATATTGTAGGAGTGCATTAAAAATAATTGGTCCGCCATCTTGGATTTAGAATGACGTCACACAGTTAACCGTGCATTTTCATCCAAACTGTGTGTGTATACAAAATTTCAGCTCAATCGGTTAAAGATATCTACTTCAAAATTGATTTTCAGGCTTTAGAAGTCCGCCATATTGGATTAATAGTGACGTCACATTATTTTTCAAGTAACTCTTAGCAAGACCTTTTATTTAATACCCATATTGTAGGGGTGCATTAAAAATAATTGATCCGCCATCTTGGGTATGCCGCCATCTTGGATTTAGAATGACGTCACACAGTCAGCCATTTTGTCATCCAAACTGAATGTGTATACAAAATTTCAGCTCAATCGGATAAAGATATCTGCTTCAAAATTGAGTTGCAAGATTTCACCCGAACATACTTACATAATTACATTGCAAGTTAAATAAAAGCTTGTAATAAAATATGTTCTTGCGCAGTACAGTTGTGCTGGTGCTGGACTGCTGGCGGCTTTCAAGTCAGCAATGTTCATGTGTTACCACCTAACACAAAGTGGGCGTTATACTTCTGCTGCAGGCGGAGCACGGGTTGCCAAGACTGGAATTGAGTCACGCATTATCTCACAATTTCAGGGACATAATCTCTATGTCTTATGGCGGCTGTACACTCTCGACGAGTGCTCTCGTCAAGTCTCGCCGAGAGGTCTCGCCCGAGAGACCTGTCAGCGAGTGCTTACCATGTACACTCTCGTCTATTCACTTGCGATTTTGATCACCGAGAGGATGGACGCGTTAGAAGTCGCTTCCGCTGTTTCGCTATGCACTATTAATTATTATATGTATGTACACGAATATCATACAAAAAAATTCAAAAAGAGAATAAATCATTTTATTTGCAATAAAAAATATTTTATAAAAATTAAAAACCGACTTCAAAAACACTAAAAAGTTAAAAATAATATAAGAATAGGTACAGACAACATCACACTTCTATATTGAAGTCGGTGACAAATTTTAACACTTTCTAGGAGATCATCGTTTGGCACCGACTTCAATATAGAAGTGAGATGTTGTCTGTACCTATTCTTATATTATTTTTAACTTTTCAGTGTTTTTGAAGTCGCTTTTAATTTTTTATATAATACTTTTTATTTTTAACTTTTTAGTGAATGCAATCTTTTTAGTGAAAGAAACCCGAATTTAATACCAGCTCACCTTCAGTGAGCTGGTATTAAATTAGCGTTTCCCTCGATTTTCATGGGATCCCATGATCAGATCCTGACTTTGGTGACCATGGGATCACCCTTGGGGTTTACTCTATCGAATACAAAAAGAATTTTGAAGATCGGTCCACAATTAGCGGCGTAATCGCGTAACATACACACAAAAAAAAACATACGCATCGAATTGAGAACCTCCTCCTTTTTTGAAGTCGGATAAAAATATGGTTACAGAGATGATAAGAAGCTAATCCAAAATATTTTGTCATTTTTCGACGTGCAAATACTTATTCCGATGTGAAATATTATGATTAGTACGATTCAATTCAATACTTTCGAAACAGGACGAGGTAAGTCAGTCATTGTTCCACATATTTGATTCGTTGCTAACAACTTGCAGACACGTGCGTTCAGAGCGGTTGCTGGCTGTGCACTGCACTGGCGAGAGTGTACATCAATGCTCTCGCCGTTCCTCGCGAGACGTGCCGAGACCCTTTGACTCGGGCACAAAAAACCGACACGGGAGCGAGAGCGGGCGAGTAAGCACGAGACATCCCGAGGCGAGGCGAGAGCTACCATGTACACTCTCGCACTCGGCCTGTCTCGGGGTGTCTCGGCGAGAGTGTACAGCCGCCATTAAAGAGTAGCGCGGCGGCACGTATTTAAGCTGCGGTCCGAAACAGATAACAAATCAGCGCTATCAGCATGCTTACGATTTCGGTCCGGGGTTTTAGTGTATCAATTTGTCAAACCATTTTGCTTTCGATCGCTTCTCAGTATTTTGTTTTGTGGATTTTTAATTACAACATTCGTTTCCCAGCTGCTCATCTAGATCGGGTACATTCATTTTAAACCGAAAACACAAGTATCAAACGTCAGACTGAGAGTTCGCTTACAGTGATTTCACTCCAGAGCATTAGCGTAGCGCCGTAAGTTCGATATGGCGTAAACGATGATGTCATGTGACTCTCCATGCCGGCTAACGTTTACGCGCTCACAACATTTCGGGACGCGTTTGAGCGCGCTAATGGCACTGATAGTGACTTTTATTGATTATCGGACCGCAGCCTGAATTTGACTGACGTAATAAGAATTTCTTGACGTTCGTCAACGGATACAAATGACTGAGTATTATCACAAATTTCTTGGCAGCCCGTGCTCCGCCTGTTGGATGCGACATTTTATTAAGAACTACTAAAACTATAACACTTTAAATCGTATGTAGGCCGTAGTACATACCACTGAAGCCTTATAGCAGCGCACCTCTCTGTCGAAGTAAGTTTTGTACTTCTAGTATCTTTACCACCTATAATGTAAAAAAATGTTTGATACAAAATTGAAAGTTATAATTAAGCGTAGAAAGTCGATAGTCGTCGACACCGAATAATCTTAGCCATTTCAACAAACGTAGCTTATTACTGTTTTTTTTTTGGTTGTAAGATGGAGATGAAGTAACCGGTACATTGCCAGACGAGTTCGCCGACACTCAAGAGGAGGAGTTCGAATCAGAGGAACTGTGGAGAAAGCAGAGGCACGAGAGGGACATGTTCTTGAGGCAAATGGTAATTTTTAACTGTCTTAAGAAAACGTTCGTTTGGAAATAAAATATTGATCACACATTTTGTCAAACAAAATTAATTTACAAAAATAAAAGACACTATAGCAAATAAACTATACTTGCTGAAAAAAAAATCCTATGAATTGCGTGAGCTGTTGCTATTCATATTTGACCAAAGATGGATTCTTGCAATGTAATAGAGTGTAATTGCTTTGCTATTCATATTTGACCAATGATGGATTCATGCAATGTAATAGAGTTTAACTGCTTATGTTACCAATTGTGTTACAGAAAAACGAAGATGAAATAAACGTGACATTGGATAGGACGGCGATAATCAAGGCCAATCTGAACTGCAGAACAATGTCCAGTTTACTCGAAGAGGCCAACAAGAGCAAGATGGAAGAGGCCAATAAAAGCAAGATAGAAGAAGTCGAAAATCCACCCGCGCCAGAAAAGAAAACAGTGAAAGACATACCTAGCCCCAAGAAGCCCTATGCAATATTTCAGGTATTGACTAATTTTGTATTAACTTTTTGTCATTTTATGGTTTTTTTTCTCTCTGTGTTCCATACAAAGTCATCCCTGTACCAACTCAGGTGTAGAATTTTCATTTCTTTGCTTAGTGGAAAAAAGTTAGTAATCAAAGTCACTAACTTTCACTATTAATTACTTCATTTAGCGACTAGGAATAATTTGGATGACAAAATGTGAAATTGGGTTTTAATATTTTTATTGGATCCTTGTATAATTATTTACTCGGCTATTTTTTTGCCCGTAGTATTACATATCCAACCGTTCTTTAATTTTGCGGGTCGGCTATAACAGATCTACATAGGTCGTGGTGGTGACTAGGGGTTGCTGTAGTTGCTCTCTGGCCCTTAATTTTAACAACTACATAAAGAAAGACATAATTAAATAATTGATTGTTTTATTTAAGACGTGCTGAATCGAGTTTTAAACAACCAATTCAATTTTTAAAATGACATAAAGGGCATATACAAATTTATTTTACAAACATTAAGTAAATTAAATTATTAAAAGTTAATAATAAATTGCATATTAAGCTAGTGTAGGTATGTCGAAAGGTCAAATACAGATTAAAACTATCATTGAAAAAAAAATAGTTCGCGTGGTATACGTTTCGGTACACTCAACTGAAACTTATCCAACACCCGTGGGCATGTATTGTATTTTGTTGTATAGGATATATAAGACAGTAGTGCTTGACCAAACTCAATTTTCTTCTGAGTTCGAGTGTATCCAAATTGAGCGTACCATACACAAATAAAGATGGATATAGAAAAGGATAGTATCCATACCGCCTCTTATACAGCCAACGAGCAAACTTTCGCTGTAATCTCTCCATCATAAGGCAATATTTATTTTCGTGTGGATCCCAAATGATGGCGCCATATTCAAGTTTACTGCTTACATAAGCGTTGAACAACACAACATCTACTTTCGTATTATTGAACTCGGAAGACATCCTTATAATAAATCCTAGAGCATTACTTGCGGATTTACAGGTGGCTATTATATTTCTTATGTTTATGGAAGATCAAATTACTATCCAGCAATGAACCTAAATCTCGTATGTCATTAACTCTTTCTAAGGCAGCGCCAAGCAAAGTGTAGTCAGTGTTTATATTATGTCGTGTTTAAAGATTGTTAAAGATTAAACCGTTTAAGTGACCCCACTCCGACAAGGTGTCAATATCCTCCTGAAGCGCTAATGCATCTCTATCATTGCTCACTCACACCCATGTATAGCTTCAAGTCATCCGCAAATAAAAGACAATCTTTTTAAGCAATTGGTATATCATTAATCATAATTGAAAAAAAATTGGTGACAAAGAGCTTCCTTGGCTTACCCCCAGATCTTGTAGAAAACTGCTCAGATTGAAACCCACCCAGTGTCACGTATTGTTGTCGATTTTTGAGGTATTGTGCTATAAACTTAAGCAGCTCAGGGGTAAACCCTATTTTAGACAATTTTTGTACCAGAATGTCATCGTCAATGAGATTGAACGCCTTCCTAAAATCAAAGTACGCAGCGTCCACCTGTCGACATGAGTCCATCTCTTTGTTCTGTACATTGACTGCTCCAATGACAGGTTGTATAGGTATAAAAGAGGAGTTCTCAGAATTGATCTGCAATCGATTGATTGAGGATTGTTGCATGTTATTCTCTTTTTTACTGCTAATATCATCGTTTGCCAATACTGAATCTTTGTTAGGTTTTGAAGTATGTGATAATTGAACTCCCGCGATCTGTTGTAAAGCAATCATTTGCTGCTGTGAGTTGTCATTTAGTTGAGACAGGTTTTTGAGGACTTCTTATAGTTCTTCCCGTATTATTTTTTTTTTGACTTTACGTTAAAAAGTAATTAATTTGGGACATCATAAGACCTAGTTTCAAATCGAGTTGGGCGTATAACGATTAGAAATGACAATATATTTTTTTTTTGTAAATACTTTTCTAATAGATATTACCACACCTCTTTTTTTCCATTTTTCCGAAACTAATTAAATTTAATTAAGATGATGAAATACATAATTAGTAGTGTGGTGTTCAAAAAACATAATTTTCTTTTGTCATTTATGATTACCGATTCTGAATAAAAAAAACTTTCAGGGTTCGAGTATACAAAAAACAAAGTATAATAAATTTGGTTAAAGGTAATATACTCAGCTCAACATTTTATGTAAATAAAGGTGTTTAGTAGTAACGGTAATTGACGTTAAATTTATTGTGTAAGAAGCAATAAATGATTGGCAAAAAGCATGGACCACGAGTCGGTGAAGTTATAAATAATTTTTATTTTTAAAAAGAGTAAAACGAATAAATGAATATATTCAAGTTTGGGTTTTACAGAAAAACTATCACGGATCGCTGCTGTCTCGTGGCCGTGGGGCGCTGGAACGCCTGGCAGCGCTGGCCACACCTTTGGCTGGCGACGACGACAAGCCCGCTTCTGTGCTTCCGCCCTCTACCAGGAGGAACTTCGTCTTCGCCGCCCTCACCCCGGACACTGAAGACACTAAGGTATACCAACCCTGAGATTCCACTTTACCTAAAAACCTTCCTTTAACGGCTAGCTTCAATAATCTATCACGAGTAAGAAACAGGTTCACTACAGTTTAGTTGTTAAAGGCTTTGTCAAACAGCGCGCGTGACTGGGCTCGACGCTAGCGTGGCGTGGCCTTGGCGTGCTAACTTACTATGAAAATATATAGAAGTCGTTACACAAAGCACGCCACGCTCTCCGCGTGACGTCGGCGTTAGCGTGGTGTGTTTGTAGGACCACTTCCATATATTTCCATAGTAAGTTACCACGCCAAGGACACGCCACGCAAGTTTCGAGCCCAGCCACGCTCGCTGTTTGAGAAGGCCTTTAGATATTTCCTTTGTAAAATAAAATGCAAGTCCTCTTTTTAAACTGTTATCGGCATAGTTACAATCAAAGATGTACTTACGAGAAAAGCAAATTAAAAACTGCTTGGGTTTGACCAAATACTGCAGTAATATAAAATATATAATAAGTACACGCCCTGTACCTTAACTGAATTAATGTATTTTATTGAAATGTCACTGATTTACATTTTATAGAACTATATAACAGAAATGCCTGTCAAAGAGTTGATATATTTCTTTAAATTACTAGCTGTGCCGGCGCACTACGTTTCGCTATAATAAAAAATAGTTTACGACCTATTCTCAGACCTACCGAGCATACACAAAAATCATTAGATTAGATATAATTTTATAAAATTTAAATTATTTAAGTGAAGTGTTATACTTATTTTTGTAATTTTAGCGATTTAGCGCCTATATTCATTAATCACCCTAAGGTCATGATTGCATATTATATTTCAAAACCAAAATAGTCCTTATTAACATATTAATATCTCGGGTAAAACTGGACGCCGAAATAATATTTAAGGAGCATAAAGTTATTTAATAGACCCCAAGGTCTTAGATTTGGATACCTAATTCTTTACGACTTTAAACTGAAAGCAAAAACTTTTAAGTGACAACCATAGCATGGCAATAGTATATACAGTAGACCGACTTCATAGAAACGGTCGAAACACTCTGCACACAAGGGCAGTCACGAATACAGTTCGCCTCTTGGCATACGCACAAGTCAAACGTAGCGCACGGTCGGTAAGCGAGCAGCCCTATCGTGGGCCATGCACCAAGCGATGCCTAGCGACCGTAACGTAAGTATTTAATTTCAAAGAGGGGCCGAGTCGACATACTGTATATACTATTACCGTGACCATATATGGAATAAACACAACAAAAATGTCAACACTGAACATTGATTTACTACCAAACGTAGATAGAGCGCTTCATACAAAAACGCGCTTGAAATCTGTCGCCTAATCGACTATACATTTGTACTCGCTGATATACCGGGTGTAACTGAACACCCCAATAACATTTAAGGGGCATATAAGTTAGATACTAAATGGACCTTCGGTGCTTGTCTGAGACCTAGAACCCCAATACTTTCAGGGTTATTTGATTTTAAACTGAAAGCAAAAACTTTCAAGTGACAACCATAATCAGCTCTTAACACAAAATTTTTTTTAACACAAAATGACACGTGACAGACGTGAGCGTAGTATTCCTCGTACGCTTACGTAGGGCTTTCGGCACTTAATACCAAAAAATAATTTATTTAGTTTGTATGACATGAGTGTAGTATTCCTTGTACGCTTACGTAGGGCTGTCGGCACTTAATACCAAAAAATAATTTATTTAGTTTGTATGGGGAAAAAAAGTAGGTTTGTTAGCCCTAATATTTTTCCTACAGAATCTCTACTTCTGATGGATACATACCCTTAAATGTTATTGGGGTATTCAGTTACACCCTTTATACTTGAATATGCACGCCCGAATGAAAATTACCATAAAGAAAGTACCGTATTTATCGAATTCAACCTTATTCTGCATTATTACGGCAACTATTTTAAGTTGTTGCATCACTTCATACCTAGCCACAGTTTAAACGACGTTTTAGTAATTGTTACAAGGAAATGTCAACTTTATACTCTCAAACATAATGCTTGAAATTGCTTATCGCGTTGTTGCTCCAACGCATGAATGAGATAACACATCGTGATACGACGCCCGTGCGAGCGAGACGATTGTGATGGACTGACACTGACGCGAAGCGACATGTTTATGATTAAAATAATTGTTTTTGATTGGTTTTTACGTATAAATCGAATATTTGAATACATGATAAGATGTGAAATGAGTTTACTCACGCAAAATATGAAATCCCGTCTTTTTTCTGCCATTTCTGGCTATTGTTACCACAACTTTTGAATGCGCACTTCGGCATGTTTACGTGCCGACAGCTAATCACTCACTATGGAAAGGAACTGCCCGAGTCGCGATTGAGCAGTTCTTCACCGGCCCACTTTTCGATCGTTCATGCGTTATCTACGTTTGGTAGTTAATCAATGACACTGAACGTAGAAATAAGTTGATGTAGGGCTGTCGACACTTAACACTTAACAGGTCTTTGAATAACTCCACCACATGAAATTTTTAAGCTCGCCTTTATATTCATGTTGTATTTGATTTGTAATCTGAATTAAATTATGATTACTTAACATCAAAAAATAATTTATTCAGTGTGTATGAAAAAAAAGTGGCTTTAATATACACGGTGTTTCATAATAACCAATAAATAATCAATGCGTTATCTAAAACTAATTATTAAATTGTGTTTACCCGTAATGTCATTCAACCCAAAATTTTTATGTAAATCATAGACATGATGATGATACTATGATTATGATATACATGAAAATTTTGGGTTGAATGACATTACGTGTAAACACATTTTAATAATTAGTTATAGATAACGCATTGATTATTTATTGGTTATTATGAAACACCGTGTATAGCCCCAATATTTTTCCTACATAATGTCCACTTCTGATGGATACGTACCATTAAATAATATTATTTCGGCCTACCGTTACTCCCTGTATTAACTTCATTGATATATAAATTGATATGTATTATTTTGTAATCTTTCCTAAGGTAACTAAGAGAAAAGCTGAGACTGCCATCAGAACGCCACAACTTGTGAAGAAAATGAGAACTGAAGACAAGAAGCCAAAGTCAAGGAGTAGTTTACTGGATCATTTTAAGGCGTGATCAAGAATACAATATATGTGTAGTTTTGTAAAATACCTATTTTCTCAGGCATTTTTTTTTAAACATAGACCTATATTTATATAATTTCATGACTAATAAATTTATATGACCTTGTTTATGTTAGTTTCATTCAAAATACTCCATATACTTACATAATTTATTTTCTCGTTACAAATTAGAATCAACACAATGACAATATTGGATATGGAAAATGGTATCTCCAAATGGGTTTTTTTTGAAAGTTTTTGCTATGTTAATTATTTTTACTGCGGGAAAATATAGACTTCCTACAGGAAACTGAATTAAATCCACATACAAAAGTGAAAGCAGATCTCTCACACAATAAATCAACATTGTAAATGGCAACATTGTAAGAGCAGATTATCTTACGAGTTTATCAGTGAATTCATTTCACTTTTATTTTTGGTTCAAACATTTCATTTCCAGTGAAAGATAGTAATATTTATGTTTTAATCTCCAACCCTACATAACACGCAAGATTGAATACCTAATATTTGAACAATATTAAATGAGACGTGCGTTAACGTATATTCATTAATACATCTATATGGCCTTACTGAATGTGCACTGTACCCTCGCCTCTGTATAATGGCCCTAATTAAAATTTGAACCTACCTAGAATTAAAGGCAAAACAAAAAAATAATCTTTATAATTTTAGGAGTAATTAATTACATTACAAGTATTATTTAATTTGGGAAAATATTAAAAAATTATTAGATTAATATAAGACTATACCTACTGGGTTAGTCAAAATAGGTGTACCAAGCAGTGACTAATATTATGTACACATTTATTTATTTATTTATTCAACAGTACACATACTGGTTTACAGACCAGAGTATCCAACGCACCAGTATGTTAGTCAAAATACAAAACAATATTACATTTTGCGATTACAAAAATTATTTACAATATCTAATAATGAAAAAACAATAGAATATTAAGAAAAAAAAATGTCATACTTATCAACTACTTACCTATGTAAAAATTAAATAAAATAGAATTATAAATATCAACTTAATTTAAACACATAACATTATAATAATCATTTCATACCTATTTAGAACGATACAATTATAAAAACATGTCATACTTATTACTATGGAAGAAATTAATAATCAGATTTAAATAATGTTAATAATGTCAAATAAATGCAATTAATTAGGTCATTTGTTGAAAAATGAACGCATGGGTAGTGGCCAACAAAGCCCTTAGCCCATCTGCAAACAAATCAGAATCCTTATACTGAGCGAGCATATCCCCGATCAAACGTAGAGCGCGGATTGTAGGGGCTTGGGCAGCATAGACGGTGCGAGTGGTCGGTTTCGGCAGCAGGCGCGACATATTTAGGTAAGTACATCACGGAAAACGATTATTTTAATTTTCATACAAACAAAATTGAAATAATTTACAACCTAGCGCGGCACGACGCATCATAAAATATTCCTTTGGGAGTGACAGGTGCCTGTCCTATTGCATTACATTGCCGCGTAGATTTGGAGACGAGATAAAAAAGGCTATTTCGTTGACCCTGGATTGACCGTAATGTAAACAAACAATAGCTGACGGCTAGAGCTGCCACAGCGGAGTTTGCCCAACTCCGGCCGGACCCACCATACCCCTGGCACTACCACTGGGGGTAGGGTGGGACTAAATCATACCACGCTTTGAAATCTTAAAAATTCCATTACATTACACTATGTAATAATATCGATTTTTATTTAAAGTGATAGAACAGAAGTTGTTCACTACAATAGAACAGAAGTTGATTAGACTATCCCAGTAGGTATATGAAACTAGAATAAGGATAATATAATATTTTAAAAAGATAAACTAAACTGATTTTGTTTAAGCCGAGATGCCAAATGAAAATGAATAATAGATTACTTAGTAGATCTTCGTTCGCTTCGCCTCGTAAACACGACAAAAACTGCCTGCAGTAAACAAACTTGAAGAAAATCAAAAAGCCCGCCTATTTCCACCCTATTTCTGTATTGGTGACATTTAACCAACATGATGACAAAAATGGATTGCCATTTTCAATTCTTACCCCTTACTATTGTATATTTTGGATTATAAAAAATTAATTTTGATCAATCATTTCCATATCTTCTTTAAATAATTAGCAAAAAATCTTCTACTACGTTTTAATATCTGTCTATTTCTTAAAAAAGCTTGTTTCTTTTTCAGTATAAAAATATTGCAGGGATGTTTGCACTTATTTGCAGTTTAAGCCTTAAAAAATAAAATAGAGAGACATTAGTTATTAACCCTTAAACTTTAAGGGTTAATAACAAATGTCTCTCTATTATATTTTTTCATATGCAAAAATAGAACTAGAATTCCATTGAATACATCACCAGTTATCTTATTTAATTGACAATACACACTTTCTTATACAATCTGGGGTTTGAAAAATATAGAATTCAACAAAGCCATCTTTTTGTCGTCATTCTTTAAATTCCTTGTGTCATCGTAGGTAATTCATAAATAGTCAATTTCAACATATTCTGATAACTAAGCTTCTACGACATCTTCATTATCAAACGAAGTGGCTATTCGGACCCGCGGCCCAACCGCCTATCTCAAGGCGATCACTCGCTATCGCGACATTAGAACAACAGTTCTAATATCACCAGTGATATTAAAACTTTTGTTCTGTTACGAAAGCTATAGCGAGTGATCGCTATGAGATATTCGGTAGGGCCACCGTCCCAATACAAATCGATTGCTATTCGGACCAGATAGAAGCGTAATCAAAATTAACTTATAGGCTAAAACTGAAAACTGTAAGTTATGTTATGCCTCCTTCTGCGCAGACGTCGCAGAATGAGGCGCGGGAGGAGGACCCTTAAGCCGCCTCGCTCCACCGCAGTCGGTTGGGTAGGAGGAGGCGCGTGTTCTTGGGCACGCACCACCGATTGCCCTAAGTAACCAGGGACGAAAGTGGCCCGGCCGACCGACAATCGGCCGGGAGATATCAACTTTTCCTCCCTGGTCGCCCGTTTGGGTGGTGACATCGTGGTTATTTGGTGACCCCTCCTTAGGTGAGTCCCTGAGCTAATGGCGTCAGTATCATAACGCACCGCTGGGCCTGTCTCCAGGGGGTGCGTTTGGGGAATGGCTAGTCCATCCCGACTGTGCCTCCACTGTGGGCAAAGTTACTGGAGGGTGGTTTAGCCGGGTATGGGGTTTTACCCGAATCCAACGGCATATCTAAGGGGCGGAATTGACAGCTTTTCAGTCCCTTGTATAATCGTAAAGAGATTCCCCCGCTCTAAAAAAATGTTAGACATTATGACCACAGACTGCACGTTTCTAGCTCCGCTCGCAAAAATGTATTATTACGTAAAATCCACCCCGTTGCCATTTTTTCTCGTCCGGGTATGAATAGCAATCGACTTCTATAGGGACTCGGGTCCCTATAGAAGTCGATTGCTATTCGGACCCGATAGTAAATTGTTATCGAAAAACTAATAGGATCAACCTGAATACTATATGTTAGGTTAGATAATGTGAGCGGAAACTGCATGTTTTCATTCTCCGGGTCCGAATAGCAATGAGGATCAGTCATGTTTTTTGTGGGGTATGCAGACTTATGGTGACAAAAAAAACCAGTAAATACTGTGAAAACAATATTTAAATCGGACTAAAAATGACGAAGATACAGCAACTTTAGTACATACATACATTAGTTTCAGAAATACGCGCGAGAATGAAGCGACTCGCTGTGACGTCATCTGTTATGATCGGTTCACTGTGCGGTTCGAACGGCAGCTCAGTCAGCCGGAATACTTAATTTGTACGCGTTATTGTCGTTCGTATTTAGTTTATTTGATTATAATGTCATCATACAAATAGTGCTTTGTGATAAAATACAAAAATACTACCGCTACTACACCCAATAAACTTTTTTTTTCTGCTCCGGGAGATGCAAAGATAGAAAAAACTGTGTAAAATAATGAAGAGAGACGATAAAACTCCTGTTGCAAGCAAAACTGTTTTGTACTGTTGCCAAGATCATTTTGATGTAAGTATTGCGGTATCTAACGCAAGTATGGTTTAAAATTTTTATTCGTAGGTAGGAAAGTACCTATAAAAATTAAAATAAAATTTGATAGAGTTTCTCCTAAAATCCCACAAATATTACAGACGGGAAAGCTTTTACATTTGTTTGTAACTCAATCACGCGGAAACAACTGTAGTATTAATAAATCTCTTATAAAGGTTTGTATTTATTTACTCGTACAGATACGCGATCATACTAAGTGTATAATCGTATACAACTTCGAAACATAGCAGCTTGTTCATGCTGGAATGTTGACTCAATGCTCATAATATGTAATCCGACCACTTAGATTTTGAAGAGTCATTATTCGCCTAAAAGAGCCGGGGCCATAGTCTTATCCTTATTTGTACATTATCGGGTAATTGGGTGATTATAATATACATGTCATGTCATAATCAAAGTTCGAACCATAATCGTACAGCACGAGTAAGGTACAGTAGTAAAGCTTAAATATTCGTGCTATTAGTACTTTTAGTATCATAGATTTATACCTACCACTTTTGATACAATGAATAGTAACGTACTAATAGGTACGAATATTGATTGAATCATTATGAAAATTGAAATTTCACAGCAATATAGATTACAGAGCAAATACACGCAAATATTTTTTCTCAAATTGGTGGAAATCATAGTTTTGATAATTATGATTTTAGCCAAAAGAATAGATTTCTTTTCCGAAAAAGTAAATGTATGGAGTTTTATTTTTGTATGGAGCCAGCACTTCAAAAAATTCCAACGTATTTAGTGTGGATGAGTTCAATTAAAATTCGAACCCCTCTTTGCTACCCAAGCTGTATACAGGTCCCAAAAAAAAGTGTCAAGCGTAAGTCCAGAGTTAGAGCACTTCTTGGAGTACCCGAATCACCCCCATGTATGTCCCGCGATTATTCGTAGTTTTCAAGTAATAATTTTTTTTCTGACTTTTTGAAAATTTTGATCCAAAGAACTTAAAAATTTTAAATAAAAAAAAGTTGAACATATTTTAATGTTTTTCTTTTTGCCACTGAATTATCTTTAGTGCTTCTTTTATGTCTAAAATAATCAGCTTCGTAACTTTAGTGGAAATTTATAAAACAGTAGTGTAAAGTCAAAATTTGAATGTTAGTGAATAATTACTTAAAAATTCATCTTTAAATTAAAAATCTAAACAGGCGAATTCATGGTTTCTAAGTATGTGTAAAAACTTCTCTAGACTCTCTGCTTTCATAATCATTTAAAAAAAGAAGTGCTTAATAGGGCCACTTTGGCTTAAATCGGCCATCAAAGACAGCGAGGTGAAAATTTCATAAAATTTACCAAATTCCTATCAGATGATAAAAAAAATATCTGGTCTTTTTATAATTTCTAAGGTTCAGATTAATTACAATTTAGCAAAAATTAACTACATGAAACCCATACTTAAATATTTTTCTCGCGGATCACATCGGTTGTAGTGTTGGATGTAACACAGTACTTACCTGCTAAAAAATTGCCCGAGTGAGAGGATATGAAAGAGACCGCATTATTGCTATCTCTCTCACTCTCATTGGCGAAATGGATAACTGTAACTGAGGAATGCTATTCTTTGTGACAAGGGGATGAGGCGGGGGGTGTAGTCCGAGCGCCTATTGTGTTCTGGCGCCAGTCGTTTGCCTGCTTTTGTTTGCGCCTTACGTACGATACGCTCATTTGTGATTATTTGACGAACTTTGCTTTCTTTACGGACCTTGAGTGCGATTACGATTTGGTTTTGTGTGAATACGGGATTTTGACAAATTTGGCATTCTTAACGGACTTTTCAAGCTCTTCATTTTGTGATGTCTTTTTCATCGCAAGAATATGCTCTTATGCATTACTTTTATGGATATGCAAGAAGAAATGCTTCTGAAGCAGCCAGGTTGTTCCGGCAGCAAGTACAAAATGGAGGTGGACCTCAGCCTGAAACTTGGCCTGATCATCGCATGATTTTAAGAGTACATAACTCTTACATGGAAGGACGCCTACCAGGTAGAAGATCGGGGCGCCCATCTGAAATGAGTGACCCAGATACTGTCCAATCAGTGGTCGAAGAAGTGGTGAGAGATCCATCAGTTAGTGTAAGAACAATAGAACGTCGAATCGGAATTCCGAAATCACAAGCACATCGAATACTTAATCAAGAGCGTTTTCACCCATATCACATCCAGAAAGTTCAGCAGCTCAAGCCCGCAGAATACCCGAGAAGTGTGGCATTTTGTCAGGAAATGTTACGGAGACAAGCTGAAAACGAAAATTTCTTTAAAAATATTCTATGGACTGATGAATCACATTTTAAGCGATGTGGGGTGTTTAATGCGCATAACTACCATTCGTGGAGTATTGAAAATCCACACCTCACAAGGGAATCTAATTTCCAAGAACAATTTAGTATCAATTTGTGGTCAGGCATTCTAAACGGACAGCTGATTGGTCCGTTCGAACTACCGGACCGACTGAACAGCGAGGCCTACTTGCAATTTCTACGACGTGATCTCGGCGTCTTATTAGAAGATGTAGACCTATTAACGCGGAGAAATATGATTTTTCAAAACGACGGCGCTCCATGCCATTTTGCTAGAAATGTTAGACAATATTTGTCTGAAACATTTCCAGGCAGATGGATCGGTCGTGGAGGGCCCATTGCGTGGCCGCCACGGTCCCCCGACTTGAACCCCATAGATTTTTTCGTCTGGGGATACTACAAGGAATTAGTATACGCCAAGGACATTACAAACGTCACAGTGTTAAGAACAAAATTAAGACAAGCGGAAGAAACAATAAAAAACAACAGAATTGCATTTAAAAGAAAACTTTTTTAGACGATGTAGAATATGTATTGAGCACGAAGGTCGTCATTTTGAAAACTTTCTTTAAGCGATCGAATAATAAATATTTTGAAAATAATGTTTTGTTTCATTTATTAAGTTATAATAAACCTTCAAAGGTTATTAAAGATGGCAGCAGAAACAGTTATTTTTGACCTTCAAATAATAAATTTTTAGCTTTTCTACAATCATTTTTGGTTTATTAATAAATAATTGGAATTAAAAAAAAAATTATTCAGAAGTCGAGTTTTATGAAATTTTCACCTTGCTGTCTTTGATGGCCGATTTAAGCCAAAATAGCCCTATTAAGTACTTCTTTTTTTAAATTATTATAAAAGCAGAGAGTCTAGAGAAGTTTTTACACATACTTAGAAACCATGAATTCGCCTGTTTAGATTTTTAATTTAAAGATGAATTTTTAAGTAATTATTCACTAACATTCAAATTTTGACTTTACACTACTGTTTTCTAAATTTCCACTAAAGTTACGAAGCTGATTATTTTAGACATAAAATAAGCACTAAAGATAATTCAGTGGCATAAAGAAAAACATTAAAATATGTTCAACTTTTTTTTATTAAAAATTTTTAAGTTCTTTAGATCGAAATTTTCAAAAAGTCAGAAAAAAAATTATTACTCTAAAACTACGAATAATCGCGGAACATACATGGGGGTGATTCGGGTACTCCAAGAGGTGCTCTAACTCTGGACTTTCGCTTGACACTATTTTTTGGGACAGCCCGTATAATCAAAGTACCCAAGGTGGAATCTGGACTACACTTCATATTATACGAAAAACGTCAAACCCACCCTTGACCATTTTTTGATAAGTCCATTATATGTGTCTTCATTAGCTGTGGGGGTGTTAGGGGTCAAAAATGTTGTTATTTTTTTGCTCCGAATATAGGTAAGCATTTTTGTAAATATTTTTATTGAAATTATGGAGGGTTGTTATTTATGTTATCGGGGTCGGTTTCCGCACTTAATCCTTAAGGTGGACCATTGTACGTGAGGGCGGCCATCACTCCAGCCAGCCCACCTCCCTCCAGAAGCGTATGAAATCTCCGAGTCTGTCCAGGGATTCTGTAACAAAATTGGGAGATCCAAGGGTGTTTTTTCGTATTTTGGTGACACCTGTGCACTCAAAGAGTACATGTGACACCATTTCCTCGGCCCCTAAGCATGCTCTGCATAGGGGGCTATCTGTTATGCCTATGGTGTGGAAGTGTTTGTTTAGTGAGCAGTGTCCAGTGATGGTTCCCGTCACCAGCCGCAGACTGTTCCTGTCCAGACGCAATATGCGTTTGTTCAGTTTGTTATTTAGGATTGGCATGGCTTCCTTTGTCTGCAGCCTGGAGTCGAGAGCCAGTGGTCTTGTGCTTGTGTGCGGGTATACTCTTGCAGCCATCCGCGAATCTGGCTGAAGGGAATTGGTATGATGGGCTCAGGTCCGAAAACCGTTATGTCGGATCCCCTCCTAGCCAGCTCGTCGGCCGCGTCATTGCCCAGTGATCCGCTGTGTCCTTTTATCCATTGTAGTGTCACTGTGTTCCGGTTAGAGGTCGCAATTCGTTCTAACACATTGTGACATTCCAATACAAGTTCCGAAGTGACGTAGGTTTTGTTCAGGGATTTGAGTACCGAGGCACTATCAGAGACTATGCGAGGCTCTATGGCGAGGGCCGCTAGGATGATGCCTACGCATTCCGCTTGGAATACGGTGCTGAATCTACCTAGCGGTTTGGATATCTTGATGTTAAACTCATTTGAATATACGCTTGCCCCGGTTCCAGAGTTGGTCTTGGAGCCATCGGTGTATATTCTGAGTTCTTTTGCGCCTGAGTAATCATGTGATTCCTCTTTGAGCTGTATATTATAGTGCTTCTGGAAGTTGAATCTTTTCAGAATTCTATCATTGGGTGATATCATCATCGAGTGATGTTTGGTCGCTTGTTCTTTTATGCGTATGTGTTTGATTCTGGAATCTTTTCCCAGTGTGCCAGCATTGTGGAGTCTGAACGCCGCTAGTGCTGCTCCCTCTTTGACAACTAAGTGCAAGGGTGGCAGCCCCAACATAACTTGCAATGCGGCTGTGGGTGCGGTTCTCACACTACTAGTGATAGCCACGCAGGCATTTCGCTGTAATTTTTCTATTGCTCTTCTTAATTATGGAGGGTTGAAATTCCTTACAAAAACTTATTATTCTTGTAAAACTCTGCTACCATTAGAGAACATATTTTCGGCAAATTTTACGATTGGGCTTTCACAAAACCAACTTCCATTAATTCTTTTGTTTTTTACTCCAAATTACTCACTCACACATATTTAATTAATCACTGAGTCCCTCGAAACAAATCTAAACTACACTCCCGGACACCTGAATCGAACCAATTGCACTTTTGGATTAGTAGTTATGTAGTCCATAACTTTCATAAAATGTTTGGTCGAGCACATCAGAATGAACATGATAATGTCAGCTACAAAATTGCATCAAAACTAAAAGTTATAGACGATATAATCCAAAAGAGCAAGGTATTTAACGTAAATAGAAATCAAACAATGCACGCGCAGCACAAGAGCGGTCGCACGGATCATAACAGATGACGTCATCGTAAACAATCAAGCTGTAGCGCGCGTTTCAAAGTAGCCATTCAGAAAAACATTAATAAATCCATTTTTTGACGGATTTTAATAATTTAAAATATGAAATGCTCAGTAATTTATTGCGCATACGAAGCACTTAGTAAAAATCAGATTTGCTATTATGTAATTGATCCTCATTGACTTCTTTAAGGACTCGGGTCCGAATAGACACAGCCATTATCAAAACACTAGACGTTGTAGATGCGGAGACCTGATGTATTTAGTATAATTAGCCCAATAGTCGTTTTTGCTGCCTTAAACTGTATATCATGAAACTTGCAAGGCGTATCACGTCACAGTTTAACAATATATATAGTTATGAAACGCACGCACTTGTGCAGATCAACGGCGGGGAACTCACGGGGAGGCGGGTAGCGCGGCCCGTGGCCCCAAACTCGCTTAGTTTGTACTTTGTCACAGAATAGATAATAGTACTACGTACAGAACGGCCACTCACCTCCCCGCACTTATTTCAAATACCTCATCCCACGCCGCACTTCGCTGTAGACATCACTGACACATAAACAAGGGCGCGCGCGATCGCTCGAACGAGTAGACGCGAGCGCCGGCCGATAACAGAGACAGTGCTATACGGGTAAAAGAGAAGGCAGTCGCTGCACTCTTCGCGTCATTTCGATTGATAACCGCGCACTCAGCCCTACTAGATTCCACGCACACATTTGCGCGTGTAGAAACGTCATTTGCTTATGTAGTAGTAATAGGTAATTGATTTGCAAACGTTGTATGGAGTGTCCGGGGTGTGACTTTGTGCAATTGTGCCATTGACGTATATTAACTAGACAAGCTGTTGCTAACAAAAATTGTGCCACGACGCGAGGCAGCGCTGGGTGGGCGTGGACAGTAGCGTACTCGCTTGCTCGTATGACAGTAAAAGAGACAGCAAAACTAAGGTCAAGCGTTCAAAGACAAGGCGGTCGAGCGTAGATCGCAGTACGCAAACCATTTTCATTTGTTTTAATCAAGATAATATATAATTAGTCAGTAATACAAACCTTAAATACAAAACCAATATTCATACGTTATAACAACAGTGTTTTCAATTGTCACACTAAAGTTTTAAGACATATTTTACGCAAAATTTGCGATACAATCTTCACGGCAGCTCGGTTACTTATCACGAGCGCCCGCGATCGACTAACTCAACTGGTGCCGATCGGCTCCAGTTGACTGGGTGAATTTCTCTGTACCGGACAGCGCGTCTAGTTAATATACGTCAATGAATTGTGCACTTGAACACTGAGGGTTGAAGGCAAACGACCATGTGTGATTCGCAAGCGAGTTTTATATTATTTTTTACGAGAATCGTTGATTATATTATTTATAATGGTGCACAGTTGTTCTGTGTATGATACTGAGTTTATGATAACTGCTAAGACATGATTTATCATGGACTCACTACGGAACTTAGTGCAATTATATACAAGGTGCTTAGTCAATACCTTATCAAACTCATCAAGATATGGCGTCACTGAAAATTCGATATTGTAAAATGAATTTTCTAATTCCTATACATTTTTTTTCAGAGACCTAATTATTTGTAAGGGGGATTTCAAAATTAATTTTACAATTTCAAATCCTCAATGACGCCATAACTATTTATGTCTGTTAATATGGATAGGTTTCCGTGTGATAAGTTATTGACCAAACAGGGTGTATATAGTTCATACTTCATTCTACTAAATAAATAAACTTAGTGAGCCTACTGCCTTTATTTAATGTAGCCAGTCCTATGCCTCGTAAAGTGTGACGGAATTGTAGATTCAGTGTACCTACAGTTTGCAAGCCTTGCAATCAACTGGTTTTAAATATGCACATAATCTGGTGGAGAAAGTATTAGGTACGTAATTTCTTTGCCTGAAGTATTATCACTATTATTAAACAGCGCGCGAGCCGTAGCGTCTTTCGTCGTCGTTTATAAATGAAGCATAGACTTATCAATGTCAAGCGGTGCAATAAAAAGTTGAAAATTGATTTTTGTTTAATTTATGGAGTTATCTGAAAACTTGTAAAACAAACATTGTAGTTAATGATGTTAGGTATCTAATCCTGCGAGGTTGCAGGTATTTTACAATTAACCCTGTATATTATTACGCCAGTTTTAACGCATCCATACAATTTTTAGGTTCCATATGTAATAAGCGAAGAATAACTCCCAAATTCTAATACTTACTGAGAGTTTCATAAGTAGAAAAAATTCGATAACTTTCGAAGAAGCCACGTACCTCAAATTAGCACTAGCAGTAGCACAAAAATGCGATAGTCCTTAGGCTATTCGTTTTTTCATAGCTTATATCAAAAACCTTATATGATATGAGCTTCATTTCAAATTTTTTCAGTCCTCTAACTAGAGAGTCATAGATTAGGTATACGGAAGGTATAGGCTTTTAATAAAGCTCTTCACTCAAAAATTTCTGGAGAGGGCTACCCTTATGACCAAAGAATATAAAAAATAGCCTACGACCTATTCTCAGACCTACCCACACACCTCATACACAAATTTCGTTCGATAATAAACATTGTGACACGAAATTTTTATGTACATACTAAAAGATATAGGTAGAAGATATTTCTAGTTACATGGGATGGGGAAACTCTTTCCTTCACGTGCCAATATTCACTAACGAAATATATGGCGGGCCAAGTTATATTTTTGGCTATATTTTTTTTGTTTATTGCTGAAAGTAACAGACGGCCCATCTGATGGTAAGCGGTATCCGCCACCCATGGACTTCGCTAATATCAGGGACATAGCTAGGTTGCTGCCTACCTTGAGTATAATGCTCTCTTAAGGTTACTCTTGAATAGAGTGACATGTTGTAGCGCTCGGGAAACACAGCAGCTGGAACTGTTAAGTTTATTCTCAACCACAAATTTAACAAATCTATAATTTTTTTCCGAATTCAGGCATTATCCTCCAACAATTATTCCGGTAATAATAGATACCCATTAATTTTGGAAACTAAGCAATTGTTGTTAACCTGCCATGAAAATAACATTGCTGTAACTTTGGCATGGATCCCTAGCCACTCGGGTATTGTGGGTAATGAAGCTGTAGATGGCTTTGCCAAAGACGCTATTCTAACGGGCAGTCACGATCACTATAAGATTTACATGCATGATCTGTGCTCTTTGGCTAGAGTCGATCTAATGATGGCGTGGTCTAAAGCTTGGGAAAAGTCACAAAGAATCAAGGGCAAATAATTATAGTGACATACAACCAGATATCCCAACAAAGCCCAGGTTCTCTCGTTACAAACTTGCTGATAAACGCACCACATCTATTTTAAGTAGACTGAGACTTGGTCACTCTTGTACTCCAGTCCACCGATACAAGATCCATGTTCGAGACTCACCAGTATGTGATTGTGGCACTGAGGAAGAAACCACAGACCATATCCTGTTGAACTGTCCCAGCAATCCTGTATCCCTATATGATATTTTACCACTTTTTATTGCTAGACCCATATGTTAAAACCGTATTATCTATTTTAAGTTATTTTAAAGCTACTGTGTAAATAAATCTACATTTTTTTGTTCTTTTTCAGGTAACTCAAAACAATCTCATTATTATACTTTTGGTTACCTTACAAAAGTAGACTCAAATAACCGTGTTTTATCCGAAACTTGAGTTTGGCAGTAATAGTTGTGTTTTACGACTGGTTGCCATTTCACAGAGAAGTGAAGTGAAATTCGTTCTAGAGCCGGCACGTTCGTGGTAAAAATGTGCGCTGAAAGCGAACCGTACTGGACGATATTGCTTCCGTGATAAGAATGAACCCCACTGCTGTAGTTTCCCCATCCCTGCTCTAGTAGAACTTCAAAAATATATTAGGAAAATATATTTTTTACATGGTAAGATTTGCATTTTGTTTTCAATGTTGCTAGAATTGTTGGATGCATGTCTTTCCGCTCTTCTATCCCATTCCCCCGTTTAGAGAACTTGCATCTATCTCCTTTTATCCTATGATTATCAATGGCAATTCTGCATCTGTCTCGCTCATCTGACTCGGTTAAGTTCGTTGTATTGTCGCTTCTCAGCCCAAATCTCATCTCAAGCTCGGCGTAGCGCAATCAATGCTTTTTTTCTGTGGTGTGGGGTTGTAGCATATCGTGAAAGAATTTCTAGTCAGTAAAATAAAATAATTTTAATAAGTACTGCTGCAAAAGGTGGCACAGCAGATTCGAAATGGCAAACGAGAACAAAGAAATTGGGGAAATTGTGAAGAATTGCAAAATTCTTTTATTGGACATCGAAGGAACAACAACTTCAATCAGCTTTGTTAAGGTAGGTCTAATGATTGACCGGCCGGTGTTTTTGATTTGCCACGAGTTCGTGTATTAATTGATTTCTGATAGTTTTCATATTAAACATATGATAAATTACATGTGTCCGGGTTTACAACATTGTTCAGAGGTCTACATAAAATGGATGCTTTTACTGATTTTGCAATATGGAGGACGAATTCAAAATGGTACCCTTTCCATGGCGATTTCCATTGAATTTATTGTCTGGTTATTTTTCACGGCTGGCTAACCATTTAGTGATTTTAAACCATCAACATTAATTCGAAGGTTTTAATTCATAAACTACTACTTTTCAAATCATTTTTTTTCGGGAAATTCTTCAGTTGTTATGTTCGTGTAAGATTTTTAGATTGACGGTACATTTTATTAGTTTCCTAACCTCGTTACTTTAAAAACCTTTACAAGAAATTAATATTCTCGTAAATTTTTCATATCACATGGCCATCGAGTACCGGCATGAACAGCTGTTCTGTCTGAGCAGCTGTCTTGTAAAAAAATGTGGAACAGTTATCTGTCCTCGGAAACGGCATCAAGATCCCACAGTGCGTCCTTGTCACTCCGCCTCAAACTATATGACCTAGGATAGAGACAAAACATTATTGACGGAGTACGGACGTTTTGTGCTGTCTGGCATTGTCGAGGATGGAATAATAATTTTTTTTTGTTAAAAGCATTGACCGCGTGTGACTTACGATTTCAATATCATTATCTAGAAATCGATTTTTTTAACAGTTCTGCTACATTCTACTACATTGCTTTGTAAATGTCTGCTTAGATATGTACATATTTTGTAGTGTGTATATGTACTTATCTTTTTGATGAATCACACTAAGGGCCTCCTATTTCACAATATAAATGTACGCTTATTCATTGATTAAGGTGATGTATTTTGACTGTCATTCCATCAAAATAAGTCATTTTAATTGATAGTTTGCTTACTCATACATTGTGAAATAGTTTACTTTGGCTCTTCATTCTAAATAACTTTACAAAATTAGTGTACCTATATTCTGTATATTTTATGCTTGTCTATTTTTGTTTGAATAACAGCAGTTGTAGCAGGTTCACAACTTCCCAATTTATAATTTTATCTAGACACACAGTAGCATATCAAGTCAAGAGAAGCAAAGAGAAGTGAGCAGCACCATGACGTGTAATTTTACACTTGGAGTCACTATTGACACCTTTATAACTTTATTTAATTATCTTTGTTTCTACCATGGGAATTCTATATTTTCTCGCATTTTTCAAATCGGTGCCTATTCATTACAAACATACAAAAATACAAATATTTCCTCATTATAATATTAGTATAAACTATAAACACCAAATTTATATTAAAGACCCCTAGATAAACTAGAACCTCAAATTCCATGAACACAGCTTAAATGGTTATATCTAGCTATTAACATGCAATAATCATAATTTTTATGACTGACTGAAGACTGATTGAATCAAAAACCTAACCCACTTCAAGATAACCTAGAAAGTTCAAATTTGGCATCCAGCTAAAGTACTCCTGTACATCCCTACAGCACTCCTGCCATCTTAATATGAGTGCTGCACAAGTCAGCATAGATCGCATTTATCAATTTTGATATCGCTCGCCCACATAACTCAACTAGTTACTTATAGTTTTGTATTTAAAATCTATATTGGATTGCCATGTTGACCTGTCACGTACTGTAGTAGGTATCTGTTTGTATATAAAGGAAATAATAAAAAAAACAGTTAATTTCTAAGATTTTAAAATATTTCAAATCAATCGATTTTATTATGTAATACATAAGGTGCGTTTGGATAGCATTGCGATGACAAAAATTACAAAATTGTCACATGCAGCATTCACTTTAAAGAAACGTGAGAAAAAGTTGCAGCTTTATCTGTTTTCCTAGACCTTTGGGATAGGTAAAAAATTACGAAAATAGCACTGTGAACTTTCAATTTTAATTTTACCTCAGCTCTCGAGGAGGTTCAAGTATTTAACATTTAAGAGTTGAAGTTTACTAAACGTAAAATTTCTGATGCGATTGAATTAGTTTTTACGATATCCAAACGAACGGGTCTTTAGTGCTTTTCAAAATGATAATAGGGACCAAAAATTCATTCTTTCTTTGTTGCAGCATAACAAGTTGCATGATGAAAGGTTGTTTTTATCATTTTTTATAAGTAAGTAGGTACCTATAGAATAATTTTATAAATAATTTTTTTTTTACAAAAGTATAGCTATCCCATCATAAATGTCAAAATGGGAGCCAAGTTCAATATTATGATATGGTGTGGTTGTCGACTTCACCCACAAAAGAACTGGGATCTAAATGGGTTCCAAGTTCTGTAGGACAGAACAGACAGACCAGGGGGACAATCGCACTAATTATAACGTTTCAACCAAATCAGAAACGTTTCCGTTCCCATACATTTTGACAACACCTTGACAGCAGTCAGATGTCAAAACATATGGGAATGGTAACGTTTTGGTTTTGGTTCAAACGTTGGTAAATAGTGCGATTGCCCTTCTGGTGGCTTACTCTTGAACCAATTCCAATCGATCGGCATTGAGATTGATTTTTCGTACGCTTAATCTTGGGCATTGGCTCCATATTGAGCCCGTATTGTATGGATTTTGGATGAACCAAACTCGTTATCATTTAATTTTCTCAAAATACGGATCCAATATGGCGCTAGTGTTGCTACTCAAGCGTATGAAAATTCACAATCCTAATGGCGATCTATCGGAATTAGTTCTAGAGTAAGCCTACAGTAATGATTTTATAATGTTTATTTTATAAGAATTATTAACACAAAGCAAATAACTTATGATCTGAACCTCAATATTTGACTTTGCCAGTTTTCACATGTTATGTTTGGTTCATCAACTCCTTTTTTTTTTTAACGTTGGGTAATGCATTACGCATACCTCGCGTTTGAGAAGACGCAAGGTTATGTCGGACTCTCCGCTGCCACTGGGATAGTGTGTTACCCAGCGGCAGTGGCCTACCGACTAAAACCCAACGATGCCCCCTCACAAATGCCTTGGCGCGAGCACGTCCATCACCGCCGCATCCTCTCCATCATTAGATGAAGAGGTTACGTCGAGGAGGGACGTGTCACTACCTGACAAGGTCATGGGAACTCTATCGAATACTTCCACGACCTCGTCGGCGTCTGCTCGCCTATGGCGAGCCCCTCTCACTCTCCCAAAATAGGAAGGCTGAATATCCCCCGAGGCATCCGGGGGGTCAACTACTGGCGGCGACCTGTGCAATGCAGAGTCCGGGTTTCCCGGACCTGAACCCTGCTGGTTGCCGTCAGGAGGTAAAAGGCGTGCGTAAGTCCGCCCTCTCCGCCGTCTCCTTCTGCGTCATAACTTCGACGCAGAAAGAGTTTACCACACCCCACGCGTACTCTCCCTCCAGCATGGCGCTAACCACGTTCTGGAGGGAAAAGTCCTCGCCAACGACGGCGGCCAACTCCCGGCGCTGTGAGGAGAAAGCGGGGCACACCTCTAAAGTGTGCTGCGCGGTGTCCTCGCTTGCGCCACAGTGGTGGCACTCTGGGGTCATTTCTCGCCCAATGCGGTGCAAATAGCGGCCAAAAGAACCATGGCCGCTTAGGATTTGCACATATCCCACGTTCCATAGCAGGGGCCCTAAGACGGACCCCTGTGGGACACCGCGGGACATGCGATAGCGGCCGGTCACTCCACCTCGGCCGACAAAAAGAACGTCACTGCCCTCTAGGTAGTTTTCGAGGAGTCGCAACAGGTATCGGGGTACCCTGTCATAGCGGTGTGCCTCTAAGATGGTGGGAAAAGGGAGACTGTTGAAGGCATTGGCGATGTCTAACCCTCTCACCTCTATCTACTGCGTCTGAGACTAGCACCTTCAAACTAGATAAGGCATCTAACGTAGAGCGCCCTGTCCGGAAACCGAACTGTTCATCGGAGAGGTCTGGGCCTAATTCCGAGATATGCTGGATAAGTCGGGAGGCTAGGATCCTCTCAAAGACCTTTCCGACTTATGTTATACACAAGTTTATGTTATTGTTGTCATATTGTTAGTTTCTCTTCTTCTATATTGTGATTTGCTGATAGAGAATTATGATTGCAACTTCTGCATGTACTGAGGCGCGTTCAGAGCCTCTGGGTGTAGTTGTCCGGTTGTTTTTTAACTCGCTCAGAGGCGTTGTACGGATTGCAGCAACCAAATCTTTAATCTCCCTCTTTCACATGATTTTTTATTTCTCTCTCTTTCTAGTAGATGACATTATAGAATATGGCCGTCAATATCATCCAATCACGTAAGAGTTTTTTTTTTTTTTTATGTAAGGCCCGGCAAATGACCTCCTCCCGCCTGATGTAAAGCGGTGAAAGAGGCCCAAATGAGTTGACAGATAGAGTAGGGACGACATCCACTATCCTACCTGCCCGCCCCTTGCCGGCCTAAAAGATGCTTTTTCACACCTCTTTTGAAGGAACCCATGTTGTAGGATGGAGGAAACACGTGCGCAGGTAGAGAATTCCAAGTGTGGGATGAACGACAGAAGAAGGAATCTTGGAATTTCTTGGTACGGTGTGAAAAGGAGGACACAGTGTACGGATGACTCCGAAGGCCCTTACGCGTGTTTCTGTTAAGGAATGGAGAGGGAGGGATAAGGTTAAAGAGCTCCTCAGAGCATTCCCCAAGGAACATTCGGTAAAAGGCGCTAAGAGAGGCGATGTCACGACGAAGTTGCAGAGGCTCGAGGGTGTTAGTTGCCTCTACATCGCCAATTATTCGAATAGCGCGACGCTGCAATCTGTCCAGAGCATCGAGGAGGTACTGAGCGGAGCCGTCCCAAAGGTGCGAGCAATATTCCACGCAAGACCTAACCTGAGTTTTATACAACAGGCATAGTTGGTCCGGCGCAAAATACCTACGCACCTTGTTTAGGACACCGAGTTTCCGTGAGGCAGCAGTTATAACGGATTCGATGTAGTCTCTGGGGTTCAGATCGCAGCGAATGTTCATTCCGAGCAAGGTGATGTTACTCTGTGTGTGAAGGGTTGTGCCCTGAAGAGAAGGAGGGGGGAGGAAAGGTGACCTTTTCGCCGAGAACGCGCACACCTGTGTTTTCTTAGCATTGAACTCGACAAGATTGTTGGAACCCCATTCGGAGATGAGGTCCAGCGTCCTGTTGAGCTCAATGATAAGATTCTGCCTCTCCCTATCAATATTGCCACGAGCAGCCCCTGAGCTTCCGTGATATCCCCCATGCACTGTACTGTCGTCTGCATAGCAATGTATACTTCCCAAGGAAAGCATGTCATTGATATGCAGAAGAAACAATGTTGGGGATAGAACGGAGCCTTGTGGAACACCAGCATTCACTGCCACGAACCGCGAAGCGCAGCCGTCAACGACAACGCGAATTCTACGCTCGTGGAGGAAGCTGGCAATCCACGTACAGAACTGAGCGGGCAATCCGTATGCCGGAAGCTTGGAAAGGAGAGCCTTGTGCCAGACTCTATCAAAAGCTTTGGCGATGTCGAGACTAATAGCCACAGACTCGCCGCGCTTATCGATAGATTCACCCCATTTGTGCAAAAGGAACGCTAGAAGGTCACCTGTTGACCGTTTAGGACGAAACCCATACTGACGGTCATTAAGCAACGAGTGACCTTCCAGGTAACGGATCAGCTGGGTGTTAAGGATCCTCTCCATGATTTTACACAAAATGGAAGTGACGGCTATAGGGCGATAGTTAGCCGGATCAGAACGATCTCCCTTTTTGGGAACCGGCTGGACATTGGCCTCTTTCCAAGATTTCGGCACACAACCAGCAGAGAACGACAGACGGTATAGACGCGTCAGGACCGGAGTCAACTCCGCTGCACACTTCTTAAGTACAATCGCAGGAATGCCGTCTGGTCCACTTGCTTTTCGAATATCAATCGACTGTAGCTCCGCCCGCACATCTCGCTGTCTGATGCGAATATCGGGCATAGTGCTGCCACAATGGGACAGTGTCGGAGGTTGTGCACCACAGTCATCGATACGGGAATGGGCCGCGAAGAGTTTTGCCAGGAGTTCGGCTTTCTCCTGCGGCTGATGAGCAAGTGAGCCATCGGCATGTCTCAGCGGTGGCAGCGAGGGTTGGCAGAAGTTTGATTGCACAGCTTTGGCCAGGCGCCAGAAATTAATAAACTAATAAGTATTTCAGAAATTAATAAGTATTTCAGTAATAAACGTCAGAGCGTTTTACAACCATCAAATTCGATGGTTGTTCGGTTGTAACTCGCGCCGACACTCGAAGGTCTTGAACGGGCCAGTTGTTTCACCCGGTTGTCACGCTCGAAGGCATTGAACGGGGTTAGAGCGAAAAGTTGTACTTCGCGCGAAGGCGCTGAACGCGCCTCTGTACTATTATCAGCATCATAACAAGTTATGATGCTGATAATAGTACAAGAATAATTTTGTTGTTATACCATTTGAAATACAAATAAGTTTAATCCATGCACTCGGCTCGGGCTTTAATTCCGCCCTGTGATTTATAACCACCATATAGCGCACTTATATCGTAATGTACTATTTATACTAGGAAAAAATACAGACTCTTGCTTTATGGTTTGATTGGATGTTAAAAGTACAATGATGCAGCTTTACCTCATAGTTGTACTTTTCAGTAGGTAGGTTAGGTACAGTAAGCTTCCATTCAAGCTATGCATTTGCACTACGAAAACCGCCACTATTACGAGCGACATAAGAACGGTCCAAAGGTCAAACAGTATAGCTTGATAAGGAGCTTACTGAACCTGTAAGGCGAACAGTACACTTTTAAAAAATAGGTTTCTCATAAATAACGCCTACCAAGTCTAAAGTCATTGCTGAAATATTTGATGGTATCTGGCATTTGATGTGAAATCGTTTACTGATTTGTTATGACCTTAGTAGGTATAAGACCTATAAATACAAATCGCTATTTTATGAGCAATATAGTATTTACCACCTAACCTTCTTAATGAAGTGAAATGCTCATAGTTTGTGCTCTGTTATTATTTTTTTGATGTTAAGACAATAGCAGTGTGAAATATTTGGATCCTTACTTCGTCTTAATTGACGACCTCAGATTGCTAGTATCTGTCAGAAAGTTCGTCTAAAGCAGGGATTCCCAAAGTGTTCGATATGACCCCTTGGGGTCGAAATCGCTTTCTCTTTCGACATAAATAAAAATTGATTTTGATGGTTGACGAGGTCTAAAATTTAAACCCTATTACTTATTTGAAATAAGATACTGTATAATTTGTGTTACCTGTACAAACTTGTTATTGGAAAGACTAATATTTTAGTAGGAAGTATCAGTGTAGTACTTTTAAATTAAGACTCAACAACTACTTTTAAATTAGTATGTATAGGAAGAAAACTAGAGATACGATTTTTTAAGTAATTTTTCTATGGGGGTCTGAGGTATCAGTACATTTTGTAAAAGGGGTCTCTTGATTCTTTGGGACTCTTTCTAAAGTATTGCATTGGTTCACAACTAATAACTTATCATTAAATTCAAATAAAACTAAATGTATAAAATTTTCATTGCCAAATGTAAGGAAAGTGGATACTATTGTGGGAATGAATAATCAAATTCATTGATTGTTCCAAATTTTTGGGCATAACATTAGATTCACGTTTGCAGTGGGACCCACATATTGAGTCCTTGGCAAACAGACTTAGTTCTGCGGCATATGCAGTTAAAAAAATAAGACAACTTACTAATGTTGAAACTAATGTTATTTTCACAGGGTTATGTCGTATGGACTACTACTGTGGGGATCGGCTGCTAGTATAGAAAGTATTTTCATACTTCAAAAAGAGCAGTTCACGCTATTTATAATTTTCTCGAAGATTCTCGAAGAGATTTATTTAGAGAAATTAATATATTGACCTTAGCAGGACAATACATTTATGTCTATTTATGTCTATAAGAATTATAATACATTTGAAACCCATTTCCACGTTCACCAGTTAAACATAAAAATAAACTTGCTCTTCCAACGTACAGACTCCAAAAAACTAGAGGCTCATTTATGGGGAAATGTATAACTGTAACTGATTTGCCTTTTCATAAGTTTAAAGCGCATGTAAAAAAAGACTCTAATGAGTAAAGGATATTATAAAGTCAACGATTATTTAAATGATGCCAATGCCTGGTGTTAATATGAAGTTATTATTCGTTATAATGTCAATAAACGTGTTGTTGTGTATAGCTATTGATGTTAACAAATGTTGTTGGCAGAAAAGAACTGACACTGATTTTGAATTAGACTAAGTTATCAAATGTTTGGTAACAACATAATTTATTGTATTATGATTAATGTATAAGTCTAGAACTTATTTTTTGACATTTTAAGTGTATGTAAGCATACCGATTGTATTTTTTTTAACTTTCAATGACTGTTAAAAAAAATACAATCGGTATGAAATATTCCCTGAACTCATACTTGAGTGTAGAAATATGGACTTTGACAATGCTGTATTCCCTGAACTCATACGTGAGCGTAGAAATATGGACTTTGACAATGCTGTATTTCCTGAACTCATATGTGAGTATAGAAATATGGACTTTGACAATGCTGTATTCCCTGAACTCATACGTGAGCGTGGAAATATGGACTGACAATGCTGTATTCTCTGAACTCATACTTGAGAGTAGAAATATGGACTTTGACACTGCTGTATTCCCTGAACTCATACGTGAGAGTAGAAATATGGACTTTGACAATGCTGTATTCCCTGAACTCATACGTGAGCGTAGAAATATGGACTTTGACAATGCTGTATTCCCTGAACTCATACGTGAGCATAGAAATATGGACTGTGACAATGCTGTATTCTCTGAACTCATACGTGAGCGTAGAAATATGGACTCTGTATTCCCTGAACTCATACGTGAGCGTAGAAATATGGACTTTGACAATGCTGTATTCCCTGAACTCATATGTGAGAGTAGAAATATGAACTTTGACAGTACATATTTCTACGCTCACATATGAGTTCAGGGAAGTTCAGACCGACAGAACTCACACGTGAGCATAGAAATATGAACTTTGACACAGCTGTATTCCCTGAACTCATACGTGAGCATAGAAATATGGACTTTGACAATGCTGTATTCTCTGAACTCATACGTGAGCGTAGAAATATGGACTTTGAGAATGCTGTATGCCCTGAATAATGGCCCGGCCTCCGTAGCTTTTCTTAACAGGTAGTTAAATTCAAATAGTAGATTGTTTACCAAGGGAGCAAAGAACTATTTTTAAGTCGAGAGTGTTTTTCAATCCTGAGCACAGCAAGGGATTCAAAGTACTTTACTCGAGCCTAAAATAGTGTTGCTCCCGAAGTCCCGAGGTGGACACTACTTTTTATCACGTTCTAAAAGTAAGAATACACGTTTATTTATTTATATACATTTAGTTAATAAAATGAAAAAGTACTAATACATAATAGGTATAGGTACTTAGAGTCTAATATTTACATTTGAACTATTATGAAAGTTCATCTTAATAATCTTTTTACTACTGACTGTAGATTTTAACATTGAATGAGTACTCCAAAGAGTTGTAGGTTGCTTAGATTTGGCTAAATCTTTAAATAGGCCAAAAAGACATAGGTATTCTGATAAAGATTTCGCTTTTCTTGCATTTTTCGAAAGGATTTCAAATTTCAATTTATATGCAGTTACCAACGATCTCCGCCATTTTACTTTTTCACAAACTTTTTTATTTAAATTAAGCCCGCGCGCTTCTTACTTATTATGCTGCCAGTAACTATTTCATACAATGTTCGCGATCGATCTCTTTGGTGATTGAAACTTTTACTCACAATATCCACATTCTAAATTTAAATCACTTTTAATCCCTGAGGGATAATAAGGTATTTTGGTCGGTCCCTGTTTACGGGGAACCAAGTAACTATTTTTGAATAGATGTGATAAAAAGCGATATATATTAGCCTTCCTAAAAAAAAAACAACATTGTATTATTATACACGTTTCTCTTATATTGGATTGTAGCTTATCTGCCCTGCTTGATATCCCTGAGCGGCCCCGTTCGGTTAGGTGGAGCCGCTATCCGGTTTGGACACCGGCACCGGCGCAAACAACTCGCCAAGTTCGTTCACCCGCCCGCCGCCGTCTGCATCGTAGACGACGATGCAGTTTCACCAGTTTTGTCTATCCTTGTTGCTTTTGTTCGTAATTCAGGAAATAACATGGCGGCCTTGAATGTGCCGGTGTTATTGATCAATGATGGTGAAGACTGGGGTATAAATAGGTTAATGGATTTTTTTTATGTTTGTGGCAAACGCCAGTACGTAGATACAATAAAAGCCTCTAGCATTAGTTGGGTTGCTGAACTAGCGAAAACTTTTTGATAGCAGAAGTCCGGTTGGTTCAGAGCATCGAACTATTGCTACCGTTTAGTAACAAGAAAATAATCTTGAGAACACTAATAAAAGTAGTAATTATACCTCTCAGCACTACAAATTTCATAAATACCTATTCAAAATAGGTGAAATTTGTCGATGAAGTCAATTTCAAAGTCGTTCGATCGCAGTGTCGTCGAATCCTATACCCGATATTCCAAGATTAATATTTTACAATAAGTGTACAAAGAGTAAAAAAAAAATGAAGATACCTAGTTTACTTGATAATTTAAATCTTTCTCAGTTCATTTAAAGCAATAGGTGAATAGCAATTAAGCCTTGTCGCACTAGTGCGATTTTTTCGGTGTGAAAGCGCGTGCGTGTCGCGTGCCTACCCACTAGTCGTTCCCTCTTTACAGACATGGAATTTAATAGCAGTCTCTTGCTTTATTGTACAGTAAGCGTCGCATTAAGCTATAATGTTTGACCTTCGGACCGCTCTAGGTGCGCATTTTGTAGGGCAAATGTAGTGCTTGACTCGGCGTCTACTGTACATCTACCCCCAGTTTCTGAAAGGCTGATCAAAAGATTGTTCAACTAACATCCATGTCATCTTAACAGCAGTGTCAAATCAATTTGAGTTTCCGAAACGTTGTTTAGCCAAAATTTACTTATCTCTAAAAATTTGATTTCTCGTGAGAAATAATTTTAGACACGGTCACATTGCTGAAATTATATATTTTGTTTTCTTCATATGTATTTAAGAAACCTAAAATGGGTCTTTCCTTAATAATTTTGCAATAAATTTGACAGCTGTGTCAACTAACACAGTGATAAGTTGTATTAGCTTTCAGCAACTCAAATCATAGTTAGCATTAGATTGACAGCTTGTTAGTTAATTTTATCGCTGAACAGCCTTTCAGAAACTGGGTGTTAGTCTTATGTGATTGCGGTGCGATGCGGGCTCTGTGTGATTGAGATGCGTTTGCTATTTATTACTCATTTGCTGTACAAAGTAAATTTTGCGTTTGCTGGTCGATCGCTGTGCGTGTGCGCGAAATGGCGCGAGCTTCTTATTGATAAGAAATGTACAGACAGCAACACGTCAAGTTTTACGTTTGCATTACAAAAGGCGTCGCTATCACGAGAGATATAAGAGCGGTCTCAAGGTTAACACGTAAAGTCTGACCTGTTAGTGTACATTTAGACAGGAGACACAATTCATTCAAATTTCTGAAGAAGAACTACACTCTTGCGCAACGTGATCGCTGTTTCTCGCAGAAGAAAATCGTTCTGGAGTGAACACATTTTTAGATCGATATCCCGCATGAAAACAACCTATATTATCGAGTTTATAGCATGGGACAATGTGCATTTTTATAGATTGTCCACAAACCACCTACGTTAAATAGCTAAATAAAAATAGAATATACCTAGGTCAACCCTTTGAAATAAGAAAACCTCGTTTTCTTCAAGAATTTGAAAAAAGATTTTTACTTGTTGTTTTTCAAACTGACTGGTATCAACGGGCAATGGCAAAAGCAGTGCAAACAAAGAATTCTACAAATTGTATAAAATACCTCAAAACTTCTAACGTCAAAGTTAAAAACTTGGTATTAATTTACGTTTAAGTTAGCGCAGAGGTAGAGTGATCACCTACTGCGCAACGGGTCGCGGGTTCGATTCCCATACGGGATAAATATTTTGTATGGCCTACAGAAATTTGTTTCGGTCTGGGCGTATGTGCGTGCATGTGATATTCTATGTTTGTAACTGCACACACGACAAAATCCTAGTGTGGGGCTATGTTAAAAAAAAACAAAACTAAACAACCTTTTTTCAGTACTACATTGAAGTTTTTTTTGATTATTTTATAACTATCTTCATTAACTCAATTATTATTATTAATGATAATAATTTAGTCATCCCTCATGATGATGGTTTTAAACGGCTTGAATTATATCCTACTATGAGCCGCCGAAGCACGGGCGGATATACTTGATGGGTGATCATATACTTTTAATTCATTAGAATTTGTATTTTTTAAACACAGTTTGGTTTGCATTAGTTTTTTCATTATTTGAAGTAAAAGATTTTCAATGTTTTGCAGGATAAGCTTTTCCCTTATGCTGAAGAAAACGTGAAGCAATTCTTGGATAGCCAGTGGGATTCTGATGATGTGAAAAAGGCTGTGATTGCTCTGAGGAAGCTCGCTATTGAAGACAAAGAGAACAGTGTCGAAGGGGTCGTGTCTATTCCTGGCGAGGTAATAACTATTACTGAGTGGTTTTAATGTAGTCATTAATCAAAATTTTGCATTAAAAACTCAAGCCTCAGCCCTCTAGGCGTTGGCCATACAAAAAAGACGTAGGGCGAGGACGCGGACGCAGACGCACAGTGTAATATTTGACCTCGAAAACGGACGTCCTACATTTTATCCGATTTTCTTGTAGGTCTTACTGAAATAAATATTGTAGTAAAACTCCCGCATTTTTATCTTCATTAATCACAGATATAAATAACTCCAAAAATTGGGTAATTTTTTGACTCCCTTACCAAAAATAAAAGATTAAAAAATATATATTAATAATTAAATTTACAAAGTCTATTGTAATAAAACTACACAAAAAGCTGCTTGTTTTCATTAATTTGGTTTAATTTTATAACGTCGAAAAATAGAGTTATCGACTTTTTTTGTTTTTTGTTTTATATTTTTTTTCTCAAATACCACAGCATATTAGCAGCTTATATTTTTCCTCATCATAGAATAGTATCTAATCTTTATGTATAAAAAAAACCAACGCGCAATTTCGTGGGGTATAGATTTTATGGGGATGTTAATATTTTAGTCAGGGCTGTCACTCAAAAAGGGTAAAAATAGTAAATATTAATATCGCCTAATTAAAGTAGGTAAAACATAGCAATTTCTATTATTTTTAAATTTCGCCTTCTGCATTAAGATAAACTGTATCATTCTCATTTAAGCCGACGCACTCTGATAGAATTTGATTTACGGCATCAATTGATTCTTCACCAGTTTCATTTAATGTGGAAGATTCAGATGAAACAGGTATTACTGCTACGGGCTTTAACAATACCAGTACCTCATGTGGAAGAGGAAGTTTACGAAGTTTGTTTTGCCTCTCGCGAAGTCTTATAATCGTAATCAAAGGGTCTGACGTCACCAAAGCCCGATAAAATAAATCAGACGTTGTGACTTGTCGATTTATTTTTCGGCAGTGGTGTTCTCTATCATATCTCCACATTTTATTACGTGATTCAGCGGCTTGCTCAGATAACATGCCTAGGGGTAAGTGGGAAGATTTTATAATCTGAGCTCCATGCACTAGAATTTTATGCATGGTTACGGTTAATGGATGCCACCCATATTGCGAAACATATTTATATGCTAGAGTTTTGCAAAACTCTCCAAATTTTTCATGGTCAATAGGCAAACCGCTGGAAATGACTACCAAAATTATGTGTAGCCCATCCAAGAGCCATTTTTCAAGGCCTAAAATATCTACAAACCTCTGCCGGTTTCTATCAGAGAAAGCAATACGAGCTGAGTTACCATCATTGGTCGTGCCTGAATTAGGTTTGACAACGTCAACAAGCAGACCAATCTCATCCCTTACTTTAGCCTGAATTGCCTTTTTTCTGTCTTCTACTAACTTACCCTCTTCAGATTTCGCTGTTATTCTCCACTTCTTTACAACAAGTTTATACCCAAGCCGCAAAACAAATTCTAGCACCCTAATCCATGCGTGTAATGGACTTATTCCATGTTTTAGGGCATCTTGCTTTATTGGCTTAATAAAAGCTTCATCCAGTTTATTAAATTGGGTGGCGGTCATGCTACAGTATGGACATCTTAATTGTGAAGGAGTATCGAGAATAACGTTTAAAACTTTTCCATCGATTGCAGTCATGTACAAATTACATTTGGCTTTTACTGTTTTGCCATTGATTGTTTTTGCAAAAACTGGCTGAAGGCGTTCAATTTGCTCTTCGACATACCGTTTTTCAGAAACAATCAATTCTTTGTTTTCCTTTTTATAATTTATATGGATAGGACGACAAGATCGATAAGACTGTGGAGCGCTATTTATCCAAATGACATCATTGCTACATTGTTCTGCAATCTGTAAAGGTACCATTGTCGTTGCAAAAAGATCGCTTTCGTCGCCTCCTAAAACATCAGTAAACTTCTGTTTGTAAAGAGCTTGACCAGAAGATCCATCAAACCCCCAGGAGGCATCGAAAGTGCAATCTATGTCTTGTACAGCTCTGCTCACAATAATGTGATATAGCTTCGTCACATGATTGCACAACGCGCTCAAATGTATGCTGTAACAAAGATTGCAAAGACACTGATGCTTCTCTTTCTGAACTTTGGATGTCATTAGGATAGCAGGCTTTCTTAACTTTTTGCAATTTGTAATATGGTGGGTAAAGTGAATGACCTCTTTCTAATGCTCCTGAACGTAATAAATTATAGTTTTCTACGGTAAGTCCCATGTCATTAAAGCTAGGGCTTCTTCTGGGGTATAAGACTTTGGAGTATTGCGTATTTTTTGGCATATCAGGCTTGGCGCAACTGACGATTCAAGGCACGATTCGACAACAATTTCCATGTCCCTAGCTGCTTTTGGTGTCAATATATTACCTTCTGCAAGATCAACACTAGAGTTTACGAACGCTTGAATTTTTTTTGATGTAGGTTCCTCTCTTAGTGCTGATTCCAGTTTACGTTTCGAACGAAGTTGTTGACGTTTGCTCAAACTTTTGAATTTTGTGTCAGTATCTAATGTTCTACTAGATTTTAATAGTCCTGTAACTAAAGATTGACTAAGCCAATTACCATGCTTTTTTATAAAAAACTGCTTATTCCTTTTGCAGTTTTGGAAATACGCCTCGCATTTACTCATAAATCTCGGCAAAGTTGCAAAAAGCTCCTTTCGAGATAAAGAGCATATAAATTCAGAGCCAAAATAATTTTGAATTGCATCCACTCTTTCGGCAAGTGATGCGCCTTTGGGCATCTTACGTAGCAGATTAAAGACACAAAGGCGAGATAACACTTTTTCCTGAGATGGTCCAGCCATAACACCAGGATTATTATCAAGATCTCCTTGAGCATTTGCGCGTACTCCCGAAGAAAGAAGAGTACCGGTTATGGCGCTATCCACAACTTCATCATTTGCCGCTCGCTGACTAGTATAAGGGTTGGCGCCCTCACTAAGTTCGCCGGTCGGGGCCCAAACGAACATCCCCCAGCAGGTTGAGTCACCTCCTGCTGAGGCAAAGTGGCATCATGGTTGGTCTGTGACGGCTCCATGGTGCCTCACCCCCGTTCCTCAAGATCACATGTGTAGGCATGGGGTTTTAGCATTAGCCGGTGATGGCCTGACGAGGGTGGACCGATTCCCACGCTACATGTGACCCATCATCGGAAATAAATTTAATTAAAATCTGTACGACTGAAAACGGATTTATATAAAACAGATTTCAGGGAAATATTTTGTGTTCATTATTGATAGTTTTACAAACTAATTACACACACGCCGTTTCCTGGTGTTAGAACATAGAGAAGAATTAGACAAAACAAACTGCAAGCAATCTCTATTATTTAAAAAAGTCTTACTTAATAGACAATAATTCTCTGAATTTCTAGGAAAAGATGAAGTTTTCTGCGTACGTACATAAGACTGTCAAAAACGTGCTAAGATGCTGCAACTTATATATTTAATTCTATAAATTACAGAAATAATAAATTCATTCTATCAAATATATATTGCTTGCATAAATAGACAACCCTAACAGGGTAATTTAGGGTAAATTATGGGTATATGTTCAAATCTTTTTTTGTCACTTTACCCCACGGAATTGCGCGTTGGTTTTTTTTATACATAAAGATTAGAAACTATTCTATGATGAGGAAAAATATAAGCTGCTAATATGCTGTGGTATTTGAGAAAAAAAATAAAAAACAAAAAAGTCGATAACTCTATTTTTCGACGTTATAAAATTAAATCAAATTAATGAAAACAAGCAGCTTTTTGTGTAGTTTTATTACAATAGACTTTGTAAATTTTATTGTTAATATATATTTTTTAATCTTTTATTTTTGGTAAGGGAGTCAAAGAATTACCCGATTTTTGGAGTTATTTATATCTGTGATTAATGAAGATAAAAATGCGGGAGTTTTACTACAATCTTTATTTCAGTAAGACCTACAAGAAAATCGGATAAAATGTAGGACGTCCGTTTTCGAGGTCAAATATTACACTGTGCGGCGGGCGCTCCGTGTGAGACCCGAGTAGGGTGTATGTGTGTGTGTGCGCGTGTGCGTGAGCCGACGATGGAGCCCGTCACAGACGTAGCTATAATATATATTAATATATCGAGATATGTATTATATTATAGCAAACTACCACAGACGGGAGCTATACTATAATATATATTTTGCCCTCACTCGGTCTGCGGTACAAATATGCCAAAATATACCGAGATATATTTGTCGACATATTTTGGTGACGTCATAGAAATATATATTATTGCGTGTGCGGTCACTCGAATATTTATATTGAAAATATGTTGTAATATGTCTTGCTATGATTCATATTAATATATATTATAGCTACGTCTGTGACGGGCTTGGGACGCGGGATGCCCCCTTCCCCGCCCCCGCCCCGTCCGCGGCCTTGTCGTGTCCGTGCCCCGTCCTTTCTATATTCGGCCCGTTCCAGATAAGCATTTTTAGCCATAAATACCAACATTTTTAGCATCTCTGCGTTTCATTAGCCGGTGATGCTAGTTTTTCTTGCTGGTTGTCATGCTTTTCATTTAAGCATTTTTAACACAAAATGCTAGCATCAAATACCCATGCTAATAGATGGGTCCTCTGATACCACTTTTTGACAGCTTTCAAATTTGACATTTGGAATCTTTTTTTCATGAATCAAAAAGGATTTTCAGCGGATTTAAAAAAAATATTGAAAGATATTTATAGTATTAGCCAATTCTGATTTATATTATTAAAAATGTTAAGTGGCTGGACTAAGTAGGTGAGGTGTCAAAATTCAGCACGAAAAATCAGTACCTTGCGTTTCATTTGTAACAATTAGCGCGGCTAAAAATGTCAACATTTCTTATATGAAACGCAAAACAAGGCTAACATCAGATATTGGCCTCAGAAAGTAGCAGTGCTTTATCTGGAACGCAGGGATTGTCTTGCAACAAGGCACAGGACGAGTTAGCGTCGTGTCTGCGCCCCGTCTTTTCTGTCTGTGTTGCGTCGCGACGCTTCTATACATTTTGTATGAAAGTAAACTAATAGGGCACCGCGTCCGCGACGCGTCCTCGCCCCACGTCTTTTCTGTGTGGCCAGCGCCTTAGAAAATAATACAAGGAAGAAAAGAGAATAATTATGCTTCTGGCATTTCAAAGGGAGTTGGGGCTGAGTGTGTCCATTACCAGTTCCCTGCTTATGTGATAATTAAATGGTTACGAAAATTCTTATTGCTTACTGAAATATTCCATTAAAAACAAAGTTCAGTTTGTTTTTAATGGAATATTTTAGTAAGCAATAAGAATGTTGTAGTATGATAAAACTATAAGAAATGAGTATAAGAGTGGCAAAATAGAAATAAAAGTTTTCTTGACACACTATCAAGACACGATAACGATTAAGATTAGCTTAATTAGGCCCCTGGTTAAGTTAATACGCACCACCCCTATTTAAGACTATTGTTTTATTTAAACAAAATAAATGTGTATGGTATGGTTAGGTTAGGTTAGGTTACCTTAGTATGGTTATTAGAAAATATCTGTTTCAATTAACAATCTATTTGTCTATTAACTTACTATTAATAAGTTAATAGTTAGTTAATAGTAACTTAATATTGAAGTCATCCATTATTAAGAGTGAAGCAACATCCATTATTTATGGTTCTTTAGGATGCAACGAAGGAGGAGCAAATTGAAGGTGTGGTTAACAATGTGAAATGGCAAATGGCATCTGATAGGAAAGCCGGGCCTTTGAAGATGCTGCAGGGCTTGATTTGGAGACAAGGATATGACAAGGGAGACATCAAGGGCCAGTGAGTATATTTGATACAATACATTTTTGTTTCAAATATGTGGAAATAATTTGAAGAAGGTTACTCGGAGTGGATGCTAATGAATGTTTTTTATTTCCTCCACATCTATCATCATTGATTTTGAGATGAGGAATAAATATTTTTAAATGTAATGGCTTATTTTGCAAAATTAAAATGTAGGGAATGTTCAATGAATAGACAATTTTACGAAGTAAGATTTTTATTACTAATCCTAATCCTTAACGCTAATTTTACGTAAAGCTTAACCTAACCTATGCTACGGATGTAGAGGCACATTACATTAAACACTACAACATTGGAACAGAATATGGAAATTATTTAAAACTAGCTGTGCCCGCGACTTCGTCCGCGTGGAATAGCAACCTTTGGCAGCATTTTGATTTTTTTGTAGGCAATTTTTTTAGGATCTTGATAAAAATTTGCTATCTATTAGTGAAAGTCCCGTCAAAATCGGCCCAGCCGTTCAGGAGATTAGCGGGAACAAACAGACAGACAGACAAAACATTTTTAAATTGTGTTTTTGTTATTGGTACCCGATATACATTCATACCCATTTAGTAAAAGCTTGTTATTTTGACATTACAAATAGACACTTCAATTTTATTTATTTGTATATAGATGTTGGATGGCAATGTGATCAGTAACAGAAATTTTTATTGAATTAAATTACAATTACAGTGTGTATGATGATGTCTTGCCGGCAATGCAACAATGGCACTCTGCAGAGGAGAAGAAAATTTTCATCTACTCATCTGGTTCCGTTGAGGCTCAGAAGTTGCTCTTTGGCCAATCCATGGCTGGCGATTTGCTGCCACACATCGACGGCCACTTCGATACTGGCGTGGGTGCCAAACAAGAGGCCGCCAGCTATGTGAAAATTGTAGAGAAGGTTGGCTGCAAGTCTGAGGAGATCCTGTTCTTGACAGACATTGTCAAAGGTAAGAAAATTTGCATAAGGCTACATGTAGAATGTGTTTAGTACAAAAAAACTGTCCTTTCTTTTCTTTGTGTTTTGTTATTTTTTTTACTGTTATTGAAGCCGTGTTGTATTTGTTATAAATGGTATAGGTGGATGTATGTTTTTTACTCTACATTAAATATATTTAAATAATTTAGATGGTTGGGATTTTGGTATGTAAATAGCTAATCATGTATTAATTTTTAAAGGACATGACTAGAGTTGATACTGTTTGTTTCTTAAATAAAAAGATATTTATAAAATACAGTAAGAGTCATGTTATAAGCTCGTGATGTCTACCGCAGCCAATGGCACAACAGAATAAACTCGTTTCTTGATGACATTGACAAGACAGAAAAAAAATATAAAAATCAAAGGGATTTACTTCACACAGCTGAAGCTTTAGGAATCGCTTTTTTGTGGTTGATGATGATTTGTTGATTGACCTTGATTTTTTATTGTTTTAACTCATACACGTCCTCACCGAGGAACTCTAGCCCTTAGTCAGGGTGTTTAGGGCTTAGTCAACCACGCTGGCCCAGTGCGGATTTGTCGACTTCACATACACCATTGAATTTCTTTGCAAATGTATGCAGGTTGCCTCACGATGTTTTCCGTTTACCGTGGGAGCGTCGGACAAACGTAGTACATATGAAATTCGAAAACGAATAACAAATTGGTGCATGGCGGTTTCGATTTCGAACCCCGGACCTCCCGATTATCCCGGGGAACTGAGTTTGCGGTAAATGTTAGTAAATCGTCCGTCACCATTGCAGAGGCTGAAGCGGCCCGAACGTCTGGGCTGAACGCGGCCCTTGTGAGTCGCGAAGGCAACAGCCCCATACCATCTGAGGCTGCTGAGAAGTTCCCCGTGATCCACAGCCTGGAGCAGCTAGCCGTCACCAACAAGCGGAAACCAGACCCTCAGGTGCCCTAGTTCGCCTAGCCACATACCTAGCACGCTTGCATGCACCGCGAGTAGTGTAGTCTGTAGATGGCGCTGTTAAGTTTAAATTACTAATAAGTAGTTGTGCTTCAGTGAGTTTTGTTTGTTCTATATGGTGTGTCCGCTCCACACTGTGGACGCACCACATATTATACTAACTACATAAAATGTTAACTCTCTCAGATAATGTTAACTTGTTGTATAATCTATACAGTACTGTTATTATAAAGAAGAAGGATTTGATTGTTAGTTTGAATAGGCTCTGAAACTACTGGACCGATTTGAAAAATTCTTTCACATTTAGAATCCTTCGTTATTCCTGATGAACATAGGCAACAAATTTATTTTTCCTACGGGAAAATATAAAATTCAACAAGTAAACATTATTTGAGATTGTTTATACATGGATGCTTTTTTATCACCCTTAAAAAAATTAGAGATAGCTCAGTAGACGGTATACGACTCATATCAATAAAAAAAAATAAAAAACGTGGTTACATTTCTTAATTTTATCCGCCAATAACATTAAGTTATAGACATTGTTCTTGTTTATTACAAGATAAGGTAAGGTTATGAATGAATAAAGCATTTACTACTACGGGCTTAGGAAAATGCGGCAACGTCGCATTATTAATTCAAGCAAGATCAATCTACAACTCGTTTGAAATAAGAGTTATTATTCCACTAGGCGCGCCGGCGGCGGCGTCTTGTCAACATAATAAATAATAGTACTAAAGTACAGAAGGATCACTCTCGAAGAAAAGTCAAGTTTAGGTATGAAAATTTACCTACTCTTACGACCTTCATCTGACTGCACGGGAAATTGAAATTTATTGCATGACACGAGTGTTCCAATTCCGTTACGCGTCGCTGACCCGATACCGATTTAGCGATAAGAGCGCAGGGTTCCCACTAACCGATATGCAGTTATCGTAACAGAAATTACTGAGAAAAATCAAAAATTTTTCTTGCGACGCGGCCAGCGTTCGAGCCGAGCGGCAACCCTCAGCCATACACCGGCCCGGCCGGTGCGCCGGCCATACGTACCTAAACTGCGGAGTGAAACCCCCCTGGTCTTGTTGCTTGCTGTCGCCTGTCGGAGTGTCGTTACGTGCCAGCCGGCTTTAGTTCGCCTTTGACCCCGGCGCGTATGAACGTTTCGCGATGTAGCGCCCGCGCCCGACGCGCGGCAATCGTGCGCATTCGGAATTTTTGTTTCAAAGTTAGTACACATCTCGCGAATACACAGACCTTACTCCGGTAGACCGTAGACTTTTACTTGCGGAGTGAAATTAAGTGTTTGGTGTACGCAAGTGAACCCACAAACGTGAGACTTGAAGCGACGTATCAAAACTGCATTTCGGGACGTTAAGCACCAACCAAAGTAATGTGTTGTTGTGGTCATGTGGTGCCTCAAACAGAACAGTTTTAATCGTGCACGACTATGTATGAGTCAAGGTGGACTTCCATTAACTCTTTTGTTATTAGAACTTAAGTTGATTTAAATTATTTCCTAGGTAGGTATTGAAAGATGATTCCAATTTTTTAACTACGCCAAAACAACCTACCATAACCGTATTACCACCTACCTAGTACTGTTTGTTTTCTTTAAGAACTTTGAGTATCATGTTTTGCCGGTCCTAAGCCCGTAAAGTAGGAAGGAAATTGTTATCAATACAGTGATGACTTTGAATCGGCGACGTTGCCAGTTCACGTTCATTCAATGTTTTGCCTACAAATTCACTCAGTGTCCATATCGGTGCAGTATTCTTTGGATATTTTATAAAATTAATATCTAATTAAATAGGTGAGTAAATTTTATTATTAATGTTTAAATGATTCTGCTACCGTGTCCCTTAAATTATCCGGGGTGATAAAAAAGTAACAGTGTTTAAAGATAATAGATAGAAAGGAACACTTTATTTTGCTTAATAAATAACACAAACTATGAGAGTACATAAAAAAGCGGAGTTATTCCCATAGGGGATATCTTCCAGTTCCACTACACTATGTAAGGATAGTGTACTTAACATAGTAACCTAGACTAAGATACAACAAATAACTATTTTGTAAGTGGTTGTTATTAACTTGCTCCACAATAATCACTTTGGTGTGGATACGCCATATACCTACGTATGGCGTATGTTTGAGAAATTATACATATAAAAAAAATTTAATTTATAAATTTTTATATAAGTGCGAACTCACTCAGCCGACTATCGGTGATCGATTTTCTATGCGTTAACGTATATATTTACGAACGTTCCATTTTTCATCGATATTGAATGTCGGTCGGGATTCATCGAATTTTTTTGGCCACCTTTCTGTAGTTGGTGTGCGTTGTCAAACTTAGAACTCTCATAAGTTTCATTTTTCCATCGTCTAAAAATCGGTCACCTATAGTCGGTTGTGTGAGTTCGCGCTAAAAAGCGAGTGACTGACAATATTGACAGATTGACATTACATTGTATTGTTTTATTGTGGAAATGTCTCAAAAAAATCTTTTTTATTATACCCCTGCGAAGATGCGGCGAAAAGCTAGTAGTAGCATATAAATACAGGGTTTCTTTTGTCCAGAACCAAATTTACAGTAACGACTTAGTGTCAGCAAGAACTATCTGCCAATTTATGAATTTTTTTTATTCTTGTCTTATTGTTGAAAAAGAATACGACAAAAATTTACGCAACACTAGCGAACTCACTCCCACTCCTCCCACAAATCGATGTTGCATCAATTTATTGTAAATATTGTAATCAGTTTTTTTACTTTTTTGAAATGCTTTTTCGACTGTCTTTTATAGGTAATTGATCCCTTAGTAATATTTTTCAACTTTGACTTAAACCAAAACGTAATTTTGTACATGTATACTATACATATTATATCTCATATCGAATGCTTTTATGATCAAAATTGGCACCCAATAGAAAAACAATATTGTGTCTGAAAAAAAAACACTTCGGATTTGAATGCTTAGCCTTTTTTACTACTACTATTTTAACCGTAAATGCTCTCATGGAATGGATGATTATTATTACAAGGAATATTGGAGGTTATTATTATATGGTGATGGTTTCCGCACTTATATTATGTATATTGTTATTAATCGGTATGTATTGACATTAACAAAACTGGCCTTAGATGTATTAATATTTTAATGTAATTTTTGCTTTTTTCTTAATAAAAAATTTGAAATAAATGTGTTTTTGCTATTATACTAGTAATCATGCTGAATGCCATTTATTTGCATAGTTTTATGCGGTGATGGTAGATTACTTTGTAAATGGAGTTATATTAGTTGTTGATAATGTTGTTACTAAATATAACAGCAAAAAAATAATTTCTGATTTTAATAAACATTTATACAATCTGTACTAAACATAGGCTTTCCATATTATATTTGCCGCCGTGGCACTAGTCAGTCTATATTCATATGCTGTAAGTCACTTCCAAATTCTAATCGAACCTCAAGTGGCACCATCGTACGAATTTTATTTTCATGATTTTCAGAGTATCCCTTACACAAGTTGCCTTCTCTCTTTTAGTACTTAAGGCTATTGTAGGGATTTCTAAAGTTTTGAAAAAGTATGGTCTCTGTTCATTGCCAAATTAACAATTACCATTGATTCGTTATTCTCTCCCACTGTCACATTCATTCAAGTCATAGTTTTTAGATAGTACATAATTATATTTATCATGTATGTTAGTTTACCCTAATTTTCCAGTATAAATATTTTATCGTCTATACAAAAAATCAAAATGTTGCTAATATTCTCTTTTAATATGAGAAGAACTATTCATACAGCAAATATAAAATCATTGTCACAAAATAGTGACGCCACTCTACATTTATTTTAATCTCAGACCCCTTAGACCAGGGTTTCCCAACCTTTTACCCTATGCGCCTCACCCAACATTATGCTAAAATACTACGCCCACCTAGGGGCCGAAATGGGGAGTCAAGAAAATTAAGCAAATGATGAAAATATTGGCGTGTTTAGTTTTATTCAAAAGATGGTTGCAACGTGTCGCCTGACTTCGCATAGGTGGCACCGTCCGCGTCGCGCGAGTTTATATGAACAAACCCTCCACCACCCATGGCCCTACTCAACCAATCCTGGTTATACGGGCCGAATCATCGGGAGATGCGCGCGGAATCTGCGAATCGCACTTCTTGACTCCCTCAAAATTATTTATTCCTTCCTACCTTCCTTTGTCCCTGTGTCCCTCTGCTGTTAGGGTCGGACAAACACACGGTATGCCTTCGGTGTCCGCCGCAAGGTCGCCGTGTGCCCACTGTTGTGGTACCGCCAGCTTCGTCTACCTAATGTAAAGAAAGAATTTTATTGACATACACACAACACAACTCTTTTGTACATATTTAAATTAAACAGTAATAGGTAGTTAATGTAGTCAACAAGGACCATACCTCAGCAAAAAGCTTCTGCGACACCTAAGGTAGTCACAGAAGCGCTGGTATTATGGTAAGGCCTTGGGTGTATGTGACGTAAACATACTTATTCTAATACTAACACATAGGTATGATACACACTACAAAAAATAACTAAATATCCATGTATAATCAAAAAAGAACAAATTCGTTTCTTTCGGTGCATTTGCACTCGCCGTGCAAGATAAAAGTAAATGAAATATAATAAAAAAAAAAAAACAAAAAAACAAACCAGGTACAAATATAATCTATGTTATGTGTGCTTACATAGTCATTCATCTGTGATGCTAACGTAACGAACGGTAAACTATAATATTGTAGATACTTATTAAGTCGTCTGCGATAAACAAAAAAACAAAATTAAACGAAACAAACATGATTGTGAAGTGTATTAAAATAATAATAATAATAATATGCCACGTAAAGCCTTTTCTAGGATTAAATATATGTACAATGAATCGAAATGTCTATTTGTCATTAAAATTTCAAAAGTGTCAATGGTTTTTTGCATTTTTGTCACGAATCGCTGTCAGTCTCCACGTCTCCACCCCGTGCTGCAACACGTGTTGATTGCCAGGGTGATTAAAAGTCATTTATGGATTTTTGTAGTACAAGTAAATACTTTTTTAAAATTAATGTCTTCTCTTCTTTCTTGGGGCGGTTGCCCTCTTCCTTCTTCACCTCTCTAGCCCACTCCTGATCTTATGCCACCGATGCGCGAAGTCCCGTAGCCTCAGAAAATTCGCCTCCGTTCCCTCGAGATCATGGTAGTAGACCGGGCCGACCTCAAGCGCCTTCACCTTATCTAGTAAATCCCTACGCGCTTCACTATTTAATGAGCACTCCCACAGTGCGTGGTGCAGGTCTTCGACCTCGCACTCACTGCAGTAGCACCTACTGCTGTCCACCAACTTCATATTGAAGAGCCTACCATTAAAACTGTTCATATAAACTACCTGTTTTAATGGTAGTTTATATGAACAGTTTTAATAGATATTCTTTATAAAGTTTACTTTAGAGCCGCTCGCTGCGCCCCCCTTGGTTCACTCTACGCCCCCCACGTGGGGCGCGCCTCACTGGTTGGGAAACCCTGCCTTAGACAAAGGCCACACGCTTATTTTTCCGCAGTCGTTCCGCAGAAAAAATATAAGGCGATGACATTAGCTGCGGAAAAATTAACGTGAGGTTGTCACAGGTTATGTGTGTATGTGTGCATATGTATATATAATGTATATGCATGTATGTGCGTGTGTGTGTGTGTGTAAATTACAGTTAGAACATGTAGGATAGTCATATTTTAGGTGATGCGCAACTCACCTATGATATAAGAGTAGAGTAGTCGGACTTACATACATTTCTTCGGCGGAACGACTGCGGAAAAATTTGCGTGTGGATTTTGGCTAGGGGACAGGTCACACGATACATGGCCGACCGACCCACGCGAGCTTAGCGTTTTGCGTATGCTTGTGGTCGCTCACTATGGCCACAGAATATATAATAGTACTCCATCCATACAGAACGACCACTCACCTCCCCGCACTCATTTCAAATACCTCACCCCACCCCGCACTTCATTGTAGACATCTCTGACACTTAAACAAGGGCGCGCCCATACGTTCGGGTGTGGCGACAATTCACGTTCACCAAGTAGACGCAAGCGCCGGCCGATAACTGAGATAGTGCTATGCGCGTAAAGGAGAAGGCAGTCGCTGCACTTCTCGCGTCATTTCGATTGATAACCACGCACTCAGCCTTACTAGATTCCACGCACACATTTGCGCGTGTATTGATTAGCGGACGTTGTATGGAGTGTCCGGGGTGTGCTATGGCCAGCGAGGTGTTCCCGTGGGGTTTAGTGGGTAGAGTCGCGGCACTCTGCCGTGGAGTTCCACAAACCCTCGCCCCTACATAACCTACAGGGCCTGCAGTGCGTAAATGCATTCCCCACGTAAGAAAAAGGTCACAGGACACGCGGATTAAAAATAGTGTTTTAACTTTGCGAAACTGTTATAAAATAATATAAGTAATAAGTACAAATTGTTCAACACAAATTTTAATTTTATCTACGTTTTATATTTAACTGGATTACTCGACGGTACCCTATTGGATTCACCCTTAAGTTTAAAGGTCTATCCACACACATCCGGGCCGTGCCCGGGACGTGACCGGGCCTTGTCCGTGGCAAGACCGGAGATCCGTGCCACGTCAGGGCAACAGATTGACTGTACCTCTTAAGCACCATTTACGGAAACCAATATGCATTATGACTTTAGATTATCCTGATAGGCAATAATTAATCTACGCTTACATTCACGAAAGCGTTCAGAAATACGAGCAGAATAATCGGTTACCCTCAGTTTCATTTCGGTGGTTCTCAAATGCTCTCGGGTGAAATTCACTTTACCCCAAGTAAGAATTACTCTTTCTAAAATGTACCCTAAAATGTAAAGAATTATGTAGCATCAAATCCTTCTTTAAAACAAAAGATAAAAACTAATCATTCTATTTTATTATTTCAACTCGCGTTTATTATTAATTAAAACGAAATACCTCGATGCTGTAATGAATTGTATGGCTTAAGCGTTTCGTACCTACTATCAAGCTATAGCTTAAAGTGAATGAATTAATATCACAATTTCTAAGATGGACATAATAAGGACTGCAGAATACTCTAAGAAAAAATGCTTAGAGTTTTGTTCACGGCCTGTTTTACGCCCTTACCGAGTGTTATGTGAGAGCCAATTTTATGACTATAATATGCAAACTCTTATTTAATCTCTTATAATGATTATAAGTATTCGCAAACAAAAAGTCTATTTTGAGTAGGCATGTAGTGTAGTAACTTTTTGTTGATACCAATAGATTATGCATCAAAATATTTCTGTTTTTATGTGATGATCTTTCATTTTTCAGGAAGAGCAACCGGCAAAAGTACCTAAAACTGATGTTGAAGATGACGTTAAAACAAGCACAGAAGTGGCACCTACAGAAAAAGCTCAAAAAGAAGACGATACGAAAACGGATAAACCAGAAAAAATGGAAGTTGAAGAAGCACCTTCAGTTAAAGAGGAAGAAAAGGAGAAGAATGAAGCTTTACCAGAAGTTAGCACAACAGTTGAAGAAGTAACAGATGTGGCTGATATTGGCGATACACCTGTTGTTGATATTGAACCAGTTGTAACTGAAGAAAAATCTGTAAAGACTGATGAAAATGAGACTGAGAAAATGGATGCAGAACCAATTGAACCAGCCAAATCGAGTGAAGCAAAGGTAGAATCGAAAGTTGAAAATGGCGACGTAGATGCGCCTCTTGCTGAGGAAACTCCACCCGCAGTTATTACGGAAATTGAAGACATTTCTGAAAAACAAGATCTAACTGATGTAGGAGAGGTTATTGACGATATCGAACCAGTAGTAGAAGAACCACCAGCTGCTGAAGACATGGAAGACTTGCAAAATGTCGGAGAAGTATTAGAAAAGGAGTGTGATGAAATATTATCCAAAGTGCAGAATGTCACTAACTTGGACAACATTCCATTGAAGCCTTTACTGAATACAATTGCTGAAGAATCAATGGACACAGAGACTGTAGATTCTAATGATATTGTCGATAGAATACTTGATACAGAGTTAGAACTTGAAATGAAACAGTCAGAAGATGTGGCCTCAAATACTGCTAAACAAACAAATGATGAAGTAGCGGAAGATAAAAAAGAAATTGAGCACAAAAAGGCAGATGTAGAATCTAGTCCGAAAGTCACAAATGAAGTTCCTGTTGAGGAATCCGTCGAAAAGAGTAACGAAACTGATGGAAACGTTGTAAGTAGCACAAAGGAAGCCGAAAATGAAGCAAATACGGAGGAAAGTAAAATTGTTGAACCAGAAATAAATGAAGTTGAAGTTGAAAGTAAAGAAGCGCCTGTGGAAGACACAGAAAAGAAAGATACACCTGCCACAGAAGAAAGTAAAGAGGTGAAGGAGGATGTTCCTGAAGAAGCTAAAGTAAATGATGTGCCCGAAACACAAGTGAACGGTAAAGCTACTAACGGTGACGTTGAAGCTACAAATTTAAATGGAGACGCGGCCGACAAAGATGAATTGAGTTCTAGACTGTCAGTCGAAGAGAATGAAAAGGTTAATGGTGCCAATGGTGCAAATGGAGAGTCTAATGGAACATCGAATGGTACTGGGGAGGACAAAGGCGATGACAAAGCGGAAGTGGAAGCAACCGATATCAAAGTAAAGACCGTCGCAGTTGATCAGCCGCCTACTGATCCAATAGAGCAACCTACAGAAGCATAATGAATTTTCTTGGTAAGAATTTTTTTTATGATTTATTGGCTAGTATTACTTATCATTAAAGTAGGATACCATTTTATAAAATCTTGCCAAGTAAAACAACAGTTGTTTCATGATATGATTTATTTTTTGTGAAATTCACATGAAAATTTACATATCACTATATCATGACGTTAATATTATACTGATGCTGAACTATAATGTTCATCATCATCACAGCTCATATACTTCCCCACCGAGGGCCTCGAGCCTACCCTATGTTAGGGTGATTAGGCCTTAGTCAACCACGCTGGCCCAATGCGGATTGGTCGACTTCACATACACCTTTGAATTTCTTCGCAGATATATGCAGGTTGCCTCACGATGTTTTCCTTCACCGTAGGAGCGTCAGACAAATGTACATATGAAATTCGAAACGAAAAACACAGTGATACATGGCGGTCTCGAACCCGGACCTCCCGATTGGAAGGCAAATGTCGAGTCCACAGCGCCACCGACGCTCTACTAACTATAATGTTACCAAAATTATTCTAGGCAGGCAGACAGGTCACTAGGACTTGCCTGCAGTTTCGTAATTTATTTATACACTGTGAATATTGACTGACTCGAGAAAATTAATAAGCGCATTCAGCCAACGACGCAGGTTATATTGTTGGTAGCAACAAAGTTGGCAACAGCACTTTGATCCGACCGTACTTCACCCCTTTCGCTCGGCCGTGACCTCAGTTTTTCGCACTATATTTTGCACTATGGCTTTTCAATATATTCAAATAGAGAATATGCGCTAATAGTGCGTGTCCGATTCTTGTGTTTATTTGGAGGGTAGTGGAATAATCCACTGACTCAGTGTTACGTCATATTATTATATTATTATTAACCCTAATTAGCGATCTCGTTCTACAAGTGATTCCCGTTCTGTGCTTACAAACAAGGATTGCAGTGCCTGGAACAAACGAGCTGGTGGTTGCTGCTGGCTGATGTGGCTTCAGGTTATTGGTGACTTCTTACTGTCCTCCTTAGAGCACAAGAATCGATCCTTTTAAGTACAGCAATAGCAATTATTTGTTCACTATCGTTTTTCATTGTACAGTCCACATTATGCTTATACTTTATCACTATCTGAGCCGAAGTATCGCACAGTGCGAGTATAATTAATTTATTGCGATAAGGAAATTTTGCCGGCCCCTAAGTCCGGAAAAAGTATGAAAACTTTTGCCGCGCAATCGCAGCCGCCATATTGCGCTGTTGCCTTTTTTTTGAGTGCGTGACTGAAATAGCTGTAGTCTATCTAGCATGCTATTGATAGATAAACAATCGAACGTAACGTACTACGAGACTATGTTTTGTACAAATGTGTGCCGTTTATAGGATATTTTGTGAACGTAATAAATCAACATTTTTGTATAGGGGTGTAGCGCGTTTACTGTGTATGACTGTCCTTACTATTTTTATTCATTCATATGACATTTAAGTTTCTTGGGTAATTCAAAAGTCACGGTGTATATAAAAGTACTGCCCGCACAGAGCTGGGGCGGGTCGCTAGTAAAAAAAAAATTATTTAACACAATCAATTAAAGCTTGTAATTACTCAGGATTAACGTATTTTTCTACTGGTGGACAGAATATTTGAAACCGGTTTAGTGGTTCCAGAGATTATTTCCTACAAACTTTACCTCTTTGTAATATTAAGTGTAGATGATTTTCACAGACTTTATCATTTTGATATAAATTCATTATGGTATAAAGAAAGTAGTAATGTTTGTTTCATCCCTTTTCCGTTTGCAGTATGGTGATCGGTTAGAGACAGCAGAGCAAAGCAGCAGCGTTGTACACATCCTACGTTTGACAAGACTGAGGCTGCTTCCACTCAATTCATCACATCCTAGTTGTATGTGCATTACAATTTCACTGTACCGAGCGGTGGGTGACGTCACTCATCCTTCCGCTCTATTAGGACAATTTCTAATATTGTACCTACTGATCTCATTATAATGAATAAATCTCAAAATTACCTTTTCCAAAATGTCTTACTTTTTGATGTATAGGTATTTGGATTTTTTACACAAACATGTCGATGTTATTTTTAACTTTACTTCTAGTGCAGTGGGTTAAGCCAGCGAGTGAATAGGTGTAATAAACCCAGAAATTAATTTCTATAGAACGTTGGCATCTTTAAAAAAGGGAATGCACTAATTTACCATTTTCGCAGTATTATGACTTTTTATTTATAAAACGGAATATAAGTTTCGTTAAGTATTTGATTTTAAAATAAACTTTAAGATTTCAAATAATATTAAAATTGACAGTTTCATTTGCGACATTCAAAATCAAAGACATTTATATAATTAGAAAGTAAAGACAATTTTTAAAATAGGTGATATTGAGACTTATTCATTATCAGAGATTGGTACAATGTAGGAATCTGTTCTAACGGACCGGAAGATAACACTGTACAGTCAACACATTAATATGTATACATTTTTCCATTAAGTCCTTTTAACTGAATGTTTTTTTTAAATGTATACCCATTAATGGATGTGCCTGTACAGAGTATTATAAAATTTGCATTTTTTAAGAATAACCTACTATCACCAAATCGTTTGCTAGCGACACTGTTTTCTACCATATTTTCGTAATTTGTAAAACTTACGTGAATTGTCTTCCAAATATGCTTATTTAGGTATCAAGAAATTAACTCGCGTGTTACAAAATATACAAAGGACAACATGTAACGCATTTATCGATCTTCAACTGTATGTAATGTTAAGCTAAAGATTAGAATTGATTAAAATTATGCATTAAATTTTATGCCAACTAGTAAGAGCAAAATTTTTTATAAAAACTCATAAAGATTTCACAGAAACAAATTTTCATAGAAACTTCCATTAATATTTTCTCAGCAAAGTCTTTTAAACTTTAGAATGCCTTTTATTGTAATATATGTTTTCTTCCGCATTTAATTTTATAAGTCTGAGTAACATAGATTGAATATTTATTATAAAAAAATGTTTAAGCTATTTTTAAGGGTCCACTGTTCTCATTCGCATGTCTCGATTTCACAGTAAACGGACTTTAATCTGTGGTGATTTAAATTTGTGCCAATTTCAAATCGTAAAGAAAACTTTCACAATGAAAATAAAAAGGATTTAACAGTGTTGCTTGCATCGGCGTGGTTTTATAAGAAATAGGAATGTTAGGACGCGTAGATTAAGTCTCATAATTATACGTATAATTGGGCATTCCTGCAACTAGAGGGTGTCGCTTGCTTTACCGTTGTGTGGGCAGACAGAACAGTGATGAAGCTGTGTCGTTTGCATAACCCTGTCATGCGTACGGAAAATATTTGAAAGGAAAAAATATTTTGTAGATTTTTTGAAATTGTGAGTCGAGTAAATTGTAGTCTATTTATGCATCGTTGCGCGTGTGGAACAAAGGTAAATACTACTTTTATACGAAACTGTCGTAAGGCGTAAACTACGCGACTCTTTTTACGCGATTCGCAATTCGCAAGGGCTAGTTTGTCATGTTCAACATTTTCCAACACGTCAAATCTCACAAAAGACTGATGAGGCAACGTCAATATTCTGATAATATTTAAAGAGTTAGTGAACACATCACAGACACAGAGCACTATTGTAATGCGAGAGATTAAGACGTGTTATTTTTTATTTATTTCTTTGCTCCTTTTAATTTTATTTCCTGGTAATTACCATAGCGCTCTTACGTATGAAATTAAATCGGAATGTAGTTGACAAAATTGAAAATTAGCGCGGTTAACAGCATACAGCAGTTTATCTAAAACTGACGATTTTCAAGTCTATTCACAATTTTGGCGATTGAAGTAATGTTGTCATTTGCGTACACCTGCTGTGTCTAGTACTAGTTTTGATACTTTTTGCCGCAAGAGGCGCTAGTGTGCACTGATTGGAGGAAAACGGAACATTATTGATTTCCATCAAAGCTTGTACTGGCGTGCCCCTGATTGTTCTTGGATCGTGACGCGTGCGCATAACAGGGCCGACAGTCTTCGTCGACATCACCGTATCTTGTATTTGACATTAATTAGTAAGTTATTCGTAAGTATTATTGTATTGTGATTCTAATCGTATGTAATGTAATCGATTTTCTTGAATTTCGCCCACTGCCAACAGCTTGCGTCGTTCTATTGACGTTGGCCCCACATTGAATGTATGTGATATAATGATACGCAAAGACTGTTAAGAATGAATTTCGGCTGTGTCTTAAGGGAGTATTTATTTGTCAACGCGGCATGTGTCCGCGTTTGGTTTTATGTTATTGTATAAGTATCTATTCCTCGTCATAAGGGATTTTGTAATTTTTTAACGGTGCGCCCTTTTTGCGAAAAACTATTTGATAATCTTAATTGAATTAATGGAAAAGTCAATCAACATTTGATGGGACCGCATTAGTTACCTCAGTAACGCTAGGAATTTATATTAGGTATTTATTAATTTCTATTTGGTCATTTAATAAAGAAGTGTCTAACGTACCGTTTACTCTAAATTTAGTGTTATTTGTTGTATTATGTATATTACTCATTGTAATGTGAAAAAGAGTTTACTTTGTAGTTATGAAAAAATTTTCATAAGAAAAAGAGCTTTTCTTATTTATCTGTAATTAATAATAAATTGTTACGAATGATAATAAACATGCAAAACATAACACTAAATTTACAGGAAACTTCATAAAACACATTAGACCAATATGATATAATATGCTTATAGACATTCGCATCAGTTGCAGGCGCTATTTCAGATAATATAACACATAGTATTATTTCATTTAAAAGTCTCAAAAGGGAACTATTAAAAACGTCTAAACCATATCTCTGTTACGTAATGCGTTGGGGTTTAATTCGTCAAGTTGAAGACCGTTTTTATTCATTTACAATAACTTTATATAATAAAACTAGTCAAACCCTACTTCGAATCTCCTGTCGTTTGCAGACATTGATTTTGCTTTGTGGTCATAACTATAAGTTACTATTTTTTGAACATATACTCTAGGGACTAAAATTTTTCATACTTCTTGTGTAGCTTTAAGGCAGTGGTGTGTTGTGCTAGTGTGGACGTGGCCAACGTCAAGGGAACATGCAAGGAAATTCCCGACTGATTTTTACTGTTCAATACATTCTCCGCACACAATGTAACGTTAGAGTTTTTCGTGAAAATCCTAATCTGTGGGATGGTAGTAGATGCGCGAGATATTTTATATACCTACTTAAGAAATTAATATCGGTGAATTAATATCATTCTTTAGTTTGTACAATCTATTGTAAAATTTTGACATTTCGAGCGAAATTAAAATATGTTAGTTTTCACTGTCGCCATTAATGATGTTGAAATATAATGGATGTAGAATATTTGTGTTTCATTTTGCCGACATGGAAGACCCAGAGGCTTTATACTTTACTATTTTGCTTATATTGCTATTTGAGTTTGTACAATAGAAAATGACGGAGTCGTAGTCTAGGGACACGAGCCAACGAATTTCGTCTTTCAGCCCCCTTAGACAAAAGCCGTACGTTAATTATTCCGCCGTCGTTCCGCAGAAAAAATGTATGGAAATGACATAGGCATTTGATAACATCACGCTATTTTTTCCACACATCCCCATACATTTCCCATACACACCCATGTCATCCCCATACATTTTTTTGCGAAACGACTGCGGATAAATTAGCGTATGGCTTTTGTCAAAGGGGTCAGGTTAGTTAATGGCTAAATTCTGCATAGCTGTTGCAGTCTATACATTTGTGTGGTGTCATGTCTTGAGGCGGCGATCGATGGGTTTGTTGGTTAGTTGTTGCCTGTAGACTGTCGCTTACTACAAATCTTTTTGGTTGTGGCTTAAACGTGTCGCGGTGGTGTAGGTGCTGGGCGTATTGGAAACCTTTCTCGTGGTTCAATTTTTTTATACAATGGAAATAATCTCGTCGCTGCATGAAGGGGCAGATGCGGTGTAACCTTTTCATGATGTCCAATTAAGACGCCACTAGTCACAGTATGTAACCTTAAATTGCCAGGAAACAATCCCTCGTCTGCTTCAGGAATTTACCAAATGTATGAAGATCACATTGCCCTGTGACAATTTATGAAAGGTTATAGGTAAATCTAACAGTTATATGAAATTTCTCATTAAAATATGAGAATCGCTCCACAATGACAAAAACACGAACTCTTGTCATATCCAAATAAACCAGACATTGTGCAAAAAAACAGGCTACTTGTGATTACAGGGCCTCTAGCACATTACCAATAATCGTATTGACGTTGTTTTGAAATTTGAAAAGTGACTCTCGTTTACACTCGCCGGCGCCGGAGACGACTCGACGTTATATGTTTTTTATTTCTCATGCTCGTAAAGTTTTTTTTTTATGTCGAAAGAGAGAGAGAGAGAGAGCTGCATAAATCGGATTTGTATGCTCTTATGCATAATTTCTTCTTTTAAGACTAAGGCCATAGGCCTTGTAGTACCCACTCTTGTGAAGGTTGGCGGCTCTACACTGGAAGTTGTTGACGAATATGTTTACCTGGGACAAATAGTCACTCAAAGGGCAATGGAGAGGGCTATGCTGGGTCGGGGTTTCTCTACGCGATCGCATCAGAAATGAAGAGATCCGTAGAACTAGAGTCACCGACATAGCCCAAAGAATTGCAAACCTTAAGTGGCAGTGGGCAGGACACATAGCTCGCAGGACTGACGGCCGTTGTGGCGGAAAGGTCCTAAGTGGCGGCCACGTACCGGGAGACGCAGCGTTGGTAGGTAGATCCCTGGGGGAGGCCTATGTCCAGCAGTGGGCGTCTCTTGGCTGAAATGATGATGATGATGATAGGCCTTATACCCACATAATTATAAGCCACATAGATAATAGATAAAAATAATCTATTAAGATATGTTAATAGAAGTTTTAATGAAATTAAGGTTATATACAGGTACAGGGTATAAGTGGCGGTGTCCCTTTTCATTTAACAGTGAGTTCAGACCATGATCTTAATTTGAAAATCACTGAAATTTTCTCCCGGGAAATTCACAAATTTTCCGATTTTTTAAAATTAATTTTTGTGGTCTAATATAACTAAGTTGACGACACGTTTAGCGCAGAGGTCGAGTGATCACCTACTGCGCAACGGGTCGCGGGTTCGATTCCCGTACGGGACATGTTTTATATGGCCTACAGAAATTTGTTCCGGTCTGGGCGTATGTTCATGTGATATTCTATGTTTGTAACTGCAGCCACGATACAGGAGAAAATCCTGGTGTGGGGCGACGTTTAAAAAAAAAGAACGTTTACTTATTAGGACCCAATAGGCTAGATGACTAAAAATTTTTTTTTGCTTTAATAGAAGCTCATTCATATAATAAACAAAGAAAAAATCGGTTTTTGAATAACTATAAAAACAACCAAGATATAAGGTATTAAAGATTTTTCTCCATCTCTTTCTAGCAAAACGGCAATTTACAAAGAGTTTATAATGGCCGTACTCAACAATGACGTCACGGTTGATGTCGGATCTCTGTCTAATCGCCTTCAAATTAACAACTTAAAATGCTTGTATCTAATGTATTTCTAAGCCGATTTGAATTCTAATTTCACAGGACTGCATCTTTTTCCACAGTATTTTAATATATAATGACGAGATGTAAAAATTAGAATTCAGTCATCATCCCAATTCTACTAATAAGTTACAGCCGAATCGAAACTAAACCGTTGCGATCGACCAATCGAAAAGCCGATATTGCCTTTCAACTGTTCGATGACGTGATAATGTGGCGTTCTGATTGGTCGAACGCAACGGTTTAGTTTCGATTCGGCTGTAACTCATTAGTAGAATTGGGCCTCTGGTAGTGCTACACTGGTGTAGTAATACGGTGTGACTACGGATAGGTTGGGGAAAAAACAGGCATTTGGATCCAATCCTAACTGTCCCAATTTCGAATGGGAAAGAGGCTATCCGTAATTACGTCACGGCCAGGAGCAGGATCGACATTATAATGTTAAGAGGAAACACCAAGGGTCGAGAGAATTCAAAAATAAGTATTTGTAAAATGTATTGCTGTCGCGCTGTGTGTCCTAACAACTGAACTGAGCGCGATAGGGACAACTGGAGCTCGGACCGAAAATACCTATGAAGAGAACACAAAATATACGTTTTGCAGTCCCCTGTTTTCTCCACTAAAACTAGACCAATTTAATTTCTTTTTATTTTAAAAATTAAAGCAAGGCTTTTTCTGTTTCTGTTTCCCTTTTTTTACATATAATATTGTTCAATTTGTTTGCTGGACGTTTGAATACAGTAGAAAATTAGATCGATTTTTTAGGTTTTTGAAGGTTTAAAATCTCTTTTAATAAATAACTTAATAAAAAAGGAAAACATAGGAACATGCTAATAGTGGCCATTGATTTTATTGGAAAAAATAAAGCAACTGATACCACTATCCAGGAATGAAACTGGGGACTACGTTTATATGGGAAAACGGCCTGTACGATTTCCTCTTAAGCCGGCTTCCCACGGCGCGTGATTTTACGGGCGCTCTCGGGCTGCGCCGATTTTCACAGGCATGCCCGAGCCACAGGCGAGCTCGCGCCTGTGGCTGATTCGAAAATCGAATCGAAATCCGAATCGAGGAGTTTCTATGGCAATTTTATTAGTTCTGCTACTCACCGCCGTGGCGCTAATAAAATTGCCATACAAACTTCTCGATTCGGATTTCGATTCGATTTTCTATTCTCCTGCGTGCTAGCCCCACTGGTCGCGTGGCTTCCCACGGCGCGTTATTTCACGGGCGTCCCTAGCCGCGGGCAAGCTCGTAGTAGGGGAGCCCAAGAGGGGGTTCTTAAAGTTATTCGGGCGCATCAGGTTAATGAATAGGGGATACCTTGCACCTTAGAGCTTATCTGTACCAAATCTCAGCCCTTAATATAAAAAAAATCGATACCGTAAAATACTCGAGCGCGTCAGATTATGGTTTTATGTTTTAATTGCATGCTGAAAAGTATGTAGGTATTTAAATAATCTGACGATTTGGGCGTGACGTAAAGAAATGAGGAGGTCACAAAGTTGAAAAAAATAATCGTCCCTTAGGATTCTCGAGCGTAGTTCAATTTTTTATTATTTTGTGCAGAATAACTTGAAAATCACAAAAAATATATTTTCTGACGATTTCCCCAAGACGAAGACGTAAAAAAAATAAAGTTGACATTTTTCCTTCGAAATGAGTAGGGTCCGGAGAGCGCTCAAGTGACTGCAAATATAGCATCGTGGGCTCCGCTACTATCTCCTTGGAGCCTAAGTTACCGACATTCAGCGGATATGTACGGGCGAGCTCGGGCCACCTCACGCCGCCGCCGCCGCCACGTGACACACTTTCCACGGCGCGTCGGCGCGAGCTCGCTCGAGGTGGCCCGTGAAATCACGCGCCGTGGGAAGCCGGCTTTATTGTGACACACTTTTGAGATGTCACATTTCAGTTATATAATTGAAACGAAATTTGAAGAAAGGTACTCGTAGGTACTAACAAAATAACTTTAAAAATATGTGATGTTACTAGTTAGGGGGGTCACAAAAATGTGATCAGCTGTGACGGGGGGAGGGAGCTTTGAGTTATTCAAAAATTATGTGAATTGCAAGATATTGTAAATAAAAATATATATTTTTTGTGTTTACCATTGCTAAAGGGCGAGGAAGCCGTTTAGTCCTCTGGATTTTGTAACAGAAAATTGCGTCGTGTTAAATCGATAGGTACCGTTCTACGCCTGTTCGTACGTAGTCAGTCACGTACGCAACAATTCGCTTAACAAGTTACTACAATGTAATATAAAATGTTTCTACTTTATAGGGAAATTAGAAGCATTTTAGAATGTTGCAATTTTTTATGTTCCAACATTTTTTGTTAGAACATAATTAGGTATTATGATTTGAATCGATTAAATGTACGCAAGGATAGTATCAATGGCCTCTGAAAATTCTATGTAGGTTTTTTTTTTATTTTATGGAGTTTACTGTGTACCTACTTATAAAATATGATAGAGTTTTAAAGTTGTGAAGCATCTCGCTCAATGCAACACCGTGTTGGTTTTCTACGCTCCCACGAAACCTCAACATCGGTTCGCTCGAAAGTAAATAAACGGAAGGTCACGAGCACTGAGGTGACTGAGGCGAATTCGGCACAAGCAGCGCGGCGCGGCGTCGCGGCGAGTCGAGGTGATGTGGAGGTTATGAATACAAAAGGTAGAAACGCTCACATTGCGGTCGCCTGTCGGAACGCAACAGGCGTGAACCGGCGGGCGGCGGCGCGCGCCGTTCGGGGTTCTATTCTGAAGTCGCTATTTGATTTGAAGCGCTTATGATTGAAAACGTTGGTAGGTATAATCGGCGAATCTGAAATGAGACGCCCCACTACCACAATATAGAGAACGATATCGTTCTCTATATTGTGCCACTACCGTACTTACGCACTCAATCAAGCATTTTAAAATGTGGACGCACTACGAAAAACATTTTGGGATGGCACAACTAGTAGTGCATAGATAGTCGGTCCTTATGGAGAACTCGAAACTACGTTACCATTGGTCAGTTACCGAACGAATATTTTAAAAACAATAAACTTGTTTCTGCGGGCAGAGAAGTTGAGGTCAGCCTAATCTGAATGTTGAACCTGAAACACTGCCTTAAACTAAGGATGTTAAGTAGTGGAACTATGGAGCGGGAAAAGAGGGGAACCTTTTTCGCGTAGTTATGGCAGCGCTCTTTTGAACTAGTTTGTTCGCGAACTACACAAGTCTTGAAGAATAAGAGAGAAAGAAAATTTCCTAAAAACAATCACCGGTGTGAAGTTAGCAGCCAAAAGTAGCAGCCTATGTATAACCCGACCAATTTAAGGAGTAGTTATAAAATCTTCAAATAAAACTAGTTAATTCAGCCTTTAAAACATTCGAATATAGGTATGTCACATTGCCTAGAACATAAAATAAGATAAAATCATTAAAATAGTAGGTAGTTTATGAAATAGTCACATAATAGAGGGTCTTAAAACACGAGAATTTTAATAGTACCACACGAGTGTTTTAAGACCTAATTATGTGCAATTTCATACACTACTTTATCTACACTCATGCAATCAGTGGTTACCTAAATTAAATAAAAGACAAAATTAAAACAAAATCAAACTCATTTATTCTAATAATTATTTGCATTTTGAACAGTGCAATTGTGAAACTAATACAGAAATCTAAAACTACATATATTTATATTATTTATTATTTTAACCAATAACAGCAAAATAATGAATGAAAAATTCAGAGAAATGGCGCCAACATCAACATTCTACCGCGCATGCGCTGTTGCACGCGCCGCCATAGACAATGTACTGGCACAAAAGAAAATTGTGACAAAACCTCCTTGGTCGGGCTTCGTCAATCGAACTGTATTTTATTAGAATTCAAGTTACATTAAAGTACTGGTTTTGTATGGCGAACCTGTATTATAATGTAATTTGTAAAAGGCCAAGGACTTTAAGTTATGCCTTTAAAATATATGTGTTGAGTTCTTAATATTAGAATTAGAACATGAGTGTAGATAAAATCCATTCTAACACTAATATAAATGAAAATAGTATTAAATCAATGAGATGATATTTTCAAACATGAAAACTGTGGCGCCTATCATTTTGTAGGCTCCTAACTATCTTGATATGCTCATAACCTTTCAGAAAAGCCTAAATTTATTATTTTATGATACCTATATCACCCAGAAACCAAGTCATTAACTAAAAAAATTAGAGTAAATGTAATAAACCTATAGAAATATCGTGTCACAAGGTTTGTTAACGAAATCCTCCGAAACAACACGACCGATTTTTATGAATATTTTTGTGTATTTTTGGCAGGCCTCAGAATAGGCCATAGGCTATGTTTTATACCACTAGGTGATAAGGCCGGCCCTCTTCAGAATTTTTTTGGTTAATTATTACGATGAAACGTATTTCGCGGGCACAACTAGTATATTATATTACAAAGGCACTGTTGATTAGGCTCAAAATGAATATAGGGAGCGTACCAATTAACGACCTACTTAACATTTCAAAACGTCTAAAAATCGTGTAGGAAAAAGTATATTTATAGTGATATTCAGGGGTTAAAGTACCCGTTCAGGCTGGCAGACGTATCTTTGCAAGCGAATATCAAAATATTGAAACTGTGGTATCTGCCATAAAAAACAAAGCGCGTACCACTTTGTGGCCTACTTAGTATTCTAGATTAACTAGGGGATAAGATACTTTTATCACACAGCAGCCAAAACAATAACTAGCAAAATATTGAAGTAAATACATTCAACAAAAAACGCAAATGTTGATTATTTTTTCAGTCGATAAAGCACATGTGCCATATTTTGATGATTTCTTCTATAGCCTAAAATATATCAAAATATTGTATATTTAAAGTTGTGTTGAGGGGTTTTTACACCCGTTCAGGCTAGCAGCCGCATCTCAGCAAACGCGTACCAAAATATTGAAACTGTGGTCTCTACCATAAAAAGCAAGGCGCGTACCACTTTGCCGTTCAGTTAGTGTACTAGCCATACTCAAGGGCTTTCAGAAAAGTCCAAACATTTAGGCATATCAAGGGGATTAGACACTTCTATCACCCAGCAGCCAAATCATTACCTAGAAAAATGTAAGAGAAAACATATTCATTTTTAAAGATGAAAGGTGAAAATATTTATAGTGAAAGTAGGAAGCGTACCGCTTTAGGCCTTAATTCAAGGTCTAGAATAGCTCAAAAGCTTTTTATAAAATGTAAATTTGTACATGTTTTGAGAGGTATAATATTTTATTTAGGCTAGAAGCCGCATCTTTGAAAAAGAGTATGAAAATATTGAGACTGTGCTCTCTGCCATAAAAACAAAGGCGCGTACCACTTTGTGGCCTACTTAGTATTCTAGACATGCTAAAGGCCTTTCATAAAAGCCTAAATTTATTGGAATAACTAGGGGATAAGATACTTTTATCACACAGCAGCCAAAACAATAACTAGCAAAATATTGGAGTGAATACATTCAACAAAAAACGCGAATGTTGGTTATTTTTTCAATCGATAAAGCACATGTACCATTTGATGATTTCTTCTATAGCCTAAAACAGTTCAAATACTTTCTAGGACATGTATATTAAAAGTTATGTTGAGGGGTTTTTACACCCGTTCAGGCTAGCAGCCGCATCTTAGCAAACCAGTACCAAAATATTGAAACTGTGGTCTCTACCATAAAAACCAAGGCGCGTACCACTTTGCCGTCCAGTTAGTGTACTAGCCATACTCAAGAGCTTTCAGAAAAGTCTAAACACTTAGGCATATCTAGGGGATTAGATACTTCTATCACCCAGCAGCCAAATCATTACCTAGAAAAATGTGAGAGAAAACATATTCATTTTTTAAGATAAAAGGTGAAAATATTTTTAGTGAAGGAAGGAAGTGTACCGCTTTAACAGTTACTCCAAGATCTAGAATAGCTCAAAACCTTTTTAGAAAATGTATATTTGTACATGTTTTGAGAGGTATAAAATTTTATTTAGGCTAGAAGCCGCATCTTTGAAAACGAGTATGAAAATATTGAGATTGTGCTCTCTGCCATAAAAACAAACTCGCGTACCACTTTGTGGCCTACTTTATATTCTAGACATGCTAAAGGCCTTTCATAAAAGCCTAAATTTATTGGAATAACTAGGGGATAATAGACTTTTATCACACAGCAGCCAAAACAATAACTAGCAAAATATTGGAGTGAATACATTCAACAAACAACGCGAATGTTGATTATTTTTTCAGTCGATAAAGCACATGTACCATTTGATGATTTCTTCTATAGCCTAAAACAGTTCAAAATCTTTCTAGGACATGTATATTTAAAGTTGTGTTGAGGGGTTTTTACACCCGTTTAGGCTAGCAGCCGCATCTTAGCAAACCAGTACCAAAATATTGAAACTGTGGTCTCTACCATAAAAACCAAGGCGCGTACCACTTTGCCGTCCAGTTAGTGTACTAGCCATACTCAAGAGCTTTCAGAAAAGTCTAAAGACTTAGGAATATCTAGGGGATTAGATACTTCTATCACTCAGCAGCCAAACAAATAACTAGCAAAATATTGCAGTAAATACATTCAACAAAATACGCGAATGTTGATTATTTTTTCAGACGATAAAGCACAGGTACCATTTTATGACTTCTTTTATAGCCTAAAACAGTTCAAAATCTTTCTAGAACATGTATACAAAGTTATGTTGAGGGGTTTTTACACCCGTACAGGCTAGCAGCCGCATCTTAGCAAACCAGTACCAAAATATTGAAACTGTGGTCTCTACCATAAAAACCAAGGCGCGTACCACTTTGCCGTCCAGTTAGTGTACTAGCCATACTCAAGAGCTTTCAGAAAAGTCTAAACATTTAGGCATATCTAGGGGATTAGATACTTCTATCACCCAGCAGCCAAATCATTACCTAGAAAAATGTGAGAGAAAACATATTAATGTTTTAAGATGAAAGGTGAAAATATTTATAGTGAAGGAAGGAAGTGTACCGCTTTAACAGTTACTCCAAGATCTAGAATAGCTCAAAACCTTTTTAGAAAATGTAAATTTGTACATGTTTTGAGAGGTATAAAATTTTATTTAGGCTAGAAGCCGTATCTTTGAAAACGAGTATGAAAATATTGAGACTGTGCTCTTTGCCATAAAAACAAAGGCGCGTACCACTTTGTGGCCTACTTTGTATTCTAGACATGCTAAAGGCCTTTCATAAAAGCCTAAATTTATTGGAATAACTAGGGGATAATAGACTTTTATCACACAGCAGCCAAAACAATAACTAGCAAAATATTGGAGTGAATACATTCAACAAACAACGCGAATGTTGATTATTTTTTCAGTCGATAAAGCACATGTACCATTTGATGATTTCTTCTATAGCCTAAAACAGTTCAAAATCTTTCTAGGACATGTATATTTAAAGTTGTGTTGAGGGGTTTTTACACCCGTTTAGGCTAGCAGCCGCATCTTAGCAAACCAGTACCAAAATATTGAAACTGTGGTCTCTACCATAAAAACCAAGGCGCGTACCACTTTGCCGTCCAGTTAGTGTACTAGCCATACTCAAGAGCTTTCAGAAAAGTCTAAAGACTTAGGAATATCTAGGGGATTAGATACTTCTATCACTCAGCAGCCAAACAAATAACTAGCAAAATATTGCAGTAAATACATTCAACAAAATACGCGAATGTTGATTATTTTTTCAGACGATAAAGCACAGGTACCATTTTATGACTTCTTTTATAGCCTAAAACAGTTCAAAATCTTTCTAGAACATGTATACAAAGTTATGTTGAGGGGTTTTTACACCCGTACAGGCTAGCAGCCGCATCTTAGCAAACCAGTACCAAAATATTGAAACTGTGGTCTCTACCATAAAAACCAAGGCGCGTACCACTTTGCCGTCCAGTTAGTGTACTAGCCATACTCAAGAGCTTTCAGAAAAGTCTAAACATTTAGGCATATCTAGGGGATTAGATACTTCTATCACCCAGCAGCCAAATCATTACCTAGAAAAATGTGAGAGAAAACATATTAATGTTTTAAGATGAAAGGTGAAAATATTTATAGTGAAGGAAGGAAGTGTACCGCTTTAACAGTTACTCCAAGATCTAGAATAGCTCAAAACCTTTTTAGAAAATGTAAATTTGTACATGTTTTGAGAGGTATAAAATTTTATTTAGGCTAGAAGCCGTATCTTTGAAAACGAGTATGAAAATATTGAGACTGTGCTCTTTGCCATAAAAACAAAGGCGCGTACCACTTTGTGGCCTACTTTGTATTCTAGACATGCTAAAGGCCTTTCATAAAAGCCTAAATTTATTGGAATAACTAGGGGATAATAGACTTTTATCACACAGCAGCCAAAACAATAAATAGCAAAATATTGGAGTGAATACATTCAACAAAAAACGCGAATGTTGGTTATTTTTTCAGTCGATAAAGCACATGTACCATTTGATGATTACTTTTATAGCCTAAAACAGTTCAATCGACTTAAAAAATAATCAACATTCGCGTTTTTTGTTGAATGTATTCACTCCAATATTTTGCTAGTTATTGTTTTAGCTGCTGTGTGATAAAAGTATCTTATCCCCTAGTTATTCCAATAAATTTAGACTTTTATGAAAGGCCTTTGTTATGTCTAAAATACTAAGTAGGCTACAAAGTGGTACGCGCCTTTGTTTTTATGGCAGAGACCACAGTATCAATATTTTCATACTCTTTTTCAAAGATGCGGCTTCTAGCCTAATTAAAATTTTATACCTCTCAAAACATGTACAAATTTACATTTTATAAAAGCTTTTGAGCTATTCTAGACCTTGAAGTAAGTCCTAAAGCGGTACGCTTCCTACTTTCACTATAAATATTTTCACCTTTCATCTTTAAAAATGAATATGTTTTCTCTTACATTTTTCTAGGTAATGATTTGGCTGCTGGGTGATAGAAGTGTCTAATCCCCTAAATATGCCTAAATGTTTGGACTTTCTGAAAGCTCTTGAGTATGGCTAGTACACTAACTGGACGGCAAAGTGGTACGCGCCTTGCTTTTTATGGTAGAGACCACAGTTTCAATATTTTGGTACTCGTTTGCTGAGATGCGGCTGCTAGCCTGAACGGGTGTAAAAACCCCTCAACACAACTTTAAATGTACATGTTCTAGAAATATTTTGATATGTTTTAGGCTATAGAAAAAGTCATCAAAATATGGTACATGTGCTTTATCGACTGAAAAAATAATCAATATTTGCGTTTTTTGTTGAATGTATTTACTCCAATATTTTGCTAGTTATTGTTTTGGTTGCTGTGTGATAAAAGTATCTTATCCCCTAGTTATTCCAATAATTTTAGGCTTTTATAAAAGACCATAAGCATATCTAGAATACTAAGTAGGCCACAAAGTGGTACGCGCTTTGGTTTTTATGGCAGTTTCAATATTTTGATATTCGCTTGCAAAGATACGTCTGCCAGCCTGTACGGGTATCTAAACCCCTGAATATCACTATAAATATACTTTTTCCTACACGATTTTTAGACGTTTTAGACTGTTAAGTAAGTCGTTAATTGGTACGCTCCCTATATTCATTTTGAAGCTAATCAACAGTCGCCTTTGTTATATAATATACTAGTTGTGCCCGCGAAATACGTTTCATCATAATAATTAACCAAAAAAATTCTGAAGAGGGCCGGCCTTATCACCTAGTGGTATAAAACATAGCCTTTGGCCTATTCTGAGGCCTGCCAAAAATACACAAAAATATTCATAAAAATCGGTCGTGATGTTTCGGAGGATTTCGTTAACAAACCTTGTGACACGATATTTCTATAGGTATATCACATTTACTCTGATTTTTTTTAGTTAATGACTTGGTTTCTGGGTGATATAGGTATCATAAAATAATAAATTTAGGTTTTTCTGAAAGGTTATGAGCATATCAAGATAGTTAGGAGCCTACAAAATGATAGACGCCACAGTTTTAATGTTTGAGAATATCATCTCATTGATTTAATACTATTTTCATTTATATTAGTGTTAGAGAGTTTTTAATGATTTTATCTTATTTTATGTTCTAAAGGCTGAATTAACTAGTTTTATTTGAAGATTTTATTAACTACTTCTTAAATTGGTCGGGTTATACATCGGCTGCTACTTTTGGCTGCTAACTTCACACCGGTAAAACAATCGGTGTTGTGTGTTTTAATCAAATCTGCGGGCCAATTATGGATCTTTCATCGTATGACATGGTATAAATTTGGTAAAAAAGAAGTCATGAAATGCTGCATTTCGTATCACCGATCTCCAATGATATCATCACTATGGCATAATTTCAATGATGTCATCACTAAATAATGAAAAAATGATCAAAAATCTGACCGGAAATGGTATTTTTCGTTTTGCACTATCATATCATATGATATCATTTGCAAAACCATGACATCGGTAATAGGGCCTCTGGTAAATATTAATGCCGATTTCAAGAAAAATCCGGCTTAGTGCGTCGCACCGAGGACTCCGAAGTTTCTAACTACATATTTACGGTTTTCAAATTTTTTCTTTTACCTATCTACATGCGCTGCAAGATTTTGCTTCTTGCCTTTCATGATTCTTCTAGGTCAATGGGAATTATGAAGTAGTTACCTTATAGGTTTTGATTCCCTTATGTCAAATTTGGTAAGTCAACGAGATCATAATGCGGTTTGTATTTTGATGTCGTTGACTTACCAAGTTTAATTTTTAAGGCTAGTGTGCACGGTTGGCCCGGTGCACGCCGCCGTAATTAAGGCCCTCCGTCTGGTGATTGCCCTGGTGTTCTCGGGCAATCCCCCCTTGGCGATAGCCCGACCAACTTGTGTGAGTCTATCTTGGTTGGGCTTGCCCGGGCGCGCTGGTAGTGGTAGTCGCAATGTAGACCTTACCATGTGCGCCCACAAGGGCAGGGGGAGCACCGGAGGGTTTAGTGGGTCGGTCTGGCGCTCTGCCGGGGGCCAGCCCCACACACGCCCGCCGTCTAGCCAACGACGGGTACGGTGCGGATGCGCATTTCCTCTCGAAAAAAAAGGGCTGCCTGCTTGGGTACCTCCGTGTTAGGTATTTCTGCCGGAAAACGGCAGTGCTTGCATGGCTGGGGGGCATGAGTAGGGGTTGCAGATTTGCTGGGAATCTCACAAGAGCCACATGTACTTTAGGTGACTGTTACCACTTACCATCAGGTGGGCAGTTTGCCTGTTTGCCAACTTAGTTAAGTATATAAAAAAACATCACGTAAAATAAAGTTATACCTATGGATGAATATATAAAATTAATAGTATAAACATTATAGTTTACTTTGAACTGCATTCTGGATTTAAAGATCGCATCAGTGGTACTGTGATTTCGGCAGAAAGCCGTACTTTGTTTCGTACCGTTCCAGTTCATGGTTGGCTGATCACGCGGTGGCGCTTGTCTCGACCCAAATAAGTTTTACCATCAAACGAAGAGCTCTATGGAACATTGGTTAAACTGTTCAGCGAAACTAAAATATAAACTGAGAGTGCACTATAGTATCATTGCCCATTGGTTCTACTGTATAAAATTCATAAGTTCATAAGAGTTCATAAGTTATTTATTCCAAAAATCAATAATAATTTGATTGTTTTTCATAATGTACTGTATTTTACAATTCAAGCTCTTTCATTTGATACCAATATTGAGGAACCCCATCAAAAAAATTTATGGGGTTGCATATTATCTAGGACCAAAGGCGACCAACAACCAACTAGGATCAACGGTGAGTGCTCCGAGGAACTGTTCGACTTTTTACCAACGTCACCTTTTTATCACCGTACCACTCGGCACCGCAGTACAGTTCATCCTTACTACCTGGAAGCAATATCGTCTAGCACGGTTCGCTTTCAGCGCTCTTTTTTACCACGTACGGTCCGGCTCTGGAATGAACTTCCTGCTGCTGTGTTTCCCGAGCGCTATACCATGTATATTTTCAAGCGAGGTTTAAGAACAGTATTGCATTTAAAGTAGGCAGCGGCTTGGCTATGTTCCTGATATTGGCAAAGTCCATGGGCGGCGGTTACCACTTACCATCAGGTGGGCCGTTTGCTCGTCTACCTTCTAAAGCAATAAAAAAAAACCAAAGTACTCATCAAGACGAATCAAACGAGCCCAAACTCGATGGGTTTGTATCGTATTATTGCGGAATTCCTATATGGTCACCTTTTAGCTTCAGCATCAGACCTTGGTTACCATACTACTATTAATAAGGCTAGTATGTATGTTTTATGAAATGGGGCTCTGTAGGGTAGCTCAGAATCAATAAACTCAATGATATTGGCGGTGACTGTACTATCCGAACACAAGGTCCAATGCCCATGTAATGTAATTATTTTATTGTTTTAGTCCTACTGATAGAACCACGGGCAAAATAAAATGCCCGTGGTACTTACTACCAGTTGGACTACGTAGTTGGGCCACGGGCAATGAATGGCACTATACACAGAACACAGGTGTTCTGTGGCACTAGGTATATAATATATAGTGCCACAGAACATCGGTATATTATCTTTTAAAATACATATATTATAGGTATTTTAAAACATAATATACCGATGTTTTTAAGTACATATTAATCTAATTGTATTTATTTATACATAGGTATTCATGAATATCATTTTAGCCATAACGTTCGCTGGGCAAAATTTCTTCAAGAAAGGAGGATTGGGTCGTCTTCTATAGCGCCATTCTTCTGGTACCCTACTCCGTCCATCCATTAGGTAGATCCATTGTATATCATTTAGTAATATCTTATTTTCATTGGATCCTACTACATTACAATGTTTAACTGTATGCCTGCCTGATATTGCAGCGGTTCTCATGTATGATAACGTAATCTGATAATTAAACAAGACCATCATTATTATAAATAAGAAATAAAAGCGCATAATAAGCTTCCTTTTTAAAACTATCCATATAAGGTTAACTTACCTACCTACAATACTCATATGTGGGCAAATGAGTTACAGACGATTCTCAACTTAATTCCAATAATGGCTACTTAAAACCCACTCAGGAGTTAGGGTGTTGAGCGTCTCCTCCTCCCCAAAAGATAAACCTGGTGCTACCACTCGGATCATATTTTCAGTCTATCATCACTAGTGGGCCTTGTTTGTAGGTTTTTGATGACCATGATGAGACAGACATTTTATCAAATGGTAGGTATTAATTTCTTAAAAGCCTGTGGCTGGAGTAAACAAGGATCTACTCGATAAACTGCGGGCAGTTCATCAAATAAGCTCCGGATGCGTGACGTCAGGGAATCTTGTGCACGCGCAGTTCGACCGTGAATCACCGATGTGTCACCGGTAGCTCGGCTCCGGCCTGCCGCTATAGGTATCAACACCCGGCAAATAACACCTTCATAAGCACTTCTCAGAACGTCTTGTTATTCTCCTAGTCTGTGAGCGTAGTGTGAGTAAACAAATAACATTGTCACAATCAGAAGACACTAACTCGGCTGCGTGAGTACCTTATCTGCCGCACAGCGGCTGCAGTGCTTGCATTGCAGTGTCCTGGTTTGAATTGTTAAACTGACTGAAATCTGGGTGTCCACAGCTAATGTGAAAAAATCCCTGACCTTTCCCTTATCCTTTTTTAAAATTTCCCTGACCAGCTTTATTCATTTTACAGAAGAATAAAATACATACTTATATTTTTTAAATCTTACAGCATTAAGTAGTTGTCATTTTTTAGACCAAATGATATAAAAAAAAATTAAGTACCTACTTACATAATTCATATTTTTAGCCACAGTTTTTACACTGAAGATAGTGCCTACTTACTATAACAGCAATTTTGTAACTTAAACTTATAACCTAATCCAAAAATAAGAAAATTTAGTTGGTGAATAAAATCAATTCCTAGTATGAATTTGTGATTCACTCCAATCCCGAAAAAACTAGGAAAGTAATCTAATTGTAACCAAAATTACGTCATAATGTCCAAACCCGGACCGGATTAGCTAAAGCGTAAATGAAATATATCCCTCATTTTACAATCACTGGGAAATTTTGGGATACAAACACTACAATCTCAATTTTTCCTTGACTTTCCAGGCAGCCCCTCGATTTCACTGACTTTCCCGACTCACTGACTTTCCCGATTACTGACTTTCCTGATCACTGCCTTTTTTTATACTTTCCCTGACTTTCCAAAATGTGGACACTCTGGAAATGTACTGTGGTCCTAATGGGGTACAAACCCCATGCATATTTCATTACAATTTCCGTATTTTGTCTAGTTTAATTTAAAATGTTCGGATGATTCAAAGAGCTTTTATTATATTTAGTAGACCTGGCCACAGGGGTAGTTTTCATATATTACAATTGGCACGTCAATGTCGTCACTTCGTGTGTTGTCATAAAAAATCTGGATATAATTGTAGAACTTTGGCATCTCATAGAAAATGTAACAGTCCCGGTGAAATCAGCGGACCTAAAAAGGCCGCATCGCAGAAGAATCACAATATGAATTATAATATGATTTATATTATGAATGGGGGGTGTAAGGGGTTCCGAACTTTATCTAACGGAACCCAAGTCAACCTCACCTGCACGCGGTGCACCCTGCTGTTCAACAGACGAGGCTCTGGCGCACCCCACCAACCCGCACTGGGCCAGCGTGGTGGGAGAAGGCCCAAAACCCTCAAAATGAAAAATCGAACCAACCAAAGGCCCCAAGTGCCCGGCGGTCCCGGAGGCCGTGCCGGCGGTGACGGTCGTCGACCCGGCGCTGGGACCTGGGGTGCGAAGAATCCCCGGGCGGCGAAAACCCCCCGTCAAACGACCTTGGCCCTGGCAACCTACAACGCGCGTACACTGCGGACCGAGGAGAAACTGCTGGAACTAGAGAGGGAATTGAGCGGGATTCGTTGGAGTATTGTGGGACTATCCGAAGTCCGAAGAGAGGGTGAGGATACATCATCATCCATCATCATCATCGACCTACACTCGTCCACTGCTGGACATAGGTCTCCCCTAATGCACGCCACCGCTTCCGATCTTCGGCTAAACTCATCCAGCCCACTCCAGCCAGCCTACGTATATCGTCATCCCATCTTCTCGCAGGGCGTCCCACACTACGTTTTCCGAGTCGCGGTCTCCACTCAAGCACCTTACGACTCCAACGGCCGTCAGTTCTGCGGCTCATGTGGCCAGCCCACTGCCACTTCAGTTTACTAATTCGGTGGGCTATGTCGGTGACTTAAATTCTCTGTCGGATCACATCATTTCTGATATGGTCTTTCAGAGATACTCCGAGCATAGCCCTTTCCATAGCACGCTGAGCGACTTTAAATTGGTGGACTAGTCGAGCCGTGAGTGTCCACGTCTCGGCACCGTATGTCATGACTGGGAGGACGCACTGGTCGAAGACTTTCGACTTAAGACACTGAGGAATGGGTGACGAGAAGACATGTCGAAGCTTACGAAATGCTGCCCAGCCCAGCCGAATTCTTCTATTGGCTTCCCTCTCGAAGTTGTTTCTGCCTAGTTGAAGAGTTTGCCCTAGGTACACATACTCTTGAACAACCTCGAGAGATACTCCATTTACTACGACCTGTCCCGGATCAACGAGCTCGTTGAATATGACCTTGGTTTTATCCAAGTTCATCCGGAGACCGATGCGTTCGGAAGACTCAGCCAGGCTGTTCACCATTTCTTGTAAGTCTTGCAGGGTTTCAGCCATAATGATGATATCGTCCGCGAATCGTAAGTGTGAGATGTACTCGCCATTTACATTAATGCCACGTCCCGTCCAACTGAGCGTTCCGAATACATCCTGCAGCGCAGCGGAGAAGAGTTTCGGTGATATTACATCCCCCTGCCTCACACCACGTCGCAGGAGGATAGGCTCAGTTTGACCATTCTGGACAACGACGGACATATAAGCAGCGTCATACAAGCATCTCAGCACTTCGATATATCGCCAATCAACTTGGCACCTCTGCAAAGACTCTAGAACAGACCAGGTCTCGACGGAGTCAAAAGCTTTCTCATAGTCCACAAACGCCATGCACAGGGGTTGGTTATACTCATTGGTCTTCTGTATAACCTGCCTTACTGTGTGAATGTGGTCTATGGTGCTATAACTCCGTCGGAACCCGGCCTGTTCCGGAGGTTGAGCTTCGTCAAGTCTTCGTGTAAGACGGTTCGAGATGACTCTTGAAAACAACTTATAGACATGGCTCAAGAGTGAAATTAGTCGATAGTTCTTCAACAAAGTCTTGTCGCATTTCTTGAAGAACAATACGACTAAACTCCCGTGCCATGCCTTAGGAGTTCTCCCGGAGAAAAGAATAGAGTTAAATATACGCTGGAGCTCCTTCAGTATCGGCTTACCAGCAGCTTTCAGAAGCTCCGTTGTGACTCCATCATCCCCCGGGGCTTTTCCATTTTTAAGTTGCCCAAGAGCCGCCTCGATTTCGTCTAGGCTGATGTCGGGGAGATCCTCCGTTGCATGACGGGTTAAGGTAGCTCTTGGATCCTTCTCATCCGGCGCGTGATGGGGCGAGTGCGACGCTTATAGCTGACTGTAGAAGGTGCTAACTTCCGAAAGAATCTCCGATTTCGAAGCGACGATTTCTCCGTTTGCCTTGGTCAACTTCGTCAGGTGGCTTCTTCCAAGCTGTTGCACGAAGACCTTGGACCCCCGGTTCTGCTCAATTGCTCTCTGTATTGAGAGTGTATTGGATCGTCGGAGGTCACGTCTTACCAGCTTGGAGATGGACTTATTTAGTTCTGTGAGGATACGATGGTCCTTAAATCCGGCAACCTGCTCTATTTGCGGGAGGGCGAAGAACTGTCTCAAGGTGGTGTCGGGTTTATAGTCCACAAGTCTCTCGTGAACAACGTGGTACAGATCGGAAGTGTGTCGAATAGGGTGGCGTACCTTATACTCAGAATCACCGAACGGTATTCGCTGAAGGTCATACAGGTCTACGCCCCGACCTCGACCCACCCCGACGAGGAAGTGGAAGCTATGAGGATATTTCTCGGGCAATGAATGCTTCCAAGACTCACTACACCGTTGTCATGGGAGACTTCAACGCAAGGCTAGGCAAGCGGGGCGATAATGAGTTGAAAGTGGGGCAATTTGGAGCTGGAATCCGGAATTTCCGAGGTCAAATGCCAGCCGACTACATGGAGAGAGAGGGACTCTATATGATGAACTCTTTCTTCAAAAAACGGCTGCATCGAAAATGGACCTGCAAAAGTCCGGATGGCGTGACAAAAAATGAGATTGACTTCATCATGTCGACTAAGACCCGCATATTCAATGACGTCTCAGTGATCAATTCGTTTAACACGGGGAGCGATCACCGAATGTTACGAGGCGCATTGAATCTTAACATAAAAGCGGAAAGGTATCGTATCGACTGGTGAAGTCTGCGCTCCGTCCCGAAGCCATCCATATCCAAAACCCCGAGCGCTTTCAACTCGAATTGCAAAATTGCTTCGATTGCCTGGAGGACTGCACGGATGTGGACACTTATAATGACAGGGTTGTGGAAGCTGTCCTTAGGGTGCAAAGTTTTGCAAACCCAGCCGTACTAAGCAACGAAGTAAGATCTCGGAGCCGACAGCTAAGCTGATGGAGGAAAGGCGTGGAATGGGTCAGCAGTCTTCTGAAGAAGTCGTCGGCGACTTAACAAACAGATCTCTAAGTGCCTGACTCGCGACATACGCCGATTTAATACGGAACGTATTAAAGAGGCCATCGAGCAGAACAAGGGCTCCAAAGTGTTCGCAAGAGATCTGTCACTCGGTCAGAGTCTGCTGACGAAGCTAAAGACAGAGGACGGCAGAGTCATTACATCCCGACCTGAGCTTATAGCCGAGATCGAACGCTTTTATGGACAGCTTTACGCAACATCACAGGCCCCTGTTATTCAGGCTACAGACCCTAGGACACATCGCTCGTAGGACTGACGGCCGTTTAGGCGGAAAGGTCCTCGAGTGGCGGCCGCGTACCGGGAGACGCAGTGTTGGTAGGCCCCCCACAAGGTGGACCGACGATCTGGTGAAGGTCGCGGGAAGCCGCTGGATGCGGGAGGCGCAGGACCGATCGGTATGGAGTTCCTTGAGGGAGGCCTATATCCAACAGTGGGCGTTTCTTGGCTGATATGATGATGATGATTATAAATGGAGTGCAATTCATCATATAATAAGCAATTATTATATTTGACAGCTTTGTATGAGTATTTTTAAAACGGTGCACAAATAAGCATTGCTAAAGTGTCAATTGGGACCATTTTACGAATATTTATACAAAGCTGTCAAATAGAATTTGCTTATGATGAATTGCACTCCATTCATAATATGATTCTTATTACGATTCTGCGATGCGGCCTTTTTACCTTTTTTTGCGGCCTAGGCTATGCATAGCCTATCTGTTTATAGAATTTACTGCTTTAATTTACAGCTCTCTGTTTATAGAATTTACACATTATTTCAACCATAGCATAGAACATAGAAAGAACAGGTATTCACTTTTCTCTAAGCGATAATTGACAAGCCCATGAATGAATAGTCATTATACTAAGAGTATGAATGAAAACTACAACATCAACTACGACGATGAAGTGCAAAGGAATTGAAAAGATAGAATTGATAAGATTTTGAAACAAAGTTGCTTATAGGACGTTGTAGAGACGGAACAAGCTGACAAAAATTGCACGTAACAAAAAAGCGTTACTGCGCTTTTATTATTAAATAACTCGAAAACAACGCATTGGACATCGATATTCAATGCGTATGATTTTTAGAGAATTTTCTAGAGATTCGTTTGAGATTTTTAAATGAAAGCTATATTGATCATAAAAGGAGGAAACATTTATTCTTTCAATATTAAACAAAATATTTGTCGAATAGCATAAAGACCTTCGTTCTTATCGATACGGCTTTTAGTAAAGGAAGTAGGCAAAAAAGAAGAATTAAAGTGGGAATAAGAATATAGTTGAGCAGCAAAAAAATGCTCTACCACAGATTATATAATACTAGTAGCGCTGCGTAAAAAAATCACATACGAGTATTTATTGGAAGTTTCCGTGCAAGAGATAGCTCAAGCTGGTCACAACTGCGACCTCAAATTACAAGATGACAGTTTAGCTTGGCTGATAAAAGCTTATCGAGTTTTTTCCTGATCCGCAAATTCTGTACCAGCTCTGAGTCTGCATTTGGCCCCGTAGCGTGGGTATTTCATGTGATGGGACTTAAAATAATTATTAAGGTGTGGGTGTTAACTTGTTAAGCTTATACAAGTACCTAGTGCCTAACCTTTCGAGGAGAGTAAGCGCGGTATGAAATATTTTTTTTGATGATACTTATATAACAGTGCTTTAATAATGATTACTATATCACCGATGTTTACTTATCACACGCTTAATAAACAAACGATTGATATTTGGAGGATGTTAGAACTCAGCTGCCTAATCTGCGAAATATGGATCTCATTAATAATTATGTTGATTCAAATCATCAGTGAAATTGATTCAAAAAGCGATGCTCGCGTGTGAGCGCCAAGTAACCGGTATGGTCGTCGGACGGGTCCACGGGTTTATGTAACTAGCTGTGTTGCGCCACTGCTGCCTGCTCAAGACGCTGTTCTAGTTCAAACGGTGTACTGTCGGCTAATGTTGACGGTAGCCAGATATTTCATGTTATGAAGAAGATAAACTTAGTGGTCATTCGTAAGGATGTGTGACTAGAGTGTCGAAGATGTAGGCACAAAGAGGATGTGTATAATTTTGCTTCGTGGTATAGCATCAGTTTATTGTCCTGTTATTACTTTCATATCTGTGTTAATCAGAGCGACCTTTATCGAGTTATTCCTTTTATAATACTCGTAGTTCTCATTTTTTTGTCACTCATACTTACGAAAAGATGTCATCTGTTTTTTTATGTTGCGTAGTTTCGATATTGTAGATCACATTCCCATAATGACACATTTCTTTTGTCATATTTTTATATAAGTTAGGCCAAAAACCAGGGGCTCTACAGTCTAACTCAAAGCGATGCACTCGCAATCGTTATCGTTGTCACAGGTGACATAAAAACCATAATTCTAATGTCACAATGGTCACAGGCATGGACTTATTAATGCTAACACTTTACCTATTTATTTTTTAAATTATCTGCAAAACCTATTTAGCCTGGCCTAAAGTGGCAATAATTCGGATTATGATTATTCCTATACATTTTATCTATGCCTGAATAGCTCAAAACATCTGAATATCTGTATTGAGTTCGTGACTGTGCTTTTTTTTTATAGAAACGTCTTTAATACATCTTCTTCTTTTTTATAAAAATGAAACGCTGTGTGTTAGTCTCGCTACAGATTGTTACGAAATTTTCTGCGTGTGTTTGAATAGGTTAAAAAACGAATGGCGGCGCTAGTAAGGTACTTGCTCTCTTAACATTTCTTTAAAGAAACGCACAGCGAAGCTCACGTCAGATGTTAGCATCAGCAAAGTGGTGATTCTTATCTGGAACACACCTTTTCTATTGATTTATTTATTTATTCCACACATATAGAATTTGTAAGTTTGCTTTATTCTTAATCATGAAATCTAAAACGGTTGCTAAATTGGATGTAGATACCTCCAACAAGTAAAATTATTTTAAAAAGTTTTTTTTATAATTTTACTTGTTTAACATGGTCAAGCCTTGACTTTTATATATTTTTAACCGTCTTCAAAAAAGGAGGAGATTCTCAATTCGATGCGAATGTTTTTTTTGTATAAGTATGTTACGCAATTACGCCGCCAATAATTGTGGACCGATTTTCAAAATTCTTTTTGTATTCGATAGAGTATACTCCAAGGGTGGTCCCTAGGTTACCAAAGTCATGACATGATGATGGGATCCCATGAAAATCGAGGAAAAACTTAATTTAATACCAAAGGTGAGCTGGTATTATATTAGGGTTTCTTTCGCTAAAAAGAATTCATTCACTAAAAAGCTAAAAATAAAAAAATGTTACAAAAAATAAAAACCGACTTAAAAAACACTAAAAAGTTAAAAATAATATAAGACAACATCACACTTCTATATTTAAGTCGGTGACAAATTTTAAGACTTTCTAGGAGATCATCGTTTGGCACCGACTTTTGGCACCGACTTCAATATAGAAGTGTGATGTTGTTTGTACCTATTCTTATATTATTTTTAACATTTCAGTTTTTTTTAAGTCAGTTTTTATTTTTCGTAAAATATTTTTTTTATATCAAGCTTTTATATCATCATAATATTGCATTGTCACGCGATATACATATGCATGCAAAATTTCAGCTCAACCAGAGACCAGGAAGTGGGTCAAATTCAACTTGCAAGATTTCATTTCAGACACCGGGACCGGTGAAAGTAAATAAAAGCTTGTAAAAAAGATCAAATCAGTTGGAATTTTGTTGGATTTCGATAATTCCTGGGTGGCCTATTGGTCATGGCGTCAACATGGTATGTTGAAGATGCAGGTTCAAATCTTGCCTGAGGTTTCTTTTTTTTATACCCCAAAGGTGGCAACAAACATGGACGCCTGCAACACCACTCGCGCTATCATTCGCGCGTTGCCATCCTTAAATATAAGTAAAGGGGGATTACTCTCTGTCACACCATTTTGTCACACCAATACCTCCACGCCTTTTTAGGGTTCCGTAGCCAAATGGCAAAAAACGGAACCCTTATAGATTCGTCATGTCTGTCTGTCTGTCCGTCCGTATGTCACAGCCACTTGTCTCCGAAACTATAAGAAATACACTGTTGAAACTTGGTAAGTAGATGTATTCTGTGAACCGCATTAAGATTTTCACACAAAAATAGAAAAAAGCAATAAATTTTGGGGGTTCCCCATATATAGAACTGAAACACAATTTTTTTTTCATCAAACCCATACGTGTGGTGTATCTATGGAAAGGTCTTCAAAAATCATGTTGAGGTTTCTAATATTATTTTTTTCTTAACTGAATAGTTTGCGCGAGAGACACATCCAAAGTGGTAAAATGTGTCCCCCCCCTGTAATTTCTAAAATAAGAGAATGATAAAACTAAAAAAAATATATGACGTACATTACCATGCAAACTTCCATCGAAAATTGGTTTGAACGAGATCTAGTAAGTAAGTAGTTTTTTTAATACGTCATAAATCCTACGGAACCCTTCATGGGCGAGTCCGACTCGCGCTTGGCCGGTTTTTTGAAGAACTCTATGCTGTAGTCCTTATTGAAAACCCCAGAAGGGAGCTCATTCCACAACCTGAGGCCCAATTCTACTAATAAGTTACAGCCGAATCAAAACTAAACCGTTGTGATCAACCAATTGGAAAGCCGATATTGCCATTCAACTGTTCGGTGACGTGATAATGTGGCGTTCTGATTGGTAGAACGTGACGGTTTAGTTTCGATTAGCTTTGGACCTCAGTGGGGCTAGCACGCAGGAGAATCGAAAATCGAATCGAAATCCGAATTCCGAATCGAGGAGTTTGTATGGCAATTTTATTAGTTCTACTACTCACCGCCGTGGCGCTAATAAAATTGCCATACAAACTCCTCGATTCGGATTTCGATTCGATTTTCGATTCTCCTGCGTGCTAGCCCCACTGCGCGTACGCGGGAGAAAATGTCTCGAGAACCGTACCGGACGCGAATATACGCGAGGAAGTTATTTACTGATCAAAGTTTATGTTTTTAATATTCAAGGTTAAACTTTATATTTTATATAACAAGCTAGACTTGTAACTGTTGACTAAAATATTCGAACTCTCTCTGATAAGTAAACACAAAGTGTACCTGCCGCGATGGCCCTCCGCTATACGTTGTTAATGTGGCGTGACCACTTGCGGCTGATATAAATCAGTTTGCCACCAGTGACGGCTCCGTTGCCTTTTCGCGAACATTTCGCCCTTTCAGCGTAGCGTGGGTGCCTGAAGAAAAGCTAAGAGCACTCAGAGGTGTTTTATAAAAATAGTCAATTCTATTTTAGGAAATGAATATATTGGAATGACGAAAAATTTGATAGATTTTTGATATGTTATTTAAAAATATTAGTGTAGGTAGCCTTTATGAATACTTTACTTCGATATCTTGACCTTCGTAGTTCGTATTTTAGTCTGCTGATACGTATAAAAAACGTCGATGATGGTGTTTGATGGTCTTGAATTCTGGTAAATGCCTATAGGAACCCTGTTTTTGAATTGCTCGTTTGAACCATACCATATCGCGTGCGACCTCTCCCATCACCGCGCCAACAACAAGATTCGCGTAGTGACTACTCGACTAGTGATCGAGTCTTTTTTAAACCAGTTAAAAGGATGTTACATCTACCGCAGTGAGAGTGGGGCGCGACTGCGGTGATGTGGGTACTCTCCCCTAATGAGGCCTATCTACTAAAAACTGGGGGGTTCAAATCGCATTCCCGCAAAGAGAACTTTTCGCAATCGCTTTGTGTGTCAAGAGCGATAAGTGATTGAGCCTGCGCGATGCCTATCATTTGCGACCAATTGAAAAAAAGATAAATTATAAAAAAAAACTTTTTTGAATACAAGCTTTTAGTACTCGTTAATACGAATCAAACGAGCCCAAACTCGATCGGTCGGGTTGTGTCGTTTAATTACGGAGTTCCTATGGCCACCTTCCAGCTCCAGCATCAGATCAGCTTCATGTCATCATAAATTGCATTGTCATATACATATGCAAAATTCCACCTTAATCCGAAACCGGGAAGTTTGTCAAATTTAACTTGCAAGATTTCATTACAGACACGGGACAGGTGAAAGTAAATAAAAGCCTATAAATAATAAACGATTACCGATTTTGAACTAAAATTAATAGCAAATCGAACGTTACGCGCCAGACGAGTGATTCGGTGGGGCCACAGAAAATGTAAGTAAAATTGTAATGTTAATTTAATCAGTGCTTCTATGCCGCCGGCTTTCTCTATCGCAGAGTTACTTACTCACGGTATACGCAGTATACAAAGTGGTTGCGAAAAGTACTCTATATCGAGACTCTACGTATAGAATCCTCTGGATAATTCGAGGTCCTTCCTTCTAGACTCAGTCTCATAACCACGGAGCACAGTTAAAATCTTTATCCGTAACAAAAAGTCATGTTTTGGGTTTCTCTACCTAGTAAGGAAAAAATGGAACCCTTATAGCATCACTTTATTGTTCATCTGTTCGTATGTCCTACGGCTTTTTTCTCGGGAACGCGTACAGATATCAAACTGAAATTGGGGCTACGTCTCTGAAAAAATTTGTCAATCAACATGATCAAGAGATAGACCGTACATGTCGCATATTTTTGCAAACTTTGCGATTTCACAAGGGAATCAAAACCTATATGGATAGTAGTGATGTTCCGGATATCCGTATCCGTATCCGCGGATACCCAAGGGATAAGGAAGATTCGTATCCGTATCCGTTACATTTCTTGCGGATCTTTTACCTTATTATTTTTCAATTGATAGAATGCAATGCTATTTATATAGGTGATTAGGTAGAATTAAAAAACTATTAAATTCCATTCAGAGTATTTTGATTTCTTAAAATGAAATATTTTATCGTATTAAGTTACCATACCAATAGTACATAATTCAAAGTTACTAAATCAACTATCTTTATAATGAGATCAATATTATATACCACTGTTATAATATAAGAAAATATTTTACAAAAAATAAAAACCGACTTCAAAAACACTGAAAAGTTAAAAATAATATAAGAATAGGTACAGACAACATCACACTTCTATATTGAAGTCGGTGCCAAACGATGATCTCCTAGAAAGTCTTAAAATTTGGCACCGACTTCAATATAGAAGTGTGCTGTTGTCTGTACCTATTCTTATATTATTTTTAATTTTTCAGTGTTTTTGAAATCGGTTTTTATTTTTTGTAAAATATTTTTTATTTTTGACTTTTTAGTGAATGAAATATTTTTAGTGAAAGAAACCCTAATTATTTATAAGGTATTTAATTAGCGTTTTACTCAATTTTCATGGGATCCTATCATCAGATCCTGACTTTGGTAACCTTGTGACCTAGCCCTAGGAGTATACTCTATCGAATACAAAAAGAATTTTGAAAATCGGTCCACAATTGGCGGAGTAATCGCGTAACATACACACAAAATACGTTGGAAACACCTTAAAATTTAAGGGTTTTCCTCGATTTTTATGAGATCCCATCATCAGATCCTAACTTTGGTGACCATGGGACCACCCTTGGAGTATACTCTATCGAATACAAAAAGTATTTTGAAAATCGATCCACAACTGTTGGCGTAATCACGTAACATACACACAAAAAAAAACATACGCATCGAATTGAGAACCTTCTCCTTTTTTGAAGTCGGTTAAAAATGAAAATAACCAAAACCTAAATCTTCGTTTTTTACAATTATAATGTGTGACGTCAACTATCGTTTCAAGGTCTTGCGCGCCGACACCGATTGAAAAAGAAAATAAAGATGCGTATCCGTATCCGCGGATATACATTTTTAACGTTCCGGCACATCACTAATGGATAGTACTTACTTCCCGTAGCCTAGGATCATGGAATTTGGCAATAAGCAAGGTCTTAAAACATGTGATAGAAGCACATGTTTTAAGGAAAACCGTAAATATGTAGTTAGGAACTTATATACTTGGCCGGTTTTTTTGCAATTTTACGACATCACCATTGCAAGAAATCGCGGGACTACATTTGAAGGCAGATAGAATCTTTAAAGGCAATAAGCGGGTTACAGTGAAAGCGGTCATAAACTAACTTCTGTTGACTCTACCTACGCTGATTACCAGAATTTGTAATTTTACCAGGACCTTTCGAAAAGGATTAAAGCCGGGAAATCAGGACGGCCTTGTGATATGCTCCGGGGAAATAAGGCCTAATTTATTATTCAATCGGGAACTTCTTTGATTGAATAATTTTCAAACTTGTATTACGGTTTTATAACGCAAAATCTGGTCGTGTCTGCGTTGCCAACTGATACAACAATGGAAGTTGTTTAAGCTTGTTTAGCTATCAATGAAATATTCATTTTGACATTAATTAGCACATGAAAAAATAGATTTGTTTAATTTAGACTACTAATCTTGAGACTTTTGCCTGTAACTTCTTCCGCGTGATGTCTGATTTTTAACAGACTTCAAATAAGGAAGAGGTTCTCAATTCGACGTGCACGTTGCTTTTTTCTTTTTATGTAAGTATGGTACGCGATTTCTCCTTCAATGTGGACTGATTTTTTTTCGTATTCGATAGAGTATACCCCTGAGGCAGTCCCATTGTCACCAAAGTCAGTACCTGTTGATTGGATTCCAGAAAATCGAGGGAAATTAGGAAAATCCAAAGCTATCCATGTATTTGCATCTGGTAGTCATGAGCCGAGCTTACGATGGAGGATCTTTAACTTTTAGGAGTTAAGAGTTTAGTTTTTAAATACAATAATTATAAAAAAAACACAATACAAAAATAAAATACAAAACACTTAAAAGTAAAAAATAATACATATGAGGATACACACAAACACAACATCACATGTATATGTTGAAGTCGGTACCAAACGATGATCTCCTAGAAATTTAGAGCCTAGATTTTTTTAAAAATTTGGCACCGAATCCATAACCGTGTGTGTATTCTTATATTATTTTTATTTGCTTATGAAGTCAGTTTTTAGTTTTTGTTAAGAAATTTTTGTTAATAATTATTTTTCATTACTCATACTCTGAAAGTAGGTCTGAAGTTGCCTGAGGAGCGGGTTGAAAGTAATACTTTTCAGCCCTAGGGAGAATCACTTTCAACTGACAGCTGCTGTCAAATTTTAAAAACTAGTTCTTTTTCGCATTTTTATTGAACCATGTTCCGACTTTCTATACAGCCACTCAATTACAGCGCGGTGTAAAATTGAAATAACATAATGTTAAGTATTTAAAGGATATATTTTTTTAATGACTTTATTATAATTTATTTCTTTAAAATAACATAGATTTGGGCAAAATATTAACCATTTTTTAAATTATGAAAATTAAAAATAATGGCTGAGTAGCTGGCCGGCCACAGAAAAAAAAACAAAATAAGCGGGAAAACGGCAATGCGATCTTCATTTGTTTTTTTCAATTTGAAGAGTTTTGTTAATACTTCCGTATAGCAGAGATTTGTAATAACTGTTAATTATATTTGTATAACATTGTGTTAATAATTAACACAATGAGTTCATCTAATTCAGGTATGTAGTTAACGCCTGATTTTATAAGAGAAAAAAAAGCGGGCTATAGCATAAGTTGTTGATTTATGTAAAAAAAATTTACACGTTTTTTCTTTAGCTAATTCATTGTTTTATTTTTACTTTCCTTGTATTCGTAATGAGAAGCACAGTGTTTACCTCGGGTTAAAGACTTATTTAGTCCCTCGAACTATTGGTGCCCTCGCTACGCTCGGGCGCCAAACACCGTCTCGGGACTAAATAAGTTACTTTCACCCCTGGGGTAACAATGTACTATTTTTCCAATTTAGTTAGCCCTACTTTATCTCTACGAATATACAAAATGGCTATGGATGGATTTTACAAATTTCTATAACCTATCCAAAGTAAAATTAAGTCCTGTTATTATTTATTAACCAAGTTATTATAGAAAAGTCAGAAATTTCCCAGAACTACTTCCTGGACGAGACTGTCGTAAAAGCTATCTAATATTATTTGGGATCAGTCCTTAAATGTTTTATGACGTTCGCATCGAATCGAAGAATAAAACCATTCTACAAAGGTTTGTAGGAAAAATAAATAGCTATTACGGACAATGCACATATTATATTGGAATGATGTTGGTGAAAGCTCACTGGGGTTTATTTATCAGGTAATTTTTATTAATTAAGTCAAAAAGTAATAGCTTTATGCGATCTTAAATTGCACATGATTGTGGTAGAACTACAATATTTTAATAGTAACTTGCCACCCGCAGCTTCGCCAGTTTTTTCCGTGATCCTCGAAATAAGAGATTTAACCCGAATTTTGAACGCATAAAGAGCTTCAAATATAACGAATTTCCTTACAAACTTTCAACCAGTAGTTGAAGAGTTGATTTTGAAAATATCCTGTCTTAGTAGATGACTTCCTACCACTATTTTGCAATTTAATTTGTGACCACAAAATTCAAATATCACGAGTTCTTCTGTGCTTGAGAAGACACGTTCAGCAGTGGGTCCTGTGCCTGATCTGGCCCGATCGTGTCGGTGGGCCGTCCCATCAGAATAAACGATTAACATCAGTGAAAGAACAAAGTCTGCTGTTTGTGTAATCACTTGTGCACAACATATTTTAGTTCGCTGAGATTGGCCACCGTGTACGAAAATCGTAGACTAGGTCTAGGTATACCGGGTGTAACGGAATACCGAAATTGATTAACTAAAAAATGTTTTATAACTATTCTTTGTATTTTTATTATATTTCGATTTAATACGCTTAACAGTTAAGCGTATTTAAATCGAAAGTAGGCATATAATAAAAATACAAAGATCGGTGTGGATCTTGTCGGACCAACGCATTGGGCTGCGTCCACGAGGTCTTTTCCCATCAACTTTGCCGGTCACGATGAGCTTCTGGAGGTTGTCACCGTCTTTCCTTGCAATATGACCGAAGTATTCTAGGCTTCTGCGTAGACACTCAGATGACAGCCGGGAGGAGATTTTGAATTCGCAATATGGAGGCGTTAGTCCGAAATGCTGTCCACGGGATACGGAACATCTTTCTCCAGCACCACATCTCAAATGTGTCAATGCGTTTGCGATCTGCAGCTTTCAGCGTCCACGTTTCAGCGCCATACGAAAAGATCGAGAAGACTAGAGTCCGTACCAGTTTGCTTTTAGTTTTTACGAAAATGTTGCGATCTTTCTAGATTTTTTCAAGCTGAGACATGGCGCTTTTGCCCATACCAATTCTCCTGCGCACTTCCTTTTCGCAGGAGCCATCGTTACTGATGTTAGAACCCAGGTAGATGAAGTTGTCCACTATTTTTAGGTCCAGCGCGCCTGTGAGTTCTAACTTCCCAGATCTATCTACCACCATGATCTTGGTTTTGGACCTGTTTATGGAAAGTCCCATCTCCTCGCTAATCCACTCCATTCGGCCTAGAAGTGCAGACATATCCGACTCATTTGCTGCAAGGAGGGTAGTGTCATCAGCGTAGCGCAGGTTGGTGATTTTCACGCCACCAACTGTGATGCCATCCTCCCAATTCTCGCAGGTTCGTCTCATTATGTATTTTCATAGGCGTTGAAGAGAATGGGTGATAAGATACGTCCCTGGCGTACTCCTTGGTGAAATTTAAAGGGGTTTGAGGTTGTTTTATCGACTCTTACGACTCCCTGGCTTGAACCATTCAGGGTGCTAAGTAGAGCGATGAAGTGGCTATTTTACCTCTAATTGTCGGAACACAAGCATGCTATTAACATTGATATTTTAAAGTACAATTAAGGTTAGGGCAGGCCCCCGTCACTCGCACAATGCAGCGTTATAAATACCTACCGCTAAGTAGCGCGCCGGCGCGCCGACCGGCAGAGGGCCGCCGCGCCGCACGCGAGACTTTTATTATTATTATCAAATGTTGTAACTTGCTTTTTTTCATAAATTTGTTTTTTATTATTTTTTTGTTTTTTTTATTATTTTATTGCTTTTTTGTTTATTATATTAATTTGGTTTTTAATTTCGTTTTGTTTTTTATCAATTATTTTTTTTTATTCATAATTTTCTTTTCAGAACTACAAACGGGATTTTTATACATAAATCGAATATTGTTCCGAAAATTTCATTTTAGTAAAACTGAATAACCGAGCGTTCAAACATGAAAAAAAACATCAGTTATGTGTATTTTTTTCATAATAATTCGTAATTTTTTTAATCATTTGTAATTTGACAAATGAATAAAATCTATGAAAAAAAATGGGATTGGTAATTTTTAAATGCTTAATTTGTATTTTTTTTAAATTTTTAAATGTATTAATGACGATAAAATAATATTCTATTCTCTTATTTTTTGACATGTACTATTTTAAATTTTTATATATTTGCGCACTGCCAATTTAGAAGTAGATTATGAGGAATCATGTGTAGGTATAATTTAATACCAATCATGTATTTTACCATATTCTTGCAAATAAAGTACTATTATTATTATCGTTTTATAAAATTAAAGCACATTTGAGTCAGGGGCTTTCCTCGCAATCACTTTATTTCATTAATCCTACGTATACCATTTTGTTTATGTTCTTTGTACAACCCTTAAATTTTCGCTCGACGACGCAATCACGCGGTGTACGCGGGAATCTCGATTCTCGGCGCGCGTTCATAGAGACCTTTTCTTCTTGCAGCGACTTTTGTCTGTCGGTTTTGGCTATTATTATTACAGCGATTCGAGCGTTTCTATGGGAGTGATGTATCTGTTACGTAGTAACTATTATCTAATCTGTGGTTAGGGTATGATGGGGCTGACATATCCATGTGGGTAAAAGCCCCTAAATAAATAAAGAGAGAAAAAAAAATTGTTATTATGGCGACAAACTTAGGTAGTGAGGTTTTCTGAGCCAGGCGGGCTCAGAAGCCCTACCACCAACCAAACCGAGCAAAAAAATCTCTGCTCCCATGGGGAATCGAACCCTGGACCTCCCGATCAACACCCGGTGGTCTGAACCATAACACCACGGAGGCGGTTATATACAATTAAACATTCCTCCCAAAATTATATTTGGCCGCGGCAGCTCATCTAAGTAGAGACTAGTAGATTTTTTATAGGTTATGCAACATTGTTCCTACACTCGCGTAGTCCGATGGTATCTGACGGTAAACTCAAACTTCAAACTAAAGGATTCATCCGCGAGCTGCCGCGGTGGCCATCAGCTTGAGAGCGAGGAGCTTAAAATGCCCTTCGAAATCCTATCGGGGGTCCAGGGTCATACCGAAATACGTTGCCTGGTCAGTTCTACAACCCTTACAAAGACGCCAATGTACGTTGCCATCTTATGATTATGATATAAGATGTCAAATTTCAGTACCTAGTATTAACACTGCCTGTCTTACCCGTCAAACCGGAACACAGCAATGCAAGCATCCGTTGCTTGGCGACAGAAATAGGTAAGATAGAAGTAATTATGCAGACGACTCTGGTACAGAGTCTCCCACTGGTAAACCTCCCTCTCTATCCCTCTAGTAGGTTCCTAAACTACGTTGATTTGTTCCTAACCTACGTTAAGCTACGTTGAATTTCTGAATTATGTTGAACTAAATCATACAGTGTCTCCCTATAACTGAGTCGTATTTCTGAATTATGTTGAACTAAATCATACAGCGTCTCCCTATAACTGAGTCGTATTTGAAACGAGACCCACTGCTTAACTTGCATTCCGAAGCACGGATATTTCTTACGCGTATCAGTGTTTTTGAAGACAACATATAGTGTGCGCTAGATCGAACGTATTATAGAGTATATGAAGAGGCGTAGTTGGATGCACTCTGCCCTTACCCTTGGCCAACGGCCCGGCAACCTCGGTGCGTCCGCAGCGCCCTTTGCGCGTGCCCTCGCACACCCTCTACGCGAGATAATACAACGTCTATTCCTAACTCTCGTATTTCATCGAAAATCAAAAGGATGCTTTTCGTTACAATGTCACTTTTATTTCCTTAATTGTGTACAGTTTTTTAATGGTACGCATCTGCATACCTACATATATCATTATGCAACTATTTTGAACTTTCTAGGCACCTAATTCATATTGGTTATAAGTAAATATAAAGCGTTAGGTATTTGTAGGGTAATTGTGCTTTTTTAGAAACGAGTTGCGTAATTCATAGGAAAACAAAAATATTTTTTTCAAATAATATAGCCAAAGGAATTCTCTGACGAATAGGTATTCAAATTTCAAAAATTACTTGACCAATAAAAATGAGATTTGACATATAATATACCTATAGGTAGATTATGGAATGGAGACATCAGCTACGAAATATTTTTTTCATACCACCTGCTCGACAATGTTCAATTAGATCCCCCTTAACTTCAACGTAAAGCAAGACATTATATCCCAAGGGATATAATTTTGTATGAAACTCCCAAGGGATTAAAGTGATTTAAACATGGAACATAAAATTTGTATGAAAATTTAGCATAGATGCTAGCTTAGGAAGGCAAAGGCTCTACGCCCATACAGCAGTAGCGTGCATCCACTAGAGACAAAGACATTTACCTGTGTAAATAATGTTTTTATAAACTCTAAATACATAAATTCTTTACCGAAATTATAAAATATTTATCTACATAACACTGCAACAAACAATTACATTTCACTTTATTTTTTATTGATAAAATACGTTTTATGCAAAAAGCGCCATCTTTTGACGGCCACCATTAACTATCGATAAAAACGAATAAAAGCAGAGTAAAGCAAGAACACTCGCTGCCAGCGGATAAACAGCATTTGGAAAAATTACGCGGCATATTTAAAAATAAAGAATGTTTCTACAATTTATTTATTCCATAATTTGCACCAACAGTATTCCGTTGTATTGTTTTCATAGCTAAAACTTTGCCGCCAACGCCATTACGTATTTCAAAATGGTAATATCTTGTTGCTTACGTTAATAAAGTGCTTAGTGGAATGTGTTTTGTGGCATCAATAATACAGTCTTTTTAGAAGTTTATTCAGTGTTTTATTGATAAAGTTAAAAAACGTAAGTAGGTAAATGTCCAGGAGCTTCAGCTTTTTTTTATTTGGGGTCAATAGGTTGTCGACTATTTGAGATTTATTTCGACAGTTGTGTGTAGTAATTAATTGCTGTTTAAAAAGTAAATATACAACAAAGTTGAAAAATGAAAGAATTTTATTTGATACCATTTTATTGTTAACAAATTAATATGCTACTAAAGGTCATTGACAGGGTCCAGCAGCTGATCGTATCGTATTGTAAATCGATATGTAGATTAAGTTCATACTTGTTATATTATTATTAAATACTCGTATGTTTTAAGTTTTTGTAATGTTTTAAGCTTTACTTAAGATATAATTATTGCGTGACGTGTTCGTGCTTGAGGAAAATAAATCGTTTTTTTTTTGTATTTTATGGTTTTCATGATAATATCATAATTTTAACCATAGTTATAGTGATAGTGATAATGATAATGTGACAGTATTTCACCACCTAAGTAATTGGTTATAGAGCCCTGAGTTTTTGTTGTCTCGCAGATGGTATGAAAAGTAGAGTATTCACCTCTGGAATAAAGCAGTGTCTTCGTCTTAAGGCGACTTGAACCCCTCGCTTCACTTAGGACTCTACATAACTTCCTCGCTTCGCTCAGGAGTTAAATTTTAACTTCCTCGCTACGCTCGGGAGTAAACTCTAGAGTCCCTCGTTCGTTGCGCTCGGGGTTCAATATGGCGCCCGTGACGTTAGACACTGCTTTAATCCCTTGGTGCATAATCTACTATTAAAAACTCTGTTTCCCTAAAGGGGTAATATCGGGGGTGGTAGATTGTATGTAACTTCATTATTTTCAGACTTAGAGGAGTGAAAAATGTTTTTGAGGATATTGATTGTGTTTAAAAATTATACCTTACGGATTCGTCCGTCCGTATGTCACTGCCACTTTTTTCCGAAACTATAAAAACTAATATATAAGACTATATACTGTTGAAACTTGGTAAGTAGATGTATTCTGTGAACCGCATTAAGATTTTCACACAAAAATAGAAAAAAAAACAATAAATTTTGGGGGTTCCCCATACTTAGAACTGAAACTCAAATTTTTTTTTTCATCAAACCCATACGTGTGGAATATCTATGGGTAGGTCTTTAAAAATGACATAGAGGTTTTTAATATTTTTTTTCTAAGCTGAATAGTTTGCGCGAGAGACACTTCCAAATTGGTAAAATGTGTGTCCTTAACTTCTAAAATAAGAGAATGATAAAACTAAAAGAATATATATGTTGTACATTACCATGCAAACTTCCACCGAAAATTGGTTTGAACGAGATCCAGTAAGTAGTTTTTTTTAATACGTCATAATCGTAACTTCATCATATTAGCCAAGAGACGCCCACTGTTGGACATAGGCCTCCCCCAAGGATCTCCATACCGATCGGTCCTGCGCCTCCCGCATCCAGCGGCTTCCCGCGACCTTCACCAGATCGTCGGTCCACCTTGTGGGGGGCCTACCAACACTGCGTCTCCCGGTACGCGGCCGCCACTCGAGGACCTTTCCGCCCCAACGGCCGTCAGTCCTATGAGCGATGTGTCCTGCCCACTGCCACTTAAGGTTTGCATTTCTTTGGGCTATGTCGGTAACTCTAGTTCTTCTACGGATCTCATCATTTCTGATGTGATCACGTAGAGAAACCCCGAGCATAACCCTCTCCATTGCCCTTTGGGTGACTTTGAGCCTTCTTATGAGACCCATTGTAAGCGGCCACGTCTCAGTTCCGTATGTCATCACTGGCAACACGCACGAATTGAAGACTTTCGTCTTGAGCCACTGCGGTAGATTGGCCGAAAATATGCTGCGTAGCTTACCGAACGCTGCCCAGCCGAGTTGGATTCGCCGATTTACCTCTTTCTGGAAGTTGGACTTACCGAGCTGGACTATTTGCCCCAGGTAAACATATTCGTCAACAATTTTCAGCGTAGAGCCTCCAACATTCACAGGAGTGGGTACACGGGAATTCGACATTATTTTAGTCTTGTCCATGTTCATTTTAAGACCCACTTGTTGGGAAACTCTACAGAGGTCTTCGAGCATTGTGCCTAGATCCTCCACGGTCTCAGCCATTACTACGATATTATCACCAAAACGAAGGTGAGTCATGTACTCGCCGTTTATGTTGATGCCGAGTCCCCTCCAGACCAAAAGCTTAAATACATCCTCCAACGCAGCTGTGAACAGTTTCGGCGATATAAGTTACCCAAGTACCTATATTAGTTCCTAGTGATGTACTTATTAACGGTCTTCAGATTTTTTCCTTAACATGTAAGTACTATAAGACCATGCTTGTCATGTCCAAGTCCAGCAAACTACTCGATATCTTTTAAAGATTCTTCCTAACCAAGGGAAGGATCCCATAAAGCTCCAATACTTAGGTTACATTATACACTGTTTCACTAAGGGCTTATTTTTGAATCGTCAGATAAAAAAAATTATAGTAGAATAAATATGGCGGTTTGACAGATTTTCATATTTATTCCTCGTTAAGTTATCTGACTATAAAAAAATTGACCCTAAGACCTAAATATGGAATACAAAAATAGTTCCGCCAGCGTATCTAAAATTCCTATTTAGCGTAGTAGAAAATCAGTAACCTCTACACGCAACAGAATAGCATAAGACAACTTAATAAAGTCTAAATTAGATTGTAGTTATAATAAGTTTGGCAGAGTTATATAAAAATCGTTGACACCGTATCCAAGGCGCTCTCTACGTTCGGGCATTTTGACACCTCCTACCAAGGTAGTGCTCGGATATTTGGACGTTCTCTTCTTTTGTATTATTCTATTTTCTCCGTTATAATATTTTTTGAGAAAATATGATGATGACAAAAGGCATGATTATTTTCTCGTTTTAAACTTAACGTAGATAAAAGTTGATGATAGAATAAACTCCATGGTTTGCATTATGTTTAGCTAAATGGGTACTCGTATTACTACAAAGTTGAGCTTGTAAGGTTAACAAATTATAAAGATTATTAATAAAAATAAATATAATCGTTTCTTACTGGAAACGATTACGAAACCCTTTAAATCTGAAGATAGATTATTCGATGGAAACACATTTTATAGCTATTTGGACAAAGAAGAATGCAATTTATTGCTTTTCTTTTTGAATTCAATAGTTATACATAATTACATTTTTGGGCTAAGCAGTTAGAGTATTTTTTTCTGATTATTTAATTTTTATTTTTGGTAAAAATACATTTTTCGTAAACTTTGCAATTAAATGTTTAATCACGTCGCGACTTTGTGTCAAAGTGTAATTTTTAGTTTCGTTCGGTGATTCTTGATATACTTATGAGAGCTTGAGAGATATTTTCTTTTAGACACCACGTTTGTAGCTCATATTAATTAGTCAAGTCACAGATTTTAATAATATTTAAACATTTAATTAAACTATCATTGACTAGGGTACTAAAAACCTTATTCAGGACTAAACTTATACCTACGACTCAGAAATTAACGCTTTGCGGCTGGATATGACATCGACTAGCAGATTAAGTTAAAATAAATAAATAAGGAAACATTTGCATCAGAACTGTATTTTGTAACGTCGCTTATTTGTTGGTCTTATTAGTATTGCCACTTGTTAGTTTGGTGTCTTTATAACATGTAAGTATTAGTTTATTTATTTATTTAGATATATTTATGTGCTATGATTTTAAAAATCTACTTGTTTCGTTATTTATTTTGTTCTATGGGTACATCTACCACATTTATTTGCTCTCTGCACCACCGGAAAGTTGACTGGTAGAGAATGCCTCAGGCATTAAGTCCGCCAATGTACACAATGTATGTATATAAATAATAAATAAATTAAAGTAAGCGAAGTCGCGAGTAAAAGCTAGCGTGTTATTAACAATACGATTCTCGGACTTAAATATTGATCGCACCGGCCGGCGGCCGGACCGCTCGCTCTTCGTTTTCGGTCAAATACCTTGGTAGGAGGCGGTTTTTCTGATGGCATCACGGACCGGTTACCGGGCGAGCTGACGAGCGGTACTACAGTCAGTATCGGTAGGAGTCACCTACTTTGCATTACTTCAAATAGTTAATACAGTGCAGTTATTAGGGTTTTGTTTTTGTGTGTAGTTTCTGTTCCACTTTGCCAATCAAACAGTAATTTTTATTTAATATACGAGTAACAAACTATTCCATTATATTATGTAATTACTTTAACCGTGTCTAATAGTGATTTGGGGGTTCGGGGGCAGAGGTATTTCTGCTTGGTATGGTTTGTGGGAGGGTTTTCGATGCGGCTAGCTTCCATTATGTTACCTAAGTTTATCTACACAAATAATTTTGTTGTGTGCTAATTATTAGACTATTCCAACTAAGGGAGTCAGTTCCTCAATTACCGAGGAGTTCTGGTGAAGTTCGCTTCTATTTCCAGTTCTAGTCGGACCTTACCTCACTGAAGCCACACACACGGAAGCGAGACGGTAGCGGAACTGCGGTAAGCGAATTACTTGCGTGCTGCTTCCGCGGGCGGTTTTTGTGTGGCATGGTCCATAGCAATACGAACATCACAAAAAATTTCATTCAACTACCGTCTCGCTTCCCCTCCTCTGTGTGTGGAGCGCTTAAGTGAGATGAAGGGCAAACGCATTATAAAAGCACGCTAGCATAATAAAAACCTAGAAACTTGGCAATCACTCCCATCAGACGGCCCATGGGTTTGTTTGCCACATCTGTGGTAAACATCCTTTTTGGAATTGTTGAAACTCCACCGACATTGTGAAGGCAATCTGTTTCTTAGTTTCTACTAAATACAAAGTGGTTAGTTTGTATCACGACTCGAAGATACGACCGAAGATTGGTAAAGCTTGCGCCCACCGCGGCTATACTTATAAATCATCCAACCCTCGGTGTACGGGTTATTCTCTTACTCCAATCAAAAGTACGTATACGTACTTCGCTGTACAATACTGCGGAAACTCCAGTTCTTTAGTGTCGTGGGTCATTACGCACAGCGATGTACGGAAACCATGTGTACGAAACTATTTTTAGAGGAACACATTAAAGAATCTACGATATAGTAACAGACCGGATATTGTTTTTAACCGACTTCAAAAAAGGAGGAGGTTATCACCTTAGGTGAGCTGGTATTAAATTAGGGTTTCCTTTGCTAAAAAGATTTCATTCACTAAAAAGTTAAATATACTTTTTTTTTACAAAAAATAAAAACCGACTTCAAAAACACTGAAAACTTAAAAATAATATAAGAATAGGTACAGACAACATCACACTTCTATATTGAAGTAGGTGACAAATTTTAACACTTACTAAGGAGATCATCGTTTGGCGCCGACTTCAATATAGAAGTGTGATGTTGTCTGTACCTATTCTTATATTATTTTTAAGTTTTCAGTGTTTTTGAAGTCGGTTTTTATTTTTTGTAAAAAATGTTTTTTTGGATCCTATGCTTGATTGTTGCCTTTTTCTTAGTATCTCTTTCTAGCTTTCTAGTGTGAGGTGTTCGTTACGACCTATCGTAGAAGTCACGAAATGGGATCAAATATTTGATATTTTGCACAAAAAGACCTCTATAAATATTATCAAGCTCTGGCCACAATTTACGTGGTCAGTTTCCTATGTTCCGCAAATGAAATATGAATCGCCGCCAAGCAACGATTACCGTCGGTCATGCAATCATGATGATTATCATGATATTATTAATTTAATATTAAGATATTTAGCTTCATATTGTAAAAAAAATCGCGGCAGAGTAGCTCGCTATATATAATAAAATAATTTTTCAGCTCTCGAGCTTCAGCTCTCTATGAATATCATACAATACTACTTTATCATAAGAACTTTTTTACACATAATATGAAAGCTCTTGGCCTTTACGAGAGTATCGAGCTTCATGACTCCCTAAAGACAGATAATTATATATTTAGTGAGTTTGAATGAGTTTGAACTATACACTAATGCCCGGTTTCTATATTCAATAAACGGTTAATTTTTGCTACGAACAGTTATATTTTCACATATTTTCCATAGAATAAATGTTTTTTGAATATAGAAACCCGGCAAAAACAGATTAGAATAAAAATATTTTCCAATTTTGGTACCAAATTTTAATTATACGTACATCCTTTCTTACATTTTTAAGACTTTCCAGATGACGTTTTAATGTTTTTGAAGTCATTTTTATTTTGCTAATAGTAGATCATGCACCGAGGGATTAAAGCAGTGTCTAACGTCACGGGCGCCATATTGAACCCCGAGCGTAAGGAGGGACTCTAGAGTTAACTCCTGAGCGAAGCGAGGGAGTTATATAGAGTTCTAACTGTCCTAAGTGAAGCGAGGGATTCAAGTCGCCTAAGACGAAGACACTGCTTTATTCCAGAGGTAAATACTCTACTTTTCATACCATCTGCGAGACAATAAAAACTCAGGGCTCTATAAACAATTACTTATGTGGTAATTTTCATCATAAACACTGTCACATTATCATTATCACTATAACTATGGTTGAAATTATCACATTATTATGAAAACCATAAAATACAAAAAAAGATTTGTTATTCGCAAGCACAAACACGGCACGACTGTATTGATGCCACAAATGTGTTTTCATACCACCTGCTCGACAATGTTCAATTAGATCCCCCTTAACTTCAACGTAAAGCAAGACATTATATCCCAATTTTGTATGAAACTCCCAAGGGATTAAAGTGTTTTAAATATGGAACATAAAATTTGTATGAAAATTTATCATAGATGCTAGCTTAGGAAGGCAAAGGTTCTACGCCCATACAGCAGTAGCGTGCATCCACTAGAGACAAAGACATTCTACCTGTGTAAATAATGTTTTTATAAACTCTAAATACATAATTTCTTTACCAAAATTATAAAATATTTATCTACATAACACTGCAAGCTAAAATAAACAATTACATTTCACTTTATTTTTTATTGATAAAATACGTATTATGCAAAAAGCGCCATCTTTTGACGGCCACCATTAACTATCGATAAAAACGAATAAAAGCAGAGTAAAGCAAGAACACTCGCTGCCAGCGGATAAACAGCATTTGGAAAAATTACGCGGCATATTTAAAAATAAAGAATGTTTCTACAATTTGTTCCATAATTTGCACCAACAGTATTCCGTTGTATTGTTTTCATAGCTAAAACTTTGCCGCCAACACCATTACGTATTTCAAAATTTTAATATCTTGTTGCTTACGTTAATAAAGTGCTTAGTAGAATGTGTTTTGTGGCATCAATAATACAGTCTTTTTAGAAGTTTATTCAGTGTTTTATTGATAAAGTTAAAAAACGTAAGTAGGTAAATGTCCAGGTGCTTCAGCTTTTTTTTATTTGGGGTCAATAAGTTGTCGACTATTTGAGATTTATTTCGACAGTTGTGTGTAGTAATTAATTGCTGTTTAAAAAGTAAATATACAACAAAGTTGAAAAATGAAAGAATTTTATTTGATACCATTTTATTGTTAACAAATTAATATGCTACTAAAGGTCATTGACAGGGTCCAGCAGCTGATCGTATCGTATTGTAAATCGATATGTAGATTAAGTTCATACTTGTTATATTATTATTAAATACTCGTATGTTTTAAGTTTTTGTAATGTTTTAAGCTTTACTTAAGATACAATTATTGCGTGACGTGTTCGTGCTTGAGGAAAATAAATGGTTTTTTTTTGTATTTTATGGTTTTCATGATAATATCATAATTTTAACCATAGTTATAGTGATAGTGATAATGATAATGTGACAGTGTTTAACCACCAAAGTAATTGGTTATAGAGCCCTGAGTTTTTATTGTCTCGCAGATGGTATGAAAAGTAGAGTATTCACTTCTGGAATAAAGCATTGCTGTCTTCGTCTTAGGCGACTTGAACCCCTCGCTTCACTTAGGACTCTACATAACTCCCTCGCTTCGCTCGAGAGTTAACTCTAGAGTCCCTCGTTACGCTCGGGGTTCAATATGGCGCCCGTGACGTTAGACACTGCTTTAATCCCTTGGTGCATAATCATAAGGGGGTTTGGACTGCCCCATCGGAGTTGAAATTTTTCCCTTTTAAGAAGTTATCCAAATTTCGAAAAAAATGGTAATCTTTGCTTCAACAGATTACCATTTTTTTCGAAATTTGGATAACTTCTTAAAAGGGAAAAATTTCAAGGTCCGGAGAGTACGGCGGATGTCATAGACATTCCAATTGAAGCTCCTCTAATTTGGTAGCCGTCTGTTGTGCAGTGTGTGGTCTAGCGTTATCATGAAGCAGCAGTGGTCTAGAGCGATTGACCAGCCTCGGTTGTTTAGCAGCTAGCTTTACCATCATGGTTTGCAGTTGCTGACAATAGACATCTGCCGTAATCATCTGGCCAGATTTAAGAAAGCTGTAGTGAACGACACCAGCACTAGTTCACTAAACGCTCACAAGTAACTTTTTTGGAGTCAATTTTCGCTTGGGGCATGGTTTGGCTGGTTCGGCAGGGTTCAGCCATTGCGATGAGCGCTTCCGATTATCGTACAGGACCCACTTTTCATCACAAGTAATGATTCGATTTAAAATCCCTTTATTATTGTGCCGGTTGAATATTGCAACGCAGCAGTCAACGCGCGTTTGTTGATTTGCTTCACTCAATTCGTGCGGTACCCACCTTTCAAGCTTTTTCACCTTCCCAATTTGCTTCAAGTGGATTAAAACAGTTTCATAACTATCACCGCAGCCTGCAGCTAACTTGGACGTGGTTTGCGATGGTTCCGCTTCCACAATAGCCTTCAATTCTTCATTATCAACTTTGGTCTCCGGCCGTCCACGGGGCTTGTTCTGCAGGCCGAAATTTCCAGAACGAAAACGTTGGAACCAAAAACGCACTGTGTTTTCTTTTGCGGTACCGTCGCCATACACATCATTAATCCTTCGAGCCGTTTCTGCAGCACTGGTGCCACGGTGGAACTCGTACTCGTAAATAACGAGATATTTCAAGTTTTCCATTTTGTAAACTGAGTGACGCAAAGAAAAAAAAAACAATTGAGGAAAAAACAAGTGAATTACAATTTTCGAAACACAAATACATGAGTAAATAGCTGTATAAATTTTAATTTGGAATTCCTAACCATAGAGGAGATATTTGAGATCAAAGTGGCTAGTACGGCAAAACGCCAATTTCATATGAAAGGACCTTATATTTATTATATGCCGACTACACAAAGTTTACTGTTGTGCATGCATAGGAGTCTCAAGAAAGAGAATTATGGCTGACTAGCTGTGCTTGCGAATTAAGTTTCTCCTTAAAAGTTCAAAAAAAATCTATAAATGTACTTTCTCGCGGGAACTACTTACTTTTTCGTGCTAATAGGTAGCCTATATGTTAATCTCTGTCGTAATCCGTCCACCTACAAAATTTCATCCAAATCCAATTCAGTAGTTTTTGCGTGAAAGTGTAACAAACATCCATACGTCCATACTCACCAACTTTCTCGTTTATAATATTAGTAAGGATAGGATATCCAAGGGAGACTGTACCAGTGTCTTCTGCATGGGTACCTCTATCTTACCTATTTCTACCATCAAACAGCTGTGCTAACATTGCTGGGTTCCTATTTGAAGGGTAAAACAGGCAGTTAAATTACTAGGTACCGTGACTTGACATCTTATATCACATCGTACATTGGTATCTTGCAAGTCTTACAGAAACTAAATGTGCTATAGGCGGCTGTAACCACCGTCAAGTGGGTAGCTTGCTTAAATGCCAGCTAAGCTATATAAAAAAAGGTTAAATTTTCGATTTCGTCCGCGGGCAGTCGGGATGGAGGATCTGAGTAGCCTAGCGTTGGTTTGGTGATTCTGATGAACTGATAAGTTCACGGGGATCTCCTAAGGGATCGGGCCATGGGACCCTGGTGGACGAATTCAAATTTCAAGTCCTATTAATGCACAAAGCACATATACTTTTTTTCTGACTGATGATTCGGAATTTTGAGAATTTATTTAATGACACATTATTTTGACGTGTTTTTATATTTTCTAGGTATGTAGTAAGCGAATTATCAAGTAGGTACAGTCATTAAATAAATTTACAATTAAAACATATACTTGCTAACAAGCTACCACAGAAGGATATTTAGTTTTAATGGTGAATATAAATAAACTGTTATCTTGATCATAACAGTGAATTTTGTGCAGAACAGCGATCCTATGTGACTAATGTAGATAGTAAATGAGCTCAGTAGCACGCAATTAGGACACTCCTAATCTAGATTTTGAACTAAGATAAGATCCTATATCAATATTGCAACAGTTTTGGGTATAATATTATTTACGAACTTAGAACAGATATATTTGGTAACTTTAATATTTAATTAACAAGGAACATTTAAGTGTTAGTTTAATATTCAAGTGTGATTGGCAATCTCTATTTGTGACTCACAAATAAAATAAAATCCGCATATTCTACCGAATTCAACTAAATTAAAATTCATAATTGTAGCATTATGTTTGACCAGCATCCATCCATATCATCCTTGCAAAAAATGTGTGACAGTGTACCTAATAAGATGAACTAGAGCTTATATTATATGTTGTTAATCGTAGATGACCTTTTTAAACTCTTTCATCATCTTTGCAGACAAATTACGCTCGCGCATAATATAGGCCTCCCCTAAAAAGGTCATCTCCTGCTATATATAATTACCGGGGGAAACTCTGTACCAGGGTCGACTGATTGGGTACCTCCGTCTTACCTATTTCTGCCGCAAAGCAGCTGTGCTTGCATTAATGTGTTCCGGTTTGAAGGATAAGATTATGACGGTTAAATTACTGGGCACCGTGACTTTACATTTCATGTCACAAGTTGGCAACGTACGCTATGGTTCTTGTGGGGGTTGCAGATTTGCTGCGAACCTCACAAGAACCACATGTACCACTTACCATTAGGTGAACAGTATGATTGTTTGCCACCTTGGTTGTATAAAAAAATATATATCAACCTGGCCGCTGATGGTACCTTACCGTACCATATGTGGACTGTGAGCTGGAAACCTATTTTTGAATTACGTATGCGATTTAGATATCACCGCTGACCCCTGACTAAATAGTCAGCGATGACTTTGAGGTCACGAATTCCTAAACATCCTATTTTTGAAAGTCGAACGCAGATCTACCAACATAGATAAAGTACACACATACAAGGGTTCGGTTCCACGCAGAATGTAGCCGTTTTCGGTATATACCGGTTATTATACGGCTAAAAAGTCATTGCAACTAGGCCAAAATCTAAGAAAATAGTGGTCTAGGTTTGTTTGTGACACAAATTTAAAAGATTTCTAACTTATTTATTTACGTATTTGAGAAATTTTAAAAATACGTAATTCAAAAATAGCTCTCCAGCCCCCTAACCATGATCGCTCAAAACATTATTCAAACCGCGCTGCGAGCGGGATGGCGCTATACGCAGCAAGAGCAGTGTCTCTGTTTAAATATTGTTTTATCCTTGCTATAAGCGATCATGGTAGGGCCCCTGGGGCCCAATTTAATATTGTTTTAGCTTATCATGGTTAGGGGGCTGGTCAAAGTTTTTTTTTACTAAGGATCCAACTTTGTTTACTGCTGTTAGTAGAGTTCTAGTATACAAGTTGTCGGTTAAGGTTTTAGCTTGATCGATTGGTCCTTCAGTTGAGGAGGTAGGACTGGAGAGCAGGGACTGTTTACCGGTATGAATACGAGTATAACATTTATCTGTATGACGTCATTTAAATAAATTTCGGTAGTAGTTTATTTCAGTACAGAAATTATTTTTCTGTACTTAATTTTTTTTGTACTTTAATCATAATTGTACAGATATCATTTAACTCTTATTATTTAAAATACTGAAATAAAATCAAACCATAATGGGTGGGACGAGGGCGGTCCTTTACGTTAGTTCATCTTCACGCGTCTTCGTGCCTTTCACAATTTGTGTGGTTAATGACACGTATTTATTGCTTTATTGGTTTGTATATACCGACGAGTACATAAAATTGCAATACAATTATATTTTTAAAATGCAGGAAGATAAACACCAGCGGTTAAAGGAGTGCATACGTCACGATTTTAATTGTTTAGGACAATGACGAGATATTTAGGAAAATGATAATGCTCATGAGTCTAGTTTTATACTTATAGAATACGCAGCTAAATAAAAATAAAAAGAATTTAGTATCTAGGTAATAATTTTATTTGGTTTAAAGTATCACAATGACCGTCAAAATATTAATATGTCGAACTTTTTAGACTTTTATAAACCTAATTGCTTTATTCAGATCTTAATAAAAGTTAATCGTGGTAGGATTGTCGTGTAGGATTGAATTTTTGTTATACATTAACAAATGTATAACAAAAAACCAGTTTACCTTGATTCTAAATAATATATAGGTATTATTATTATCATTTTATATTGAGATCTTATACAAATCATCCGTTATAACCAAAAAAACTAAACGTAGTCATTTCTTTCATTTCCATAATTAGAAAACTTACTAATTTTTTACTCAATATGATCCTCGTTTATAAAAGAATATGCAGTCATAACAACTGTGATATGATATGATCAAAATAATGGTAAACATAAGTACCGTTTTTGTGTATAGGTATATGTTATTTTTTGTAATATATTTTATCTTGTCTGCACATTCTACGCTGTTCGCATATTGCAAATAAAAATTATTTGTTATCTCAATATCCGATGCTTTCTTACTTTTTAACCTTCTAAGTTTCTAATTGGTTTCTCTTATCAGAGCACATGTATTTGATTGTGAACTTAATGAGCCTACATTTTGATTCTGTAAATTTATTACTCTGTTAGGAAATTAAGTACCTAGATTTTGTAGTCGCTTTTTTTTTGCTTGTGTCATTTTTTTTTCTTATTAACAGTTGTATTCTTCTTTGTATCTTTATAATAGCTGCACTTTTTACTTTTAAATGATCCTTCTTTATTAACTAGGTTGCTATCCTAAGAATTACCCGCACCTTGCTCACTAGCAACTGCTTTTACTTTAACTGCTTTGAATGTTGATTGTTTTCCTTTTTTCGTTGTATGTTCCCCTAATAGAAAATTATCACTATTATACTTTGTTAACTACATATAACACTTAATCTTATCCCACGCTAAGCGGGGTTAGTACGCTATATTTTTTTCTCCCACTAACTTCTGTTATTCGTCATACTTACATTTACTCCTTTTACTTCATATCATTCCATCCATTTCTTCACGCATTGTATTCATTTATTCTTTGGTCTCCTACCTGCACATCCATTTACGTTCATATTCACTATCTTCATTTACATGGCATTTTTTCCTCCTCAACCCAAACCATCTTAACCACTCCCTAATCTTTTCTGTATTCGGCGCAACTTTCAAACTTCCTTTAATATCCTCATTTCGTACTTTATTTCTTGTCACCCCTATGTCCATCTTAGTATTCGCATTTCATTAACATGCACTCTTTTTTATCCTTCTTTTCCATTACTTACGTATAATAGTTACCTATCGTATAAATACATTCTAATAAATGTACTAGCTGAAGAAATTATTTATTTGTGGAATTCCCCTTTCACTTTTTGCGTTGCTCTTATATTGCGCGAGAGCTTTTTGCTGAATTATTTTCTTCTTTCTTTTTTAATTATTTCTGTCTCTTTTTTCTTTTTCTACAGTTAGCAATTCAGGATCATTTTTTCCTCAGGACAATAACTTATTGTTCTGAGATTTTTTATTTCTGCGTACCGTCACCTTTGACATAGGTTTTCAAAATCAAATCAAAATATTCTTTATTCGAATATGACTTCATAGAAAGCTCTTTCGAATCAGTCATTTAAAATCATAATCCATTTGATACCAATTTCCAAATTCACCATTTAAACACAAGAAATAACAATAAACTTACCTTTCCGACGTACAGGCTTTAAAAACTAAATGCTTGTTTATGGGGAAATGTATAACTTTTTATAATAATATTCCATAAAGTGTTACTGATTTGCATTTCATAAGTTTAAAGCGCATGTAAAAATACTCATAAATTGAGCAAAGGTTATTAATTACTTATTATAAAGTCAACGATTATTAGAATGATGCTAATGCCTGGTGTATTTGTAGATATTATTAGTTTTATTGTTAAGAATTGTTGTATATTAACTATTTATGTAAACAAATATTGCTGTGTGTGGTATTGATACACCCTTTTGTAAATGTTGGTACATTTCTGATGTAGCTGTTAAGTTCCTTGCGTCCATTCTTCTTATCAGCTAAAAGATGTCCTGAATGGGTATTCAGGATATCTTTGACTGTTGAATGGGTATTGAGGACTTTCTATGCTAGTAGTATTCCATATGACATGACACTGTGAAAATAACTAAAGTAAATCAATGTTGCCGTTTCAACATCAGTAAGTTGTCTTGTTTTTTACTGCATTTGCTGCAGAACTAAGTCTGTTTGCATAGGACTCAATATGTGGATCCCATTGCAACCTTGAATCTAGTGTAATACCCAAAAATTTGTAAAGTCGATGAATTCAACAACTTAATTATTCATTTCTACAATAGTATCCACTTTCCTTACATTTGGCAATGAGAACTTAATACATTTAGTTTTATTTGAGTTTAATGATAAATTGTTCATTGTGAACCAATGCAATACTCTAGAGAGAGTACTATTTACAACGTCAATATTTTCGTTTCCTCTGTCAATCTTAAATATTAAAGAAGTATCATCTGCAAATAGTACTGTATCGCAAAGATTATAAGTGAAATGTGGGAGGTCATTTAATGTAAATTAGGAAAAGCAATGGTCCCAATATCGATTCCTGAGGCACACCCATAATTATAGGTGCACCAGCAGACTCAGTTTTATTAATAACAACTTCATCCCAAGAATTCAATATGTGGATCCCACTGCAATCTTGAATCTAGTGTAATACCTAAATATCGATCTTATTGTAGAATCGATGAATCCGACAGTTCGATTAATCATTTCCACAAGAGTATCAACTTGTGTTGGCAATGAGAATTTAATACATTTAGTTTTATTTGAGTTTAATGATAAATTGTTCATAGTGAACCAGTGCAATACTTTAGAGAGAGAGTAATATTTACAACGTGAGTATTTCCGTTTTCTCCGTCAACCTTGATCACTAGCTGTAAGGAATAATATTAAAGAAGTATCTTCTGCAAATAGTGCTGTATCGCACACATTGTTAGTGAAATGTGGGAGGTCATTAATATAAATAAGAAGAGCAATGGTCCCAATATCGATCCTTGAGGCACGCGCATAATTATAGGTGCACCAGAAGACTCAGTTTTGTTAATATAACAACTTTCTGAACCCTATTAGACAAATAAGACTCAATAAGTCTAATTGCTTCTTCAGAGACACCATAATGCTTGAGCTTATTATAAGAGTTTGGTGACCAACGCAGTCAAAAGTCTTTGATAGGTCACAAAATATACCAATTACATCTTGTCTTGTCAATACCAGTTACACTCATTATAATATTGCCTTCCGTCAACAGTATACCGATTTGTACTAATTATTAAAATGTTATATTTGATCTTAAACAAATGCATTTACGAACTCTCATCATTATCCTCAAGATTTGTCATTACTATTCCACATAATGTCATTCTTCTCAATGCGCGTCATTATCCTGGCAGCCCAAATTCAGGACAATGACGTTAGGGAAAATGATGAAATCGCAAAAAACTTGACCTAATATGTTTTACGCAAGTGGTATTTAAAAAAAAATGTTAAATTATGTTCACAAAACTTCCATATTTTGCAATATGAAAAAGACTTACAATAGGACAGAATGAATATACACGGTGTTTCATAATAACCAATAAATATTTTATCGTTATCTAAAACTAATTATTAAATAGTTTTTCCCGTAATGTTATTCAACCCAAAATTTTAATGTATATCATAGTATCATCATCATGTCTATGATTTACATGAACATTTGGGTTGAATGACATTACGGGAAAACATAAATGACGTTTGTAATGAAAATTTTTGGAGAATTAATTTTAAAGGCTTCTTGCAAAAAACCAACGCTTTGTATCTTCACCAAAGCATGTGTCCGACTTTGGTGCGGGGAGGTCTGTTCACCCTGCCACAAGTTTCCTCCCCCCTCTCGTCTCTAACTCAACACTAAATTGAAAACAAACATTGCGCAGGACAATGACGCGCATTTTTGGAACACGAGTTTTTTCTTTATTGACTTAGCGGGTATTGGTAATTTTATCAAAAGTATGAAGCTTGATTAGTTATAATTACAGCACACAATCTTTGAGCTATTGGCTGCTCAAAGAATTCACCTTTTTTCATATTATCCAAATATAGTAGCGCATGAGCCGTGGCGACACGTGAAAAAATTGCAATTTTATTGGTTTTATTTTAACAACTTTTTTATTATTTATTTATTATAATCGAGGCTGAGAGGAACATTTTCGTTGATTATTTTACTATCAAAAAAAAATTCTTTTAAAAAAATATACACACATTCTCGAGAAATTTTGATAGACATGAATTTGGAGCCTTTCAAATATTAACCCTGTTATTCTAAGTGGTGGGATATAGATTTTTGAAGTGAGAACTACTTTAGCGGCGTTGTACACTTTTTTTGTAATGGGTAAAAAAATGTTAAACTCGCGTCAGGACACGTGACCGTCAGGACACGTGACCCTGATCGAAAATTCGTAAGACCAATTAAAATTGAAATGGCCGCAGGAACTGTCGAGGTGCGGTGAGGGGTCCACGTAAGCCGGCCGAGAACAATAGCGGCTGGCAAAAGTACTGGAAGTCACACGTCACTTGAGACAGTTTTAATCAATTTATTTACTTTGTTAGGAAAAATCTAAATTGTGCTTTTATTTGATTTTGTTGTAAATATTAATTAGGTAAGTTAGTATAAATTAAATATTATTTATTTGTTATAAAATTACGTTTTTAAGTAGTATATTAATGTCTGTTTTGATCATATTTTTAATTTAATATTTTGATTCATTATTACTAGTTATATAATTATGTACCTACGCACAACGTTACAACAGGAAGTTGATTTTTCTGAGGGATAAACTTTTAAATGTAATATAAATTGTCATGTTTGTGTACGATAGCGCAATAAATAAATATTGTATTCTACCACATAAAAGATAGTACTTTTATTCTGATAATTAAAGCAATTCGTGCAAAATTATTCCATAACCATTCCAAAATATCCAAAACGCACAACGTTAATACTTAAGTTTTCACTTCTGCCGGCACTCCTGGAGTGCAACCCGTAATTTTATTTTTGCATTTCATCCACGTTAAGTGAAAGCATGTAAAATCAAACACAACCCAAGCATAGCTTCCGTTTTTAACGTCATTCATACCCATAATTTGTTCAATTTTCCGCAATTAACCTAGCTAGCACCCTGACACGTAGTTTTATATAGGCACATACCTAGTTAAGGTAGATAGGCCCTTACCTAGATAGGCACTTACCTACTATTAACATAGGTTACAAAGACTTTTAGAATAGGTATTCAAATCGTAAACATCGCGTTTTATTTTATTGAATACTATTAAACTTAACATAATAAATAAGGTAACTACTTGGTTAAATATTAAGACGAAGGTACTTATTTTTATTTTCATTGCACATCCTTCTATCAAACACGAAGATTCGTTGCTTGTATTACAATATGAAAAATATCCGTGCACGGCATTTCTACGCTTCCTACCCATTGCACACAAAAATGATTGATATTGCGTTAATTAATATCCACTCTACAGTAATCAAAACATCTACGATCCCTTTATATGAGTTAGTAAACCTGTTGCAAGTTGCAATGTGCGATTTGAGCTCAGCGGCGGCGCGCATAGGCACATATTTTTCCTCACCCGTTGGGGCCCCTTATCCACCTGCCCCGCGGCCAGTGACGCCCGCGCGTATGATTTCAGTACAGAAATAAAATAAGGGTTAAATAAGTGTATAAATGAAGGATATCGGTACAGAAATTCGCCTTGTATAGAATTTTAGTACAGATATTTTTACTGATACTATATCAATATTTTATACTGATAAGCAGTCCCTGCTGGAGAGAGTACTTAACACGTTTAGGCGTAAACATTCCATAAATTGGATCTATACTACTAGTTAATCTTTTTTTTCCCATTCCATGTTATAAAATAGTAATTATTCTTACCCGCCGCACCGTACCCGCCGTTGGCTACACGGCGAGCGTGTGTGGGGCTCTCCGGGCAGAGTGCCAGGCCTACCCACTAAAACCCCCCGGTGTTCGGGAGAACACCGGGGGGTTTTAGTGGGTAGGGTAGGGGGATCTACCAAGCGCCCATTAGGGCAGGGATGCCCTAATGGGCGCTTGGTAGATCCCCCGACGGAGGGCACGCAGGCCACACAGCAGGGTCATCGGACAGACATTGCTTGAGCAAATGCCCGCCTTTTCCAGCCTATCCGTCTGCGGCGGATGGGAGCGGCTTGAGGATCTACCTCCCGCTCCCTCTCCGCAGCCTCCTTCTGCGAGATGACATCTTCGCAGAAGGAGGCGGCGACAGCCCCTCATTCCGCTTTGCCGCGGAGCATGGCCACGACCATGCTCGGCAGCGAAAGGTCTCCGCCTCCCAGCGCAGCGCTTAATTCGCTGCGCTGGCGTCGCCAAGCCAGGCACACCAACAGGCTGTGCTCGGCCGTGTCGTCGGGAGCGTCGCAGTGATGACACTGCGGCGTTTCCTCCCGACGTGCAACTCGGTGCAGGTAGTGACCGAAACAACCATGTCCGGTCAATACCTGCACCATGCAGAATGAGAGGCTGCCTTGCCGGCGCCCAACCCACTCCTCCAACACCGGACGGATCGCCTCGATCGTCCGGTGGCCGGCAGCTGGGAAGACGAGTGCCTCACCCCACCGGCGCAGAGCCTCCCTCTGCGCCTGGGTACGAACCACCTCCACCTCCTGTGGGGCAGATCGTCCCCCTCGTTCTCGGACGGCAACCCGATGCCGATACACCTCCGACTGGACGCGTGCATCGACATCCCACGGCGTTTGGCCCGCAAGTTCGCAGGTCGCGCCGTGGCTGACCGTGCGATAACCTCGCACGGCCCGGGTTGCTATGACCCTCTGCGGACGTCGCAAGAGGGCCACCGTTCGGGTTACCTACTAGGCCTAGTATGTTGAATAAAGATTTTTGAATTTTGAAAAAGTTTCTGTGCTTCTGAGCTTTAGGAGCTCTGATATCATTTTATTCTGTTATTAATTTTATAAAAATATTTGTGTATTCATCATCATCATAACAGCTCATATACGCCTACCCTAAGTCGGGGTGTTTAGGGCTTTAGTCAACCACGCTGGCCCAGTGCAGATTGGTCGACTTCACATACACCTTTCTTCGCAGATGTATGCAGGTTGCCTCACGATGTTTTCCTTCACCGTAGGAGCATCAGACAAATATACATATGAATTCGAAAAACGAAAAACACATGGGTAGATGGCGGTCCCGAACCCTGGACCTGGATTAGAAGGCAAGTGCCGAGTCCACAGCGCCTCTGATGCTCCATTGTGTATTGTATTCCATTAATGAAACAAAAGTTCTTCTGTTTATAATATAATGTTTAATAGTATATTGTTTATATTAATTGTAATATGTTCATCTATACAAATAAATAAAATTGAATTGTCTGTTTGTAATGTCAAAATAACAAGTTTTTATTAAATAGGTATGAAGGTTACCTATTGAAACGCATAACGTTTTTCGTCATAAACTAAAAATGCATAATGTTAATTGTCATAATCGTCACATGCCATAAGTGTTTATATCATAACTTCATAACGCATAATATTATAAGGCCGAAATATGTAAGGCATAACCATGGCAGGGCATAACCATCCATGGCAGGATAGGTACGTTACCTCCTCTACAGGAGGAGTGACCAAATGGTTCTTTCCAGATCAGGCGAAAGCCTATAGCTGGGTCAGAAAAGAAAAACCATCACCTCGTCTGATACAAGTCTTCACGGGGCACGGGGGGTTCGCAGAATATCTGTACCGATTCAAACTCAAGGACAATCCATATTGTGAATGTGACCCCGGGGAGATTGAATCGGTATGGCACGTGATCCTGGACTGTCCAAGATTTGCCAGTGCCCGCCATGACTTAGAACATAGACTAGGCAAAATAGTGATAAGGAAAGAGAATATCCATGCGCTACTGATGGATAAAAAGGCAAAACCACCCTTAGTGCAGTTTATACAAATAGCAGCCGATCTGGCAACACAGCGAAACCAGAACTGTACTCCACCAGCGCAGGGGGGTGATGATGGGTCGGTAAATATGGCACCACGAACGCGGGAATCTTACGTGGCCCCAACGATAACGCAAATGCAGTGGTTGAGCGACGGAGAAAAAGGAACAGTAGGTCTCCTCACAAGGGCTGTGGCGTTGTTCATGGATAGTGCAGGAGAAAGGATTGGCATTAGTTTCTGTATGTCCAGAACAAGGAAGCACGTTGCCATATCACCTGGCCTAGCAGTCCTGCTAAAAGGCAGCACTACCAGGGCGACCATTAAAAGAAAAGTGTTTGATGCAATGCCTGAGGTGATGCTCGCAGGGCAAAAATGCCGGATTGTACGTTTCAGGAATAAGTCGATCCTGCTCCTGGACTGGCACATTGACAAGTCGTCCTTTACTATAGCGGGGGAACTGCTGTTAAACATGGACGGAGACCCAAGAGTCATCAGCGTGGATGTCATGAAGGTAGATCTCGAGAAAGGGAAAGTGTCCGATTACACTCCCTTATTGGAGGCCTCCCGAAAACACAAAATTATCGTGTACGAGGGAAGAGGCCAAAACCTCGACTTTCTGCTCAAAGACCACGAGCAGACTCCACGCAATGAACTAACAGAAAGTGGCTCAGCCCGGGCACAAAGGCAACACGAGGAGGCGATGCAAGAAGCAAACGAAAGAAGACGCCTTCAATCACAAAGACAATCCCCGACAGACGACCTCGTCAGGGGCATATCTGTTGCCCTGGGCCACGCTCGTCCTCGTAGAACAAGCAGTGAGACAGTACCGGACTCGGTCCCCAAACATAAAACGGTCTCCTCACCCAAAACCACACTGGCAGACATGGGAAGGGTGAGACCGCCATCCAGAATAGTCACTGACCGGGACGGAGATGACCTAGTCAACGCCTATCTAGAGTACCTGGGGACACTGCGGGCGACGCTGCAGGTAAAACACACCACCTGCAGCAAGATACTTGAGGCATTTCAGATAAACGCCCGCATGTCACTACAGGAACTCCTGGACGGGGCGAGGGCGGTGGTCTATAACAACGACACCGGGACTGTGGTGGCGGGAACTCGCCCTATAGATAAAAAGCAGATGGCGGCGTACAGTGGCACGTCAGGCATGGTGCTGGTGGATCATGAAGCAACTGACGAAAGGGGAGCAATCACATTCTGCACACCGATCGAGGACCCAATAGTGGTAATTGCCAAGTGCACCCGCTTCATGCTAGAGGACCGAATTCTAAAAACGGCGGAATCCGTGAGTGGAACCTGGATCTCCGAACCATGGGGTAAACTGGCAATCAGATGGGTTGACGGTGTGCCGGGTTGCGGGAAGACCACGTGGCTCCTCAACAACTTCCAAATGAAGGAAGATATGATCATCACTAGCACACTCGAGACGGCAAAAGAACTGTTGGACAAAGTGACGACTCGATTCGGGGCGGTCGTGAAGGGGAAAATAAGAACCATTGCCTCAGTTCTCATCAATGGTGTGGAAGCATCAAAACGCCTTTTGGTGGACGAAGCTCTCCTAGTCCATTTTGGAGCTATCATCATGGCAACAAGGCTGACCGGGGCAAGAGAATTGGTACTAATGACCGATACAAATCAGATCCCCTTCATAGACAGAGACAACCTGTTCGAGATGCGTTACGGAAGCCCCGCCGCCATCACGTCGGTAACAGAAAAACTCCTCTGCACACACCGAAGTCCGATGGATGTGGTGTATGCCCTCCAAAACATCTACAAGGGTATTTACACATCACGGCAAGTGCTGAGGTCCATGACATGCAGAATGGCATCGGAGGCGGTGTTACGAAGGGGCAACCCAAATACTCTCTTCCTTACCTTTACTCAAGACGAGAAAGAAGCGTATGGGAGGGAAGGGTTCGGCACCGGAGAACAATCTAGACTGCTGACGATCCACGAAGCACAGGGACTAACGTACGATCACGTGGTTGTGCTCAGAGGAGCAGAAAGGAAGAACCCTGTCCATGATAGTGTCCCTCACGCGGTGGTTGCCATTACCAGACACACGGTATCCTGCACCTACTTCTACCGGGAGTTGAAGGAGGACGACGCAATTAGACGTCTCATTGCCCTTCCCAGCATAGCAACAGATGAAGTGGTCATGGAATACAATAAAAAAATGGTGCTCAGGGCCCTATCAAGCGGAGCGACCTTGGTGTAACTAAAAAAAAAAAACAGACGTAACATATATTATGCCAAATACGAGTATACTAACTGTCCAAATCTTATGAAATAGTCCATACATAAATTATTAACATATAGTATAATATTATTAAGATATATATTTGAGTATAATTAAGTATATATAAGTATAAATAGATATTATTAAGATATATATTTAAATTTTTAAATTGATTGAGTTGCGCAACTCACCTTAGATTAGGAGTAAAAAGTAGTCGTAAGTCTTAATATAATAATTATAATAAAATAGATCACAATGAGAAGATTCCATGAAAAGAGCACGGACCACGAGTCTGTGGAATGTTAAATTATTAATTAAAAAAAAAAAAAAGGCATAACCATGAAAAGGCATAATTTGAATAAGCATAAGTAACAAAAGGCATAATTTATTTTTGCCATAATATTTCAAAGGCATAAAATTCAAAAGATAAACATTTGAAAAGCATAACTGACAAAATCCATAAATCCATAGCGAACTCATTCACTATAATTTCAAAAAGCAAACGCTTGCTATACATAACTTTATACATAGACTAGCTGTGCCCGCGAACTACGTTTCGCCACCAAAATGCTTAACAGTGTTTAGTTTTTTCCTCCATTTTATTCCATATTGATTCAACTTTAATCTGACTTTTTGAGCAGCGGCCATTTCGAAATTAGGACAATTATCGTAGGTTCGCAATGCTCTAGGTACTCTTCAGGGCCTTTCCTTTAATACCCATATTGATGGGTGTGAAAAGGAACTTTTATCCGCCTTTTTTGAGAGACGGCCATGTTGAATTTACGTCAATGTTGCTACGTTCATAGTGCTCTACTGATCAAGGCCTTTCATTTGATACCCATATTGCTGGGTTTGGAAACGAAATTTTATCCTTTTTTTTTTGAGCAGCGGCCATATTGAATCTTGTGCGATTTTCCTAGGTTCATGGTGCTCTACTCTTTAAGGCCTTTCATGTAATGCCCGTATTGGTAGGTTTGGAAACTAACTCTAATCCACCTTTTTTGAGCGGTGACCATATCGAATTTACGTCAATATTGCTAGGTTCACAGTGCTCTACTCATCAAGGCCTTCCATTTGATACCCATATTGCTGAGTTTGAAAACGAACTTTTATTCGCCTTTTTAGAGCGGCGGCTATGTTGAATTTCCACCAATGTCGCTAGATCCCTAGTGCTCTACTTATCAAGGCCTTTCATTTTATACCCATATTGCTGGGCTGGGAAACGAACTTTTATCTGTTCAAATTTAAGACGATTTTCTAAAGTTTATAGTGCTCTACGCTTGAAGGCTTCTCATTTGATACCCATATTGCTTGGTTTGGAAACGAACTTTTATCCACCTTTTTTTGAGCGGCGGCCATGTTGTATTTATGTCAATGTTGCTAGGTTCATAGTGCTCTACTGACCAAAGCCTTCATTTGATACCCATATTGCTAGGTTTGGAAACGAACTTTTACTCACCTTTTTGGAGCGGCGGCCATGTTGTATTTATGTCAATGTTGCTAGGTTCATAGTGCTCTACTGACCAAAGCCTTCATTAGATACCCATATTGCAGGGTTTGGAAACGAATTTTCATCCTTTTTTTTGAGCGGCGGCCATGTTGAATATAGGTCGATTTTCCTAGGTACTTAATGCTCTACTCTTCAAGGCCTTTCATTTGATACCCATACCTATTGCTAGGTTTTGAGCATTTTTTTTGAGCGGCGGCTATGTTGAATTTATGTCAGTGTTGCTAGGCTCATAGTGCTCTACTCATCAAGGCCTTTTATTTGATACCCATATTGCTGGGTTTGAAAACGAACTTTTATCCATTTTTTTTACCAGCGGCCATGTTTAATTTAGGGCAATTTTCCTATGTTCATAATGCTCTACTCTTTGAGGCCTTTCATTTGATACCCATATTGCTGGGTGTGAAAACGAACTTTAATCCTTTTTTTAGCGGCCGCCATGTTGAATTAAGGTCGATTTTCCTAGGCACCTAATTCTCTACTCTTTAACGCCTTTCTTTTGATACCCATATTGCTGGGTTTGGGAACAAACTTTTATCCGTTTTTTTTAACGGCGGCCATGTTGAATTTATGTCAATGTTGCTAGGTTCATAGTGCTCTACTCATCAAAGCCTTTCATTTGATACCCATATTGCTGGGTTTAGAAACGAACTCTTATCGGCAGTCATGTCAAATTAGGTCAACGTGGCTAGGTTCAATGTGTTTTAGGTCCTTCGTTCAATATCCATGTTCCTTGGGTGGTTGCAAAAAATGTGATCCATCATTTTAGACATTAGGATCAAGAGTCCCACGTGTAACCCAGAATCTTTGCAGCCAGATATTTTTTTAATAATCAATATAAATCAATTACTTTTAATAGTTTTAAATGGATGAAAGAGTTTGATTCCTTAGTCATAATGTAGAAACATATACTTGAATAGGGTATCATCACTTTTCAACATTTCAAATATTTCAAAAGTTGTACAGATTTTGTGAAAATTGGTCAAGAATTAAACCAACCTACAAATATATTTGTGACGTGATATTGTCATTTAGGTGAAGGATGCGGGAAGCCGCTGGATGCGGGAGGCGCAAGACCGATCGGCTTGGAGATCCCTGGGGGAGGCCTATGTCCAGCAGTGGGCGTCTCTTGGCTGAAATGATGATGATGATAATGATATTGTCATAAAAAATGCTTTATACATTGGTTGTATCGCTTGATCCTTTTGCCTTACCACCACGGTAATACATGAGAAAAAGACTATTTAAACTTCTAAACTTCTTGGTTGGCGAAATTCATATGGGCACAGCATTAACAGAAAAGATTAAATTTTTCTTTGCACTATGTCACAGACTTGTCAAAATAATTTCACGTGCGCCATGTTGATTTTCTACATAAGCATTGTTCAAAAATTTTATATGGTATTTTTTCACTAAAAATGAAAGTGAATTTAAACAAATGAAATTATGTCTAAATGTTCTTCCGGAAAATTTTAAGCATTGTGGTGTAAGCCATATCAAATTCTGTCTAGTAGTTTCGGAGATCTTTCCGGACAAACAGACAAACAAACAATTTTTTTTAAACTATTCTATCGTGTTCTGCTAATGATTTTAAGGCGACCTGTGTATTTTTTTCTTAATATTTCGCAATTACAGATTTTTGTACCCCTTCTTTCAATTTTAAATACGATTAAGATAATTAATGCAGAATCGTATCTCTTCAACTCCATTGCACCCCATCAAGGGATGATGGTATTTTGCGTCCGCCATGTTGGATTTTGATTTCGATGTTATTTTCGTAATCTACGACCCAGAAAACCATGAAAACGACAATAATGTTGATATCACATTTTACCACCCCATTTCACCCTATTATGAATTTCAATAAAATACGAAACATGTTATCCATCGATTGTATTAACGAATGTTTATACAAAATTTAAAGTAGATTGGACCAAGGAATCTAGTTGTCCCATACAAACTTTGACCCCCTTTTTCACCCCCTAAGGGGTAGAATTTCGGAAAATCCTTTCTTAGCGGACGCCTACGTCATACAAAGACCACACCCTCCAAGTTTCAAGTCTCTACAATCAGCGGTTTAGGCTGTGCGTTGATCCGTCAGTCAGTCAGTCATTCAGGACAAAGCATTTTATAGGTATAGATTAAATTTATTGTCTTATGTTTAAATTATTTACTATTGTTTTATTTATTAAGAAACAGTTTAAAAATACTAAATAAAAAAGCTCTAATTTACGATTAATGTTACGAAATCACGTAATAATATATTATATCATTTTGTATACATGCAGACATGCATCATGCATGCAGAATGCATGCAGGCACGCAAGCTGGCATGCAAGCAGGCATGCAACATGCAAGACTTCTGCCATAGCTCCGGCACTGCGGGGTTCTGGCGGTCCCACGCATGCTAATCGTTGCAGATGGCTTTCGCTCACCACCGCAGCCTCGGCTTGATGGCACCAGCCTCAGCCGCGGCGGCTCGCTCATAGCCACCTGCTCCTCAGCATGCGGGCCGCCTCACCCCTCCGTGCCTTCGCGATTCTGAATAACACTCTTCTAGGGGTAGGACAGACAAGACTACGTGGAGTCGGGGTTGACCGAGTCGGTTTTAAATAGCACTAGTTTTTTTAATAATTAGTAATCCTCGTATGGAGAAAAATATATTCCGGATTATGTCAAAGAAGATTTATGGATACCTATTTACAGTTATTATTCTTTATAAAACTATGTCTTTAGTGAGTTATGCATAGTTAAATTATGTCAAACAAAATTATGGATAATACCAGTTATGCGTAGTAAAATTATGCGTTTTAAAGTATGCTTCATAAAATTATGGCAAACGAAATTATACCTTTCAAAGATTATGATTTTTAATATTATGCCTTTCGACAATTCTGCATTATAATGTATATGCCTATTGATATATGTTATGCCAAATAATTATTATTATGCTTTTTGATTTTTATGCCATATGATGTATGCCAATCGAAATTATGACAATTAACAGTATTCGTTTCAAAGTGTTACCGTATGAATGTATATCGGGCACCAATAACAAAAATACAATTGAATTTTTTTTTCTCTGTCTATCTGTCTGTTTGATCCCGCTAATCTCCGGAACGGCTGGACCGATTTTGACGGGACTTTCACTAATAGATAGCTAATTATATAAGGTATAACATAGGCATTTTTATCAACCTCAACAAAAGTTACTGTATCACGCGGACGAAGTCGCGGGCACAGCTAGTACAGAATAAATCAGCATCGCGAATCAGCGAGGCAATGCAGCCAGTATTCTTGCCCCCTGGTTGGGGCCTCTTCTACTTCCTTCTATTTTTTCTTTAGTAGTACTATAACAAATCCTTATATCCTTATATGACAATAAACAGTAAAAATAAGATAATAATACTTTACACAAAAATGCATGTAATGTGGTCATTATTTTGACAACCTTGTTTGAGCATTTAAATTACTTGCTGGTTTTATTTAGATTAGGTACTTGCATTTTTGAGTAAAGCACTATACAAGCCTCGGCCCACAATGACTGATTCGCTGGTCACGCTATGACTGCCTCGAGCTAGCCTAGCTACGCTCTAGGCCTTCCAGCTTGGCCATCATTGCAGCCCTCGCTGTCCTCTCTGTCCATCAAGTGCTGCACGCTGACCGCGCTGTGTCGGCCTGGAGCTGCGCTGTCGGCCATCATCAGCGCGCCCAGCAAAGTAGTCATTATAGACCGCGGCAGTAATCACATCTTTATTTTTAATATTATAACTAAAATTGATTTAAATTACCTATTATACTACTTTCTCACATCAAAGAACTTTATCATCCATTAATTAATAATTTTTAAAATTATGATAATGGAAGGTTTCCGGAAGATAAGGAGCTTGGGAATAATTCTTTCGATACTGTTTAGAGCCAAAAACGTTTTATTTTAAGTTATTCTAACAAGGTCAAGGGGCTATTGTAACTAGGGGGCAAATGTAAGCGAACTCACTTACTTACTTCTTACTTTTGCGGCGCTACAACCCTTTGTGGGTCCTGGCCTCCTCTACATACTTGCGCCACTCCCTCCGATCCGTGGCTTTCCTTCTCCAGCTAGTGAAGCGTCCCATGGCCTTCAGGTCTTCCTCAACGTAGTTGATTCACCTTTTCTTTGGCCTCCCGCGTGGACTTTTCTGCTGCGGCTTCCAGTACGTCCTCACCTTGGGTGCCCTATCCTCGCCCATCCTCTCTACGTGTCCGACCCACCTAAGGCGTTGTGACTTCACGTATCTCACTATCGTCTCCCGGTCGATGAGAGCCTCGAGCTTTTGGTTCATGCGGGTACGATAGGCGTCATTGTCATTGATAGGGCCGAACACTTTACGTAGCACCTTCCTTTCAAAAACCGCGAGTTTCTGCTGTTCTCTCGTCGTTAGTGCCCATGTTTTACATCCATAGGTGGCTACTGGTCGGATGATGGTCTTATATATGGACAGCTTGGTGGGTTGGATTTGATGCTCAGGTGCTTTGAGAGAAGCAGTTTCCTTACCGAGTAGTAGCATCTGTTGCCGGAAATGATTCGTGCATTTACTTCTTCCTCAATTTGGTGTTGAGCCGATAGTGTTGAACCCAGATACTTGAAGCCGCTTACTCCTTCAATTTTATCCCCAGCTACCCTGACATCTTGCGGTGACATAAGATGTCGCGAGCTTGCAAGATATTTGGTTTTATCTGTGTTGATATGGAGTCCATACTTGGCCGCTTCGGTTTTTAGGGATTCAGTAAGCCTAATCATGTTGTTTCTAGATCGACTGGTGATCACTATATCGTCAGCATATGCCGCTAGTTGACTGATGTTGTAGTCGATTAGGCCCTTTATCCCTACATTGCGGATAGCAGCCTCCAGCGCCAGGTTAAACACTATGGTCGATAAGGAATCCCCCTGCCTAACTAGAGTGCACTTCAAAGGGGTCCGAGACTTCGTTCTGTATAGCAACCACAGATTTGGAGTGTGCCATCGTTGCCTCTATCAGCCTTACCAATTTACTTGGTATTCCGAGAAACCGCATAGCATCCAGTATCTTCCTTCGGTTTACACTGTTCAATGCCTGTTTAAAGTCTACGAACATATAGTGGAGATCTATGTCATACTCGTGAGCTTTCTCCAGCGTTTGTCGTACGAGATGGATTTAATCGACTGTGGAGCGGTTAGGTCTGAATCCGCATTGGTATTCTCCAAGTATTTCTTCGGCATATCCACGCAGTTTCTGACAGCACCCCTGACAGAACTTTATAGGCCGCAGACAGGACAGTGATTCCTCTGTAGTTGCCACACATATTTTTATGTCCTTTCTTGTGTATGGGTTAATTATACTCAGGTTCCAGTCGTCTGGTATGTTTTCGTTTTTCCAAAAAGAATAAATACTCAGTTGTACCAGAAAGAATAAACACTCAGTGAGTTTTGAACTCGCGTTTTTCAGCATCTCGGATGTAATGGTATCCAGTCCCGGTGTCTTATTGTTCTGGAGGAACTTGATGCTAGTGCGTACTTCAGCTATGGTGGGTTCAATGACTTGTTCGACGTCATAGTAGTGTAGAAACTCTAGTTCTTCGTTATCCACATTTAGAAGCTCGTCGAAATACTGTCGCCACCTGTCTAACATGCTGCTTTTGTCTGTTAGCACAGTTCCATACTTGGCTCGACCGATGTTGGTGCGGGGCTGGTATCGCTTGCGCGAATTGTTGACGCGTTTGAAGAAGGATCGTGTCATTCCCCTGTGTCCCCAGTTGTCCAGTTCCTTTAGCTGTGCGATTTCGTTCTCCTTGCGTTTTTTTAAGGAGTTGACGCGATTTAGCTCTTTCCGCCCTGTACAATTCTTTATTAGTATCTGAGTTTAAGCATTTATGCAGTAATAAATAATGCAGCATTCTTATATTAAAAAATATAAGAATGCTGCATGTATTCTTATATTACTTACCTATTTATAACTTTTTGGTGTTTTTAAAGTCAGATTTATTTTTTGTAAAAAAAAATATTTAAGTCGGTTTTATTTGTTGTAAAAAATATTTCATTTATAGCTAAGTAATGCAAAACTACCAAGTAAGTAAAAAAAAAAAAATATATAATTTTTTATTTTTAATCGCAATTTCTTACAAAATTTTTAATCAATCAAAAAATCTTAAATTCAAACAAAAAAAATTGTCTAGGACGGGAATCGAACCCGCGTCTCGTACATACCGTTTTGATGCCTTAATCACTGGGCCACCGAGCTCTAACATTGTATTTCTAAATTGGATCTTGATACGTAGTTATAACAGTGAATAAAGTCTTGGCCTTAACAAAGTACAAAGAGATCGAAACAGTTGAAAGTTCGTGGGGGCTGGTAAGAGCGCGGTGGCTCAGTGGTTAAGGTGTTAACACGGTATGTTAAGGATGCGGGTTGGATTCTCGCCTGAGATTATATGTTTTTCCTGTAGGTATTTGATTTATTAACTTTTCAATTATTTTTTACTGTTAAATGTTTTTTTTTAAATCTGTTCATACTCCCTGTCTGAGCCGGGTCGGTGATCAGTGTGACAGGACCTAAATCACAGAAAGGAACACATGACGTCATTTTGACGTGGTCTTTGGTGGGGTATTTCTGGGCTGCACTTAAGTGAATCAGTACATACATCATCTATTCTATGTTCTTTACACATTTTTTAAGCTGAATTGCAAGTGATTTCTGCCTTTGTCATTTATTTTACCTTTTATTATTAATTAATTATCTGCGCTTGCTCAATACAAGTGAGCTGAGGGTTTTGTAAAATAGTAATACGAATATTGCTCTTATTAACATTGCTTTTAATATCACAGCTGCGTAAATAATCAATGTTAATTATAAAAATCGGCGTGATTAGTGCATCTTCATATTCTCTTTGCGCGCTATTGTTTCCCATAATTTCCTATCATTTCCCGCCAATTTTACTTTCCCGCCATGAGATTGCCATATTTTATCACGAGCCTGGCAGCAACGTTCAGAATCCAATAACTTTTTCTATGACAATATTCCTGAGTGAGACCAAAATAGATAGGCAGAAGTGACAACGTAACAGCAAGCAGTAACTCAGCTTCCGAAAGTAAAGGTTTTGGTCCCACTAAGATTTATTTGATCGTGAAAAGACACTCTAAAATCATTAATTAAGTTTCTCGTCTTAATGTTTTATGGTGAAGTAGACGATGAGCATTGATAAATAATTCTAAATTTTTTTGATCAGTTAATAATAATACATTTTTTTAATAAATTCAATTTAAGTATACATTAAATTTTATGGCGGTTTTTAAATCCGTACGAACAAATATAGGTAAGTATATTTATTTCGAAAAACTTTTTCTTTTTATACATTCTCATGCTTCAACAGACCAAAATGAGATTGCATCTATGTTATCTAAAGATGAAATCTTAACGATTTCTCAAAAAATAATTATCTAGATAAGACAATAGTAGGAAATAGTTGATTAACAGCGTATTCACGCCATTACGTTGTGACATTAACGAGCAATGAATGCACGTTACAACATAATAAAATATACATATAAGAGTCAACATTTTTCCGATAGAAAGACAGATATCTATTAAAAAGAATAGGTAAACACAAACTGTTTCAAATCATAATATTTGAAAAAGTTGTTGCATCTTTTTGTCAATTTATTTAAAAAAATGTTTTGTTTATCTCATTTCTTTTATTTTTTTGTTCTTTGTTTTATATGAAATCTTTGAGATAGGATAAGGTACTAAGAAAATAACTACGAGTATTGTAACAACGCGGCAGTCTATGCGGTTCCAGAACATAGTTAAAAGCAAAATATTGGTTAGACATTTTTATGAAAATCATAGTTTGTTTTCAAATATGTTTTAATACTTCCTATATTGAATAACATCAGACAATAGTATTCGAATAAACTGGCAAATTAGTCAGTTTTCAGATTTGAAACAGATGAGGTTTCGTACGTGAGCTTCCTAATAGATTGTCAAAGTGAGGTACTGCCCTTGCTATACCAGCTTGGTTCCCTACAGCAGCGTCTAAATAGAGTGCGTAATGGGAAGGGGAGGTTGGAGGGCGGCCCGCCCCGCGCATGCGCGGCCGACCCGCTAATATCGGCTTTATTTGCGATGCTTTTGTTTTTACTAAATAATACCATTTTTAATTATAATTAAAACTTCATTTGCGAAATGCAGTGTCTTTTTAAGGTGCATTGGGTTTAGATTGTAACCAAGTTCGTTGACTTTTGAAGTTAGTTTATCAATTCAAAACAGAGGTGATACACTTTTAATGACTAAGTAGAAACCTATTTCTTAGTAGCGATGAATTCAGTATAGTCAGTGCAGAAAACAAAAAATAAATAAATTTGTAAAAGCTTTATACTCTAGTAGACACCTACTTTATTTGTGATTTGTTATACATATTATTATTATTAAATTAAAGATCACATTTCAAGTAAGTAAGTAGTAGGTATATTTGATACTACCATACAAACCTTTTTGTATAGCTGCATAATGTTGTTATTTTAGCAACAATTTAAGTTAATAGCACATCGCTTACTATTTTAGTAATTTTTTTAGGAACGCATGTGTAATAAAGTATATGGAATATATGGTACGTATATGCAATATATGGAAATCATATTTTTGTTCGTTGAACAACATTTTGGCGCGCATTTGTGAAAAAATATAATATAAATGCTATTGATGCATATTTTTGAATTATTTCTAATGCTACGTTAATTTGGTGTTGAAAATTATTTAATTAATGGATAAAAATTTATAGGTTCATTTAAAAATAGGTCTCTTTTATAATAATTAGTATGAATTTTTATTACGATTTAAAATCATAACTAGACATCGTTCTGTCAAAACTTTGGTTTTCAACAGTGGAACAGTGTCGATATAATGTATTTTTTATCTTTTTCGTTATCCAGCATACATTTGAAAAAAAATTAACCGAATCGGTTCATCCGTTGTCGTGTTTTGAGCTTTACGACACATTTTAGTGATCAATTTTTAAACGACTTCAAAAAGGAGGAGGTTCTGTGTTCGACTGTATCTGTTTTTTATATAATTATGTTCACCGAATACTCGGCCATTTGTGGGCCGTTTTAAAAAAATATTTTTATAGTAGAAAGAGTAGACTCCTGAGGCTGTCCCATTGTCCCATTGACCAAGTCATGATCTGATGATGGGATCCCATGAAAAATTTCATAGGCACTTCCAACGTGTTTCATGTTTTTGCTGACGTCAACGTGTTTTATTCAGGTATTTGCATCTGGTAGTCATCATATTCCGTAACATGATATGATGACTACCAGATGCAAATGTTGACGATGGAAGGTTTCTGCTAGATTAGGAGTTTGGAAATAATTATTTCAATACTGTTTAGAGCGAAAGACGATTTTAAATTATTCTGGTGTTTGCCTGGGCTCAAATTCTAAAACGCATATATTATAAACTATAAAGATAGGAAAAGAAACAAATAAATAAAATCGACTTCAAAAATACTAAAAGTTCTTTTTTTATACCGGGTGTAACGGAATACCGCAATAATATTTAAGGTTGTTGATTACCAAAAAAAAATTATGACTATTCTTTGTATTTTCTGTTAAGTATATGCCTACTTTCGATTTAATACGCTTAACAGTTTAGCGTATTAAATCGAAAGTAGACGAATAATAAAAATACAAAGAATAGCCATAAAACATTTTTTTTTGTTAATCAACAACCTTAAATATTATTGCGGTATTTCGTTACACCCGTTTAGTGGGTCTAGCAAATGACTCCATTCCACCTGATGGTAAGTGGAAGTGGGGTGCGGGAGAGAGAATACACGCTGCACTAGCCACCCTCACCTTGCCGACCTGCAAGGTGCTTCTTCACGCCTCTTTTAATCCCGGGTCCTTCACCCGGGATTATAAGAGGGAGGGAACACGTGTGCTGGCAGTCAATTCCATTTTTTGATTGTGTGACAAAGAAATGAGTTACCAAACTTTGAACGCGATGGAATGGTAGTCACAGAAAGACGGTGACAGCAAAGACCAGTACGTGTACTCCTTAAAAGAAATAGAGAGGAAGGGATAAGAGAAAAAAGCTCTTCAGAGCATTCGCCGTGGTAAAGCCAGTAGAACGCGCTTAGTGACGCAATTGCAAAGGTTCGAAGTTATTATAGTCACCTCTACATCGCCAATGAAGCGTGTTGCGCGCCGCTGCAACCTATCCAAAGCATCGAGCAAGTACGTGCCTGAGCCATCCCAGAGGTGCGAACAATATTCTACACAGGACCGGACATGCGTTTTGTATAGTACCTAAGCACAATTGGTCAGCCGTGAAGAATCGGTGCCAAGCAATGACCATCTGGATAGTTTTAAAAAATACAAGTTACTAAGTTACTTAAAATTCATAGAAATCGAACGCAAATTGTATGAATTAAGAACTGGCTGCTATGTGTTGGCTGCACGGCGGCAGCCCCCGCGGTAACTGAAAAAAAACAAAAGCGCGCGAATTAAGTCTCTGTTCTTGTAATCAGTACATACTTTGTTGTATTTTGCAAAAATAATGAGTTCTACGTCGAGTTATGCAATAACTCCTGAAACAATAACTATTACTTATAATCACGTGTCTTTTTTAAATAAATATATTCATAAATTACTTACATAACTTATTTATTTTCTCATAGAAAGGGGATGTAAAGTAGAGTATATGACTCGAGAGCAAATTTTTTTACCTCGGGGGAAGTACTTTGAATCCTTCGCTGCGCTCAGGATTCTACGTTAATACTCAGACCAAGAAAAAAGTTTTTTCTTGGTCTGAGCGTTAGTATCTCTCGTTACGCTCAGGATTCTATTCTAGAATCATTCGCTTCGCTCTTGGTTCAAAGTAGCGCCCTTGCCGTAAAAATACTACTTTGCTCTCTTATCCTACAATCTACTATTTTGACATTTTAAGGGTGTGTAAGCATACCAATTGTATTTTCTAACTTTTAATGACTATGTAACAAAACCAAGATTGTAAATGGCGATTTAAAAGAGGAGATAAAAAATGTTGACCTTTCGGGTTTCTTGCCTGTTCTTCTTGAGAAGACTCTCCCAATATCCGGACAGGTGTAGAGTCAACTTTTCTTTTCATTCCTACTTGTATTTGCAGATACCTTGAGTATATTCAGGATGTATGCACATACGTGGTTAATATGTTTCCTTTAAATTAGAATGTTTTGCTTTGTTTTGACGTCAATAAGTGCCTGTAGGCCTTCTAAGTTGAATGAAGATTTTTGATTTTAAATCTTTTAGCTCCACAAGATGGTTGCTTTATTTTGTTAAAATTCAAGTAATAAAATCCTTATTTTTGTTTACTTGTGATTTTAACCCTAGCTCCGAGGTCCTACCCTTTGTTAGAATGCCCTCCCCCCAAATGATACCCCTGTCGTCGAGCGTCGTCTGTGCCCGATTCCTACTGATTTTCGTTTTGTTTTCGACGAAAATAAAAATAATATTGATATTTGTTGTTGTTCTATTGATTTTCATCGCAAACGAAACGGAAAGTCGATAGAAATTGAGCACAGACCACGCTCGACGTCGAATTATTGGCATCTGGCATCGAGCGCTGCCAGACGAATAATTCAGAAATAGGGCCCTAGATACACCGCTGTTTCAACGTACACCGCTCTCTCGTTCACACTGCGCTTTTAATGTTTTAAGCGATCATGGCTAGGAAACAGGTTGGCAGGTGGAGAGCGCCATGTTTGTTATGAACTAAGCGCCGATGAGCAGTAACAGGAAGCAGAGGCTAGACTAAGAAATTAAAAAGGTCCTTAGTCAATGAAAACGCATAGAACGGCGATGTATCGAATTGACTTATGTATGGTTGCGCTATATCATTCACATACATTGCCGTTTTATCAGTTTTAAGTGTGTCAGATCGAGTTGGCCGCCATACTTCTCCATACCACTACGTGTAACCTAGCACGCCTTTTTAACCGACTTCGAAAAGGAGGAGGTTCTATGCCATGTGTATCTATTTTTTTAAATCTATGTTCACCGATTACTCCGCCATTTTTGAGCCGATTTTCAAAATTCTTTTTGTAATCGAAAGAGTATAGACCCGAGGTAGTCCCGTTGTCACTATGTCATGGTCTGATGATGGGATCTCATGAAAATCGAGGAAAACCCTTGAACTTCATAAGCAACTCCAGCGTGTTTCATGTTTTTTCTTGACTTATTCGGCAACTGGCGAGTGCGAAACTCGCGAGCGGGCGCCAGTTGGCACCTCCCGATTTTATTTTATTTTTTTGTCGTCAACTCGCGCGCGCATGTAAAGTACAGTCAAATAAAAACAGATTGAAACCAAAAACTATAAAAACTAGCTATTGCCCGCAGCTTTGCCTGGGTTGGAAGGTTCGTAACTGAGTGTTTGTGTTTTGTTTTCTGGGTTGGAATTGAATTTTAATATAGCTGTTATGTTTACGATTTTTCGGAATATGTACAATCGCATTTGGTTTTCATTTTCGGACAAAAACTTTGCTCTGCCCAGATTAGCATGCTTAAGCGTGCTTTGGTTTTCATAATAAAAATTAAGCATTTTGCCGCCGCCTGTAGAGAAAATATGGAAATAAAACAGTTAATCTTTAACTATGGACGTGGGGTCTCTAAGGCCCCTTGTCTACAAATATAGGGACAATCATGATTTTATTTTCTTCTAGTTTTAATCAATTTTTCTTTAAAATTTTTCAATATAATCAGCCGAGTGCGTCAGAAAATATCGATAAAGCAATTGTATTACGATTGCTTTTGTTAAGTAGGTGTCATTTTTCTATTTTTTTACCTACGAGCTTTCTTTTATTTACTTATTAGAGTTCATAATTGAGGAAAAAGTAAGTAGTTTTTCTTGTTTGATGAGACTTATTCCTATAATTATTGTCACTTATGTTCTTTATTTCGTTATACTAAGTAAAATTTATTAAAATTTTACTTAATTTGTATTGGTTTAGTTTGATTTGAAACTATTTATTACGATTAAGACATAAATTTTAGCCTAATATCTAAAAAAACGTGTGAACTGCGTAACGAAAAACACCTCGGTGACCCCGTCCATTGAAGTATAAGGAAAAAATGACGTCCAAAATTAAAGGCGAAACAGTGAAAATATTTGAATGTGGAAGTTTTTAGTGTTATTGTAGGGGTAAATTGATGATTTTACTTAGTTAAAATAAGTATTATACTTACGTCCTCTAATGTGAAACGTATACTTAACTTTAAAACTTAACAAGAACTAAAATTTTCACAAAAATATCGAGAAGAAATTGCACTCGTGTCAGCAATAGCAATGGCGGGTGCTACCTGGAAAAATGCAATTATTCAAAATCAAAAAAATCAAAATCATGAATTCAATCACAATAGAAAATGGTGGGTATAGTTGTAGATGGTCAGCTTTAAAAAGGTTCAACATTTTCTAGTTATACTACGAAAATATGTGAATATGTGTTACAATAAGAGTTTAAAAACTTATACTAAAACTAATTATTACTTAAAAATTCTTTAACAAAAAACATAGCAACCATTTATATAACTCAACTTTAAATCTGTTAAATGTTAAATTTTAAAAATTTTCTGGTAACTTATTATACAGGGTGACAGAAAAAGTCGACGTATTCCTTGTTCAAATTCAAATTCAAATTCAAAAATCTTTATTCAACATTGAAAGGGGTTATAGTACAGGTCATAAGCAACAAAAAAAGCACAATTAACCAGGGGTCAAAAACAGTTGGTTATCGAGCTACGACGGTTTTAAAATTTTTGAGATTTTTTCCTTGTTACCAAAAAATTTTATTTCTTTAAAAACTACACCATTTACAATTACAAATTGATTAATTGCGGAAAGCTGAAAAACGGGCAGTTAATTTAAATTAAAATTGTTGTCAAAAACTTACATAAATTTGGAAATAAGAGGTATTTATTTTGACAATTAAGTCGTTTTATTTTCTTATTTACGAAAATCGACGTCAATTATTGAAAAAAAAATGTATGACTGTTGGCGTAAAAACTACTAAAATAACTTGCTGGTTTCATAAGCTTTTAAAAAAGGTAAAAATATTATTTACTTTATTAGTAGTTTTTACAGAAATTAGCAAATGTAGGTAGGTCAAAATTCATAATTTCATCTTTGAATAAAAATTGTCTGGAAAAGGCAAAAGTAAGAAGTAGAAATAAAGGAAATTGCATTTTAATACACAAAAGACTGAAAAATACTAAATTACAAAATAATACTACAAGTTCTGTTCAAAATAGTCATAGTCATATCATTTATTGCCACATGTTGGTATAACAGATGTTACATGAAAGAAATATCCCATAAACATGACCCTGTTAGGGTATCGCAATTCAAACAAAATAATAATCTTTTGTATGTAAAAAAAGTATGTTTAAATATAAACTATAAACGTAAAATATTATTTGGTATTTTGAGGTAATAGCAATAAATAATAATTTTCACTTAATTTAAGTACTTACCTACTTAATAATCTTTAAACATCGAAAAATTCCTTTAATGAGTAATAACATTTTTCTATTAAATATTCTTTTAACTAAATTGTCTAAGGCTATGGTTTATTTAGATAATTTCTATGCAACTTAAAAGAAATCATGGCAGTACGTCATTATCCAGCCTTTTTGATTGAACTGATTGAAGCAGAACGAAGTTTGCAATCCTTTTTGGATAGCAAACCTCTTTGCTATCCAAAAAGCTGTAACCTCTTTGGATTGACCTAACCACAGAGGTTGCATAGGTTTTGGACGTTTTGGAACATGATTGATTAGGATTACGAATGTTTCGACGAGATCATTCATTTGATTTCCTGATTGAAATTGTTTGTTAAGTTTGAAACTACTTTTGAGATTACGGACAAACTTTTGATAACAAATAAACCGATACGCTATTTTGAAATAGCTGCTTTCGAAAACGAAGAATACGCAGATATTTTGTTTTATTATGTTTTTTTTTATTGCTAACGGTGGCAGACGAGCCAGTGGCCCACCTGATGTTAAATGGTAACCACCGCTCATGGACATCTGCAATGCCAAGGGCACAGTTCTGTCACTGCCTACCTGGAGAGAAATGCTCTTCTTAAGCCTCATTTGAAGAAGGATATATCGTAGCGCTCAGGAAACACAGCAGCTGGGAGTTCGTTACAGAGCCTACACGTACGTGGAAGGAATGACCGCTGAAACCGAACTGTACTAGACGAGATTGGTTCCAGGTAATATGGATGAACTCTATTACGATAGCGGGTGGTGCGATGGTAAAAAGGTGAAGAGGGCACCATTGCAAACAGTTCCTCAGAGCACTCTCCGTTAGAGCCGATAGAGCACGCAGAGAGAACCAAAGTCTCTCCTTTACTCCAGCGTCTCCATTGAGGCTATTGTGATATTGGGATCACCGACGATGCGGAATGCACGCCTTTGCAGGGAGTCAAGAGGGTCGAGCTGATATTTGGGAGCTTCCGCCCAGAGGTGCGAACAGTACTCCATATGCGGCCGAACTTGTGCTTTATAGAGCATTAGCCGCTGGCTTGGAGTGAAGTACCGCTTGGCTCTGTTCAGGACATCCAGCTTTTTGCTCGCCAATTTGGCTTTGTCCTCCAAATGACTCCCAAACTGCACTTTAGCAGAAATTTCCACAACGAGGATCCCAATACCATCGGACATACGAAGAGTAACTCCCTGGAACCGATGCACTACGATAAATGGGTCCTTCTTCGCAGTGAATGCGCACACTTGTGTCTTCGTGGGGATGAACTTGGGTCTTCGTGGGGTTGAGTTTTTGTAATGGTAACGCCGCTGAAGCACAAAGAGAGTACCAAATCAGATTTCCTGATCGCCGTTTGCCTCACGTGAGCGTGTTTGGTGCATCCTATCAGCGCATTCAAGAAACGGGCTCAGTTCAACGACGACAACGCGATCTTGGTAGACCGCTCGTTGGTAATGTTGACGAGGACGATGATGAAATTATTCGGAGTTTCAGAGCAGATCCTACTGTGTCCACAAGGCAAGTGGCAAGAAGACATGGCATATCACAATGGAGAGCCCGGTTTGCCGCATCGCGTACAGCATAACTGTATCCATTCCATTACACACCAGTTCAAGCCATTGAAGAAGGTGATCCGGTGAGAAGAATAGATTTTTGCAGATTTTTAATCAATGCTGAGATTGAAGATCCAGATTATCTAAAGAAAATCTTGTGGACCGACGAATCTACGTTCGATCGCGATGGCATCACAAACTACCACAATATTCACTTTTGGGCCCCTAAAGGTCAAAACCCAAGAAAAAGTAAAGAAAGGGCTCACCAGAGAAGATTCTCACTAAATTTTTGGATGGGGATTGTACACGATAATTTAATTTATCAAATATCATTAATAAACAAAAAGGAGACCTTCAGAAACAATGGAAGTTATTTGTCAAAATTATGATTACATTCAAACATTAACATTTGTCTTACCGAAATACAGTAACAACTATGGCAAGAGAACAGTGCAATACCTGCTACCGGGATTCCTGAACGAGTTGTCTAAGGAGGATCTCAACACTTTGTTAAATTTTGAAAATTATAAAAGTAGGTTAAAATGTTATTTATTATCAAATTAAGATTAGTATAGGTTAAATTAGATTAAGCATAGTCTAAATTTGCGAGCGCCACTTCCTGAGCATAAACTCCACTGGGAGTTTTATCAGAGAAGTATTTTTTTTTCCATTTAAGTAATATTATTTGTACTGAATAACAATGAAAAAAAAAATTGGACCTTTCTTCCTGCCCCAAAACCTGAATGGCACAACATACGAAACTTTTTTAAGAGAGGAATTGAACACGCTTTTGGAAGATGTTCCGCTAGCTACAAGAAGAAATATGGTATACCAGCATGATGGGTGCCCAGCTCACTTTTACCGTGGTGTACGACAGTGGCTGGATGAAAATTATCCACTAAGATGGATCGGTAGAGGTGGCCCTACTCAATGGCCGGCGAGAAGTCCTGATTTGACGCCCTGTGACTATTATCTTTGGGGTCACATGAAAGATCTAGTCTACCCCACACCTGCGACTGCCATTGAAGATTTGAGGGCGAGGATCGTATCAGCTGCTGAAGTCATTAAGACATCACTTTCAACGCGTGTGACAGTGAGTGAGGTACGCCGTAGGCTGCGTGCGTGCATACGTAACAATGGCAGACAATTTGAACAGGACTTATAAATGTTTTTATTTATGTTGGTTTGTTGTTTAGTATTTTTCAGTCTTTTGTGTATTAAAATGCAATTTCCTTTATTTCTACTTCGTACTTTTGCCCTTTCCAGACAATTTTTATTCAAAGATGAAATTATGAATTTTGACCTACAACATTCGTAATCCTAATCAATCATGTTCCAAAACGTCCAACCTATGCAACCTCTGTGGTTAGGTCAATCCAAAGAGGTTACAGCTTTTTGGATAGCAAAGAGGTTTGCTATCCAAAAAGGATTGCAAACTTCGTTCTGCTTCAATCATTTCAACCAAAAAGGCTGGATAATGACGTACTGCCATGATTTCTTTTAAGTTGCATAGAAATTATCTAAATAAACCATAACCTTAGATAATTTTGAACAGAACTTGTAGTATTATTTTGTAATTTAGTATTTTTCAGTCTTTTGTGTATTAAAATGCAATTTCCTTTATTTCTACTTCTTACTTTTGCCTTTTCCAGACAATTTTTATTCAAAGATGAAATTATGAATTTTGACCTACCTACATTTGCTAATTTCTGTAAAAACTACTAATAAAAGTAAATAATATTTTTACCTTTTTTAAAAGCTTATGAAACCAGCAAGTTATTTTAGTAGTTTTTACGCCAACTGTCATACATTTTTTTTTCAATAATTAACGTCGATTTTAAGAAAGACAAATTAAAAAACAAATTAATCGACTTAATTGTCATTAAAGACCTCTTATTTCCAAAATTATGTAAGTTTTGACAACAATTTTAATTTAAATTAACTGCCCATTTTTCAGCTTTCTGCAATTAATCAATTTGTCATTGTAAATGTTGTAGTTTTTTTTTAATTTTTGGTAACAAGTCGGAAAAAATATCAAAAATTTTAAAACCGTCGTAGCTCGATAACCAAAAGTTTTTGACCCCTGGTTAATTGGACTTTTTGTTGCTTATGACCTGTACTATAACCCCTTTCAAGGAATACGTAGACTTTTCCTGTCATCCTGTATATAGAAATACACATACAACAACAGTTAATTATGAATTTTGTACAATTTGGTCGAACACCAGGGTCAAGTCTATTTATATATCTTGTATATTTATTTGGAAATAATTCTTTTAGTACTTTTAAAGAGACTTCTATTTTGTTTGACAAATTTTGCAATTTCAAATAATAATAATAATAATAATAATAATAATATTCATTTATTTCCATCACAAAAGCTACAATAGTGAATGAAACAGAATTTAAGATTTTGTTATAAACATTCAGATTTATACAGGTAAGTACACATGTAGCCATCGTGAGGGAGCGGAACCTGTACTAGGATACCCTGTGTTACAGAATTCCGGCCCCCCACCCATCGGACACTCAAGATTCAGTTGATTTTGTAAACTTACAAGAAAAAGATTAAACTTATAACATTTTGTATGAATGTGCGCGCGTGCGTGTGTGTGCGTGTGTGTGCGTGCGTGTGTATGTGTGTGTGTGTGTGCGTGTGTGTGTGTGTGTGCATGTGTGTGTGTGTGTGTGTATGTGTGTGATTCAGATTATTGTTATGTCTTTATCATTATCTCGACATCTTCATAGGTTTTTGAACGTAGGTATTTCGTAACTATCTGTTTAAATTTATATTTGGTCATGGGATAGATATTTAGTATGCGATTAACCTTATTATAAATAAATGGGCCAAGGAATATCTGATGATGCTTAGCAAACGGAGAACACATTATGCGGTTTTTTAAAATTGTTCCTTTTTGTCTGGTATTTTTATAAGTTTCTAGATTAAATACAATATGAGAGTGGGTGTACTGTAAAGAATTTAAGATAAATAGTTGTCTTACAGTGAGTACACTAGCTTCGGAGTAAAGTTTTGACGTAGGATATCGATAGGGCTTAGACATCATGACTTTTAATACTGCTCTTTGAGCCCTCTCTATCTTTAACATAGTGGTTTTAAAGGTACCACCCCATGAGATAATACAGTACGTTATTATTGATTGGCATAGCGCAAGGTACGTAGATTTAATAGTTTTGAAATCAGTTGCAGACCTTAATCGCTTAAAGATGAACATTAATTTTCGAATCCTTTTCGTGAGTATTTCTATATGTTCTTTCCAAGATAGTGTGGAGTCTAAGCAAACGCCAAGGTACTTAATTGTTGAGAGTCTTTCTAGAGTGATGCACGAACAGTGGCGACTACTATCAGGAGGTGAACAAGTGTGGGCTTTTATTTTGAGGTCTACAGGTTGAAGTCGGCTGAGTTTAGTGAAAGCAAGACACTTGGTTTTATTTAAGTTAAGTGTGAGTAAATTTTGCCGAAGGCTTAACATCACCTTTCCTAAATCACGTTCAACTATTTGCTGTAATTCATGCCAAGATGTACTATTAAAGACTAGAGCAGTGTCATCTGCGAAGGCAAAAGTCCGTGCGTTGTCTAGTTGAAGGTTACACAAGTCGTTCATATAAACCAAAAATAAGCTGGGCCCAAGTATACTGCCCTGTGGGACACCATAAGATATTGGGTACAGATCACTCATCAAGTCTCCCACTTTGACCCGCTGCTTCCGATCATTTAAGTAGCTTTTAAATAAATCTAGGGCAGTATCTCTCACACCAATTTTCTCCAGTTTATTGAGTAGCAGAGGGATAGAGACAGTGTCGAAGGCTTTAGCCAAGTCTAAAAATACTGCGAGACATTTACGGTTTTTTTCTAATGATTGTACAATATGTGTAGTTAGGTCATTAACTGCTTGTTCTGTGGATTTGCCCTTAGTGAATCCATATTGATTATTTGAAATAATTTTAAATTTAGATAGATACGAGTTTAGTCTTTTATTTATTAGCCGTTCTAGTACCTTGGAGATGGTGGGTAAAATAGATATAGGTCTATAATTACCGACACTGGCTCTGTCCCCTGCTTTGTGTATTGGTTTAATAAGAGCAGTTTTGAAATTGTCTGGGAAAATTCCCTGTTTAAAGCTTAGATTACATATTAGGTTGGGGAAAAAGTCTTTTCGCATTATAGTATGTATAAACTTGTAATAAAATCTCTTTGGCTATACTATTTGTATCTGGCTGGTTTTGGTATCATTGAAAGTTTAAATTTTAAAGAACATAATTCCAAATTCAAATTAGGAAAATGTGCGATTTTCATTTGTTTTTCGTACCGCCAAGATGAGTGAATCTAATGAAGAAATTCGATACATTTTAAAATTTTACTACAAAAAAGGTAAAAATGCAACGCAAGCCGCGAAAAAAATTTGCGATGTTTATGGACCTAGTGCAGTGTCTGTGAGAGTAGCACAAATTTGGTTTAAGCGTTTTCAATCCGGAAATTTTGATGTCAAAGATGCACGTCGCTCTGGTCGCCCTATTACAGATAAAATGGATGCCATTTTTGAAAAAGTGGAGCAAGATCGGCATGTCAGTAGTTACGACGTAGCTGAAGAACTGGGAATTGACCACAAAACAGTTTTGGCGCATTTGAAAAAAACTGGGTACACAAAAAAGCTCGACATTTGGGTACCTCACGAGCTCACTGAAAGAAACCTAATGAACCATGTACTCATTTGTGATTCTTTATTACGACGTAATGAAACCGAACCATTTTTGAAGAAGCTGATAACTGGTGATGAAAAGTGGATCACGTACGACAAGAACGTGCGAAAAAGGTCGTGGTCAAGGGCCGGTCAGGCTTCACAGACTGTGGCGAAACCCGGGTTAACTCGCAACAAGGTGATGCTGTGTGTGTGGTGGGATTGGAAGGGCATTATTCATTATGAGCTGTTACCACCAGGCAGGACCATCGATTCTGAACTCTACTGCGAACAACTGATGAGATTAAAGCAAGAAGTTGAGAGAAAGCGGCCGGAATTAATCAACTGAAGGGGTGTGGTTTTTCATCATGATAACGCTAGACCTCACACATCTTTAGCCACTCAGCAAAAATTAAGAGAGTTTGGCTGGGAGGTGTTAATGCATCCGCCGTATAGTCCTGACCTTGCACCTTCAGATTTCCACCTGTTTCGGTCTCTTCAGAATTCTTTAGGCAGTGTCAGGTTAACATCACGAGAGGACTGCCAAAACCACTTGTCGCGGTATTTTGACCAGAAGTCCCAAAATTTCTATAGCAATGGGATCATGTCCCTACCTACAAGATGGCAAAAAGTTATCGAACAAAATGGTACCTACATACTTTAGTTAAATGTAAATAAACTATATTAAAAAATGTTTTGAATTTTCTTAAAAAATGCGAAGAAACTTTTTCCCCAACCTATTATATGTGTAATTGGGGGAACAAGAATATGACTAGCATTTTTGAGTACTTTGGTGGGTATGTTATCGAAACCAGCAGCTGGACTATTTTTTAATTGTTTGATAGTAGAGAAAACTTCATCATGATCCGTGTCAATTAGTACGAAGGAATTTAAAGTATTATTCTCGGATACAATAGGAGGTGCCATGTAATTCGTACTATTTGAAATTTTCTCAGCAAGATCTTTCCCAATATTAGCGAAATACTCGTTTATAAAATTAAGCGATGAAACTGGATTATCTTTAACTTGTAGAAGGTGACTGAGGTTATCATCATGTTTCTTTCTTATTCTAGCTATATCTCTAATTGCATTCCATGTCTGTTTTATATCAATTCTTGCCCTATTAATTTTTTCTTTGTTGTGTTCACTTTCTAATTTTTTTATGAGATTATTACAGAAGTTTCTGTATCGTTTGTATGTAGCAGTAAGGGTTATATTATCCGGATATTTTTTACTTTTGGCGTGCAATCTATCACGATTCCTAATACATCGCAACAAGCCTGGAGTAATCCATGGTTGTGTTATTCTTTTTCTGTTAGGAATAGTTTTAGTTGCACTGTTGTTGTCGACGATACTGGTAATTTTTGAAACCAATAGTTCCGCTGCTGTATTCGTATCATTACATTCTAAAATAGGATTAAAGTTACTAGTTTCTAAGTCTCTAGTTACGGCATCAAAATCTATAGTTTTATGTGTGGTAGCGCATTTTAAGGTCTCTTTTGTCTTATTTATGCTAAATATAGTTGAATAGTGGTCTGTTACAGTAGTTCGAATGACTGCGGTGGAAATCTGGTTCTTGGACTTTATGATTATGTGGTCTAGGCAACTTTGTTTTCGAGTGGGAATCATATGCCCCGGGAGAAATCCGTGATAAGCTAATAAATCTTGGTAGTCATTTGAGAGGTTATTGTTCTCGAGAATGTTTATATTTATGTCACCAGTTATATATATATTTTTGTAAGTTTTTAAGAGGTCGATTGTACTATTTAATGACTTTAAGAAATTATCAATATTTTGGTGAGAGGGAGGACGGTAAATTGCAATAATGCATGTACTATTGGAAAGTTTAACTATTAGACAGTTTGCGTCAACAAAAGGCGGTTCGATGACATCAGCAAGAATTGAGTCCTTAATATACAAAACCACCCCCTCATTTTGGGTGTTGCAGTTCGAGGTATAGTGACAATTAAAATGTGGAAGAGATGGTGGGTTTCGGGCATTTTTAAGCCAACATTCTGACAAAACTATTATGTCAATATCAAGTTTCAAGCTAGCAATTAAAACTTCCATTTGACTCATGTTATGGTGAACACTTCGTATGTTCTGTGATAAGACAACCAAATGATTATTATGCGGCAACTTTTCTCTTACCTCTTCAACATCACAAGTACAGCTACTGGCCGGCATATAAGAGTCTATATTTTGCATTATTTCCTGATCAGTCATAGTATAGTTGAAAAACATTTACGAACTTCTCATTAGTACTGGTAAGAACGTTTATGATTAAGTGTGAATAGTCAGGTGTAGACCCATAGAGAAATAATTGTGTGTACTTAATGTAACGGTGTGTAATTTTTAGTGTAGAAACAGATGTCGTTACGCGCCATAGTCTCTCAGTGTGAATGATTTCATAAGGTGTTCTTGTGTTTGTTAGTGATAGGTGTGTGTTTGTGGTTGTGTGGTCACAATTTGAAAACGTTCTCTGTGTGTAGTGTTGTCGAGTAAATGTGTGTGTTTTAGTGTTATAACATGAAAAATAGCAACTCGTTATACAAAAAATAAAAAAGATAATACACATAACAAAAAGAGGAGTAGAATACAAAGCCATTATCTCTAGTCAGATCATTTTTTCCAACCGTGCTAAGTCCATCTCAGAGTTTACGCATACAATTTTATCGCCTTCACTTTTTCTTAGGAAAATCCTTCCATAAGAAATCCAACAGTAGGTGTACTCATTGGAACTTGCGAAGCTTCTCGCTAGGAAGTGTAGCCTTTTCATCTTAGGTGTCAAATTCTCGGAGATGAACACCGGCTTCGGTGGTCCCTGTATGTGTATATGTTCAGTATTAAATCTATTTACTTTGTGAGCACTGTTAAAGTCTCTAAGACATTTAATTACTCGTTCCTTTAGTAAAACGCTATGTAAATTACAAATAATGGGTTTTGACGTTGGAACTTTAGTATTAACTCTGAAGATGTCACACACATCAGAAGCAGATGCGCCAATATTTAATGATGTTGAGATCTTTTGAAAAATATTCAGGAGATCCTGCTTAGTTTCTGGATTGGATACAGGTATGTTACGTATTTCAATACTTGTACGTCTGGTTTGCCGGTCGATGTTTTCGATTCTATCCTCCAAGATTTGTATATATTCAGCCTTCTCGATCTGGTCTTTCTCCAGTTTAATAACCTTCTCCTTAAGTTCGGTATTCTGGTTTGACAGGTATATATAGGAATGGGTAGAAAATTAAGTTTCTTAAAGAGTATTCATAGTGAAATTCACTTACATTGCTTAGTTTTGGACAGTTAATATAATTGGTAATAAGCCAAATTCTTGAGTCATTGTGATATTGTTGATAATTATTAGGGAAATAAGCAGTTTTTTGTCATGTTGATTTATATATTTATCTCAAAACTATGTTTTGTTTTATTTTAAACTTACATCGTATAAAGTATCTTAAAAATTTAAAAAAGGTACCTACTTTAAATTAACTTAAACATTTTTGTAGCTTAAATATGTCAGATTCCACCATCGAGCGAGTTGACGACAAAAAAATTAGATAGAGAAAATTGGTAGGTGCCAACTGGCGAGCGCTCGCGAGTTTTGCGCTCGCCAGTTGACGAATAAGTATTTTTCTTGAGATATTCAGGTATTTGCGTCTGGTCGTCATCATGTCATGTTACTGAGGTGATTATGGAAGGTGTCTGATGGGTTAGGAGTTCAGGAATAATTCTTTCGAAACTGTTTAGAGCGAAATAAGTTTTATTTTAAGTTGTTCTGGTGTTTGCCTTGGATCAAATTATAATACGTATTAACTAAAAAGACTGAAAAAAATTTTTTTACAATAAAAAAAACCGACTTCACATTAATACCAAAAACTCATACATAATATAAGAATACATACAACATCACAGTTTTATATTAAAGTCGGTGCCAAGCAATGATCACCTTGAAAGTTTTAAAGAATATAAGAACAAAATGTAGTTACTTAAAATTTAGCACCGAACTCAATATAAAACTGTTGTGTGTATTGTTATATTATTTATAACATTTTGGTGTTTTTGAAGTCGATTTTTTATTGGCTAGATTTGTCTATAACGTCAATAGGCGACGGCCAGTGCAATACGGTAGAGTTCGTGGTTCCGATTTGCCCTATTTGTACGACCATAGTTACCATTACGGACTTGGGGGTGGGAACCGATAACTTGTCAAAAATTTACTTGACCGAATTACATTTCACCGAAATCGATTTACTTGTCTTTAAATGATGATGATGTCTTTAATACGACTATATGTATTGTTTGCCATATATTTAGACAACTATGTTTTTGGTACCTATTTTCAGAATAATTTTATTAGTGGCCGAAGACTCTTTTGAACTTTTTTCATTTGTTAGATGATTTATTTGACAAACTTTAACTTCACCAAAACAACATTTCACCGAATATAATTTGGTTCATAGTTGGTTGGTTCTAGGCGACGGAGGCTATAAGCCAATGTAAATTGTTGTAATTACAGAATACATGTGACTTGCTTGCTGCTTGCTTGCTTGCATGTTGCACGCTTGCGTCGGGCGAATACCCTGCACAAAGAAAAAACTTTCAGATAGACGTCGTCAGGATTGTGACCGACACAGCGAGCGGAGCAAAGTGAAGTGAGCGGGGCATCAAACTGCATGCTGTAGGCTTGCTTGCTTGCATTCCTGTATGCTCGCATGCTGCAGGCTTATATGCATGTTTACAATAATAGTAGATTAGTAAGTAGTTAAGGGCTGTAAGGAATCAATTGCAGCCCGAGATAATTAGGCGAACGAGCGCAGCGAGGGCGCCTATATTTCGAGGGTGCAATTGGTGCTTACACCCGAGCTAACTACTCTGCTTTACATCTCGATTGTGACGTAAGTAGGTCCTTATTACCCCCAAATAGGGCTTGTAGGTGACCAATAAGCGCTCTAGGGTAATAATGTAGCTTGGAAAGCCCTAGGGCGGTAAGTAATTAAAAAAACCACTTCACTATTTCAAAAAGTTCGCGTACATCTAACCATCATACTGGCAATAAATTATTAATCGATATTTATGTCGCTATTTTAAAATAATTAAATAATTTCTCTATTAAAAATACCTTTCCATTTTGTTTTAAAATTGTGACATGAAAATAAATTTCAGTTTGAAGTCTCAAATCAAAATAAATAAATTAAAATTACTTAAAAGGGTAGAAGAAGTAAGCACGAAGTTACTATTAAAATGTTGGGGATGATTTCATTGTGATGCTTTAAATAAAAATGTAAATGTAAAAAAATTTATAGGACAGCAGAAGTTGGTAAGAACATTCTACTTATTTTGAAAATTAAAATAGCACTTGTCTTGATAGTAGATTTCACTTTAATTGGAGATAATTATATAAGTATATAATTTAAAAAATAATGTTTACTACTTAAATTATTTAGAGATAATGATGCTGTTTAATTTGTGTAAATAGGAGTAAACAGAGACAGTGTCAGCTTAAACCATGCCAAATTTTATACAAGTGGTAGACATCGTTTTGTAGTAAGATCGGACTATGTTAGTTAAAGTTTAACAATTTCGCTGTAAAATTTCTAGATTAATATATTGTTCGTTAAAAATATACCTACCCGTACGTCAAAAACCAAGATCCACGGCGGCCGGTAGGTCGGCCGGGAATAGACCAGCGCGGCGCCGTCCCGCGAGGGTGCGCCCGCTCCCGCCGGCAGATGTGCGCTGCACGTGGCGAGCAGGCGAGCCGGTCACATTCACATCACAATGGAGCGCGGCTCTCGGGTGGGGGACGCTTCCTGCTCTCCTCGCTGGTGACTGTGCGGTGTCGCCCGCCATCTCGATCGCTGTTTTTAATACAATTCAGTTTTTGTTCTCGTGGAAAATGTGTTTTCCATATATGTACTGAGATTAGGTGCGCTCGAAAATTATCCTTTTTGCAAATACCGAGATTATTATTAACCTGCAGCACGACCTAGGTCGATGGCGTAGTGTGTAAGGCTGTCGCCTTCCATTCGGGAGGTAGCGGTTTGAACACCGCCACTTACCAATGTGTTTTCAAATATTGAATTCATTATGTACGTTTACTCGACGCTTTTACGGTGGAGGAAAATATCGTGAGGAATCCTGCACACACCTGTGAAGAAAGAATTTCTTTACTGGTTATGTGTGAAGTCGACTAACCCGCACTTGGCCAGCGTGGTTGACTAAGGCCTAATCGCCCTAGTTTAGGGTAGGCTCAAGCCCCTCGGTGGGGACGTATATGAGCTGTTGATGAATGACCTAGGTGGGACAGTATAATAATTTTTAACTGGCTCCGTTAGTATAATATAAAAATAACTTAGCATTTAAAATAGTGTACGATTAAAAAATAATAAACACAACCCTGTATGCGACGTCTGAAACGTTAATATATACATTTTTAATTGCGTTCAAAATAAAGCCATCAGTGGGTATGAATATCGTATAGCGGCCGTATCGGGGGCAGGCAAACGGCGTGCTCCAATTCCCGTAGTCCTGGGAACCGCTCAGCCCGGGCCCGGCCAGAACTCGGATAATAAGACAATACTTCTTTGCGAAGACCCTGTGATGTCAGGCGGTTTTTAACCGTTTATACTCACTGTTGTCTGGCTCAGGAATGTATTTTTAATCAAAAATTAAATAATATGTTCAAATGTATACGACTCTATAAAAAGATCTTTTAATCTTCCCAATATCCAAATAACCTTTTATTGCAATATCAAATAATGAAAAAGCTATAATTGCTAATAATGAAATTACCTCTTTGATAAATTTATTAATGCTCATGTTTGTGGTTGTTTTATTTATAATGAGAAACAACTTAGATCAAGTAAATTTTTATTGAATGAATCTCCATCCATCATCACAGACCACTGTGCTTTTAGGGTTCCGTAGTAAACAAGGAACCCTTATAGTTTCGCCATGTCTGTCTGTCCGCGGTTTTACTCAGAGACTATTAGTACTAGAAACCTGTAATTTGGTATGGGTATGTATAATCATGCCAAAAAAGTGGTAGAAAAAAATAATGAAGAATTTTTTTTTAGGGTAGCTTCCATACAAGTAAAGTGGGAGTAATTTTTTTTCTCGACTAACCCATCATGTGGGGTATTGTTGAATATGACTTAAAAAAATAATGTAAGGTTCAGAATACCATTTTTTGATTTAGGTATCCGTTTCTGAAATATTTGGTTTTAAAGTGCAAAGGAGGTCGCCAATCGTCCATACATTTTTGCCCATGTCTGTACATGTCTGTACACGTGAACCAAAATGTAGAGAAAAAATCGAGGATTCCGAAAAATTTATTATTTCCTTTATTTATTTAGATAAAACTACGTAAACAATAAATAAAAGTCCTCAATTGCGTTTAGTTTCGACTTCTGCAAATCCTGTAGTGTTTACGAAATATTTTATTTTTAGTTAATTTTTGCTAAAGTTTTAATGTATCGTGCACATACATATACAAAAAAAATTTAAAGTGGCACTCGAGGACTGCCGCGGTAAAGCTATTGCATAGCATTTTTTTATTAACTTATGCAATTATAATTATTTATTTATTTTATTTATGCAGTATTTTTTTTTCTTCTTTTAATTCAAGTTTTTTCTTTGATATTAATTCAAGTTACACTTTTTGAGCGTGGTGACCGATAAGAAAACATTTTTTTTCTTTTATTGAATAAATGAGAAGTTAATATTGTTAAAAATATTTTTATTATCATACAATACATGTAGGTTATTCAGGAATTTTTATCATTGAAACTATAGGTTTATGGTATGAAATAAGAAACATAAGTTTGAGACTTGATATCCTCCAAATATCTGTAAAATACCGCGTCAAAACACCGTGCCGAAGTCTGCCGAACTGAAACGACGTTAGACGATGCACGGCTTTCAACGCCACACCGCTGTGCCGCAGGCCAATTCTCTAACTTCGGTTTCTAACTAATACCATAAGAATAACTAATAATACTCGTATTATTAGTTATTCTTATGCTAATACTGTCATTTTTGAAAGGAACTTATCATCCATTATTGCTATCATGAACGCTGCCGTAAGACATAAGATCACTTAACTAGTAATGGCTATAAAATGTCTTTAAAAAATGACAGTTCTAGTTACTAACCGTAGTTAGCGAATAGGCCTGCCGGTCGGAGTGGGAGGTGTTAGGTTTTTTCGTTACTGAATTTCTTGATTCGGTCGCCGCGCTCAAAGCCCGCGATAAAAGCTATGCAATAGCTTAAAAACATATTTTAATGGGATTACAACAATCAAAAGTAAAAAATAATAATATTTTAAGGGCCCATGGCGCGAAAAATAGCAAAAAGGCCGTTGGCGTTTTTGATATTTTACGTTAACGTTCCAGTTAACTGACCGGGAAAAAATAATTTTAAATTCTTAAATTATGTGTCTACACAATCACCGTCACCATTTTTCAAATTTACATACCATTTCGTTAAAAAATAGCATCAATTTTACTTAAAATTTAGGTTACACCCACATACCGTTCGTGATTTTTAGCTTCATTAATTAACCCTATTATATTTTAGTTTAACAAATATATAGAACAAAGGTCAGCAAAACACTGACACCGTGGTATTTTTTTTAATTATCGTACATTGATTTTTATTTGAATTTTTTAACATACATTTATCGATGTTCTTACAAATACTTGGCTCGGGCGCGTCGAAATTCAGTGTGCAATCAAGACTCGAAGTGAGAGCACGTCGCTTTGAGCTAGCTCCCGGTCGCGTAATTATTTGTGTATGTATACGACGCGAAGTCCTACGGAGTAATCGGAGAAGTTGATAACTAACAATTTTGTTATTTATGGCTGCCGTACGAAAACCTTCAACCTTTTTACAAGCTTTTATTTATCTTTTGCATGTTCGGGTCTAATCTTGCGAGTTAAATTTGACTCACTTCCCGGTTTCCGATTAAGCTGAAATTTTGCATGCATATGTATAAATATATTATGATGACGACATGGAGCTGATCTGATGTTGGAGCTGAAGGGTGGCCATAGGAACTCCACGATAAAACGACATAGCCCCATCGAGTTTGAGCTCGTTTGATTCGTATTGACGAGAACTTTGATCCTATATGGTAACCAGGGTCTGATGCTGGATCTGGAAGTTTGCCATAGGAACTCCGCAATCAAACAATGCAACCCCATCGAGTTTGGGCTCGTTTGATTCGTATTGACGAGTACTTTGGACCTATGTGGTAACCAGGGTCTGATGCTGGAGCTGGAAGGTAGCCATAGGAACTCCGCAATAAAAGGACAGAACCCCATCGAGTTTGGGCTCGTTTGATTCATATTGACGAGTACTTTGGACCTATGTGGTAACCAGGGTCTGATGCTGGAGCTGGAAGGTAGCCAAAGGAACTCCGCAATAAAACGACAGAACCCCGTCGAGTTTGGGCTCGTTTGATTCGTATTAACGAGTACTTTGGTCCTATATGGTAACCAGGGTCTGATCCTGGAACTGGAAGGTGGCCATAGGAACTCCGCAATCAAACAACGCAACACCATCGAGTTTGGGCTTGTTTGATTCGTATTGACGAGTACTTTGGACTTATGTAGTAACCAGGATCTGATGCTGGAGCTGGAAGGTAGCCATAGGAACTCCGCAATAAAAGGACACAACCCCATCGAATTTGGGCTCGTTTGATTCGTATTGACGAGTACTTTGGTCTTATATGGTAACCAGGGTCTGATGCTGAAGTTGGAAGGTGGCCAAAGGAACTCCGAAATAAAACGACGCAACCCCATCGAGTTTGGGCTTGCTTGATTCGTATTGACGAGTACTTTGGACCTATGTGGTAACCAGGGTCTGATGCTGGAGCTGGAAGGTAGCCATAGGAACTCCGCAATAAAAGGACACAACCCCATCGAGTGTTCACGCTCGAGGAAGAGCGAGTGGCGGCACTGCATTCTAGTCTGTGCAGTGACAGCTTTTTTGGCGGCCGGCCGCATGTGATATGTCAGTTGAGTCGAGTCGAAATGTCATGACATGCTTAGAGGTTATAAGTTCAGGCCGGAATAAAATATAATATACAATATTCAAGCAAATAGTGGTTTGCGCGGCGCACCTAATATCGGGGTGCGAAAGCCCGCTTTGTGTTGTGCGAAATCGCGTGTGTGAGTCGTGGTGGCCTATTAGGCATTTGTAGTGCTCCGGTCTCCACCGGTGGATCCACTGCAGATCTTCAGGAGCCGCGACTTCCTTCGAGCTAGCTCAGGAAGTCCACCGGCTACGGAGGAGACGGAAGGAGACAATTGGAGCCAAGGTAAGTAATACCAGCTTTCTATGAGTTGGTAGTCAAATAAAATTCAGCAATACAAGTCGGTGAAACGCCGACGTGGTGGAGTCTACTTGGGGCACCACCATTTCTTGGTAGCAGAGCGTGGTTCTTAGATTTGAGTATTTGATTAGTATTGTACAATTAATATTGTAATCTTGTTGGTTGTCCAAACGGGCAATACATATTAATTGGTTTTGATTGCTGATTTTAAACTGACTACCAGCTCATTTGTGGACCGATCTCCTTAACTAATTGTCATTGTATATGAAAAATTGAGGTTAAATGTCTTTTGTTGTTCTAGTTAAGTTCTAGCATTTACCTATATTTAAATTTTGGTTTGTTTTTTCATATCTTTGTTTTGCCCTTGACTATTTTGTTTGTTAAGTTGTAAACTTATACTTGAATTTAATTTGTGTAAAAGATTTTGCTGCTAAATGACTTTGCTGTTGTTGTAATACACTATTTTGCTGTGTTAAGTTTTAGCATTTACATTTGATTTTGTTTTGTTTGCCTTTGAATATTGTGTTTGTTAAGTTATTGACTTAATGCTTGAATTTAATTTGTTTGAAAAATTCTGTTGTTAAATGCCTTGTTGTTCTAGTTAAGTTCTAGCATTTATACTTGATTTTGGTTTGTTTATATATTTTGTTCTGCCTTTGAAGTTCCTCCCGATCTGTTTTGTTGTCTGCGGTTGTCGGTCTGTTTGTCCGTGTATTATTATAGTGTTTATTAATTTTCGTGCAAAATGGTCCCGCCAGTCAGCCCGCTTAGTGGTGCCCGCGCGGGTGCACAAAAGATTTTGAGATGGTTTGCTAGTGCCGTCGCTTTGGTAGACCGACCAGACCGAGAACAGGCCTTGTTAATTCGGCATGAGGGAGTACCGGCTCGCTTGAAGGAATTGGAGCAGCTTTTTGTTGTTCATCAACAATATTTGCTCGACCACCCAGCCGAGGGTGCCGCTGAGTTGCGGGCAGTCGACCAATTTAATGCCGATTATGATCAGTGTTTTGAACAGGCGGATGTGATCATAAACAAGGCTCAGGCTATCCTATTCGCCCGGAGGGGTGAGTCGTGCACGCCCGGGGAGGTCAAGCCTACCCCGGCCGGCTTGCTGGGCAGACTGCCCACTTTGGACATCCCAACCTTTGATGGGAACTTGGCTGCTTGGATGGGGTTCATTAACCTCTTTGATAGCCTGGTCCACTCGAGGGAGGACCTGTTCCCTAGCCAGAAATTGGCCTATTTGCTCTCTGCCTTACGTGGAGAGGCTGGTGTACTTGTCCAGCATCTACCTGTCAACGATGACAGTTATGAGATTGCAAGGGCGTTGTTGACCGCCCGGTATCAGAATGTTCGCTTGCTAGCGGACACACATGTGGCTGCCATTTTAGGGCTGCCACGAGTATCGCGGGTCTCCTCATTGAGGAAGGAGATTTTGAACCCGCTGCTGAGCGCTATTAACGCGCTCAAACGACTTGATCTACCGGTGGACCAGTGGTCCTTTATTTTGCTCCACCTCATCCTCGATAAGCTTCCCATGGAGATGAAGGGACGCTTCGAACAAAGGTACGGGGGCAATAGTGCCTCGTACCTCCCCCCCTTCTCGGATCTCCTCAGATTTTTGGAGGATGAGTGTCGGATGACCGACCACTTGGATCTGGTTCCTATACCGGGACCGAGTACAGGCCGCTTTGAGGCGACCCGGGCAGCGCCACGGAGAGAGCGCCGCCCGTACAAGCAATATACTGCAGTGCGGCAGAACTCTCCACCCGGGGAGAGGCCGATGCCTTGCAAGTGTTGCAAGCGGGATGGCCATCGTTTGCCGGCCTGTCCCAAATTTGTTGGCCTACGCACCGAGGGGCGTAGGAATATGGCCAAACAGCGGAATTGGTGCTACCGCTGCCTGGGGGCTCATATGGCCTCGGCTTGCCCCCACCCACGAGATTGTCATTGTTGTGGAGGGGCCCATCACCCCCTTTTGTGCTTCAACAATAGAGACACTCGTGAGGTGGTGAGAGAGAGGGACTCGCGCACGGGCGGGGGCCCTCGTAGGTCACCCACATCTCCGAGGAGATCGGAGGGGCGTGCCACCCCTCCGCGGAGAGTGGAGAGGCGCCCCCCCTCCCGTGAGAAGATTGGGCGCCCCACCCCCCCTACGGGCGGGGGGGATCGACGCGCCGCTTATGAGGCGCCACCGCGGGATTGGGCCGCGGTTATTAGGGAGCCACGTCGGGAGACAATACGCTTCTCTCCCCCTCTGATGGAGAGACCCCGGTTGTCACGGGCTCCCCCAACTTTCGCCCATCATGGGCACCGCCCGGCCCCCCGATGCAGCTTTGGTCGGGGTGTGTACGTGCCGGATTGGGACCCGCTCGAGCGCCTCGAGCGCCCTATTCCTCCGCCGCGCACGCATTTTTCTTCGGACCCCCCTTCCCCCCCGTTGCGGGGAATGCGGGAGGATTTTCACTAAACCAACTGTCGGCTGCAACCCCCCCACAGGAGCAGGTGCTGTTACCAACAGCCTCCGTACAGGTGTGGGGCCCGAGGGGCACCTTTGTTTTAGTTCGCGCCCTTTTGGATACGGGAGCTCAGGGTTGCATTGCCTCCAGCTGGCTGGTCCGGCAGTTGAGTTTGAACACATCTCCATACCTTGAATCGGTACGAGGAATCGGAGACCTGCGGATCCCGGATCCGATCGGTCAGGTTTTGTTCTCCTTCTCCCCCCACTTCTCTTCAGCGCCCAAAATTGGCGCTACCGCGATTGTTTATGAGAAGGTTGTTGGTCAGCTTCCGCAACAGCACGTTTCGCGCGCTGTCGTTGATGCGACATCAGGATTGACCTTGGCTGACCCTTCCTTCCACCGAACCGATCCGATTCACTTATTGCTCGGTGCCGATGTTCTAGGCCGCGTGTATTGTGGGAAGAGGAGAGAGTTACAGAAGGGTGGGCTGGTAGCCTTATCTACATCGCTTGGGTTTGTAGTGATGGGACCAGTTAGGCATAACCCACCATCTCCATCGGTGGACAGTTACATAACTGTTAGCTCCACCTTATCGGATGTCCTTCAACGGTTTTGGGAGGTGGAAGAGCCACCTACCGTGAAGCGAGTGAACCCCTTGGACGAGGAGTGTGAGTTGTTCTACCAGAACAATACAGGTCGCCTTCACTCGGGACGGCTGATCACTCATCTGCCCTTTTTGTCAGTTCGCCCCTCACTTGGCAGCTCCCGGCCGTTGGCCGAGAAGCGACTGCTGTCCATGGAGCGTCGTATGAGTAGGAACTCCGACCTCAAACAGAAGTATGTCGACTTCATGCGAGAATATGAGCAACTGGGGCACATGTCGGTCTCGCGACTGGACTGGCGAAACGAGGAACATAATTTTCTTCCTCACCACGCGGTTTTGAAACCTTCCACCGGGAAGATACGCGTTGTTTTTGATGGGTCAGCTCCTACGTCTACCGGAGTTTCGCTGAATCAATGTCTGCATGCTGGACCGAAGTTGCACCACGAGGTGGGCGATGTATTGACCAACTTCCGTCGCCATGCCGTCGTCTTTGTGACCGATATCCGGATGATGTTTCGGCAGACTGTGATTCACCCGGACGATAGACGATATCAGCTCATATTATGGAGGGAGGATCCCAGGGATCCCATGCTGGTCTACGAGCTGAACACCAATACATACGGTTTGCGTTCGAGCCCCTTTGTGGCAATTCGCTCACTTGTGGAACTCGCTGAACGTGAACGATTACGATACCCTCGCGCATCCTTGGTTCTCAAGGAGGATGCATTTGTTGATGATATTTGTACGGGCTCCTCTAGTGTCGAGGAAGCCTTGATTTTGCGAGATGAACTAATTGCTCTTCTCGGGGCTGGTGGTTATGAACTGAGGAAGTGGATGTCCAACTCACCTCAGCTTTTGTGTGACTTGCCAGACGACCACCAGCAGGAGCCTCATATTTTTGAGAATGCCAACACTCCAGATTTACTGTCTGTTTTGGGAGTGCAATACAGACCTGTCCAGGACACGTTCACCTATCGATTGGAGCTGCCAAGCCCCAAGGTCTGGACGAAACGGTTGGTTTTGTCTACAGTAGCTCGTACCTTTGACCCAAATGGCTGGATTAGTCCCGTAGTGTTTTGGATGAAGTGCTTCCTACAGGAACTTTGGTCAGCTAAAGTGTCGTGGGATGAGCCCCTCTCGGGCCGTTTGCTGCGAGATTGGGAGTCCTTCATGTCGTCTCTCCCCGACATTAACCGTGTTAGTATCCCTAGACATATACTGCCTAAGGGACGGTTTACGGCCAGCCTTCATGGCTTTTGTGACGCGTCTGAGAGTGGATACGCAGCCGTCGTATATATCCGGACGGTCGATGATAGAGGAGCTGTTAAGCTCCACTTGCTAATTGCTAAGAGTAAGGTTGCTCCACTTCGGACTCGATTAACGATTCCGAAGTTAGAATTGTCTGGAGCTACTCTTCTGGTTCGGTTGATGAACCACGTTGTTGACACCCTGGGACGTAGTGTGGACTTTGAGTCGCTCTTTGCTTGGTCCGACAGTCAGGTTGTCCTGTGTTGGATTAAGAACTCCGTCCACTCCCTGGAAGTATTTGTGGCCAATCGGGTATCCCAAATACAGGCCTCGAAGGCCACGTTGATTTGGCGCCACGTGCCAGGTGAAATAAACCCTGCTGACTGTGCATCACGTGGCAGCGAAGCCCCTCAGCTTATTGACCACACTCTGTGGTGGGGTCCCGACTGGTTGTTACAACCGTCTTGGCCTTCCACACCAGCTGTGGTGAAGGTACCAAATCCGGGCTTGCGTGTTCACGCTGTCGAGACTATGGCGGCTCCAGAGCGGGAATTTTTATTAGATCGCTACAGTTCTCTGGACAAGTTGCTCGGCGTGACCGCTTGGATAAGAAGATTTATACGAAATTGTCGCCGGCCTCAGGACAAAGATTTGTGTCCGGTCCTCTCACCGCAGGAGCGCCAAGATGCTCTTGTGCATTGGGTGCGTATGACCCAGTCTAGAGCGTTTGAACCGGAACTTAAGATTTTCCGTACCGGGACGTCCAAACTGAAGGGACCCTTGGTGCGTTTGACTCCCTTTCTGGATGATAAAGGATTGTTGCGTGTAGGAGGCCGATTGAGGCACGCTAACTTGCCTTATAGATCACGTCATCCCCTGTTGCTCCCCAAGGACGGACCATTGGTGCGATTGTTGATCATTGATCGCCATGTGAAGAATGCTCATGCCGGATGTAATGCATTGACCGCGTTCCTCCAACGGGAGTTTTGGATTTTGTCAGCGCGAAGAATAATCCGATCTGTTATCTTTCGATGTCTGCCCTGCTATCGTTTACGCCCCGAGACGATGCAGCCCCAAATGGGTGATTTGCCTGCTGATCGTGTGAATGAATCGATGACCTTCTTAGGAGTTGGAACTGATTTTGCGGGACCATTCACTATAAAAACGTCGCGACTCCGTAATGCTAAGACTGAAAAGGCTTACTTGTGTGTGTTTGTTTGTTTGGCCACTAAAGCCGTTCATTTGGAGGTGGTGAGTGCGCTCACCATGGACGCTTTCTTAGCAGCGTTAGGCAGATTTGTCTCCCGCCGGGGACTGCCTTCTCTAATTCGGTCCGATTGTGGGACGAACTTCAAGGGCACTGATAGACATATAAGAGAAGTTTGTGAATTTTTAGATAAAAATAATATTGAGATCGGATCCACACTCTCCCGTAGGGGGGTAACATGGCGATACTCCCCGCCGTCTTGCCCTCACTGGGGAGGGATTTTTGAATCTGTTGTAAAGGCCGCCAAGACTCACCTTCGCCGCGTTATTGGGGAGACTATTCTCACGTTTGAGGAACTCGCGACGGTGTTTCATAAGATTGAGGCGGTTCTCAACTCGCGTCCGTTATGTCCGTTGTCTACCGACGCGAACGATTTGCAGGCCCTCACGCCGGGCCATTTCTTGATAGGCAGACCACTTAACGCCCTGCCCGAGTATCCTTATAGAGATATCAATCCCGGACGCCTTTCGCGGTTTGAGTTGCTCCAGCAGCTTACCCAGAGCTTCTGGCGCCGCTGGCACCTTGAATATTTACACATTTTGCAACAGCGCGTTAAGTGGTCAGATAAGACAAACCCACCGAGGGTTGGAGACCTCGTGTTAGTGAAGGACCCAAACCTGCCACCCTTACGTTGGCGTCGCGGACGCATTGTCCAACTTACTCTAGGGTCTGATGGTGTGCCCAGGTTTGCCGAGGTCCTAGTTGGGGATTCTGTTTTGAAGCGCGCGGTCGCTACTCTTTCTCGCCTCCCCTTAGACTGATTTGGCGGACAGTCCGGGACTGTCCGGAGCGGGGGGATGTTCACGCTCGAGGAAGAGCGAGTGGCGGCACTGCATTCTAGTCTGTGCAGTGACAGCTTTTTTGGCGGCCGGCCGCATGTGATATGTCAGTTGAGTCGAGTCGAAATGTCATGACATGCTTAGAGGTTATAAGTTCAGGCCGGAATAAAATATAATATACAATATTCAAGCAAATAGTGGTTTGCGCGGCGCACCTAATATCGGGGTGCGAAAGCCCGCTTTGTGTTGTGCGAAATCGCGTGTGTGAGTCGTGGTGGCCTATTAGGCATTTGTAGTGCTCCGGTCTCCACCGGTGGATCCACTGCAGATCTTCAGGAGCCGCGACTTCCTTCGAGCTAGCTCAGGAAGTCCACCGGCTACGGAGGAGACGGAAGGAGACAATTGGAGCCAAGGTAAGTAATACCAGCTTTCTATGAGTTGGTAGTCAAATAAAATTCAGCAATACAAGTCGGTGAAACGCCGACGTGGTGGAGTCTACTTGGGGCACCACCATCGAGTTTGGGCTCGTTTGATTCGTACTGACGAGTACTTTGGTCCTATATGGTAACCAGGGTCTGATGCTGAAGTTGGAAGGTGGCCAGAGGAACTCCGCTATAAAACGACACAACCCCATCGAGTTTGGGCTCGTTTGATTCGTATTGACGAGTACTTTGATCTTATATGGTAACCATGGTATGATGCTGGTACTGGAAGGTGGCCATAGGAACTCCGCAATAAAACGACACAAGCCCATCGAGTTTTGGGCTCGTTTGTTTCGTTATGACGAGTACTTTGGTCGAGTTTCGTAATGGCGGCCATGCGGTTACAAAATAATAAAATATAAAATAATAGTAAAAAGATTTAAAAAAAACGGCTCCCCACACTAGGATTTTATTTTAAAGCCCTAATAAGACGAAAATAAATTTTAATTTATTACATGATACGTATTATATATTAATAATACTACTTTTTTCCCATACAAACTAAAAAATATACTTTTTTCCCATACAAACTAAAAAAACAAGGCTCTCATTCTCTGCCTTTAGGGCTCGTGGGTCTTCAGTAATTGTTTGCTCCTGTTTTTTTGCCTCGATGAGCGCACGCTTGGCATTTGCAAGCCCGACGTACTGGCCGGTAGTCGGAGGACGCCCACGGCCGCGTCTACTCCCGTCACCAGGCACCGGCGGCTGCTCATCGACTCTCTCCTTTTCTAGCGTGTCTGAGTCAGAGCTATCAGACCCACGCTTCCGTCTCTTTTGTTTTTTACGCGGCTTAGAGCTGCGCAAAACGCCGCTTTCCACTGAAGCGGCCACCGAGATGACCGATTCAGACGACGAGATCGAGAGGGACTCCTCAACTGATCTCTTTGTTCCCTTGGGATGTTCGGGACGGCCAGTTTGGGAATTCCCATAAGGAATCACCATCACGACAGGCTCCTTTTCCGATGTCGCACTCTTATCGTAGGTGTTATTGCGAGTGACCCTTGTGCTATCGGTGCGCGATTCGCTGCGCGTTCCGCTGCGCGATCTGCTTCGGGTCGTCATTCCGCCTATATTGATGGCATCGCTGTCCTCACCTCCACCAGTCTGTGCCTTCTGCACCAACCTCTTACTCCGTCTTTGTCCGGAAGCATTCTTACACTCCGGCGGCTCGGGAACCACCGCCGAAGGTTTACCTTCTCCCACTATCGCCTCGGTCGCATTACCGCCAACCGGCCCGGATACCAGCGGCGGCCCGCTCTTAACGGGTTCGTATGAAGAAGAAGTAGCGGAACTCGGGTGAGCCAGCCCCAGATACGTCTGGCTGCCCGCAGCCGCCTCGCGCGGGCAGCCAGACGCCTGATACCCCCTGGGGACGTTTTGTTTTTTCTCCAAGTTCCATAATAATAAGGCATATTGGGATGCACTCCCCTGCCCGCTTGGGACTGGTTTCCCACCAGCCACTCACCCCCTCGGCACGGACGACACCACCTTGGGGTTGGGGTAATTTTTGATGTGGTTTTCTTCCACGCAGCCCGACGCTCAGTGCGACGGACCCCCGGCCCCGCTCAGTGCGGGGTAACGGGTTGCCCGACGAGGTCCTGTCATACAGGAATCCCCGCCGCGCCAACGAGCCGTAGCTCCTAGGGCGCAAAGCACCGTGACGATATGTTAATCACCACTCCCGCCGCAAAGCGGCCATAGGTGGCCACAAAATGTAGCCTGCCAGGTGACACCTAGCCACTCCACGACCCGCAGGCGGGTCCTATAGCGAAAGTCTCACCTTTTCTTATGACAAGAAGAGGGAACTTCGCCCTTCGCCGCAAAAGCAGAAGACCACTCGAGGTGGCCCGCCGGGTTGGACCCGGCCACACCACGCCCCCCTCCACGAGGGCAGCTGTCAGATTCTTAGCCCGCGGCAGACTTCTGCCGGGTTGCCCAGGGTGCACCACGAGGAGGTAATCTGACCATCGCACCCCAAGTGCCGACAGCCCTATGTAAGCGTAGGAGGAATACTACGCTCACGTCTGTCACGTGTCATTTTGTGTTTAAATTTCTTTTGTGTTAAGCGCTGATTATGGTTGTCACTTGAAAGTTTTTGCTTTCAGTTTAAGATCAAATAACTCTGAAAGTATTGGGGTCCCAGGTCTCAGACAAGCACCGAAGGTCCATTTAGTATCTAACTTTTATGCGCCTTAAATGCTATTGGGGAGTTCAGTTACTCCTAGAGTTGCCAGGTCCCATTCACAGCTATCCGGGACATTAAAATTTTTAATGCGGGACTTGACGAAAAAATGCGGGACCTGACTACAAATGTGCAGAAACGAGAAAAAGAAGGAAATATAAATTAAATCAGTTTTATTTAACGTTAAATTAAAAAAAATAACTTTCTGCTATTATAAAATGATAATTATAACACCACGTAGGAATATTAATCAGTAAATAAAGCACTTTTCTCGATCAACTGAGGAAAATCACGATTAGTTTTTATATTTGAAAGAGTACCTACTTATTTTGTGATTTATGAAAGAGTATTTATTATCTGATAAATTATTGTCTAACCGGGCTGGCTTTACCATAAAGCGGGACAAATTAGCGTCCCGTACAGATGTGTTGCGGGACGCATTATTTGAGCCCTGGAAAAGGGACGTCACGCCTAAGGCGGGACGGTTGGCAACTCTAGTTACACCCGGTATAAAGCATATTATTATGTAATCTGTGGTTATAGGGTCTAAGACGGCGCATTTTCTTACAAATAAAAAAGGATTTTTAATCGTTTCCAAATAACCAAAAAAAAATTAGGGTTGTTATATCGTTCAGCGTATTATAGAGAATTTATTTCCATATAGTATACCTCGGTACATCGATTGTGCAGATTTTGGCGACCCCACCTCTATCTGCTAAACGATTATATATGGACACGTGAAAAAAATTACAACAGTAGTATACAACGTATAACGTATAAGGAAGTTTAAAGGAAAACTATTAGAGTTGAGTACTAAGTACAAACTAAAAAGTTATAGACGACCAACTTATAAAATGTACTCGGAAAAGTAAAATTTCATTGAAAATTAGTACTTAATATAAATTTACGAACCACGTGAAATTAAGGAAATATAAATTCATTGTAGCTTTAATTATAATGCCTAATTTAATAGCAACGTGTTGTGAGGTGTAAGTGTGAACTCAAAGTTGGCATTTGCAACTACGGAACCCCACACTGCGCGTGGCCCGACACGCACTTGGCCGGTTTTTACATTGTTTCATCTTGTTCTTACAAACTATTTCACAAAGGAATAATGTCCGTACAGCCAACAATCATATCATACAGTGGTTAAGCCTGTACCAAAAACACATTATAAAGGTATTTGAGTATTTTAGTAAATCAAGTTTGGGGAGTTTTTACTGATTCGTGAACGTCCTCATTAGACATTCGTGAAAGTCCTGGAAACAAATATTGACATTAATATGACAATAATTACAAAATGAAAATCTCAAAAAAATAAATGTCGGGAATCGGCCAAAACAGCGCACGACCGACGACAATAAATGTGCTTATCAATTAATAAAAAAAAATCTTCTTATTCTTCTTCTTTCTTCTTCTTCTTATATATAAAAATGAAACGCTGTGTGTTAGTCTCGCAAAAACTCTGAAACGGTTCGACAGATTCTTACGAAATTTTCTGTGTGTGTTTGAATTGGTTCAAGGAAGGTTTATACGTACAATTGCATCCGGTAGGTGGCACTGTAATCGGGCAGGACAACGTCTGCCAGGCCCGTATTTTATAAATTATTTTTAGTAAACTTTAAAAACAGTTTAAGAAAGACATTATAGTTAAGTGGAGTTCGATTTGGAGGCCTGGGAATTAGATCAATTTCAGTCGTGGCTCGCCCCGCATTTCTGTCCTCCGTACATAGCATACAAATTTTAATATATACATTTTGGCGCCAGTTTGCAATAATTCTCTAGACGTAAAGATATATAACATGAACGAGGCCAGGAGTGCGTGGAGTGCAGCTTGCCCAGAATCAGATGCTCCAAAACAAACCTCTTTGCAGCCATAATGGGATGGGATGCATTGTGAGCTACTGCGGAAACAACTGTTAGAACATTGCAATAGTCCGCAAATCGTGCCCACCTTTTAGCCTTTGCAGAATGAAAATCGGAACCTATGGCTCCAGGTTGTTCCATCACACAACACAGGTACAGTAATGGACCGCAATTCTTTTAGGCTTGCAGTATCACTGCGCCTGGCATCGGCAGCAACAAATCGGCCTAATCGTTTCACCATCAGATGAGTGGTAAACCGTGAGTTTTGTTCTTGTGGAATAATAGAAAAAGTACATTGAATAATGCCCTTAAGGTATTTGTAATACGATAAGTGTATACGGATGGAGTTCCGGGCAGTAGGCGGTGTCAACTTCAAGGAGGAACAATTTTTTTAAGGAATTATTTTTATTGTACACGAATAATAGAAAATACCGTTAACCGAAAAACGGGCTGTTTAAAGATGGACTAGATTTTTTTTTCAGCCAAACCCTGGCTGATGTCTGTAAACATTGACTTATGAGATATTTTTTGTCTTTACTATGCCTTTTTCAGTAGACAAGTCTGTTCATTTCTGAACGTACTCCATTATAATTATAGGAATCAGAGCGCGTTTCCGGGAAATAGTCCCAACACCCACTGAAGCCTGTCGGGGGACTACGGGGAGAGATTCTGAGAAACAGGCTGATGCTATTGCTTTCTAACAAAATATATGTATTTTGTAGGCAAATTCGTGGCTGTCAACGATATTTTTAATGTTGCAAAGCCATAATATTAAAACCGTACGTACGGTACGTGCATACGTACCGTATGTACAGTCTTTTATTAAGGTTGGTAAACCTTATTGTCTTAAAATTTTCCATTTTTTTGTAATTATAACCCGGATGCTATTTGAAAGCTCTTATACTTTTAATTTGTTTCTTTCAATACACACTTAAGTTCAACACTGAAATTTTCTTTATTTTAATTTTTTTTTACAATAGAAGTCAAATGCGCCGGTCGTGTTAGTCTCCATGATGAAATTCGTGAAGGTCGCCCGTGCACCGCTGTAAACAACAAAAATATTGATGCTGTGCGCCATATGATGAAAACAGACAGGTATGTGACCTACCATGAGATCCGGATATCTATGAATATAGGCATTAGTCAAATACAGTCAATCCTACCTACACAAAAATTTCAGTATGAGAAAGCTATCTTTTCGATGGATCCCACACAATTTGACCAATGCTCAAAAAACGGTCCGCATCACTTGGTGCCATGCTACGCTTGCTAGATACAATGATGGGGCTTCAAATTTGATGTGGGGCATATTAACAGGTGACGAAATATGGATTTATAGCTACGATCCCAAAACAAAGTAGCAATCGAGCGTATGGGTCTTTAGATGATGAGCCGAAACCAACCAAAGTGGCACGCGTGAAAATTGCCTCGAAGCAGATGATTATTTTTCTTTTTTTAATAAAACTGGACATGTGGCTACTGTTACTTTAGAAAATCGCGTATCGTGAATAGTGACTGGTACATGACCATTTCTTTACTGGAAATTATTGATAAACTCCGTGAAAATAACGCTAAACGCCGTATCATCTTGCACCACGACAATGTAAGTTCCCATACGGCCAGACAGACAAATGAGTTTTTTAAGGCAAAACGTACAACTTATGAGTCATCCTGCATACAGTCCTGACCTGGCACTGTGTGACTTTTATCTGTTCCCAAAAATTTAAGAACCAACGCGCGACCAACAATTTACATCACCAGAAGAGGCTGTCGAAGAGTATGAAAAACATGTATTTGACGTCTCCACGGAGGACGGGCACAAATGTTTTCAAATTTGGTTCAATCGTATGAAAAAGTGCAAAGGGAGAATATTTTGAGAAATAATAAATCCATTTTTGACCATTAATGGTATTTTTTTTATTGAATCCGGAAACTTTTAGTGAGCCCTACGTAAAATATATGAATTATTATAAACTAGCTGTGCTAGACTTTGTTCGCGTGGATGTGCGAAAAAACAATATCGTGATGTTATAAAAGCCTAATCGATAAATGGACTATCCAATACAAAAAGATTTTTTCAATTCGAACTAGTAGTCGAGCGTCGGTGGCGCTGTGGATTTCAATTGGGAGGTACGGGTTCGAGACCGCCATGTACAGTAAGCTCCTTGTCAAGCTATACTGTTTAACCTTTATACCGTTCTTATGTCGCTCGTAATAGTGGCGGTTTTCGTAGTGTAAATGTATAGCTTGAATGGGAGCTTACTGTACCACTGTGTTTTTCGTTTCGAATTTCATATGTACATTTGTCTGACGCTCCTACGGTGAAGGAAAACATCGTGAGGCAACCTGCATACATCTGCGAAGAAATTCAAAGGTGTATGTGAAGTCGACCAATCCGCATTGGGCCAGCGTGGTTGACTAAGGCCTATCACCCTAACATAGGGTAGGCTCGAGCCCCTCGGTCGGGACGTATATGAGCTGTCATGATGATGACACCCACAGATTGCAAGAAAGCGTAAGGAAAGATGTTACACATCAACAAGTTGAAAATTATTTAAAAAACCTTTTTTAAATACAAGCTTTTAGTACTCGTCAATACGAATCAAACGAGCCCAAACTCGATGGGGTTGTGTCATTTTATTGCGGAGTTCCTGTGGCCACCTTCAAGCTCCAGCATCAGATCAGCTCCATGTCATCATAATATTGCATTGTCACGCGACATACATGTGCATGAAAAATTTCAGCTCAACCGGAAACCGGGAAGTGGGTCAAATTTAATTTGCAAAATTTCATTACAGGCACCGGACAGGTGAAAGTAAATAAAAACTTGTAAAATAATTACCTGCGGCAGAGGGCCCATGGGGACGGCACCTAGAACGCTGGCAATGTTACCTTATTGGATTGCCAAACTTATCCGTTGACAGAGTTGACTGCCAGGTGGCTTCTCAAACTCAAAAATCTTTATTTAATATAGAACTTCACAGGCACTTATTGACGTCAAACAAATTACAAGAATCAAATTACCAACAAATTAATAAAAAATGTAAGAAACTAAGATAAGCAATGAATTTAAATCTTGCATGTACTCGTACATACACCCCATTCATAATTAAGATGCAAATACAAGTTAAATGAAAATAAAAATTGACTCTACACCTGTTCGGAAATTGGGAGGGCCCTTTCAAAAAGAACAGGCAGGAAACTCGGAAGGTCTATTTTTTTTGTTTCCTCTTTATGCGGATTCCTATAAGGAAAATAGAAGATAGATTCTTATTAGAAGGAAATTGCTTCTGTCAGTAGTGCCACAGATTAGATAATAATTCTTTCACTATTATTTTGCCTCCGGTCCCCACGGACCCATTGTTTCTACCGAAAACGGGACAAATATGTAATTTGGACCTGTATTACAATATTTGTGCCGTTTATGGTCCTCTGCACAGATCGCAGCAGCTCCTTGCGAGGAAGCCAAGGTGTCTAGATATTGCGTCCCAGACAAGTGACCATTTCGACTCCCAAGGACCGACAGACATACCAGCGGTGGCAGAAGCGTCCCTTAAATTTTGCGGGATGATAAAAAGTAGTCCTGTATATAGTTATAATCTGACTTGATGTAGGTACACACGGCAACACGCCAGATTTTACATATTGACCTTGAGATCGCTCTTATGTCGCTCTTACTAGTGAGACTCGCGAGACAAGCTTGACGTGTTTCTGACAGTACTATTTAGAGCTTACAGGAATTAACAAAAATACAAAAATATTTTTTTCTTTCTTATTATTATCACACTTTACTTTTAGATAGCCAGTACTGAATACTGATAGCCTATTTATAAGGCAGAATTTGCTTTGTCCCACGTTGATATAAAAAAGTTTTTTTATCCCTTAGGATCTTCAGATCCACTTAGTCTAATGTTTCTCACTGCTAGGCGCTCAGTGAATTCGGGGCTTATCTCTGCAATTGAGTATCCTATTTAGTAAAAAATATATATTTACAATATTCGTAATTAATAAGAACAAACATCTAAAACAGAGGATGGAATGGCGTTTTATTACTAGGAGGCCACCCTTCGTAAAAGAAACGTTGAAAAACTTCTCAATAAACTTGATCGACTTATAAATAACTGCATTCGATTCGTTTTAAATCTTTTTTCTCGTAAATTTTTTGAAGTGAGAACTTCTTTAGCGGCGTTGTACACTTTTTTTGTAATGGGTAAAAAATGATAAACTCGCGTCAGGATCACGTGACACTGATCGAAAATGCGTAAGACCAATTAAAATTGAAATGGCCGCAAGAACTGTCGAGGTGCGGTGAGGGGTCCACGTAAGCCGGCCGAGAAAAATAGCGGCTGGCAAAAGTACTGGAAGTCACATGTCAATTGAGACAGTTTTAATCAATTTATTTAGTTTGTTAGGAAAAATCGAAATTTGTGCTTTTATTTGATTTTGTTGTAAATATTAATTAGGTAAGTTAGTATAAATTAAATATTATTTATTTGTTATAAAATTACGTTTTTAAGTAGTATATTAATGTCTGTTTTGATCATATTTTTAATTTAATTGTAAATATTTTGATTCATTATTACTAGTTATATAATTATGTACGCACAACGTTACAACAGGAAGTTGATTTTTCTGAGGGATAAACTTTTTAATGTAATATAAATTGTCATGTTTGTGTACGATAGCGCAATAAATAAATATTGTATTCTACCACATAAAAGATAGTACTTTTATTCTGATAATTAAAGCAATTCGTGCAAAATTATTCCATAACCAAAACCATTCCAAAATATCCAAAACGCACAACGTTAATACTTAAGTTTTCACTTCTGCCGGCACTCCCGGAGTGCAACCCGTAATTTTTTTTTTCATTCTTCATTCTTTGTGCAGTCGATACTTTTGTGGAATACTCTTCCTCCCGCAATTAGAATGGCCTCCAGCTTGTATGCATTCAAGAGGAGGCTACGGAGGCTGCTATCAGAAGACCACCGATAATGTGAATCTTGAAAAGTACCTTCCCTTTTATTTTTTATCTCTATAATATAATCACCAGCAATTTTTGTATTTAGCAACAGATCTATAAACAGGGTGTAAAAGACGTATACCGAAGCCCGCGTCTACGTCCGCGGTCTATTCAGACCATTAAATAAAGCAATATAACGAAAAATCAATGATGTGAAACGAAATTAATTTTTAGGCTTAAAAAAAAAACAACGACTAAATACTACGCAATGTAACGCGTGCCCGTGCCTGGCTTACGCGTCCGGATATCGCATCGGTGGTGTTAGTGAGACAGTGTGAGTGTGTGTAAAGCAAGACGAGTTTCCCGCGCAAGAGATTCCTTTTCAGTCATAAATTTTGTTAAGAAATACTTATTTTTTCGTAGATGTTTCTTTGGACGAAAATTATCAAAATACATTTCGAACAGTTTCATATAAAAATCTCGAAAAAAAATTGTAACTTTAACCTTGAATATCTCGACAACTATTAGTTTCACAACCATGGTCTAGAAGACAAAAACGATAGTGATAATGGGAGCAATACGTGGGCTTCGGCTTCGGTACCGGTCTTTTTACACCATGTATTATATACAGGCTCATTTTGAATGAACCAATAACCTCCCAGGGGCTGATTCTAGTGCTCAGATGCAACAATTTTTTGTATGGGACCAAGGTTAGCTGATTGAGACTTTAGTATGGGAAAGTGGATTTTTTTTTGCGATTTCGATGTTGGTCCCATACAAAAAGTTGTTGCATCTGAGCACTAGAATCAGCCCCTGGGAGATTGTTAGTTCATTCAAAATGACCCTGTATACACGGTTATTTTTTTCATCACTCTGGAAAATTTAAGGGACGCTTCACGACAGGGCATTAGAATGATTTAAATACGAAATAACTCACTTACCTTATTTTATATTATTTTTCTAAAAAAAAAACAAAAAATGCTGCACTATTTGAGAGCAGCATTATTAGAGATTTTTTATTTTTTTATATATTTTTTTTTTCTTTTTATTTTTTTTTATTTTTTATATAATAATGGATGTGTCCTGAAGCGTCCCTAAAATTTTCCAGGGTGATAAAAAAGTGTGTACATATATTTTGTATATTTTAATATTTTATACTAATTACTATTTATTTATATATATTAATATATTTATTAAATGTTAATATACTTTTAAATTGATTTACGTCTTCTTTATCCGCCTTATTACAAAACATGGACTAAAGTTAGTCCTGGTTGAAACTAGGACTAAGTTGACGCTATCTCTATCTATATACATATATTGACACAAGTAGCGCAATACTTTTAAACCAAGACTAACTTTAGACTAGGTTTAAACCAAGTTTTGTAATAAGACCGTATAAATTTTTTATTGTTCTTAATAATGTGGTTTGTTTTTAACATCTACATACCTAGGATTCTCTGAATCACCCTAAGGTTGACTGACACAGAATGCCCATGACATTAAGTCCGCCTTTGTACACAGTTAGTACATAAAGAATATATAAAAAAATATAGATTGATAAAATTATAATTTTAATAAATTAAACTATCCGATAAGAATATTGTACAGTGATGGACATAAAGAATAATAATTAAGAAAGTATAAGATAGTTTTTTTTCTGATACTTATAGCTACTTAATTTTCAATAAATTAATCTTGAATTGTAGTACGTTTTATCTCTTTTTGACACTACTCTTGCTTGCTGCCCGTTCATTGTGATTCAAAGCAGTGCGCGATAACAGACGCTTTCGCTGAAAATGGTCTTATGATCTTCACAAGTGAGTTCATATTTGAACCGAGTAATCGATTAAGTTGCTTGATTAAGAGGCAATGAGCTGGGTATTCTTGTTAATATGATTAACGAAGTACGAAGTAGGATAGAAAGATAGAAATGAAATATTAAAAGATTAAACTTTCCAGGTATTCCACTTGGATCCCCTATTTCAATACCCCAGGGGATCGAAAAACACTTGCTATTCCACATCGATCCCCTAATCAAGGGTATCGAAGAGGAATAATATTATTGCTTCCACATGAATCCCCTGTTAGTAAAATTAATAACATAAAGGCCCTTTTATCATGATGACACATTATTCAAACACAACTCTCTCTCTCTCCCTGGGAGTATTAAGAAAGCTCGAACGCTGGATTCATGTAAGAATCAAGTCCGTAATCATTGCCTGACCTTATTTCTTGCTTTGTTCCCACTAGTACCCCCGAATAGGACCACCGGCGGACCTAGCGAGAAATTTAGTTCTCTTTAGTACCACAATTAATCTTAGTGCTACCAGTGAGACTGTGTGAACCCAATAGTACTCGTACTACCGACAGATGGTACTTGCACTTTAATAAAGAAAATATACATATTATTCAAAATCAAAATTAACTTTATTTAAATATGGCTTCTATCTATCTGGAGTTCGAGGGGATACTAGGGGCGACGGAGGGGCGTCCCCCAGCGGGCCACTGCGACCTGTACAGATCTATTGTGGCCAACCCCTCTATTTTAAAGGTCTCCAAATAGGCCCGCGGCGTTGAAAAAGCCAATAACCTTCTTTGGAGATAGAGCCTTCGCATCATGTGGTGGCAGACTAGGTCCACCCAGAGCTTGGCTCCTTGTGTGAATGAGATCATGACATTCACAAAGAATGTGAAATGGTGTCTCTTCATCCTCACCACAAAATCTGCACGTGGGAACATTAGTCAGGTCCGTTCTATGCAGATGTTTGTTGAGTTTGCAGTGACCAGTTAGGGCTCTAGTGAGCGCCCTTAATTGGCCCCTGCTTAGTTGGAGGTTTTGTATTGCGACTCCGGGTGAAAATTCCCTAATGAGCAATTTCGAGTGCAGTAGTCCAGGGGAATGGGCCCACTGGAGTCGGGCTTGTGTTTGTACCCAATCTCTGAGGACTCTCTTTTTAATCCCCCTCGAAATGCCACAAGCTGGTTCTGGTCCTATGAGAGCGCTCTCGGAACCAGCCCTCGCCAGTTCGTCGGCAATTTCATTGCCTCGGATATTGGAGTGGCCTGGAACCCAGCCAATCATTACCGAGTTCCTGGTCCCCCTTGAATTAATTCAAGGCCTTCGTGCACTCTAAGGTGATTTTGGACTTGAATTCTACAGCATCAAGAGCTTTTAGAGCAGCTTGGCTGTCCGACAGGATGAGGATGTTCTTACCCTCATTCGACATGTTTGCGTGAACGCAGTCGATAATGGCATACATTTCTGCCTGGAATACGGTGGCATATGCGCCCAGGCACGTGGTTCTCTTGGATTTCGCACTACCTCCGAAGACACCTGCACCTGACTGGCCCTCTTTTCTAGAGCCATCAGTTTACCATATCTGGTTAGCTTTCCTAAAGGGCTCAGGGACTTGTTTGTCCCATTCATCCCTATTAGGAATCATGACCTTGTAGTTCTTCTTGAACTCCAAAGTTTCAATCATGGCATCGGCTGGCATTGCCATGACAGGATTAACCATTAGGCTGCCCTGTAGCTTCCTCATGGTTTGGGATTTCCATCTCGATTTGCCTCCCTCCACAGCTCGGAGCATTGTCATCCTAGCCTCCCCCTGTATGAACAGGTGGAGTGGTGGGAGGTTCAGGATAGCCTCCATTGCAAGGATGGGAGAAGATGAGATAGCCCCCGTAATCATCAAGCAGGCACATCTTTGCAGGCTTTCCAGGGCCCTTATGGTGGTCCCTACTGCAGTCTGCTTAAACCAAGCTATACACCCGTAGCTAACCATAGGTCTTACCACAGCGGTGTATAGCCAGAGAAGGTGACTAGGTTTCAGTCCCCACCTGGAGCCTGGTTAGCCTACGGCAGATACCTAGCGCTGCTTTGGCCTTCTTGATAATGTTGCCTATATGTATACCCCTGTTAAGTCTTTGATCCAGGTGGATCCCAAGGTATTTGGCATTCTGAGAGAATTCAATAGTTCTTCCAAACAGTTTAGGAGGCTTGAGGCCGTCTAAATTCCTCCTCCTAGTGAAAGGAACTATTATGGTTTTGCTGGCGTTTACAGACAGCCCCACCTGGCAGCACCATTGTTCGATCTTATTAAGAGCGAGTTGCATAACCTGATATAGTTGAAGGACATTTTCCAACTATGTGGACCACCAGGTCATCTGCGCATCCTTGAGTGGGAAGGTACGCATTGATCAAATTCTGGATAAGGCAGTCAACGACGAGACACCACAGCAGTGGAGAGAGCACCCCACCCTGGGGACACCCTCTAGTCACCCTGGCGGTTAATGTGCAGTCCAACAGCGTGGTTTTCACTGTTCGCGTTGTGAGCATTGCCTCTATCCAAGAGATTATTAATTGATCGATGCCGCGGTTTTGCAGACATCGTACAATAACTCCTGTTGGGGTGTTATCGAAGGCACCCTCAACATCCAGAAAGGCACACAAGGCTATTTCTTAAATATGGCTTAAGAGAAAGCTCTTATAATTGTCAATTTTTTTTAAGTCATTGGCGTCGTATTTTTGAAATATGATAATTTGATAGGTATTATTTAAGTACAAAAATCTTAGCAACCGATCCCCACAGTAGTCCATCCATACAACATAACACTGTGAAAATAACTAAAGAAAATCAAGCCATTTCAACATCGGATTGTCTTATTTTTTACAGCATAAAAACAGTACAATAGCCGAATTGGTTAAGGAATCAGGACGGTTTCCTGGAAAAGCGGATTCAAATCCCGCCCGAGACGAAATTAGTTTTTCCACAGTTTTTAACAAAATTAAGCATTAATAAAATGCAATACCACAGTTGAAAAATAAAATAATATGATGATATTTATGATTTTTCGAGAGCACTAAACATAACTATTTTTTCCTATTAGCTTCTTACGGAGACTATAATTGTCACCCTACAAAATTAGCTCATAGGAAAAATAACAAAATCCATTTTCATCCATCCATCCATTTTAATTTTAAAATTATCGCTGTTGTCACTGGCAGACATATTTCGTATGAGTGATTTATAATAATGATATTATAATAATATGTTATCAGCAGCTGAATTAATAAATTAATTGCATTTATTTGAAATGAATATCTAATGTCGCAACAATGTCACTGACATAATTCATATATGCCGGAATGAATCATATAAATAGACCTTTATGTGTAAAAAGGTTGTCATTGCCGTAGGGGATCCTAAAGTAATAGCAAGTGCATTAGAATCCCCTGGGGGATTGTAGTGGAATAGCAAGTTCTTTTCGATCCCCTGGGGGATTGAAATTGGGGATCCAAGTGGAATACCCGAAACTTTCATCTGATTTATTTATTTCATATCCAACGCTTGTTCCTCAACCAGCCTTAAGCTAGTGTGGTGAAAGCTAGACGGCGCAAGCCTTATATTGTTGTGAAGGTAGGTAATAAAAGTTTGAAATTAAATATATATTTAACCGACTTCGAAAAAGGAGGAGGTTCTATGTTAAACTGGATCTATTTTTGGAACCGATTTGTTGGTCGTTGGCTGATTTTGTTTGGCTGATATATAAAAGAGTATAACTACTCCCGTGGTGGTTTCATTGTCACCCATGATCTGATGATGGATCCCATGAAAATCGAGGGAAATTCTTAAAATTCATAGGCACGTCCAACGTAATGATGAAGATATTCATGTATTTGCATCTAATTGTCATCATATTATGATACTGAGTTGATGATGAAAGGTTTAGAGCGAAAGACATTTTATTTTAAGTTATTCTGGTGTTTGCCATGGCTCAATTTCTAATACGCATCTATTAAATTTACTAACAAGATAGAAATATTTTTTTCATACCACCTGCTCGACAATGCTCAATTATAACCCCCTTAACTTCAACGTAAAGCAAGACATTATCTCCCAAGGAATATAATGTTGTATGAAACTCCCGAGGGATTAAAGTGTTTTAAATTTGGAATATAAAATTCGTATGAAAAAGATGCTAGTTTAGGAAGGCAAAAGTTCTACGCCCAAACAACAGTGGCGTGCACTACGTGCATCTACTAGAGACAAATAGACATTCTACCCTGAGCCTGTGTAAATAATGTTTTTATAAAATCTAACTACATAATTTCTTTACCAAAATTATAAAATATTTACCTACATAATAGTGCTAGCTAAAATAAACAATAATACTAAACGTTATTTTTTATTGATAAAATACTTTTTATGCTAAAAGCGCCATCTATTGACAGCCACCATAAATTATTATCGTTACAAACGAATAAAAAGCAAAGTAAAGCAAGAACACTAACGAACTAAAAGATGATCTAATCTGTGCTAAAAGCTTCATTTGGAAAAAAATACGCGGCATATTTAAAAATAAACAATGTTTCTACAATTTGTTCCATAATGTACACCAACAGAACTGTATTCCGTTGTATATTGTTTTCAAAAAAAAAAAAAAAAAAAACCGCCATTACGACTACATCTAGCTCCGTATGGAAAAAGGCGGGAACCTTCGTAAAGAAAAGGCGCACTTTTTTAAAAATTGTTTTGCTTTGCGATTTAATTGTATATATTTTGTATAAAAGTGTATTTAAGTATAAATATAATAGATTAAAAACAAGTTATATATGTAAATAAGAAATGGGGAAGAGGAAAAAACCGAAATTAGATGGCGACCCTGTTCCCACTGAATCCGACTCTGAAGATTCTAACTTGGACACGGATAAGTATAAGCCTTACAAAACCGAGAACTATGTTCGACAGTATCCTGAAGATGGTGGAAATTTCGAGTATTTAGTAATTTATGAAAGTACAAAAGAAGCGACGCCTATTGGTGATCGTGATCTTATGTCTTTAGGCTCAGTGTTGAAACGTTACAACAAAGGCATTAAGCGTTTCAAGAGAATAAATAGATATAAAATAGCGGCAATCTTTGAACGTCCTGGATTGGCTAATATGGCATTAAACAATACCAAAACAATAAAAGAATTGGAACTAAGAGCCACTATCCCAGCTTCATTGACTGAAGTAACGGGAGTCATTCGTGGTGTGCCCACATACATGTCTAATTATAAAATATATTCTGGCATTTCCAGCTCCAAAGATGTTGTGTCGGTGCGTCGACTGATGCGCCGCGCTCGTGACGACGATGATACACCTGTCCTCCTGCCAACCCTGACGGTAGCGATAACATTTTCCTGTCCTACACTTCCCGATAGCGTCGATATAAACAGCTGGTTCTTTGAGGTAAGCCCGTACATACCACCTGTCAGCCAGTGCCTACGTTGCCTACGATATGGGCACATAGGAAAATATTGCAAGAACGCACAAAAATGCTCCATATGCTGTGAAAATCATAATTACAAGCAATGTAGTAAAACAGCAAAAGAAGCAATTTGTTTACACTGTGGTGGAAATCACATATCCATTTCTTCCGAGTGCCCTAAACGAAAACAAGAAATAGAAAAAAATAATTTAAAATATAAAAACAAAACTTCATATGCTGATATGGTTAACAATAAAAATTTCCCCTCTTTAACAAAAAACAAATCAGACACTAATATTCAACAGATTTTACTATCAGATCAGATTTTAAATCTTATTATATCCACAATCGTGAAAATAAATTCGCAAAAAATGAATGCAGATGCTCCAATTACAACAGAGTCCATTAAAACATTAATACTCGACACCTTAAATACTAAAAAGTCAATCCCTATGGATAAAAATGGATAAGCTCAATATTGTACAATGGAATGCTCAGAGTTTGCTAAGTCACAAACATCTGTTTTCACATTTTTTATATGAAAATGATATACATATTGCCATTATTTCTGAGACATGGTTACAAAATACTAATACATTTCATATAAAAGGTTACAAAATAGAAAGATTAGATATAGGTTCTAAACACAATGGTGTAGCTATTTTAATTAGAAACAACATAATTTACAATAAATTACATACTAATTTTGACAATTGTTTACAAAATATTGCAATAAGAATAAAATTTAATAATCAGTTCTTGTCTATAGTTAGCTTCTACAGTCCCACGTCTGCTTCTCCTTGCAACTTCAACTATACCCATCTTGATCGTCTAATTAAATCCATTCCTGGGCCTTTATTTTTAGCTGGAGACTTTAATGCTCACCACACCATGTGGGGATGCACATCTACAAACACACGTGGTAAAGTAATGCTAGATGTTATAAATGACAATAATTTGTGTTTATTGAATGATGGTACAACTACCACTGTTGGTTCTCATATATGGCAACCAAATGCATTAGATCTTACAATAATTTCGCCTTCACTGGCACTAAGATGCAATTGGTATGTACACGATGACTCTTTGTGTAGTTATCATTTTCCTGTTGTTACAACTCTCTTATGTAGTCCTGCAAATACAAACAGTAATGTTAGTAATAACTTTTCACATCCCAATTATAAATATGTTGATTGGAAAAAATATCAAAAAATAGTCTCTGAAAAACTACAGAATTTTAATTTGAATACATGTAATGCAGAAGCTTGTTATGAACAATTTTGCAATATCATTCTTGAAGGAGTCTCAGAAGCAAATAGTATTAGAGTAAATATTACAAATAGGTCACAGTCTTCCAATAACATTCAATATAAAAAAAAATTAAGTTTGCCCTGGTGGAATGACATTTGTGCACAGGCCGTTGCCAAATGTAAGTTATCCTATATAAAATTTAAAAATAATCCATCATTACAAAATTATTTAGAATTCAAGAAAACACAAGCTTCTAAAAAACTTATTATAAATAAAGTAAGATATGAATCATGGACAGAATTATGTAATTCATTTAACCGACAAACTCCTCTTTCAATTATTTGGAACAACATAAGAAAGTTTAATAAAACCTATAGTAATCCAGGTAATACTACAGATGATACTTGGATACAAAGTTTTTTAGACCAATACTCTTCCACCTCATACAATCAACAACCTATATTAGATTTAACAAACAATAGCAACATTTCTAACGAAGAAAATTTTTTCATGAAGCCCTTCGCCATGTCAGAGTTTTTGGGTGCTATTTATTCACGGAAGGACACTACATTTGGCTTGGATAATATTTCATATAAAATGTTCAAGAACATGAACACATTTAGTCTTGACATAGCTTTGAAAGTATTTAACCTCTTATGGAGCTTTATGTGTATCCCTAAAACTTGGAAAACAGACTGCCTTGTACCTATACTTAAGCCTGGTAAAGCTAGCAATAATCATAATTCTTACAGACCCATTGCACTGACCTCTTGTGTAGCAAAATTGTTTGAACAATTAATAAAACAAAGACTTGAATACTTTATAGAGTCTAATAAACTTTTACCCTATAGTCAATTTGGCTTTAGGCGTAATCGTTCTGCTGTTGAAAGTTTGAATCATTTAAATCTTGATGTACATAGAGCTCTGATTAATAAGAAGTTTCTTGCTGGTATATTCTTTGACATCACAGGTGCTTTTAATAACGTAGATCACAATGTGCTTGTAGATGAGTTATCTTCACTTGGTTTACCTGTAAAATTATTAAAATGGATTTTTAATTTCCTTAGCCATAGAAATGTGTATGTAAAATATAGAAATAAGTTGTATGGACCTCAACCATCACATAAGGGCGTATGTCAAGGTGGAATTTTAAGTCCGTTGTTGTTCATTTTGTATATAAATAAGTTAAGTAGTATTTTAGGAAATGATGTTTCTTGTCTTCAGTATGCTGATGACCTTGTAGTGTACTGCTCAGGAACCAACATACAATTAGTTGAAAGAACACTAAATAATGCTTTAGAAAAGTTAAAAAGTTATTTTGATTATTTAAAATTACTTGTAAATCAAAATAAAACTAAAGTTATAGTTTTTACTAAATCCCGATATTTGCCTATTAATATCCATTATGATGGAAATTTATTGCCAGTTAGCGATGATGTGAAATTCCTTGGCGTCATCTTTACAAAAAATTTATCTTGGAAAGCACATGTTTGTAGCTTAGCAGATAAGGCTCTACGAGCTCACAATATTTTAAAAGTACTTGTCAAAACATATTGGGGAGCTGATCCAAAAATATTACTTATGTTATACAAATCCATAGTCAGATCCCATTTCGAATATAGTTTTCATTGTTATGCCTCAGACGTTTCTTTAGTTGATAAATTGGAAAAAGTACAAAACAAAAATCTTAGATTAATTACAGGTGCTATGTGTAGCACTCCTATTGTTTCTTTACAAATAGAATGTAATATTCCACCCCTATTATTAAGATTTAAATATTTAAAATTCAAATTTATTCTAAAACTACATTCTATTACCAACCACCCTCTTTTGGTCAAGATAAATGACCACCTGCTTTCAAACTTTAATACTTCCATAAAATTACCTTTCATCCTTCTTGATTATAATGACCTATCAGCATATGTAAATAGAAATGATATTTACAAAAAGGATAATTGGGCATGTTATTGTACTTCTTTCGAAGCAAATTTCCTTTTGATTGACATAATAATAAATCACAGTTTTAAAACAAAGGAAGATGTTTATGAGGAGCTAGCTAAATGGCCAAATCATCAATTCATTTACACTGACGGATCTAAATCAGATGCCGGAGTAGCTGCTGCATATTACCACAAAAACATCAAGTATGGTAAAGGATTTAGATTACCTGAAAATATGACAATTTTCTCAGCAGAGTGTGCAGCCCTTTTATTGGCATTACATTATATACAATCTGACATATTGTGTTCTAATAAAAATGATTTTATTTTAGTATCTGATAGCATGTCAGTGCTCAAAGCTTTATCACACACTGGCTTTCGTGAAACAAATTACCTCCTTCTAGAAATAAAGGAAATGATAAAAAGGATGACTTTGGCTGGAAAAAACATTAAATTGATTTGGACACCTGCACACGTGGGAGTGACAGGCAATGAAAACGCAGATTATCTTGCGAAAATGTCAAATACGTTTGGCAGACAAAATTGTACATATATTTTAAGACCCTGGCAAGACCTTTTACCTGATTACCGACCGACACTTATTAATGAATGGACAGTTCAAAGAAACCAAATCATCCAGTCTAAAGGAGCATGGTATGCCAATATTAATAAAGATGTAGGCAGAAAGCCTTGGTTTACATTAGGAACAAACTATTTAAATAGAAAATTTTATACAATAATAACACGATTGCGACTTGGACATTGTAAATTCAAAACTCATCTTCACCGTCTAAAAATAATTTCATCTCCCATTTGTACAGATTGCAATTTACAGGAAGATCAAACTTTGGAACATATTTTTTTCAAGTGCCCGGCTTTCAATGTACAACGACTATTATTTATAAGCAAGTTACTGGAAAATCGTGAAAATATCCCGCCTTCACTTCAAGAATTACTGACAAGCAAAGAAAATTTTACCTCCATTTATGATTTTATTGTCTCCACTGTCGGAGAAATTTAAAACATTTGAAAATATTCAAGAATTGGCAATAATTGCCTTATTAACTACAAATATTAAGAATTAATAATGAAGACTTTTTACTATGTACTCAGACAACTAGAATAAGAACTGGCTGTATGGTTTTAAACCTTTGCCTGTCCAATTTGGACTAATTTAACTTCTCTCTCTCTCTAGCTCCGTATTTAATTTTTCAAAATAATATTTCATCGAATGCTAACATTGTGAAAGTATTACCAAATTATACATTAATACGTAAAAGTGCTGTGACAACGTTTGTGAACCAATTGGATTTCTCCTTCATATGAAACGCTGTGAGACATGAACATGTATGTAACTTTACTTTAAATAATTTTACGCAAGATTGTTAAGAAATTTGAATTAGACGAGTGACACCAATATTAAAGTGTTGAAAACAAGATACATTGATAAATACATATATTATGAAAAAGTGTTTTTAAAGTATTCAATTTACGAGGATTACATACAGTTCAAACTGTTTTTATTTTATCTACCTTCAAGGGATATTGACAATTAAGACGATTGAGCATTTTGATACTATTTTATAAATTCGATCACTATTACAAGTGAACCGATTGCCGAAGGTGCAGTAATAGAGACTGAATAACGCGCTGAACTCATAGGCCCTGAGTTCAATCCTCCGTAACGACGATTCTTTTTTTGGTTTTCCATTTTACAAATATTATTTTTCTTTTATATTAAAAAACAATAAAGAAGAAATCAATAACAAAAAAAAACTTTTTAAAATTTATTAATGGTAAAAATGGTTGTAAAATGTAAAAAATGCAATAAGGGAATCATAAACAGAGAATTATTAACCTGTAGTATTTGCAATGTAGGCTATCACATAAAATGTACAAATATCTCTAATAAGACAAATCCAAGTATCATCACAGCGCAAATTAAGAAATCTTGGAAATGTGATAGATGTCAAGACGAAAAATCTATCACAAAATTAGTAACAAGCTCACCAATATGTACAAATTTATCTAATGTTACGACCAACGAACGTATTACAACACGCAAAGCACGGACTATCGTTGCTGATTCAGTAGACTCTTCTCAGTCGCTGTCAACAAACAATGACGAGGAGGATTTGGATGAGAATAATACAGATCTAAATCGGAGCTGCCCAGAACTGCAAACTTTAAAATCCCAAAAAGAAATTCATACCTTAAAAGAAAAGTTAGCTGACTTGGAACTAAAACTAAAAATAGCCGAGAATGAAATAGAAGTTTTGCTGGCTGAAAATGTTGCTCTTAAAAATAAAAACTTAGAAAAGGACTCTAAAATTGAACAATTAAATAGTTTCTGTAAGTCTACACCAAAGACCACTACGAAAAATAAGAAAAAAAAGAAAGAATGTAAAAATAATAGCAGAGAACAAATACCCAAAACTGATACCGTTACAGCAAAACCTGCCCAAAATAAAATATGCATATTGAGCTCCAATAAGGAACATAGCATTTTGCACATGGCAGAGAGTACATTTCCGTCTGCACAAATATGTCACTTTTGTTCTCCAGGATGTGACATCTATCGAATAATAGATGGTTTGCAGGAGAAAATACGAGATTTCACATATGATGATTACTGCGTAATACTTATAGGAGATGAAGACTTCCATGTAACAAAAAATTATAATACTATGACAGAGTACATTCGAGAGAAATTATTACTATTGCAACATACCAATATTATTATATGTCTGCCCACGTACAAACTTAATAGTCACGCAAATATATATAATAAAAGAATTGAGGCGTTCAACAATTTATTATATTTAGATAATTTAATACATAAATATGCTTATTTAATGGATAGTAATAAAGATTTAGAATATTCAACTAAAATGTTTCATAGAATGAGGGGTAACGTTAATAAACTGGCTTTAAATGTGATATTTAAAAATATTAAGAAGATGATTACAGATAATATAGAATATAATTACACAGAAGCAAGTATATTAGATAATGAAAATGATAATACCAATAATTTATTTCGTGAATAAAGATAAATATTATTTTTCGGTATTTCATCAAAATATAGCTGGCGCAATTAATAAATCGGAAGAATTGTACTGGGCAATTAATGACTTGGAAAAGACTACCAACAGTTTATTTGGTGCTATATGTCTTACCGAAACATTTATTAAAAAAAGAACGGAAAGCATTTTTAACTTGCCAGGTTACAAGATGGCAGCATGGTTTACAAGAAACAATAAAAGAGGAGGATCATGTATATTATTAAAGAAAGAGATTGTATATAAAAAAAATATATTACTGGAACGGATTGCTGAGTTATATGCATTTGAGTGTTGTGGTGTTGAAAAAAACTAATATTATATTATACGCTGTAAGCGTATAATATAATATTAGTTTGCATATACAGGACGCCAAAAAGCGATACTCGCGTATTTTTTAACAAACTGCAAAATTTACTGCATATGTTTGCATATAAATATTCAAAGAAAAAAATTATTTTGTGTGGAGACTGGAACATTGACTTACAGAAATCAAATAATCAGTCTAGAGAGCTTATAAGTATATTTAAAAATTATAACATGAATTCATTCATCAATATACCAACAAGGGCTTCATCGTGTATTGATCTTTTTTTCAGCAACATTAAATTAGCTCAAGGTAGGATTCACCATTTGGCCTTATCAGATCATGATACCGCTCAGAGTTTAACAATCACAGTTAAAAGACTACCACAAATAACATCATGGTTTGAATTAAAAAATGACTACAGTACCGATAACATTCGGAAATTTCGTGATTGCTTGAATTCGTTAACATTCTCTGATGTGTATGCAAGCGATGATGTAGACATAGCATTTGATAATTTTCATAATACGATGAGGTTATTTTATGATCTCTGTTTTCCAACAATAAGAATAAGAAAGAAATTGTATGCAGGGAACACACAATGGTTGACCAAAGGCTTAAAATGTTCATTGGTAAATAAGCGACGAATTTATTTAACATATAGACTCCAAGGTACAAATAAAACAATAAATGAGAGAAAATATAAAGTCTATAAAGACTTTATATTTTCTCTTAAAATTAAGAAAATGTATACACAAATCAAAACAATTACAATCAATTAAATATATTAATCGACAGAAAAATAAATGTAAGGCGGCTTGGGAGCTAATTAAGAATAATGTGAACGAAAATGTAAGCCAAAAAAAGGACATTGAAATAATACTAAAAGATAATATTAAATATGATAATCCATTAGACATAACTGAATTATTTAATAAGTTTTTTATAAATCTGACAAATGCTGACAAAAATAATTCAACAAATGAAATTGACAAAATGAAATCAATAAAATTCACACCTGATACCATATTTTTACAACCAACGGATGAAAATGAAATATACAAAATCATTATGAATCTTAACAACACAAAGTCAGTAGGCTATGATAAAATAAGAACGGACATATTAAAGGAATGTAGTCACTGTTTATGTGCTCCTCTATCTCATATAATAAATTTGTCATTTACAAATGGCATATTTCCAAAAAGCTTAAAATTATCTATAATTAAACCTATATATAAGAAAGACGACCCTCAAGATATGAATAACTATCGTCCTATAACACTCATACCGGTCATTGCGAAAGTATTCGAAATGGCAATGTATAAGCGCCTTGTAAGCTTTTTTGATAAAAATGATATACTGGTTAGGGAACAATTTGGGTTCAGGAAGAACAGTTCAACAACATTAGCGAGTTTCCATCTAGTAAAAATTATAACTGAAAGTATAAATAATAGAATACCACTGACAGCACTATTCTTGGATATGAGTAAAGCTTTTGACTTGGTGAATCATAACATACTGCTTTATAAATTATATAGGTACGGCGTTAGAGGAAACGCATATAAATGGATTGAGAGTTATCTAAAAAATAGAAAGCAATGTACACAAATTACAAAAATTATAAATGGAAATAAAATTGTTAATGAATCACAATACGAATTTAATGGATGCGGTGTTCCGCAGGGAAGCATACTAGGCCCGTTCTTATTTCTTATAGATATAAATGATTTACCAGACTGTTTAAAACATGATTGCATATTATATGCTGATGATACAACAATAATCGTAAAAGAAGCAAATAGCTCAAATTTTGAAAATGACATTAGTAACGAGCTAACAAAAGTAACAAATTGGCTTAAAAATAATAATCTGAAAATGAATACGAATAAAACAAAAATTGTACAATTTCAATCATATAATAATAATAGAACTCCACTTAATATTATATGTAATGGTGATAAAATTGAAGAAGCTGAACAGGCCAAATTTTTGGGTATAATGTTTGATAGGCATTTAAACTGGAAAGACCATATTCTTGCCATTTGTACTAGGCTGTTCAGTTTGTGTTCAGAATAACAAATCTTTTTTTTTGTATATTATTTAATGGTTTTCATGATAATGTGATAATTTTTACCATAAGTAGTGATAATGATAATGTGACAGTGTTTATGATGAAAATTACCATATAAGTAATTGGTTATAGAGCCCTGAGTTTTTATTGTCTCGCAGATGGTATGAAAGGTAGAGTATTCACCTCTGGAATAAAGCAGTGTCTTCGTCTTAGGCGACTTGAACCCCTCGCTTTACTTAGGACTCTACACATAACTCCAATATGGCGCCCGTGACGTTAGACACTGCTTAAATCCCTTGGTGCATAATTTACCATTAAAGTGAAACTTTGTTTCACAAAAAATAAAACGGACTTCAAAAACACCAAAAACTCATAAATCATATAAGGATACATACAACATCACAGTTTTATAAGGAGGTCGGTGCCAAGCAATGATCACCTCGAAATTCTTCACAATATTTGATTATTTTAAATATTTGTGGAGATATGAATATAAATTTATTAAAACATGGTAAAAATATTTCAAATATTCGCCCTCGAGTCATATACTTACTCTACTTTACATCCCCTTTCTATGAGAAAATAAATAAGAGACGGTGTTATGTAATTAATGAATATATTTATGAAAAAATACATGTGAGTGAATATAAGTATTAATAGTTATTGTTTCAGGAGTTGTCTCTTTCATAACTCGACGTAGAACTCATTATTTTTGCAAAATACAACATTACAAGAACAGAGACTCACGGGTTTTTGTTTCTTGCGTTTGCGTTCGATTTCTATTAATGTTTTAAATTCAAATCTCATTCCCGCCCACTAAAAAGTTCTTAACAGAAAACAGCTACTTTGCTCCCATTTATAGAGGAACAGAGCGACACTTTTCGAAAAGGTGTGAATTTTTTTTATACTACACCTGATCGGAATAGCAGTCATTATTCCCTCAAAAGTGAAAGAGAAAGTTAGTCTTTTCTACGACCTAAATACGACCTAAATTCAGAAAACTGGCTGGACGTCATAATGTACCCCCAGCGCTGAGTTTTGTCGCGCTGCAAGGTGGTTGTATGATCTCAGATCTCTGTGTTATCATAAAAAAAGAAAAGAACCCCGAATTTTTCATCAAATCTGTGAATTTGTTTACCGTAATTTTTTGTTATGACGTGAGTTTATTACGTAATAAAAGTTAAAATGTCGAATTCTAGTAGTGGAAGTGATATTGAGATGAAACCCATACCAATGTAATAATATTTTCATTAATCTATAATATATAAAGCGTTTTTATATGTTCCTTACAGGTGTAGTATAAAGCACTATGTAGCACTTGGGAGAAAGTCCGATTCCTACCTCGGGAATTTTGCGGTACTCTCTCGCTGGTAATCGGTCGCTTTCTTCCCGCGGTAAACAATCTACTATTGTTAATTTATTGACGTTTAGGATCAAAGCTTCAGGGCTTTTAGTATCGCCACAGAATAAGTAAAAGTACTAAAGTAGTGTTACGTAAATCACACCCATGACTTTGGCGTCTGGATTTTGTGGGCGCATTATGGCTAAAATGATGGGACAAAAGTGTTTTAGCGCGAAGAATATTTGGTTTCAAGGCCTTTAAGCAAAAATATGTGCTTTGATGTAAAAAAACCCTTTTGATTTTACGTTTTGCACGACCGGCGACCTGGGACGGTGAGTACAAAATGGCGGGCTGATTTTGAGTTCGACGTAGTACTGTTTCATTACTGGCGCGGAAAATTGCAGTAATAGCCTGCTGAATAAAACAACTGCCGAATGTGATTCCACTTTGATGGTAAGCTTTCGGCAGTGTACAGAGCTCATCACTGTCAATTGGCGAAGCAATAATTGAACGTATATGAGGCTATAACTGGGCTTATAAGTTTTTAATTTACTTAGCTCATCTTTTGTAAGAACCGAGTTGATGGGATTAGTCAGTAGTTTTTAACCGACTTCAAACAAGCATGTTTCGTTTGTGGGGTGGGTGTGCAATAGAAAATTCGCAAAACACCGACAATTATGAGATAAGATTTAATTAAGCACTAATTAGGTCACTTCACTTAACACTGAAAACCCTATAAGCACTACGGACACACTGTAAAACGTTACTAAGCACTGAACACACAGAATTCTTCACTATGAAGTGCTTCCAAGTCACTTTGTATCGTTTGATCTGCACGGTTCGCTCTCTTGAAAATGAACTGTCCGTCTGAATTCGCGCTTATATAGTAGGGCCGAAGAACATTCGGGGCATTCGAGAATGTTCCATTCTCGAATATTCCGTACCCAATCGATTGTTTATCTTCTCTTCTCGAAAGTTCCGTGGTACCGCCTTCGCGCTTCTATAGTAGGACCGGTGAACTTCCGAGACATTCGAGAAGGTTCTATTCAAGAACATTCCATACCCGATCGATCGTTTGTCATTCTAGAAAGTTCCATCGCATTCCCGATTATGTTTGTCTTTATGAGCATGTTCTATCTCTGTCTGTCAGCACGCCTAGAAGTTTCTAGATGCATCTCGATTTATCTTTTATCTCTGGAAGGTGCCCACTATTTTTGTCTCTTTCTTATCGTGCTATTTCACTCACTCCTATTGAAAATTTAGTCTCATATCGAAGTATGCTTCGAAGGCCCATAAGGGGTCCTGAAAACGCCTGTAAACGGGTTTTCAGGTTATGGTGTGGTTCGATAGAGGGTAGCCTGAAACGGACTGAAAACATGTTTCAGGCGCCTGAAAACAACGGCAACTTGGGTAAAATTTCGATATTCTAGTATGTGATAGAGCACCTCCTGAATCGCGCTGAACTGTGTTTTCAGGCTGCTGAAAACACTTCTAAGGCCAAGAAAACCACGCCGTAAGTTTCTTATACCATCGGCGTAATAATATAGGTATACGGTCGAATTGAGAAACCTCCTCCTTTTTTGGAAGTCGGTTAAAAAGGAGGAGGTTCTCGATACGTTTTTTTAACGCGATTACTCCGCCAATTTTGTATACGATAGAGTATACTCCTGGGGTGGTCCCAAAGTCAGGATCTGATGATGGGATCCCATGAAAATCGAGGGAAACCCTAATTTAATACCAGCTCACCGAAATTATTATATTAGGGTTTCTTTCACTAAAAAGATTTCATTTACTAAAAAGTTAAAAATATTTTACAAAAAATTCAAACCGACTTCAAAAACACTGGAAAGTTAAAAATAATATAAGAATAGGTACAGACAACATCACAGTTCTATATTGAAGTCGGTGACAATTTTTAAGACTTTCTAGGAGATCATCGTTTGGCACCGACTTCAATATAGAAGTGTGATGTTGTCTGTACCTATTCTTATGTTATTTTTAACTTATCAGTGTTTTTGAAGTCGGTTTTTATTTTTTGCAAAATATTTCTTTTTGTTAATTATAATGCGCCTATTCGATATTGCAATACACACACCGGCAATTTTAATGTAACATTTCAGTTTCAAATAAACAAAAGTGTGCATTGAAAATGTGACGATATAATTTTGATTTTGCTATTGGAATCATTCATTGTTAAAAAAGCTGTTGAGTCTTGTTTCGCCTGATAAAGTAATGTCAAATCAAAAGGATAAGAAAAATGACTTCATTATGATTCCGGCCAAAAGACGCCCACTGTTGGACATATGCCTCTCCAAGGAGCTCTACATTGATCGGTCCTGCGTTACTTATGCATCAAGCGGCTCTCTATCACTTTCATACCGTAATTTTGTACGATAATGTACTCGCGCCAAATCATATGTCGGATTTTAGTCAGCCATGGTCTTTGGAGGGCACTCTGGCTCCAATGACCCCGGAGACTGACACAACCTGGCGTTTTCCCAAGCGCGAGGAATGCTTAACGCATTTCTCAATCTTAAAGAAGGTAATCAGGTACGTAGCCCTAACCTAGAGTTGCCAACCGTCCTGTTTTCCCAGGACATGTTCTAGTTTTTGTATTGTCCTGGGATGTCCTGAATAGTTTCTAAGCAGCGTCCTGGGATTTTTAATTGTAAAATTCGCAACTTTATGATTATTAACCACAGATACCTACCGAAGGAAATTGGTGGGGTTGAAAAGTATAGTAAAAATTAATAAGTTGGTAGTTAATATTATAATTTATTAGATACTATAACTAACCTATGTTTAAAAAAAGGTTACAAACTAAAGTGCTTGCTTTATATTTTGATAAACTAGTTTTCAATTCGTATAATTTTATTCAAATACTTTTATTAAAATATATGATTATTTTTATACCTTGAATTTCAATTCACCTATTTTCACTACATACGAGTATTATTATTGATTTAACTATTGCAACTCTATTACTGCGTCCTGTTTTTAAACTGAATTGTCCTGGTTTTTTCAACTTCAAATCCTAGTTTTTTAAATTTGGGGTTGGCAACCCTCTAACCTAGGGCCCTATTTTTGAATCATTTGTCTGGCATGGAGCGCTCGTCTGGCGTCGTCTGTGCTGCTACATTTCTGTTAATTTTCCTTTTGTTTTCGATGAAAATTATAATATATAACACATACCTATATACTATACACTAAGAAGTAAAGTGCCCTTTTAATCTTTTCTTAAAAGTGTCAACCGATAAATTCTCTCGTATATTGACCGATAATCACCACAACTGAGCAGGACGCATGATAAAGGGGCCTGGAGCTCGCTGGTTGCCGTACCAGCGGGCCAATTATGGATTTTTCATCGTATGACATGGTATAAATTTGAGAAAAAGAAGTCATGAAATGCTGCATTGCGTTTTACCGATCTCTAATGATATCATCACCATGGCATAATTTCAATGATGTCATTATTAAATAATGAACAGATGATCAAAAATCTGACCGAAAATCGTATTTTTCGTCTTGCACTATGATATCATATGATATCATTTGTAAAACCATGAGATCGGTAATAGGGCCCCTGATTGCCTACGGTATGTTAACTTTCCTCTTCAACAATTTCATTTCTCATCTCTTGAGTATAGTGTTGTTCTGACATGCTACGTAGTCGTGTTTCAACACATGGACGATGGATGGCGCTAGTAGACTATTGTAAGCAATCTGATACTACGCATAGAACGCCTACGCTTTTTCTTTATGAAATAAGGCTTGTTTATTATAGGAATTCTATAACAGAAGGCTTGCCTGAGGTAATGTGCTACATATCTCACAGTTAAAATAAAAGAAAACATGCTGATATAATTTAACGCTGGTGATTTTTAACCTTCGTATACCCGCGCCAATTTCTGTAACACCTATATAATTTCCGTAATACCAATTTCTGTAATACCCGCGCGCGGTGTCACGGACCGAATATTTGGAGTCCTGTTTCATAGTCTTTTTCTAAGAAAACCTACATAGATATAATTTTATTTTAAAATTATAGGATATAATAAAAAACATTGTGGTATGCAAGAACTTTATTATTATTTATTCAACTGTCTATCAGTCTTTCAGAAAACAGCCTTCAAAATTGTGCGTTTTTTCTTAGGTACAGTAAGGTCCCATTCAAGCTATACATTTACGCTACAAAAACCGCCGCTATTACGAGCGACATAAGAACGGTCCAAAGGTCAAACAGTATAGCTTGATAAGGAGCTTACTGTACTACAAAAACAAAACAAAAACATTTTTCATAAAAAAAAAACAAAAAAAATACCTTTTACATATTAAAAATACTTATCAAACGACATTTCAATCATAAGTAGACTTAGTTATCAGCCTTACCATAATAGTCAGGGCATACAATAATAGCATGTTCCAAACAAAAGTGTATTTTGCAGTTGGCACAGTTGTAACGCATTTTACGGTATTTTTTTGAGGAACAGTATCCACAGCGACCAATTTTATTATTGTAAGATGTTGCGGCAGACTCGGGACCATCCAATCGACATTATTTCGGCGAGCCTCAGCTTGATTGTTCTAGGCATGAATGTGCTGAGAACTTGACGTTGAAGTTGTGAGTTGAGGAGATCGTAAGACAAAACTTCAAGAAAGATCCTGCGACAAATTTTCTTGCTAGGGTTGATTTGCAGGCTATAAAAAACTACCATGGGCCATCTATTCGTGCCTAGAGCAACGTTATACGTCTCGCACATTTTGGAGACAGGAGTCCTGTTCCATCTTGTTCGTCCATCCCTTTCGATGTTAAACTCTCTGGGCCTTTGACGATCTTCCACTTCTTCGTCAGCTTCTTCTTCATCACCCTCTTGCTCGGCATCGTATGTTTCTTCCCATCTCTCAATAAAATCTTCCACATAACTGTCATTTTCGTCATCATAATCAAAGTCAGAAATTTTTTCCTCCGACAGTCGTTTGATTTGCTCTTCGCCCAATTTTGATGTAAAGTCTAACCTATAATGAATAAAATTGGTCAAAATACACATCAACGCATAACAAATCAAGCAAAAAAGACTAAGCAAGTGATAATGTAGAAATTTTATACTTACACCAAAAGTTACGCCTATACTCGCATCGGTCTCATGGACCAACTGGCGCCAAATACACCCACACGTGCATAATGCACAAACGCACGTTCTGCACTAAAATAATGTTAATAACAAATCCGGCAGCTAGCAAAAATCTCACCTCGTCAGCGTTTTTGAGAACAGAAATAAGTTGAAAAAAGTGTTTCGTCGGTCTCACAGACCAATGCGCGAGTATAGGAAGGTTAATGATTCAATCATTAAAAAATACTAGTGTTTCAAGGACTATACTTACTGTCGTGTCGTGCAATAAAAATGCGTAGCAAGACAAAGGTATATTAATTTTACCATATAGTTATGAAACAGTCGAAGTGTTTAGACTTTATTCCAAATTTTGTAAATCCCATGCTTTGGTATCATAGTCCTATTTCATTAGGTGCGTTGAGTATGAGAATGATTCGTTGAGAATGATTCGTAATGTATGTACAATCATTCCCATAAAATTTTGTACATTTTTAGCTTCGTTATCGTTTTTGAATTATTATATTGTTTAGGCACACAATAACTAATAGTACTAGCGTAGTCTAGTTCCTCAGACTAGTGATTCTACATATTCGCTATAATGGAGTACTGTATAGTAAATTGATCGCAGCAAGTTACATAGACAAAAGCTGTAACCAACTGCAAAAATGCTGTAAAAAGGCACATAAGCAAAATAACCGTATTAAATTACGAAATTAATATATCGACTTCATTGTGCTGTATTTTATGGGATATTCATTATTGTCTTTAAGTAATTTTTTAGTTTAGTATTCCGAAACCTCGCGACACAATTTGTACTCATCAATTTATTGAAGTAATAAATAAGGTATACAATTGAGTAATCCGAGTTATGTTCTCACAATACCTACGCCTTATTAAAATAACTAACTACCTAATTACTGATTCACAATTTCCGAACTTTTACATATAAACATTAGATATTTTGTAAAAAGACTTAAATGGGAAGGCAAACGTAGTTTATAAAATTATATTGGTAATTGAAAATGGCGTTTTAGTAAAATAGTACTTTATTAACTATACAGTGTGTAACAAAAACCCTGTAAACCCTTTTAGGAACATCTTCAGAATCGATATACGATTGTTATGTATGCAAATTTTGAAACCCTTCCATAAAAAAAGGATTTTTTTTAAATCATGAAAGTAATACCCATTGCCCACCGCTTTGTGCCCTCGTTTATGCCGTAATTGATTACTTGTAAATACTAATGTTAATTTTTTTTCAAATTTATCAATTTTAAATTAATAAAAACAATATAATAGTAGACATTATGCGGTCAATAATTGTTTATTATTTAAATTGTAAGATCTTTTTTGGTAAGCCTATAAGTAACGCTCCTTGAAGGGTTCACAGGGTTCACAGAGTCATAATCTGTGCCATGATATTATAATGATAAATATTTTTTTTTAATTTTGGAAAGAATTTTTAATTTAGTACAAATGTAATCCTTTAACCTATAATGTCTCTGTATATTATAACATGTTTTATGTAACCATTGTCTACTAGATCAGATCGGTCCACTCTACTTCAAAGGTAATACGATTTACTGACTATACTCGTACTCCACCAATTCGGCTGTCGAGCCTTCGGTCCCTGCTGAAAGAAATTTATTATCCGATTAACAAAAGGCGCCTATCCACCTATCCAATTAAGTGAGCTCTTCATGTGGGCTATCTACTTGTTGCTTACTGACCACTTTTATATTCGTCCACTGACTTTGACAGCGTAACGTGTTAGGCTATTTCTTTTCCAGCAGGCCTATTCTGTAACTTCGGTTGCTAACTAGAACTGTCATTTTTGAAAGGAACTTCATATCCATTACTGCTATCATGAACGCTGCCGTAACACATAACATCACTAAACCAGTAATGGATATAAAGTTTCTTTCAAAAATGACAGTTCTAGTTACCAACCATAATTAGCGAATATGCCTGCAGGAAATCTAATCGTGCACGGCGACTGCTTTTTTGCAGGGAAATATACAAGTAATTGATAACTGCATAGCTTCTAATGTCGCTTACGCTCTGCGACCAAACGAAAACGTTATTTACACGTTTTAATCGATTTTTGGAAAACTTGAGCAAGAAATAGAAAATGTATTTTTGCAATTTTGTAGACAATAAAAATCGACATCTACTGGTAAGACTTTTATGTCATTTATTTTTGTATTTTCTATTTCACAGCTGTTTCAAAATATTGAGCAGAGTGATCTTTGGATTTGTTTTCTATCGAGTGAAATATTATTATTCTTGTTTCTGTCTTTAAAAATGGTTGAATAATATGTTCAAGAATATCAATGTGAATTTAGAACTATATCTATACTAATATTATAAAGAGGAAAGATTTGATTGTTTGTTTGTTTGTATTGAATAGGCTTCGAAACTACTGAACCGATTTTGATGAAAGTTGGTATAGGGATAGTTCGAGACCAGGGAAAGGACATAAGGTAATTTTCCTACGAAAAGATATAAAATTCCCACGGGAAAACAAAAATAACGCGGGCGAAGCCGCGGGCGGAAAGCTAGTGTTTTATATTTATGACGGTACAGTTACTTAATTCGAAATTGTTAGAAAGGGAAAGCAGCGCCTTAACAAGCTGTCGTGGGGGGTTATTGTCTAAGAAAAAATCTATCGCGATAACTTACAATTAGACAGTCGCAGCCCATCCATTACTCCTTTATAAAAGGAAGTCGGTACAGTCTTATGTTCACGGCGCAATGGCTGTCAAATTATAAGCGATAGTGATAGATTTTCTCTTAGACAATAACCCACCGGTTTCCTAGGGGTGTACTCAACACCGTGGGCCTAGACAAATAATAATAATAATAATTCAAAAACGATAGCGAAGTTAGAAAAGAACGAAATGTATGGGATTGACATATATCATCGCTAAATCATGTGGAGAATCGATCAAAGCTATCAATATGTAAATTGGTAGACAAAAGGAGCGTTCCACATAAGAAGGGTGTTTGGTATTAACTTTTCGTGCTGGTTTCGTGAGTTCCACTTAAACATTTTTACCACGAAAAGTTAGCATCAAATACTCGTGCTAATATATTGGTCCTCTGATAACACTTTTTGACAGCAAATTTGAAATTTGACATATGGACTCTACTTTTCAATTTTTCATGAATTAAAAAGGTTATTTAGCGGATTTAAAAAAAATACTGAAAGATATTTGTAGTTTTAGCTGATGCTGATTTATAACTGGACTAAGTAGGTAACGTGTCAAAATTCAGCAAGAAAAGTCAGTTCCTTCCGTTTCATTTGTAAATTGTTTTAAATCACCTGTCACTGACTCGGGTCTGCAGAAAGAAATTGATAACAGAAATATGCAGTACTTTTTGCTCATTGTTACAAATGTGTTTTCCCATAATGTATGTGTGTGCAATAATAAAAAAAATTAATAATGACATTTTTAACTCGGCTAAAAATGTCAACATTTCTAGTTCGGCTAAAAATGTCATCATTTCTTTAACTTAAATTTAACATCAGATGTTAGTACTGTTAGAACTGTAGATTTTTTATTAAATATGAAATGAGAATACCTATTAAATATAAACATTTATTTTACCATAAAAAACATATGGTAGCCCTTATTTTTTTGAGTGGATTGAACCAATATTTCGTTTGCAGAAAGAACAATTCGACACAGCTATCGCTACAATCCTTACGTTGGCTAGGAATTACTTTTCTTTATCTCAGAGACGATCACGAACTTCGATATCGTTTCGCTATGAAAAGATTGCCACTTGTATATGTTTTGTCGATTTTTCTACCCCCTTGATTTGTGCCATTTTAGCGCTGTTGGTTGACTCACAAAAGTGTCCGCAACTAAATATAGTGCTTTTTTGCATTGGTTCTTACTACATACAAATTTTCCTTTTGAGCAAAGTAAGTTTTACAAGCACATCATACTAACACTGAGCTGACTGCCGTAGAATTAATTTGCACCAATTTAGCACTGTTGGTGCAGATTGGCCATACGAGTGTCCGTGATAGTAGGTTGTGACTTTGTACCGACCTCAAAAAAAAATATTTTACAAAAAATAAAAACCGACTTCAAAAACACTGAAAAGTTAAAAATAATATAAGAATATGTACAGACAACATCACACTTCTACATATATTGAAGTCGATGCCAAACGATGATCTCCTAGAATTTTTGAAGTCGGTTTTTATTTTTTGTAAAATATTGTTTATTTTTAACTTTTTAGTGAATGTAATCTTTTTAGTGAAAGAAACCCTAATCAAATACCAGCTCACCGAAGGTGCGTAAATTAGCGTTTCCCTCGATTTTTATGGGGTCCCATGATCAAATCCTGACTTTGGTGACCTTGGGAACACCCCAGGAGTATACTCTATCGAATACAAAAAGAATTTAGAAAATCGGTCCACAATTGGCAGAGTAATCGCGTAACATATTACACACAAAACACGTTAGGATCTGATGATGGAATCTTATGAAAATAGAGGAAATACCAAATACCAGCTCACCGAAGGTGAGCTTTTATTAAATTAGGGTTTCTCTAAAAAGATAAAAATAAAAAATATTTTACAAAAAATAAAAACTGACTTCAAAAACACTGAAAAGTTAAAAATAATATAAGAATAAGTATACTTAGACAACATCACACTTCTATATTGAAGTCGGTGACAAATTTTAATACTTTGAGATCATCGTTTGGCACCGACTTCAATATAGAAGTGTGATGTTGTCTGTACCTATTATTATATTATTTTTAACTTTTCAGTGTTTTTGAAGTCGGTTTTTATTTTTTGTTAAATATTTACGCGTACGCTGCGGAGGCGCAAAGCTAATGGACCGACGACGACTGCATGGTGAAGGTTGCGGAATACCCATTGGATGGGGGTAACAGGATGGATCGTTTTAGAGGTCCTTGGAGAAGTCTTTGTCCGTCGCGTCTGGGCGTCTCTTGACTTATATAATGATGATGATGATTAGGACAGTCGCGATGCAAGCTCTAAGCAGTCGCGATTCAAACGCACATGCTCCATGCAAATGCGATAAAGCATCGATACGAACCAATACCGTATCATTTGTAAAAAGTCCGCACTGCACTTTCTTTTTTAATAAATAAAGTGAACAATAAATAAAAGTCGTGGTTATTTTAAGTTTTTTTACGATTCGCTTTTATTTCTTTTTTCATCAAATGTATTATCGTATGCGCGAGTATTTCTCATTGCCTCTAATCGATTCAAGGACGTTGGCGTTAGTAAACCTTTCATAGGGGCGCGTGGACATTTTGAGCAGCAGCGGTCGCGCGAAGCTTGTTGGATTTTTATGGGACTTATAACACCAAATATACTAAATAAATATTACTACGTCTGTAAGGCACATATAGGTATACAAATGCTTATACTTTGCCAAATATTTTAAGTCCGATATAATAGGAAGCGAGCCCTCTACCAGGTTCCAACTCCAGACCCTAAATCAAAAATTTCTTAACCAGAAAAAAAAATCAATAATTTTTTTACTTGACACTGGGATTTAAATCAGACACCCTGGCATGTAACGACGAAGGCCTATAATCATTTATTTTTAATCGACTTCCAAAAAGGAGGAGTCTTATGTTCGACTGTATCTATTTTTTTCTATGTTCACCGATTGTTCCGCCATTTGTGGACCGATTTTCAAAATTCTCTTTGTAATTGAAAGAGTACACTTTCCAGGTGGTTCCATTGTCACCATGTCCTGATCTGATGATGGGATCCCAGAGAAATCGAAGGAAACCCTTAAATTTCATAGGCACGTCCAACGTGTTTCATGTTTTTTCTGAAGATATTGAAGTATTTGCATCGGGTGGTCACCATATTATGATAATGAGCTGATAATGGAAGGTTTCTGGTAGGGTTGGAGTTACGGGATAGTTGTTTTAATACTGTTTAGAGCGAAAGACGTTTTATTTCAAGTTATTCTGGTGTTTGCCTTGGCTCAAATTCTACATACGTATTAGAATTTGAGAATTTTACAAAAAAAAAATTGAAAAAATATTTTTTTCAACAAATAAAACCGATTTCAAAAACATCAAAAAGTCATAAATAATATAAGAATACTTACAGCATCACAGTTTTGACGTTTTTAAAATGTCGGTTTTATTTTCTGTAAAAAAATTTCTTTGGTTTGCTTCACAAAATTGTACAACAGAAGTATATCTCACATAATCACTAAGATCAAAAAATAAATTAAGAAAATATGGTACTTTCACTATTTTCTTGATGGAAATAATTTCGCAATAACAGCAACAAAATCTTCTGCTTATCTTTCACCAAGATCGTCGGTGCACCTTGTGGGGGCCTACCAACGTTGCGCCTCTTCCAGTACGCGGTCGCCACTCGAGGACCTTTCCGCTCGGATGTCCGTCAGTTCCGGCCCACTGTCACATAAAGTTGGCGTATTTTAGGGTTCCGTACCCAAAGGGTAAAAACGGGACCCTATTACTAAGACTTCGCTGTCTGTCCGTCCGACCGGCTGTCTGTCACCAGGCTGTATCTCAAGAACCACGATAGCTTAGACAGTTGAAATTTTCACAAATTATGTATTTCTGTTGCCGCTATAACAACAAATACTAAAAACAAAATAATCCTACCTGTTACAATTCAATCCCATACAACGAACGCGATTTTTTTGTCCTTTTTTGCTCGATATGAATAAACGGTAACAGGTAGGCACTTGAAATACTTATTCACAAAATACTTAGTTGTATATTTACTTTAATAATAAATATGAAATTTGTGTACCTACTGTTGTTTACCTAGTCAATGGTACGGAACCCAACGTGCGCGAAACTGACTCGCACTTGGCCAGTTTTTGGGCTTATTCGGTGACTTTAGCTCTTAGGCAGATCTCATCATTTCTGATTCAATCACGTAAAGTAACGCAAAGCATAGTCCTCTCCATTGACCTTTGAGTGACCCTTAGTCTTCTTATGAGACCCATTGTACCCAGCCACATATCAGTTCTGTACGACATCACTGAATGAATTGAAGACTAGTCTTTGAGACACTGCAGAAGAAGGGCTGAGAATATGCTGCGTAGTTTCAGAAGCGCTGCCCAGCTGAGTTGCATTCCTCAATTGTCCTCTTTCTGGAAGTTGGACTTACCGAGCTGGACTAAATAGCCTGAGGTAAATATACTCGTTATCGACTTCCAGTGTAGAATCTTCAACCTTTACAGGAGTGAGTGCTACATGAGAATGGATGACCTGATAGTCTATTTGGTACCTTAGTATCCGCAGCACGGCCCGGGTCTTGACATTGTATAGATTGGCGCCGTATTTATCAGGTTTGGATTTTATATTCTGCTTCAAAGGACATTTAATAATTCCACCGATTACAATATTCTGTATTACTCTGTATTAGCAGCTAAATTTCAACCCCCACAAGAAACACAGTGTACGCTGCTAACTCATGACATCCATCAGTCCATCAGTTGTAAAGTCACGTTACCCAGTAATTACTGCCATATCTTACCCTTCAAACCGGAACACAACAATGCAAGCACTGCTGCTTTGTTCTTTTTGCGACATTGTTGTGGAAGATATAGATACGCATGCATGTGCCATCTAAGATGAGTCGTCTCAATTTGGATGCATGGGACATCTGCATGGCTCCCGCTCCCTTTCTAAAAAGAAAAAAATCGCACCTCTTCACCTACTGTCCAGATAATAAATAATATTGATTTACAGTCAAATTGATTACTTAGTGTATAATCTTAAAATTAATCTGAATTAAAAACTATCTATAAAATAAGCCTAAATAACCTAGTAAAAAATAAAAACTAAACCTAAACAAAGTAAATACTAAAAACTAACTACACTAACTATGAACCGAGCGGGGGTCACCAGTGGCTTCCCTCAGACGCTTACTCAGTTGCCTGTTGAGCCCGTGTGCGCCTCGACCCCAAGGACCAAGGGTTACGGGGGGGTTATTTACAGTCTGATTTTTAATTCGACGGAATGACATTTCAGAAGTGTTGCCAACATTGAAAAATTATCAATAGAAAGGGAGAGCATTTAAGCAAAATAAAAAATAAACCTTTCTTGAATTAGAAATTTCAAATAGAAAAACTAAGACTTAAAAAATTACTGATAATTTATAAATATTTATTACATTGTTTAATATGATATTATTGAAGTTACAATAATTGTTTAAGAAATTATTTTTCTATTACTGGGATCCCTGTTCAATAATCCATAGGCTGCCAACCTTTTATAGAAAAACCTCATCGTTTGTAAAATTTTTGCTTCTTGAGCCAATATAACAAGATGTGAAATCTAAAATTAAAAAACTATTTACGCCGCGGTCTGAGTTGCGCCAAGTGAAACAATTAATATTAGAGGGCATATAATATCACAGCTGAAAAATGGCAAGAATGCATAAATCATATTATCAAAGAAGAGGATAAAATGTGACCTCTTAATGATCTGCTGGATAGTGTGTGTGATTCTTTTATAATCTGAGTTGATGATGATGACGACATTGATAATATAAGTGATAATGATTAATAAATATTTTTATTTGAGAAATATGTTGTTTTATTTTGTTTTTCCATTTAGCACTTAAAAATTTACATTCTGGCTAGTGTGCATTGAGTGCACAAAACAAATACTATTTATAATGTAATTACTTGATCTACTTCTGTTTCATATATTTTGTTATTAAATATTTAAAAATTCTAAGCAGAAAAGGTTATTGATATCTGATTTGTCTATGGATGACATCTGTCAGAATTCCGTCGAATTAAAAATCACACTGTAAGGAATTATCAGAATAAAAGCTAAAAAAAATAGTTTAATATCAAAGTATGTACTTTGTTACTTATTTATACAAAAATTTACTTATTGTGATGGATGTGCTTGCATGTTTTTAACAAGGATTTCGTTTCCGGGCTTAGATATAATAGCCTATATCATCTTTTTTATTTACGGGGGGACTATCTCGGATTCACTTAAAAGGTTATGATCAATTTGAAAAAAAAAACAAAAATGGTTCGAAAAATTACAAAACATATTTTTTTTGCAAACAGAGTCGACATTTCCAACGACGGGCGCATGTAGTTCTTTCGTTACCTGTGTCGCAACGTTGAAAACAAAGTTGTTTGGGCAATATGAGGTGGGCAAAAAGTGAGATACCTATATAGCGTTTTTGTTTGTTCTAAACTTAAAATAATGTATTTCAAATGAGAAATGATTAAGTATAAGTATAATGAAATTTTTAGAAATTTGTTTATACTTAAAACATATGAAGTTCTTATCAGTCAATACTCAAACTGACAGGTTATAGTATGTATTAGGAAAGTCTTTAGTGCAACATACATGCTATCAAGAATAAAACTTAACAATTTTGACATAAGTTACCAAAGTGTGAGGAGCATCGGTGGCGCTGTGAACTCAGCACTGGCCATCTAAGCGGGAGGTCCGGGATTCGATTCTGCCATGTACTAATGTATTTTTCGTTTTTCGAATTTCATAATGTACATTTATCTGACGCTCCAACGGCGAAGGAAAACATTGTGAGGCAACCTGTACACATCTGCGAAGAAATTCAAAGGTGTATGTGAAGTCGACACATCTGCTCTGGGCCAGAGTAATTGACTAAGGCCTATAAACACCCTAACTTAGAGTAGGCTAGAGCCCCTCGGTGGGAACGTATATGAGCTGCGTGCGACGATGACTTAAAATGTAGCAGCAAAATGATATTTAAAACAGTTTCTACAAAGATAATATTTTGCCTCAATATTCTAAAATATGTTGCCTTAATATTCTAAACGAACAATCAGTAACATTGAAGTTTTATTTACGTAACTGCGAGAGAAAGAGTGGCAATGTTGCTCACGCAACACTAAACGCAGCCTCACGAGTCACATGCCCCCGCACGAACGACTAATAGACGGAAACGCGACATCTATGAGCGAAGCCGCAAACTTCAGCGAACTGAAATGCGTATACAATCTTTATTATCCGCAGCCGTAATACAAATTTAGTCTTGCCCCACAAAAAGCGTTTCTCCTTTCATAATAATAAGAATAAGTCGAGTTGGCGCTCGGTCGTTCGATAGCGCGGCGCTGTGTGCGTGGCCCCCGCCCGCGCGACGTAGCTTTCCGCTCGCTTATATAACGAACGACATACATATATACGGTATATAATACGCCAACGCTTCGGGTAGCGAGCTGCCACCTAGCCACGAGGCGGGGTACCTCTCCATAGTCTGCGCTTGTCGGTTTCAGGTTTTCTTTCATGTCGAATTATGTTCGAGGGCCAGCTTTGTTACCTTTGAGCGTTTGAAAGGGACAGGGCAGGGACACCTAATACTGCCCGCAATCGAAAATATGTCACCGTATTTTTATTTGTTGGAGAGTGCGTTGATGTCTATATGATTTGGCACGGAGCATCATACTTTTTTTTAAAAGTAGATTGTTTCTTTATATTCTAGATTTGAGTAAGATATGTTAAATAAATTATATTTTATATTCGTTAATGGGCGATATTTGAGCCTTGAATGAGACACTAAGATTTTAGCGTAAATTTGCATAGAGCTTCATTTACATGTTGTCTGGGTCAGAACTATGTGACATCACGCTCATGTCAATATCTTGTGGCTGGATTTTAAAGATCATTCAAGAATGACCTATTTCTAAGAAATTTTTAATTTTCGCGTTTTAATTTTAAAAAGTTTTTGGAAAACTAATGTTTTCCTTTGATTTTAGTCGTAACTGCTTCTTGCAGAAGAAACATGCAGGAAGCATGTAGGTTGTAAAAATTGAACGAATGTCTTATCAATTTACATACATTTTAAAATCATGTTATATGGTTTCTAGGGTTGTTTGGAAGAGACTTTTGAAAAGAGACAAGTTCACATTTTAAAATATTTCTCTTAAGTTTTGTCTATTTGTGGTAACTGTGTACAATATAGAATATTGTGTATTCGCTGATGTAAATTATACAAAGGTGCATGCATTGATGCATTATGCGGATTTTGGTGAATATTTCTCATCATATCCTTTTGACCTGTTTGCCTGTTCTTCTCTCTCAATGAAGGCTCTCCCAATGTCCGAAGTGGTGTAGAGACAAATTTTTTTTTCTTTTATTTGCATACTTATAATTATGGGTGGGGTGTAAATACAAACAAGCTTTTAATAATTATATCTTAGTTGAAAACATTTTTATTTACATTTTTGGTTAATTTGATTTTTGCATTTGTTTGTGTAGTGCCTGTAAAGGTCTATATTTAAATAATGATTTTCGAGGATGAATTTGAACTCCGTGTTTGTTTTCTTTTTTCTTCCTACGCTGAACATATTTTTTTTGGGTTTTTGCTCACAAATTCAGACTTACTCCTTAGTCTCATGTCTATTATACATGCAGCTTTTTAAAATCAATGATTTATAAATGAGCAGAGCAATAGGCATTTGGTTAAGGTTTAACGTTATTTTTTGTCTCTTTTTCGTCCTAGAGTATTTTTATAAGAAACTAGATTTTGCCCGCGACTTCGTCTGCGTGGACTTCAATTTTGAACAATTTTCAATTTTCCCTCGGGTACTACTTAAGGAATCGGGATAAAAGGTAGCCTATGTTCTTTTCCATGTCAAAGGCTACATGCATGCCAAATTTCATCCAAATCCGTTCAGCCGTTTTTGCGTGATTGAGTAACAAACATCCAAACATACAAACATCCACACTTTCACATTTATAATATTAGTAGGATGAGTGACAAACTAACGGTGCATCTGACTATAGGTAGTTATCGCTATCTACGATAGACGACTTGAGATTTGAGTCACACGTTGTCACGTGAGCTTTTGCACTCATACGCGGAAACAACACGAAGGAAGCTATAAGTGGCATACCTTTGCTTGACTGTGTTTTTTATACACAACAAGCATATCTACGGCTCATCTTGATGTAAAGCGCTGACCTTTGCCTGTAGACGTTTGCGATCAACCCTGTACCACCACAAGTATTCGAATATCTCCCTTCTGTCTTACTGCTCGTCATATATAGTCATTCATCATTATTTCAGTCGAGAGATGCCCACTGTTCCATTTACTCCTGCGACCTTTACTAGTCGCGTGGCCTGTATATTCAGCATTAAAATGTTATTGTAAACTAGCTGTGCCCGCGAACTACGTTTTGCTATAATAATTAAAAAAAAAAACACCCTTATCACATATTAGGGGTATAAAAATTTACAGGAGTATTATTTTACCGGAGGGAGACTCTGTACCAGGGTCGTGTGCTTAGGTACCTCCGTCTTACCTATTTCTACCGCAAAGCAGCAGTGCTTGCATTGCTGTGTTTCGGTTTGAAAGGTAAGATATGGCACTGAAATTACTGGGTACCGTGACTTTACATCTTAAGTCACAAGTTGGCAACGTACACTGTGGTTCTTGTGAGGGTTGCAGTTTTGCTGCGAATCTCACAGGAACCACATGTATTATAGGCGACTGTTACCACTTACCATCAGGTGGACAGTTTGCTTTTTGCCAACTTAATTGCAGTAAAAAAATAGTTTAATTAAAAAAATAGTTTTCGTTTCACTCTATTGACTCCGGAAACCCTTTACTCTATCCACCCCATTTTACGGCAATGGTCGTACTCCATTCGTTCCTCATATTTTGTTTTACTCTATTGACCCCGGAAACTTACTTGTTTCACTCTATTCACCCCACTTTACGGCAATGGTCTTATTCCATTCGTTCCTCATTCGTTCACAAAAGTTGTCTATCGAAACGAAATTACTGTGTGTATTCAAAAATGAAATGGACTAGCGTAGTTTCATTTGATCTTCGTTCATTGATGAAAGTTCGTTTCGGAGAAACAGAGTAGCACTCCAGGTATTTGCGTCCGGTAATATCATTATGTGTGTGTATCATTATGTCATGTTACCGAGGTTTCTTGTGGGTAAGGAGTTACGGGATTAGGGTTTTTTTTTAATATAAACAGAACGTATTGGCGTGTGGTTTCAGGTGAGCTGATGGTGCAAAGAATAACTCCTCAACAAGAAGGTTTTTAGAATTTATTACGGGAATAATTATTATTTTAATACTGCTTAGAGCGTTTAAAGTTATTCTGATGTTTGCCTCGGGCCTAATTCTAACAGGCCGTATTTAATTCACGAAAAAGTTAAGTTACACTTTTTGGAATTTTATATGTGCGTTTTTTTGGGGTTCCGCTGCTCAAAAAGGAAAAAGGCATCGTTACTTCGTTGTCTGTCTGTCTGTCAAGACCCTTTTCTCAAGAACCTATAAAAATATCAAACTTATATTTATCTATACTTACTAATATTATAAAGAGAAAAAGATTTGTATTTTTGAATTGTTGTATGTTTGTATTGAATAGGCTCCAAAACTACTGGACCGATTTGAAAAATTCTTTCACAAATAAAATGCTACAATATTATTGAGTAATATAGGCTATAGAATAATTTTTTACCGGGAAAATATGGAATAGAAAAATGAAGATAACTCAGGCGAAGCTGCAAGCGGAAAGCTAGTAGGTATCAAATATTTTGGTCCATGGTCTCTTACTATTATTTAATTCTGTGCTTCTAGGTGTGAAAAAATTAAACTTGTTAGTTTATGTCGCATATTTTGTGATTTCACAAAGGAATCAAAACCTATACTTAAACTTCCCGTTGACCTAGTATCATGAAATTTGGCAAGAAGCAATGTTTTGCAGTACATGTAGGCAAAGAAAAAAATATGTAAATTGCAAATATGCACAAGTTAGGAATTCATATACTCAGATAAGTTTGTACGGAACCCTCGGTGCGCGAGTCCAACTCGCATTAAACCGATTTTTTGAAACTGTCTTGAAATAATGAAACCTTTTTTTTCGTAGTTCGGTTATGGTTTTGTTATTTTTAAAATTTGGGACCTGCCTGAAAAATACTATGTAAAAATAATTGCCTTTTATTTTTTATTGATCATGTTAAAAAATTTAAAAGTAGTTAATAGGGGTTATCAATTTGTAACAAAAGCTAGAAAACGTACCTCTATGTGTACAAGTATTTTAAACGGCAATATTAGACTATAGGACTATAGTATGAGGTCACTATTGAGTGCTTTTGTCCTTATATACTTCATTATTCAGGGTGTATATTACTTGATGTTACTAAAAAAATTCTTTGCTATCAAAAAGAACAATTTGGGTAGAAATATATACATATGTTATAATTATAGAAATCGGTCTTTATATATAGAAGCTCGGATAAATTTCTCATTGTGAAAATCTTGTTATGAGATTTTTTGAGTTTTCTAATAATAATAATATGGTCTAATTAGTAAATTTTGCTTTAAATACAAGTAAATATTAACACTTACATTATAACAAGTAAACAAATAGCTGCAGTGAATTATGCATATCGATAAATAAATATGGAGTATTCATAAGCGTTACACATTTTATATTGATTGAGGGTATTTTTGGTACCGGTGTCATTAATTAAACATTCTTATTGAAAAGTGTCATAATGAAACCTTTATCTCCTGGCATTACTATTACTAATTTTGAAAAGAAACATGCTACCGAGACCTATTATTTCTCGGTTTCGTCCATAAGTCGCTCCGTCCTTGACCTACCCTTAATGGGGTCGCAGCAACATGATGATTATCATTTAGTTACAGCAATTCGACCTGAACACATTTTCTTTATAAGACTTTAGAGGGAAGGATATACGACCCATTTGCTAAGTGGGATTCATGTACAGGCACAAGCAAACAGAATAGAGTTTGGTTATCATATGTGTTTTGTCGATTCTAGTCGGAGATAGCTAGTCGGAGATTTTACCTAAGACACAGACACAGACACAGTACTGAGTCGCTTGCGTGGCTTGCCACAAAGCAGCGGTGCTTGCCTTGCTCTTTCCTGGTTTGAAGGGTAAGATTCGTTGTTAATTCGAAGGGAAGGTAAGACGGGCAGTTAATTTAAAGGGTAAGGCAGACAGTAAAATTACTGGTTACTGTTACTTATGTCACACTTGCTGGTCACTGTGACTATATTTCATATGTCACACGTTGGCATCGTACACCGAGGTTCGTGCAGGGGTTGTAGCAGCATATTACTATCCACCCGCTAAACTTCCGGGGTGTTCCATCAGTCCAATCGTGGGGTGATCTGGGATCTGGCTGACCCAAGTCATCAGATCACCCCTTCTCCATTATACCTAACATAACTACTCCAGAATGTGTATTTTTTAATCTCGTCATTTGATATTCTATGACAATATCTAAAATTTAAAATTCTATGACAATATCTGAAACAAAAGGATTTTAAGCAAAACAATAACATGCAATTGTAATGATTCTGGTGAAATGTGGTAAAGAAATTTCTCAAGCCTTATTTCAGGTATATGCTTATTTAAAAAATCTAAAAATCCAAAAATAATTGTCATAAATGAATCAGGCAAATTTTCAATATTTTGTTTTTTTTTATTGTAGACTAGCGGTGCCTGCTAACTATGTTTCGCCTTAACAGTTCAAAGAAAAAAACTGTAAATCTACTTTCCCATGGGAACTACTTACTTTTCCGGAATAATAAGCACTATATATTAATAATCCCTGTCGTAATCTGTCTACCCACAAAATTTCATACAAATCCATTAAGTAGCTTTTTCGTGAAAGGGAAACAAACATCCATCGATACTCACGAACTTATGCGTTTATAATATTAGTAAAGTAATGATTAATAATTTCTTTTAACAATATGTATATTGATTACAATTCCTAAATTACCTATTGTGTTACAGCGAAATTAAATCCGGTTAATGGACACAAAACGGTGTATTTCGAACTAGTTTGGATCGGGAATAAATAATTGCAATTAGTGGCCTATATCTTTCAAAAAATGGTGAGTATTTATAACGGATTCGCTCGGCGTGATCACTCAAAACAACTCCGCCGTCCGCGCGGTGTGTTTACAATCAAAAATGTTGGCTTTGAACCAAAGTGACGTCATTTGCGTGCGCCAGACTTATTTTGTAGATTCAACTTATAATCTGTGATATTCAGTGGTAGGGGAACGCACGGGTAGGCATTTCCTGTTCTGGAAAACCACCGAAACTTTGCTACTATAATCCACTACACGTTGTGATATAATTAATGGATTATTTATTCTACGATTTCGTTTTTTTTTGTTTTCGTTTATAACTTTTTTGTGTTTCTTATGCTGTGTTAATTACTTTCTCAGTCCATGTGTAAAATTCCCGCAAAAAAGAGTTTGATTACGTCATCAGCATCTTGATGTCTCCTATTGGTGTAACATATGAAAAAGATTTCCTTCGGCTTTATAATGTGTTTTTCCTCTGCTTCAATGGGCTTACTGCGCATGCGTTATATATGCATTAGCATTTCAAAGCCCATAGACAAATCTCAGTATGAATGAAAACATTAGAATTTATGTGATAGGTACTTACTCCGAGAAAGTCCGAGAAGTAAGAGACAGCGGGAATTGTGTAAATGTGTATTTCAAATTATTTAATGCATATTAAAGTTGTATGATAATTCTATAGTCAGGTTGTTAATTTTTAGATAAAGTGATAGCATTATAGATGAAGCGATAAAGCGAGAAATAGATGACAAATAAAATAAATAATTTAAAAAATTAATAAAAACCCGACTACAAAAAACAACATAGTATAAGCAATGCACAAAAAAAAACGAAACAGTTGAATAGCAGAACAGCTGAAAGTTAGTGTCATACCCTCATTAAGTTTGGGAGCAGGCGGCACCCATTCGCAACTACATAAATTTAATCTTTTTAGTGCATTTTTGCAGTCGGAGTTTAGATTTTTAAAAATTATTTATTTTATTTTGCGCTTTTTAGTGGTACGTTTAACGTGTTCAATAATTTATACTTGATGTTTTAATTACGTTATTTATTGAATAATTATTTCATTCGCCTTAGTCCAAAATGACAATGCCTTTTAAATATATACATTCACACTGTATTCGATCCCTTTAAAAGAATTCAAAAAAATACCACATCTTGCTGGATAATCTTAAGCCTTATTATCAACTTCCACCTACCATCCCCACTTCCACCTTTTATCCAAGGGTGTAGTTAAAAAATTAAACTTTATTTTTATAATTTAATCATTGCTTTACTTACCAATTTTCGTATGTTTAAGTCCAAAAATTTCGAGGATCCATACAAACTTACAGCCGCTCTTTAATCTTTAGGGAAAAAAATAATTCACACCATCACTTACACTATCCAGACAAATCTAATGACGTATCAATTATCAAAATCGGTTAAGCCTTTGGGTTGTTACGAGTGGACATAGGAACGGATGTACTAACATGTAACCCTGCTTCTGGGCTTCGCCACAAACGGTTGAAAAGGAAAAAAAATATTAAAAATTTAGACCGAATAGTTCTACTACAGATAAATCATTTCTAAATAGGCTATATAAAACGATAATTGAAATATATGTTACTAAACTATGACAAGCATAAAAATAATAGTTATTAATATAAAACAAATGGTTTTGTATATTTTTAAATAAAGCCTTAATATAATTACTAAATAAATTAAAAAAGATACCAATTTGTAAGCGTCAGCTTTGTGGTTGCGGTACACTGACAGTCAGTAGGCATGCCATTAATGTATGAGAAATTGAGGACGTAGGAGCATTGATTCATAGTTGCGCTCGTGGAATGGCGAACGGGTCATGTTGATTCATAACTTAACCTACCATAATATACACGACTAACTACACCTACTACGTTACTTAGCAAAAGTCATACAATTTCAACCCTTATACAAAGTGTTATAAATTACCAGTCAAAAATATAATAAATTATCAAAGCGAAAAATATTGTTAACCTTAGTAAGCTGTGATGTCAGAGAACCGGAGCACCGCTCCTGTCATTCTGCGTAGTTTACCTTTAATTTTACTGAAATAGGGGTTGCACATTAATGTTTTTTTAGTGGTAAGTCATGTACCTACCTTTTTAGGGCGGGGGAATCTCTTTACGATTCCAAGGAACTAAAGCTGATAAGGCTGTCCGTTGGATATGCCATAGGCTTCTGGTAAAAACCCCATATCCGGCTTAACCACCCTCCGGTACCTCTCCGCCCTCGGTGGAGGCACGCTCGGGATCGGACGCCCTGGGTATAGGCCCAGTAGTGTGTTAGTAAGTAATACAACGAGCTTTAACTAGACTCGCTAAGGGAGGGCTCACCAGGTTACGACCCTCCAGATGGGCGACCAGGTAGGAAAACGTAATATCTCCCAGCCGGTTGTCGGTTGACCAGGCCGGATTCCTTCCTGGATACTTGGGGTAATTGGTGCGCGCCTAAGTAGGCGCGCGTCCTCCTACCCAACCGCAAGTTATGTACCTACCTTTTTTTTTTTTTACAAGAGAGAAAATACAGTCTTTACGGTATTCGACAAGGGCATTCAGCTGACTAGGCCACCCCTTGGATATGCAGGACTCGGGTAGAAGACCCACTACCGGCTAAAAACTCTCTAGATACTTAGACCTCCGTGGGGACACAATCGGGATCGGCGTTGGCCATTCCCCGATTGTGCCCCCTGGAGGGTTGCCTGGTGCCAGGGCTTACCTCTACGGAGGGGGTCGACAAGTATCTTGAGAAATTCGACCCCCCCAGACGGCCAAGCTAGGGGTGAAAAGTATCTCTCGGCCGGTTGTCATCCGGCCGAGCCATTTCAACCGCCAGCTTGCTAGGGGAGCTGGCGCGCGTTGAGGAACGCACGCCTCCTCCTCCCCAACCGCCTGCGCCGGAGCGGTGCGGCGAGAGGGTCATCCTCTCGCGCCCGCTCCGCAGCCTCCTTCTGCGAGATAACGTCCTCGCAGAAGGAGGCGACAGCCTCCCACGCCGCCGCGCTGGTCAGCATCTCCCGTGCGACGCTGGCCAGCGCGACGGGCGTACCCCTACCTAGGCCCAGCGCGAGGGCTAATGCATCGCGCTGGGGTCGCCAGGCCGGGCACTCCGAGAGGGTGTGCCCGGCAGTGTCGTCGGGAGCGCCGCAATGGTGACACTGCGGCGTCTGCTCCCTCCGTGCGACATGGTGCAGATAATGTCCGAAGCACCCGTGCCCGGTCATCATCTGCACCATCCGGTAGGTGAGGCTGCCTCGCCGGCGCCCAACCCACTCCTCCAACACTGGACGAACGGCCTCGATCGTCCAGTGGCCGGCAGCTGGGTGGGCGAGCGTCTCGGCCCACTGGCGGAGAGCCTCCCTCTGCGCCAGGTGCCTCGCGCGCGCCACCTCCTGCGGGAGGGGCCGCTCCCCCAAGTTATGTACCTACCTAACTCAACCTTTATTTTTGTAACATCTTGTATACAGAATGTAAAAAGATCACGGAACATGCTGTGGCTCTTCTGACGGAGCTTATGTCTGGATACCTTGATGGGGCCAGAAATATGAAGGGGTATTCCTGGACTTAAGACCTTCAAAACACCATTTCTTCTAAAATACTATTGCGCTCGACTAGTTCAGGAGCTATCTCTGTGATAAGCGCTAGCTTATTAAAGTGAAGTCAGAGAGAAGTGACCAGCTTCCAATCAATTTTGGGGTCCCTTAGAGGTAGCATTCTTGGCCCTACTCTCTTCATTATTTTCATGAATGACATCCATGATCTATCATTGGCAAATGCTGATGTGATATGTTACGCTGATGAAATTGCTATCCTCTTTAAAGGTAAAAACTGAAAAATACGTGTCTTGGCTGAGGGTGGATTGTCAACCGTTAACAACTGGGACAAGAAGAATTTACTTACACAAAATTCCTCAAAAACAAACTACGTATATTTTCACAAAACGTCATTTCAGGAGTAACTACTGTTATAATAATTATATAATTTGTATATAATTTGTAAGGTAGCTCAAGTTTTGACGATTCGCCAAACTATTTATATTAAACACCTGTCTGATAGCGCACAAAAGGCTTATCACTTCCGATAATAAATTACAGGACACTTTTAGATATATAAACTGCTTGTAAATTGCCGTTTTGCTAGAAAGAGATGGAGAAAAATCTTTAATACCTTATATCTTAGTTGTTTTTATAGTTATTCGAAAACTGATTTTTTCTTTCTGTTTATTATATGAATGAGCTTCTATTAAAACAAAAAAAAATTTTAGTCATCTAGCCAATTCCAAAAATAATTTTATGTAACTTCTTGTTAAAGTTATAATTTTTTCTAATCACTAATAACTTTTTAAGATAAACGGTATTTTTTAAAAACTTTCCCATTAGACGGATTTTCCCGCAAATCGGGGCAAATCCGTCATGTAGCAATAATTAAGCCAACAACAAAGCAATTTGAGACTACACCTAAGTGAAACATTTATTAGTGAACGACAGTCAATTATATAATTTACACTTGTAAAAATAGGGTCTAAATCTCATTTTAAGCGTAAAAACATTTTTTGGGGGCAATTCCGGCATACTGACGAAGTCCAGGGATAGGAAACCTACTTAGTTTATACTATGTATGAAATGAAAAAAAATCTTTACATTTAATTTCAAACCATTTGTTGCTTTATTGCTGATATATTAGTTTTGAGCACCTGGTTAAATCTGAATCAGTGTTATCAATGTATGTACCTATTTAAAATAAAATATTTTTGTATAAATTCTAAACAAATCTCAAATACCTTTATAACCAAATTAACGACAGTACCTACTACAATATTAACTTGAATTTTTATGAGGAGCAGTCACCGTATAAAATAAATATTTAACTATTACAGTAAGAAATAATAAAGAATAAATTATTATAATCGTTTTTATTATAAAAAAAAATTTCAAGTCTATCAAACTTATTATTTTAAAATTAACATTAATATTATAGGATAAATTCTTTCTTATACTTTATCACTAGAAAAATTTAAAAACTATTTGTCGTTTAATAAAAATTAGCAAAAAGGCTAGACAATGATTTTTTAATTCAATCAACATTGTGCCAGTACAGCTTGTATGTACGTACGTCTATTTATTTTACGACCTTTTTATCACGTACTTTGCAAAAAGTAGTATATAATAATAGAGGCACCATTACATATTCTATATGTATTTTTTTCATGGCAGCCCTTTAGATCTTTAGTATAATTTGTAAAATAAATTAAATCTATAAATCTAATAACATTCGGTTTGAAAGTATGTTGTTTTGTTTCACATAAATTTCAGGGGTAAAAAAGGTTTACAATGTCTGATTTAGAGAAAATCCGGCATATGACGAATTTGCTCCATCCAATGTAGACGGAATTCGCCACTTCACGATTTTGTGGTTACAAATGTTTCAGATACGATTATTAACTGTTTAAACGTTTTATTGCAAAACAATAACATACAATAGTATAAGCATGCTTTAAACTATACACTTAGTTGTCTTTTATTACAATAAATCGAATAATATCATATTCACGTTTGATAAAATGTTCTCACAACTCACTCACATAACACTTTTGAAACTCAACTAAACTTCAAATGCTGTTTATTCAAAATCTATGGCAACTAACGCCATCCATCTGACATGATTAGAACGGAGATGCTATCCTGTTTTACCCACATTACATTATAAAAGCATAGGTTAGTTCTGGCAAGAGTAATTCGAAGCAGACGGTGATGCCCCCTAGACGGAATTAGCCACCTGACCTTACTTACGTTATCCATCCCACTCTTTGGTAGTACGATTTCTCTTTCCTACAGATGGTGAGATATTCTGTAAGAGACAAGTCATACCATCAATTTTGTAAGAAAGAGCGAGATGAGTGACGTAGTAAGTAAGTTGGAGTCTCTATCCTTGATGTAGCAGGGATGTAGCAGGTGCTGTAAGAGCAATGGAGCGGTAATGTCACACGCTTCGGTTCGAACAAAGCAATACCCGTGCAAAAAACGATCGCGTCAACAAGTTCAAACTTGTATTTTTATTATTGCGGATCGGCTTAGGACTTCCAGACGCAAATACCTGAAAAGCTTTAGCTAAAAAAACATAAAACCGTTACGCTAGATAAGAATAAAATTTATATCAAATCCCGTAGATGTGTTTTAAGGCGTTATTTTTAACACGTTAAATAACGCGTTTTACGACGCTGGCGTTAACACTATTGCTCGGGCTCCAACAGAACTGCGTCGTAAAGTATTTTGGCCAACTGCTTAAGACGAAATCGTACCGGCCATTTTACCCATATTTTACCATACAAACGTTTCCTTCCAGGACAGTGGCAAAGTTGCTGTATTTTTTTTCAATAATATCTATGGCCACTATTAGCATGTTTCTATGTTTTCCTTTTTTATTAAGTTAATCAACAGAAGGGATTTAAGCCTTTGAAAACATAAATAATTGTTCAGATTTTCTTCTGTATGCAAACAACTAGACGAGATTATATGAAAAAAAAAAAACAAAACACAGAAACACAGCCAAAGCCTTTCTTTAATTATTTATGTAAAAAGTAATTAAATTGGTCTAGTTATAGAGAAGAAAACAGGAAACTACGAAACGTGTATGTCTATTTTATGTACTTTTCGTAGGTGTACCATATTCTGCCGGGAGAGCCCCACCCACGCTCGTCGCTAGCCAACGGCGTGTACTTACGGTAAAGTCACGCATTTCCCCCCGAGAAAAGAAGGTATAGGTGTACCAGACGGCAAATGAAGATCTGATTTTATTGTAACAAAAACAAAGTTATTGTCTTTTATATATTTATAAAATATATAACTACTTCAAATCACTTATAAAGTTTCTTTTTTTTTAAATTCATCTCTGCATTTGCCATCAGATTCTGGTACACCTATATCGTCAGAGCTGCAAACTGCGGTTGTCTGTGTCGTGCTCAGTTCGTTTGTTCGGGGGCAAAAGTTTTTTTTCTCTGATAATTTATAACTACTTCAGACCAATAATAATTTAAAGATTAACAATAGAGTGTTAAAGTTTTTTTTAAATAACTACTCTAATGATTTTTATTCAAGAAATTGCAGCTCTACATTCGACCGAAGAGGTCATAATTATAGGAGTTATATATTTTTTTGATTAATTCAAATTTAATGTTTTGTCTTTGCGTAATAAACTATTTCGTATATTTTTTTTTGCTATCTTCGTTAATTAATTATATTGTATTTTTCTTATTTGTATACACAATACAAATAAGAAGTCAACTCCTTGTATTTTGTATTATTAACCATCTCATTTCACACCATTTGCCGTCAGATTTTGCTACATCTATAGCCACTCTTTTAACGCGTTGTCCTAACATGTATGTTGTTTTTAACGCGTTTGATAACGCGAGTGGAGCCCCAGCATTAACGTTTATAAGTATGGCCACTACATTATGATTAACTTCTCGAAAAAGTTCACATTACCTACTGAGTGTAACATTTTGTTTTAGACAATCTTAATTAAAATTATTATCTAATTAATTTACTGAATACAAATCGTAGGTATTTCTTTAACAATTTATTTCTTTTCATAATTATCTATACAACAATACATTTTTAATCTGCCAAACTGTAAAATAGTTTGTCGGCAGTAGTTCTCGTCCATTCTATAGTACATTTCTTTTTATTTTAATAATAATAGTATTTGCACAGGCATAACCAAGTAGCCAGGATCATTCACCAGCAACTTGCTCTCCGATACGCCCTTGTTGAGACTGAGGTGCCGTATTATAAATACACACCAGCGCCACTTCTTGAGAATGGTCGTGTCTTGCTCTACTGGGACCGCTCTATCATCACGGACAGGTTTATTGCAGCCAATAAGCCTGATATCGTGCTAATAGACCGGCCCCAACGCCGGATAATGATAGTCGATGTCACCATTCCCCATGACGAGAACCTCGTGAAAGCTGAGAAGGACAAGCTCAGCAAGTACCTTGACTTGGCTCATGAGGTTACCGCCATGTGGGATGTGGATTCAACTGTCATTATCCCGATAGTGGTGTCTGTGAATGGTCTAATTGCGAAGAGTCTTGACCAATATCTTGAGAGACTCTCGCTAGGCGGTTGGATCAAGAGCCTGATACAGAAGGCGGTAATCCTTGGCACGGCACGAATTGTCAGGAGGTTCCTCACCCTGCAGCCCTAACCACCGGTAGTTTGGGCACTGTCTCGCTGCCGATGGACTCGCTAAGTGTAGGTTTTTTATAATATTTATATTTTTTATATATATGTTGTAAAAAAAAATATATTAAGAAAAAAATTTAATAAAGAACATAATAATAATATTTTTTTGAGCTAATACTATATACAACGCGTCTCACAGCCCCCCTACAAAAATTACAATATTTATTTAACCGTAAAGAAAGTGTCAACCTTAATAACTTGTCATATCAATCAAATTTAACTGTCAAATTTGTGAAAAATAACTTTTAGAACAGTTTTAGGTTGGCACTTATGATAGTTTAAACAAAATTAAACATTATATTATTATTATAAATTATAATCTATGGGGAGATATGAGACAAGCTGTATAAGTTAATACTAGGGACACAGAGACAGATAATGCTTCCTTAATACATTCTTTAAATGATTTTTGCTTATTAAATTTTTTAGCTAGTTCTGGGGCAACTGATTTATAAACACTGGTGTTAGCCAACGCCTTTCACGCTTGCCATAATAGTTGTTGACTCTGGGCACGACTAATCTGGCTATTTTGGAGAGGCAAGTTGTGCGCGCATGCTTTCTCACATGCTTATGCTCATCTTTATCATGCTGTCCTATGATAATACTCATTTTTGCCTTGGACTCGACTGGTAAAACGTTACAAATTTTGAATAATTTTTCATATTCTCCTTTGAGGGAGGCCTTTACCCTTTTATCAACTAATAGTTTGAGTATCCTTATTTGCAACGCTTTTATTTTATTAATATGGGTAGGAAAAGTGAAACCATATGCACCTAACCCATATAACACAACTGCATTAGGTAGTGTCAATACAGTTTACCTTTTTTTTATTTTTTTTGGGAGGGGGAAAATGTTTTACGCATCCCTCGTGGCCGAGCCAAACCACGAGGGTATGTGGGGCTCCCGGGACCGGATTCGGCCCAGGCCTACCCTCTAAAAACCCCCCGCAGCTCCTCGGTCCGTCACAGGACAGAGGGAAGGGGACAACAGCCAGGCCTTGTTCCCGCTGACCCCCTGACCGTGAGTTGTCCGTTGCCGGACTCACGCTACGCCGAAAGGCGCGTGGCTCCGCCGCTATTTTTTCTTTTTTTTATTGCAGAAATTTGGCAAACAAGCAAACTGCTCACCTGATTTTAAGTGGTAACAGTCGCCTATAATACATGTAGCTCCTGTGAGATTCGCAGCAAAACTGCAACCCCCACAAGAACCACAGTGTTCGTTGCCAACTTGTGACACCAGATGTAAAGTCACAGTACCCAGTAATTTCACTGCCATATCTTACCCTTCAAACCGGAACACAGCAATGCAAGCACTGCTGCTTTACGGCAGAAATATGTAAGCCGGAGGTACCTAAGCAGACGACCCTAGTAAAGAGTCTCCCTCAAGTGAAGCAAACATCTGCGCCGCTTTGCCAGCGGCGCAGATGGTGTGCGCCGCTCTTCACCCCGAGACGTCCCGGCACTAGGTGCCTTGGAGCTTGGGTCTATTTTTAACGCGGGGCACTTCCCCTCCCGCGGCCGCCTCCTCCTGGAGGATGGGGGTCTCAACGACGTCCTCGGTGACCTCTTACATCTCCGCCTCCGCTCTTGAGGTCCCGGGCTGCGGTCTTGGCGCCGCCCTCTTCCTCCTTCTTCTTATGGGCGTCTTGGGGGCAGAACAAGTCTTACCCCCAAGGCGGTGGTCCGCCGGCTTTCCAGCCGCCGCGCACAAGGGGCATTTGACGTGTTCGTCGAAGCCCTGTGCCCAGCCTCTCCACACCGGTAGCACAGCGTGCTACGGTCCTCCTCCGCCTTACAGTCTGCTCTTAGGTGACCTGTTTCGAGGCACCTGAAGCACCGTATTTCTCGGGGCAGGAGAAGCTTCGCCTTGGCCGCGGACCAGCCGACCAGCAGCCTCTTAGATGAGGCAATCTTTTTGGCCGCCTCCGCAGGGCAGCACACCCACACCGTCCCCATTGTATACCGGCCCTGGTCGATCTCCCCAACCCGGACCTCGTCAACTTCGCACTCGCCGGTCTTGGCGAGTGCCACCTTCAATTCTTCGGGCTGAACGGACTCGTCTAGCCCGGAGACCAGGGTCTCCGCCGTCCTAATGGGTATGCTAACCCTCGCGACATTCGCGTCCACCACTTTTTTAAGGGCGACGGCCAGGTCCACCGCACTCGCCCCCTTCTTGTCGCCGGAAATGAGGAGTACGGCTGCCCCAGTCAAAGACTTGCGGAACTGAACCTTCTCTATGTCCAGCTCCGCGAGGTTTATTTTGGCTCGTGCAGCCGCAATCACCTCGGCGTATGTATGGCCCTTCTCCTCGGCGCCTGGCTGCAGTGACAGCACTACCGCTGCCGTCTTTGGTGCACGCAATTTGGGCTGCCGGGGAGGATTCTTCTTTTTAACCGGTGGCGGCGGTTGTTTCGGTATGGTGTTGGATGCCGTTCTGCCGGCCTCTTTGGCTCTACTCCGCTTTCTGCGCCGCATCACCGTAGTCCAGGCCTCCTCCATGGTGGATGGGGCTGGAGGCAGCGGATTTGGTTCCTTCGCTGCGGGTTTCTCCGCAGCGGGTTTCCTCCTTCGCGGTGGTTTACGCTTTTGCAGGGGTGCCGCGCCCTGGAGCGCAGAGGGAGCACTTCGTGTCGCGGACTTTCGGGCTGCGGGCGCGTCGTGGGTCCCCGTCTCTACTATAGCCATATGAGAGATGGTGGCCTCGGTTCTTCTCTCTTGGTTTAGGGAGGGGGGCCGGCGCGGCTCAGGGTTAAGCCTAAGCTCTAAACCCTCGATCCTGGCGTTGATTCGAGCAACCATGCGCCCCATCAACCTATTTTCTAGCTCCTCAATGTCAAGAGGAGCTAGAGTCCTGTCCGAGTTTGGAGCTGGAGGGGGAGGTGGGGGTCTATTCTCCAGGAGGTGCTTCATTTTTGCCTCCAGCTCTGTTATTTTCTTCTTTTGGGCCTTGAGTTCGCCCTCGAGTCGAGAGTTTGCCTGTTGCAAGCGCACAGTCTCTTCTGAGACTGTACCCGCCGCAAGCACTTTGGTGTCCTCCCGAAGGCTCTTAACTGCCTGCCTCAATTTCTGGACGAAGGTCCCTTTCAAATTTGAGGACCTCGCTGAGACATATTCTATGATGTGGAAGGCGCGACCCATGCGCTCGGTGACGGTGAGCGTTGGGTCGTCACTTCCACTCTCCTCAAGTGGAGACAACACCACAGCCGCTGCTGTTTTTGCGGTCGGTGTGCGCCTCGTGGTTCAATACAGTTTACCTATAATAAGCATACAATAGTTAAAATGGTTAACCTGAATACGGTCCAAGTTACTTATTTTAATAACCAAAAAAGTATTCTAGTAAACTGTTAAATAAACTTAATTAACAATAACAAAATATTAAAAATACATACTACTAAATGTGGCTCATGTCCTTTGAATTTACTGAATTCATTGCCAAATCAAGAAAAAAATATGGAATAAACAAAATATTTTTGGGAAATTAAATGAATGAATAAATTAAAAAAATATTGTTGACACCTTGACCATATCGGTCACCGAGTTCTTAGCAGCCCCGACGAAATCTTTAACTGTTTTCATCTCTTTTGAACTTTGTTTAGCCAATGTAGTCTTAATTCCCTGTCAATAACTACGTAGTAACATCCAGTTTAGAAATCTTTCCAGATATCTTGAAAATTGGTTTAAGAAAAAGCAGACTTACAATTTTTTTAGAACTTTGCATATTGTAATAAATGCTTAAATAAATTGAAAAATTTATTAATTTTTCAGTCGGTTTTGATTTTTGTAAAAAAAATTTTTTTTTATTTTTAGGTAAGTTAATATATGCGTATCAGAATTTGAGACAACCAGAATAACTTAAAACATTTTTAACCGACTTCAAAAGGAGGGTTTCTCAATTCGACCGTATATATGCTTTTTTATGTTTGTTCGCGGATAACTTCGTCATTTTTGAACCGATTTTGATGATACTTTCTGTATTCGATAGAGGATACTCCAAGGGTGGTCCATGGTTACCAAAGTTAGGATCTGATGATTGAATCCCATAAAAATTGAGGGAAAACCTTAAAGTCTTAGGTGTGTCCAACGTGTTTTGTGTGTATGTTACGCTATTACTCGGCCAATTTGTGGACCGATTTTCAAAACTCCTTTTGTATTCGATAGAGTATACTCCTGGGGTGGTTCCAAGATCAGGATATGATAATGGGATCTTATGAAAATCGAGGGAATTAGGGATCCTTTCACTAAAAAGATTTCATTCACTAAAAAGTACAAAATATAAAATATTTTACAGAAAAAATAAAAACCGACTTCAAAAAAGTTAAAAATAATATAAGAATAGTTACAGACAACATCACACTTATATATCGAAGTCGGTGCCAAACGATGATTCCTAGAAAATCTTAAAATTTGTCACCGACTTCAATATAGAAGTGTGATGTTGTCTGTGCCTATTCTTATATTATTTTTATCTTTTTTGAAGTCGGTTTTTATTTTTTGTAAAATATTTTTTTATTTGTATCTTTTTTCGACGTCGGTTAAAAAGTCGGTTCAAATTCTCTATCTCAAAAACTACTGAACCGAACAATACCTAGTACAACAAAAAAGAATTACTCAAATCGGACTTGTAGTTCCGGAGATATACGAACACAAACATAAAAACATACATACATACACTTTTGAAATTTGGCACATCTGTTCAGACGCTGATATAGACTAACATTATACGAAAACTGGCCAGTTCTGGAAATATTACATACATACGGGTCGAATTGATAACCTCCTTTTTTTTGAAGTCGGTTAAAAATAAAAACCGACTTCAAAAACACTGAAAAGTTTAAAATAATATAAGAATAGGTACAGACAACATCACTTCTATATTGAAGTCGGTGACAAATTTTAAGACGTTTTTCTCTTTAAACAGCTTTGAAAGAAAATTATTCCCAATTATTCTCCTAATCTACCAGAAACCTTCTATCATCAGCTCAGTAACATAACATGATGACTACCAGACGCAAATACCTGAATATCTTAAGAAAAAAAGACATGAAACACGTTGGACGTGCGTATGAAATTTAAGGGTTTCCCTTATTTGCCCGGGATCCCATCATCAGATCATGACATGGTGACAATGGGACAACATCGGCAGTGTACTCTTTCGATTACAAAAATAATTTTGTAAATCGGCCCACAAATAGCGGAGTAATCGGTGCACATACATAAAAAAGAAAATAGATACAGTCAAACATAGAAACTCCTCTTTTTTCGAAGTCGGTTATAAAGGATGAGGTTCTCAATTCGATGCGTATGTTTTTGTGTGTATGTTACGCGATTACGCCACCAATTGTGGACCAATTTTCAAAATTCTTTATGTATTCGATAGAGTATATGCCTGGAGTGGTCTCAAGATTATCAAAGTCAAGATCTGATGATGGAATCCCATAAAAATCGAGGGAAACCCTTAAATTTCATAGGTATGTCCAACGTGTTTTGTGTGTATGTTACGCAATTACTCCGCCGTAGACCGATTTTCAAAATTCTTTCCGTATTCGATAGTATATACTCCTGGGGCGGTCTCAAGGTTACCAAAGTCAGGACCTGATGATAAGACCCCATGAAAATCGAGGGACACCCTTAAATGTTATATGTACGTCCAACGTGTTTCATGTTTTTTTCCGAAGCTTTTTTTTATAGTTTTTTTTATAGTTTATGGGTAGACACTTGTCCTCATCTTGCCTGATGGTAAGCAAAGGTGGGGACTAAGGTGGAGCGTGCCTACTCATTAGGTGCTGACTCACTCTAGTCCTGAAAAGACCCGGGTTGTAATGAGGTGGGAACACAGAGGACGGCAAAGAATTCCATTCCTTTGCAGTACGCATTAAAAAAGTGGAAGCGAAACGCTTCGTGCGGAGCAGTGGAATTTCTACTACGTAGGGGTGGGTCTTTGCCGTTCTCCGGGTGCCTCGGTAGTAAACGGGAGATGGTGGAATAAGATCAAACAGATCTTGGGAACACTCTCCGAAATGTAGCCTGTAAAAAACCGATAAACGGGCCACTGCGCGGCGATGTTCAAGACTCTGGAAATTTGAAATTTTCAGAGTGTCTTCACCGATCAACCTCTTCGCCCGGCGCTCCACCGAGTCAAGGGCAGATAACTGGTACTTAGCAAAGCCGTCCCAAAGGTGGCTGCAGTATTCCATGCACGACCGGACCTGTGCTTGATAAAGTGTAAGAAGCTGCCCCGGCGTGAAATACCGCCTAACCTTCGAGAGTATGCCAAGCTTTTTAGCTGCAGTAGCCGCCTTCGCCTCAATAGAACGCCCAAAGTTGAGGTTCGGTGAAAGGTTGATGCCCAGTAGGCTTAAATGGTCCGTTAAAGGCAAGGGTATACTTCGGAATGTGGGAACCAAGTTGAACGGGTTCCGCTTGGAGCTGAAAAGACACGTCTGGGTCTTGGAGGCATTGAACTCGACTCTGTTAGCTTCTCCCCAATCCGAAACTTTTTGCAGGGTCGAGTTCACGCTTTCCACCATGTTCGCTCTGAGCAGCTCAATTTTGGTCTTCCCAGCCTTAGCATCGGACATATATCTCTCTGCAACTGTGCTATCGTCTGCGTACCCAAAGATACCGGGTTTCAACAGATCGTTGATGTGTAGCAGAAAAAGCGTTGCAGAGAGGACCGATCCCTGGGGGATTCCGGCATCGATAGCCAAGGGATCAGACGAGCAGCCATCAATGACTACCCGAATCGATCTGTTCCTCAGGAAATCAGTTATCCAAGAGCAAAGGTTTGGGGTAGTCCATATGAAGGAAGTTTGCTAAGCAAGACGTCGTGCCAGACCCTATCAAATGCCTTTGAGATGTCCAGTGAAACCGCGAGAGCTTCACCGTACCTCTCAATCGCTTCGCTCCAGAGGTGTGTGGCATACACTAGAAGGTCACCGGTAGACCGTCTTGGCCGTAACGTATTTGCGTCTGGTAGTCAAGAAACGACCTGATGATGGAAGGATCCTTAACTTTTAGACTTGACCTGACCTGACCTGATCTTGGAATACCAACCAAAGGTGAGCTGGTATTGAATTCACTAAAAAGATAAAAATAAAAAATATTTTACAAAAAATTAAACCCGACTTCAAAGACACTGAAAAGATAAAAAATAATATAAGAATAGGTAGAGACAACACTTCTATATTGAAGTCGGTGCTAAATTTTAAGACTTTCTAGGAAATCATCGTTTGGCTCCGAATTCAGTATAGAAGTGTGATGCTGTCTGTATCTATTCTTATATTATTTTTAACTTGTCAGTGTTTTGGAAGTCAATTTTTATTTATTGTAAAATATTTTTTATTTTAAAGTCAGTTAAAAATTAAGGCGAATACACACCTTATATTTTGATGAAATATCAACAAAATACTAAAAGGCTTCTATATTATTATATTAATTGTTTAGCGGGCAACACAAAAGTGACCATGTACCTTTCTCTACCATTTTCATCCTATTGAATATTTAAATTTGTGTGATCATTTAGTATGTTGTGATTCATCACATTTTTAGTAGAAGATTGAAAATAATAGAGGTCAATGGATTTTATATGAGAGCTGTAATGCTCGTGCACTTTTTGGCTCTACGGTTCCCTTTTGGTATAAACTATATGAAAGCGTTGCAATATATGATAGTTTTGTTTTGTGTAAAAAAAAAACGCCGCCCCACACTAGGATTTTCTCCTGTATCGTGGGTGCAGTTACAAATATAGAATATCACATGCACATACGCCCAGACCGGAACAAACTTCTGTAGGCCATACAAAACATCTGTCCCGTGCGGGAATCGAACCCGCGACCCGTTGCGCAGTAGGCGATCACTCGACCGTGGATAGAAATGTTTGAATAACCTTATTCCCTCCCTCTCCATTCCTTAACAGAAACACGCGTAAGGGCCTTCGGAGTCATCCTTACACTGTATCCTCCTTTTCACAGCGTACCAAGAAATTGCAAGATTCCTTCTTCTGTCGTTCATCCCACACTTGAAATTTTCTGCCTGCGAATGTGTTTTCTTCCTTAATACCCCTATTAACCCATTATTTTTAACCGACTTCAAAAAAGGAGGAGGTTCTCAATTCGATGCGTATGTTTTTTGTGTGTGTATGTTACGCGATCACACCGCCAATTGTGGACCGATTTTCAAAATTCTTTTTGTATTCCATCTTCTTCAATGAATTTGGTCGGTCGGTGAAATTTTAATACTTTCTAGATGATCATCGTTTGGCACCGACTTCAATATAGAAGTGTGATGTTGTCTGTACCTATTCTTATATTATTTTTAACTTTTCAGTGTTTTTGAAGTCGGTTTTTATTTTTTGTAAAATATTTTTATGTTTGTCAAAAGAATAACTTTAAATTGTAAAATATTTAACGACATAATTTTTTTGTGGCTTCGCATTTTTTTTATATTCAACACAATTAGCAAACAAGCTGGCCTGACGACTATAGCCACTTACCATCAGACACCTGATGGTAAGTGGTTATAGTCGCCTACAGTACATGTGGCTCCTGTAAGACTTGCAATCCACAACCCCTACAAATATTCAATGTACGTTGCCAACTTGTGACATAAGATGTTCAGTCGCAGTACCCAGTAATTTCACTGCGTATCTTACCCTTCAAACCGGAACACAGAAATGCAAGCATCGCTGCTTGGCGGCAGAAATAAGTAAGATAGAGGTACCCGCAGAGACTACCTTAGTACTGAGGCTCCCTCTGGTAAACAACATACACAATGCTAAATAATTTGGAGAAATATTAAATCAATGCAAAAAATATATACCTTGAGCATAATTCGAATCTGGGTCTTATCTGTTGACGCCATAATCCATTAGGTTACCGAGGGCTTGTAATTTTTTGTTCTTGTATTAACTTACTAGCTGTGCCCGTAACTTTGTTCGCGTGGATGTCGGAAAATAACAACATGTCGTACATTTTTTCCCGTTTTTGCGACATGTTTCATTGATAATCAGCTCCTTTTATTCGTAGCGTGATGTTATATCCTATACTATAGGCTATATATCTTATAGCGTATAGGCCTTCCTCGATAATTGGACTATCCAACAAAAAGAGTTTTTCAATTTGAATCAGTAGTTTCAGAGATTAGCAAGTTCAACCAAACCAACCAACAAACAAACAAACTTTTTAGTTTTATAATATTAGTATAGATTTATAACGCAAACTATTCTTCGCTTTAATAAAGCTTAACATTGTAGTTTCCTTATTTTTCGGATGGGGATTTCTTAGCTTTCTGAGGGGTTTTTGAAAAATCCTTCCTTATTGGGCGCCTATATCAGCCGGCGAACTCCTGTACCGAATTTCATGCTTTTAGCTCCAGTATTTTGAGCTCTACGTTGATACCTCAATTAGTACTCACCAAAGCTTTTCTAAATAAAGAAGTAGACAGACGAGTATGTTATTAATTTTAATGTACTGTGAACATTGATAGCGCACTTCGATACGATATAATACTAGCAACTGAAAAACAAGACTTTAGTCTTATAATCTTCGCTTCTCAGTTGGTCGTCTTTTTGAAGAATATTCGGCGAATGGCTTAGCAAGACATCCCTTTGCGTTGCTAAGTCGGCGGAACTAGCCGCCCATGATCGCCGTGAGATGGCGTGACTGACAGTTCGTCTTACATTGCTTATGTAAAACTCACTGTGTCACATTGTATTGTTTGGTGAAGCGTAATGTATGCTCGTGGATATTTTAGTTGAAAGCATGTTTTTGCTCATATGTTTACTACCTAGCTACTTCGTATTTTGATTGTTTTAAATATGCCAGTGGAATTCTTTGGTTAAACATAAAAGGTGCGTAAATAAAAAGCACTAAAATCTACAAATGTTTATTTAAAAAAGGAGTTTCGCACTATAGAACACCTATTTCATGGGGAAAGTATTTCTGCTCGTGATGGGCTGCAATTCTGAGTCCACGTTGGTAGTTACCACTTCTTACCTGAGCTACACGTTTTACGTAAGCCAGTCGTTATAACAACAATAGTAGATTAGTACTACCATTGTGCTTCTTGGGTGTACTACTGATCCAGAGCGTAATATTGTTATGTGTCGACGCCCAGAGGCAAGAGAACCAGTTGTTCTGAGGTTAATGAATCCAGGTGGATCTCGCTCATGGACTTATCATAGCTCTGTTTATGATTGAATCTCTTATACATGGAACTATGGTTTGTTTAGGTCAGGTACTAATATTTAAAAAAGTAAAAAGTAAAACAATCAAAAAGGTTAATTAAGATAACAACCATCAAAACACAAATATTTTGAATAAAGTAGGTATCAATCAAAAATAATGTTTTTGTGTTCTTCATAAGTATATTTTTTCCTTTACCTAACATAAAAACTCTTTTCATGGTTCCAAAAATATTTTCGTTTTGGTTTAACCCGTCACTGTCGAAGCATACTATTTTTGTGCCTAGTGTGCGAATCTTCACTTCTTCGACTCCCGACAACGGCCGTTGATAACGAAAATTATAAATGTAGAGTTGGTAGAGACGTTCCAATTACAAGTTCTGTACTAAATTTTAACTACCACGAACGGTAACGGCAAAACTCCTTGTGCTTTAAATTAATTGAATTATATTTAACATCTTAAATGTTCTAGTGATGGCGGATTAATAATAATTAAATAATGCAGCGAGACATTACCTCGTATCGCACGATGAATATCGTGAAAGTCAGCGTAGATCCCAGTGAAACAACTTGAAGCAACAGGACAAGGAAAATTTTATAAAAAACCCACCTGATGTTCCAGTAAAGCACTTCGAACACTGAAGGCTACTGTATTGATTTACAAAGTGGATCACGTAGACTTTCAAGAATGTCATCATCATCATCATCATCACAGCTCATATACGTCCCCACCGAGGGGCTCAAGCCTACCCTATGTTAGGGTGATTAGGCCTTAGTCAACCACGCTGGCCCAATGCGGATTGGTCGACTTCACATACACCATTGAATTTCTTCTCAGATGTATGCAGGTTTCCTCACGATGTTTTCCTTCACCGTAGGAGCGTCAGACAAATGTACATATGAAATTCGAAAACGAAAAACACAGTGGTACATGGCGGTCTCGAACCCGGACCTCCCGATTGGAAGGCAAGTGCCGAGTCCACAGCGCCACCGACGCTCTCTTCGCTTCGCTTCGCTTCAAGAATGTATAACTTTTTAATTATTATAACTGATATGTGCTGGTTCCTATAAACAAAAGGTTATACATATAGCTTATTTTTTAACATATAATCAAACGAAGTAGGAAAAAGCGCCTCAAGGCGCTTTTTACTACTTTGTTTGATTTCCAGGCAACTATACTGAATTTAGATTTTTTAAAATTATGGAGTCTCCTTTTTTATTATTTGGGCACTTCTGTACTAAGTTGATTTATTTAACTAACTAAATTTGAACATCCTCTCTGGGGGCAGCATTCCTACGAAAAATCATCAGCGCCACCATTACCATGACCTGAAGACCCGAGCGCGGCCACTCGATTGGCTAGCCATGGACTTGTTTCGCGAATGGTAGAAACGTTACTCAGCAACGGAAGCGCGATTCTAAGCCGTGCGCCCGCAGCTCTGAGCCCCTTTTACATTGTTATCACGCGCCTGATAACACGCGAGCGCGACGTCGAATCGTAAATGAAAACATGTGCTTGCAATCGCATGACCTAGTCTATCGCGAGCGCTGGCCCCCCGTTCCCGGTTCCGTGGGCGAAAATCCGCCGGCGCCGCGGCCGAAAAAGAGGCGTTATTTCAAAATACCTATTTCGGAATTTCAGGACCGAAATCAACTTCATAACAATTAACGATACGACCCCCGCCTCTAAATTCCTCGCCCCGAGCGTGCCCGCTATACGTGGCGATACGACGCCTTCGCATAGATAGAATAGAGAGCGGTTTCGGAACGCACCCGTACACGCGGCGCGGCAGTGTGCGGCGTCCGTGCGCGCGGCCGCCTGTGTGCGCCTGTCTCTACACACCCACACGCGCGCGCCGCCGGTGAGCGCTGTTCACCGCACTCTGTGAGCGCAAACAACCATCTATAAGGCCACGCTATAGCTGACGGAGGGACACCGCACGCCTCAAGCCGATTGCTCGACTCTACATTTCTTTGTTAACGTTTTTTCTCAGCGCTAACTTTGTATCAATTTTATATTTCGTTTTAATTTATTTTGCTGTATTATCAAGCGAATGTTTTGGAATAAATGCATTTAATGAAGGTTGACTGGCATAAAAATAAAGTAGTACATATATTTTTTTAGAATTATCATTTTTTTAAATAAAGGATCTAGCGATATGCTAGAACTTTTTTGACATAAGCCGTCTGATTACAAAACATGGTCGAAACTTAGTTCTGGTTTAAGCCTGACGCTGTCTCTATCTATGTATATTAACACACGTGAAAGTGAACTAGTTTTAGCAGGTTTTGTAATAGGACCGAAAAAGTGTACATTTTATGAAAATTGTTAGTATTCTAATGCATAAAGTTCGATTAGTCAGATGTCATGGAAACATGTAGGTACAAGTTTAAAACTGATATATTTAATCTTGGTATAATTACACAAAAATACTTTCTGTTTTATAAGTTTACCACATATTAAAAAAATCGTTTTTAAGCAAAACACTCAATTACAATGTTCTAACAATTTTATTGGAGTTAACATATATGGTTTCTTTGTAATTACTTATTGTTTTCAGTCTTTGTCTTACAGTAAACGAAGTGTTTGGTTAATTCGCTATTAAGTCGAGACCGACCTACATTCAAACATTGTCATATAAAAGATTCAAAATGTTCGAGTCTAATTCATTCAGTCAAATAATTCGAAATGGTAAAATTAATTTTCTTATTCCCGATCCATTTTTTTCATAGACCCAACTATTTGTATGTGGGATTTCAAAATTATATTTTGGTATTTTCAATGACACCATAACTTTTATATGTTAACATGGGTAGGTTTCGGCTTGATAGGGTATTGATCAAACATGTTGAATACATATTATGATAGGAACTTGTTCGAAACAGCTTGGCAAAAGAAGAAACAAATGGAGACAGCAGTTTCTACGCCTCGAATCTGTCTGTGGAACTAGGAACTTTTGTATGAAGAAATGGAGGTGTTGGCATTGAATATTTTTTGATTTATTTTGAACTTGCTATCAAGCAGTACTTGTTATATATTATAAAGCATCATTTCATATAATATACCGTTAAGGCATTTGATATTTTTTGTTAAATAAGAATAATTATCCTTTTAAAAAAATATTGTTGTATTACCCACAATTTATTATATTTATAATATTCACCATAAATTAGAGAAAATTAGAATTCGTATTAGCATTTTTTTTAAACTGTGTAAAATTTTAGGGAGTAATTTAGTAACATTACTTTTCTACAATAAAATGTTTTAAAGTGTTAAATTATGTCAGTGTTGAAATTTTTAAATATTATCATAAAATCGCAAAATTTTATATATTTTTTTATTATCTTAAGACATTTAACACATTTTAGAAGCGTATTTTGGCTTTTGAGTTTAATTTAAATTATTTGGTTCGACAATATTTTTTTCTAAAGTTGATGGTCGACACTCACCCCATATAGCTTCAAGGAAAGATTACCCTTTACTTTATATTTTATCAAAAGAACTAATTCTAATATCCATTCTACACTGTTAAAAAATCAAAATTAAACTTCCCATACAAACTAAATACCGAAACGGTGAATCGGCTTGAGGCGCGCAGCGACCGGTATATTTCCGACATAATACCGCTGCGTCGAGCGATTACTACTATATATTCTATATACATTTAATAGCTATACAGGCGCGCATAGAACTGGCCGTACTTATGTGAGCGCTACGTAGCGAGCTCCGTCAGCGCTACAGCGCCGCAAAACAGAGTACCGTTCAGCAATGAAATATTATTTAGCGCTTTAGCGCAAATTTGCCACGGAGCCCGGCTTATTATTATCGTAGATTGGCGTCGGCGCAACTACACGGCGTTAGAAGGACGTTCCGTTTTAAATATCAGGTTTTATTATTATGAAGAGCGGCGCAGCGGAGTGCGGACGGCGACGGCGGACGGTTGCGTGCGATAACATTTGACATTCGTAATTACTCGAGCGCTGAGTGCGGCGCGGCGAGGCTGGTCCGCGGACATTCCGGCCGCGGGCCGCGGTCCGCGGGGCCGCGCTCGGACAAAGAGGTCGCGTTGCGTCAGCGCGCGGCGCCCGGACCGCCTCGCCGCGCCGCTTACTGCCCGCATTTCGTACACTGCCGAATCGCACTAGCCTTGGGTAGCCTTCCACGATTTCCAAACGCTGAGGCCCGTTTCCGTATTTCGCGGCACCTCTTTTATGGTCTCTCGTAGCTTGCAGCGTCATCTCGTAACGACTTTAGTTACGTAGAGCCTATTGAAATTTTGATGGAGCTGTTCCCACTCTACGAATTTTTGTACCTTTTGATGTAGGTATACGTGACGATACCTGCTTGCGATGATTTTTTCGTCACTCTCTATAGGTGGATGTTTCCTAAGAAACTACATTTGAGCAAATTTTAGCTCAAACTGAGAATTCGCCGACGAATGAAACCGGTCCAATTTGTTGTTTCATTTATTTCTATCTGTTTACTAAATCCAAAATTCCCGAATGCCGCCTAATGAGTCCAAAATTCAAGCGACTTTGATACCGTTAGGAGAATAACTGCCTTAGCCTCGAGAAAATAAGGTCGGAGATAATAAGACCCGAGGTTGTGTACGTCAGACGATGTCAAAGAGCAGAGCCAGAGAGAGATAAAAGCGACGGAGGAAAACAGCGGCGCCGAGAACTCGATTCTGTGGCATTATAACATTTTCTATCGCATCCAAGCGAAAACGTAGTGAGAAGGTTTAATATTTTAATGAAAGGACTCTTTTCGTCTAATATGAAAATAGCACCGTCGTAGTGTCGACTCTTCATTTACGTTTAGACTGATTGAAAACAATTTCAAACTATCAGTCATGTCTATTTTATAGAAATGTATCGATAAACAAATTAGTTTACTTACCTTCAATATTATTGTTTTTGTTTTACTGATAACTTTCATCGCAAGCAAAGAATTGTTAGTAGGAATGAACGATTGAGGTGCGTTCAAAACCAAAGACTCACTCTATCGATGAAGGCGGAATCTTGCTAGCCTCGTACAGTACTGCGTTATCATCACAGCAGTGATAAGATGTGTCGAGATTGGTTCGATTCGCTTTGGCCGCGTTCCGTTCGAGTGCACCCGTTGTCGCCGCCGCGAGCTCGCAAATCACGAGAAAGGGTAACAGCGTCATCTACCTTTGCTGCGTCTGAAACCGCGGAGCATGCTACTTTCGACAGCCCGCTGCTGCGCGCTGGTTCCATATTCAAGCGGTGAATGCGCTTTTTAAGTTGACAGCTTGATCGCGTCGCTATCCACTAGTCGTCGGACTTATTATTTTCATGTTGTAGCACTATAGTTGAGGTTAAGCTACTCGTAGAGTCGCTGTTAGTTGAGGTAAGGGCACTGCGTTATGCCTACATCACGTTGTAGAGTCTAGCGATTCTATTTCTATTTTCGCGTAGATTTGACAAGTTGATAGATAATGAAAATAAACGGGAAATAATAAAGGCATGCTAATACGAAGTAATAATGATTTGCTGTACATTTTTATTTTATTTTTAACCGACTTCAAAAAAAGGAGGAGGTTCTCAATTCGATGCGTATGTATTTTTGTGTGAATGTTACGCGATTTTCAAAATTGTTTTTGTATTTGATATAGTATAGGTACTCCTGTGGTGGTCCCATTATTACTAAGGTCAGAAATGGGTCAGGATCTAATGATGGGATCCTAGGAAAATCGAGGGAAACCCCTAAATTATACAAACGTCCAACGTTTTTCATGTTGCTTCCGAAGCAATTCAGGTATTTACGTCTGGTAGTCATAAACCGAGCTAATGATGGAAGGATCCTTAACTTGTAGGAGTTAGAAGTTTTTTTCAATACAACAGACACGTATTGACCTATTTAAAATACAATAGGTACGTATTGACCCTTTGTCGTACACTTCAATTACCTATCTTTTTTGTGAATTTAATTTCAATAAAAATATAATATTTTTTTCTTACAAAAACAAAAACCGATTTCAAAAAACTGAAAAATTAAAAATAATATAAGAATAAGTGCAGACAACATCACATTTCTATATTGAAATCGGTGCCAAACGATGATCTCCTAGAAAGTCTTAAAATTTGTCACCAACTTAAATATAGAAATATGTTGTTGTCTGTACCTATTCTAATATTATTTTTAACTTTTCGGTGTTTTTGAAGTCGGTTTTTATTTTTGTAAAATTATCTTTAGCTAAACATGTTATTGTATATTTCTTATATACTTTCTTACGAAATTGACTTGAGCAATGATTGAAACTTAAAAATGGGAAATCATTTATAGTAGGTAGCTTAAGAACTTTCCCTTTAAGAAATAACGTTGAAGTTATTTTCCGTTCATTAATAAAAAATAGTTTTTAAACAAAATAATATTACAATTGGAGGTTATTGTGCAAGATTCTTACACGCAACAATGACTATCCTAAAAAAAACCGGGAGATGAAAAGCAGGTAGATGGAGCTGCCCCAAGAACAGGTGAGAATTGACGAAAACTGTGGCTACTTTCCGTCAAATCTTACCTGGTTTTCTGTGACAATGGTCTTATATTGAAATGGCCCTGGAAAAGGAATAACACTGAAATATAACCATGCTATTCATACTCCTAATGACTTACAATTGCAGTGAATAGTGTTTTCACACTGAAAGCTTACTGTGTGAATTCAATAGATTATATCCTATTAAGTGTTACGTTTTTTAAATTATTCAATTAAGCAATAAGTTATATAACTAATTCACCATAAAAATTACGTACTTTTTTATAACGATTATAGCAATTAAGCAACGGTTCCAAAAAAGTTATTATGAAATAAAATGAAAGGATTCAATTTTTTGCTGAGCAAATTTTATGATACAAAATTGAAAAATTACAAAAAGTACCACATTTTTTAAAATTTAATTAAAATGTAGTCAAAAAGTTTTTATTCTTAGCATTGTTAAGGAGAAAATCCATTAATCTATTAATGAAATGAAAAGGGTATTTGTAAAAAAATAAATTTCACTGCTTAATTTCGCTTACTTTATTCAGATATAATACAAATGATTTCTTATATTAACATACTATTACTTATACATATCTTATAATAACTATTTTCAATTTATACTAATTGAAAATAATTTTGTATTAACAAAGGCTTTTCATAGCAAAGTTGTGAATGTATCCAAAGAAACCATACTGTATCAAACATATGGTTCAAATTTGTTCGCGCAGTAATCCTATCAATTGGGTCGCCTGTCCCACTCGCTCTCCATTTGAGCTGCCACGCTACCATGAACCTTCGTGTTGGCTGAACCGACAGTTTCTCAAAACAAGCTAAAATAGCGTTTAAGTCTCAAACATAAAGTTGAATATCGTTTGCATGCGTATTGTGTGATAATGTTTAATTCTGACTCATCGCGATGGACTCTATGTCTGGGTGGTAGAGGTTATATTGGCGTTGCTTTTGCGTCTGTTTTTTAGAAGTCGGATAACAGAAATGGTTTTTACGTCGGTCCGTGGCTCCGTGGCGCGGCGTGTTCCGAGGGGTCGCCAGAACGCTTGCTACTCTAGGTTGACATGCCGTTCCTTACTCGTGTATTTTTGTTTATTAATTCGCATTTGTGATTAATTCTCGACTCTTCTTTGACTCTACGTGTTCTCATCTATGATAACATAAATAAAATCACGCCAACTTTTTCGCGTTTTGTAAAATGGTTTTGTAAGATATATCATTTAAAATACATAATATGTTAATATTTACGACATATTATGGCGCGAGCGCAGAGCTTGAAACTAAAAATATGGCACTTTCCAATTTAGAAGAAATGGTATACTCGTTTCTATCTTAAATATTGTATGTTGAATAAAAAACTATATTGTCAACTAAATTATTAGCTTATTAGGAATGCGGTAATGTTATAGGTGTACTAGCTTTACGCTCGCGACTTCGCCCGTGGAATTTTTTTTTTCCGTAGAAAAATTACCCTATGTCCTTCCCCTGGTCTCGAGCTATCCCTATACCAACTTTTATCAAAATCGGTTCAGTAGTTTCGAAGCCTATTCAATACAAACAAACAAACAAACATGCAAACAATCAAATCTTTTCTCTTTATAATATTAGTATATAAATAAAAGTTATTGCAATGACGACCTAAAATTTTACTAAACGATTTTTTGCTGTCAAAAATCATTTAAAAATTATATCTTACTACGAAAGATTTTTGACAACGTAATTCTACAATGCAATAAATTAAACTCGGAATTGTGCTATATCATGAATTAATTATAGAGCTCTGAAATAGTCTGTAAAACGAGTATTAATTTTTTCAATATTTTTGTCATTTAATACGCATAATACTCTTTCTGTACTAGGATCGCCTGCTTGGGTATCTCCGTCTAACCCATTTCTGCCGCTAAGCATCAGTGCTTGCATTGCTGTGTTCTGGTTTAAAGGGTATAAGGATATGGCAGTAAATTACTGGGTACCGTGACTTTACACCTTATGTCACAAGTTGGCAACGTACACTGTGGTTCTTGTGGGGGCTGCAGATTTGCTGCGAATCTCACAGGAGCCACATGTTCTATAGGTGACTGTTACCTTACTTACTTACCATCAGGTGGGCAGTATACTTGTTTACCAACGTACGCTATACGCTAGATTGTCAACACTTTTATTGTTGTATTTCATACTGTAATATTTGTTTATTAGACACTAGCTTTCCGATCGCGACTTCGCCCGCGTTATTTTTGTTTTCCCCGTGGGAATTTTATATTTTCTTGTTGGAAAATTCTTTTGTAACCTATGTTACTTAGGAATAATGTAGCATTAAAATAGTGAAAGAATTTTTCAAATCGGTCTAGTAGTTTTGGAGCCAAATACAAACATACAAATCTTCTTTTTTTTTCTCTTTATAATATAAGTATAGATGAATACCAACAGGCAAATAAACAGTGCCTTGGTTAAATGGAACCAGAGTCATGTGTTGTTTTTTTGGTCTTAAATAAAAATTTATTTTCTCACGACACAGAGGGAGACTCAGTACCAGAAGCGTCTGCATGGGTAACTCTATCTTACCTCTACGAGTATCTGCAAAGCAGCAGTGCTTGCATCGCTCTGTTCCGGTTTGAAGGATAAGACAGGCAGTGTAAATTACTGGGTACTCTTACTTTATGTCACAAGATGTCATATCCTCGGTGGGTTCTTGAAAGGGTAGTAGATTTGCAAATCTTACAGGAGCCACATATTAAAGGTGACTGCAGCTACTTACGATCCTGTTTGCCAACTTAGTTGTGAAAACAAATTAAGCCATGTTTCACTATTACAAAAAAATAAAACCCGACTTCAAAAACACAATAAAGTTAAATATAATAATAATATAAGAATACACACAACATCACATTTTTTTAGCTGTGGCGCCGACTTAAAGATAAAAAAAAATATCTTGTGTGTATTCCTATATTATTTTTGTTTTTTTTTTGTTTTGAAGTCAGTTTTTATTTTTTGTTAAATATTTTTTATTTTCATCCTGTTTAGTCAATTTAACACCAGGTCCCCAGACGTGCCTATTGTATTTAAAAAATCAACCGTAACAGGTTCGTTTAGTTAAAGTTCCTAAAAATCAAGGCTCCTTCCACCATCAGGTCGGCTTATGACTACCAGATGCAAATACCTGATTATCTTCAGAAAAAAACATGGTTGGACGTGACTATAAAATTTATGGGTTACCCTCGATTTTCCTGAGATCCACAGATCATCAGACCCTGACTTGGTGACAATCGGTGAAGTATACCAGTATGAAGTATCTCTAACAAAAAGAATTTTCCAAATCAGGTCATAAATGACGCAGTTATGAGGTAACGAACATAAAGAACAACATACATTCGAACAAATTATAAATTTATACAAGAAAAACATTGAATATACATAAAAGCCGACTTCGATTTGTTGAAGGCGTGGGTGTGTCGATTCCTGCTCGAGATAGTTTTTTTGCATTGATTAATACATTTTTAAATTTATTAAGCATTTTCGAAGAAAATACAAAATCACACATATAAAAAGTCGGTTATCAACTAAAAGGGGATAGTAAGATAGGATTATGAGAATAAGTAAAGTAATTGAGTAAAAAGAGTAGAGACAGGTATTTTTTTTGTATGGGCAGGTGTTTTTTGTATGGGCAGGTGTTTTTTTGTCTGGGCAGGTGTATTTTTGTATGTTTTCTAAGAGAGGTTAGAGCGTAGTGCTTTTTGCTATAAAGTGAACTACATAACACAGAAAAAAACAGGGGAATACGATAATATTGCATCGCCAAATTCATAGAAAACGCCTGGTATTACTATACTTCATTCCAGATAACATTAAAAAAAAGAAGCAGAAAGAAGCAGGGTTGCGAAACCTTTTCATGTCATGAATATTGATGAAATATCATAATCATTATTTGATATTATCTACTTATATGTATTACCCGATACTCTTGAGTGTAATGTTAACTATTTATTATTATTTGTGTGGCTATCCACAAATATTGGAACTGGGTCAAATTACACAACATAATAAAAATATTATTTTTTATTATTATTTCCAACATAAACTACGTTTATCAAGTATAAGCATAACTAGATAAGTAGATTAATTTTAAATTATTAACTTTCTTCTTCAGATGAGGACGATGAAGATAATGATGACTGCCCCATATTAATAACAAATTACTGCACCATATTATCGATGACATTATCCAACAGACATAATCTATCTTCTTCTTTTGTGAAATGCAGGCTTGCCACCTCTCTGGGGTTATCGTAGATAATGCTTCTGGTAGAAAATCTTTAATTTCATTGAACTTGAACATTTTAATTTTTCTGGCTACATAGCCCTTAACTTGTGCTCATATGAGCTCATTTGGATTGGGCTCACAATGATATAGTGGAAGATATGTAACTCCTTTTCCTTTTGCCATTTCAACCACAACATAGCTAGCTCTGATACCGATTTTTATTTTCCTTTCCTTTTAACAGCAGTTGAGCTCTTACTTCAGTGTCTACAAATTGTATATTTTTTGACGTAAACCATGACGTTCTGTTGAATGGCTTGAGAGCCACTAGGGCCCGCACCCGGATTACTCATTTTTTTAATTCAAAACAAACAAACAACTACAACAAAACGAAAGACAATTTAAAATCACGTGTAATTATATACTTGCATCACCAAAAAACAAAGAGAATGTCATAATTTTCAAGCAAGGCGCGTTCCTTGATGACATGCGACACGATGATCCATCCAGTTAAATCAAAACGTCATAATTTCGCCAACTGTGTGATCGAACACCGTTACTTTTAGTTTGGTCGCATTATACGTAAGCGTTCCAATCTATGCAGGTTGCAAACCTCTGCTTCTTTGGGTTCTTTAGCAGAGCCATTTTGTGGTTTGTAGTAATATTTTATATTTCGCACGAGACTTTTTATAATATAAATAGTAAAAGTTTATTATTTTGTAGGTAATTGTTTACATGGCTGTGCTTGTACATTTTACGCATAAATTGACAAAAGCGTAATTAAACATTTATTAACACAATGAGTTGAAAATGTGCACCTTTAAAAGAACCTTTTTTTACTTCTTTTTAATGTTATCCGGAATAAAGTATAGGAGACAGAATACCTGTTAAGTATTTTTTTAGTAAAGCATAAATTAAATGAGACTTCGAAGGTTCCTTTATACTAGAAAACAAAATGTACTTTTCACTCCACCGGCTCAAAAACTACATTCTGTGTCATGTAAGCTCAACATAAAGTAAGTCATTTAAAGCCTCTAAAACAGGGATTGAATATTGTACTAAATATCCTTCTTTTCCTTGGAATACACTTAATTTGTATTTGGAACACAAAAAGTACTTTAATTTTGATAGGAACCCATCTTATATTCTTAAAAGATAAAAAATAATGATTCTGAATTGACAACATATAAGCTCATAAAACCGCCAAGACACTAAAACGTAATAATATCAAACAAAAATTTCATCTCGCTATGTTCTTAACATTTGTAGGTTGAAGTTTTCCAAGTTAAAAGGGGACTTAAAAACATACAGCTACCTCTTACGTTTAGTTTTTTCAATACAGAAGTTTCGTAAATTTTTAAGTAGTACATTAATTTATGAATTAATATTAAAGTAATAAGATTTTGAATGCTCTATTTCCTTCGTATTTGTTTCTATTTCTCGCAGGTGAAGCAGTCTTGGGTGAGCTTAAATCCATCGCTTCACTCAGGATTCTAGTCTTTAAACCTTCGATATGCTCAGGATTTAATTATTTAACACCCTCCCTGCGCTTGGGAGTTAAGCATAGAGGGGACTCTATGCTTAACTCCCGACCAGGGATCGTTGCACTCGCGATTCAAGTCCACACCCGTGACATAATATACTGTATTATCCCCTTGGCTAATAATGTACTAATGATTCGGCTAAGAAAGTATATAGCTAGAGCTGCGGAGTTACGCATACTTAAAGTCCACTTCCAGTGTTTTCTCATCCATGGTTAGGGTTGCCCCTGGCCGATACTGGAAGTAATTCCTTCTTACAGAAAATGCAACGTTATTTGGCTTCATCCAAATAACGTTGCATTTTATTTCTACCTAACGATACCAAGTAGTAACTGATCAGTGGTACTGTTAGTACACTTGTACTTTGGCGTGTGGTGTCTCAGGGCTACCCTCTATGTCCGTTATCAAAGTTTTGATTTTGAAGTTAGCTCTACATCGCAGCGAGAAGCAAACACGCTTTGGTGACGTTGATGACAGCACGCAGAAATGAACGACGCTTTGGTCATTCGAAATTTTGATTGCGGACTTAGAGAGTAGCCTTTCAGGAGGTCTAGACAAAGTAACATTCGCCTTCGTTTTCTTTCGTTGTACGTTTATTAGTCATCTCGATTTTTCAATGGTCACTAACTTTTAACTATGAAATAAACAAGCTGTCAAACTATCAATTATTCCTCGGATTTTTTTTTACAAAAAATAAAAACCGACTTCAAAAACACAAAAAAGTTAAAAATAATATAAGAATAGGTACAGACAACTTCACATTTCTATATTGAAATCGGTGCCAAATGATGATCTTCTAAAAAGTCTTGAAATTTGGCACCTAATTCAATATAGAAATGTGATGTTGTCTATACCTATTCTTATATTATTTTTAACTTTTCAGTATTTTTGAAGTCAGTTTTTATTTTTTAAAATTTTATCTTTTGAGTGAATTAAATACCGGTATTAATCCTCCGTTTTTTTCGTCAGTTAAAAACTGGACTTTATTGGTAGAAAAAGGAAAACCGTGTCTGTTGTTTGTAATTTACTTTTAACTATTTCTTTAAAATTTTTATTCAGATTAATAGGTACATACCGTGTCTGTTGTCTGTTGCACATTTCTGTGTGAGCTTTTCCCGCGTCGCCTCAGTGTGCTTCCTCAGCTTTGTACAGTAAGCGCAGCATCAAGCTGTACTGTTTGACCTTTGGACATCTCTTCTAACGTTCGTAGTAGGGACGGTTTACGTGTTGTCAGTGTAAAGACTGACGTAGCGCCTACTGTACAACGAGACGGGTCGAAAGCTTACGGTCGGTCAAGAAAGTGGTCTACCAATTTTGACAAAACTCCGCGTATTAACAAAATATCGTTTGGGTTTTCTTGGTTGCTGTCAGTATGTTATTACTTATAACAAAAGAAAGTCAACTGTGTTGTTTTATGTTATATAACTGAATTTCAACAAATAGAAATTGAAATTTTTTTTTTCTGTACATTTTCATAAAAAAATTGGCTTTTGAACTGCGTCGAAAATAATTTATTACATACATCTTCTATTTATTTATTAGCATTTAGTTTATTAGTTAATCTATAGACAATTCAAAAACTATAAAAAGGGTGAAAAAATTTTCAAATCGGTTTTGTTTTTATTATACGTAATAACTACTTAAATGAATAGTTATCACGTACCCTGCGTTCCAGATAAGCACTGCTACTTTCTGAGGCTAACATCTGATGTTAGCCTCGTTTTGCGTTTCTTATAAGAAATGTTGACATTTTTAGCCGCGCTAATTGTTACAAACGAAACGGAAGGTACTGATTTTTTGTGCTGAATTTTGACAACTCATCTACTTAGTCCAGCCACTTAAAATTTCTAATAATATAAATCAGAATTGGCTAAAACTATACATATCTTTCAATGATTTTTTAAATCCGCTGAATATCTTTTTTGATCCATGAAAAAAAGATTTCAAATGTCAAATTTGAAAGCTGTCAAAAAGTGGTATCAGAGGACCCATGGGTATTTGATGCTAGCATTTCGTGTTAAAAATGCTTAAATGAAACGCATGACATCCAGCAAGAAAAACTAGCATCACCGCTAATGAAATGCAGAGATGCTAAAAATGTTGATATTTATGGCTAAAAATGCTTATCTGGAACGCGCCCGTAAAATGAAGTTCGATCAAATTTTGAGATTATTGTTACTCGAGAGGAAACGGTATCTCCACATCATTTGCTTGGGAAACCACCTTAAAATAAAAAGGTAACATTTAAAGCCCAATTTGAAAACTATCATCTGGAGCTCAATATAAACAAGTAAAATTATAAAAAAAAAACTTATTTAAATACAAGCTTTTATATCATCATAATATTGCATTGTTATGCGATATACATATTGCAAATTCCAGGACACCGGGAAGTAAAGTGAGTCAAATTTAACTTGCAAGATTTCATTACAGACACCGAACAGGTGAAAGTAAATAAAAGCGTGTAAAAATATAACATTATTGACCCCGATAAATTTCGAATAACTTAATTTCAAAATATAAAAAATGTTTATTTAATTGCAACTGTACTGCATATTCTATGTAGTTCCCTTGTTTTTTTTGCATATCTGCGTATTATATTTGAATGTGATTAAATTGTATTCACAATAGGTACGGGTGTGAAGTTAGCAGTTAACGATACGCCATTAACTGCTAACTTCACACCCGTGTTAAAATACTATATAAGTATATGACAATTTTTCACCTAGGTTTTTAAAAAGGATATAATTTCGATGTGTGAAGGAAAAGTTTCAAATTGGAAGTGAAGAATTATGTGTCAATTTACATTCGTTGATTGATATTTTCCTAATAAAAACATCATAAATACATTGAAAATTGTTATCGAATACTTTTGATATCACTGCCTGCGATACCAGAAAAAGTGTTTTTCCGACTATGTGGGCGGGTATTTGTGATATCTCATACATTTTTAAGCGTCTACGTACTCTGTGCGCAAGTTATTTATTCATGAAAGACTGATAAAGCTATGATCATAATTTGAATGTTAAAAAAGGGAGAATGAACGAAAAAGAAATTTATACTACACCTGATCGGAACAGCAGTCATTATTCCCTCAAAACTGAAAGAGAAAGTTAGTCTTTTCTACGACCTAAAAAAGCGGGGGAAAAGTTATATGAAAATCCATTTCTATCGTATTTTAGGGGGAGGAAAAGTTATACTAAATTTCATTTCTAACCTGTTAGAGCCTCCGCGGGATGGAGGCAGGGGAACGCGCTCCTCCACTCACCATGACCTGCGTTGAGTTTTGCCGCGCTGCAATGTGGCTGTATGATCTCAGATCTCTGTGTTATCATAAAAAAAAGAAAAGAATCCCTAATTTTTCATCAAATCTGTGAATTTATTTATCATAATTTTTTGTTACGACGTGAGTTTATTACGTAATAAAAGTTAAAATGTCGAATTCTAGTAGCGGAAGTAGCGGAAGGAAGATGACACCCATACAAATGTAATAATATTTTCATACTAATATAATTCTATAAACAATTTTAATCAAACACGTTTTTATATGTTCCTCACAGGTGTAGTATATATACACCTCTTTCGATTACAAAAAGAACTTTGAAAATCGGTCCATAAATGGCGGAGTAATCGGTGAACATACGGTGACATGCCTATGAAATTCAAGAGTTTCCCTTGATTTTCATGGGATCCCATGATCAGATCCTGACATGGTGACAATGGGACCACCTCGAAAGTATACTCTTTCGATTACAAAAATAATTTTGAAAATCGGTCTACAAATGGCGGAGTAATCGGAGAACATACATAAAAAAATAGATACAGTCGAACATAGAACCTCCTCCTTTTTCGAAGTCGGTTAAAAATAGAGTAAGACATAATTTGATTTATTAGCATTTAACACAGCATTTTTAATGTCCTGTGTAGTGATCGTAGTTTTTCTACAAATTTTTAATTCTATAAATCTCTTTTCCTTGTTATTTGTATGGCACCCAGGAGATTAATCCTCGGTTAGAATTTAAAGGATAAACATTAAAACATTAAAATTGTTCATATAATCATTTTAATTTTTTATTTAATTCAGATCAACTAAAGTAGAATCACGCTTTAAACACAATTAATATTAATCGCAATTAGTGAGTGTTGTGTCGTGCCTTTAAGAGTCACATTCTGCAATTTAAATCATTTTAATTATTGCTTTTTTTCAACTCAGTATTATTTTATTCATTCAGATTAATTCTTTGCGGCTTTTATTGAAGTGTTTGAACGATGATTAATGAAAAACTCCGCTGGTCCATTTTCGAACACAGGTTTCATCATTGAAGACCAGTTGAAGTTAAGTAAAAATTACTTTTGCTTTTGCAGATGCTCCTTGGGTAGAAGAGTATCTTCCAACTCATCGGTTGCGTTTTATTTATGAAGACCAAATTAAAAAATGGGTTTCTAACACTTCGAAATAAGTACTTGTAGTTGTATTTGCATCTATTTAACCTAGATACCTACTGTTTATTTGCCAGGTGATATTCGCGTGTAATAAATAATCATCATCATCACAATTTATATACATCCCCATCGAGGGGCTCGAGCCTGCACTAAGTTTAGGGCTTAGTCAATCACGCTGGCCCAGTGCGGATTGGTCAACTTCACATACACCTTTGAATTTCTTCGCAGATGTATGCAGGTTGCCTCACGATGCTTTCCTTAACCATGGAAAAATGTAATATGAAGTTCGAAATACGAAAAAACACATTGGTACATGGCGGTCTCGAACCCCGGCCCTCCCGATTGAAAGGCAAGTGCCGAGTCCACAGCGCCAGCGGCGCTTTTTCTTTTTCTTATGTGTCAGCTGATAATCAATACTGAGGTATGTGAAAATATTTTTTTTATAAGAACATACCACTTCTCTGTCGTTTATGAGTGTGAGTAACGTGCATGCAATAGAAAGATAAGTTTAGGACCGATCTGATGGTTATTAGGACATATCACAATAGGTAATTTTTTAATAAAATAACATTTTTTTAGCAAAGAAATATCAATAAATGATAGTTAGAATTAAAAAAGTCGACGCAGTAGTGTTGTATTTTGCAATATACATTTCAATGAACCTCTTGGTTCAATATTTAAACAAGAACTTTCGAGGGTTTTATAAATGTCATTAAAATTGAGATCAATTGTGCCGTCAAAATTTGCGAAAGCCTACGAACACGAACTGATAATACTTTCAAAGTTTATTAAAAAGTAACTGTATAGTTTAGCTATGATAAAAATTCAATATTATTGTCGGTGCCTATACTTACCTAATGTAATTGAAAAAACAGACTGTAAAGCAGTAGCTATTGCCACCACATACACAAAAAAACTTTGGCCCGCCAGGGATTCGTTTCCGTTATTCGGGAGGTCTTACAGTTTACTGAAAACAATATTCTTTTCACAAACTTTTACTTGTGAACTTTCTTTTCATCTACCGCCGGATAGTAACTAACTTATCCATTCACATAACCTTAAGACAAAAGGAAGATTATTCATGGCAATAAGCAATAATAAATTCTCCATCTCACTCGTTATCTCAGTGCTGATAGTGATCCTGTCACGTGGTTAAACTATGACTGATGGTTACACTTCCGAAGTTCGATCCGTCCTGTCCATGGATCTTCGCCCTTCGTACAATTCTCCCCAGCAAGATAGCCTTTTCTATGTTTTCCTTTATTGCAAACGGTGGCAGACGAGCCAGTGGCCCACCTGATGGTACCTAACCACCGCTCATGGACATCTGCAATGCCAAGGGCACAGCTCAGTCACTGCCTACTTGGAGAAAAGAGCTCTTTTTAAGCCTCTTTTGAAGTAAGTAGGACATATTTGTTTGTCGGAGATGCGACACACTGTGGCTGAAATGTTGCAGATTCTTTGCTCTACCAAAAATAACAATCGAGTCTTAATTGGGATAATTACTGTATTCTAATTTTCACGTCTCGTTATAAAATATTAAAGAACCGTAGAAAAAGATGCAATCATGTGAAATTAGAATTAAAGTCGGCTTAGAAATACATTAGATACAAGCATTTAAAGCTGTTAATTAGGAAGCGATTAGACAGAGAGATCCGACATCAACTGTGACGTCATCGTTGAGTACGGCTTACCATGTACGGCTATATAAACTCCATGTAAATTGCCATTTTGCTAGAAAGAGATGGAGAAAAATCTTTAACACTTATATCTGGGTTGTTTTTATAGTTGTGAATACCGATTTTTTCTTTCTGTTTATTATATGAATGAGCTTAATTGAATAAAACTGTAACTGTCTTGAATATAAGGGATCAGAGAAAGAGAAAAAATCATCATCTGCTCTGGCGACAAATTTATTGTTACTGTATATACCTTTGATTAGTCCTATAAGTCCCCTATAGGGGAGATACACTTATCTCCGCCAGCACTATCCCCAGTCTCAAGAAACCTTGATGAAAGCTTTTTAATAATATTTAATACGAAGAATATTGACGACACGGTTAGCGCAGAGGTCGAGGGATCGTCTACTGCGCAACTGGTCGCGGGTTCGATTCCCGTACGGGACAAATATTTTGTATGGCCTACAGAAATTTGTTCCGGTCGTGTATGTGCATGTGATATTCTAAGTATGTTTGTAACTGCACCCACGACACAGGAGAAAATCCCAATGTGGGGTGACGTTTTTTTAAAAAAAAAATAAGTAGCTCTTTAATCATTTGAAAAGAGGAATCATCTCAGTTCAATACACTACATATACTGCATTATATTGCTGCAACTAAAAATATCACATAATAAAACTATTACTTTTTCATTTTATTCAACTAAAATTGGAGTGGAAATTTGATCAAAATCGGTTCAGTAGTTTTTAAGATGTGGAATAACATAGGTTTTCGTTATGTATAAGTGTGACGGCTTGGCAATGATATGGTGTAGTGTCACATGAAATGAAATGAAAATGAAATGAAAAAGTTTATTAGTGACACAAGATACACATAAAATACACAATAAAAGCATCATGCAAACAGCAATGTATCACTAAAAAGCTCCCACTCAGCATATGCCACAGCATCAGATGCCATGACGCTGATCTTCCGTGGGGCTCACGTAACTACTAATACATCTCAATAATTACTACTGTGCGCTATAACGTTAAGAGCTTTTTTTTTAAATGCATGATAAATCTTATACTCGTAATATTTATCTCTATTTGATTTAATTTTTTTTTTGAAAAATACACATCTCTATATCACATCACACTTATATCACATATTAAAATAACTACATCTATAAACATAAAGCATAATAAAGCAGATAGATACCTAAAAACATAAGGCACATTATATTCAAGTCTCATTATAGTTACATTAAGCAATAAATAAAACAAAATAGACTACCATCACCAGTATGTATAGCCCAACATCTATAATATTTGTATATAACATCGGAACATCTATAATATTTGTATATAACATGGCAAGCATCTCAAAACCTGGATCTCATTCTAATGCGTATACCATAACGGCCTTATTAATAAAAATTTTACTCCTTGGAACATCCTCGGAGTTTTCGTCTTAATGCGTCTTAAGGCGCATAGTGCTCCCAATGACCCTGCGTCGATCGTCCCGCACTGATTACATAGGAGTGAGTGAGTGAGAGTGAGGGGAATATTTATGCAAACCTTTACGCGTAAGATGAATTATTTCAATTAAAAATTAATAAAGGCGAATAAGAAAAATCTAAAAAGACCATCCGCTAGAATATTGTTCACTTTATTTATTGAAATCGAAAGTATATGATTTAACTTAATATTTACGACGCGATTAGGTTTAAAGTTTTCAAATCTAGGCATGTTTGGGTCACATTTTAACCAAGTTTTAATTAATTTATCCTCTATTTCCTCTAAAGAATGCGTTGAATAATAACATATCTTTTTTTAAAGATTTTTTTATTCAATATTTATGAAAAGAACCGGTTTTTTCTGCAGTGATTTTTTTATGATTGACCCTACTATGCGCCTTAAGCTCACGCTGTCTAATGTTGGCAGCTACGGGATTTTGTATTGTTGGCCCTATTTACACACTACCAGTTTTAACTGACAGTGAATACTGATCGTGTGTAGCGAACTGACAGATTCGCTCCAAAGCCCAGGCTTTTTTCTAGAAAATCGACGAAAATTGACCATACCTATCTCCGAAACTACTGAACCTAAAATTTTGAAAAAATACAGATATTTAGTTTTCTACTTATAGATTATATAGGTAAGATTGTACGGAACCCTCTTCACGCGAGTTCAACTCTCACTTGGCCGGTTTTTTTTTTCAAACATGCAGCACAGTTTTTATTAGTCTGTTGGTTTTCTTCGTCTACGCCATCTACAGTCCGATAACTTTAAAAAATTTTGTTTCAGGATTTCCCTCGTTGTTTGAACGCACTATTACGGTATAAGATTTGGTTTGATTTATTACTAGGATCAGTCCTACTATCGAGATTTGTCTGGAACGTAATTTGACAGTGTCGAGAACGGCTAGTGTGTTAGTCACCAAGATATACTGATAAGTGCTGTACCTAATACATATACAATATCGTTTTGTCTTCGAGACTGCAATAAACTAAGTTTCCAAAAACAATTTTCCAACAAGATATCTGAATAAATTATTTATAGTTTACATTTACTGGGTTATAAACTTCACTATACAATGATTGTAAAAACATTACAATAATAAACAGGAAATGAAATAAGTTGCCACCAGTATAATTTGTGTAAAATTTTCAGTAAGTGCCTACTTCATCCATCAAATCAATCAACTGAAAAATAATATGATGCGCTCTATATTATAATAGAATATATATATAACGCCAGCTACCTATGAACAAAAAAGTAGGTTACTCGCAGATCAATTAAATAGGACTTTCGGTATTGGGTAGTGATGATAAGATTCATATTTGCATTGAAAGCGTGAATATTAACATTATACCTACTAGGTGTATGCAGATACGACGATTTATTGGTAGTTGCCATAGATGTATGATTGTGTAGATTGGACACAGATAAAAAAATAGATTGTGATAATTTATTATTTAGTATAAGTAGTATATTCTTGATTTTTTACCAACTTCATCAAAGGTGTAAGGTTCTCATTATTTCACTGTTTATTTTTATGTTTATTACTCCATTTCTCCGCCAATAATGAATCGACTTTCCAAATATATTTTTTTGTATATAAAAGAGCATACTTCGTGTACGTGTTCCTATTGTCTCTAAGTCAAGATATGGTGGTGAAATTTGAGGAAAATTAAAGGAAACCCTAAAAATGTTATAGTCAAGTCGAACGTTTTTCGTTTTTTAACCGACTTCAAAAAAGGAGGAGGTTATCAATTCGGTTGTATTTTTTTTATGTTTGTTACCTCATAACTCCGTCATTTTTAAACCGATTTCCAAAATTCTTTTTGTATTTGATAAAGTATACTGCAAGGGTGGTCTCATGGTCACCAAAGTCAGGATCGGATGATGCGATCCCATAGAAAATCGAGGAAAACAATAATTTTTATTAAATTAGGGTTTCTTTCACTAAAAAGATTTCATTCACTAAAAAGTTAAAAATAAATGTTTTTTTACAAGAAATAGAACCGACTTCAAAAACACTGAAAACTTAAAAATAATCTTCTTCTATATTGAAGTCGGTGACAAATTTTAACACTTTCTAGGAGATCATCGTTTGGCGCCGACTTCAATATAGAAGAAGATTATTTTTAAGTTTTCAGTGTTTTTGAAGTCGGTTCTATTTTTTGTCTCAAACTATTCAGGTATTTTCGTCTGCTAGTCATCATCTCAAGGATTCTTTCACCTTGTCGAGCTGTTGATGGTAAGATCCTTTACTTTTAGAAGTTAGTTTTTTTAAATATAACATGCATTGCTCCTTAGTTGTATTTTTTTAATTTGCTTCGGTGAGTTGGTATTGCATTTACTTAAAAGTAAAAAAAATTAAAACAGATTTCAAAAACGCAACATAAGTTAGGATAGGGTTAGATTCCACATGGAGGTAAAAGTTCTACTACTTGGTTTGGTTGGCAGTAAGGATTTTAAGCCCGCCATTGAGCTACAAGTCTTTCCCAATTGTCGCCATAATGACAATATGTTTCATATTTATTGTGTTCCGGTAATCAGAGATCCGATAAATCCTCGAATATTATGGAATCCACGTGAACCCCACTACCATCTTTGGCCTTATCACTTATCATCAGGTGAAATGAAGGCCAAGAGCTTCCTTTTCATAAAAAAATTGGAGCAAAAGGCTAATCGCTCTAATGAGCAGCCCGTCTAAAGAAGTATCCCCACCTCGCATGCAAGACGTGCATGCATCTCGCATTTTCTTTTCAAGATGAAATACTGTTGCATCATATTGCACCGCATCGCACCCACCGATAGTTGGTCGAAAGCGGACATAATTTCGAAATCACCCTGGACGTCCATCTTGTTCGTAACTGGCTGATTCAAGGTTGGGGAAACCAAAATTATCGGACCACACCCCTACCTGGCTCAGTGAGCTACAGTTTGTGTTTTAATGCCACGGAGGATCACCCTGGTATTTCCCAGGCAAGGGAACCTGTAATTGTCCTGCCCAATTGTTACAAGCGCTCTAGGCTACGGTAATAACAACTTTAATTAGAGCAGCTTACGCTTATTTGCTTCAGAAGCAATATGTATAAGAAATGTATTCCTTTTGTATTATTCTATAAAAATTATACGTCTATGGTAAGTGCCATGTAAATGCAACGTCGGCGGTTTTCAGCCGTTGCTATAGATCGCCGGCGTCGGGTGAAATGGGAGACATTGCCACGTGTTGATCGTAGTTGCATTATGCGTGAGAGAAACCTAACGTTCCGACCCCGAGTAATATTATTTTTACTCTTTTGCAATAGTAACTAAAGCAAGTATCATTTTATATAATGCGTACTAAATGAAAAAATATTTTGTATAGAAACATTACATATTTGCATCACTGGTCAAACGCATTTAGTATGCAGAGATTGGCGCTGTGGACTCGGCACTTGCCTTCCAATCGGGAGGTCGGGGTTCGAGACCCGCCATGTACCAATGTGTTTTTCGTTTCGAATTTCATATGTACGTTTGTCTGACGCTCTTACGGTGAAGGAAAACATCGTGAGGCAACCTGCATACATCTGCGAAGAAATTCAATGATGTATGTGAAGTCGACCAATCCGCACTGGGCCAGCGTGGTTGACTAAGGCCTAATCACCCTAACATAGGGTAGGCTCGAACCCCTCGGTGGGGACGTATGTGAGCTGTGATGATGATGATGATGCAGAGATATAGATAAAATAGAGAAGGAAAGTAGACGAATTGACGAGAGGTAAAGTCAACTACAAAGAGGTCGATATGGCAAAAGTTACAAAAATATTTCATTTTTGTTGTTTGTACAAAAAAACATAAACAATTACATGACTTTATTGACTTAACATTAACGTAGAGCATACATAGGTATTTTTGTAAATTTTACGTATCGATCTTTTGTAGTCACCTTAATCATGATAATGTTAGGTGTGATAAGAAAAAAAGACAAAATAAAACATATTAATAAATCAAGACAATAAATCGATTTGGGCGGGATTCGTACCCGTCTCCTCAACTTCTCGCGCTACCTTGCCTTGCCCAATTTGGCCACAGGGCACTTACCAGCCCGCACGAAATTTCAACTGTATCACATGCTGCTGTATCGATTTCTGTTGTACTTTATTAAGCCGAAGCAGATTTTATTCACTGTAAATGATAACTACGAAATAACTTGAAATTCAGAAATCTTTCTCAGAATAGGAGGAGGTTATCAATTCGATTGTATGTTCTTTATTTTAATGTTTGTTACCTCATAACTCTGTTACTTATTAACCGATTTGGAAAATTCTTCTTTTGTTTGAGAGGGTATATTCTCCGATTGGTCCCATTGCCACTTTGTCAAGATCTGATAATGGGATCCTAGGAAAATCGAGGAAAATCCTTTAATTTTATAAGCTTGTCCAATGTGTTTTATGTTTTTTTCTGAAGCTTTTCAGGTATTTGCGCCTGGTAGTAATGAGCCGAACTGATATTGGAAGGATCTGTGACTTTTATGGGTTAGTTTTTTAAATATAATAGGTACGTATTGACCCTCAATTGTATTATTTCAAGATACTTCGGTGAGGTGGTATTACATTCTTTTTTTATAAAAAACTAGCTTTCCGCTCACGACTTCACCCGCGCTATTTTTGTTTTCCCGTGGGAGTTTTTTCCCGTAGGAAAATTACCCTATGTCCTTCTTACCCTGGTCTCGAACTATCCCTATACCAACTTTCATCAAAATCGGTTCAGTAGTTTCGAAGCCTATTCAATACAAACAAACAATCAAATCTTTCCTCTTTTATAAAGAGGAAAAATTTGATTGTTTGTATTAGTATAGACTAAGTTGGCAAACAATCATACTGCCCACCTGATGGTAAGTGGTAACAGTCACCTATAGGACATGTGACTTGTGAGATTCGCAGCAAATCTGCAACCCCCACAAGAACCACAGTGTAGGCTGTCAACTTGTGACATGAATGTAAAGTCACGGTACCCAGTAATTTCACTGCCATATTTTACTCTTCTAACCGCAACACGGCAATGCAAGCACTACTGCTTTGCGGCAGAAATTGGTAAGACGGGGGTCTCCAAGCCAGCGAATCTGGTACAAAGATTCCCTCGTACACTATTAAAGAAAAAAAAAATATTCAACAAAAATAAAAATAGATTTCTAAAACACCAAAAAGTCAAAAATAATATGAGAATACGCACATTACATTTTTTAATTTGGAGCCGGTGCGAAATTAATTAACTCATAATTAACTCATGCTAATCGACCATCCGTACCGACTTCAAAATAAAAATGTGATGTTCTTATTATATTCTTATATGATTTTTGACTTTTTGTGTTTTTGAAGTCGGTTTTCATTTTTTTGTTTAATATTTAATTGTGATAATTACTCGCTCGAATCAATGCATGAACTTATATCCATAATAATTTAATATATTTATATATATATATATATATATATATATATATATATATATATATATATATATATTTCCCTCTAGAAATCTTGACTATCAGATTAGCGAGGCTTATTTGTTCGTGGTTGAAGCGAAAACGCTAACGTAGCGTGTCGCCCATATACGCCGCATTTCTTTCACTACGGAAGTCGAAAATCAGAAAATAATAGCCTACGACTGATGCTTTACGCAAATAAAACTCCGTCTTTCATTTACATAATACAGTACATACATATTGATCACATGGTAAAAGTGCAGCCAAGATGCTAATTTTAATTTGTAACTAATAGAATAATATAAAAATAAAAAAAACAAAATTCTTTGTGTGGTCTTATGAAACTACGATGCAAATGAATTTTTTCTTCGGATCGTAGGCATTTAACTGAAACCTTTCGAAAGATTATTCGATTTAGATGAAAAAATTTGAGGCGATGTTACATCTAAATAGAAAATATGCGTTGATATTTACAAATATAAAAAAACTGTCAGCTCTCTCACCGCTGGAAATGTGCAATGAACCTTTTTTTGTAACACTTTAACACTAAGATATTACTTGGGTATAATGATGATAATGTGATATTTATTGCTTTTTTCTGTTTTAGTGTGAAAATCTTAATGCGGTTCACAGAATACATCTACTTACCAAGTTTCAACAGTGTAGTTCTTATAGTTTCGGAGAAAAGTGACTGTGACATACGGACGGACAGATAGACAGACATGACGAATCTATAAGGGTTCCGTTTTTTGCCATTTGGCTACGGAACCCTAAAAAGAGATCAAAGGTTAAAGATTTCTTCAGGGCTGGTAAGAGCTCGGTGACCGAGAGGTTCTAGGCTTCAACTCGGTATGTTGGAGAAACTGGTTCAAATCCCGCTCGAAACGAAATTCTTTCTTTACTGATTTTTTTCATTTTTCAGGATTAAATCTGCTACACCGTCATGGTAAGATGATAGTGTAGAGTTTTGGAATTGTCTATTTGTAAACTTTTAGTCTGCTCTTACGACATCCACAGGAAGATAGGGCGCGGCGATATGTACAAACAAACCAAGCTGTAAAAATTAAAGCCCGGACTTCAAGATCAGAGACCCCAATAGGTCACAACCCCCATTTTTAACCCGGATATATCTTGTGGTTATATGGGACTCCCTCGATAATTGGGGTGTTCCATCAGTCAATCGTGGAGTGATCTGGAATCTAGATGACCCAAGTCACCAGAATATCAAGGTCTCAACCCCGAGACCACGAAGACAGATAAATATAGATTTTTTGATGATATATCAACGAATTACTTACATTTTTGATGAACTTGTACCTGTTCCCACCACATTTATTTTTTTCTGTCATCTAACTTAGTAAAAAAGTACTAATTGTCAGCTTGCATTTTTTATTTGATTTCGTTGATATTTTCTAGGTGTGAATGCATTACAATAAAACGAAACTTTTTTATATAGTGAGATACTTCCAGATGGTCTCATTCCACCAAGGCTATGGTATATTATGGCAGAATTTCAGGAAAATCGAAAAAAGGCCATTATATGTTCGATCGATATTACCTTCATAACTTCAATTCATAGTAATTGTTTCGTGCGGTTAAACTGATTATGTATCATTTGCCTTATCTGGTCAAAGTATCAGTATCGCCGTATGATTCTGTGTATCAAAGCGGTGTATCCAGAAGTAGTAAGATCGCGCATCACCCGTCCAACCCCCTAACCATGATCGCTCAAAACAATATTGAAACCGCATTGAGAGAGGGATGGCGCTATACGCCGCAAGAGCGCTGTCTCTATTTTAATATTGTTTTAACCTTGCTATAAGCGATCATGGTAGGGCCCCTGTCCACGTTGTTATTCGACAATGATACGCGTCGGCAACACGATACGGCGATTGGTTTGGGTAAATAATTCTTATCTGACCCCTGAGACAAAAGCCACACGCTAGCTTATCCGCCGTCGTCCGCAGAAAAAACGTATGGAGATGACATTAGCTGCGAAAAAAAACGTGTGAGGTTGTCACAAGCTAATGTCATTTCCATACATTTTTTTCTGCGGAACGACTGCGGAAAAATTTGCGTGTGTGGCTTTTAGATTAAAACTTCAAGCCCCCCCCCCCCCCCGCATACCTATTTCCAGATAAATGTAATAAAGTGGAGGCATGTTAATGACTTTATAGCGAAGTTTGAAGTTTCTAATGAGCTGCATATTATAGTCGAGAGTCTTCCTGCAATAAATACATAAAATGAAATAAACCTTAGTATTTTCGTTCTCGAACACTGAACTTTTTACATTATGTTCTCAATTGTGAAAGTGTTTCTTTATAAGCAAAATGGAGACTTGGAAGAAGTTACTGCTTATTTCTGAGTCATACAAAACGTCTTTCAGCAGCCCTGTCACTAAATTAAAAAAATAAATAAAAAAAACATAAATCTTATTAACTATAAATAATGTGAAAAACGAAACTATAAAACAAATCAATATAAAAGTTAAAAACACGTGAGTTATTGCCTCGTAAAGTGATATATCGTATACTTGAACTTTTGCTTTCATTTGAAAACTTATGCTTTCATCACCTACGAGTACTTTACTGTGCTTTATTTTCAGCAGGATTGAATTTAAGTTATTGGGAAACATATTATTGAAATTGAAGTTGTAAGTTCCAAGTCATTGAACAAGTTTACTTCTATTAAAGGGAAGAAAACAATTCCAGACTTTTTAATACTCATATTTGTATTGTTCACAAAACGTATTTTTCATCATTTAAGATTCTTTTTTTCATAAAAAGGACTCCCGCAGAGGATAATGAAGAGGGCCATGACCAAATCGGAAAAGTTGTATAAGGTCACTGACAAAGTCCAGAGAGTTGCGTTGCGAGCTCTGAAAATGTTCTTGAGCGGCGGTCGCGTAGTAAGGGACAGCTTTGAAAGTTCCACCACTTCCACTACGATTTGAAGACCCTGGAGAAAGGTTACTGACTGTCTAACAGTTAAAAAGACATAACTGTTTAAAAGACATTCATCATCATCACAGCCCATACACGTCCCCACCGAGGGGTTCGAGCCTACCCTATGTTAGGGTGATTAGGCCTTAATCAACCACGCTAGCCAGTGCGGATTGGTCGACTTCACATACACCATTGAATTTCTTCGCAGATGTATGCAGGTTGCCTCACGATGTTTTCCTTCACCGTAGGAGCGTCAGATAAATGTACATATGAAATTCGAAACGAAAAACACATTGGTCATTGGCGGGTCTCGAACCCCGACCTCCCGATTGGAAGGCAAGTGCCGAGTCCACAGCGCCACCGACACTCTAATATTATCTAATAATAAAATACATTATTGTGCACAAATAAAAAAAACAACAGTACAGAAAAATTATATACTGGACCAGCTTATCATTATAAGAGATCTCTGCAAGCCAATCCTGCGTCATGCAATGGTAACAGAGAGGGAAAATTATGTAAAATTATCTATAACGAAATCCAAAAATATTATGAATTTTATCTTAACTTAATTTCTACTTCCTAATATGGCCTACAACGGCGGCGTAGAGGTTTCAGATGGCAGCGCAGCGAAGGCGACAACATCCTGAAGATGCCACGCGGAGTGGCGAAACGCGTCTAAGTATTTGCATGTTGGTGTGGTATTGGTGATGGTGATGGTGGTGTAGTATTAGTGATATTTCTTTATCTCAATGCTATTGAGGGAGGGCGGGCAGTGTGCCATTGGCCTACGTATTTAGTATCAACTACTGACATTTTTTGTCTGAAATTTTGCTATATACCTACTCCTTAGGTAATAATTAGTAATGGACTTTCTAAAAATAATGCCTGATACCTTAATGACGTAAGATTAGTAGGTTATCCCGCCTTAAAAAGGAGTGATTCCTTATGATAAAAATAGATGGTACTGGTGCTGGTGACGCGCAAGATCACGTGGACAAATGGTGGCGAAAACAAGGAAAATGCAAAATTGTCAAAAATCCTGAAACAAAAGATTTTCCTTAATTTTGCCACCAATATGGCCCTGCTATGTCTTCGCGGGAGAAAACGAACTGACGTCACTACCGTATCGATTTCCATGAAATGACTAATTTACTTCCTTAGATGGTGATCCTTATACAATATTTATTTTTAGTATAGCTGCCAATAGTAGACATGATCCCAGCTTCAAAAATGGAGGTATCTGTCTAACTACGAAATATTCATATACAATTATCTAATAGGGCTTCAATACAAAGTTATATATATGCGTATATGTCCACCTATTTCTACATTGGAGATTGTGATAATTCTTATCTGTAGAATAAGACTCAAAATTAGGTGTTACAGCAATACCAGCTCCACTCGATTCGGCTCAGTCCTTTTAAAGATAAGTACATTTTTTATTCTATAAGTTTAAAACGATAGGTACTCTTAACGCCCCTGTAAACGATCAAACATGTTTGTCAAATTTACATGTTTGACAAACTTGCTTGTTCGTGTAGGGCTGCGTTTGACGCGTTTGACAAACGAACTACGTGTTTGGTGTGTTTCAAAAGTATCTGGATTGACGTCGTTTGATGAAAACGTGAAGTTTGTCAAGCAAGTTTGACAAACATGTTTGATCGTTTACAGGGCTCTTTACATTTCACATTTCAAGTCCGCGACGATAACTTAAAATTTTAACTTAACATGCCCTAAGTAAAAATATATGTAGAAATAGCAAAATATTTCAGGTAAATAAGTAGAAACCGACTTCAATTAAACAAAAAGCAACAGTCTGTTGTTTTCATATTTAAGTTATTTTTTACGCAAATGTAGCTCAAGAACGACTATCTACAGTAAACATAAAAATACAAGGAATGAACTGTGTTGGAAGTTGAATTATTTAGTAAAATACTTTTAAATTAAATTAATGAAAAGTCAGTAAGTCGATATCATACAGATAAAAAGGTTCAATGAATTCATAGTTTTTATTCCGATTCTAATACGGGATTATGTTATTAGCACTGTGGGAATCGCACACAATGGGAAGGCGGGATGTTCTCACTAAAGCTAAACTGATTAGTTTCTGCAAGGAAAAATAACACCTAGTGTAACGGCTGATCGTACCCATTGTATAGCTTCTGGGACGATGGCAATCCCTTTCACTATATCCTTTGCTATATCACAGAGTATTGTTCCATAGGATTTCCTTTAATTGCTTTCTTTTTTTTTCTTATATTGAATGTCTACCCCCATGATATTCATTAAAAGAAACGCAATACGATAGAAATTTTTTAGTTAGATCTCTGCTCATTAATCCAAAGTAGTAGAACCATAATCGCTCAAAACAGCATTTGAGCCACAGTGGGAGTGAGAAGGTGCTACGCGGTGTCATAGCGGTGTCTCTGTTCCAATCCAACTCTAAGCGATCGTGGTGAGGCCACTGGTGTAGTAATTGGCACGTTATTTTGATGTGTTAGCGATTCTTATTTTTGTCTAGAAACATTACTATTTACGCAGAGTTAAGACTTATCCAATTATTAACTCCAAACTCAAGTCTTAAATTTAGACGAAAATGCACGTATCTGTTAAGAATTCTGCATAAATTGTATAAATTTAATTGTTCTTTTAACGAATGAATGCATACGAATGAATAGAGGGTTTTTAGTTTAAATAGATTAAAATATTTATCATGTATCGTGTTCATGGGTTAGTACGAGTTTTGTTAATACTCGGGAACAGTAATTATCTCTTCTTTCTCGATACAAGTCACTTCCTAGCATCCCAATCATTGGTAACATTTACAGTATTTACAGCACAGCTACTAAATACATCTATCAATTTTTGAAAGCGTTCAAAACCTAAAAAAATACAGTTCTCTAAAATTTTTTTGAGTTATTAGTATTAATACTTAGCACGAAAAACATTGAACTCTTTAACGTAAATGGTATCATCTTAATAATATAAGGTCGCGAGTCGCAATATTTAATACTTATTTCGACAAATTTATCATTCGTTCTTTAAAGATTCATCATCACAGCTCATATGAGTCCTCACAGAGGGACACGAGCCTACCCTAATTAATAAAGGCGATTAGGCCTTAGTCAAACCACGCTGGACCAGTGCGGATTGGTTGACTTCACATACACCTTTGAATTACTTCGCAGGTGTATGCAGGTTTCCTCACGATGTTTTCCTTCACCGTAGGAGCGTCAGATAAATGTACCTAAGAAATTCGTGAAATGAAAACACATTGGTATACATGGCAGGATCGATCGCGGGCCTCCCGATTCTACTCGGGGCACAGTCCAGTGCCGAAGCCACAGCGCCACCGCCGCTCGATTAATAACATTTATTAGAGACACTTGTGGGTTCTGTAACCACTGAATATTGCACAAGAAAGCTGCAACTACCTGACAAAAAAAGCTTTCACTCAATATACCACAGGATACTTTAGACTTCCCTACTTGCCTTTAGTACATATCTAGTACCATGACGCCAATCTTGCCTGAGGCTGACATTTTTTTATTAATTTATTAGACCTACCAACGTTGATTTTGCATTTTTACTTTTTTGTATAGTACAATTAGACATGGATATAAACATAAATCAACATATAAGGTACTAAGTTGGTGTATCCTGCTGTACAAAATATATAGCAAGCAGCCCACGGTAGTCGAATGAATTCCAAGTAAAATGCTGGTGACTTCACCAGACAGATCTTAAGATGTGGCTTAAATTGTATTGAAGCGACGAGTGACGGTCGCAAGTCTGTCGATTCCCACATGCTCAAGCCGGCGACATCGGCGCGTTTATTAGTGTAATCAACACTAATAAAGTGGCCCCACTCCACTCTTAACTCTGTTCAATTCAGCATGCGGCCTAGCTATGAAAAGTAAAAATCCAATTAGTTCATCATTTGGTTAATGAAAAATCAGACAGGTGTGCTTTGCCAAAATACCAAAAAACTATTCAGATGTAGCAAATTAAAGCTATATTAAAGTGAGGGTTCGCTACGTCACAAGAAGTAAATTTACCTACGTATGACGTCACGCGACGTTTCAATGTTTCGTAGCGAGTTGTTGATTACGTAGACAAAGAAAAAATACATGTGCTGAATATTTTAGAAATCTGCCTAACGGACATTGAAAAAAAATCCGTTCCCTAATTGGGGGGTGTTACTTCTAGAAATTCCTAGTTTAGGAGAATACTACGTACTGTACGTAGTTAGTGCGGGCCTTCCCCACAAGAAGTGTGGGACTACCTATAGAATTCTTCATATCCTCTGAATCCCACACTGCGCTGTGACCATCGTGGAGTGTGGAATAGTACGGGGTCAAGGCTAGCTAAGGTAATAAGTGTTATGGCAAGAAATCCCTCATCCTTTCTAAGATAACAATATAGGTATGACCTTTCTAAGATAATTTTATTGCATAAAGTTGGCAAACAAGCAAACTGCCCACCTGATGGTAAGTGGTAACAGTCACCTATAATACATGTGGCTCTTGTGAGCTTCGTAGCAAAACTGCAACCCCCACAAGAACCACGGTGTACGTTGCCAACTTGTGACACAAGATGTAAAGTCACAGTACCCAGTAATTTCATTGCCATATCTTACCCTTCAAACCGGAACACAGCAATGCAAGCACTGCTGCTTTGCGGCAGAAATAGGTAAGACGGAGGTACCTAAGCAGACGACCCCGGTACAGAGTCTCCCTCCAGTAAAATAACAATACAGAAATAAAATAAAACACGGTAGCTGATAGGAAAAGCCTCCAAATATTAATGATAGCAAATTTTACTCCTAGGAGGTATACTTCCATTTAAAAAAAGGTATATTTGAATTCAAATGTTTTTATAATTCACTTACCTGAACCGAAAATCTAACCAGTCAATTAAGTTGAAAGGACCAATTTCATATAATTAACACAGCATCTCGTAAAAAAGACGAACCCTAGAAAAATGACAGATTAGTATTAAAGACGTGTTACAGTTAATTATTATTTTTCAACAAAACAGTGCTTCGGTTCATAACAGTAGCCTTTTTATTTTTAATTTATGAAAATAGCAACGTTGGTTTTTGGGGATATGTAAAAATTTTACTGTTTAATAAATACCACGAATACAAAGCTAATGTTCTAAAACTTTTTTATTCATTGTCTTAATTGTCTAAAGTGGTAATACGTAATACAAAACAACAATAAGTCTTTAATTTTCATTGTATCGTCATAAGGACGCAAAAGATCGAGTCGCAGAACAATCAGGGAATGAGTCTGTGCATTGGTTGGTGCACGTGGGAATTTTTATAAAACTAAATAACTGAACTATTTATTGATAAATCCAATAAACTCTCTTTAATCTATCTAAGCTTTGTCTTTTATACATACTAATAAGTTGCTTAAAAGAGAATTATCCTTGCAATTAGTCCTATTAATTGGTTACATATAATTGGATCGATTTCCTCTCTGAGTTCGTTCGGCTGCTCTCTTCTGATTTCGCATTTAAAGTATTGATCTCGAAAATCTTCGAAAATTCAAGGAAAAACGGAATTTTTCTTTTTTAGTAAACTGAGTATCATCAATTATTTTTTCCCTCCAGCCACTGTCTTTGATTTCCACCCTCTTCTTGTGTTCTTTTATTAGTTAAGTGGTTCAATTTTTAGCTTGACATTCCATATTAACGAGATGCAAACTTTTTATTTAGTTCAACCACTAGTTGGGAGCAAAAGTTTGTTTTAACAATTATATGCTTGATTATAAAAAAAATATCATTTTCTGAATTAACATCAAAATAATTTTTTTGATTGATTTTTGACTAGAACCTCTAACATTAAAATATTATTGCTTTTTTAGATTGACGCCGACACACCCGTGAAACTATATCTCACCTACCATTTGTTGAAGTTTTTCAATTTTTCAAGACACCATCGAATTTCCGGACGTGATAACTGTTATCATGTGATAGGAACCGACATCAAAATATTTATTCTAATCAAGCCGACTAAACTTGTTTTCATTGGCTACTTTTGCATTAAAAACTTCGATGACCAAAGGATGACCAACTTTTCATCTGGAGAAGAGTGTTTGTTTTTCAGTTTAAACCACACTATTCTCCTCATCTCTTTGATAAGTATCAGATTCTAATCCTCTACTAATTATTTGTACCAAAGGAAAGTTTTGCAGCGTGTTATTTATAAGACACACTAAACTGCTTTTTATTGAATGGAGTTTAGACTTCACTATTCCCCAGAAAAACCAGTCCTATTATCCATAATAAAGTTTGAGAAATCGCACCAGTAGTTTTGGCTTTAAACAGAAACTTTAATTTTTCTTATTATGCATTTAGATTTTAGAGTTATAGACAAAAATTGCATAAAGTTGTTCTCTATCTGGTCAAATGCTTGTGATCCTGCCTGTCATATTAGAGGTACGGAGTACAAATCCCAGCTTGAGGTTATTTTTGTGACGTACATTAATTTAAGCTCGGCTTATGGATGTGTGAACTGATTTTTGTGATATTTTCCAAGGTGGATCTATATCTACCATTCAGGAACACTAGTTTTGGCCATGAGTTTTTATTGTTTATTTTTCATATTATTTTCTTGACCATTTTTAGTATTCTTCACCTATTCAAGTGTTCGGGTATATTACGGTTTTGAATTCCACAACCCCAAATATGTTTTCTTCTCAATTCCAACAAAAAAATAATAATATCGTACTTCATATGAACCTAAAAATGTAGCGTCAGAATTTGCATATGATTCTTAATTATTATAAATATGTATAAATTTATGAATTGAATCTTGACATAATATTATAATTATTATAAATATGTATTTTAATAATGTTGACATGTATAAATTAATGAATTGAATCTTGACATAATATTATAATTATGATTATTCAAAATAATATATAATTAATTGACTTAAAAATGTAGCGTATAAATGTATTGCCCTTAATGTTGTCAATTTCTTTAAAAAATAGATTACTACTTATAACAAGTTTTTGCATATCAACACTTTGACTGAACACGCTTGATCTACCAAAACTTTATGTAAATGAACAATGTAAACCGTGTTTCATAACAAATAAATCATATTTCATTTCATTTCATTTCATGCAGGTATAACTACAATGTCAGGTGTAACTAGAATACATAAAAGTAGATTTTTTCTCTCATTCTATAAACATGTCTCTGGTTCATCATCACGGCTCATATACATCCCCACCAAGGGGCTCGAGCCTACCCTATATTAGGGTGATTAGGCCTTAATCAACCACGCTGGCCCAGTGCGGATTGGTGGACTTCACATACATCATTGAATTTCTTCGCAGATGTATGCAGGTTTCCTCACGATGTTTTTCCTTCACCATAGGAGCGTCAGACAAATGTACATATGAAATTCGAAAACGAAAAACACATTGGTACATGGCGGTCTCGAACCCGGACCTCCCGATAGGAAGGCAAGTGCCGAGACCACAGCGCCACCGGCCGCCAGCGTCTCTGGTTAAGAAGATAAAATTTTGTGTAATAATCCACCCACATGCACTGTAAGAATAAGTTTACATACAATTTTAAAATTATCCTACTTGGTTTGCTAATTAATTAATTGAGAATTGTCTTGAAGTACAAAAAATCATGTAGCTGAAAATATCACACAAAAAAATACCACGTGTGTGGTTTGAACTCTCTTGTCTCTTTCAGGACATTGCTCTTGATGTCAGTGGTACCATGTAATAGTAATGTTTTTACTACCGTGACTGAAATACAGTTGAAATCTATATTTTAGTGCATAATTATGAGTTTGCGAATCTTTTATTTTCTGTTTGTGCCTCTATTTTTTAATATACTGCTCCTCAAAAATTTAGTAGGCAACAGTCAACAAAAATAATTCTCTATCTTTACCATTCGCCTTGCGTTCTGGTTTTTCATAATTCATTTATTCAATCATCTCTGGATCATACAATTCATATTTAAATTAAATAACAATAATAAATGAAGGTAAAAAAAATCACAAATTAAATTATATTTACATAAAAAAATATTAAATTGATTTTTTAAAAATTTTACAGTTACAAAAATAATAATTAATCATTTATATTTTTTTATATTTATGTTGTAAAAAAAATATATTTAGAAACTGTTAAAAATAAGGGGTAATTAATAATAATTATAAATAAAATTTTAACATACTTATTTTATCGTAAGTCGGTACGTTATATCATTTATTAGTCAGTGGTTTAGAATATAAAAAATAGTAAAGGGTTTTTCGAACCCGCAATAAATGAATAGTGGGAGATTTAGTCTTTTACCGATTTCTAATCTAATATGATATATTGGTAAAAATTTCAATCAGGAGTAATATTTTTATCAGCGATTCAATAGTAACATAAACTCTTTACGAAAAACAATGAGATTAAATCATTATAGAGTTTAAATCATTGGTTTAAATTAATAATTTTGCTAATCGATACAAACCAATACTTTATAATGAAAATCGATTTAAGTTCTTCGCAATAATTGTACAGCAACCTATTAAAATATGAACGTCTTACCAGTTTCTAAATCATTTTCGTTCATCTAATGTCGTTAGTACTTATTTAACAATATCTCAGCAGCCCAAATGACTCGGGGTATAATTAACAAATTGGCTGCCATCGTTATCGCTGAGTAGTTATTAGTTAAATATCAAGGTATCAAGAATGCGTATCGAGGTTCCATTACTTAGTTGTAAACATATTTGTCACTTGATTGTTGACAAAAACACGAACTGGAAACGTTCAATCAGAATATAAGCCCGAATAAAATTAAACTGCCCCTTTGAACTGAACTGATTTCAAATATGATTTTTTGATTTACATTCGGATTCCAATGTAAACCTATCACAGTTTCATTCATATAATAAACAGTTAATAAATGATATAGGTGAAATGTTCCAAACCCGGGTAGGGCAAAAACTTTATCTACACTACGAGTATTATATTCCTATTAAGAGGAATGATTTATATGTACGTTTGTAACGAATAAACTCAAAAACTACTAGACCGATTTCAAAAATGCTTTCACCACTAGAATACTATATTATCTCTGATTAATATAGGCATAAATTTATTTTTCCTACAGGAAAATATAAAATTCCCACGAGAAAACAAAAATGTTGCGTAAAGTAAAGCTAGTTGATTATATTCTGTAGTAGCTGTCTTGTGTCCGGATACTAGCAATAAGCTCTCCCCCCTATTCTGTAGCTGACCAAGTAGTGATCTCTCCCTTGTTCTATCTCGTGGTGGCCTAGGCCTCGGTTTATTGCCTTTGTTCTGCCTATTAGTCGCCCAATATCTAATGAGTTTAGAGAAAACTTGAATTCAGCATTGAATTCGTTAATGTTATCATTGCATCCCTAATTTTTTATACGCGCCAGTCACAATCTAGGTTCGATTACCAAGATATAGTACTTTTGTAGATAGATTTAACTTTACACGTGAAATCTATAACGCTAGACTTATTCACTAATGGGACTCTTTTAAAGGGTGAAATATCGCTACAGACGTCAATGACTAATAGCTAATAGATCGCAGTTTATCGAAATATATGACGTAAAATCACTTTTCAGCTTTTCAGCGAATTAGATTTGACACGAGAATTTTATATATTAGATATTCTTAAAGACAGAAATATGATTAATCATATTTCACACCATAGAAAAAATGCAAAGTTCCATACCGGGTTATTTTTCCAGCAGGAGCCAAATTTTGTGTGCTTGTTTAGAACCTCGAAATCGCGAAAAAAAATCAGCTGTTCCATACATTTAGGTTCGGTAGATGTTGAACATTTATATGGAACCGCTGATTATTTTTTCGCGATTTCGAGATTGGTCCCATAGTAAAAGATCTTTATTTTGCTTGTCTGAACAAGCACACAAAATTTGGCTCCTGCTGGGAAAATAACTCGGTATAAAAATTATATTTAATTTTATATTTAATATTCTTCGCGCAACTTAACCGCTCACCGTAAAACATAGAGCTAAACAATTTTATTCGCTATGGCAACGTGAGTTGGCGTTACGCGGCCAAAGACAGACGGCAGTGATGACGCACAGCCGCTCGCTGGAACAGGAAAATGACTCTTATTCTAAACTTAGTTAACGCCAATAACTTTGTGAGTTTAGCTCTGTCATTTTTTGTACATTCCCAACGGAATATTTACTACTGACATCTGATGTAGGTGTGTGAGACTGTGTAGCGGCTAGTGCGCTGATACCAATGTTGATGAGAAGTTGTGTAAGGTTTGCTGTTCAGTATGTGTAGGGCTTATGGGATTGTAAGTGTGTAACTATTACAGCTTTACAAAAATCGTAAGCATTTCCTCCAGTTCTATAGCTCACTAAAGTTACCTCGACAACTTCTAAGAAACAACTAAGAAAAAATCTATCACGATCGCCTTGAAATCACTAATTATTGCGGCGTCAATACAAGACTCTTTGCCAACTGTCTGATAAATAATAGCAATGGATGCATTTTGACTGTCAAATTGAAAGCGATCACCATCGATTATTGTTACACAATAAAGAGGTAGGGCTTGATGGATTGAAAACTCGTAAATTTTATAGGCATGTCCAACGTGTTTCATGATTTTCTGAAGTTATTTAGGTAATTGCGTCTGGTATTTAGCCAAGCTATTGATGGAAGGACTTTAGGTTACTTTTTTAGGCACGTATTTACCCTTAGTTGTATTCTTTCAAGCTACTTCGGTAAGTCGGTATTCAAATCACTTAAAACATTAATATAAAAAAATATTTGAAAAAATAAAAACCGATCTCAAAAATACAAATCAAAAATAATCTAAGAATACACAAAACATCAAAATTTAACTTTAAAGATGTCCAATTTTAACTCATGATCAGCGATCATCCCATGCCTCCTTCAAAATAAAAATGTGACGTTATATGTATTCTTATATTTTGGACTTTTTTGTATTTTTAAAGTCCGTTTTGATTTCTTTAGTTGTTTTATGTTCGGCTGTATCAATTTTTTTTATGTATGTTCAACGATTACTCCGCCATTTGTGGACTGATTTTCAAAATTCTTTTTGTAATCGAAAGAGTATTACTCCCGAGGTGGTCCCATTGTCACCATATTTTGATCTGATAGTGGGATCCCATGAAAATCGAGGGAAAGCCTTGAATTTCATAGGCACGTCCATCGTGTTTCATATTTGGCTGAAGATATTTAGGTATTTGCATCTAGTAGCCATCATATCATGTTACTAAGCTGATGATGGAAGGTTTCCGGTAGGTTAGGAATTCGGGAATAATTCTTTCAATACTGTTTAGAGCAAATACATTTTAAGTTATTCTGGTATTTGCGTTGGCTCAAATTAAAAAAACGCTTGTATAATAATAATTTTTTTTTAATAAACTAAAAAAATAAAACCAACTTCATAAACACCATTAAAAAGTTATAAATAATATACGAATATATATCGGTGCCAAGCAATGATCACCTGGAAAGTCAAAAAAATATAAAAACTGTGATGTTGTATGTATTATATTTAAGACTTTTTGGTATTTTTGAAGTCGGTTTAATATTTTTTTATAAGTATTGTTTCGTATTTTCGATGATTTATGTTACAAATATTAGTTCAGCCATATTTTTAATGTGAAAGATCAGGAATTCATTGAGCTTTGACCACTTTCATCGTCGAAGTTATCATATTGCATTTGAATATTTGAGTGCAAAAAATAAGGAAATAGGTATCGTATATTTTATGCTAACATTCGTTCGCAATATTTTAGTTTCGTGGGATATCTTCTGAGTTTACTTTTAAAACATATGATACTATTTTGGGTTATGATGAAACACTTTATGATTTTTTTTAATTGTAATATTTTTCTGAGTAAAAGAAACACTGACAATAGTTAAATAAACAATGCAAAATTTTAACCAATCAATGCTTGTTAGTTTATTATTTATAAGGAAATTTGTCCTATGACATTGTAAGCATTACACTAGATACCAAAACAAAATACTTTCAAATAAACCTTTAATCAAAATTCTTAAGATTTATAGATATTTAAACGCCATTGTGGGCCAGTGGTTGAGACAACTCGGCATCGATCTGGGGGCCCGGGGTTCGATTCGCCAAATAGTAAAAGTTTTCTGCTTTGTTTGGTTAGTGGTGGGTTGCTGAGCTCACTCTGCTATTTACCACGGTCTTACCTAAGTTTCTCGCCATAATAACAATATCGTGTTCCGACAAGTATAGAGGTAAATTAGCCAGTCCTAAATTGTTGAGGAGTCCAGGGAAGCTCACTTTCAACTTCGGCCTAATAGTCACTAAGCATCAATAAGCATCGATAATCGTCAATAAGCGACATTAAGGTCAAATGCTTCTATTTTGCGTGTAAAAAATCTTGTATCTAAAAAGAAACTAAAATAAAAAGTCGTAAAAGTTAACTAAATTATATTTGCAACATTGAACGTGGCTAACAATTACAGGTTGACAGTAATTTTTTTTATACAATTTAGTTGGAAAACAAGGAAACCGCCTACCTGATGGTAAGTGGTAACAGTCATCTATAGGACGTGCTGTTCCTGTGCGACTCGCAGCAAGTGTGCAACCCCCCACAAGAACCACGTGTCCGTAGCCAACTTGTGACATCACATGTAAAGTCACGTTACTCAGTAATTTCGCTGCGATATGTTACCCTTCAAACCGGGACAGCAATGCAAGCACTGCTGCTTTGCGACAGAAATAGGTAAGACGGAGATACCCAAGCAGGCGACCCTGGTACGCAGTCTCCCACCGTTGATAATTATGATTAATAATGATATGTTCATAATGATATTTTTCGAATAATATGCATTTTTAATTACAAAAAAAGAACAATGATAATAAAAACGGCTTTTTGGTTAGTATTATTCTTTTGCATTGCATTGTTTGAGGCGAATCTCGACACCTGAAAAAATATCAATGGAAACGCTATTTACACCGTAATCTCGAATATTTTTATGGCTAAGACAAAACTATTTCCACGCACATTTTAAACGTCGTATAAAAATTATTAATTTCGATAAAATAACCGTTCTTTAATATAACTAAACTTCTAATAGGAAGAAAACCTGTAATACCGCCGCCATAGGGATACGGTACCTTGGTCGTCTGTGCTTATCCCATTTCTGCCGCAGCAATGGCTGCATTGTTTCTCCATTTGAAAGGCAAAACAGTTAGTAAAATTACTTGATACGGTGACTACCAGACTAGCTTTCCGCTCGCGGCTTCGCCCGCGTTATTATTGTTTTCCTGGGGGAATTTTATATTTTTTCCGTAGGAAATATAATTGTGTAGCCAAATATATAGAAGACTGTTGTTCATATTTAGGAGCTCGGATAATTAATTTCATAGAAATTGGAGCAGATTTTAAATATTTACCATAGAAACTTTCAACCCCTATTTTGCACCCTAAGGGGGCGAATTCCAATAAACCATGAAACATGTATTCAATTAAATGTTTTAAATAGCATGAATCTTAAGTTTTATCAAAATTGTTGCTAATTTATAGATTTTTCCATACAAACTTGCAACCCCTATTTTATTCCTTTAGGGTTAAAATTTTTAAAAATCCCTTCTTAGTGTGCGTCCGCATTTTAAATTAAAGCAAGTGTCCAAATTTTACGTTTCTACCATTAGCGGTTACGGCTGTGCGTGCGTCTATATGTCAGTGGGAACTTCTCCTTTTATATAGACTAGCTGTGTCCGCGAACTATGGTTCTTATATATTTTGTTGGATGGAAATTTCTCTGCTTCCTGTGAGTATTTTATAAAATCCTTCCTTAGTGGGTGCACACATACCTAGCGAACCCCTGAATCGAATTTCATGCTTCTAGTTCCAGTTCGGGCTCTACGTTGATACCTGAGTCAGTTACTATTTAAAGCCTTTTATAAAAACAGAAGATAGCTACGTACATCGTGCTCTTTGTAAGGTTTATATTGCCAATGTTATCTAATATTTAAAAATATCATGGCACAGTGTTTGTTATTGAACTCCTCGGAAATGGCTTGACCAATTTTATGAAAATTTTTGTGTATGAGAATAGATTGTAGGTTATTTTTTTTTATACCCCTAGGTGATAAGGGTGACCCTGACGGATTAAAGGCAACACTATGGCGTCTGTGTATGTATAAGTACCAAGTGTAATCAATAAGATTTAAAAGAATACAATAATTTACGTAATAACCTACGCAATATGTCACACTAACTACCTACTGTAAAAAGACACTATTGAAAACAACGGCTCAGCTAGTACGTGTATCTGGAGTGCAGACAGCGCGAAATATTACTCCACGTAATTCCTTTAATTGTCGTTCGATTTTGAGCCCAACGGCCCTGTTAATAAGGATCCATGCGAGAAATCGCACTGTTACGTGCCTTTCTGCGTTGCATGTGTTGCACACTGCGCGCCTGCGCACCTTTGTACACCTTGCGCATAAAAATATTCAACATTTATTTTGTGTTATATACGCCTCTTGTATTGTTAATAACTTCAAACATATTGTGTTTTAACAAATGACCATGTATTTGGTTTTATATATTCTGGATTATTGATAATACTCGTATATACTTAGATTTTGTGAAAATTATTATTAAAAAGGTAATTTCTACATTAAATGTTAAAGTTTTAAATGTTTATTTTTTATAAATAATATACCATCACCATAATGATATAACTAGGTTTAGGTTTAGGTACTAATAATAAGCCAACAAATATTTAGAAATCGGTATATTTAAGTAGATTCGTTGATATTATTAGCGAATTAACGACTTGTCGATATAACATTAATTTTTTTTTAATTAAAATTTGGCACAAAGTTTCTAACACCTCAGACAGTTTTGTAATTGATACACCAATCTTGACTATATGTATAGATATTTTAATTGATAATTTGTGAGCATCAGTCGAACAGATCAAACACAACTAAATAAAAATAAATATGTTTTTCTTTTGTATTTTCAGTATTTTACTGGCTATCATACGTAGCAGTAGTTCAAAATTACCGCCTTATAAATTTTCCGCTCGCGTCAGCCACTCTATGATACTACAGTATCGATCGGCACACGCCCCATTGCTGCGCTGTTAGAAAAGCCATATAGGATGCCTCAAACTACACACGGAATGGAACACGATTGCTACGAGCTTCTTTGTAAAGGAGTGATTTGCAAAACGCACCCAAACATGTTAAGGGCGTAGTAGCTCGACGGCCAAGTGGCGCACTCTCGTGAGAGATAAACGAACAGATAAATATGTAAAGACATCCACAGCGACATGAATTGCATTTCAATGTACATTACGCGGTTTGTTCTCTCCCGAGAAACGAGTAAAGGACACGACTCGGAAATGTGGACTGTAACATGCGCGTACATTGATAGCGCATGGGTGCGGATGAAGCCGTGGTGCGGGGTGCAGGGTCGCAGCCAGAGCGGCTTCGCGGCCCTCTCTTCGCCGCAACGCAAATCGTTGAAATCAAAACTTTCACGCTACGAGAGCGCTACGAAGTTTTACTGCTACGAACTTCCTGCTACGCGGGTCGTAGCGCGCCGCACTCAAAACTTTGTTCAGAAAGCTTTTTATTTGTCACTTTCTGTTATCGGCCGGCTGAAAACTTTGCATCTTTATGAGCGCGCGCTAGAACTCAGGTTTCGGCCATTCAATTGTTATCAACCGTGCAAAGACGATATCAAGCTCGCTATCTGAATAATACTATACACTATCTGATACCATTACTTATTGAGAGAAATCTACATTATTGTAATAACGTGTACTGTGAGAAATATAAGAATAAATTGTAATTAGTAAGTTTCGAATTTTCGGTACCTAGCTCAAACGAAATTGTAATGATCTGATGTTCATTACTTATACACGGTTATTTTTTTATCACCCTGGAAAATTTAAGGGACGCTTCACGGCATGGTATTAGAATAATTTAAATATAAATTAAAAAAATAACCCCCCTCCTTAATTTTATATTAATTTTTAAAAAAATACAAAAAATGCTGCACTAGTTGAGAGCAGCATTTTTAGAGATTTTTTTATTTTTTTTAATATTTTTTTAAATTTTTAATTTCATTTTTTTTATTTTTTATATAATATTGGATGTGTCCTGAGGCATCCCTAAAATTTTCCAGGGTGATAAAAAAATAACCGTGTATACTAACTTGACTGCCGAACGGATAAATTTTCCTACTAAAGGGCAAAGTTTTGTTATGGTCCGTAATTTTAATGAAACTTTCTCACATCAATACATTTATAAGATTCATAAAATAAGCACTAAACAGGAGAATTTCCACTCGGCAACGGGTAGATGGAAGGCATTGTGGTGACCAGGCGAAGTCGGCTCCGTTTTGTTGTTCGTGGAAGCGAGTCGCAGGTGGGCGCTGTGGCGGCGGGCGAGCGGCGTCGGTGCTGCTCGCGCGGCCGACGGCCCCCGAGCGCGCCCGACCGCCGTGCTCAGCTTACGAACGCCGTAACTGCCCAGGCCGCCGAGCGCCAGTCTGCGTTCGGCTACCATTCTGCCCGCTTGTGACAGTGACGCCGTGCTGTGACATATTTTGACAGTTTGTTATCGTGATCGTGTGATGTTTTCGTATTGGAACTATGCTGTATCCCCATGAAAATGTGGAGTGATTTTCAGGTAAGTGGCTTAGTTCTAAGTTCGTGAATAAGTTCTTTTTCTTTCATTCAATACGTACTATCGTAGATGTTTTCGACTTCTTTCGCTGTGAGACTTTACTGGACTTTCAAGAATGTTATTTTTCGACTTAAACTTTAACAAATGTTAATGTTTAAGGCTGAACTAAGTTTGAAACGACCGAAGTTAGTTAATTTCATCAGTTTTTTGATGTTTACTGGTATGTGCTGGACTTGAGATAATTTTGTTGAGTCGTAGGTCATTTCTTAATAAGATTGTTTAAGCACCCTCTTTCGTAGCATTATGAAACGAAGACAATCTTCATTAGAACAGATGTAAACCTATCATGACTTTTATAAGTAGAATATCCGCTGCTATAAAATAACTTATTTTAAGTTTCATTTAAGCTGAATAAGCGAATGCTTATATAAGATGCCTTCATTTCAAACGAATGGTATTTAGATTCTATTTAATTCCCCTGTGATTTAGTTGAATATTAGTTTCAATTAGGTTTTGAAAAATAAGCTTAAGTAAGGCTGTATGATATTTTGTATTATTTGTAAAGAAAATGATATAAGTATCACGGGAACATCAAATTGTCACAGGACACTTGAAAGATTTTGTATTAATAGTATATTTGAAGTGAAGTAAGTTTTTGGGCTGTTCGGTTCATAGTTAACAATTTAGTAATTCAACGTTCAGTTTTTGGTTTTTCAGTTTCACAGTTTTTGTCACTTTTGTCATTGTTTTTGTCGATGCGCGCCGTTTTTCGAATCTGACAGCTCGGCTAGTTTCCGGAGACCTGTCAAACGCCATGTGATGGATAGAAGGGCGCATTCGGCGGGGTTTAAATCAAAGCGCGGCATTCGCCTCGTATCTCGATAACTGCGACGTTCGAGGCGAACGAGAGCGCTGAGAACTCGTCATAGAAATACGTACTTGCAGTCGTCCCGCTCGCACTCGCGCAGCCGTCCCTGTCTGGTGGCTGGTGTTTTTGTGTCGGAGCGGGTTTTTTGTTGGCGCAGCGAGGCTGCCGGCGCCCGCTCGCTCGACTCGACCGAAGAGCGACTCCACATTAATTATTGTCGACTCGGCTCGGCTCGCCATCACTGCATTGAATAAACACTTTCTACACCGATTCTTTATTCGATTCAAACATGACTATGTTCTTTGCTTAAAACTGGAGATTATAATTAAAAAAATGGAATGTTAGTTGATGCGAGCATTTAAACGTGAGCGTCGAATTTTCCTGGTCGCATTAAGGGGTGCGTTGCCATGGTGACGGCTGGGGCGCCCCGCCCAGCGCGGCCCGGCCGCCCCCGGCTCCAATATAGAGATTACTCGATGCTTCGAGTCGCCAACGGCGAGTCCACTCCACTCGTCTTTTTCTCTCTGATGTTCGTATTACCGATATATGAAAAAGAATTAGAAATGAAACTGATTAATAGCAAACTAAGCTAGCTTTATGTAAAGAAACAAGTCATGCGAACTTGTACTCTTGTCCGAATATAAAAATGAAAACATATCACTTTAGCTACAAAGATTTTAAAGGGATTATAAAATCTACTCAACATTGAAATTCTCATGATTAAGGCGATTGCTATTTAAAGCATCATAAGTTGAATGACAGACACTGACAACAGGTAGGTAGGTATTTGAGGAAAACTTAAACAAAACATTTTCATATTAAAATTGGTAAATAATTTGTATTATTAAAGTTAAATGGCATGCCCATTTAATTGACATTGACTAGAATTGTCTTTTTATTTTTGTTTATTATAAGTACAATACCTACCTGCAATATTCACTGGTTACTGCTAGCGCCATCTATCGCTTGCGCTTGATGTTCAAGCGAAAGGAACGATGAGAAATGTCTATTGAGGAAAAAATACAACAGCTCAAGTCTCCTCTTACTAAATCGTGTGACTGGCTCATCTGTTTATGTGCAAATTGAATTATATCTTCAGAGAATATAAATGCAAACTTTTTTCTCTTATACTGTTCCTAAAGGTGAAAATTTTCAAAGGAAAATCCAAAAAAACGTATCGGAATAAGTCATCCGCAATTTTATCAAGTATTTCGTTTGCAATCACTTATACATTTTTACTTAATACTTCGAAAAAAATCAATCCGACAATCATTTGAAAAATTACTTTAAATATGGTAGGAACGGATGGGCTATTCTTAGGTCGCCAATTGATATGCAGTATGAGCACACTTGATTTACAATGTAAACAAAAAAGTCTGTCAATTATTGCCCGAATTATATATACGCGATTTGTGTAAAGTTCGATCAAAGTATAACAAGAACTTTTATCAATCAAAAAAGCATCTGGAAAAAAACAGCTTAAATTTAAACTTGGAGACTCTTTTTAACCGACTTCAAAAAAGGAGGAGGCTATCAATTCGGTTGTACCTATTTTTTTTATGTTTGTTACCTCATAACTCCGTCATTTTTAAACCGATTTCCAAAATTCTTTTTGTATTCGATAGAGTATACTGCAAGGGTGGTCCCATGGTCACCTAAGTCAGGATCTGATGATGGGATCCCATAGAAAATAGAGGAAAACACTAATTTAATACTATATTGAAAATACGGTATTGAATTAGGGTTTCTTTAGCTGAAAAGATTTCATTCACTAAAAAGTTAAAAATATTTTTTTTACAAAAAATAAAACCGACTTCAAAAACACTAAAAACATAAAAATAATATAAGAATAGGTACAGACAACATCACACTTCTATATTGAAGTCGGTGACAAATTTTAACACTTTCTAGGAGATCATCGTTTGGCGCCGACTACAATATAGAAGTGTGATGTTGTCTGTACCTATTCTTATATTATTTTTAAGTTTTTAGTGTTTTTGAAGTCGGTTTTATTTTTTGTAAAAAACAATTTTCAGATTAAATAGGTAGAAGATTAAAACTTGAATGCCATGACAAAAATGAATGTATAACTTCCTATTGCTAAAAATGGTCTAAAATTAATTAATGACTATAAAACACCAATCAGTTTTTTCGGTAATCGTGCAAACGATTTGGCAGGGGCTTACTTCACAATCGTGCCGCGTTTTGCATAGACGTAATTGTAGTTGTGGATATAGGGGTATAAGTAGAAGATTAAATGTGCAAAGATATACTTGTTGCAGCCATTTCCAGCTGCTGTACCTGTCGCTGTCGCCTGCGTTTGACAGTCATGTTACGATGACGCTACCTACAGAAGCTATAAATATTTTAGAGCTCGCTTACTCTTTACTTTAATTTATAACAATAACAATAGTGGTAAATTCAAACTTCTGCTTCTAACAGATTTGAGTAGCACGTCTAAAAATAAACGAAGAAATATAAGATGAAGTATAAAAATATATGCACAAATTGATTCTGTTTCTTAGCGTTGTAACTCGAGATAAATGATAGGTTATCATGTCTGATTGTATACGATGTAACCGATACATCAATTTGTTATCGAACAGTTCTCCAATGATGTGAGGAAGGAATTTACATATATTGATCAACACATGCACCATAAGAAAAGATCTTGCAGTAAAAAACGGCAAAGCAGCGTCATGCGTTCTTGCGCCCGTGCACATCTCGTAATAGCCGCCATTACGCATTGACTGCTAAACCAACGCATCGTAAACAATCAACCACGTGGAGTAAAAGTAAACTCATAAACAAATGAATGAATTAGCCATAGCCGTCGACGTCATCCGCGAAGACACGCATAATAATTGATTATGCAAACGAGTCTAATTATGTAAAACGCTATGAACCGTACTGTTTTGTTTTGACATACGCCGGAGACCAATTATATGCCCATTGTGTGACTCAATGAACTTGAAAGACTACAATAATATAGGTCGACGACTCCGACCCCTGAATGACGTGCAATAACACCTGTTTAGAAAAAACCTCACGAATGTCAGGTGTACCGAATTCAATACGGACGATTATTACATTTTATCACCCGTTTTTACTGGCGCGAGTTCGGTTTGTTTTGTTTTTTTGTGTTCATTGTAGATTCAATGATTTACGATAGTAACAAATTGCCGACCACGTGGTCCGCTTTTTTATCTCCTTCCGTGAGTATTTGTAATTGTTTATTTACGTTTGAGGCAAGACGACAGCTCTTAATGGCGTCTAAATATAGGACGGTCCGAGCTATTTTCGAAATGCACATTTATTTGTGGTAAGTGTTAAAATACGAGACGTCAACGCTGCTAGTCATGTGTCAACCATGTTGTTTTGAATTCCACTGAATACTACATTCTTACCATAGATCGGCGATGGCGGAGTTTCGTTATAATGTCGGTGCTAAATCCGCGCCGGTCTAATCTGAACACTGAAAACAATATTTCAGATGTCGGCTCGGCAGAGAAATTGGCGTCGCTCGGGAGAAAATAAAATGTGCGGATGTCTCCGTCTGTAAACATCGTGTCCTCGCGCGGCACGGCGACCCAATTTTAACGTGCGTGCTAACATCTATAAAACAATATTATGAGTCGTTGAACTCGCAACTGCCATTGTAAACATTGCATCCGTAAACACACGGGCAGACGCGCCGCCGCCGATAATTTATGTAAATCCACGTCATTGTACAAATGTTTTATTGCCATCTTGTTTTGACGGTCAAGTTCAGTTCGTGGCGAAAGTTTAACAACTAAGTAAGTACTACGAGTATTATTCTGTCGGTTTGGGGAGCGCTTCCACGAAGTGGCTTTTTAAACTATCCGCACAAAGTTTTAGGCGAGATTCTAACTTGTTGCCTAGCTAGTATACATGATTTTGTTTTTTATCGATATAGGAAAACAACCACATTTTACAACTTATCTATTTAGAGCTATTTCAACTGCATCGTGTTATTATTACTGCGATGAAAAGTGTCATAGATATATTAAATGCCAGTGTCACTGTCATCTATACTTACTAATATTATAAAGCTGAAAAGTTTATTTGATTGTTTGGTTGAACGCGCTAATCTCGGGAAGGTGTTGGATAGTCCATTTATCGAGAAAGACTATATAACATAACCATACGACTAATAGCAGCTGAGCATCAATGAAAAATGTCGCAAAAACGAGATAAAAATTATTATGGTGAAATGTAGTTCGCGGGCACAGCTAGTCTCTCATATTATTCTGTCAGACATTCTGTGATCTGTTCCTCTGGAGTAGAGGAATATTAAATAAATGAGTAGAAATTCTCACTGGAGGATGCACTCTACATAATGCAAGCATCTCAAAACACATTTGCTCATAGCCTGATTGCAAATAAACTAACAATAAAATATTATTCTGTCTGTCAATATTGACACCAATCACTGTAATTGTTTTCATGTAAATAAACACGAAACATGTAAACGAACGATCAAATTAACCATTCATAACATATTGGTAGAATAGTTCATAAAATATATTAAAGGATACACAGACAACGTTGAAGAAACTATAAAAACTATAAATAAAATGTAAATATTTACCTACACAACTAATTTATTTCGGAACAGATGTTTTAATAATATCATTGAAGTCGTGGCTTCAAGTAGCGTAAAATCTTGTTTATAATTATGATAATAGCATTATGCTACACTACTAACCTATTTGGTAGGTACAAGCCATTAATCACTTGTGAATGAATTAATGTTATTATTATACGAAGGCCGGTCAACGATATTACAATGATGTTAACGTCATTTTATAATCATAAGCTCATAAATAAACATTGTGACGTACAGACAGTGATCGGCCGGCGATCGGAAGTGGGAAAACTACACGTAGGCGCGCGCGCAGACGTATGGAAACTCGCGCAATTATGTAATAATGTTTTGACATTCAGTGACAAGTGACAACGACACATTTAGTGCGGACATTAAGTGGATCAATGAACTTGAGTCGTGTTCAATGTTACGCAACGATCGGCGTTTGAACGAGATTAATGCGCGGATTATGGCACGCGATACGTTTCAATTTACGTTCCGTTTCATTCATGAGTCTATAGATAATGACGAGGTGCTCGTTCCGCTCGTTTATTTGCTTGTCACCGTCACTTGTCCGGCCTCCGTGCACTTTACACCTTCGACGTGCGGTCGTGTGATGGGCTCCTCATCTCGCGCGCGCAGGTGATCGTCGTAGTTCATGAATACAGACATCAATACACTGAAAGTTATTAACTAATTTCAAAGTCGGAGTGAGGTGAAGTTTAATGTTATGAAAACATTGCAAGACGCCACGTGTGTGCGGAGTGAGAAAGATCGTACTATTAACTACAACTTTGAGCACAAGACGGCGGGGAAGGGTAGTCTTCACCCATTGACGGTTGAGGCGCCCCGCGACACTTTCGCTGCTCCGTGAGCCGTTATTGCAGTTACTACGCGCCTATGCAGGGGGCCACCCCACTGCATCGCCCGACCCCACACACCCCGCAGGGCTTACTGGTAGGGTGCGTTTTCGAATTTGAGAATGCGATCCTCCGTTAGAGATGATCGGTACCCCTAATAAATCATTTCGTTTAAAGTTTATTGCAAATGTAACCCTTTATTCCGTTTTTCTTTCAATCACTTTGAAGTTACAAGTAATGAGTCAATAAATTGATCTTTTCCTAATCCTAAAGGTATTGTCTGCTATCAAAATGTGCGATACTAAAAATCGGTAAATTTATTTGCAGATTAAATGAGAAAACATACACACTACACTCACTACACTCTCTTAATATACATATAAGCAAAAAGCGCATAATCTTACATATTTTGCGACGGTTTTCAATTGTAGTCATATTGGCATTGGTTAAAGCTACACCGAGACCGCGTGAACAGATCGCGTCAGATAATAGAGCGATATGTAGCTACAGGACAACAACAGACGGCTAAACAAATGCAGCGCATTCGCGTGGTAACAAATCTATCAGCCGTATCTCAAGTCTAGACGGCGGGCAGTCATCCGAAGTAGGACAATGTCAACCGAGGGCCCGCTATTATTTGCGTACACGTGTGCGGGCCGAGTGACAAGTGCCCCTGCCACGGAAGTTTGTAAACACCGGCGGCCTTGGTCCCTGCACCCGATAGACTCCGCGATATCGGATCCTATATCGATGTACATTTGTGAATGGAATAAAGTACGGTCTATCAGCGCAGCCGCGCCGTGAATGGGTACACCCCGACCGTGACAGACGAGATGTCGATGACAGGTGCTTATACGAGGGAATTATCATAAAAGTGTTCGCCCATTCAGATTACAATGTCTGTTGTGAGTGGCACGAGCAAGATTTAATTTACATCGTATCTTTATCAGCTGTTGTTTTGTTTACAAATATAAAGGCCCGAAATAACAATGACGAAATAGATATAATGTGTAGCTAACGTTAAGTGGGTTTTCGTAGAAAAACGACACTACAAAGGAGACGTTCAATAATGGTATTATATTCAATAGATTCTTAGCAGATATTATTTACATATCAGATGATAGCTTATTCGCTATATCGTTATTTTTATTTAAAACCTCTCCGATTTTTTATAAAAATGATTTGAATTATTATTTCCGTGAGGTCAATGAAATAAACAAAATATTTTTTTCCATGATTAATGCGTAAAGTGGGTGGTATTTTGATGTTTTTTTTATATTTTAAATTACTTATTTTCTATTTTTCTTAATTTTCTCTCACTTTTTATCAAAAGGTCGTTTTACATTCACATAGGAGAATTTTTAACAACGAAAACTTTAAAAAAGATGAAAATGACTAAAGATTGACTTATTGATTGACATTGACAGACTGCGTCTCATGTGGTAGAAGTCAAACCAGTCAAACCCAAAAGAAAGAAGAAGAACTGCGTAGGCACATGTGGTGTTTCTAATACATTGATTTCTAATATATTAGAAATCAATGTATTAGAAACACCACAATGTTTTAGAATATTCTAATACATCAGATTTTTTGAATATTTTGTAAAACAAAATGGGGGCCTATTGATTTTTAAAGAAGTAGTAAATGTATTCTTAAAAACGTACTTTTCAAAGTGTTATAGACCACATACGGCTGGACGGCTGGACGCTCTATTAATTTTAATACCACAAATTATGGCGCCCCTGAACGTGTCCTTTGTAATGTTCTTATAAACTGTATTATTGCTATCCGTTCTAATAGACTTGATCTAAGAAAGTTATCCCAAAACAATGCAAATCGGATACCTTTCTAATACAAAATTGCAATTGGATTTTGTGTGCACCCTACCGTTTCGAAACTTTGAACTGCGAGGCGAGTAGGAATGTGGTGTAGTATATTAGAAATGCGGCTAGATAGACGGGTGGCTGGTGCGCGGCTAGGCCGGCGGCGGCGTCCCGCGGGCCGCTGATTGATGACCGATAGATACCCGGCGACATTGAACCCGGCTGCACGCTCTATATCTCTATACTCTATGTATTATCTACTTCCGACGTGACGTCGCTCTGCTGACGTCGGCCGACGTAACGCTCCTGTTTACACTATAAAAAACTCTTTGAGGTCGACGGCTTATCTCTCTATTGGTGCACCGTTTGAATTTGTTACACCTGTTTACGTTCAGCTGTGTGCATTGTTTTTTGATCGCGTACATCTGATTGTGTAATGATAGTGATGTTGAGGTGTCTATGGAAAAGTGATCTAAATATAGTGCGTCTAAAATGTTTCAGCAACAAAGGCACTTCTACACATTTTAAGTTATGATTTTGTTAACTATCACAAATGGAGTGATAATTTGTAAGTCTGGTACAGTAAGCGCCATATCACTACGAAAGACGTCGCTATTACAAGCGACGTAAGAGTGGTTCAAAGATCAAACAGTATACCGTAATGCTGTACTTACTGTACCATATCGTCGTCAGTACTTTATTGTAATGAGAACGATCTGCCATAAAACAAATCTTTAAAAAATGAAAAAAGTCTCCACTAACAAATATATCAAGCAAATAGGTATTATCGAAAGCATTTTTTACAGTTATCTATCTTTTATCAGCGAGGAAAATTTTCTGTCGATATGATATCAATCACATACGTTTGTTATTAAGGTGTCAAAATATATTATTGTTAGTTAACGAAATTTCTAATGCGTTTTCAAATGGCACCTTTCGATAGCAGCTTTACGTACTTAAAGCTGAAACCGTAGCTAGTTAGTGAGTTAACTAGAGAGCTCACGGGACTAATCTCCTAAGTGCGTAGCGTTCGGGCGGCGGCTTCGGCGGGCGGGCGGGGGTTCATTAAAAATTCATTCTTATTTCGCTTCTCGCCTGTAATCAGCCGCAGGGGGGTGTGGAGTCGCACGTTCTTTCTCTTCGTTATCTACTGATTTATTACAGTTTGTAAATGAATTCCAATCCCACTTTTGATATCTATTAAATCATGAATATAGTTATCTAGGACGTAGATACAAATTTTCTGTAAAAAATACTTATAATCAGCGAAATATCTTTCAGTTTTTTAATGGATTAATAATGCCTGGTTACTGATCAAAGTGTTTTATTTAAAGGTAATTTTCACATGAAATGGGTGCTTTTAGTATATGGGTATAAAAAAATTATATAAGTAAAGGACATCTGTCCTACTTTACCATTGTTATAAAGTTCTATCCTTTATTATAATAAAAACAACTAGAATTTGTCTATAAACCTATATATGTATCAAAAACATTTCAAAATACGTCTACATAGCTATTACTTTAAGCAATCAATTTATGAAAAAAAATTGACACTCGCAAAATTTATAATGTAACATGAAAAAAATTTGAATTTTCTATATTTCTCAGCAGCTAATATAATGGTTTGACATCCGAGATACAAAGATCGTATTTGGCAGTGATAACGAGTCGTCGACCTTTCTTAATTGTATGCGATGTCAGAGACTTCTATAATTGGATAATTACGGTAATGTAGTTGGAGCCGTGTGGGTTTCGACATATTTCCTGCGCTCGGAAGACCCCCCGCCGCCAGTCCTTTGATGTGTATTACCACGGTCTGCCTCGAGAACTTACTTTATAAATTTCTAATAAAGAGAAAAATGAAATATATTATGATGTTTGTTTATATTCGCCAAACTTAAAAATGACTCAACAATTTGAAAGATATGTTATGCGGAAGTATTTTAGATTTCTGTTTATCTGTCAGAGGGTAGGCCGGCGACGGGGGGCTTACAATGCCCTAATTCCGCCGTCCTAGTGGGGGTCGGGGGCGACACGGTTGGGTAATGTGTCGCCTGCATTGCACTCGACCCCTACGATTCTGGAACCAGCTAGGGGACACTAGCTGCTCCCATGTCTCTGGTGAAGAGGGAGGCCCGTACTGTTCCTGGCATGGCATTACGGGCAAGGCCAAGCGACTTACGCGTGCCCAGCGCCCTGCGCATGCACGTAGTCTCTATTTATGGCCGGAAAGGTGTTCCCGAGGGGTTTAATGGGTAGTCGCGGTCTAATGCCGTGTAGTCCAATACACCCTTGCCCTTACCCAAGGGGCTCGGAAGGTGCGCAAACGCATTCCCCTGGAAAAATGGTTTCTCTTTATCTCATACTCGTAAAGGATAATTACGCGGGTAAACTTATCTATCGTATTGTATTGTAAGCTATCATTTAACAAAACCTATAATATTACTTATTACATTATTATGACTTATCGTGTTATTATATTGAAAAAAGTTAAAAGTTTTTGAGTTTTTTTTGTTAAAGAGTTTGCATTACGGAATAATTTCATTATTCTTTCTCGGATATCATAAGTTTGAGGAAGATATTCTGTGATAAATATAATTGTTATTCAGAGCTAGATATATCGTTTTCACCTAATAGTATACAGTGAGTGAGTTCGAAATTCAATAGTAGTGACTTCGTAGCGAGAGACCACCCCCACGCCACCCTCCTCCTTCCATCCTAATCTTCTTTAGTCCTCCAATGAGCTTGTGACGTCACTACTTATGTGTTTTTTATATGGCAATGAAAAAATGGAGAAAGTTTGTAAGTGTTTTTTCCACAACACTATGTAATAGTCTGGTAGTGTGATAATTTAATTAGGAATAATTTTAATCAAGTAAAAAACAAATGACTCATTCGTTCATTAAAAATACAATCTAGTAGATTTTTATGTAAATACACATCGTATTTTTTGTCGACACGCATCAAGAATTATGATTGCTAATAAAAGTAGTGACCTTAAACTTTAATAATTATCTATCGACTAATTCTACTGAATGGGCACAGTTCAATCGCAGAATCAGCTGATCGGTGCCCGACTTCCTTTGAGCGGACACTTATTTTAATTAATTGCTCACCGCGACGATGCGATAACGGCCGCCGACAAATTTTCTTCCGAACAATTTGCCACCGCATTAATTACTTATGAATGAATACAAAATAAAACGATTCCAATTACCTCACTTCTTTATTTACTTTCTCACTCGCCTCGGAACGAGTAATGTTTATTTGCCTTTTTTGCGGCCTCTCATCTGATGTTATTCTCGGTAGCTCGGCACGAGCCATGTTATGTCATTGTAACAATAGTGGTTTTCGCTCACTGGCCCAAATGACAATTACAATGGACCGTAATAAAGTATTTGTTCGTGACGGTGATCCTTTGGCAGATCGTGTACGCCATCACAGGTGCATTTTACGACGTTTTAGTAGTTTTTTTAGTATGAAGCCACAAATAGTTTCATATCAGCCCCAGCCCGCATGTAGAGCGCCCGTATAGCGTCCAATTATCAGCAGATTGGCGCCTGCGCGTCCTTCGTTTCTCCCTGGCCTTTCGGCGAGCTCGATACGCAAGAAGTTGTTTTTTAAAGGTTGGGTAAGAGAACGTGTCGAGAGCGCCGCGGTATCACGCGAGGTGGCCGTCGTTTCTCACACATGTAGCGGTGTTGTAACGGCATGTAGCAAGAGTCGTATCGGGCACAGAGAGCGGCGCGCGCGCTGTCACGTCGCCGCGCCCGCGCCGCCGCGCCGCCGACGCCGCCGCGTGTGCTGCGCGTGTGTGGGTGACGTCAATGCGCCACTTTCTCCATACTTTCGTCGCTGCTGGTCCGCTAAAAAACGGCGCCTGACTAGTCGACGACTATTAATACGACGGTGCGACATCGCACGCTCTGCCACGCGAAACGATACGGAATTATTGTTTTCTACCTTCGGACGGTGTGCGTGTTGCTAGGTAGCTGTTGACTGCGCAACTCTCCCTCGCGCGTGATTGGCGTTGTATTGTATAGCTGCGAACGCTCACAATTCTTTTAGCTTAAAATACTCGTATTAATAGCCGCGCCGAAGGATCTGAAGACGATATAGCGACGCCACTAACGAGCAAAGTAAACACTGTCAATTCAATTGTCACGAGCACGTTGAAGTATTCGGTGGCGACCACAAAATTTAAGTACTCGGCGACGATAATTTGGGCTTTAATTTGAAACGAAACATCGAACAAGTAAAATCCATTCGTTGCTATCGCGCGCCTGTCTAATTAAGCTCTGTCATAGACTCTTCGAAGGCTCTATTACGAGCGAACTTAGAGCGGACTATAACGCATTCGATATTCACTGGCGAAATTTGCTGGCGCAGAGTAGGTTTTATGCGGGGGTAGTAAGGTCGATATTGTGAGGGTGGAGCGCCGTTCGGTGTGACAATTACGGCGATGCGGCCCGCCCCGCGCCGCCGCAATCGATAGGCCTACGGGGCGGGGCGCGGGGAAGGTCATTACTTATGAAAAGCAGCATTGGCAACAGCGCGACCACACCATCAGCACGGACGCTGCCAAAGAACCCGCTGCTGCTGCTCGAACTCTAGCTCTTCACGGAAAAAATAATTATATGTCATCATAACCCGTATTAATAGATTTTCTAATCTAGCTTCTACATTGTCAAATTTTCCTTTGTTCTGATGTTTTAAAGCAATGAACGTTACCGTTGAATTGAAAGTTGTCTTCCATCAGATGTATTGCGAAGTTGGGAGGGGCCCTAATCTGCGAGGCAATAGGCTAACGGAGCCGAAGCCCATTACTGAATTCGGGCCCTTTGTGCTTTCCCTTCGAGCGTCCCTTCGGGAAGGGTCTCTGACTTTTGTCTACCCGCTTTATTCAGCCGAAGCTACAGTTGTGGGATGGATCAAAGTTGACGCTCATGAATTGCGAGATAATGAAACATTTTGCTAAATTAATTCCAATATCTGTTTGTTTTTATTATCAAAAATGTAGGCATATTTAAGTTATCTAATACATGCATAGAATGAGTCGATTATACAGAGTTTGTTTCGTAAGTTTTGGCGGGAAAGTTTGTTGCTATAAGTTCGAGCAGAGCTTGCCATGCCTCATATAACATAATGGCTGAATATTGATAAACCTCGCGAGAGCATAATCCGCGGCCTCTCGCAGAGAAGGCTGGCGCGCGGTCCTTGTTGGACGGCTCTGCGGCTACTTCTTTCAAAGGTCGACTGCCAAACGCTCGACTGTGTTGACATTGGCAGCTCGAAGTTAAGGTTATAAACCATCGCCAGTCGCTTCGATGACGCATTTTACTTGCACCTACTATAATTGGAATTGATAAGCTACAATATTTCTAATTATACGAGGTAAAACAGAAAAAAATCTAAATTACTGGTATATTTAACTTTCTGAATTTTACTTCACCTTCACTACATACATCTGTTGCAATTTAAACTAAATCTGATAACATAGATGATATTAATCGAGATAGAGCTATTTCAGACATCACGCCAGTATTGACAACGAAAATCAGAACAGTATTGAAATGTACTCATTAGTTCTGTATTGCGAGCGATTGTCGCTTATCAAGGCGCAGCTTATCTGCCTTCAAGGTGACGGTCTACGTAACATGATTGCTCGCTTCGAGATAGCACTGTTTCCAAGATTTTTATTCGTTTCGTAATTTAAGAAATTTTTTATACGATAATGTTGTTTAAATACATCAAGATTAATAATTTTTAGTTGAAGTACTTACACTTTCGTAGTAAAATAAAGTGAGGAATATTTACCGAGAGAGCTTTATAATCCTGTTTTCATAATCATTCAAGACACTCGAACATAACAAATTGTCGAACACAGTCAAAACACTATTGCTTTTATGAAAACTCGGAGCAATATTGTTGAACGTGAGCGAGACGGCCGAGCGCCGGTTTACAAAGTGTTGCGCGGGAAACACCGCAGCAATTACATATAATATCGCAAGGCCACGTGCTCGGTTGACGTTAACAAAGTTTCCCGATGCGGAGAAAACTTTGTGACATGTGAGTGGTAGATACTTACAATATGTGGCCCAGCGCTCGCGCCCGCCGCCGCCGTGACTCACCGGCGCCCTCGCGACGTCGCCCCGTCTGCCCCCATGGAAAATTTATACCCACCCTCTACCCAAGAACATTACTACGCCCGACAGCACAAAATACGATCTTACGTTCCAGAAATAAAGTACACTTTCCACCCGCCTCCACCGGCGAGACAAAGGAGCTCCGGCAATTTTACCAAAAACAAACCCTAACTCCAGTGGGATATAGTTTGTAATTTATGTGACGTACCCATTCACGTGCTTCGTAAACGCAACAATGACGTCACGATCTCAGTGCCAGAATTACTGTTTTCTAGTTTTAAGCTAGCTTAGATTATTTAATTAAAAAAATTGGTCATTATTGGCTTTGTCGGTTTTCAATGCTTTTTAAAAGTTCAAATGAACGTATTTCAGAAAACATTAATTACAATATTTCAAATTTCTTTAATGCGAGCTGCACATCGTGGGATGCCGTGTTGCAGTTTTTAAACCTAATTCTAATTTCCAATTGGAATTTCTAGGATCGGAACTTTTTAAGTTGTGGTTTAGCCTGGAAGTATTTAAAAAACTAGCGTCAGGACTTCGCAGCCTGGTCTTCAGGTCCCTTAATTCCCTACGCGAAGCGGGTGGCTCGTCTCGAGAGCGTGTGCTCTCTCATCTCCTTAATTCGTCCTTCACCACAGCCCCCTTAATTCTCCCCTGTAGCATTGGCACGGGGGAGAGCGCTCACTCTCTTGTTAACCCGAGTTCGCCCCCTTATTTATGCCGCGTGGGGGCGGGCGGGCGCCGGGCGGCGGCGCTCGGGGCTGCCGCTCCCGGCGACCGTGTACGGCGCCCCCGTGTGTGCGTGAATTAAGAGCGAGCCGGCTTTCATTTTACTAAAGCTTCTGCGCTCGTGTGCTCGCCTTTCAGCCGCGGAGCTGGTGTGCTCCCGCCCACGCGAGGCGTTCTCGACCCTAAGACAGGGGGATAAGGTCACAAACCCCTCATCCGGTGCCACCCGCCTTTAGCGTTTTATAACTTCAGAGGGCGAAGAGGCGGTGGAGTTTTTGTGAGTGGAAGGACTTTTTAGACGTACGTTTTTTATGTTTTACTCGGTTAGGGTTCGCTAAGATAACGAGTCGCAGAAAACGACAAGCTCCGCCGAAGATACGTGCGATGTAGCTGTATTCCGAAACAACTCATTATAATACCTAAGTATTAACACACACCTCTAGGTATTAAACATTGACGAAGATCATGCCGAGTTCAACATTTTGAAATGAATCCGGCAAAACTATTCAGTAAAGTTTAGAGAGGACGGGGAGTGCGGTGGGTGGCTAGGTCTACGCACAGCGTCTTCAGAGAAAGTGAAATTTAGCACAAGTTCGGAGAAATACAACTGCTCACCCCCTTGCCTCGCGGAGTCTTAGGGAGGTAGACTCGAGCGCGACTTATAACAATTAAGTTTATTCCTGCGCATTTTTTCCATTTCGCTCAACAAAAATGTGTAAAACTTTAGAATCGGATAAACTTTGTTTAACTCGTTTGGATCTATTGATGCGAATGTGAAGAATACTGTTGCGGAGATTAGTGTTATGAGGAATCATTGTATACAAGTATAAGACAAGTCTACGAGTAGCAGCAAGTAATAAAGTTATTCAACAATCTTATTGTTCATATGAGGAACTTAATTAGGAACATTGTGGCAATCATTATGACCTAATATCTTATCGATTTATTTTAATACTTAAGCGGGTACATTTAAAGACAAAGGCTCTTAGCTGGGGGGATTGCATCTGCTGCAAAGTCGTAAAGTTAAAAATTGCAATCGCTTATGATGACGGTTGAACGACCGTAGGTGAAGTTTCGGGCAGGCTGGAGTGAGGCAGGTGCCGGGTCGCCGGGCAACGGCAACTGGGTCAGTCCGGGCCAGCCCTCCACCCCCGCCAATTATGTACACGCCCGTTACCGGACACGCGTTTTTCAATCACATCCATATTTAATTGGGCATCACAGAGCCGGGAAAATTGTTTTGACCTCAAAGATTTACGAGCCACTACTGAGATTATGTAATTGTTGCATTCAAGTAGTACTCAAAACACACGCTAAAATTTGATTTGTCTAATACTGAACGTCACGGTTGAATCTAGTCCAAAAATTTTTCGTTCGAATTTCCGTTCCGATAAAGGTTATATTCATCATCTATATACACAAAACTGCACAAATGAAATTGTAATTGCGTTGAAGCTACATATAAAAACGTTCGTTAACCTGATCCGACAGTCGCCGTGCAAAAGACACGCAACCGAACGAAACTATGCAGAAAAGTTTATAGCTCAAAGTCGTTTGCGTTAACTTCCTCCGGAAGTTCTCAAGACGGCACTAACTTGTTGCATGGATGCACCGGGGGTGGGCGTGGGGGGCGTCTTAGTGAATGGGCGAGATGTCGCTGCCCACGTGCGCGTATGGAGATGCCCATTGATAACCGTGACCTTAGGGCCCGCGGCAACCGCGAACTCAGTTTACAGCTTCGTGAAACTACGGCTCGTTCTCGCTGCCCCAAACGGTCTAACCACTAATGTTTAGTAATCTGTTGTAAGACGATTATTCCTTGCATGTCTTCGAATCCATAAAAGTTGCTAACGCACCGGAATCGCTACATTTTTGAATAACGGTGTTCAAATTCTTCATGAAACTATGAACTGAATCTTGATTATGTTTCCTACTATTAAACATTAAAAACTGTATGAATACCTATTTCGTAGATGGTTATGAAACATAGTTAAACGTGGACAAAAGCAGGATCGTAAGGTTCTGCTTCGCTGGTCTAGTGTCACAAGTGCTACTGCTTATCCGAGGTCCCTGGTTTAGTCCCTGGGTTGATGAAAGGTTTATTGTGTTTCACAATAAAGTTCGAATGAGAGGGAGCAGCTCGGAGTCTGAAATAGAGCCAGGAAAGTGGCATTAGGCCTCTATTGCATGGGACCTACAAAACTGGCGAAGTGTGGGTGTTAAAGACACATCTGCCTAACCTTCCGGGGAGAACAGGCGTGATGACATAGAACATGACTGTGTAGAAGTAGATAGTACATGACTGTGTGTTGTTATATTCTCAATCCATAGAAATAGAAGTGCATTATTTAAGTAGAACAAAATGGTTACCAGTCTACAAACATTAAAATCATACATTCTCTATGCTTACTGCAGGTTCTAAGTTGTCGAGCCGCTAAAATTTGTTGAAGCTCCCACTTGGCACAGATACAAATGCAGTCACTTCCGTTAAAACCACTACAACTGAGGCAATTAGCATTTAGTGCGGGCAAGTGCAGCCTTGACATTGACCACCTCCCTAATGTCGTCGCATCGATCGCCGGAATGCGAACAAAACCATCTCTGAGCACAAACAATAATAGTGTAGGGTTGTCAAAAACCGCATAGGGTTAAAAACATTAAAGGGATGTAAATGAAATTATTTTTATTGTTTTATCAAGATTAGGGTTGAATAAAACGTCAAACGAGGTGATTTTTACATATATTTCGCTATACACTTTTATTCACTTTACGTCATGATTTGCAGATTATGAAAAAAGCTCAAAGCAAAACTCTTTTACGTGATATTCCGTCAGGATTATTGTTTGTTCAGATGATACGTTTATTGAAGTCTGCTTTCTCGCAGGACAATTCCTTCAGGAACAGCCTAAGCTGCCAGCCCTAAGTGCCGACCGATGAATGAGCTGTTAGCGGCGCGGGCGGCGCCGAGTCATTACGCGCCCCCATTAATCACTGCAACAATCGGCCGATATCTCGCTATTTACAAACGCGGGAGCACGTGCTCGCGTACTACGAGTGTATTGACCCATTTAGATAGCTCGACCTTCGCGCGGCCATTGTGAGCGAAAAACATAAAAATAAGTTTTATTGCTGCGTCGTTATGCGTATCGCCGGCCGCGTCACGCCCGCCGCCCGTCAGCTGATCGCTACGTGACATTTTTATTTTATTCGCTCTCTTCCGGGGATTCTCCGAGATACGTGTGACGTCAGTGGCGGATTTATTGCGCGGGCACGCGATGCGCCCCGCCGTGATTTATGCGTGTACATGCAAGTGTCAGTGTTAACGCCTTGAACCAGTCCGCCGGTGCATAGGTGAGGCCGACTATTTATTGCGCTCACTTGTATTCATTAGTATCTGCGGGTCAAACTATTGAAGAAACCTTAGTACCAATAACTTACGCTGTTTTAAGAATTTGTACAAAATACGAGGCTTGCATAGCATTCCATAAATTTTATAAATACTTACTTAATTAGTTTTTTACGGTGCAAAAATATATCTTATGTTTTATCCAGATCCTAAGTATTTCTATTTGTACCAAAAATCAGATTTCAACAGCTATTTCTCCATTTCTTAACCAACTTCCAACATCTGTACCAGGGTGGAAACGATAAGTGATCACACTCGATTTTTTCTAGATCATTTAGTTATCGGAAAACTAATTACTGATCCTGAAAGTACTTCACTAGCTCTATCAAATAACGCGAGCGAAGCTGCGAACGGAAAGCTAGTTCATTTATATTAATGTATTAGCAGAATGATTTTGACTGTTCATTTCTTCTATTAAAGAAAAGTTGTAAACGATCTGAAATAAGTAATAGCAAACTTCTAAGGGTTCTTGAGATTCCTTGGAAATTTCATGAGAGCCATATCTTCGATTTCTTCGCGGCGGAGAAAGATCCCGCCGACATTCCGAGCGAGCTTGTTCGCGGAACAGTGCGTCATCTCCGCGGCTCTGCGGACAAAAAACTAACAATTTTCCCTTTCGGCGCATGAATCGCTCGTGATTGACGCGTAGTATTACATAGATATGCGTGGAGATATTACAAATAGCATGTAACATTATGCAATGTTATTAAAAGCTGCGACGGCTATCTGCCGTTCTCACGTGTTGTCTAGAATGAAATGTAAAGGCTAGTAACTTGTCCCTGACATTGGATTATTATAATTTGTCAACCAGCTGCACTGCCAGCTGAAACTTCAGTAGGTCCGCTATATTTTTGTGAATCGTGAAACGCTCAATGTGTACGAGAACCTCAATATATTTTTAATATTAAAATAACCTTTGTGAGTTTGCCCGAAATTCTTCGGTCCTCAGAATTCGAATATCTGTTTCCTTAGATTTTGTGACGGAAGTCGGTTTCAGGACATTACTAAGGAAAAAAAATATTACTAAAAATAAAAACCGACTTCAAAAACATTGAAAAGTTAAAAATAATATAAGAATAGGTACAGACATCATATTTCTATATTGAAGTCGATGCCAAATTTTAAGACTTTCTAGTAGATCAAGAAAATGAAATTCACTTGAAGAATACGACAAAAGGTCAATACGTCCCTATTGTATTTAAAAACTCACCTCTAACTCCTTAAAATTAAGGATCCTTCTATCATCAGCTCGGTTCATGACTACTAGGCCCAAATACCTGAACAGCTTCAGAAAAAAAACATGAAACTCGTCGGTCGTAAAATTTAAGGGTTTCCCTCGATTTTCATGGGATGCCATCATCAGATCCTGACTTTGGTGACAATGGGACTACCTCAGGTGTATACTCTATAGAATACAAAAAGAATTTTAAAAAATAGTACATCATTGATGGAGTAATCGCGTAACATACACACAAAAAAACATACACATCGAATTGAGAACCTCCTCCTTTTTTGTAGTCGGTAAAAAAGAAAAAGCGTAAACATAGGAAAATATATTATACTCGTTTTGTATGTGTGTGTGTGTGTGTGTGTAGTATGTGTGTACACAAAGTAGCTTTAAATGAAACGTATGCTTGTCTGACAGAGAAAATTTACCCAATACTTCTTATCGTTTCCCAAAAAAATGTAAAGCCATCACTGGAATATAGTCATGACTTAGAGTTAATGCCGAAACTTTAAAGAAAACATACAAACTTGTCCAAAATTGTTTCATTATTTCTTAAAAATGGCTAACTATCACTGGAATAGTTATGGTTTAGAGTTATTACCAAAATCGTTGCGAAAAAAGACAAAACATGCATTTATTTCAAGAAAATAAATGTAACTATCATATAAATTTAGTATTGACCCTTATTAAATTTCGTATCACCTACAATCTGTTTTCGTTAGTATCGCCAAAAACTCAAAAATGGCTTCGGTGACATAACAGTTAATAAAATATAAAGTAGATCTAAAACATTGTGGAAAGCAAAATAAAGGAAATAAAATGAACATATTTAAAAGTTTTACTTTAATAAACAATTCAAGGGTAATTTAATAAGACATCGTTCATCATTTCAGTGTTAATCTAAATGGTATTTATAGTCTGAAGCAAGTGTTTTATCTCACAAGAAAAAACTCTGTATTCATTATAGAAGTTTTAGCTCTACATTTTCCATCAGATTCTAGTAGAACTATACTGTCACGACCGGCATTTTCCATACAAAATTACTATTTTTAGCTTTTCTTTAGGATTTTTCTTTTTAAACTACCCTTGTATTATACAATCAAAAGAAAAAATAAATTAAATCTGTCACGCCGTTTTTGCGTGTTAGCGAGCCTTGGCGAACGGCGATTCATTTTCATATATATGAAAAGAGGGGAGAAGAAGCAAGAAGAAGATTTCACTAACAGCCCGCTTCTATTTCACACTGCTGCGTATCGTTGCCGAAGAGGTCTCGACCTGATGTTACCAATACTGCACCCGTGAAATTTAATTGTACCACATGGCATAAAGTAACTGCTAACTATATTACATATTTTCATTATGAATATCGATATTATAATACCTTTTGCTAAAAAGCAGTAGAAGTTAAGTGAATTCGTTGTAATGAAGAGACCTTACAGCAAGATTGGCATAACATTGGACCGGCAAGAAACAAAGGTCGAACTATTGGGCGTTACAGTTATCAAAACAAATCTATAGACGAAGTGAACGATGTTAAACCGAGCAAAAGGTCGACCTGTAACCATCCGAATAAATAAATCATAACGCGCCGCCGACGGTGCTGCACTGTAAACAATGCGTTTCGGGAATTCCCTCTTTTTATGCGGATCGCATTCCTGAGGGATTCCTTTTGTTTGCTTTTCCGTCTACTTGCTTATTTTTTTTTTCTTCTTTTGTCGCGTGCCACTTTCAAATCCTTTGACAACAAAGATATTGCATAACGGTGCGGAATTGCAGATACACATTTTTCTTCATTACCGGCGTGAAGCCGCAGGCTTTATTATGAATCTTTTTTAATTGTATTGTTTTAAGTATTAAAGATTATAGGATTAAAAATGCATTAAAAAAGATGTTATTATGTATAAGTCGTCACTTTTAGTCATACTTAGTAGTATGTAGGAACAAAAATTAACACAAATCTGTTCGTAAAATCAATTGAGAAACTTTTCGTGGCATAGCTATATTCGAAGCATTTTGCATTTTGTTCATCCTTTAATGTATGAAAACAAGTTTTGAGCTACATATATTTTGTTTTTTTTTTCATAAATTTTTAGTTTCAGTTTTTTTTTCATATACTTAGGTACCTAATGACAAAAAGTAACTGTTTGATTGAGTAAAATTAATTCTTTTTTACTATTATACCTGTTATAGGTAATTACTAGAGATGCCGCGAATACTCGCTATTATTCGGTATTCGGCATTACTCGGCATTTTTTTTGTTATTCGTCGAATACCGAATACTAGTTCATTATTCGATAATCGGCGAATAGTTGTCTAAGTAAAAAAAACTTATATTAAATGGACAGAAAAACTAGAGATAGACAAAATAATTATTTGTATTTATGTTTAAAAAACAAAACACACTTAGTATTAATATAATCATCATTAAAAAATTAAAAGTTAGCAAAAATCAGTCATGTTGAAGTTAATACTTAAAACGCTTATCGACGTAACATCAAGTACGCTCAGCACGAATGACAAACAAAACAAATGCAGCGCGCACCGCACAGTGCAAGTAAAACCGATTTGACGGGAAATCGCCTACACAAACAATATTCCTCGTAAACTATATTTCGTACAAGAAAAGGGTTGCCATTATAATAGTCATAATCTTGGATTTTTTTAGGTTACAGTAACATATAAATGATAGGTAAGTTCAAGAGACTATTACAAATATAATATTATTATTTGATAACAAATTAATTATTCTATATATTCCTTTTTTTATGTCGAATAATAATGACGAATATTCGACTATTCGCCATGAGGAATGGCAAGTAATCGGTATTCGACTATTCGCCATAACAACTATTCGCGGCATCTTTAGTAATTACCATACATACATATTATTTCAATAATATTGTATGTATTAAGTACAGGTAGTATCGTAAAAATATAATTATGTATTGGAAAAATAACCCCTCAAAAATTTCCATATTCTTTATGAATAAAAATTAACCCGTCCAATGCAACGTTCCAAAGAAGCCGCAAGTGAATTTCAAAAAATATCGAAATCACGAAATAACTTTCAAAACTCTTCGACGCCGGAGTTGGCAGAGGCGCGAAATAAAAAGCTCTATACGATGGCGGACAGAAGCCCGGGCGAGCTACGGCGGCCAAACAGGATGTGGGACTGGTTCTCGGTGTCGCACACAGCCGCGCTGCGCGTGCGACGCGACGCCGCCGCCGCGCACACAGCGCCGCGCGGCCTCGGCGCTCACGGAAATGTGCGGACGCGGCACTGCCTTCGACTCGACTCGCTACTTTGAACACCTACAAATAACTTTAAAACAACTTGTTCTATTATTCTCTGAAACAAAAACAAATTGATGTAGAGACACGATGAAAATATACGAAAATGTAGAGTTTAAATGAGAATGAAACGTAGAGCACCACTTTGTTATGTAAAATATTAACATCCGTGTTTGTTTGATAAAAAAACAGTAATTTAGATTGACGATATTATAAAACAATACTACAACAATGTTCATAAAAACAACTGACACTTTTTCATTTAGACAAAGCATAACCACTTGCCAATGTAAATAAACACCATTTTTTCTATTATTTAAAATAAGACACGTATATAAATGTATGAACGACCTACATTAATTATATTCGTACACATATAAATGAAAAGGTAATGTAATGTAAAAGACTTATTATTTCACTGTGCCCGCGAACTATGTTTCGCCTTAAAAGTTCAAAGAAAGAATCGAAAATCTACTTTCCCGCGGGAACTACTTACTTTTCCGGGATAATAAGTAGTCTATATGTTAATCCCTGTCGTAATTCGTCTACCTACAAAATTTCATCCAAATCCATTCAGTAGTTTTTGCGTGAAAGAGTAACAAACATCCATATATCCATCCATACTCACAAACATTCGCGTTTATAATATTTATCAAAATTTAACAATTCTTTTCCTGAACATGCATAACTTTTATACCTATAACCCAAATCATAAATAATTATTATAAGGAAGTAGCAAAATATTGTCGTGCCTCACTGAGTGCTCTCTATCTCGAAAGCAACAAAAACAATGTTTCTTTATCAAAAACGGTACCGTCTTATCAAAAAAGTTTTTCTCCGATACAACTTGATGTTGATAGTCATGCAAAACAAAACGTGTGAATTGAGCTAACGTAGAAGGTAAAGGGCCATAACAGGTCCGCAAAGCAGCCCTTCTGAATGAATGAAATTACTGCGAGCCAGTCACGTGCTCTATTGTACTGAAACAAGCTAATGATTAATCGGCCGTTCGATTGCCTCTCGATTTCAACGCAAATAACGTTACATCTTCGCGGCTATGAAATTTTATCAATGAATAAATTTTTTGTTCCAATTCCTATCCTATCATGTGCTATAAGCAATTGTATGAAGGTAATAAACGAAATTCACACATCGCGTGGCCCGGAGCATAATGAACGACTCGCGAGACAAAAACAAGAGTCTGCAAATGAGTTTTAGAATGAGAATTTTTACGATTTGTTTTTATTTACGGCAACCCACGCTGTTTATTTTATTTGACGATATTGTATGTTGTCCATACTCATTGTAAGAATATCTATCTGCTGTTAAGTTCTCGGGCGAGTTCAAGGTGTCAAACTTTTCATGAAATTCTGAATAAGATAGGTTAAACCTTGAGAGTTGCAATAGATATGTGCGGAAATCAAGTAACTATGGAATGTCAACTTCTTCTATACGAACGAAGAAGCAGGGAAAAGCATTGTGAATGCGTATAAAATTGGCTCTCCCGATTTTCTGTCCGCAAAATTTTAACTCTACGTTATATAAACTGAATATAAAATAGCAATGGCATCATGTCTTTTATGTACCTAGGCGTAATTCAGCGCTACAGCGCTCGCCCGCTATTTGCCCGGGTTATAGTCACTATTATACGTATAACGTCGGTCGGGGCAAAGCGAGGAGTAGGTGTATCGCTAGATAGAGCCGGACAGGCGAGGCACAGCGCTGGTAAGCGGCGTTATTAAACGGCGTGGCTGTGTGCGCGTACACGTACACGGCACACAGATGCGTACCGTCGGCCCCCTCGCCCCGCGTCCCGCACCGCCCGCGCCAGCTCCACTCGACATGGCTAGCGCGCTGTGAGGCAATACCGTGCCCGCCGCCGTCGGTTCGGTCTCTACAATGCCATAGAAAGTTCGTTCGACTCGCCTCGCCGACCGAACTTTTCCTACCTTCTTGTTTCGAGCGAGAGGAGCCATTACTGCGCTGCAATTTCGACTCGAATGCCACGTTAACCTCGCGTGCGCCGGTCTTTATGGTTATCATTTTGAATAAGCAGTAACTCCGAGCGACGTCCGCGCTGCGAACGGTCCGGTTATAAAACGCTGCATATTCGAGACTATAGCCGTAATAAAATAAACGTCGGACGTTTCCAAGTTTCCAGCGGAGAGAACGAACGGGCGACGCGGCGCGCATCAGAAAAAGAACTTTACGACAAGATTAGAAAGAGCGAGCGGGGCGGCAACGTTGCACAGCCGCGTTCCAGAGGCGCAGAGCGGCAACGCCGAGCGGCAACGTCACTTACTAAATTTATTTTCATGAGCGCCAGCGCTGGCTAGCGACGATACTGCGACATGCTCGGCTCTCCGGCGCCGTGTGACACCGATGAGACCAAGTGGAATTATCTATATTCTGCATTTTAAAACTTGTCGCAGTTATAATGAACGTTTTGTTGAGCGCCAGCTAGCGCCGAGCGGCATTCGGCGCACAATGGCCCGACATGTTTTCCGAGGAGCGATAAAAGGGTGACGCAAAATGATTATTTGCAGCGTTGCGATGACTGGACGCTGACTCAACCACGCTCGCAACCGCGCTGCGCCCCAGCGACTTTGGTTTGTCCGCCTTTCTGATTTCTATACCTACAATGTTAACTATATTATTGTTGGCGCTAACTTAACTTTTTTGATGCTTTTCATATTAAGAAAAGACAACGTTACACGTAACATTTAAAGCATCATAATAAAATAGATTAGACAAGAAAACATAATTAATAATGCCTTTTTTCCTGATCCTCTTAGCTGCCTTGGAGGGCGTTCGGAATTGGGTAGACACTATTCGCCAAACCAAAAAAAAAATACGTAGACCGGAATTTAATTAGGTACTTATGTAAAATTCTAGGTTTCCTTTAATAACTATTATTATAATTACTCTTAAATATCGAAGGTCTAAGCTATGAATATAAGGTGGTGGTGTAGCGAAGGCGTGTGCCACCTAATTGTCGCGGCAGGTGCAAGGGCATCTGCGCCTGCTGGACGTGCCTTTGGCTATTTTATTTATTTTCCAACGGCTGTCCGCAACCAGACACGCATCGCTCGCTCGCCTCTAGTTGCGAAACGCACCCGGTTTCAAGTTAACTGGCAATGTATGCAGCCGTAAGCTAATAAAACGTAGTTACAACGCTGTCGCTCGCCGTCCATCATTATTCATTACGTAGCAAACTCGGTGCAGCTGCTAAAATTGTTTTCAATTTTATACGATGTCATAGGTATGCTTTAACTTAAAATTTTCCACTTTTCGATGTAAAAATAAAATTCGATATATAAATACGAAACATTTTGCAGACCAAAAATTAGAACATTAAACATATTTTTATATTCTACAGAATAATATAAGTTGAACGGGAATGATGATGATGATAAATGGAGTCAAAAGCTAAATTTTTAACTACCATCAGAAAAAAGTTGGCTATTTAAAAGTCTGCTATAACTACTTACAGCCGGGATTTCAAATCCTGTCGCAATATGGTAGAACACGGTCTTCTACCTGGCGAATACTGCAGGGGTGCACCCCAGCGCTGAACCAAAAAAACTGATTAGGGTCCGACACAATGGGGCCCCTTCCCAGGTACGCGGGCCGCATGACGCACTGCTGTCGCTTCCAACTCGGATAGATACATTCTCTATTGCATACCAGACAATATGCACTGAATGTAAAGGACTATTCTGTTCGCTATCTTTTGTAGAGTTTCTCATAGATGTAAAGGGTGGTGTGCTTTTTAATTTTTAGCTTCAAAAACTTGATGACAATGTTGAAATTATTAGCGATATTTTTTTGAGTTTTGCTCAATGATAAGTTAATGGTCGTAATAATGCATATTTCGATTAACATTTTTTATTAGACAGAATATTAGATTTCGCCATATAAAATTGTGAATCTGTCCTAATTTTCCAACATTTCCCAACGAGCGCACCGCGCTGCGTGCATCCAACGGTACTTTCGAGGCGGGCTCGGCCGTACCAGCCAGCCCGAATATTTCGGTGCCAACCAGCCCACACACCATTGTTCCAATGACGTCTTTCTATCATTCATTATATTTATTATTTTCTTTCGTTTCCCACCCGGAACTGGTTAGTAATTTTGCAGAATATGACGTGAAAGGGTTTGAACTTTTCATTGAATTAGGTTTCAACTTTACTTCAGGTAGAATTATATTTTCTATCTATACTTACTAATATTATAAAGAGGAAAGATTTCATTGTTTGTTTTGAATAGGCTTCGAAACGACTGAACCGATTTTGATGAAAGTTGGTATAGGGATAGTTCGAGACCAGGGGAAGGACATAGAGGGTAATTTTCCTACGGGAAAAAAAAATCCCACGGGAAAACAAAAATAACGCGGGCGAAGTCGCGAGCGGAAAGCTGGATGAATATAAAAAAGACAACATTTTAAGACTTTAGGTACATTTTGATGTATCAAAGAGAAGGCATTATGTATTTACAATAAATTATTGTTTTACCTATAATCATACTTACTTCTTAAAATTAAATAAGGTTGCAAGTCAAAGAGAAAGAAGTCTAAAACATCCTTAAAATTTTATTTGCCTTTGCCTGAACAGTCAACAGAAAAAAAACTATTACAATAAATGACAATGTCAGTCGAAACTGTATTGAATTTGGTAATTATAATGAATTTTTGCTATAACATGTGTCGATCGATTCGCAGCGTATTAACATAGTGTGATCGGTGTCATTGCAGGGCTCGGGCGGCGGGTGCGGCGCCAAGCGGCGCGCCGGCTCCCCGTGCGAGGGCGGCGGCAAGGTCGCGCGCTGGGAGGATTCGATAGCGAGGCTCGAGGCGGTGGCGGCCGGCGCCGGCGACTGCTGGCGCGAGGACGAGGAGCGGCGTGCGTGCCGCCGGCGCTGGTGCGGCGGCTGGTGCGGCGCGCACGAGACCATCCGCGCCGAGAACGGCAAGTCCTACCTGGAGCTAGGCGGCGCCGGCGCCGCGGCGCGCGCCTGCTGCGACGGCCGCGCGGCCGGCCGCTGCGCCTCGCGCCGCTGCTACCGCGAGCGGCGACACAAGATGATGAACCTGTGCGCGCTGAAGCTGGCGCGGTTCCGGCAGACCGCGGACCCGTCCCTGCGGCGGTCGGTGCTGGTGTGCAACACGCTGCGCGGCATCGAGCGCGAGATGGAGAGGGAGAGCGCCGAGGAGGCGCCGTTCGAGGTGGCGTGCGCGGCGAGCGCGGGCGTCGTCGGCGGCGTCGTCGGCGGCGGCGGCGGCGCGGCGCGGTGCGAGCTGCTCGGCGCGCGGGACCCGGCGGCGGGCCGCGCCACCCCCTTCCCGGCGCCGCCGCCGCCGGACCGCGACTCGGGCTACGGCGACGAGGAGCGCGCCATCGACTGGGGCTCGGTGCTGAGCCTGTCGTCGCGGTCGGCGCTCGACCCGCCCGAGGACGCGTGGCCCGACGACTGGGGCTGGAGCGAGGACAGCTTCGTGCGGCTGCTGGTGCCGACGAGTTAGTGCACGGGGCGCGGGCCCGAGCCGCCCGCGCCTTCCTGAGCGCCTGTGATACGCCGCCGCCTGCGACGGCCTCGGCCGGTGCCGCGGCCGCGAGGTGAGGCGGCGCCGCGCGGCCCCGGCCCCGCCGCCGCGCCGGCCGTGCCGCGCGGCACATCTAGTCGCGGGCGCCGCGCCGCCCGACGCCCGACGCCCGACGCCCGACGCGAGGCGCCGAGGCGCAACACGCAGTCAGTAGTTAGTATTTTATAATTGCTAATGGGAAGGTGCTAGCTTCGGACGTGACGCAGGACTTATATGCGAGCCGAGTTATTTTTGATAGTTTTATTTCTTTAAGTGAATTCCAAACAGAAACTGAAGTGACTTAGCGAATGACGTTATATCGTTTTAAATCAAAAGAAACTCGGGTGTTTGAAATTTTTGTTGAAATTATTGTGTAATTAATTACTTAGGTAAAGTACTATATTTATTATTTCGTTGAAAGAAAAGTGATAGTTTGAAATTATTTCTGTCTTGATATTTTCAATGTATTATTGTATTGTAATTATGATTAATCAGAACAACGAGATGACTATGATTGGGTTATGTTTCGCTTACTGAAATCCCATTCGTAGATGTGTGATCTTTTTACGAGTTAGTTATAAATGAACTAGGTACCTCTTTCGTTTAAGTCACTAATGTAACTTCCGTTGTCGATTTACGTACACTCACAGCAAAGAAGCTACAAAGAACACACCTCTCACGAATCAGATTTCGCTCGTAGACGAATAGTGTGGACATGTGCCGCTCTTGCAAGAAGCACGAAAATGTGGGGCTAAAGCTGTAAAGTTGTATGACGGGCTGCACCGTCTGCAGTGACGAAATTAATGTAAGATGAATGATGGCGAACACTCGTCAACTAGTACTTAATAATTCAAAGACTCATTGGTTACGCATCCACGAGGGTCAGTAGTCACATTGTAACTGGATGTCAATTAGGTAGCCTTACCAACAGACGGCAGGTGTCACATTAAGCAGAAGAAATGCATTTGTATTTGAAAGCAAACTGACTGAACGCCTTCAAGGTTGTACTAAAATTGTCCTCTTTAAACCGGAATTGCAGATTCTAAAGCTTGGATGCCTCTCGTTAAAAATTATTTACTCATAGTTACTAAGAAATTGTTTTATTTAGGCATATAAATATGGTCATTGAATAATTTATTTCCTCACTAACCGTGAATTACAGTTCCTAATAAGTAAATAAACTATTAGTGAAAACGGTAATTTATTTCAGCGTTAATTCTAGTTATGTAACCAATTTGACGGAGGCATCCGACCGTTGTAACCTCCAGATCTAAAATAATATTAAAATTGCAAAGAGATTTGATAAATTAAACAGAAAATTCGTGAACTTGTAAACATGTATGTATGTCACCAGACTGCCGTTACCAGAAAGAGAATTACCTTTAACCTCTTAAAATGTTGCAATTTCGTAAAATTATTTTTATAGACATTAAAATATTGTTTGGAAGTATAATTTATTTGCAAAATATACATGAAAATAAGTCTACTATCCAGATTATAAATAGTAGGTATAATTCTCTCTTTAGTAATGGCTGGCTGTCAGCGAGCTGAGCGCGTGAAATATAATTTTATGAATTTGACATCGCCATGGTTAATTGTCGGGGCCGATACCACTAAACATATTGTTTGTATTTTAAAGTTTATATTTGTATGTGCAATCAACTCCTAAAGTCTCATCAAAACATAAAATATTTCTATGTATGATTGAATGAATACAGTGTCCAGAAAATTGGAATTTTCCTGTGTAGTGAAATAAATAAATATTGCGATTAGCGGCTTATGGAGTCGAGTGTACGCAGCGTTCAAGCTTAGGGGATCAGCACTGACACGTCCCCGGCGATGCCAAATACCGCGCTCCACGGAATTGGGTTTGCACGGACCAAACATTAGCACGACTAAATAGAGATGATGAAAAAAGCAAAGTACAAATTTCCATAATATAGGATGCATTAGTTCTCAGGCGCATGTTTGTCCACCGTTGTCAATTACTCAAATATTTGAATTGTGATTCGGTAGCTAATGAGAGAAACTATGTTCTTAAATTTAGTGTATATATATATTATATACGGAGATGGGCATTATGGCGCGGGCTCCCGTGGCCTTTGTAAATACATTATTGTAAAGTAATAATTTTATTAATATCTATGTGGATTGTCGGTAGCGTCTCACGGCTCCGGTTCGCACCGTGTTGTATCATACAACCTCTATTCTGTCCATAAATCGAGTACATAACAGATATACAACATTAATATGCATTTTGATATTTATTAGGTGTCACAAAAATCTATTTGCCAGTTCAGATAAATAAGTTACTCGAACAACTTAGTCATATTTGAGTTATAAACTCGCGCACTGGATAACTGAATTCAGCTCAATCTATTTTATTTTACGGTTTATTTTTGTGCGTAGACATTTTTTGTTGAACATGTCCGTATGGTTGGTTGTGATGGTTTACTTAAGTAAGTTAGCGACTCTTCGGCAAACCGCTCTGTTTGGCGTACGCCTACTATCTACTTACATATTTACTATACATTTGTACTAACGATTTTGTGTCGTTTAAATATTCCTTCTGTCACATTCGCTACCGTTGCGGTTCTATTTTCATTTAGTGAGTACTTAATGTTTAATTACTTAGTTAATCTTTTTTACACAGCCAAATATATTTTCGTACTGTATTTTGATGGTGCGCCGTCTGTGACAGAAGCGAGTAACGTATTGCTTGCAAAATTGTACAAACTATTTTCTATCAAAGCTGCCCTATCCTGTCATTTTCACGTCTGTGTAAATTATCTGTAAAAATGCTCAACACGATGTTCGATTACTATTTGTTTGTGTGTAAATTTTTGTATAGTCGAGTTGGAGGCACTATTTTACTGACGATACTCTGATGTGTGACTGTTTGTGACGTCATTGCCAGTTGCCATAGCCTCCGTTGTGACCTACAGCAATAATTATGGCAGGCCGCTGCTGTGTCCGTCTTGGAGTCGCGGGCACTTCCAAGAAGGGCCCGTGACGTCTTCATACGTAACTTTATAATTACATTATTATAAGTGTAATTTCTTAGTGTTTTCATTGCCATTGGTTACCAAAAATGACAGGATTTTATTGAAACAATTGTGAATATAAGTTTTAGAAAAGATAACTCATTGGAAAATTGTGAAATCAATTTTGAATAAACTGGCTTGCACATCGAATTGTTATCGCGTTCCTCACGTTGAAGTTGTTCAAAATTGTTTCTCTAATTGTCTGATGTACGATATATAATTGTAATATATTATTGTTTAAGCTGTTGTGTCGAAAATAACAAGAACAGGAATAATTTTGTAAAACAATGGCACAAAGAATGAACATAAAAATTATATATATTATAGAAACAGAAATGTGGCTATAAGAGCAATTTTTATAATAAATATTTACTGTTGAAGAAAGAACGTATTTTATTTTCACAAACTAATATCCCTGTTATGGCCTGAATGTTAAAATAGGCGCATAACACATTGCACCGGACACCGCTCCGGTGTGCGGTGCTGCGGTTTTTAATTTTGACTGGAGAATCTTAATTTGTATACAAAAACCGCAGGGTATAACACACTCGCACCGCATCACCGTGCGGTTGTGCGGCGCGCGCGACGGCACCGCACTCCCGGACGGTGATGCGGTGCGGTCCGCGGGGTATGCCACACACACTGTGCCGCAGTATCGTACGGATTTTTGCGTAGAAAGGACGTGCATACGCGTAATAGATCTCAACATAGATAATGCGGTGATGCGGGGCGTCGTCGTGCACCGCAGCTCCGGACGGTGATACGGAGCAAACCGTACGGTGGCACGGTTCCGTGCCGCCGCAGCCGCATGCGGTTTTCGTTCCTCCGTACACCGCAGCGGTGTCCGGTGCAATGTGTTATGCGCCATAAATGAATACAAAACGAATGAGTTTTTTTTAAGAATTCCAAAAAAACTGAAAGGCAAATATTTTATTCATTAAAAAGATTTTATTAATTAAACTATTACCAAACATATTTGGATGAGAATAGATCGTGTATTGCCTGCGATGCCCCATGCAGGTAGGGTGGATCACGATCGTGTTCACGATCAAATTTTCATACAACTTTGCTTTTACTATGTCAAGATCTTGTAAGGTCTGTTGAAATCAACCATCTCTACTAAGTCTATAACTGAAAGAAATCTTAGTAGAAAGAAACGATTCTTTGAATTCAAAATTTAATATTTGCAAATATTTCTCGTGGTTTGATAATTTTCATGAAAAAATGAAAATTTTAGAGCAGTAAGCCCCTCTAGATAGTGTAAACATTTTTATGAACACAAGTTATTTGAAAGGTTACAAATCACCAACATATTGTTATAATCAGTAAAAAAACAACATTTGCTCTTCCCACGTTTCTCTACAACGCAGAAGCCCGCAACCAAATAATTTTGTGTAGAACAAGTTATTTTAGCTAGGTAGCTCTTTAATTACAAACACCCATAGGCGCTAATCAGTGTGTGGCAGCGTAAGATCGATCGTTGTGGAGATCCATGGGGGGTCTATGCCCAGCAGTGGGCGTCGTACGGCTGAGATGATGATGATATGCATTTATTCTTCATGTTGTACTAAAAAGTATACCTGAACCTACCAAGGTAGGCATTTACTATGATTGAGTCAGTCCAAAGGTTGTCCAGCGGGTTGTCCAGCGAATTGGATCCCCTCGATGTCGGATCACCTTCTCAGAGACAAAAAATTGGCACCAGGTTTGATTTTGTTGGTAGGCCCCCAACACTGGGTGGAGGAGCAGATCCTCACATGGTTATACTACACTAATTATAAGGTAGACCTTAACATGAATACACGATAATATTGGATTATAAAAAAAACCGACTTCAAAAACACTGAAAAGTTAAAAATACAATTTTAAAAACCAAATTTTAAGATTTTCTAGGAGATCGTCGTTTGGCACCGACTTCAATATAGAAGTGTGATGTTGTCTGTACCTATTCTTATATTACTTATTTTTAACTTTTCAGTGTTTTTGAAGTCGGTTTTTATTTTTTTTTAAGTATTTTTTTTATCTTTTTAGTAAAGTTAATACCAATATTTGAAGTCGGTATTTGAAGTGGTTTTAAAAGTCGGTTTTTATTTTGTATAAAATATTTTAATTTTCATCTTTTTAGTAAAGTAATTCAGGTTCGTGGTCAGGTCAAGTCCAAGAGTTAAGGGTCCTTTCATCATCAGCTCGGTTCATAACTATCAGACGCAAATACGTAAATAGCTTCGGAATAAACATGAAATACGTTGGACGTACCTATTAAATTTAAGGGTTACCCTTGATTCTCCTGGGATTCCATCATAAGATCCTGACTTTGAAAACATTGGGACCACCCCAGAAGTATACACTATCGAATACAAAAGAATTTTGAAAATCGGTCCACAATTGGCAGAGAAATCGCGTAACACACACACAAAACACGTTGGGCATACCTATAAAATTGAAGGGTTTCTCCCGATTTTTATGGGATCCAATCATCAGATCCTGACTTTTATGACCTTGGGACCACCCCAGGAGTATACTCTATGGAATACAAATATAATTTTGAAAATCGATCCACAATTTGCGGCGTAATCCCATAATATACACAAAATAAAAAATACTTATTTTACAAAAAATAAAAACCGACTTCAAAAACACTGAAAAGTAAAAAAAAATATAAGAATAGGTACAGACAACATTATACTTCTATATTGAAGTCGGTGCCAAACGATGATCTCCTAGTGGGAGCGAGATCAAAATTTGGCACCGACTTCAATACAGAAGTGTGATGTTTTCTGTACCTATTCTTATATTATTTTTAACTTTTGTTTGCTTTTGAAGTCGGTTTTTATTTTTTGTAAAATATTGTTTATTTTTATCTATTTAGTGAATTATATCACCTATTATATTATATTATCTATTTAGTTTCTTAATTCGGTGTTTGAAGTCGGTTTTTATTTATCAGGTCAGGTCAAGTCCAAAAGTTAAGGGTCCTTTGCGTCATAAGCTCGGTTCATGACTACCAGACGCAAATACGTAAATAACTTCGGAAAAAAACATGAGACACGTTGGAGGTATCTATAAAATTTAAGGATTTCCCTCGACTTTTTTGGGATTCCATCATTAGACTCTAACTTTGGTGACCTTGGGACCACCCCAGGAGTACAGTCTATCGAATACAAAAAGAATTTTGAAAATCAAACCACAATTGGTAGCGTAATCGCAAAACATACACACCCAAGTTAAAACAACATACGCATCGAATTGATAGCCTCCTCCTTTTTGAAGTTGATTAAAAAAACATACGCATCAAATTGAGAACCTCCTTCTTTTTGAAGTCGGTTACAAAAGGGGGGAAATTTATGTTCTCTATGTTTTATCCTCTCTACCAATTTTGGTACAATTGATTGAGGACCGATTATTCATGTTTGGTTTGAACAGAACCTGCACATTTTGTATATATTTGTACATTATTTTATACAATTAAGTTGGCAAACAAGCATACTACCCACCTGCTGGTAAGTGGTAACAGTCACCTGTAAGATTTGCAGCAAATCTGCAACCCCCACAAAAACCACACTGTACGAGTACGTTGCCAATTTGTGACATAAGATGTAGAGTGACGATACCCAGTAATTTCACTGTCGTACTTTCCCTTCAACTCGGAACACAGCAATGCAAGCTCTGCTGCTTTGCGGCAGAAATAGGGTAAAATGGAGGTACCCAAGCAGACGACCCTGGTACTGAGACTCCCTCAGGTAAATCCAATCCCTACGGTCTATCAAATCATAGCCTAATGTTTGAAAGGCAACAGTGTATAGAATCAAGAAAAAAATATTTTACAAAAAATAAAAACCGACATCAAAAACACTGAAAAGTTAAAAATAATATAAGAATAGATACAGACAACATCACACTTCTTCTTGAAGTCGGTGCCAAATTTTAAGACTTTCTAGGAGATCATCGTTTGGCACCGACTTCAATATGACGTCGGTTAAAAAGTCAATATCGAACTGCTTCTGTAGTAAAAATTAAACCAAAAAAATTAAAAAATTAATAAATCAGTATAGATTTTAGCATTTTTAAAGAAAATGCAAAGTTCTCAGTGCTCGAATTGAGCAGGAACGCGCCGGAACGCCGTTCCGGTTCGTGAAAATTTGTGAAGTTACCGTTCCGTCTCGTGGAATACGGCGGAATAGCGTTCCGGTTCGTGAAATTGATAGTCAAACTTTTAAAAAGCGTGCGCACCAACTTTTAAAAAGCGCGCGCTCCTGGCACTGCAGTGCCTCGCGCAGACTATGACTGACAATTCGTGTGACATCGTGCATGTTCGTTCTCTGCCGCTGATGATACAATCAGTCGCAAAAGAGTAACAAAAACGACACAAAATACTAGCATCTATGGAAAATGTTATGATTACCTATAGATTACCTAAGTAATCTTTACTGTAGTTTGTATCTTTCACTTGACGCTGGCATAATTAACAAATTGCCATAAAAGGGGATCAAAAAAAAAGTTTGTAAGTAGTTAAAATAAAAACTCATCTGAATTTTACATATTTTTACTTAAATAACTTTATAATAGTCCCACACAGAGCAGACAGCATGAAGCGCGAAATTTTTTTTTGGAGAGCCTAGCGTTCCGTCTCGTAAAAATGTTCAATTCGAGCACTGAAAGTTCTATATTAAAAAAAAAGAAAAATTGACAAAAATTATTTCTCAGGTGGATACTCTGATACTTAGAAATTTTTGTCACTAACATGTGTCGAGATACTCTGTACAAATGGCTATGTGTCGAGATAGTCTGTACGAATGGCAACATCATACATGGCTATAGTAAGCATCTTCACTGGCGAAGAACTTCCACATCACAAATTCCTGTGCGTGAGTCAGGTCGCCCTTTAGGTCCTTCTCTCATTACGATACGCACAGGCTACTAGTATTCTACTCGAGTCTCGGAGACTAGTTTCTGCGGAGTATCTCACATATATTTATATACTCGCACCTTAGACCATTTAGTACTAAATGGTCTAAGACTCGCACACTTTGGTATCCTACGTGTCCACAACTCGTCCCGCGATACAAGCCGTGTCAGTCGCCCGCTGTCAATATTAAATTTGTGCAGGAAATTGAAAACCATCCTTGTTTATACATTATAATTATAAATTACCAGAAAACATGAGAAAAAATATTACTGAAACGGCTTGGAAAGAAATTTCGATTAACAGGTTTGTATTATTATTTATTGTTTTTTTTCTCAAACATGCTTGGAAATTTGAGAATTATTTCGACAACCTTCTTCAAGATAAATCAAAATTCCTGTAATGGCCAATAACGTGCGGGAGCGGCCGGCAAAAGTTGTATGAAAATCCATAGGTATATGTCGTGTTAAATTAGTTCATTTTCAGTAGCGTAATGTACGATACACGGATCGCCAATTAGTATCCAACTAGTTTTCGACTAGAGTATCTAGTCTAAGGCTACACTAGATATACAGGATGATCAATCCAAATGGGTCAGTAGGGAGAAATCAGAAACTATGAGAGATAGCGAAATCTGTTCTTAGGAACCATGGCGTCGATTTTAGATTTAAAAATAATAATGACATTAAAATTTTATGAACTCTCATACATAACAGGTATTCGAACCTGGTCAAAATCTCTGTAAAAAATGTTGTAAATTCTGCAAGTTTTTCGTTGTTATTGTGGATGGTGTAAACTATAAGTCACAAGGAACACACTTTTAATGGAACCTTGTTTAAATAATTGAAAAAAAAAACTCAAAAATAAGATATCTATTTCATTTTATTATTTTTAAATATTAAATAAATTGGCTCGCCCGCTAAACGACTATGTTCTAATTTTAATTAAACTCAATTTTAATGCATAATATAGATGCAGATAAGATATGCATATAAGTGGTCTCTTCAGATAAATGATTCGATTGATTCCACCATCAACAATAACAACCACAAAACCTTGCAGAATTTATAACATTTTTTACAGAGATTTTGATCAGGTTCGATTCCCGGTAATGTGTGAGAGTTAAAAAAAATTTGAGTGCCATTATTATTAACTCTAAAACCGACGCCATGTTTCCTAAGAACAGATTTCGCTATCTCTCATAATTTCTGATTTCTCCCTACTGACCCATTTAGATTGATCACCCGGTATAATAATATATCTCATGTTGCCGGATTGATGTTGAAAGCTAAAGACACCACCAACTCCAATTATCAACAGAAACTACAACCAATCCATTATGAAATAACTTCAAAAGAAACATATACACCGGTAAGTAGCAGACAGTAGCATACTAAATAATATATATATATATATAATCATACAACTAGAATTATCAAAATAGTTATTATTTTGTCTGAGCTGGAGTCAGTTCCAAAATATCTGAAACTGTGCCCGCGAAATACGTTTCGCCATATATTTTTTCCCGTTTTTGCAACATTTTTAATTGATGCTGAGCTCCTAATAGTCGTAGCGTGATGTTATATAGCCTGAGAAATGGACTATCCAACGCAAAAAGAATTTTTAAATTTGAATCAGTAATTGCTGAGATTAGCGCGTTCAAACAAACAAACAAACTCTGCAGCTTTATAATATTAGTATAGATTTGAGGTATTATTCTCTACTTATTCTCGAATTTTTTTGCTAAGCAAAAACCTAGATGCTTTTTGATATTAAGATATTTGTTACTTTTTTGAAGTCCCTCGTAGTTGAGGGACGAAAATTAATGAGATAAAGCTCAGAGCTAAGCAAAACCCATATCATGCGGCATGTCGTATAATTAGCTGAGAAGACAACCATTCTAAAAGTCCTCGACTCATTGGTCTATATTCGCACACGGTGAGTTGCAAATAGACATTGGAACCATTTTACTATCTAGTGGAATATGCAGAGAAGTCAGCAAATACTTAGTAATTGTTTAGCCTCAAGTTAGATAATTTTTTTGCATGTATTGCATACCATTATTTTACTCAAATTTTACTTAACAGGTAAATAAAACATAATCCGTGTGAAACTAAATTTAATATAAAATAATGAGTAATAAAAGACTTCATCACATATCTGCACAAATCACTCTTCGGTACAACGTGTACCAAATTAGCTTGTAAGTACTCCGTGTAGGGTTCTTTTATGTTTCCACATATCACCAGAGCGCCTGAAAAGATTAAACACTAGCTCCATTTAAAAAACACTTTATTAACGCTTAAACGACAAAAATAATATATGAATACACACAACATCACATTTTTATATTGAAGTCGGCGCCAAGCGATAATTTACTGGAAAGTGTTAAAAATGTAGGAACTAACTGACGACACGGTTAGCGCAGAGGTCGAGTGATCGCCTACTGCGCAACGGGTCGCGGGTTCGATTCCCGTACACGGGTCGCGGGACAAATATTTTGTATGGCCTACAGAAATTTGCATGTGCTATTGTATGTTTGTAACTGCACCCACGACACAGGAGAAAATCCTAGTGTGGAGCGACGCGACGTTTAAAAAAAACTCATGTTGAAAAAGTAATAATATTTACTGGAAAGCTTTAAAAATGTAGGAACTAACTCATGTTGAAAAATTAATAATATAATACAAGCTTTGACTCGAGCGAGATTTGAGTCAGCATCTTCAAGATACAGCGTTGAGCACTTTACATCTTAAATTTTAAGCTGTAAAATGCTCAACACGGTATGTTGAAGGTACGAGTTCAAAAGTTTTTCGCACGCAATTTTAATAGTATTGTTGTATTCCGATAATGAAAAGGTGAGAGAGTCAGTTCCTCAGAGGTTGAGGAGTCCAGGTAAAGCTCGTTTCCATCAGTAACTTGCCATCTGGTGAGATGCAGGCCAAGAGTTTCCCTGTTGTATATAAAAAGGAGTTGGGTATTCGCGATTCTTACTCGCCTAGAATAAGAATAAAAGGGACGCCGAGGTCATTTATTGGGTATGCTCCGTAGTTTGAGGGAATCCAATACAAGGTCACCATCGGCACGTTCCACCGACTTCCGCCCGCAATCTCTCAATACTCGTCCTCCAAAACCCACGACTCTTTGTCTTAGACCCTTTACACATTTGAACCTTTTGTAGTGATGCAGTCACGATGAAGTCGTTTGCATCAATGGATACGTGGGTTTGCAACAAAACACACGCGTGTGCTTACTACTGTATCGCGTTTGCATCGCGATTGAATCCCTGCAGAAAATCGCAGTGTGTGTGTAAAGCCTTAGATAGTATCGTGGGTTGGCAAGAAAAAACACGCGTGTGTTTACTACTGTATCGCGTTTGCATCGCGATTGGATCCCTGCAGAAAATAGCAGTGTGTGTGTGTGTAGAGCCTTAGATAGTACCATGGGTTTGCAACAAAACACACGCGTGTGTTTACTACTGTATCGCGTTTGTATCGCGATTGGATCCCTGCAGAAAATCGCAGTGTGTGTGTAGAGCCTTAAATAGTACCATGGGTTTGCAACAAAACACACGCGTGTGTTTAATACTGTATAGCATTTGCATCGCTATTGGATCGCTGCAGAAAATCGCGATATGTGTATTGAGCCTTAGCTACTACAACCACAAGTCTTGCCTGAAAGCGGTGCCGCAAACATCGCACTCGTGTGGCTTCTCCCCCGTGTGGATGAGCGTGTGCACGGTGCGCGCGTACGGCCGACGGAACGCCGCACCGCAGATATCGCACTGGTATGGCCTATAAAAAAAGAAAAGGTCACACAATATTTTGAAATTGGAAGACTATGGGAACGCGCAGACGAGCGTAAGTATTGCAAGCAGTATATTGTCGTTGGTATGCAAGCTTCCCTAAAAAGTTTGCAAATAGTTTCGATATATCCGATATAAAGAAACTCTCTTTAATGTTGATGTTAATACTGATGAAGGTATTTGTCTTTTCATCATCATCATCACAGCTCATATACGCCCCCACCGAGAGGCTCGAGCCCACCCTATGTTAGGGTGATTAGGCCTTAATCAACCACGCTGGCCCATTGCAGATTGGTCGACTTTACATACACCATTGAATTTCTTCATCCATCGGCCTAGCTATGTATGCCTATCTTTCTACAGCAGCTTATGCGGCGTCAACTGTGTGGTGGCGTGGGTTAGTCCATGCATGTGTTCGTGACGTCATTAAGCCCCGAGTCCGTGTATAACGTGGCCGTGGGTGGCTACGAATTTAGTTAGTAGCGAAAATGTCGATCTACATGGGCTTACAAGCGGACACATGCAGCCAGAGAGACGATATATAATCACTACGTTTTACATACAGCTTTTTTTATACAACTAAGTTGGCATACACGCACACTGCCCACCTGATGGTAAGTGGTAATAGTCAATTCTTGTGACTTATGAGATTCGCAGCAAAACTGCAACCCCCACAAGAACCACAGTGGACGTTGCCGACTTGTAACATATGTAAAGTCACGGTACCCAGGACCTTAACTGCCATATCTTACCCTCCAAACCAGAACACAGCTATGCAAGACTGCTGCTTTGGCAGAAATAGGTAAGACGGAGGTACCCCAAGCAGATGACACTGGTACAGAGTCTGCCTTTGGTAACATAACAGTAGCATTTAGTGAGTAGAGTTGGTTAATACTATTATATATCTTACGATGTTTTGCCGTAAGTTTCTTGTAAAAGAATTGGGAAGATACCCAAGGATTTAAAACGAAAGTTGTAATTTGGCAGCTGGTTGAAAATACAAAAGATCTCTCCCTTTATGACCAGTTTATGGGATACGAAAATATCAGTTTATGGGATAAGGAGTATAAAGCGTGCGAGTCAGTCTCGAAACTGGGAGAGCTAGACTTTATTTAATTAATGCAGTTTGCTGCTACTATCGGTGAACCTGGTTTTCAAGATTGTGAGAGTATATAAGTATTCATTATGAAAATAAGTATTCGTAAAATGTATTAATGTCGGACTCTACGTACACGAACAACCGAGCTGGGCGCGATAAAGGCAACTGAAGCTCGGAATGAAGTCATGAAAACTACACAAAATAGACGTTCCGCAGTCCTCTGTTTCCTCTTCTAAAACCAGATCGATTTAATTACTTTTTTTACTAAAAATTAAAGTAAGGAGTTTGGCTGTGTTTCCATGTTTTGCTTTTTTAATAAAAATCTAGCCAATTCTTTGGGTTTTCGGAGGTTTCAATCTCTTTAATAATGAACTGAAAAAGGAAAACACAGAGACGTGCTAACAGTGATCATATTTTTTTGAAGAATTGTTTTACAGGGGTATACGTTTGTATGGGAAAACGACCCTTAAGTTCTTCTCTTAAGTCCGTGCGGTGACGAATTTAGAATAAATCTGTTGCTGCATCCTTTCTTCCCGTAGATGTCGTAGGAGCCGACTAAGGGAGTTTATCTCAATTATACCCCAGAGATGCAAAGCTCGAAATGCCAACCACTCATGACAATGTGATGTAGTAGAACAGTACAGGTGGAAGTGATGGTGTGAAAAGTATCATCATCATCATCATCACAGCTCATATACGTCCCCACCGAGGGGTTCGAGCCTACCCTATGTTAGGGTGATTAGGCCTTAGTCAACCACGCTGGCTCAGTGCGGATTGGTCGACTTCACATACATCATTGAATTTCTTCGCAGATGTATGCAGGCTGCCTCACGATGTTTTCCTTCACCGTAGGAGCGTCAGACAAAAAGTATGTCAAATATAAAAGAAGCGATTTCTACCCTTGAACACTTTTTTATTTACTACTTACATTTATTATTTTATTAAATACTAGCTGTGCCCGCGACTTCGTCCTCGTAGAATAGTAACTTTTGGCAGCATTTTGATTTTTGTAGGTATTTTTTTAAGATCTTGATAAAAAGTAGCCTATGTTATACCTTATATAATTTGCTATCTATTTGTGAAAGTCCCGTCAAAATCGGTCCAGCCGTTCCGGAGATTATCGGGAACAAACAGACAGACAGACAGACAATTTTTTTTTAAATTGTGTTTTTGTTATTAGTACCCGATATACATTCATACCCATTATGTAAAAACTTGTTATTTTGACATTACAAACAGACACTTCAATTTTATTTATTTGTATAGATAATACAATATTCTCTTACCTAAATGATTTATGTTATATGCTTCTAAAATAGCACTTAGGTAGTAGTATAAAAATTAAATCTGCACTTTACAGATTTACTCGCGTATATTTGATTTAGAACCCTATTCAGCATCCGTGGTCACGGGATGACTTAAGTTGGTGGGTGTCACAGAGTAACATGAAGTTTGTTATTTTACCACCTTCATCTCATATATCGGACCATAATATCCATTCTTATCTAGTACCAGAAAAAGGTCTTAGAGTCAGCTCTTTTGTCTTCGAAAAAATGCTGGTTGCACAAAAAAACATTTTTCGATTGCAGGCTCACTTTATCTGAACATTGATGCACCGTGGCAGACAAAAAATATTTCATGAATTACAATTTTTATATCTGTCATCTGCCGCATACGAGCGAAGCGTATCCCGGCAGACACTGGCCGGCACCGGCTTACATTCATCAATAAGATATTTTGTCTGTACCACCCGCCTATTATTAGTTTCAACAATAAAACAATTCAGGCACGCGACTGAAACATCGTAAGACTAACGTCTATACAACGTAATAAAGAGCCAAACTCTACTACCTAACTTTAATATGACTTAAGGTCGTATAAGACAGGAATAATATAACGTTTTGCTTGTTGGTAACGGCTGGACTGTCGCGTAGTGTTTGTTCGTTCGTGCCGGTCGTACCATTTCTGAATAGATGTGAAATTGTTTCTGCGGTGCTAAATGCTACTGGATTATGTGAATAAAGCTTTAGGGAACTCGCGCACTAAACGACCACGACCACCACCAGCAGGCGCAGCACGGGCTGCCAAGACAGGACTTGAGTCACGCATTATCTCACAATTTCAGTGACATAATCTCTATGTGTTAAAGAGTAGCACAGCGGCGCGTATTTAGCCTGCGGTCCGAAACATATAACAGCGCTCACAGTGCTCCTGATTATAATCGCCCGGTCCATAAAGCACATTAAAAGTGCTAACAGCGCTAACAGCATGCTTGCTTACGATTTCGGTCCGGGGTATTAGCGTATCAATTTTTCAACCCAAATGGCGAGTTAAAATTTGGTTAGGGTAAGTCAGTTTGCTTTCGATTGCTTCTCAGTACTTTTGTTTTGTGGATTTTTAGTTACAACATTGTTTGCCCGTTGCTCGTCCGGAACAGATACAGTCATTTTGAACCGAAAACACAATTATCAAACATTTCAGCGCGCTAATAACGCTTGAGCGCGCTAATAGCGCTGATATTAACTTTTATTGATTTTTGGACCGCAGACTTAGTGTGAATGATGTGATAAACATTTCTTGACGTTCGTCAAGGGATACGTGTGACTGAGTTTTATCACAAATTTCTTGGCAGCCCATGCTCCGCCCTGCAGTGGACGCACAATGCGACGAGTGGCCTAGACAAAAGCCACACTCATAATTTTGGATTCCTATATTTAACAAATGTATGGAGATGACATTACTGCGGAAAAAGTAGTACGTACTTGTCACAGGGTAATGTCATTTCCATACATTTTTTCTGCGGAAAGACTACGGCAAATAAGTGTGTGACTTTTGTCTAAGGGGCTTGGATATGGTGTGCACTTGATCACAGCGACTATAGCAACAGCCACAAACAATTGGCCGTCACGACTGGACGTGGTCGTGGCCGGCTAGTGGACGAGGTTCCTTAAACGTATATGAATACACAGAAAGATGTTAAAAACAATAGGAATGAATAGCATGTCTATTAAGTTACGCATCTATGCTAATTATATTAAGATTAAGCTGTTGATTTTCCAAATAAATAAATAAGTAAATTCTTCGTAAAGCATATAATCAAAAGATGAACATAGGTGTGTAAGTATTACAAAGTTCATTTTTACGAAATCACAAAACTTGCTGCAACCGGTCATAATATGGAAATTTCTAATCATGCGATAACAATGTGCATTTGCATAAACTTCTATCACCACACACATACATTTTGTCGGAATAGCCCTTTCCAAAGGGTGTATGGAACAGGTCCTCAATGAAATAGTTAAACAGCAACGGCAAGCTAGCTTTATGCGTCATACCTACTGAACAGGTGTCTCGCGCGACTGGTTTACTCATATACTGAGGCATTCTTTAAGTTGCATACTTATTTATATTTATTTTAACTGAATAGTAACTGAAATCTAGATAGCAATTGTACGATCTTGATCTTTTTGACGCAGTAAGCAAGCGTCTTAATTTAAAATTTGCACAGATTCATTCCTAAAAGTTAAGGATCCTTTCATCATCAGCTCAGTTCATGACTACCAGACGCACATACCTGAATATATAGCTTCGGAATAAAACATGAAACACGTTGGATGTACCTATAAAATTTCAGGGTTTACCTAGATTTTCCTGGAATACTATCATCAGATTCTGACTTTGGTAACAATGAGACCACCCCAGGAGTATACTCTATCGAATACAAAAAGAATTTTGAAAATCAGTTCACAATTGACGGAGCAATCGCGTAACATACACACAAAAAAAATACAAAAAAACATACGCATCTTCCATATTTGAAGTCGGTTAGAAGAATTTGAGTTCTATTTAGGAACCGAATTTAGTAAATAGGGGGGAAGCTGGTCAGGTTCTGGACAGCATGATGAAGTACATCAGTTCTTCATTGTTTAACAAGAGACCCGTGCCCAGCATTATGACATATGCGTTTATGTTTGCATTATTTGTATGGTGAATCCCAAAAAAAAACTGCATGATTCAAAATTTTTATGTATTTTACAACAGAGAGATACTCCGATGAAGTCACGTGCAATATATTGTACTCTATTTATCTTTTAATATATAAAAATTTCGTGTCACAGTGTTTGTTAGCGACCTCTTCTGAAACGGACTGACCGATTTTTATGATCCGACTTCAACAAAGGAGAAGGTTCTCAATTTGATGCGTATGTTTTTCAAAATTCTTTTTGTATTAGATAGAATATACTGCTGAAGTAGTCCCAAGGACACCAAAGTCAGGATGATGATGTGATCCCATAAAAATCGAGGAAAGTCCTTAAATTTTTTTATATATTTGGTAGGTCTGAGAATAGATCGTAGGCCATTTTTTATACCCATAGGTGATAAGGGTGGCCATCCTAAGATTTTTTTACAATTACTTATAATGGCGAGAAGTAGTTTGCGGCCACAATATACTCGTAATTATAAAAAAAACCATTTGTACTAACTAGCACACTGCTTTTTACCTATAACTGCAATGGTAAATCTCAAATTATAGGTAGTGCATCACTTTATGATTTATATTTTTATGCTTTTGGTGAATTCTTATCAAACTTAATTACACGAAGCTAATTTTTTATTCAAATGTAGTTCCATAGGTTTTTTTTGAGACGTCAATTATTTTATTTACCACACCCTTTCACTCAATCTTTGATGATGAGAAAAAGGAGTGCACAAAACATATCAGGCTTACCAGAAATAGAGCAGATTGTCTTATGATAAATAGGATAGATAGAAAGTTTATAAAATGTCATATATTTAAAACATCAACTGAATATAGATACAAATAAGACTGTTTTTGAAACAATTTAACAATTAGTATTTAACTACTAATTTAAGTAAATACCTACTTCGCTATTAATAAGAAAAATATGATGCTTACAATCCTTAAGATTCACAATAAGTTTCTGTTTTTTATTTCTTTTTTCCTATTTTAATAGTGCCTTGAAACTCCTGCCCCCGTAGCACGTCCACCAAAACACGATATGATAAAGCGATTTATCGCGGCGAACTGTCAAAATAAGACGAAACCCTATTGTATTTTGACAGTTCACTGCGATAAACCGCTTTATCATATCGTGTTTTGGTGAACGTGCTAGGGGGGCTGGGACATTTTGCAACTGTTAAAATGAAACTTTTTTTACATCGCATCAAATTTTTTCGTCCATATCTATCGCATGTTGCATTACACAAAAACATGAGATCTTTTCTTTGCACTAAATTTATCTCAAAAAATTTAATTTCACTTAAAGTTCTATATACTTTTCTATAAAGTAACTATTCATAAAGTTTAACTTGCATCGTGGTTTCATAAAACCACACACAATGATTTTTTCCTATCGTAGGTAGGTACTTACTCCTCAACCAATTTAATATAAATCGAATAAATAAATTTAAGTTCTAACCGTGTTTATACAAATGCCTTCATAACATGAAATTTGTTTATGTCATACTGTAACAAATGTAGAGTCTGCAAATGAAAAACGCTTATTTTCACTCCTAATGCTCCGAAGTTTTAAGTCTTCTCAACTTATGCCTACCAGCGCCATCTATCGACACGTCTTTGAATTACCGAGCGTATTCGATTTCTCTATATTTCCTGTAGAGGCGCTGGTTTTAAATTAGCTCTACAAAAATCGTAAAGGAATCATTCGCTTAGGAATCTGAAATATAAAAGATGTATAATTTTTTGTACAGCAAAATAATAGAATATACCTACTTGTAACGTCTAAGAATGATCTTGTCGCACTAAAACAAAACTGCTAAGGGATATAGGTACATATTATGCATCAGTAGATAGAAGAGACAGAAATATATAGGTAGTACTACAAAAATAATAAGACTAATTTGCCTATTAAAATACAACTTTTTGCCTGCAGCTTTGATTGCCAGGACTTCAGAATTCACTAACATAGAAGTATTGTATACGTAACGCAATTTTTGAAGATTTTTGACCCCACCCCGTAACGCGCCGTACCATTTTGAACTGCTGATGATGAAAATTTATATCTTTTGAGGACATACAATATGAACTCACTTTAACTTTATATTAACTTGTTAACTATCTATGTGTCGTATTTTATTTAATTCCCAATATTTCGCGCTTGTTAATATCTGTTATTTAATAATGTATTTTACGTGTGTATTTTTTGTTTTGATTTGTTATTTTTTTACCATTATTGGGTACAGTTGGTTCCACTATCGGGTTGTTCCTACGTAAAAATGTAAAAAAATATGTTTTACATAAGCAGTTACTTTGAAAATAACATCAAAACATACTAAATCATCAACGCTTTTTATTCGCCACTTCATATTATGATAAACCCTTGCGTAGTACTTTCAAGCATTAGCGTAGGTAAGGGGGGGTCTGGACACCCCCCATTGAAAATCAACATATACTAGATAGAATGAACTTTTGGAACAGGTATCAGTATACACTAGGCAAAATTGAAGGTTAAATCTGGACCTATGTCTAGCCTATGCAGTCAGGCAAAAATATGCTATCTTATATTTATAAACTAAATACCACCAAAGTTGTCTAAATGTTATTAGAAAACGACATCCCTGTAGTTTTATGGCGCGGTACACAATTCATCATCGCGGTGGTAGCTGACACTTTTGGACGACCGTATCGGCGAAAGTACTATTGGTTTGCCTAATAGCCCAAGCTCGCAGCCAACAATTAACCAGACTGACATAAGTAACCTTTGGTCCGTGTGAATCCGCGCGTGTTCACGCAAGCGTGCCGCGGCGGTGAACGTCTTGGGGCAGGCGGCGCACGCGAAGGGCCGCTCCCCGGTGTGCGTCCGCCGATGGTCGTCGCGCTCCACCTGTCACGCATTATCATACAGGAAAAAAACCACTGGGAACTATCTCCATGCAGGCCTGCCTGCGAGTCGCGTCGAGTATTTAATGCGGCGCGAGTTTTTTTCGCTATCAGCAATATCGCAATTAAGTCGCTCCGGTGTATGAGCGAAAGTAAAAGGGTAGGAATCTGGTTAGAATCGAATGATTGTATGTAAGCTTTGATTAGGTTTACAGTTTGGTTACAGAACTAAATATACTAAAATGAGGCTGTTGTAAAAAAATGACAACTATAATGGTAAAATGGTAACAACTAAGTCTGAAGATGCGATAACTGTTAGAGATCACTTAATTTTATTGACTGACAATGGAGCCGTAACATATTATAACAGCTATTCATTTAAAAAATAATATGTATATTTGTGTCACTTTATATACATGTTGTATATTCAATTGTACCTATTTAGGAAGCATAGATATTATAGTAACGTTATTATCTAGATATATTATTATAAGAGATCTTTATATAGTCCTTTAAGTCCAACCTTAAACACATGATGTTATTTATGCGTACCCTTGTTTTTGTATTTACGGTATGCAATAAATAGTATAATAGGCACACACCAGAGAATCATTCCGTGCCGGACAGTGGCTCAAAAATCACTAATAATAGTAGATTAGTAGCTAAGGGCTGTAAGGCATCAATTGCAGCCCGAGATAATTATATTTCGAGGGTGCAATTGGTGCTTACACCCGGGCTAACTACTCTGCTTTACATCTCGATTGTGAGGTAAGTAGGTCCTTATTACCCCCAAATGGGGCTTGTAGGTGACCAATTAGCGCTCTAGGGTTATAATGTAGCTTGGAAAGCCCTAGGGCGGTAAGTAATAAAAAAAATCACTTCACTATTTCAAAAAGTTCGCGTACATCTAACCATCATACTGGCAATAAATTACTTACAGCCCTAGGGCTTTTCTAGCTACATTATTACCCTAGAGCGCTAATTGGTCACCTACAAGCCCCATTTGGGGGTACTAAGGACCTACTTACCGAACATTAGAGATGTAAAAGTTTACTAACTAATAATGTTATTGGCAAAGTTCATTTCTACCAGTTGCAACTTCTCACCCCTTAATTTTATCACATAAATAGTTAATGTATGATTTACAAACCTTAACTTTAAAAGCTTTCGGGCACAAATCACAAGGATACGGGCGCTCTCCTGTATGCATTCTCATGTGGATGGCAAGATGACCGGATTGGTTGAAGCGGCGACCGCAAACGTGACATGGATATCCCTGAAGACACACCACACATTTTGATCACTGAGAAATTTGAAACGGATCATCTCGTCCCAATGGAACCACCTCATCATCATCATCATCTCAACCGCACGACGCCCACTACTGGGCATAGACCTCTCCCATGGATCTCCACAACGATCGGTCCTGTGCTGCCCGTATCCAGCGGCTTCCCGTGACCAAATCGTCGGTCAACCAGTAGAGTTACTCTTGAACCGAATCCGATCGATCGGCATTGAGATTGTGATTTTTCGTTCGCTTATATTTGTGCATTGACACCAAATTGACCCCGTATTGTGTGGATTTTGGGGGAACCAAACTCAGTATTATAAAATTTTCTCAAAATACGGATCCAATTTCGCGCTAGTATTGTTACTCAAGCGTATGAAAATCACAATCCCAATGACGTGGAAACAGCATAAGAATTTCCTAATAAATAAACTTGCTCGATCGTGAATCAAAACCAGAACCTTGTGGTGAGCAGTTACAGGCAGTTTACGAAGACACATAAACACCGTGTTTGGCCAACACCCTTTCAAGCCGAAATTTACCCATGTTAACATAGATATAAAAGTAGCGTAAAAAGGTATGGAGAATTTGACAATTACATCTCATCATCACAGCCCATATACGTCCCCACCGAGGGGCTCGAGCCTACCCTATATTAGGGTGATTAGGCCTTAGTCAACCACGCTGGCCCAGTGCGGATTGGTCGACTTCACATACACCATTGAATTTCTTCGCAGATGTATGCAGGTTGCCTCACGATGTTTTCCTTCACCGTAGGAGCGTCAGACAAATGTACATATGAAATTCGAAATGAAAAACACATTGGTACATGGCGGGTCTCGAACCCCGACCCCCCGATTGGAAGGCAAGTGCCGAGTCCACTGCGCCACCGACGCTCATTACATCTACAATTCCGAATTTTCAATAACACCATATACGATGATGTTAACATGAGTAGGTTTCGGCTTGATATTGACCAAACACTGTGTATATACAACACTTAATTAAATTTAATACCAGTTTATATATAACATCTTAATTAAATTTAATACCAATCTAATACCTAATTTAATACCAGCTCACCCGAGGTGAGCCGGTATTAAATTAATGTTTCCCTCGATTTTTATGGGATCCCATCATCAGATAATGAATTTGGTGACCTTGGGACCACCCTAGGAGTTTACTCTATCGAATACAAAAAAAATTTTGAACATCGGTTCATAATTGGCGGAGTAATCGCGTAACACACACAAAACTCGTTGAACACACCTAAAAATTTAAGGGTTTTCCTCGAATTTCATGGGATCCCATTATCAAATCTTGACTTTGGTGACCTTGAGACCACCCTAAGAGTTAACTCTATCGAATACAAAAAGAATTTTGAAAATCGGTTCACAATTGGCGGCGTAATCGCCTAACATACACACAAAAAAAATACTCATCGAATTGAGGACCTACTCCTTTTTTGAAGTCGGTTAAAAATAAGCAGTTGAAGGACTTACAGGCTTGGAAACTTTATGCATTTTCTTGTGCGTGTGCAATGCGCACATACTTCCTAAGACCTTGTCACATTCCTCGCAAACAAAAGCTGTAAGAGGAGTCCCCGGCGGCCTGTCTTCTCCACGCTTATGTCGATATAGCTCTCTATAAATTAATGTAACACAGTCACGTTCTTGTACAAATAAATCTGTGCATGACCTGACTGACGGAGTCAACATCGCCAAGCCAAAACCACGTAGATAACCAATAACGGGCAATTTCATCAATTGCGTAAAAGAATAAAATAAAATAACTGTAAATCTTAGTTCAAATTTTAGTTCTTTAATTTACGACGATGACTTAACGTGTTTTACTTTTTTGCATATTTCGACATGTAAAGGGGTCTACGAGTAAAAACAAATATCTTTATGTATTTTCGCATCTTTAGCCTTAAGCGTCGATTAGTGTAGACTACACTTTTTCAGTTATGATCATTTCAGTCAAAACTTGTGAAATACAAATTGTTTACGCATCATTTTGTTTACTGCAGTAAACATCTGGAAATAAAAATGGCCTTAGTATATTTGACATAGCTATTATACATGGATCCAAGTTAGGGATTAGCATGGGATTAGACAGTCTGTGTAAATGTCAGGATTTCTTTTTATTACATTCATTTATTTACAATATCTATAATTTAGTAGGAAAGAATACCGACCAAAGCTCCGTACATTTTTTGTCTGAAAATTGCACGGATTATAATCATAATTTGGTTTCAAAACAAGTACCTACATTTCTTGGAAATGATATTCAGATTGGTTCGAGTTTGTATTGAAGACGCTTTGCAAGCTATGCTGTCCGCATTTTATACATTATTGTATTGTAGACGTTTTGCTTTAAAGACGTTCTGCAAGTTAGAGTTTAGGCAGATCATAACCGAAATCTTAAGCATACCTATTTCAACGCTATAAATTGTTCAATTTTGTGGAACAGAGTTATGTTATCTAATCAAGAAAATTAGTTTTCAAAACACAAAACTAAAGACCTACCTGGCAGTAGCAAAGAGCTGATTGCAAGAACCACAATTCCACATCTTGCTGCTGTTATCCTTATTTACGTAACAACGTCGCCCTGGTCTGCCTGGTACATGTCCCTGACATGCTCCTGTGTGCAGCTTCAACTGATCATCTGATGGAAACTGAGATCCACAATGCTCACAAGAGAAGTATCCATCGGGTTGCGGTAGAGCTGTATCTAATTTCGTTTGATCCTGAAATGTGTATTACCGTTTACCGCTATAACTTGACTGTGCCGTTTTTACATACGACGGGGAAGCTCTTCGCCTTCATCTGACCTGATGGTAAGTGATGATAAGGCCGAAGGTAAAAATGAGATTCGTCTGCTCTCAATTGGTGATAAACTTGGTAAGATGGTGGTAGCTTGCCGAGTTGAGAAGACGCTCAAAAGCCCTACCACCAACTAAACCGAGCTAAAATTTTTTTTACATTAATCATGAATTCTCTAAAACTATTTGACATATGAATATTATGGAACATTTTACATGGGACATGTCAACTAAGAACGGATTTTACGAAATTTAATCATCAAGGGGGTGAAAAGCGTGTTGAAAGTTTAATGGTAGTCCGTTACCTTAGAAGCTCGAAGCGTGAGTGAGTGAATACGGTAAGCGCAATTGAAAATTTCTCCCTTAGAAATGTGAAATAGGGATTTAAATTTTGTTTTTTTTTTGTTTGAGTATCACACTAACAACGGCTTAACGTATTTTAACAAGTCTTTTTTCAAAGCTTTGACTTTAAAGTGTGGATTGTTTATGCTTCGGGAAGATATAGGGTTCCTAAGAGAAAGAAGGAAATAACGCGAGCGAAGCTGCGGGCGGAAGGCTTGTAGTGCCGTATAATTTTTAATGAAAAGAAATAGGTAATCAATAAAAAACTATTAGTAGTAGGTATGTATGTACCCAAAATATAGGTATAAATCACTTTCGTGTTATTTTTGTGGGAACAATACTCTCAATAGTTAAGTGCTTTTTATACAACTTATACACAACCATCATTAGTAGTGCAAACCCTATTTTCAAATCTAGGTTTTTTTCTATACAACTAAGTTGGCAAACAAGCAAACTGCCCACCTGGTGGTAAGTGGTAACAGTCACTTAGAGTATATGTAAAGCTCTTGCGAGATTCCCAGCAAATCTGCAACCCCCACAAGAACCACAGAGTACGTTGCCAGCCTGTTACATAAGATGTAAAATCAAGCACTGCTGCTTTGCGGCGGAAATTGGCAAGACGGAGGTACTGAAGCAGTCGACACTATAGAGTCTCTCTTTTGGCACCATTCTTTTTAAAAAATTATTGCAACCAAAGATCAAAATTCAAACTTCTATAAAAATGGCTGCATTCTACTTTGAAATGTGTAAATATACTGGCTGCGTACCACCATTTCACTTAAATAACAATCTATAGTGTCAAGCGAGGAGCATTGTTGTCGGTGTCTGTCCAAAGCCCCGGCATCAGCGAACAGGCCGTTGCACGTGTCACAAACATACATAGTGCTCAGTTTCCTCCGAGCCACACATCCCTTCCCATCTATATCACTGCAACACAGCCGCTCTGGGTGGAAAAAAAATTATGTTAAGCAAACGATTCCAAACATTGAAACAAATATGTTGCTTTGATAAATTTATTCTCACCAGCTGGCTCTACTTCTAAGGCAGTAGAGAGTACACGCTCGCATATGTTACACACAAACCAATCTGTTTCAAAATCCATGTTGTTGTTTACATCTGCAACAGAAAATAAATTTATATTCTTGATTCAATAGCTTTTTCTTTTAAAATTCAAAATAAATCAATAAATAAATAAATCATCCTAACAAATATTATAAACGCGAAAGTTTGTAAGTATGGATGTTTGTTACTCTTTCACGCAAAATTTACTGAATTGATTTGGATGATATTTGGTAGGTAGACGGATTACGACATGGATTAACACATCAAGGCTACGTTTTATTTATTTTATCTTTTTTGCACTATTAATCAACACATTAAAAAATGTACAAACGGCGGACTTAATGCCATATGGCGTTTTTTGCCAGTCAACCATTGGGATAAACAGAGATTACATGGCGGTGCAATCTTATTAATGAATTTAAATATAGGTGAGTACTCTAGGTGATTGTGACTGTAACATGACAGACATTTATGTAATAATTTTAAAATCAAGCACAATGTCCGAAATAAAATATGAGCATTAAAGTCTAAGTAGTGGGTGGCTACCTTTATCGCATAAAAATACATTACCTACCTTTAATATCACCTTTATTTTCCTCGTTATGTTCTACAACCTGTGCTTGTGTATTCTGACTTTCGTTCGGACCGAGATCAACAGACGCGTGCAGTAAGATAGTATGATCAAGTAAATCTGAGTCGGACGTGAATATCTCGTGGCATATAACGCAGGAGTGTAACGCTAGCACATCTGGACCCATGCATGATGTTTCCTGTAATATACACTAGCTAACTTATAGTTGCACCTCCAAATAATGTCACATTACAGGATGTCGATTCTGTAAAATTCGAACAATAGCTCGCATCTCACTTCTATATTCACGCTCACTTCGCATAAGATACAAGATACCCTTACATAGTCATTATCACGAGTTAGTAGCGATAAAATTCTAATATTTTATCGCCTTTTATCACCTTCAGAAATAATTTGAAATGTATTTTAAACTGTGATAATAAATTTTGCCTGTTTTCACTCACAAAATAGCAACGTTTTATTTGACACTTTGTTTCGAGTTCGTGTGCGAAGTGAGCGTCGAAGTGATAAAGGAATTCCCTTTACGGAATGCCACTTATGAAGTGGCATTCCGTAAAGGGAATTCCTTTGTAAACGGCCACGTCTCAGTTCCGTAATGTAACGTATTGTAATGGGTCTCATCAGAAGGCTCAATGTCACTCAAAGGGCAATGGAGAGGGCTATGCTCGGGGTTTCTCTACGCGATCGCAGCAGAAATGAAGAGATCCGTAGAAAAACAAGAGTCGCCGACATCATAATCATCATCAACAGCTCATATACGTCCCCACCGAGGGGCTCGAGCCTACCCTAAACTAGGGCGATTAGGCCTTAGTCAACCACGCTGGCCAAGTGCGGGTTGGTCGACTTCACACACAACCTGTAAAGAAATTCTTTCTTCACAGGTGTGTGCAGGTTTCCTCACGATGTTTTCCTTCACCGTAAAAGCATCGAATAAACGTACATATGAATTCAAAATTTGAAAACACATTGGTACGTGGCGGGGTTCGAACCGCTACCTTCCGATTGGAAGGCGACAGCCTTACGCACTACGCCATCGACACTTAGAGTCGCCGACATAGCCCAAAGAATTGCAAACCTTAAGTGGCAGTGGGCAGGACACATAGCTCATAGGACTGACGGCCGTTGGGGCGGAAAGGTCCTTGAGTGGCGGCCGCGTACCGGGAGACGCAGCGTTGGTAGGCCCCCCACAAGGTGGACACCGACGATCTGGTGAAGGTCGCGGGAAGCCGCTGGATGCGGGAGGCGCAGGATCGATCGGTTTGGAGATCCCTGGGGGAGGCCTATGTCCAGCAGTGGGCGTCTCTTGGCTGAAATGATGAATGATGATGACAGTGCATTATGCCTGTAATGTGACATTATCATTAACTCATTAACATTATCATTAACTAACGTCATCAAGGGATGGATGGCGAGCTCTATGCACGTGTTACATGATGATATCGAGAAAAAATTAGGAGCAATTGCCATTCAGGCTATTATACGAATGCATAACACCTGATGCAAGAACGGAGATCCCGTTCTTTTGAAGGCTATGAACCGTCTCCCAACATGCTCGATCCAAAGGCTGGTTGGTGGAAAACGCCAGGACCCCTCCATAGGACCTCGTCTATTGATTAGTAAAGTGCATCATATATGCCCACCGTGAGCAGGCGATTATATAGGGTTTGTTTACTTTTTTACTTATACAAGAGTAGAGTCCTTTGATGTGTACCTAACTCGAAATCAATCACAATCGCTTTCAGTTTCTACAGTCAATGTGCATACATCTCTATACAGGGTGTAACTGAACACCCCAATCAGTGCTGGATTTACACATTTGCCGCCCCGAAGCTATACCATTTTTGCCTCATCTACTGACCTCATAAATTAGATACACTGTTCACAATAACGTTAGTTTCCTTTTTTTTTTTCCGCCCTAAGCTTCAGCTTTTTCAGCTTCTATGGTAAATCCGGCACTGACCCCAATAACATTTAAGGGTATGTATCCATCAGAAGTAGAGATTCTGTAGGAAAAATATTAGGGCTAACAAACCTACTTTTTTCCCATACAAACTAAACAAATTATTTGTTGGTATTAAGTGCCGGCAGCCCTACGTAAGCGTACGAGGAATACTACGCTCACATCATACAAACTAAATAAATTATTTTTTGGTATTAAGTGCCGAAAGCCCTACGTAAGCGTACGAGGAATTCTACGCTCACGTCTGTCACGTGTCATTTTGTGTTAAGAGCTGATTATGGCTGTCACTTGAAAGTTTTTGCTTTCAGTTTGAAATCAAATAACTCTGAAAGTATTGGGGTTCTAGGTCTCAGACAAGCACCGAAGGTCCATTTAGTATCTAACTTATATGCCCCTTAAATGTTATTGGGGTGTTCATAGTTACACCCGGTATAAAAGTAAAAGACAGTCTGAGTTTATATTGATGCTGCATTGAATGTCAAATTAAAAGGGATCGTGATAGAGTTTACAAAATAAGCCCTCGATTAGCGAAACATGTCCCAAAGAAACGTTCGCAAATAACATTGCATTTAAAAACAAAAAAACGGCGATACATTACGTAGTCAATGCCATATTAAGCAATGCAAAATGGTGGTTGATATTATTTGGGATTTTGGTATCTTTGCCGTAAGGAGAATTGCGCGATTACTCGGCTAAGGAAGATTCGGGTTTGGGCAGATTCTTGATACGGCAGATTCTTCCTGAGATTAGCGCGTTCAAGCAAACAAACAAACAAACTCTTCAGCTTTATAATATTAGTAAGTAAGTATAGATATTGAGAGGAAACATTGGTCAATTTTGTATGTAATCCTTACATAATATTTTTGTGGATCATCATTCATCATCATTTCAGCCAAGAGATAGATGCTCACTGTTGGACATGGGCTGACATGGCCTCCCCCAAAGATCTCCAAATCGCGTTTTTCGCATGCAGCAGCCTCTCGCGACCTTCGTTCATATTGTCAGTCTACCTTGTGAGGGGCCTCCCTATGGATCGGTTTCTATGGATGACTATACATTCTATCTGTCTAATCAAGAATCTACCAAAAAATAATCTGCCGTATCCAGAATCTGCGCAAACCAGAATCTGCCCTTAGCCCAATAAGCGGAACAGCGTAGATCTTCATGATAGCTTTACCTACTTTCACTGACTAAAGGTTTTATATAAAACTAGCTGTGCCCGCGACTTCGTTCGCGTGGATGTCCGAAAATAACAATATCGTGATGTTATATAGCATAAAGCCTTCCTCGATAAATGGACTATCCAACACAAAAATATTTTTTCAATTCGAACCTGAGATTAGCGCGTTCAAACAAACTCTTCAGCTTTATAATATTAGTATAGATATGTTTCTCAGGCAATTTGACATTATGAACAAGTTTATACTTATAAAAAAGGATCATATTAAAGAATATTAACTACAAGGAAAGGGATAGTAAATGATAAAAAAAAACAATCCAACTGCACCAGAATTACTCAACCACAGAGGAAGAGAGACATGGATGGATAAAAATTAAATAAAAATATAGGTAAGACTGATACATTGAACTGCCTTTCAAACTGGAAATGTAACTTACTTAATTCAAATTACCTTTCCATCCTCGGATTTTTTTAACGGCAGCAAAAACTGATTGACCAAGTTATCGTCAAGTAGAGTTGATTCATAGTTGAATAGATTGTCCGAAGGGACTAAAGAAAGTGAATCAGATGCAGCCATGCCGGTATTCACGTCTGGATTTGTATCTTCTATATTGAAATACCTTCCACAGTCATTGGTATGATACGACAAATCCTTCTCTACACTCGAAATCATCTGCTCCGTCACGTTTACTAGTTCGCTACTTATTCTTAAAAAATCAACTTTATCTGTTGCATTATTTGAATCGTTGTAAAGATCCGTCTCATAATTATCTTCTAAATTATCTGTTAATTCTTTATACGGGTAGTCTGGAGGATCATACATTTTCTTATTTGCTATAACAATTATTTAAAAATTACGTTTTTTTCGTAGATCAGGATGTACCTATTAAGGGATCTAGATCAGTCGAGAGAAGTAGAAAGTAATAACTTTAAAATTAGTAACTTATTCACAAAGTTAGGTAGATCTTATTTAATTATGATTAAATATGTAAGACCTTTTTTTGGTGGGGGACTCTCTTTACGATTCAACAAGGGGCTGAAAGCTGACAAGGCCGCCCCAAGGATATGCCATTAGACTCGGGTATAAACCCCATACCTGGCTAAACCACCCTCCAGCAACTTCTATCTCCGTAGAGACACAATCAGGAACGGCGTTAAGACCTTGTTTTAATCAAAACATTCAGCAGTAACATGATACCATATATTCACTTATTAGGTACCCAATCAACATAGGTAGTTACCGAAAATTGGTCTAACTTTAGAAACCTGCCACACGCGGAGGGGGGTGGGGGTTGGAGGGGAGGTGGGGGCGACAAGGGGAAGTCCCTCTGAAAGGGGGGAGATGCGGAAATTCCACGGAAACTCATGGTTTTAGTAAAAAATCTGAGGTTAGGTCTATGAAAGCTGCTTAATTCTAAGCAGGCTTTTAAAGTCAAAATTTACCTATAGCCTACAACAAAGACAACAATGAATATAAATTGTAAAAATGGGACAAAACTGTGTCTGAGGTGTCCAGAATTGGTTGTGAATGAATAGTCATTAAAAAAAATTAACCTAACCAACTGTGTTTCAAGTTCCTCAAGTCTATTCTGGGTGGTCATAAAAAAAATAACAACCTATCCGCAACTATGTTTGAGATGACCCGAGTCGGTTCTGGGTAGTGTTGCCACGTCCGATTTGTTTTAAATCGGTACATGAGGTCGAAAAAATAGGGATTTAGGGTTGCAGATCGGGACAGTAAACAAAAAACAAGGTGTTTTTAAATCAGGGTTTATTTTAATTATATAACTCTTTATTGCACATTAAAAAAACATAATGTAAAGAACATTTGAAAATAGTGTACAAAGATCTCTATAAGGACTTATCTCTATAAGAGATCTGAAAGAGATATAATTTATTGCGTTTTAAACTACTAGTGCAAGTATAGTATTATATTACCTAAATTAAATATGTATTTAATCGTACTTAACAAGTAATCAGTCTCTTGCTGGACCTGTAGAAATTATAATTGAAATTGAAATAGTAGAAAGTTTAAATGACGTATTTCAGAAGAATAAAGTAAGTACAAAATACGTAATTCCCAAAACGTGTATGGCACCAGGACTCTCAAATATGAAATACCAAGATATCTAAATGAATTGCCTACTAGCGTACAGTGAGCTCCATATTAAGCTACACTGTTTGACCTTTGGACCGTTCTTATGTAGCTCGTAATAGTGGCGGTTTTCGTAGTGTAAATGTATAGCTTGATTGGGAGCCTACTGTACAATCTCTGTATCATGGTAAAAAATGTAAATTGAAAAAAAATATGAAAAAAATATTGTTTAGAGCGAACCACTGAGAACAGATAAACCCTAGCGGTTTAATAGTCTCAATTTTTGTACCTACTATCAAGGATGTATTCTTCGTCTATGCTACTATTAATGACTATGTAACATGTTGTGAGCAATAAATTAAAAAAAGTATTTATGTCGTAGAGGGATAATAGGTAAAGAGATGCTACTATAAGAATAATATTTGCAAGAGTAAAAAGGCGCGATGTGAAATTGTGAAGGTGTGAGCAGGACGAGACTAAAGTATTTGTCTCTATTTGCGTATTAGTTTTATTTATTTGCCAAATTGCCACCAATACCGTCGGTGGTAGACAATTTTTTCGCGTCGGAAGAGTTTTGTGGTAAAACAATTACAGTTTCGAAAAAATATTGTTTTCAAACTTTAATTGATATTCTATTTGATAGTAAAAGTGTGCAGTTATGGTGAATTGTAGTTTAATTGGCTGTAAAAGTCGTAATGAGCGAAATCAGCCAAACATAACCTAAAATAACATCGGTAAATTGAATTTTTGATGTGACGCTTTTAGTAAATCAAAAAGTTATGAAACTTTTATCTATTTTCTATCAGTAATTTTACTAAATTTAAAATCTAAATATGATAAAATCCAAACCGTATATTGCATTTTCTGTCTCACATTGATTGTATACGCTAGCAGCAAATCTTTACCTACTATAGGTACTTTATCTATGATTTATGTAAATTATTTATTTTTATTAAAATTATATTTTTCATTTTACTTTGCCGCCTTTAGAATGGCCTTGTTTTTTATAACATAGTTATAAAATTCATTTTTTTTCCACTTTTTGATTTATCGGGACATTTGGCGTCCCGATCACGTACAAATCGGGACGCGTCCCCAGACCCCTGAAAATCGGGACGTCCCGCGCAAATCAGGACATCTGGCAACACTAGTTCTGGGTGGTCTTAAAAAAAAAAACTTAACCTAATCAACGATATTTGAGGTAATCCGAGTCAGTTGTGGGTGCTCAAAAAAAATTTTAGACTCATAATTAACATTTGCTAATTCTTTCTTACATATTTTTTTTTCAATAAATAAGTATGAAATAACCCCAAAAATCAAAATTAAGATTTTTCTAAAACTACGAATTTCCGCACAAAAAGCTTTTAGATTATGATTTGGGGCATCAATACCTATAGGGATGCAAATTTTTTAAACTATCGATATTTCGATATAGATATATTTGAATCATTATCGGTAAGTCGATAGTAATATATCTATATATCGGTATAGTACGCCGATATATTGCTATTATATCGATATTTCTCCATTTTTATCCAATGTAGTTTTATAGCCCCTCTACACGATAGGCTATGATGGTGACCATTCGCTGTAACTCTGGAAGTTTAAGAGAGAAAACATGATGGATGACCATTGGCTGTAGACTGTTGTGTTGACTCAACAGTGTATCTCTTTGACACACACACTCTACGTACCACAGTTTACAACAATAGATTATAGTCGAGAACAGAATAATTTCTTAAGACTTTAGTGTTGCCAGTAACAGCATTTTTCACGGTTTTGTGGGTAGGTAGGTATTTTGGGTTCCGATATTTCACAATGTCGAGTTTTTTATTGATACTGATATATCGATATCGGCGTATCGTCGATATCAATGAATATCGATATATTTAGGCTTCGATATATCGATATTTATTGCTTTTCCGATATATCGTGGCATCCCTATACCTATCGATTAAATAAAGCCAAAGTTAGCCAGATACTAGTGCAGCAGGATACTAAAGCTATTGTCCTACTTACTTACCTCTTAAGCATAAAGTGAAATATTTGCATAGCTATGGCACAAACATTTATGTTCCATCTACTCTTAAATATTAAAAAGTTATCTTGACACTGACAGCTTTCAGATTGACTTTGACATTGAAATGAAAATATTGTGAAAGATTTATTTTGTTTGGTTGTTTTTGAAGATTCTTGCCGCTCAATTTAAAGTTTTTATTATAGATTTTAAGAAATCAACTACAATGAAGCCAGACTTCCCGCAACCTGCTGATAAAGCCAAAATTCCATTGCCAACTCTATCTCAGATAAATGCTGATAGAATCACTCAGGTAAGTCCATTTAAGGTTATATTTGTATTTCACCATAATTTACAGAATTTTTATATTTGAAAGGTACTCTTTAACATTAAAATTGTAATTTGCACGGATTCATTTGGTTGAAATCACCCAAACTTTTGTCAATACAATACTGAGATAACCTTCATTTTGTTAGACATCAAATTTTAACAAAATGAATTAGTTTCTAGCTCAAGTTCGGTAATTATTACTTTTGCATGTGTATTTAATCTAAAAGTATGTTATAAACTTCATATACCATAGTTTAGGTTACTTATCAATATAACGGAAACAATCTACCAGTCATCGTTCAGGAAATATAGTATAACAACACAAAAAGTAACACATATAAATAGGTACTAACCATAACATATAACTGTTTAAATAATCTCATTTTAAATACTTTGATAAATAGGTATATGTTAATTATTCAAGTGATTTGTTTATGAAAAAAGAATTATTAAGTTCTGTAATAAAAAAACTGAAATGTTTTTTATCAGTAGATAGTCATAATATTTTTTTATTAAATGTTTTTGCATCCTATAAAAATGGTGGTGATATGAAATATTAAGTAAACTATTTGAATAGTAACAGACAAGAGCTTTTGCTTTTTGTAGATTGTCTTGAAATTTGAGAACCACTTTGTTTGATATATTTATTTATATCGCCCAACCTGTAGCCAACTGGTATTACAACATGCAGTCTTAATCTATGTAACACTCCTCAGTGATTGTGTGTTGATCCACCATGGCCTTACTGTTCACAGCTTGCATCACAGTACTGGTCACCTCAGACGAAGGAAAATCACTTACCATATGATGCTGCTATTGTGGAATCAATATATCAAGCAGAAATCCTTGGATCCAGGTAAGAAAAATAAAATATTCAATTTTCACTCTTACTTTCAGAAAGTCATAGCCTAACTGATCAAAACAAGTGAACTATGCAAAGGTTAACGGCCTCATAGATTGAGGGCATTGACCCATTTTTTCCTTTTGAATTTGCAAAATGTCATTGCTATGCTCCTTGCACTAGAAATTATGTAATGTAGGCATTTTATAATCAATAATGCATATGCTCTAAGATATTCAACAAATTTTATTCATCCATTAGTACCAAATATTTTAACTAAAAATACATAACAACATTTAATTAATTTAAATCTATTAACATTTAATTTTTAAAACATATAAATTCCTTCAATGTATAAATAAGATATCAGTAATATTTTATTGTATTTTTTTTTCAGTTTTTCAATTAGAAGAATTATGATGTTAGAGTTTTCCCAGTATCTAGAAAATTATTTATGGCCCCATTATAAAGCTGGCAAAGCAACTCATGCACATATGATGTCAATTGTTGTGATGATCAATGAAAAATTCAGAGAAAGAGTTCCAGCTTGGCAAGTATGGAATGTTTTGAAATTAAATTATTAAAATAAGTCAAATCACAGTTATCATCTCAATAATAAGCTAAAACGTAATATTGCTAGTGTAATGCTAGTTCTGCTAGATGCTATAAAGAAAATAAAAATATATGCAATACTGTCTGCTATCTTATGTACCATAAATATTTTGATTAACAGTAGTTTAGTTTTAGAAGCAGCTGCTGAATGCTATGTTTGACTTTAAATGTGGAAAGCATAAGAATAGGCCTCTTTTACTAATGTTTTTGTAGTATAATGTCTTTTTAAGTGCATTACTGGAGGGAGACTGTACCAGGGTGACCTGTTTGGGTACCTTTGTCTTATCTTTTTCTGCCGCAAAGAAGCAGTGCTTGCAATGCTGTGTTCCAGTTTGAAGGGTAAGATATTGCAGTGAAATTACATTGGCACAAGTTGGCAATGCACACAGTGGTATTTGTGGGGGCTGCAGATTTGCTACGAATCTCACAAAAACTACAGATACTATAGGTGACTGTTACCTCTTAACATAAGGTGGGCAGAATGTTTGTTTACCAACTTAGTTGAATAAAAAAATGTTAACTGTCACGTAGCCCAAGCAGTACAGCATGTTACTTGTGGACCAGCAAGACTTACACGTCATTATGACAATATATGTCACATATTTTAGCAAATTTTGCAATTTTACAAATGAATCAAAACTCATAGGGTTAATTCCGTTGACCAAGAATCATGAAATTTGGCACAATGCAAGGTCTTATAGTACTTGTTAAAGAAAAAATAAATATGTAAGTACATAGTTAGGGACTTATACCTAGATATATTTGTATAGAACCGTGCGCGAGTCTAACTCCCACTTTGCTGGTTTTTTATAACTTTACAACTTGGTGAATCAGTTTTTATGAGTACTAAGTTTCATTGCTCATATCTTAAAATTATTTTAAAAATAAATGAAAACTAGTTTTGAATTAATTAAGATAGTATTTTTTTTGACTTGTATTTAACTGGTCAACAGATTAACCTAACGTAACTAAAATACTAAGTTGGCGACAAAAATTATGAAATGGGCGACAAATCGCCCATTTCAGTATTTTTTGTCGCTCGATTTGTTATTCCTCTTTCTAAAATTGTAAACCTTAAATTCATTACAGGCATTCTTGAAAAAACCTGATCATTTCCCAGCTTTCTTTGAACAAGTACTCCGCGCTAGTATTGCTGATGATGACAAGAGTAATAATATGCGTGAGCAGACCTCTCTTCTGTTATTCCTTAATCATTGTTTCGGCAGCATGGAAGTTCAACTCTGTAGAGATCAAGTGAAGAGGCTTGTATCTTTAAGCATGTGGATTAGTCTGCAAGAAGGTAAGATGCTTATAAAATTCATTTTGTATCTTGTAGTAATAACTGTGTGATGGACATTTGGGAGTCATTAACAAATAGTATGAATCAAGGTTTGTTAGAACTTTTGAGCTCACCTATATTTGTTGCTCAAATGGCAATATCAAAATTATTGTTTTGCTCCCACAATTTAATGTAGGTAATCTAGTTTCCTTGTGGCTTAGGAGTTGAGGGTAAACTTGTGTCCTTTTTTATGGTTCCAATTAAAAAACGGAACCCTTATAGCTTTTTGCACTTTGTTGCCCGTCTGTCTGTCTGTCTGTCTAGACCAGTGGTTCTTAACCTTTTAGTAATGAGGGACCATTTTACAAATGTCTGTCTAGCCATGGACTCTAGACCAATATAGAGTATGTATGTATATGAATAAAAGGCTGTTTGTGATGTCTAAAATATTACTAGATACTACTACTACTACTAGCTTTCCGCTCGCGGCTCCGGCCGCGTAATTATTTTTTTCCCGTAGCAAAAATAATTTTGTAGTCTATTATATAGAAGACTGTTATTTATATTTAGGAGCTCGAATAATAAATTTCATAGAAATTGGCAGATTTAAAATATTTTCCATTTTTTTTCCAGAAACTTTTAACCCCTATTTTGCACCCTAAGGGGGTGAATTCCAATAAACCATGAAACACGTGTTCAATGAAATGTTTTTATGAGCACGAATCTCAAGTTTTATCAAAATCGTTGCTAATATAAAAAATCCATACAACCTTGCAACCCCTATTTCATCCCTTCAGGGTTAATTTTTTTTAATCCCTTCTTAGTGTGTGTCCGCATTTTAGCAATAAGGCCGCTTTTTGTGTTTGTTTCTATAGTTTGTTGTTTTTTGTGCAGTAAAGTATGTATACATTCATTCATTCACATATTTTCGCAAACTTTGCGATTGTACAAGGGACTTCTCATTGATTAAGAATTGTGTAATTTGGCAAGAAACAAGGTGTTATAGCACATATTAGAGAAAAAATCTGCAAACTGTATAATATGTAATGAGGAACTTATACAGGGTGTAACTGAACACCCCAATAACATTAAAGGGTATGTATCTATCAGAAGTAGAGATTCTGTAGGAAAAATATTAGGGCTAACAAACCTACTTTTTTTCCCATACAAACTTAATTAATTATTTTTTGGTATTAAGTGCCGACAGCCCTACGTAAGCGTACGAGGAATACTATGCTCACGTCATACAAACTAAATAAATATTTTTTTGGTATTAAGTGCCGACAGCCCTACGTAAGCGTACGAGGAATACTACGCTCACGTCTGTCACTTGTCATTTTGTGTTTAAATTTATTTTGTGTTAAGAGCTGATTATGGTTGTCACTTGAAAGTTTTTGCTTTCAGTTTAAAATCAAATAACTCTGAAAGTATTGGGGTCCCAGGTCTCGGACAAGCACTGAAGGTCCATTTAATATCTAACTTATATGCCCCTTAAATGTTATTGGGGTGTTCAGTTACACCCGGTATAGGTTTGTACGGAACCCTTAGCCAGTTTTTAAGCTTATTGTCACATTTAACATCTTATGAAGCATACCAAAAAAAATACGACTGTAAATACTTTTCAGACTAGCAGTACTTTCCTTAAGCCAGCTAGTTTTAGCATTAATTTGGGAATTAAATAATAATAATAGTATTAACTTATCGCGCGGGAGACATTATCGTAACAAGGGATGAAAGGGATTTAATGCAATCTCAATATTAATTGTTAATTTTCTTTTCAACATTAGCTGAACATTAGCTGAAATTATCTGTCCACGCGTAATATTATTTAAATACTGGATTTTAAGACTAGTGCGTCGGTGGCGCTGTGGACTCGGCACTTGCATTCCAATCGGGAGGTCCGGGTACGAGACCGCCATGTACCAATGTGTTTTTCGTTTTCGAATTTCATATGTACATTTGTCTGACGCTCCTACGGTGAAGGAAAACACCGTGAGGAAACCTGCATACATTTGCGAAGAAATTCAATGGTGTATGTGAAGTCGACCAATCCGCACTGGGCCAGCGTGGTTGACTAAGGCCTAATCACCCTAACATAGGGTAGGCTCGAGCCCCTCGGTGGGGACGTATGAGCTGTGATGATGAATACTATTATTATTATTTAATTCCCAAATTAATGCTAACTAATCGCGCGGGAGACATTATCGTAACAAGGGATGAAAGGGATTTAATGCACTCTCAATATTAATTGTTCATTTTCTTTTCAACATTAGCTGAACATAGGTAATTAATTATCTGTCCACGCGTAATACTATTTAAATGCTTGATTTTAATTGTGGTGACCAGTAATTGGCCATCTATATCTGTTTATTGTCAATTGTATGCTTTATGTGCTGTTAGTCTTCCAAATATAAATAAATAAAAAGTGTTTGCACAAACACCAATGCACTCTGTTTTCACTGGCATAATCTGGAGTATTACGCAAAACGACTGGAGCGAGATTACGTACAGGATCTACTGTTAAACGTGCCTTCGATAACAAAGGAATTCAAGCGATATAGCATGTCTGGTTGCCCATCAGCCCATCAGCCCATCAAGGTCCTGCCCACAGCGACTGTTCTTTAACTTAAGCAATCGCACGCCGAATGCAGACGCTATTGCGTCCGCCACACGAATATTTACCCAGATGTGTATATAATTCCCACTAAATATTATAAAAAAGGGATATTTATTGAATCTCTTTGTGATAGTACAACCACTGGTATTTTTTAACATGTCCATTCTTAATGCTAATCAACTGAAATATTACAGCTAGAAGAAATCAAGAATTTAAAGCAGTACCAAGATGGCGGAAATATTGGCGAGCAATCCAGAAAAAGGATAAACCAGAATTGTTAGAAAAGTTGAATTGGGAACGACGCTATCTACAGAGGCTTATGATAAAGTTTATGCGGATTTTAGAAGCTATACCTGAAACTGGATCTTTCGACCCCTATGCTATTAGGTACGTCAAATAGAACAGAAAAAAAGAGGAAGTGTTATGTGACCTTACCATATATTTTCTTTGGCAGATTAAAGTATTTTATTCTATGATGGAGTATGTTAGATACGCTCATGTTTCATTTAGGCTAGTTTTTAATAAAATTAACATCAGATAAATGTCAAATTCTAAGAAATGTTGCCGAGTATGTATTTGTATTTTCTAGAATTTGGCGGTATCTGTAATCCCTATAGGTTATTATTTCGCATTTCCACTTGTGTCATGTTTATTATTTATATTTTTTGTATGTAAAATGTTAGATGATCTATACAAATAAATAAAATTAAAGTGTCTGTTTGTGTAATGTCAATATAACAAGTTTTTACTAAATGGTTATGAATGTATATCCGGTATCCATAACAAAAACACAATTTAAACAAATTTTGTATGTCTGTTTATTTCCGCTAATCTCCGGAACGGCTGGACCGATTTTGACGGGACTTTCACTAATAGATAGCTAATTATATAAGGTCTAACATAGGCTACTATTTATCGAGATCTTTAAAAAAATGCCTACAAAAATCAAATTGCTGCCAATGTTACTATTCCACGCGGACGAAGTCGCGCGCACAGCTAGTTATAAATAAATGTTGTCAACTATCTTACCTTGTCCCATGGGACTCTGTGGCGTATAATTGAACAGGCCACACTAATATGACCCCTATTATTTACAGATACTGTGAACGGTTCCTGGAGCTGATGATAGATTTGGAAGCATTACTGCCAACTCGTAGATTTTTCAATACTGTCATGGACGACTGCCACCTGGTCGTTAGGTGTCAGCTCGCACCTCTCTCGAGACGTCCTGAGGGCCAACTGTTTTCACAGGTAAGTGAATAAGTTAACACATTGTATCGCACTCAACCGTAAGTCAGCGGTAGTGAAACTGAGGCCATTTGTCAAAATTTTTATAAAAGCATGTTGAGTACCCAGCAATTAATAATGCACAGCAATATTTGGAATTCAGTTATAGTTTTGGCTTTGTGGAGCTGTTTACACAATTATAGTATTATAGATGGTTTCCTTCTTTTTGTGTTGGATAAATAAAGATGCCATCGTACAATTTAGTATGTAGTTTTAACAAATCCGATGTGCGTTCCTAGAATCGGAGTAATCTAACCAAAAGTGACAAAACCAAAGAAATTGAAAGTAATAGAAGTGTTTTAGTTGTTTCTTAAATTTTAAAATAAAACACTCAGTAGTCGGCAGCTAATTATTTTATATTGTCACAGATGATCAACACCTTTATAGACTCAACATGAACCACAGATTATAGTAATCATTTACAACAAGAAGAATATGTCAAACATACACTTCTTTAGAAGAGAGTGCTATCTTTGATATCTTATGACAGTACCCAATTAAAACATCCGCTTAGATAAAGCATTTAGAACATGGAAGCATTTCCAGTTTTTATATAAAAGACTTCATGAAAGTGTTACTCGTAGGTGGTGCTTATGAAACTATCAATTAGAAACACACTGCACCTTTTTTACTTTTCTATTTTGTGAATACTTCATATTCTTTTAGGGTAAAGTGTCAATGTTTAAGGGAATTAGTAAGAAAGGAATGCTTTTATGTCTTCTATGCGTTCACTGCATCGATTGTTATGTCAAAAACAGTCAAAAATTATGTAACGGAATAAATGGCGCCTTATGATAGTGCTGAGACATATTCATCGCACACGTTATCGATAAATCTGTAAGTATCGTTCAAATCGAATAATTGAAATATACAGGGCGTCCCACGGCGATACCACATGGAAGGAAACATACAGTTTCATTTTACAAGTTTAAAAAAACTGTGATACACTTCAGTCACATTTTTTATGTGTGTTGAAAAATTATGGACTGATTAAAAATAATATGAAACCGCTTCGCTATTAAGTGCGTACGATCATAAGCGGTTGCATATTAAGGTTACGTTCCGAAACAAAATTTCCTTTGTCGCGTAAAGTTACCCGATTGAAAATAGGTTTTGGAACATGGTAAAAAGTGATTTCTCGAAGAATTCTGACCTAGCGTCGCGAAACACGTTATCTGTGGATCTTCCAACCTCTCACTCTCTCATATGTTTCTTCGCTATCTCTCGGTATATGTTCTGTGATCGCTCACTGTGGCAATAATCTCTCTGGATTCGAGGTTAGTTGCAATTCGCAAACTTGCTACAAGAATTCTTTCGTAGTTTCCACAATTTACCGCGTCAAGTTAATGTCAACTATCACTACTGTCAATTACAGCCATGACAGAATAATTACTACCCCTGATTTTCATTGGATAAATAAATCGCCCTTTCCAGGATCTAATTCACTCGGCAAAGTCGTTCCAAAACACTTCGATATAAATCCTCGGATGTTTTGGAACTGGGATTGAGTTAACAGCGCGAAAATGAACCGCTACTGCATAGGAGGGCTAATGCAATTACGCCTTACAGCCACATTACACAGTACACCTTCATTTAATAAATATGTTTTTATGAGATTATATCATTTGGATATAAGATAAAAAATAAAAGGTCTGGGTTCAAAAAAAAATTTATTCCAAATATTACGACTCCTTTATAAATTTTTTGGCGGGTGCGGTCCGCCCTGCACGTCCCAGAACTGGCGAAAAATCTAGCGTGAACGAATATCTAACATTGATAAGTGCAATACACAAACAAATGATCATCATTTTAGTACATCAAAACGGACGTGCATTTAAATAAAAAACAAGGCTGTTACGGCTCCGTAACTGACATTCTCGTGACATATCGCCGCGCATGCGCGGAGACTTCACCTTCTTCTATTATATTTGACAAGATGGACAAGAAGCATTAATATTGTCTTGTTAATTGATATAATTTATAATAATAAAATATTTCATAAGATGTGATATATCATCATTTAATAACATAAATATAATAACGTTGTGACAGCTTCAACAAGGCAAATATTTATAACTAGGTATCAAGGACCTGACCATAGTTGAACGTCATAAGGAGACGTTCAAGTATTACGTAAAGCAATTTTTGAAGATTTTTGAAACCCCTAGTAACACGTCGTGCCATTTTGAACAGCTGATCTCTCTTTTTTTGAGGACATTACAGCATAAACTCTTTTTTGAGGACAATTACGGTATGGGTCGGTGGCGCTACGAACTCGGCACTTGCCTTCCAATCGGGAGGTCCGGGCCCGTTTTTGGAATTTCATATGTACATTTATCTAACGCTCCTACGGTGAAGGAAAACATTGATAACCTGCATACATCTGCGAAGAAATTCAAAGGTGTATGTGAAGTCAACCAATCCGCACTGGGCCAGCGTGGTTGACTAAGGCCTAAACACCCTAACTTAGAGTAGGCTGGAGCCCCTCGGTGGTGACGTATGCTGTTATGATTATTATGATGATGACAGTATGAACTCACATTTACAACAAAACAAATCACTTGAGAGATTCCCTGTAAAATATATAAATGCAGAGTTGCCAAGCAACATAATCGAATCGTAACGTTTTACAAGACCCAAGGTTGGCGTTACTTGAACGCCCCCAAGTGACAATTAAAAAAATATAAGAAAAATTGTGTGGCGGGAAACTAATTATTTGTTAACGCTTACTAAATTTGTTCAGTTGCGGTTGAATATTCAATAAAATATTCGTAATTAAACAATGTCTATGAGAAGTGACGATCAAATGATTTTTCCTGAGACTATGTACATGCTTCATCCTCGTTTTATTTTCTTGCAATCGAAGTGAAAAGCAGAATGTAAACCACTCGACCAAAAAAAAAACCATTTTACCCTCGATGTCATTACCCAAGCCGGATGTCTCGGGTAAAATGGCTCGTTTTATGCTTTTGTTGTACAGTCTATTATTTTCATGATGATGAATTAAAAAGCATAATTAAAGTTAAATAATGATTTATTTAAAAATAAATTCAATAGAAAAATATTACAAAATTAAATGCATAAGTCGTCATAATACAGTGTACTTATATAAAAATTACACAAATATTCGATATAAGTATTTGATAAGGCGTTGGAAATTCATTTAGTTAAATATTAGGTATAAAGCAGATGCAAATTAATTTTTTGAATATAATCACTAACCACTTAGCTGTCATTACGAAGATAGAGTAGGACGGAAATATAGGCACTCCACATACACTATACATTACCTCAAAAAAATTATATGTGTATAATATTGTTGAGCACAAACAACAAAATATGGCTAATAGTGCTTTGTCGCATTTTAAATATACTTATTTACAATAATAATAATAGCATCTTCACATTCGGCTTGAGTGTCATGTGTTATAATAGTAAAACACTTTATTTAATACAATAAAAATTATGCGTGTTCCTTCATTCATCATCTAATCTTAGAGGTATGTTTAATTATGTTTTCTTATGTTCGTAAATACGCATGTTCTCAGCTGATTGAAAGCGTATTGGGTTGGTTGCTAATTTAAAATTTGACACCTACGCTTATTCAAAATATTTATTTTACTACTATGTCACATTATTTTGGAATGTCAGTATATATGATTCTGATTCTAGTGCTCAGATGCAACAACTTTTTGTATGGGACCAACATCGATATCTCAAAAAAAAACACTTATCCATACAAACTAGGTTAGCTGATTGAGACTTTAGTATGGGAATGTGGATTTTTTTGCGATTTCGATGTTGGTCCCATACAAAAAGTTGTTGCATCTGAGCACTAGAATCAGCCCCTGGGAGGTTGTTGGTTCATTCAAAATGATCCTGTATATGTTGTGTGTGACAAGCTACATTCGAATGATCGATAATCTCGTTATGATTATTTTTTTCGAATTACTAAGTATGCTAACTGTGCACTTTAAAAATAATGTGTGAAAAATGTCGTGTCTGTTTATAACTACTATGAATCACGAATCCTTTATTAAACTATGTATAAAATTAAGTAACTGTTATGAGCACTCTAATTACCTAAGGTTTTTCATATTAAACCAATTTTTAATAACTTAGAACTCACTCAATCAAATACATTCACAGTGATCATTAAGGGTAATAATTAGCTCAAACATAAGACACTATTTAAGACACTTCGTGTTAAATATCTTCTAAATCTAAAACTACTACAATAATCACAGAATATCTTAGCCATTCAGCATTTCACTAATGGATAAAAGATAGTTATTTTAATGACATGAGTAAGAAAGCAGCCGCAAATAGTCATGGAATTCTTAGAGATTCTAGAGAAAATGGATATGTGATCCTCTTATTTTAGAAGCTGTATTTTGAAAAATGGGCTATGAGTGTTTCACAAACTTATAAAATACGAGTAGCCACCTTAATGTGATATATGAACTTAAAATATTTAGAATTTATTGTACCTATATACACCACAGGAATTTCAAACATAGTCACTAACTATTAAAAAGGCGGATATACATCAATAATTGATTCCATTCATATGAGTCATTTCGTCGCCCCACTCACCCGTGGGCACAGGTTGTGCATAACAACAACTTTTGCGTAGTAAAAATGTTACATGTGACTGACGTACGACACACACATAAAATACTAATATGGCTTGCAAGAGATTCACTACAATGTGTGCGTAAAGAAGTCCATCGAAGTTCAACCATGATAGCAGAAGAAACAACCAAGCTGTGGTCATTATCAAGAACAGTTGAAGAAACAGATCGAAACTGCAACAAACATGTTTTGAATTTTATAACTTACGGCAAGTGCAAAAGATGCAAAATAAATTTAAAAGATCAGTTCCTTGTTTATTACATACCACCCCTTAAGTTTGTGATGAATCCGTCCATATATATTAATTCTCTTTATTACCTTTAGTGTGGTAACGTAAAAGAAAATATTGAAAATTATCGTAAATGCAACCGGTGTGAAAAATATTGCTATGCCCAGCCAGCCTAAAAAAAGAATTGTTATTAGATATCAAAATAATTTTCGTCGTAGTATTTGTATGGTATTTTGATTTTGCTATACTTAAACAAAAACTTATTTTGTCACCATTCCAAATCAGACAGTTACCTAAATGAACATCATACAAATTCTATTAAAATAATATCATAATAACAATATCAACCAATTTACCTATAGTCTCCTGTTCTACATCATCCACAAGAATAGATGATGAGAACTGAGTCTTCATTTTTCTACTGGGATGCGTGCTAGTGTCAAGTAAAAAATGTGCACATATCGCCATGGCAGCCATTATGATCACACTTGACCAAACAACGCTTGAATAGTAGCAATATTTCCGAACATCTGTTACCCGTAGAAAGACGTTTCTAGACCTAAAATCGGCAAACACAAATTACACATCTCAGGTTATAATTTATCCAAACATTTGTATCTCCTAGGATGGTAAGTAGAGTAGTTAAAAGTTTAACACTGTAAAAATCTATGAATAACAGTTGAATACGTATTATGTCTATATTGTGCAAATATAAATCTCCATTACTACATTAAAGGTGCCCACCAACAGAGGCGGGAGCGGGCGCCGCTTCTACAGGCGATTATAGCAACACGAACATTACAAAAAAATCCGCTCCGCTATCGTCCGCTTGCCGCCTCTGTGTGTCGGAGCCTTTTTTTTTTAGTATGAGCGGCTATGTTTTGTCACTGCGACCTATAAGATCTATTGTGACCGCCACTATTACAGTTCTCCCGGAGCCTTAAAGGTATTTAATGCTCCGGGATTTGACTAACCTTGTCTTAGCTAAGACAATCCTAAGAAGAATGCTGTCACATCTTCTTGTCTTAAATGAAAAGAATGTTACAGCATGTCACTTAAGATCGTCCTAAGCTAAGACAAGGTTAGTTATCAAACTAGGTACACGGTATACTAGTAGTTTTATTTATACAGGATTACTATTTAAGCAGGAGCCAAATTTGGTGTGCTTGTTCAGACAAGCAAACTGAACAACTTTTACTATCGGACCAATCATGGGATCGCGATCTACTGTTTTATACAGGTTACTTTTTTATCACCTAGGAAAATTCAAGGAACGCTTCAGGACACATCCATAATATATATTTAAAAAAATATTTAAAAATTCAACACTAAACTCGTGCATTATTTTTTGAATTTTTTTACAAAAATAATATAAAACTAAATAGCTGAGTTATTTTTTTATCCATATTTAAATCATTCTACTACCATGTCCTGAAGCGTCCCTTTTTTCCGGGGTGATAAAAAAATTATGCTTATGCTACACTTATTGTAAAACATAATTTTTTTATTCAGTGGATGCATTGATTTACTACCAAACGTAGATAGAGCACTTCATACAAAAACGCGCTTGAAATCTGTCACCTAATCGACTATACATTTGTACGCTGTTAAATAGGTAGTTGAATATGCACACCCGAATTAAAATTGCCATAAAGAAAGTACCGTATTTATCGAATTCAACCTTATTCTTTATTATTACGGCAACTATTTGAAGTACAACCGTGTGTAGTTACCTCATTTCATACCTAACCACATTAAATTTGACGTTTTAGTAATTGCTACAAGAAAATATCAACTTTATACTCTCAAACATAATGCTCAAAATTGCTTATCCAACGCATGGAAAAGAACTGCACGAGGCCCGATTGGGCAGCTCTTCACCGGCCCACTTTTCGAACGTTCATGCGTTATCTACGTTTGGTAGTAAATCAATGAGTGGATGTTGAACATTTGTATGGAACAGCTGATTTTTTTCGCGATTTCAAGATTGGTCCCACAGTAAAAGTTGTTCAGGTTGCTTGTCTGAACAAGCACACTCAATTTGGCTCCTGCTTAAAAAGTAGCCTTGTATATATTACTTATTTAAACACTTTGAATAAGGAATGTATTAGGATCACTTTAACCTTTATATGTCGCACTACTGGGCACTGGGCAGTCTGGGCATGGGTCTTGGACGTATAATTGCGACATCCACAGGAAGAAAGAAAGTAGATACATATTAAAATCTAACATCAAATGGAATATATCCAAATAACTTACTTGAACGTTTTCCAAATATAAAATCCAAAGCTATTCAGCCAAAAGAAGGCACCCAAGAGACTTATGTATAAAATAATATCTGTAACATAAGTTATTTACTGTGAATATTTTCTGTGGAAGAAAACCTAATATATTTTAAATGAAATAAATCTCTCACCTGTCACCATAAAACTAACATGATTACTGTATTCCGTAAAAATTCGGATAAAATCAGCTGCTTGACTAACAATTAGACAAACATTTATAGTTGTTATGATATTTCCTGCGAGATCACGTAAAGTAGGTAAAACAAAGTATATTATCGATACTTTAAGAAATAATATTATGGCAATACCATGAAATAGTGGATTTAGTATTTTTGTCATCAAAAAGTTTGTGTCTTTCCAGTCAATTTTTACTTCCGGTACACATACAAGAGCATATTCTCCTGTAATGTTTGTCTTTGTCATGAAAATCTGTAAGAAAATTTGAGTGTTGGATAATTTGAAATTATGAAATTTAAAGTTACTCAGTAGTCAGCTAAAAACAGCAGCAGCAGGCGACATTGTCGTAGAGACTAGTTTCTATGTATGTATTTCTACGAACAAAGAGCTTGGTTATGCATTGACATGTGCACTTAGCATACGATTGCTAAAGTAAAGCAACATTAGCTGTGGTCAAGCTGCTCGATGCTTTAGGGCACAGTGGGTCCTGGACCTAATCTTGTTCTGGTTGTGGTTAACTTATCAAACTATGCGATTGAGAGAACAGAGGGTGCATTTGAGTTCCCGCAGGACACTTGTGTGCACCGTAATATTTCCCGTGCAGATGGCTAGCCTCTGTTGAGGTTGATTACTGAGACTGAATATCGGTTAGGTCTGAGGACATTTGTTTCTATGATACATTAAGAAGGTGGCACCACGTCGCTGGCTGCTATTTCATAGAAATAGTTGTTTGTATTTCACAGAATTTATGTGTAATATTTCACAGAATTGATTAGATTCTGTGTTGATCTTTAATAATTATTATAATCAACCATGATTTCTACAAATACCTGTGATACAAAATATTGAATAAATTTTTTTTACTTAATCTGACTGTCCATACCTTGTCCATGCAATATTTCCTTTGATTATGTATATACGATGTAGGTTCCTTTGGAATTGTTATTGGTTCATGTATGTTAAATGTGTTACTTAGCAATGGGTCTTCCTTAATGCTATCTGCACTGTGCATGTGGTGTATAATATGACGCATGCGTCCATCTGATAAAATATTTATCCTGAAAATAGTAAATTGAAAAAGTTGAGAATGAACAAAGTTTATTCATAATTTTATTTAAGATTAAGATTTACTAACATAATAAATGTGAATGTTTGAATGATTGTTACTAAACAAATGACAGATTTTTATAAAATTAAGCACCTGGATAGTTTTTTAACTTTTTGTCTATATTATGTAAAGGATAGTCATATTAATACAAAGATTGACCCTTTTATCATTGAGGGAAAGTGTTTATGTACTATACCTATTTAGTGTAACTGAGCATACCTTTTTTTTCTCGGGGGGAAATTCGTAACCGCACCGTACCCGCCGTTGGCTAGACGGTGAACGTGTTCTCCCGACGGACTGCCAGGCCTACCCACTAAAACCCCCCGGTATTCTTCCTGCCCTTATAGACGCGTATGGTACGGTCCACACTGCGACACCACTTCCAACGCACCCGGGCAAGCCCGACCAATTGGTCTCGCCAAGGGGGGATTGTTTGAGAACACCAGGGCAATCCCCAGAAGGAGGGCCTTATGGCGGCGTGCACAGGGCCAACCGTGCAAGCAGGCCTTCACAGCAAGGTCATTAGACGGGCATCACTTCCGCGAATGCCCGCCTTCTCCTAGCTATCCATGGCGGCTTGAGGATATTCCTTGTGTGCTCGGCAGTGTCGGGAGCGTCGCAATAATGACACTGCGGCATTTCCTCCCGACGGGCGACCCGGTAACCGAGCATACCTACTAAAACATCTTGATGTTTTCCTAACCCACAATCGGGACAAGCAAGATTCTTAATTTAATTTACTACTCAAGATATTATGTATTTATCAGTAATGGGCTAACTGCCTATATAAATAAATAAATAAAAGAAATAAATGTTATGTTGAAGACATTTTAAATATTCAAGTTAGGCAAACTTGAATATACATATTTCTGTAATTTATATTCATTATCATCTCAGTCACAAAATACCCACTGCTGGGCATAGGTCTCCCGTCTGTTAGTAGATAGATAGAGTACACACACACACATACACATTAATGTATTTTTTTACTAAAATTACATAATTAATTAACATACTCATCCTCAGTGTTCTTTAAATAATAGATTGGCCTCATTTGTGTATTTTCACAATCAGGAAGTCCAGTTTCATACTGAAAATGTTCCAATTTTACATCTTTTCCATCTTCACTCTTAAACTGTGGTATCCATAAACCTAAAATCATATAAGTCAAATTCATTAAAGTAACACATTTTTATAACCGAAAACACATTACTTAGAACACTTTATTAAACCTTTTTAATTAAAATCTGTCATATTATTAGAATCATGTGCTGCGTATCAGCTCATAATGACAACCGGACGCATAATGTCCATTTCTCAACTTCTTAAAATGTCAAATTTGTACAATGACAACTTCTTAGAATGTCAAATTTGCAAAAGCACAACTTCTTATAATATCAACTATTTATAAGATATATTCGCATAATGACAACTCTTCGTAATTTCTACTTTAACGATTAAATTAAAAGAAAAATATGATCATCACATTTCATTTTAATTATCATTGTTTCTAGCACCATCTGTCTGCAATACAGTGAATCATTGATAATGGTTACTGCTTAGATGGTTATCACAAACTATTGGTTAACCATTTGATTAAAATTTAAAAACTAAGAACAAAAATAAAATTAATTACAATTAAAATGAATAACATTTTTATAAATCATGTGATGTTTGAATTTTTTTAGAATGTGATAGGACATAATATAGCACTTATTACAGTTGATTGATAACAGAATTTTGATATTTTATTTTCTTCATGTTTAGATGGCTACCAATTTAAAAATATATCTTATGGTGCATTGACACTGCACTTTTACTTTCTTATTTATTAATTTCTTTCTTATATTACTTAAGAACAAGATCTATATGATGGAAAGTAAAAAAGTATGTTAAATTCTGTAAACAGCCCCCCTAGACAAGACGCATTTCGAAAATCGCTAGCGCAATCGCTAGTAGGAAAATGTATGCAATTTGACATAAACCCTCGCTTAGCTTTCAAACGCAATTGTGAAATCTCATACATTGTCCATTTAGCGATTGCGTTAGCGATTATCGAAAGACATCTTGTCTAGGGGAGCTGATCATGTTTTCTTTTAATTTAATTGTTAAAGTAAAAATTACGAAGAGTTGTCAGTATGCGAATATATCTTATAAGAAGTTGACATTATGAAAAGTTGATATTATAAGTTGTAATTTTGTGAATTTACATTCTAACAAGTTGTCATTCATTGTACGATTTTAAAATTCTAAGAGGTTGACATTTTGAAAAATTTACATTATGCATCCGGTTGTCATTTTGAGAATGTTGTCATGATGAGCTGATATGTGATTAATCTTTAAATATATATAAAACTCTATCACAGGGTCTAGGTGATAAGGGTGGCCCTTCCCAGAAGTTTTTGAGTGTTGAGCTTTCATAATAAAGCCAAATCTATAATTTTAACAGTTTTTTTATCCATATCTTATAATAAAAAGCCTACTTAAATTTTCACAAACATAACTGCTGTTTCAGCTTGGAAAAAAAGAAAAATGTTCAATGAAATTAGAGCCTGACAGATTATGGTTCTTACAGCCGGTTGCACCAAGTGTTATGTTTTATGATTTTGTAAAAAGTAACAACTTAATAAATAAAAATGGGTCGTTTCACTATTAAATACATGATGCACACATTTAACGTTTTTTAAACTTAAAGGATAAAATGAAACTAAAATTGAAACTACAGGTGAGACATTATGGTGCAATTATTATGTATTTGTATTGACGTTTACTGTTCATCATCATCATCATCATCACAGCTCATATACGTCCCCCACCGAGGGGTTCGAGCCTACCCTATGTTAGGGTGATTAGGCCTTAGTCAACCACGCTGGCCCAGTGCGGATTGGTTGACTTCACATACATCATTGAATTTCTTCGCAGATGTATGCAGGTTGCCTCACGATGTTTTCCTTCACCGTAGGAGCGTCAGACAAATGTACATATGAAATTCTAAACGAAAAACACATTGGTACATGGCGGGTCTCGAACCCCGACCCCCCGATTGGAAGGCAAGTGCTGAGTCCACTGTTACTTTTTACAAAATCGTAAAACTCTAAACTGTTTATAAACTGAGGAACTGGCTATCTTAACTTTAATAGGAACACAAATTTATTAACATTCGGTATTATATTAAACTTCAGTAAGACAGTGGTAGCTTGCCAGATGGGCACTACCACTTCTGCCCCCATGGGGAATCGAGCCCCCAGACCTCAATCAATCAATACTGGGTGGTCTCAATCACTAGACAATGAATGTAGTTAAAATATGTATCAAAAGCAGCATTATTTGAGGTTAAACAGAAGAAATGTCTATTATAGATTTGACATTACTTTGTAATTACTTCTGTATAAGCTGTTAAAAATGTATTTGGGTCACAACAATTTATTTTCTATAACTTTCTATTGATTGAATTTTCAACCAGTTGTATTTGAATAATAATTTATGCAAATTCATTCCAAAAATGAAAACCGGGAAATTGGTTTTATTTACAGCAGAACAGCTATATTTATAAATAGGTTATAAATAGTTCTTACTTTGATTAAATAAGTCGGCCAATCTGCAAGATATATCAATCATTAGCTGATTTTCTTCACAGCATTTGTTTATCTTAACAGAATAAACTTTTTCTGCCACATCATTTAAGTTTGCGTCCATCTGTTCTGATTGTTTCGCATACGACTTTGTGATTACTAACCATATAATAACTATTCTTACAAACATTTTCATGTAAAAATCTTTGAAGAGAAATTTTAGATCACAATGCTTCATGATTAACCTCTGAAGATGGAATAAAATGTATACTATCTATCTACAAACACATCACATTTCTATTTAAAAAGATCATATTTTTCTTAAGTCTGGAATATAGTCGTAATCGTAAATTCGCCGTGTAAATATTTTATTGTTATTTGTTACATACTTTGTTACGGTTTGTGATTGAGTGATTGTTTTTTTATTGACCTGACAGTCCTGACATTTGGTTTCTTTTTTGTTTTTTTTTTGTATCATTGTGTCACTGAGACAGGCAAAGGCGTAGCCATACAGCCATCGTCACAATTTAGTATATCCTGTATTTTTCTTTAAATTCGGTTAATTATTGCTCTGACGTAATTGTAAATGGTGTTGTAGGTGTTAGTGTTTTGCAAAATTATTTTCATATCTTGAGGTATTTTATCGGGTGATTTGTAAATATTGAGCAGGTCTTCAATAAAAAATTTTCTCTGCAAGTTGAAAGCACGACATTCAAAAAATATGTGATTGAGGTCTTGAATATTTTGATGACAGTGAGTACACTCGGGTGAGGCAACTAGCTTTATTCTATGCAGATGGGCATTAAATGATCCGTGACCTAAACGTAGACGACATGTGATAGTGTAAAATAATCTGCACAGATATTCTTTCTCATCGAACCAGGATCTGCCCGTTATCTTAATTTTCATAACTTCACCTAGCCATTTTCCTTTAATTTCGAGACTTTCTCTCCATTTTATAGTCCACTGGTTTTTGATGTGTTGTTTTAAAATGTTACTAATGTCCGTCACGGGCAGCATTATTGATTTACGTGGAATGTAATTGTTCCGAGCTATTGTTTTTGCTCAATAATCTGCTGATTCATTTCCCTTTACACCAATATGCCTAGGAGTCCAGAACAATTTGACATCATACCCATTACACTTCAGAGCTAGCATCTTCTCTCCAATTTCATATATGATGTATGAAGTTTTTGCATTGTAACATGGATTATTTAATGCTTCTAAAACACTTCTGCAATCAGTAATTACTATCCATTTCTTGTGATCTTCATGTTGTTTTATAAAGTTAAGAGCTTCAGATAGTATCTTCGTCTTACTGAGACAGGCAAAGGCATAGCCATCCATACAGCCATCGATGCCTCGCTCCGCTGTATGTGGTCACAATAGACTCAATTCTGTACGTCCGCCGTATAAATAACCTTAAGCTAAATTTTCTAAATTTAAACTTAATTTAAATGGCCGGTTAAGCCGCTTAATTTAAGTGCTATTCTACGATGACAGGCCAACTAAATTTAGGCAGAGCTTAAGCGTAATTCTGAAATGTCTAAGATTAGTTTATTTGTGTTTGTGTTGCTATGGTAAAAATATTAAAAGTGAATTAATGAAACTAAAACGGATTTATGTTATAACAGTTAATACATTTACTTTACACTTTTATCTTATTTTTAACAATATAATTCTTACTACTAAAAAAGTTTTTGTAATTTCCTAATTATTTAAGGCGAAAGAAAACAATCAATTTGGGCAAAATTAAAATTTGTACCTCATTTGTGGTTAGGATTTGTATTTTTCATTACCAAAATGGCGGATTTAAGCAAGGTTTTAATTTTAATCGGGATGATTTTAGTCGCCGCTAGTAATAGTCAGTTTAGGATGTTTACGCGTAAAAATCTCACGTCTGGAATCGCGTTTGGACGGCTAAAGCCTCGCTAAAGCTAAGTTGAATAGACCGTCTAAAATTAGAAACGTCAGATTCAAATTAGCAATGTTAGTTGAATTAGACAGTAACCGCAGAATAGGAAAATGGTTTAGCAATTAGCGACACAACAAAATTAGGAAATTTAGCGACCAATTCAGAATTGAGAATCTCGCAGGAGGCGACATCCTCCCATGCCGTCGCGCCGCATCTCCCGTGCGACACTGGCCAGTGCGCCGAGCGCACCCCTACCTAGGCCCAGCGCGAGGGCTAGTGCGTCGCGCTGGAGTCGCCAGGCCGGGCACTACGAGAGTGTGTGCCCGGCCGTGTCGTCGGGAGCGCCGCAGTGGTGGCACTGTGGCGTCTCCTCCCTCCGTGCGACATGGTGCAGATAATGGCCGAAGCAGCCGTGCCCGGTCATCATCTGCACCATCCGGTAGGTGAGGCCGCCCTGCCGGCGCCCAACCCACCCTTCCAACACTGGACGAACGGCCTTGATCGTCCAGTGGCCGGCAGCTGGGTAGGCGAACGTCTCGGCCCACTGGCGAAGAGCCTCCCTCTGCGCCAGGTGCCTTGTGCGCGCCACCTCCTGCGGGAAGGGGCGCTCCCCCCTACTCGCTGCCACCCGATGTCGGTGCACAGCCGCAAGGACGCGTGCCTCGACATCCCACGGAGGCGAGCCCGCTAGAACGCAGGCCGCCTCGTGAGAGACCGTGCGGTAGGCCCGCACGGCCCGGGTGGGAATGACCCTCTGCGGCCTGCGCAGGAGGGCCACCGTTCGGGGGGCGAGACGCTCCGCTCGGGGCTCCGTACAGCGCCATCGACTTTATCACACCGTCTGATAAAGTCGACGGTTCGCTGCGCCCGGTCCCCCACATTGGGGAGGACCTGTCCGAGGGCTGCCGCGGCGGCAGACAGCCTTGGGGCGAGGAGCTTAAAATGCTCCTCGAAATCCCATCGGGGGTCCAGTACCAGACCGAGATACTTCATCGAGTTCTCGATCTACAGTTTTCAGTTTTATCCTATATGTTATTTTTCAATTCGCTACTGTCGGGCCTTTCAGTTTTATCCTATAATTATGTTATTTTTCAATTCGCTGCTGTCGGGTCCCAATAGCAACCGACGTCTATAGGGACCCGGGTCCGAATAGCCACTGCGAATGTAATTTTTAAATTCTTTGTTTATTATTCCCAAAATTGAGGCAGGCAAAGGCATAGCCATACAGCCATCATATTTATTGCTTTTTAGGGTTCCGTAGGCAAATGGCAAAAAACGGAACCCTTATAGATTCGTCATGTCTGTCTGTCTGTCTGTCCGTCCGTATGTCACAGCCACTTTTCTCCGAAACTATAAGAACTACACTATTGAAACTTGGTAAGTAGATGTATTCTGTGAACCGCATTAAGATTTTCACACAAAAATAGAAAAAAGCAATAAATTTTGGGGGTTCCCCATACATAGAACTGAAACTCAATTTTTTTTTCATCAAACCCATCCGTGTGGGGTATCTATGGATAGGTCTTCATCAAAAATCATATTCAGGTTTCTAATATCATTTTTTTCTAAACTGAATAGTTTGCGCGAGAGACACGTCCAAAGTGGTACACGTCAAAAGTTAAAAATAATAATAATATCTCTCCACCCTTGTTGATGCATGCCATGGCGACCTTTAATTTAAGATAGCGATCAGCTCAGCTTTATGTAGGTATTAAGATTTTTTATGTTTTATATGTTTCAGTGTATGTCTTGTCCTAGATAAATAAATCAAAACCGTACTTCCCGTTGGCCTAAAATCATGAAATTTGCCAAGAAAGGTCCATTATGTTAAGGAAAAATCTGAAAACCGTAAATATGGTGCATAGTCGGGAACTTGTACAAGTTTATTTTTTAATTATGACAAAAAATTTGTGTGCTTGTTCAGACAAGCAAACTGAACAACTTTCACTACGGGACCAACTTCGAAATCGCAAAAAGAAATCAGCTGTTCCATACAAATGTTCAACATTCACTGAATCTAAATGTATGGATCAGCTGATTTTTTTTTGCGATTTCTTTCTAATTATCTCGGGCTGCAATTGATGCCTTACAGCCCTTAACTACTAATCTACTTTTAGTACCGTTTAGTGTGAAAGTCAAATTATTTCAAGTTGCGTTCGGATCAAATTCTAATACCAAATTATATTACAATCACTAAAAATATTGAAATAAATTCCGACTTATAAAGACACTACAAATTCAAAAATAATATATAAAAATAATGTACTAACAATTATCACATTTTATATTGAAGTCGGTGCTATACAATGGATGTCAGTAAGTACATCATCAAGGAATCTGAAGATTTTAAAGAAATTGGCACACCTACTAGTGAATTTATATTTTACTAGCTTTCCGCTCGCGGCTTCGCCCGCGTCATTATTGTTTTCCCGTGGCAATTTATATTTTCCCGTAGGAAAATAATTTTGTAACCTATTTAAGCCCGGATAATACATTTCGTAGAAATTTGAGCAGATTTTAAATATTTTCGATAGAAACTTTCAACCCACAGAACACAGAAAGAGGTTAGAAAGGCAATCATGCACCGTTTGTACGGAAACCGCTGTCGCCAGTTTTGCTCCCACTTCTTTTCCTTGCACCGCCCATGCAAAGTCGCGCGAAATCGGGCTGAACCAATCACAACGCTCACTGGGCTCCTCATTCACAGAAATTCACTGACGTCCTGAGCCGCGTGTACAAATAACATTATTTTAGTGATTGACATCGATTAATAGCTATCGATATTAAATATTGCCAGCAATTTAACCATTTGAAATATTTAGAAAACCAAAAAATAATTATTACTTTCATTATACGTTTATAATTAATAATATTCAAGTAATATTTTGTTTCTATGTAACAAAATTAAAGCTTTTTAGCTCAAAAATGTTGTAGGTTAGACGTAAAATAAAAGAAAAACTATAATACTATATAATCAGGGTGTCCACATTCTGGAAAGTCAGGGAAAGTCAGGGAAAAGTCAGGGAAGCTCAAAGCAGTCAGGGAAAGTCAGTGAAATCGAGGGGCTACCTGGAAAGTCAGGGAAAAATTTGGATTTTACACTGTTTGGTCCCCAAATTTCCCAGTGATTGTCAAATGAGGAATATGTTTACTTCACGATTTGGTAGAATGATTTTTAATATTGACTATCGAATATTTTTGTCCAGGTTTGCACATTATAACATAATTGACGACACGTTTAGCGCAGAGGTCGAGTGATCACCTACTGCGCAACGGGTCGCAGGTTCGATTCCTGTACGGACAATGTTTTGTATGGCCTACAAAAATTTGTTACGGTCTGGGCGTATGTGCATGTGATATTCTGTTTGTAACTGCACCCACGACACAGGAGAAAATCCTAGTGTGGGGTGACGTTTTTTTAAAATATAAATATAATTTCGGCAGTCAAATCAACCGAGCCACCCTTAACCCTTGGGTTCAAATGTATGAACACAATTTTGATAAAAGTGGTATCGTTAAGGTGTGTATAAACTACGCGCGGCAGCCGCTCGAGCCAATGTTCGACCGAGGTAGACGTTCATTTGCCGCGCGAGCCATTTTTTAGATAATAATTTAGAAGAACGCTGCCGCGCGCGGCAAGCGATCCACCTCGAACAGCCCGCGGCGGATTCATTCTTGTACGAGTAATGTAAACCTACGAGTCGTTCGTTTTACGTAGGTACCAATGTGCTGCGCGAGCCAAATCCCCGAAACAAAACAACATCCCAACTGCGCGCGAGCGAACGACTCGAGCTCCTTTGATGCAGTCTCAAAAACCGATAAGAAGCGGTTGGCCGCTTCTTTCATTCATTCTTCATCTATCGCCATTCTGGGCCCATAAGGTTTTGAAAAAGCCGGAACCCTATCTTAGGCCCTGTGTTTTAATTCGTTCCAAAGATATTCGATGGCGTTCAAATCAGGGCTCCGTGCTGGCCTCCATGACACGAATACCAACGTCCCTGAGTATAATATTGCGTAACCATTCTCGCTGTATATGGTCTTGCATTATCATGCACATTAGAAACATCTCATATTAAACACACCCTGAGTAAGGTAGGTAGTGGTACCGCATGATCTTCAAGAACATCACGGACATATCGTTCTGTAGCTAATCCGCGTGAATGAGCATTGGATTCGATATAAACCAGCTGTTAGGGAAATGCCGCCCCACACCATGTTGGAGGTTCCCTAATGGAGCCATCATAAGCAACAGTTTCTTCGATACAGCACTGAGCGTAACGTTTTCTAGGGCAACGGAACAGTCTCTGTCTTTGATCATTTCTGTAAAGACATTCTTGTCTCGCCAGAAAAAGAACATGCGCCCATTGATCCAGTGTCCATTCCATATGCTCACGAGCAAATTGAAGGCGTACTCTGCGGTGAGCTACAGTTAATTTTGAGCCTATTAGAGCACATGGAGATGTTAAATTGCGCTCCGCTAACCTTCTGACTGTACGTGCGCTTATGGTCATTCCACGTTCGACACGAAGCTGTTGTTGGACCTGCACTGCGTTCTGACGCCGATTCCTCGGGACATTCAAATGCATGTATCGATCATCTGCGGAGGCTGTAGCCCGTGGCCTGTCAGTTTCAGCGCGTCGATCGAAGCGCACCAAACTGATCGACGTGGCTCGTGTCGTTGCGTGTAGAAAGTGGCGATGGGCAGGGTACGTGGCTCGCAAGACCGACAACCGGTGGAGCAATAAGATCATCGAATGGGAGTGGTTCCCCAGAACAGGACGAAGGAACGTTGGTCGACAGTCGGCTCGTTGGTCAGACGACATAACAAAGACAGCGGTCAAGAACTGGACACCGTAGGGAATGGCGCAGAATGGAGGAGACAGCAGTGGGTGACATAGGTTGAAGAAGTCAACCCTCAAAAGATTAATGAAAAGCGATTGTGTTTTAGTATTCAATAAGAGCCTTTTTGCAGATATGTTTTTTATTTAACAAACGTACAAACATTTGAAGAAAACTGCATTTGAACTCAAGGGTTAAGGGTGATTCGGTTTATTTTTTCGCCAGTGTACTTTCTACGGTGTAAAAATACTGTGCCCTAAAATATTAATTATATCGGTCTAAAAATTGCAACAAAAACTACTTAATGATTTTCGAAAAAAGTATTGTATTTTATTTTTCTGTAAAATGAATAGGTATAGTTGGTCAGGGAATTTTGAAAAATGGTCAGGGAAAGTCAGGGAAAAGTCAGGGAATTTTTTTGAACATTAGCAGTGGACACCCTGATAATGCACCGGTCTGAAAGCATAAACTAGAATGGATAATCTGACAAACGGACGTGCGGTAGTTTAGTTGTTAGGATATTTTAGTTGGATGGAGAAGTAAATATTTGTAAAGTAAATATTTACCTGTAAATTTGTGTTTTTTTAAGTACTCAAATCTTCATGTCTTGCCTGGCCACCTACCTATGCTAAAATAGTCATATAAATATTATGGTGATATTAAAAATTCTAAGTTGTAAAATTAGTTTAGAATTTGCCCATAATTTTTTTACTAATCGAACTAATTGTATCGTGAAAATTGAAATTAATTTTACAATTTTAATCTTTGATTACATCGCCGTACTTATATGAATAGGATGTTAGAAAGGGTAGGTGTTAGCTTCGCCAAACATTGTGTATTATCGATAAGTAATAATTATTATTATGGCATTTTAAGTGACAAATAATATTAGGTTGGGGAAAAAGTCTTTTCGCATTATAATATGTATAAACTTGTAATAAAATCTCTTTGGCTATACTATTTGTATCTGGCTGGTTTTGGTATCATTGAAAGTTTAAATTTTAAAGAACATAATTCCAAATTCAAATTAGGAAAATGTGTGATTTTCATTTGTTTTTCGTACCGCCAAGATGAGTGAATCTAATGAAGAAATTCGATACATTTTAAAATTTTACTACAAAAAAGGTAAAAATGCAACGCAAGCCGCGAAAAAAATTTGCGATGTTTATGGACCTAGTGCAGTGTCTGTGAGAGTAGCACAAATTTGGTTTAAGCGTTTTCAATCCGGAAATTTTGATGTCAAAGATGCACGTCGCTCTGGTCGCCCTATTACAGATAAAATGGATGCCATTTTTTAAAAAGTGGAGCAAGATCGGCATGTCAGTAGTTACGACGTAGCTGAAGAACTGGGAATTGACCACAAAACAGTTTTGGCGCATTTGAAAAAAACTGGGTACACAAAAAAGCTCGACATTTGGGTACCTCACGAGCTCACTGAAAGAAACCTAATGAACCGTGTACTCATTTGTGATTCTTTATTACGACGTAATGAAACCGAACCATTTTTGAAGAAGCTGATAACTGGTGATGAAAAGTGGATCACGTACGACAAGAACGTGCGAAAAAGGTCGTGGTCAAAGGCCGGTCAGGCTTCACAGACTGTGGCGAAACCCGGGTTAACTCGCAACAAGGTGATGCTGTGTGTGTGGTGGGATTGGAAGGGCATTATTCATTATGAGCTGTTACAACCAGGCAGGACCATCGATTCTGAACTCTACTGCGAACAACTGATGAGATTAAAGCAAGAAGTTGAGAGAAAGCGGCCGGAATTAATCAACAGAAGGGGTGTGGTTTTTCATCATGATAACGCTAGACCTCACACATCTTTAGCCACTCAGCAAAAATTAAGAGAGTTTGGCTGGGAGGTGTTAATGCATCCGCCGTATAGTCCTGACCTTGCACCTTCAGATTTCCACCTGTTTCGGTCTCTTCAGAATTCTTTAGGCAGTGTCAGGTTAACATCACGAGAGGACTGCCAAAACCACTTGTCGCGGTATTTTGACCAGAAGTCCCAAAATTTCTATAGCAATGGGATCATGTCCCTACCTACAAGATGGCAAAAAGTTATCGAACAAAATGGTACCTACATACTTTAGTTAACTGTAAATAAACTATATTAAAAAATGTTTTGAATTTTCTTAAAAAATGCGAAGAAACTTTATCCCCAACCTATTATGTTATTTTTACTTTATACAAATATTTTAAAATATACATTTATCGATAAAACGTAATGCGTGCGTTTTTTGATTAGCACGGCACTATCCCTTGTACTGCGACTACTGCGTTAATGCTCATTAAGCCAAATGCGTCACTACCGAAAGCAGTGTACTACATTACGCGCTCTAAGTAATATGGCAAAAATCGCGGGCGTACATTGCCGGTAATGTATGTAAAAATATTATGTAACTTATCGTTATGATCAGTTTTGGTGGATTTTGACATTATGATCTATGGAATATGGTCATTATGATTAATTTACTACTTACCGATGAAAAGAAATTCCTTCTTTAGCTACACTTGACACCTGACTTCTTGTTTTACAAGTAATTATAGCACAAGAAGGCATTTTTTTATATTTATAGCCCCGCGCTTCACGATACACTCACTGTAGTTGTCCGTCAGTGATTAAACAACGCGTTCGCGTTGCGGGGCCGCAAGTATGAGCATTTAGTCATAGTTGTGGCTACGCGTGCCCCGCCCACATAGCCCTTCTAACCTCTTTCTGTGTTCTGTGTTTCAACCCCTATTTTGCACCCTAAGGGGGTGAATTCCAATAAACCATCAAACACGTGTTCAATGAAAAATTTTTAAGAGCATGAAACTCAAGTTTTATTAAAATCGTTGCTAATTTTAAGATTTTTCCATACAAACTTGCAACCCCCATTTCATCTCTTTAGGGTTAATTTTTTTTTTAAATCCCTTCTTAGTGTGCGTCCGCATTTTGAATTAAAACAACTGTCCAAATTTCACGTTTCTACCATTAGCGGTTACGGCTGTGCGTGCGTCTATAGATGGGAACATCTCCTTTTATATATATAGATAGACTAGCAGTGCCAGCGACTTCGTCCGCGTGGAACAGTAACTTTTGGCAAAAAGTAGCCTCTGTTATACCTTATACAATTAGCTATCTATAATGGCCGGTACACACTTTGTTTAGTGTTTAGTGCGAGTGACTTGTTTAGTGTTAAGTGTTTAGTAAAAAACAAGTTCGGACAGCTTCTGTTTAGTGTTAAGTGTTTAGCGAATAGGAACGCGTTCTATTTTTTCTGCGAGTCGCCCCTCCCGCTCTCCCGCCTTCACCCCTCACTTACAGCTAAACACTCACTAAACACGTCTGGACAGATCTGTTTAGTGTTTAGTCCATATAATGAACAAATAAACTAAACACCGTTTACTAAACAGTGTATGGACAGCACCTACTAATCACTTAACACTAAACAGTCTACTAAACACTAAGCACTTAACTAAACAAAGTGTATACCGGCCATTAGTGAAAGTCCCGTCAAAATCGGTCCAGCCGTTCCGGAGATTAGCGGGAACAAACAGACAGACAGACAATTTATTTTTAATTGTATTTTTGTTATTGGTACCCGATATACATTCATACCAATTTAATAAAAGCTTGTTATTTTGACATTAAAAACAGACGCTTCAATTTTATTTATTTGTATACCTATATAACACAAACTATACAAACATGATTGTATGTAGTAGGTAAAATATTATTGTACTGAATGACGAGCAACATGTTGTGCTACATGACGCGGGTGAATATTAATAGTGGATACGAATGTTAAATAAAAAAGTTACTTTAAGAAAATTTTAATTACATGCATTTGGTATAAATTACTTTCAGATAAAAATAGGAACACCAATGATCTATAAAATATTACAGGTACAAAATATTTACAACTTTTGTAAACGTTTTGTTTAAAACATGTTTTTAATAGAGGAACTGTGTTATTTAGTGAAAAATCTTACATAAAAATATTCTGAATGAGTATTATATTTGGATAATTCATATTTTATTATTAAATTAGTACAGTGAAACAAAAAAATAAAATACATTATTTCGAAATTATGGCACAAAACAATAGAAAATATGAGTATTTTAAGAAATTAAAATATTGTCATTTGAAATTAAAATATTATCATTTTTAAATACATAATAGAGATTCGATTTTATATGTTTTACAAATAACACCCCAGACAACATATTATTTACTATTTACAGTCTTAAGTAAAATAGGTACATAATAACTTATTAATAACACACAGCTGCTGAGTAATCTTAGCTAATGGTACCAAATGATGTTATTTACCATTCACAATATGTATGTTGGTAATACAGCAATCAACATTCGACCTACGTATTTCAACTTGATATTCTTTACAATTTTTATAAATTAAAAAAGCAGCATATCTGACCAAATTTATTCCTATAATAAAATTAGTTACTACCTAACTACATATTGTATACCTACTGACGGATATACAAAGCCGCTCTTGCCACTTCCTTCCATGATACATACAATGAAACCAAATATATCTTCAATCATTTCATTAACAAGTTACGATCATAAATTATGATAGTTTCACATCCGTTAATTTGCAGAGGCCTTTTACGAAAATTGACAAAACATCTATCCTTTTCTCACATAATATTAAAATAATCGATGAGTATAATCCTCTCTAGTCTAAGCAAGCGCGGATCCACCGTTGCGCGTTGTGGCCACGATGGGTATAAACTTTGACGTCACGCTGTCACGGTCTACTGAGATCGATAAGCTGACGATATCATATTCAATGCCTTAATAAGAAAAATGAATCTTGGTCAGAAGCATATGTTTTGTAAACATGTCCTATATAGGAATGCACTATATCGATCAAGAGCGAGATCATACCTTTTTGAAGGCTGGATCCGCGCCTGAGTCTAGGGACTGGTTCAGCCTAGCACAAAATGTGGACAAAACATGACGAGACAAATAACACCTTCCTTCTCCTTCATTCTCCGTCTTTCATATAAAAATTAAAAAATGTGTGTTTTCTCTTCTCTTTCGTGGCGGCCCGTGCTAGGCCTTCAGGTGTGAACTAAAGATATGCTTATGATTAAACGTTCCGCCATCAGTTAAGCCTCACTTCGACAGTCTCGTCGGCCAGAATGTGCTGATCGTCCGGATCGTCGTGGGGACTCAGCTTCTCTGCCAGGGGCTTGGTGAAGCGCACGCAAATGTTTTCACTAGCAAGTCCACGGATGGCACGCCTTCTGAACAGCACCAGCAACAGGAATATGATGACGCCTTGTAGGCAGTTGAACGTGTCCATAATTTTCCTGCATTGAATAGACAAAATTATATTAATTTCTTTTTTGTCACATCTATTCGAAAAGCCTACCTATTCGTTATTCATAAATATGGATTAAAATTGCCTTTTTATCCTTAAGGAACTAAAAGTTATTTGAATTTAGAATGTGGATATTGTCAGTAAAAGTTCTAATCCTTTGGTGATTAGAACTTTTACTGACAATATCCACAGTTATTTTTAACCGATTTCAAAAACGGAGGAGGTTGTCAATTCCATGCGTATGTTTTTTTTAACCAACTTAAAAAAAGGAGGAGGTTCTCAATTCGATGCCTATGTTTTTTTTCTTTTTTTTGTGTGTATGTTACTCGATTACGCCGCCAGTTGTGGACCGATTTAAAATTCTTTTTGTGTTCGATAGAGTATACTCCAAGGGTGGTCCCATGGTCACCAAAATCAGGATCTGATGATGGGATCCCATGAAAATCGAGGAAAACCCTTAAATTTTAAGGTGTTTCCAACGTGTTTTGTGTGTATGTTACGCGATTACTCCGCCAATTGTGGACCGATTTTCAAAATTCTTTTTGTATTCGATAGAGTATACTCCTAGGATGGTTCCAAGGTCACCAAAGTCAGGATCTGATGATGGGATCCCATAAAAATCGAGGGAAAAACCTTAAATTTTTAGGTGTGTCCAACGTGTTTTGTGTGTATGTTACGCGATTACTCCGCCAACTGTGGACCGATTTTCAAAATTTTCTTGTATTCGATAGAGTATGCACCTGGGGTGGTTCCAAGGTCACTAAAGTCAGGATCTAATGAGATCCCAATCCCATGAAAATCGAGGGAAACCCTTAAATTTTATAGGTACGTCGAACGTGTTTCATGTTTTTTCCGAAGTTATATAAGTATTCACGTATTTGCGAAATTTTAAGACTTTCAGGAGATCATCGTTTGGCACCGACTTCAATATAGAAGCGTGATGTTGTCTGTACCTATTCTTAAATTATTTTTAACTTTTCAGTGTTTTTGAGGTCGGTTTTTATTTTTGTAAATATATTTTTTTATTAGTTTTTCTTCAGTGACGTAGTTTGAATCCCTTGCTGCGCTCAGAGTTTTACTTTATGCTCGGGACGGGACTCAAAAAAACACTCGCCTAAGTGGTTTTGACGTGAATCCTTAACAGACAGACAGACGGATAAAAGGATAAACAAACTTACTTTCGCATTTAGGTATAATATTAGTAAATAGACACCTACCAAATAATGTGCGCTTCTCCATGGGCGAAGCTGGCAATTTCAAAGATCCACGAAATACCCATCACCAGGAACAGCTTCAATGATAACCGGAACCTGCAATATAATTTTATGTTGGCATTAATGGTCCTACCACAAAACTTTATCTTAAAGCTGTCTTATGGCAGTCATAGTTTAAGCATGGCATGGATGTTTCATTTGCGATAATAAGGGTAGATAGTAAGATAGAGACAGCATCGTGCTTAAGAGGATTGTGAAGCTGTAAATTTTCATACAAAAAGCGATAAAGCTTTTCTTCCTCTTGACATAGTCCAATTTTCATAATTTTTGGAAATGTTGTAGATATAATGAAGATATAAGTTTGTACGTTTAGATTTCGAAATAATATTGCTCAGAATATAAATTATTAGCATCTAAATATCCATATTTTAGACTTAAAAACTACCTCGAGCATTTTTATCTTTTTTGACTAAATTATACAGAATTACAAAAAAATAAAAATGTACAAACATAGATTAAGATATACTAAATCTGATGAAACAATGAATGAGACTGATAACAAAAGTGTCTAATTTCGTAAAGGTTTAGGGGGGTAAAACAGTTATCGCCCGAAACAATATTTCAATAAGAAATGTAGGCCTCGGACTTTCAACTCTAAGCGGTGCGCAACAAACTGCATTTTTGAAAGTGCATACTCGAGCCATGAATTGGCACTTCACAGTCCTAATATGTATAATATTTTTCAAATGTAAAATTATTTCTTGTCAGCTAGGCGTCAGTCAGAGTCATAATGATTCCTTACAATAGTTACGTCATAATACGAAAAAGGACAAAGTTAATTTGGATCGTACATTGAACTGCCGCGAACTAGGCATGGAAATGATTGCTATTTTTCATTCATTGTCATTTAATGAAGTGATAAATGTTTTAATATGGGATTTTTATTTATGCAATGGTTTTATCTCACAGTTGTCTAATGTCACACTAGCATTCTACTTGCTTCTAGTATTAATTATGATGAATGATTGCTAATTTGCTACCTATATATGTAATATAGCTGTGCCCGCGACTTCGTTCGCGTGGATGTCCGAAAATAACAATATCGTGATGTTATATAGCCTAAAGCCCTCCTCTATAAATGGACTAAAGGAATCTAACACAAAAAGATTTTTTTAATTCGAACCGGTAGTTCCTGAGATTAGCGCGTTCAAACAAACAAACAAACTCTTCAGCTTTATAATATTAGTAAGTAAGTATAGATTACACATTGATTTACATCAATGGATTTTCGCACTATGGGCACGGTAATAGTACCGTGCTATGGGCGTGTGCTATGCAACCACGCATGAGCCTAGCGTAAAAATTTGGGATATTTAAAAAAAAAGTGATTGTCTTTTTCTAACATGCACTTAGCACAAATCATCCAATCACAATCCTACTCGCAACAGAATCTACTTCTGTTATCACATTCAACTATGAAATAAAATGCGGATGGACGCTGCAATCTCACAGAAATCACAGAGTGTGAATTATAGCACTCCATGTGATTGGAAGTAGCAGGTGTGGAAAATGAAAATAATTTTAATATGATTTTTCACCTGCTACGCATAAAATGTTCCATGCCTACACGAAACACCACGCTGTTGCGGCAAAGTTCACAATAATAAAGCCCGCTGGAGCCGGTATGAGAACTTACCTATGTTTGAGGTTATTCAGCTTGTTTACTTCATACTTCTTAGTTTGCTTCCAAAGGTGGTGCGACGAGAGTAGGAACATGAGCACGTTGACCGTGATGAGGCAAGCGATTGGCCCGTAGAAGAAGAGCCAGGTTTCGGTGCGGCCGCTGAACCAACAGTTGCCATCCCCAAAGCCGGGCTTCCAGTGGCTGCCCTCCACGAAGTTCGTGATGAGGGCAACGAACAGGAAGAAACCAGTACAGCCCCACGCGTAACAGCTGTATATGATGTATTGCTTCTTCTCGGTCCTCTGTAAATAGGCAGAATCCCTGCAAGCGAAACAAAAAAATCATGGCCGCAAGAATTATTCGCTTAAAGACAGATATTGTTTAGTACAGTTTCGCTTCAGTATGACAAAAACAATTGAGTTCTTAGCTCAACCCAAGACTATTAAATATATTATGTACAGTTCATTCAGTTAGACATTTCAGTTGTATTCATTCACTCTGCACATAAAAATGTTGCATAGTACTCAGTTTTTGATGAATTTAATTAGGCGATCCTGATCATAATAGCAGGGGAAGATCTGGTGACTTGTGGATCACCCAGATCCCAGCCCCCATGCCATGTTCGCTTAAAACAATATTAAAACCGCACTGAGAGCGAGATGGCACTGTGCAGTAAGAGCGGTGTTTCTGTTTCATTATATAGTTTAAACTTGCTAGAAGCGATCGTGGTAAGGCCACCCCACTATTTTTTATTTTGTTTTATTTATTTAGCGTCGTGTAGAAGACCAATTCCTTCTCATTTGAGGAGAAATCCGTGCCGCGGGAAATATATAGATGGAAATGATGAACACAAGTCTTCTCCTTCTACTTAGCGATTTTTCGGCTATGTACCAGGGTCCGCTCTCGTGTTCCTCCATTTATGCAGGTCCTGTGCGTCGTCTTTTGATAATTCGTTGGCTCTGATGTCAACCTTTACGGCGTCGAGCCAACGCTTTTTGAGTCGGCCGCAAGATCGGTGTTCGCCAACTCTACTCTACTACTCGTAACTCAAAACATCTTTTTCCGACGTAGTGGTTTCGGACAGGCATGTCCAAATCCATCTAGCAGTGATGCTAGAGTGTATCTGCTATGTATCGCACGCCAATACTGCCACGGATGCACTAGTTATGAATACGATTCTGCGCGTATAACGCTGCACATCTCATGTCTCAATATACACTAAATATTAGGACTAGTCGAATGATGGCCTCGTAAATTAGTTCTTTGAGACTAACCGGCATTGTGCGATCACTGATGACTCCTGTGACCTGCAGTTATGCGAGCTCGGGCATCTTAATCAGTTGTGCCCCCGTAGTGTTATACCGATCCATGGTATTTTATATACACTGTTTCAAGATTTCAGCTTCAAACAGCCTTGAAATAAGAATTTTTGGAAAGAAAATTTTATACTGATAACATTGTTAACTCATCTGCAGTTACGTTATTTGAAGAAACTACTGACAAAAGCAAAAACAATATTCTATTCGATTCTTTGATTCTACTTCAACCTTTTTTAATTAAAGAAGTTATTTGAATATATACTCGTATATAAAAGATGCCAACAACAATTTTGTTATGCTTTCGAAGTACCTATTCCAATTTACTAATGACTCCTTATTTTGCGCGTCAGTGTATTAAAGTGTTCACAATTTTTTTCCGATAAACTTCAACTTACACAACGGAGCGGTACGTGTTGATACAAATGACGTTCATCCAGAAGAAGGTGGCCATCATCCACGCGTACACGAGGAAACCTAAAACAATAGCATTTGACTTTATTGTTGGACAGTTTGGTTATATTCACAATATTAATTACATATTATAGGTACTTGGTTACTACTGCATTATGCAGTCCTAACTGCCAATTCTCGGCCAAGGCCAAGAGAGTAGTAGTGTTATACATCACAAGTGTGTACGCAACCACTCATATACTCATCGATATATAATAAATAGCTACTTTTACTTATTCCGGAGGTTCGGAGTTCCAGTCCTTTTGGGGGCAGAAGTTTCTCCGCTTGGTTCGATTGTTGGTAGGTAGGGCTACTGAGCTTGTTTAGCTAGCTACCGCCGTTTTACAAAACTGTCGCCACAATAACAATGTTTATAATTATAACGCTGTGCTCCGACAAAGAGGTATCTAGTTCCTCAGAGGAGTTCAGATGAAACTTGCTTCGATCTTCGGCCTTATCCATTATGGATAAAGACAAGGAGCTTCTGGACTTCTGTTGTGTGTAAAAAACGTACACTCAGTTCCCTTGCTTGCATAGTTCCATAGGTCTGACCTGGACGTAATCAGGTACAGGACTCACTATACTATTTTCTCAAGCATAGAGGACCTTGAAATCTATATGAATAAAAATCAATGTATGTATGTTTGTTCTCTATACGTTCCGAAACCATTCATCAGATTGTAATGAAACTTTGGTAGGGTGTTCTGGGGACACCCGTAGGGGTTCGTAGCAAATGACATTTACGTGACATTGCAACGCATGCCGGGTACAGCTAGTATTATATATTTTTGGTCACCTTTATCAGAGGGAGACTCTGTACCAGGGTCGTCTGCTTGGGTACCTCCATCTTACCTATTTCTGCCGCAAAGCAGCAGTGCTTGCATTGCTGTGTTCCGGTTTGAAAGGTAAGATGGCAGTGAAATTACTGGGTACCGTGACTATACAATCTGATGTCACAAGTCGGCAACGTACAGTGATGATTCTTTTAGGAGTTGCAGTTTTGATGCGAATCTCAAAAGAGTCACATGTACTATAGGTGACTGTTACCACTTACTATCAGGTGGGTCAGTTTGCTCGTATGCCAACTTAGTTGTATGAAAAAACATGACGATCCTGGCACTGTGAACGTTGCTTAACTTTAACAGTTATAATATCAAGTATTCCCGCCACTGCGTTGCCGAAAAGCATAGAAAGTAAAGCTTAGCTGAGAAATTATACTAATAGTAATTATATTAATAGTAAACGTTGTATTGTACCTGTCACTGTGCAATACTAATAGTAAACGTAATTATACTAATAGTAAACGTTGTATTGTACCTGTCACTGTGCAAATTTCATTCCTGAAGCCTGGATTTAGTTGTAGCATGCCCAGCGACAAAAATCCCAATGCCATACTTATGCACGTGCAAAGGTAGCACAATCCTTGAAGATCTCTGAAAATAATAAATTGATTATATTATATTTCTTAAAAACAAGTCAAGAATCATAGCTATTAACACTAATGTTTGTTTTTTGTCTCTATCAGGTTTCCGACCCAAAAAGTCTATATATCTTTATTTTTCTTTATACTGGGTGTAAGGGTTGGGTTTTTTTTTCATATTTATTGTGTGTATCTTGTTAAATTACATCTCATTTTAAAGCTTATTAAATTTACTATCTTTTGATACCACATACACTTACAAGTCAGAAGAAAAAAAGAGTTAATTTTAATGACTTAGAAAAAAAAACTTACTTTTTTGTCGTATCTTTTTTAGTTTTTTGTCATTAAAAAAAAACCAAGTCGTTAACAATGATTTTTTTTCTTCTTAACTAGTAATATTTGAGTTTAGCTTTCGAACGATGCCAAATTTTACCCAGTAATTTCAATATTTAAAACAGATATCAAGTACAGAACCTATCTCATTTACCGTTATTCTAAGAAATATGTAGTTAATAATGAACAAACTCACTCTTTCTTTGTTAAGCGATTAAGCAGCTGCCTGTTTTGTTTAGGGCTAGAACAGGCTCGAAATAGTTAAGATTAGAGAGAGTGAACGAGATAACAATACTAAGTACCGGTCCTAGGGGTCGGGTAGAGCATGGGTAGAGCCGAGGCGCCCAACTACCTGATAGCCAGTTGTCCTTCGTTTCTCGTTGTGATCGCTACTTACTTACGGCCTTACAAATAAAAAACTTATTCCTAGGAATAACCTCGGAATAGTTATTCCGTGTTTTGTCTTATTTTGACATATTACATCTGACATGTGCTAAAACAAGACAAAACACAGAATAAATTATTCCGAGGATTATCCTCGGTATAAGTTTTTATTTGTAAGGCCGTTAAAGTTTTACTTTCAAGTTCAAATCAGTTCAATTTCTATCTACTATCGTAGTATCGCACTATGGCTGTTAATTATTCAGCTCGTGAAATGGCCGACATAGTGTTTATCTATGGTTACGCCAATGGAAACGCTGCAGCTGCTGTTCGGGAATATCGAATGAGATTCCCTACAAGACGTACACCATCTGCACCAACGTTTGCAAGTGTTTTTGCAAGAATGGGAAATCAAGGTATCCAGCCGCTGCCGAATGAACGTGGTGTTGTGGGGAGACCGGAAATTGAGGAAGAAATCCTTGACATGATTGCCAATGACCCGCGACTTAGTACTAGAAATATTGCCAGAAGAGTCGGGGTTTCGCATTGGTCCGTGTGGCAAGTTCTACGTCGGGAAGGATTACGGCCGTTTCATTTTCAACGAGTTCAGAATTTGATTGATCCCGACTATGCTGCTCGCGTTGTGTTTTGTACGTGGCTAAATAGAAAAGTGAGACATGACACAAACTTCTTACGGCGCATATTATGGACTGATGAAGCCAAATTCACAAGAGCTGGAATAACGAACCACCGCAACCATCATTTGTGGCTTGATGAAAATCCCCACGCTATAAGGCCGAGCTCGTTCCAACACGAATTTTCAATCAACGTGTGGGCAGGCATAATCGATGATCAGCTGATAGGTCCCATCGTCTTACCTGACCGTCTAAATGGTGAGAGGTTCCTAGAATTCCTAAGAGGGGATTTCGTTGATGAGCTGCCATTGGCGTACAGACGTCAGCACCAGCGGCGGCCATTTTATTTACAAATGGATGGAGCTCCTGCGCATTTTGCTCGTAACGTTCGAGAACATGTGGACGAGTATTACACTCCATAGATTGGAAGAGGAGGGACAATTGCGTGGCCGGCTCGTAGCCCTGATCTAACTCCGTTAGATTTCTTTCTGTGGGGGACCATGAAAAAGCGAGTTTACTTAGAGGTGCCTGAAACACGCGAAGAGTTATTAGAAACAATTATGACCGTAGCTGACGAAATAAGAGCCGACACAGCTATGGTAAGAAGAGCTACCCAGCAAGTAGCACTAAGGTCGTCTGTGTGTGTCATTGAGCATGGTGGTCACTTTGAACAATTTTTACATTGATTTTAAATAAATGTAAATCAGCAAAACTACGTATGTAATTAAAAAAAGTTAAAGTATTTTTTTTTGTCTTTTATTTTGTGTCATTTTAGATTAGCAGTTAGGGCTGTTTCTTAAGAGTTAAACTATTGTATTTAGTATCTTTAGAAAGATAAACTCAAATATTACTAGTTAAGAAGAAAAAAAATCATTGTTAACGACTTGGTTTTTTTTTAATGACAAAAAACTAAAAAAGATACGACAAAAAAGTAAGTTTTTTTTTCTAAGTCATTAAAATTAACTCTTTTTTTCTTCTGACTTGTAAGTGTATGTGGTATCAAAAGATAGTAAATTTAATAAGCTTTAAAATGAGATGTAATTTAACAAGATACACACAATAAATATGAAAAAAAAAAACTGATTTTACGAACATAAGGCAAAACAGAAACACAAAATTTTTAAACCACCCCCCTCTCGTGGGGTGAGGGGTGCGCCCCACCCTAAGTTGATTTTTGTCGATGAAATTTAATGTATATCACGTAGGTTAAGTATCAAAAGACCCAACCCTAACACCCTGTATATAAAAATGAAACGCTGTGTGTTAGTTAGTAGTTGTCGCTAAAACTCAAAAACGATGCGATCGATTCTTACGAAATTTTCTGTATATGTTTGAATAGGTCCCGGGAAGGTTTAAACGTAGGTACAATTGGACCCGGTAGGTGGCGCTGTAATTGGGCAGGACAACGTCTGCCGGGCCCACTAATGAGTAAACAAAAAAAAACATAACGTGGCATTCCCAAGTAACATTTTTTTCGGGTCTCGGTTGAAAACTTCACCTCAAGGTTTTAAAAAAGTCATAAAAAGGTTAACGTTTTGCTATCTGGTCGTATTTAGTATTTCAGAAAGAATAATAAGTCCTAAAACTAATTGACTATTATTACAACCTTGGAACCGCTGACAAGAGTTTAAATTAACGTTAATTTTACTTAGGTTTTAGAAGCATATAGTCCTAAGATCTTAAAGTTGTCGTAGACTCCTGATTCAGTTCTAGAAAAGCTAGCATTATACTAATGTGAGATCTAAAGGTTAATTTTTTAACTTATATATAGCTATAAAGTTATGGAATTTTAAAATCACCTATAAGTCATTTCTAAAACCTACATGAAACCTTTAGGCTATATTAGAGTTATCTTGACAAACAAATTAGGATTATGTGGTTAAAACCCAAACCAGTAATGCTATTGTATAAGCTTACGGCATGATTTAAGTCCTTCGAGAATATTTTAAAGCTTAAGAAACATCCTCCAAAAATTTCAGTTATCTCCGCGAGTTTTAAGCAACTGCAAAAATAGCCTAGTAGTTTTAACTAGCTCCGCCAGATAATCTTTAGATCTTACTTTGGCAAACATAATTAGCTTTTAGCTGTTACAGTTCTGAAAAGGTTAATTTAAATTCTTTATAGTAATTTCCTAACGGCAGCCATATTTTTTATTGAAATAAAAAATCTATCGGAACAAAAAGCAATATTTTGAAAAATTAAATAAGGCAAAATTAAGTAATATGTGCTAATATTTAAAATGTGTGTTTTATATGGATAGAAGTTTCATTTCTAATGCGATTTATCACCAACTATCGTATTTTATAATTTTTATTTTATTAAAATATCTTCAGAATTTAAACTTACGAAGGGCCCACCTCTTATACAGCTCTATTATCATGAAGTTTTACAATAAAGTGCCAGTCGCAATATTTTTTAATTTTTCCTGACGTCAGCAAGCTACTTATTATTTTTATGAATACAACACTCTCGTACCTTATCTCGCCATTTTAAAACAAGGAATCGCCATTATAAATAAAGATTTGAAATGCACTTGTTTCTATGTAAAAAATCTTAAATAGAAACATTTTAAAACCTGGGAGTCTCGGAAAAGCATTTATTCGTGTCTAAAAACGGTTTTAAGTTATCATAAAGATACATCCAACAACATTTTAGAAGGTTATATTAACCTTAAATAAAGGTATTGTGATTTAAACTATAGGTTTTGCTGTAGCTCTCAGAAAGGTTCTAAAACGTGGGCCCTTTTTGCACTCAGGGGGTTATTATAAGGTTAATATAACATTATTGAGTCTATTAAGACTTAGTAGCAAATATCCATATATAGGTTCTAGAACCTTTTCAAAACCATTCTAGAACCTAAAATGTTACTTGGGATTGCAACGCACGACCGGATGAAAAAACTGCGCGTAGATTTTATTGTTTCAGTGCGAAGTACGTCTACACTTTATTTATGCCGTTAACTTAGTAGAGACTATACGTTAATATTGTTAGGTCTACCTACCTTAATTGTGGAAGATAAGTGTATACTCCGATGGTTGCACATAAGAACACGACAGATATCAGTGTCAAAATGCCACTCGTCTCCAAGTCGTTGATCAGTTGATCTTTCTCAAAACACACCAGCGCCACGTCCATCAGACCATTGCTTATGTTCACCTTATTCCTGTACATTTTGCCGACGCAGTACCTGTCGATAAAATACTTTTGATTAGAATACAGTGTCAACAGTGTTCTTTAGCCATTGTTCTAATTATTAATTCTAGGGTCACGGCAAAAATATACATTTTGTATCCCTTGACTCATGTTAATTCGTGAATCGTGATCTATACCCAGACGCCAAGACAGGCGGAAAACGAAATTGACATGACAAAAGGGAACCCTTATATGGGATGTAATTATTCCATTTTTCTATTTGAGAGGTCTCACTATAATTAATTATTTTGTTTTTTTTTAATGAGCATATATTATTTATTTATACTCAGGTTCATTTTTAATGTAACACTCAACGCTTGAAAAGCCAAGGATACACTTAGTGGCAGTTTGTTATAATTTTTGTAATTGTAAAAATTGTAAGTCATAAAAATTGAAAGGCCACATACTGATCGGGATCCTCGACGAATATGAAACCCGGCGTGTCCACTGTTGTGACCTTATTCCCATATAGAATGATGTCGGTTAGAAGCATTCGTCCGTCGGGGCATTCCAGTTGAGGCTTGGTCGTGTTGCAGGAGCGAGTTTGCAGTAGTTCACCTTCTGGGCAACATTGGTTCGCAGACAAAACCACCCCGCAGCTAGCTAACAAGAGAATCAGCTCCTGGAATAAACATTGCAATATGTTCAAATTATTTCTTTAAATATACAGAGTGGCACATTTAGATCGGTTAGTACGGGCAAGTCTCTAACTATAAGACATGCAAAGATTGTTCTTAGGAACCATGTCATCGATTTGAAGGACAAGAAAAACTGCATACATAAATTTTAAAAAACTTAAACTCAGTTCGGGAATCGAACCCGGTGATATTGAAACATAACACATTATTTCTATCTAATGAATGACATAAGCATGTTACTATAAAACGTGATATTAAGAAATGCAATAATAATCATCATAAAAGTGTAAAATACAAGTTTTTTGTGCCTATTAATATACAATCATCATTAATATACAATATACAATAATCATCTTGCCTATTAATATACAATTGTGTGTTTAGCTGTTCATTCAATTACACAGGAATGGTCTAAATTTGTCTGTCTGGATTAACACAAAAATCTCCTTTTCCAGTATGTCCCAAATAACACAGATGAGGGTTGGCAGTATCTAATAATGATAAAAAAATCTCAAAAGCCATATGCAAATGTCATACAATATTATATTTTATCTTTTATTAAGTATTTAGGTCAGAAACTAATTCAAACTTTAAAACCTAGATCAGTTTATTTATATAGGACGCAATTAGATAAAATTATTACAAATATAATTGTGTCAATAATGATAGTGGCGTATGTTGAACCTTAAAAGGATATCCTGTTTACATCACAATGTACGGAATACGCATATACGGAACATTTTTTATCGGAAATTAACGAATAGTCCTGTCCACATACTTATACTAAAAGTAATGTCATGATGACCAATGGCCAATGCGTATGCTTTCTCGTGCAATTTTATTTCATCGAAAATTATTCATATTGTAATAAATTATTTCCAGATTTGTTAGTTACCTAATTAACCGATCGGGGCGATATACGAAAATGATTTGAAGGATCATTAAAGTCACATGTACACTTTGATTTTTATTTAAGTACTTACTAGAAATAGTAGGTATAGTAAATACCACCAAAAACATAAATGTGAAAATGGAAGCTACATTCACATTTATGTTGTTTTGTGATCAAATTGATTACTTATTATTCAAAAGTAATATATGTTTCATTATTTTGTTAATATAAAAACGGTAAAAACAACCTTTCGTCATGGAACTTATTGTCCTGCGAAGAAGAAGGAATGAATTTTTCTTCAATTTATTTAATTTCGAAATAAACTAAGTGTTACCTAATCACTGAAATTTCCTGTGTTGTTCAAATCATTGAAATTTTCTGTTTTCAGTATACCTAGCTGGAAGCCAAAATTGAACTTTCTAGGTCATTTGGAAGTGGGTTAGGTTTTTGATCTATATGTCAGTCTGACAAATTACCATTTTTGAACGTTAACGTTAGCTCAGAAGAATAAATAATGCTTTAGTTATTGTTCTGAGGTTAACCGTTTGGGCCGTTTATAGTTATGTACTATGTAGTTTCTTGGTCAAAAGTAGTTCAAATTGCTTCAAAAGTATTGCGACAGATTTTTTCTTGAACAATAATAAACCCCCTATGTTTAACAGTAATTCGCGACTCTAATCATTATTTCCAAAAAAAACACTAGAAATGAATGAAGCGTATTGTGTCTTCTGCAAAACCTTTCAAAATTTTAATATCATAATTTCAATCTTTTGTTTAATGCTGATATAAAAATTATATATTTCGTCTAAAAATGGTAAATATTGATTCAAATTTATTTTTATGACGAGTTGAAAGGAATACGGGAATCCCGCTCGTATAACGTACAAAACAGATTGTTAATTTGAAATCATCAAATTAACACCAACGAATTCATAGAACTATCGCAAAAACATCGACGTACGAGTATGATTTTGATCTCTCGAGAAGTAATTGTTATTATGATAATTATATGACTCAGTTAATAATTGTGACCTTAGTATGTGTATTGTTTGTATTGGAATTCTTATATGACATACTCGTATAAAAAACTATTTTGGTATTTTTCGAAATCTACTTAAACGAATAATAATATGAGTTCCGTACCGTGCCATGTCGGTATTATTGTGAGGATTATGTAATCGCAGATATTGCACTATTTTATTAACTTAATAGTCTAGACCCGTTCCTTGCCCATACTATTACCACTATTCCTAACAGTAGCAACGTTACACGCAGTACTACCACCAAGCATTGTATCTACTTGTATAAGTATTATGTAACCTCTGGTATAGTGGTATCTATGCCCGTCTTACTATGGCCAAGAACTTATGAACTTAGATAAATATTACTGACACAGATATTTCAATTAATGGCGATAAACGTGCCAAATCTTGAACGCGAGAGAAGTTAATCGAATTAAAAATCATATCGATATCTCAATCAATATCACGGCCGTTCGCTCGGAAGTGGGTCAGTCACCAATCAACACCCGTTAATGGCATGTATGTGGGGTAATTCTGTTAATTCTCGCCCCCATTGCCTAGGTCAAAGTTACATGCGGTCAACTGTCGATTTGATGCCTACCTACATATGTTTCATTGCCATCGGTGGCGGATGCCAGCTTGATGGTAAGTGGTAAACACCGCTCATGGACATCTGCGATGCCAGGGGCACAGCTCAGTCACTGTCTATGTGGAGAGAAGTGCTCTTTTCAAGTCTCTTTTGAAGTCGGACATATACGAGTAGTAGCACTCAGAAAACACCGCAGCTGGGGATTCGTTCCAGAGTTCGCTCGTATCGGAAGACATGAACGCTGAAACTGTACCTACTATGCTAGACCAGATCGGTTCCATGTATACGGATGAAGTCCATTGCGGTAGCGGGAAGTGTGGTGGTAATATAAATTGACGAAGGCACCATTGCAAACAGTTGCTTAAAGCACTCTCCGTTAAACAGCCGATATAGTACATGCAGAAAAAACCAAAGTCCCTCTGTTGCTGCAGCGTCTCCATTCTTCTTTAAGGCCGTGAAATTGGGTTTACCGACGATATGGAATAAGTTTAGGGTTTGAAAATAGCTATGAAATATATATATCATTATATAAACCCTGACGTTACCCCACATTACATTATACTGTGCAGGTACGGTCGGCCAAGAAAGTGGTGTACCAGTTTTGACAAAACATCGCTTAGCGGTCAGTGCGTTATTGCAAAGGAAAGTCAAGTGTGTTGTTTTATAAGATGATGAATATAAATTTAAACCTAGGGGTGGTAAACCACTTTTTTGGGAGACTGTACATAACAAAAACATGATGCGCTTATGCGATGTTTATTTACGTCTCCCCTTTGAAACTCGCGCAAATAAACAGTTAGTTATATCTTTATTTAGATTTGCCTTTGACGCGCAAACGTCGTTAGGTTTTTTTTCGTGCCGATGACGAGAAACAGAAAAACCTGTTTTGGAAACGATTCCGAGGAGCAAATCCTATGGATGGTTCTTCCTTACCATTAAAGCGTGTATATTAAGCTTACGCTTACGCCATTATTTCTTGTATGTCGTGTCAATATCAATTTCAAAATTTTTACTCATAAACCTCGGACTCTCACTTTTCTATGAGAACAAGCGTCTCCAATTTTTATGCAAACATACTGTCGCTCCGCTGGAACTTAGAAGAAGAATAAAACAAACAAACAAACTTTCGTATTCGTAATAAATATTACTCAGGATTTTCATATCTAGAAGCTCTATAGGAAGTAAACAATAGATAGAAATTGACTCAGTTTGATATCTCGTTAACCATTCAGAAAGACTCCTGGCCCAAATTAGTCATAATAAGCAATTAAACATCGTCACATACTACGTACGACCAAACGAATGTGTAAGGATTCGCAGAAATTTTTACGCGCAACATGACAGCAGGCAACAGGCTAGGGTGTAAACAGAACAAATAGCCAGATAACTAAGTTATCTTCAGATTCTTATCGAATCATTTTCCTTATATCAACAGTCGTATAAAATCTATGGTCTTAATCTATAATATTTTTTTTAAAATTATCCAATCTTTTCAATGCTTACACTCAAATGATAAAGCCTAATAAAAAGAATAAAGAATAAGAAGGTAAACATAAGATCATTGTCATTAGATCATTAGTACGACCCATACAGTGTAATAAAAAACGGTAGTAACTGTTCATTGTCAATGCGAAATCAAACTTATGAAATTGAACTAATATCAGAATAATTGTAATATATACAATATTAGAAGTGATTCCATTGTGGGGCGTTATTCTCAAGACTAACTATGAAACTAACTAAAAATACTCGTTGTTATCAGCGACTTCGGTGACTGCGTACCTATAGAATTTTATACAGGACTAGCTGACCCGGCGTACTTTGTATCGCCATGTTTTTTAACTAAATTACTGAAATGTTTGTTTAAACTACTGTAATTTTTATATTACACAAACCTTGTCCTAACAATAACGAATACATAAAACCAAGAATCATCAAATTTGGTGCAGTCGTTCAAAAGTTATGGGCGTACATACATTTTGAAGATCCATTTTTATTTATATAGATGTAATGCACCCGCTTCCGAAAAAAAGAGAACGCAATGCTATTTATGAAACTGAACAACTATCCACAAGGAACACAAGTCCAAAGACGCAAAAAAATTGGACGTTCCATAATAATTTCCTTAGTTAAACTATCATTTTGCATGGATATTTGCGAAAATTTTTGTTGTTTTTAGATTATGTTCCTTGGGGAAAGTTGTTCAATTTCAGAAGTAGAATAGTATTCTCTTTTTTCGCAAGCGGTTGCGTTACATTACACGGGAATATGGGATAACATGTAGCTTATAGCCATCCTCGTGGCTTAAACTATCTCCATACCAAATTTCATTCGAATTGATTCAATGGCTTAGGCGTAACGTAAGAGCGTAACAGACAGACAGACAAAAAGACGAGAGTATTTAAAGGGACTTCCTACATGCTGGGGGTTTTTCGAATGTGCACATATTCGAACTGTGGACGGACACAGATTACTAAATAGTTACCACGTAACTGTGGAGGTAACAAACTCAAATCAAAGATTTGAAATATCCATAGATCGCGATATGACCCAGGATTGTCAACTTTGCAGTGTACTCCGGTTGTCATGTACCTACCTACTGATTAATAAATAATGTTTTATCAGTAAATTAGAGAAGATACTGTAAATCCAATATGCCCTTTAAACTATATAAATGATAGTAAAGTACACAGTCTTACAAATATACATTGTATTATATGTTTGTCTACAATTGTCTATCTAGATTTACGTCTATTTCGATTTTGCTCAATATCGCCATAATGACAAAACTAACAATATTCCAACTAACATTGTTCCACGGTTCTTCTGTGGTTAAGGGATCTAGATCACCTGGACGAAGTGTCTTCCTTTGAAAGTATATTAATGAAAGTAAACCTTGAGTTTCTTGGCTGTTCTTATCGAGATAGCTCTCCTGATCTCCGAAAGGTGCCTCTATAATTTAAAATATAAAAAAATTGTATGTATAATACATTAGTTTTATGTAATAGCGTTGCTTCAGCGAGTACAACCGTATATACTCGCCGATCGATGTGTCGGTTATCTAAGATACTTCTCGTTATATTTGTGTGTCCTAAATTATGATCAGTCAAACGTTTTGTTACAATAAATAAATATGATGCGGCTACTTATTACTCTGGTTAACCACAGATTTGTGAATCTCAATTAAATTCCTATCTCGGTTTTGTAATGAATGGATGATGAAAACAGTAAATTAATACTGTTTCAAATCTTTCATTTATAAATATCAGTTTGTCGAGTAAACATTAATAGTCACTTGCGAAAGTTTTACCACCAATCGTAAATTAAGCACAAGATACAGTAGCAAAAAAGTAGTAAGTATTGCAAAAAATCTATAATAGGTATGTTAGTTTTCATTTCCAATAAATTTTTATAGAGAGAGGGCTGCAAATTTTCAAAATACATTAACATTTTTATTGTGATGCTTCTTTCACATAAATGTCCTGATTGACGAATTAAAACTTAAAAGCTGTGTTTAAAAACTTTTTTTTACTATCGGCTATTTTTAGTTTAAGACTGTGTACATCAGCAGATTTGTATTACTTCTTACAATGGCAAAAAATAGATATAGAATTAAATACTAAACTGTAATCGACTACATGAAATAAGAGTCTTCAGAAGATGACCAATATTATTCTTGAGATAAATCATTAAGATTGAAAAGCACTGGAAGGTCACTGCCTTTTAACCATAGCTTTAAACCCTTGCACACTAAAGTGAATGACTGCATTATAATTAAACTTGTTGCTGCTAACCTGCCACACTTGCGCAAAGCCCCACCTGTTTGAACTTTAAACACTGTGCGGCAAAAGCCACGTGGAAAAGTGCAGTGTGCTCAATCTCTGAACTCCTGTCAAATATCCATGCCACACAAGTGTTCACAGCTTTGACTGACGATGACGTGGTCGTTTCAACAAGTCCTCAAAAATTCTGTCTCAATATTATATTGTCTTTAAATCGACATTTTTCATTTGATATTAATCAATATTTTTACTTGAAGCATGAGTTTCCTATTCTTGTGTGAACGCAACTCTTACATCGCACAGTGTTTTTATGATGGACAAGTCGACAACTATACTTTCTCGCCTCGTCATATGCGTGAGACACACAGTCTATACTACACGCAAGCATCAAAACTTATTGAACTGAACCGATTCAGGAGGATTTTTAACATAATGCGAGACGTGACAGATTGTCATGATGACTTTTATTTCAGCATCCTTATTTATTCGCCGCTACCTACAGCTCGCATGTTTGTGTAAAATTTAACACGATCCGCGCTTTTGATTTGACAGTCATTGCGGGTTCAATACAAGACTGTGCGTACTGTCTTTTATATAGTATCGATGGATGCAATTTGAGTGCCAAAACTGAAAACTCTCGAGATCGATTTTTAATTACATAAAAAGTCAGTCTCACTAGTTCCATTCAGTTATCCGTGATCAAGTAAAGGTACAACTATTCCTTCAATCCCTGCCCTCAACTAATATAAGTACAGAATGCATAACTTCTGATAAAACTATTTAGATTCACGGTAGTTATTAATTGAAATACTTAAATGTGAAAATTAATACAAAAAAATATGAATCTAATTTAAAAGTTAGTTACTTAATAAGTACCTTCTTACCTAAAACCTTCCGATATTATATATTAAATATATAATATCGGAAGGTATACAAGCTAGACAGAATAACAGAGGTTGTCGCTAGTCGGTGACCACTGAGTCGTAAGCCGTTTTGTCTTTGTAAAATACTTATAAGTAGTACTTAAGCAACAATATAATGTATGGAAAGACAAATAAATTAATTTATTATTATTATTACAAGCTGTAATTTTTTTATATATTTAGTTAATTATAAAAACATCTCAATTATAATCCGTAAATAGGTACATACTCGTGTAGCATGGTAAGCATAATTAAGAGTGTGTCATATTTTAATAAAATTTATAACTTCCAAATCCATTCCTAATAAGTGCGAATGTACTTAACTTGAATATATTGATATTGGATCGTCTTCAGACCCAATATCAATTATACTCATACAATAACTTATTATCTGTATCGGGCAACTATACAGGTCTCGTAACTGAGACTTCATCAACGCCAAATAACGATTTTGTTTGACTACTTATTTCTTGACCAAATATGATAATCATACATAATAAATGAAGCTAGGCTCATACAGCTGATTGCACGAACTTGTACTGGTACGTACGAGATAAGAAGCCAATTTGAACTCAATTACTTTGCAGTTAAAGATCAAAGTGTTTATTTGTGTTGGCCCACATGAAACATGTTTGTTTATCATTTCACTTTTATGAGCTGATACGGTTGATATGGTTAGGTAACAAATCAGCCAATGGTCAACAGCTACTCAAATACAATCATTGACAGGTTCACAACACTCGTTTTTTTTTAAATTTCAAGTTTCACCGATTGCCGTTAGCTTTTAGGTTACACTATTATTTTATTTAACAGATATAACACAATATTACGTGTATTCAACCAATCGACTAAGTTTATAGGACACTAGCTGATCGTATACAACTTTGTTTGCATTATAACTAACTTTTCCGCCGCTAGGAAAACTTTTCCCGTCTGATTTTGCCCGTAGGAAAATTACCCTATGTCCTTTCCTGGTTTAAAACTATCCCTATACCAACTTTCATCAAAATCGGTTCAGTAGTTTCGAAGCCTATTCAATACAAACAAACAATCAAATCTTTCCTCTTTAAAATATTAGTATAAATTGACCGCGACTCATCTGCTATATCATGTTATATAAGTATGTTGCGAGTTTAGCTACATCATGCGTTTCCTCGGGAACTCGTTAAAATTAATAAGTAAAAAGTAAGTTTCAGCGGTTTAGGCGTAACAGCGCAACCGACAGACAGACAGACCAGAGTTACTTTCGCATTTATAATAATTAGGGATTTTTTTTTTATATAACTAAGTTGCCAAACAAGCATACTGTCCACTTGATGGTAAGTGGAAACGGTCACCTGTGAGATCGCATCGCAGCATATCTGCAACCGCCACAGGAACTACAGTGTACGTTGCCCACTATCAGAATCATAAGATGTATAAAGTTACGGTACCCAATAATTTTACTGCCATTTCTTACCCTTCAAATCGGAACACAACAATGCAAGCACTGCTGCTTTGCGGCAGAAATAGGTGAGAAATGTTGATCATTAAGCGGTACAAAATATATAAATCCAGGTTTAAATACAATAATTAATGTTCTGTTGACTGCTAGAAATCTATAAATGTAATAAAATTATCTCGCCACAGGTAAATCTACATATATATATTATATTGTATTCTTGTGAAAATAACATTCGTGCCTAAAAGAGTCATAAAGAAAATAGAAGTTTTGCTAAATGATTTAAAAAATGGTCGACCATATTTAGTTCAACTACTAGCCACTGCTGCCACTGGTTACGTTTCCGCTACCCACACAAATTAATACTATTTTAATATTATTGTCATAATGATTAACTTCCTGTCACCAATAACTTTTTTAATTCGTTAAAAGTTTCAGTCAACTTTATTTCACACTCAATGTTGATCACTTTATATTCGTTTCGCACGGTCTCAGTCTGGTGAATTCTAGTCATTGTCACAATAATATTTGTAGGATGACTGTTTGTCTAATGCAGGGATTCCCAAACTATTTTAGGCAAGAAAGCCTATTTCCAAAATGAACCGATATCTCAGATTAAGACCCCATAGCCAAATTACTTCAAAATCCTATCTCTAGTTTTTTCCTATTGATACAAAATACTTAAATTTAATAAAAAAAGTTTTTATTTCTGTCGACCCCCTGGGAAACCGATTTCAACCCCAGTCTATGGCAAAATGCTCATCGATTAACACCTTACTATCCCTCCATCTCTCCCCGTATCTTTTTCGATATAGGACTTCCAATTGCGAGTGTCATGTATTACAACAGGCGGCCGTACCGCCTAACTCATAGCGATCACTCGCTATCGCTGTCGTGACATTAGAACAATAGTTTTAACGTCACAAGTGACATTTGAGCTATTGTTCTAATGTCACGAAGGCGATAGCGAGTGATCGCTATGAGTTAGGCGGTAGCCCCCCTGGATCTCCATATCTTGCACACAGGTCAAATCATATGGGATAAAAATGGGTGTTTACAATTTTATATTTTAACCTAAAAATAGTGGATGCTTGCAGATAATTATGTGTAAGGTGTTTTCAAACAAAATGAACAATTATATTTCGACCCGTTTAAAATGCGAAAACCCTCGGAAAATCTAAATTTAATGCCATCAAATGAGCTCGCTTTCGGTCATGCTCAAAGAGAGCACTTAAGCGGTCATTGAAACGAACAACGCTGATTATACACACTTGTATCAGTTGAACGTTACCACATTACGCGACGTTAAACGTAATTTTTGCCGTTCATTTCGATCGGCTGCGTTAGGAATAACAATGTTTTAATAATAATAATAAATCATTTTATTTGCAAAAATATGGTTACAGAGGTGATATAAGAAGCTAATCCAACATATTTTGTCATTTTTCGACGTGCAAATAGGTACTTATTATGGTGTGAAAATTAAATATTATGGTTAGTACGATTGATAAGAAGTCTTTTGATAAGAAGTCCACGGTTCACCCGGTATCTGATTTCGTAACCGTCCTGTGATTGTCATACGAAAATTCGTGCATACAATGATTTTTTAATATTATGTAAAATAATTTAGAACGAGCGTTTGGCAGTTATATGGACCCGTAATCTCAATGATTGGGTCACATGAAGCTTGAACTTTATAATGCGTTGTAGGTATTCACTGATTATTTAAATTAATTACTCGGGAAAAATAATAATAACTACGCATTTTGAACTTGTGTAAAATCTCGCAATTTCCAGTACATCTGTAATTGTGTAAATATATATTTAATATAAAGAAGATGTAGGTACGTAGGTACAATCAAATAAGAGCTCCTCTACCGCAACTTTTGGATGTTGCAAGTGTTACAACTTGTGTTTATGATGGAAATACATTTATTAAAGAAAAGTGACATATCGGTTATATAGAAAGTAACTAAAATGAGATTTGTTTTACATCGATTCATAATATTTATAGGGGGCGTAGTTGGAGGGCCGATAAAGTTATCTTTAGAATAACCAAGGTAATATTAGATTTCAATATATGAACAGACTGATTGACAAATTGTGTGAAGCACAGATATTTTCTTTCTAGATACATTTTGGAAGTCATAACGCTAAATGCTTACAAGCAGTGTTAAGAATATTAAGCACATTATTTCATATACTTTTTCGTTTATGGTAATATCCATGTGCAAACTTCTCATGATAGTTCAAATATACTATCTATAAGTATAACCACCAGGTATACATACTACGTACGTATACAGTATCTTCGTTTTCTAATGATTGTTAGTGCATACACAATTAAATCCAATGTTTGTTAAATTAATTATTGCTATTAGCTAATTAGAAGTACTATCACTAATTTTAGCAACCCCTTTGCAAACAAATAAACAATCATTGGACGTAGATACTAAGTACTTGTTGTTCATAAGTAACACAATTTAATCCAAGCACCAAAACCATTTTTATTCACGTCATATAGGAATTAATACCAACAAAATATTAAATTACTGCATAATTAAAGTTATTATCGAAAATTAACACCAATAACTTTAATGGACGGGTAGATAAAAAACAAATTTCTAATTAAGTAAATGCACTATAGCTCTAATAGCAAATATTAACGTTAAAGAATAATATGTTAATGAATAATTCCTACGCAAATTAATCGTCATTTAAGACTGTCGAAATTTTTTTCACGGCTCACCTTCATCATCGATCCAGTGTGCATATCACCACTAATGTCACCTCAACGTATCGCTCGTCGGACCTTACGTGTAACACTCAAGTGTAATTCGATTGTGAATCAACACATTTATATTCGCATTGAGAGATTAAACAATGTCCGGCGGAGATGCGCGCGCGACCGGCGTTGCTGGTAAAATAAACGCGCACGACCAATATGGGGTTTGTGCAGGACGTTAGAACGGGAGCCGGTTAGGCGAGAAACGCTTTTTGTTGCGGTTCCGTGGCCTAATGAATGACAGGCGCAGAATTAATAATGGCCCGCTTTACAAGTTGCGCGTGCATATTACGTGTAAACTTAAATACGAGTACTAGCTGTTTGGCGGCAAAACATCGTCAGCGTCGTTATCGTATGCAGTTCCATATCAATCGGGGTCTTAACTATTTCAGTACAAACGGCATGAAAGGTTTAGAAATGTGCGTTTGGTACTTTATTACTACAGACAGATATAAGAATTTGAATATTATTCACCGGAGGGAGACTCCGTACCAGTCGCCTGCTTGGGTACCTCCGTCTTACCTATTTCTGCCGCAAAGCAGCAGTGTTTGCATTGCTGTGTTTCGGTTTGAAGGGTAAGATATGGCAGTGAAATTACTGGGTACTGTGACTTTACATCTGATGTCACAAGTTGACGACGTACACTGTGGTTCTTGTGGGGGTTGCAGATTTGCTGCAAATCTCTATAGGTGACTGTTACCACGAAATACCATCAGGTGGGAAGTATCCTTCTTTGCGAACTTAGATGTATAAAATTTAATAGGCTGCAATAGTCTTTTCGCAAAAAAATGTATTAACCATGACGTACCAAGTATTCTTCTCATGATTGTATTCGAAAGTAGTATGTCAGTGAAAAAATAAATCCAATAGCAAAAAATCGGCCAAGTGCGAGTTGTACTCTCGCACCGTACAGTCGGCTTCAAAAGTAGATCAACATTTTAGTTCCATGTCACACAAATTATTAACAATGCAATATAGTTGTTACCATTGTTTACAATAAACTGGTAGCGAGGGAGCGCCACTTTTGGCAATAATTCGGATTATGATTATTCCTATACATTTAATCTATGCCTGAATAGCTCAAAAAATCTGAAATATCTGTATTGAGTAGTTGACTGATCTATTTTTTGTAGAAACGTCTTTAATTTATCATAATTAATAAAAAACGAATGGCAGCGCCAGTAGTAGGTAATGTGGCCCCTTAATGATGTTAGCTATCTAATCCTGCAAGTTTGCAGGTGTTTTACAATTAACCTGTATATGTGCTAAAGACTGCTTCTAGCCAAATTTCACTATTCTAAGTCAACGAGAAGTACTCTATAGGTTTTGAATCTCATGAGTAATTTGCGAAAACATGCGACATAACTTTTTTGAGCGCATTGACTTACAAGTTAGATTTTTTCACAGCTGAAAGAGATTGTATATGTGCCTGTATATGTGCTAAAGACTGCTTCTAGCCAAATTTCACTATTCTAAGTCAACGAGAAGTACTCTATAGGTTTTGAATCTCATGAGTAATTTGCGAAAACATGCGACATAACTTTTTTGAGCGCATTGACTTACAAGTTAGATTTTTTCACAGCTGAAAGAGATTATGGGCCCCAGTATATGATTTGAAGTATATCAGTTTGATATCTCTACGCGCTCCTGAAAAAAAGGGTCTTGAAAGACAGACAAACGGACAGTTTAGTGATCCTATAAGTAAGGGTTCTAATTTTTCTTTTGAGGTGCGGAACCCTAAGAAATCTATTTTACTTTAAATTGCAAAAAGTGCAGTGATTAATCACATGAAAAAAGGTAATTACAAAAATCAAATGCTTGTGATTTCAACCGGACAAAAAGTCGCAATTGCCAATTGATGGGCGAATGAACTCTCACCATAAAATAATGATGCATTGAGTTTTTGAAAATGTAGTATGTGCTATTTTTAAATTTGAACATTTTTCAGGTCATTATGACAATCTCTATTACTCAATACGTATTTGAAATATGAACGGACTGGACGCAAAATATCATAACGCAATATGTATTTAATCGAGGTTCTTTATAATGTTAAATTTATATTATGCTATTAATTATTTTTTACATGTTACTTGTATTTTCAATGAATGCAAGAGTCTTTACAGATTAATTTTTAATGAAAATCAGATTGAGAGTTTTTTTTGTGACTCAATCAATTATAGTATTATTGGCAAATGATTGGTAATTAATTCTGTAAATCAAGAAAGTTTCTTAATTGAAATATTATCTACAATCTATCAAGGTTTTATCGCCTAATAAATATTTGTTTTTAAAAGGTTTTTAACTACTGGTACAATTTTATTTTTCGCTATGAATCTCGAACCCAAAAAAGTACATGAAAATATTATCAACTACGAATGCATAATTACGCATTATAATAATTAAACACTTGATTCTAAGAATCTTACAGTGTCAATAACCTGTGGTTACCCTACTTATGGTCTCAATCATCATTAAGTTTTGAATCTACGCGCAACCGAGATTAATAAATAGAAAACATTTAACGAGAACTAGCTCCTGGCCTATGTAACTAATTGAATAATCATTTTACCCCCTGCATTTAATAATAATTTTTCGAAACACTGCATCAATCTACCCTACAAAATCAATGAAAGGAAATACCACTGTTGCGTTATTTTTTTCAAATCCTAGTCAAAATTCATAGTTATCTATGTTCATAGTTATCATCATCCTAGTTAAGGCACCAGCCTCAGCAATTGCTCATCGTTTTGCTTTGTAAAAATTAACCTTTATATGTACTAGAGGAAAATAAACTTTATTATTATTATATTATAGAAACTTATATATATATATACTATATTATAGATTCATTAAGCATAAAGAAATCAAAACCCAATTACAAACATTTACAATTCAAATTTTTTTAAAACATATCGTTACAAATTACAGACAGAGCTACTTTCGCATTTATGTTATTTCATTATGGCTGCCACCTATAATATGCTGATTCTGTATCTACTGTTATGATAAGTACTGATACCTACTTATCATCATTAATCAGTCAATCCTTAAAATCAATATAAAACATTCATATCAAATTATATAAAACATTTTAAAGATAAAAAATACCAAAAACCTTGAGTTAATGTCTTTAAAATCAAACGATACTTTTTAAATTATTTTTCTTTATATTTCAACCTATGATTTTTTCGTTTCTAATGTCTAACGTCATCATCCTACCTTTATCGCATGTTATCGGTCGGCGCAAAACGTTTCTTTCTTCCATTCATCTCTGTCATTGGGTCATCTCACTACTGACATTCTGCGCATATGCATCCTTCTTCAAACAATCCATCTACCTACACCTTCTTAGTAGTAATATGGGTAATTTAATTGTTGAAAGTTGTGAGAAGGGCAATATTGAAATTGCCCATCCATCCGACTACAGTAGTAATGCAGAGGTAACTTAATTACCCTTGCATTTTGCAAGCATCTTATCTGTCACTGGTGCTTCTTTCGAACTTCGATTATTCTTTCGTTTATTTCTAACATAAAGTTAAATAAACCAGCCTCGTGTATGTCACGTTTTTTTACTCGCGCTCGACATTCATATAAGTATTTGGCATTCATTGCGAAATCTTGATGTTTTGCAATGGGGTTAGGGGCGTTTAGTCGTAGTCGTCGTTAGGCGTAGTGTCGTTTCGTCATTAATGATTTAATTTAAAAATATTTGGTGGTCTATCATCATTTGTACATCTGCTCTTAAAATATTGTACAGTCAACAAACTATTTAAATAAATGAAACCAATATAAACAGGTCTGAAAATCATATGTATTTTTTTACAACAATTCTTTAATTAAGCAAAATTTAATAATATATCAATATTTAACACTACTCCATAAAATTTACTATTAAAAATCACAGAATCAATCACAGATCTTATATCTATCTAATACAGGGCTAAAATTCGAAATACAACAATTTTTAACACTCTTTAAAATTAATAATTAAAAATCACAGAATCAATCACAGATATATCTATCTAATGTTCATCAAACGAACTGCTTTCCGCGCTGTGTCTAAGTTACGTTCGTTCATATGCACGAACATACCGCGACCTGTATAACAACGATAGAGAGTCAATCGAGTCATTTAATTAATTTTTATGGTGTGTAACTAAATTAATTCATTTTTGATAATAAAAACTGCAATGCGGACTGTACTTTAAGCGAATAACCAAACGCCCCTAAAAATAATTAATTTTAAATAGCAATGACGAAACGCCACCAGTTTTTCTTAATGACGAAACGAAACCATGACCAAACGCCCCTAACCCTTGCAATGTATGCCAACAGTTTTATGACGGGAAACTAATAGCCAGCAAATTTAATACAAGTAGACTACACATATTTTTATTACTTACCTATTATATGTCTGTGGTAGATTACAATTTTTCATATATGCGCATGCGCAAGGAAGTAATAAAAATGAAATTGGAAATGATGTTGCTAGAAGACAACGGCAAAACACTTCGCATTCCAATCCAAGAGACTGATCCGTGACCCAAAATAAATCATTATAACTTTCTTTCAAACATTCTGAATCATTCAGCTTTCCTTGTAATTCTAAATGAGGTAGAAAATAAATCTAAATAATTATCTTAGCAACACAGTTTATTGTATCGTTACTCACTCCACTCTTGAGATAAAATTGTTATTTGACATTTTGAGAATTAAAAATTTGAAACTAAGTTCAGGGACGTCCAACAATGCATGGTGATAGTGAAACTAATCGACTCATTAGCATTTTGTGTAAATATTTTCTTAATTAATAGCGTCAGTCATAGATAAGATAACAACGTCTCGTCAAATAATATGCGTAAACAACTGCTGTTCCGATAATTATAGGTATAATTAATGAGAATCGTGTAAAGAGGTGAGCCGCGTTGTTTGTATTGTTCTCCTGCAACAATATTTAGGCAATGTTTACTATAAGTTACAATAACGTCCTCGTAATGAAATCAGTATTTAAATACGGAATATCAAATAGAAGGCTAAAACAAAGATAAAGTCACTGTATGGTCCCAATTGATTACAACGTCAGCGGCTAAATGCTGATCCGATACTGCCATATTCTAAATGGTCAGGAAACGCATTATTGAAAAATTAGAAGTGAATCTTTCGAACACGAATGCAAATCATGTGCGAAACAATTTTCTACTGTTCCCAATTTTAAAGATTTCTGAATCACTCGAATTCAGTGTCGTCAATAAAAAAATCTAAATTAGATCCGATTCACGCAAAAAAAAAACCGTAATGTAATAACTTATTAATTTTAAAAAATCTACGGCGAATCTCACGTAAAACGGAACGTATATACGTTGCGTATATTTTACTAGTAGAAATCACAAGTGGGTAGCAGAATTCACGGTATTAATATTAAAAAATAGTGAATTTGGCAATTTGTATTCGAATTTTACGATTTCGAATGCGAATTTGTAATGTAAAGTATGTATAGTGCTGACGCGACAGCGCTGATTGCAACTCATTGTAAAAGGTACATGACAGTTACTAGCGCTAGTTAATGACCCAATGTAAAACCGCCTTTATCTTATTTTGCATTTAGTTCGAAACTGTCCTAAAACAAGCGGGCTTTATCGCGTTTTTTTCTCTCTTTACTTAAAACTTGCTCAGAACTAAGGTCTTATCGACTCTCAAGAGACACAATGTTTGTGGCAAATTTATATGAATACTAAATAAATAATTATTACAATGCTTGGTACATTACCTTTGCAAAACTCACGATGTGTGGCTTATATGTATATTATGTAGTAAATGTAGGCATACACACCAAATCTACTTCAATGTAAGCAGCTGTGGGTATAAATACAAATGTTTCCATATGGTGATACTCGTTCCTGATTTGGTCTCACAATAAAACATCTGTATAAATAGATGAACAAATTTTATTCAGGTTCTAAAAGTAGACAGTCAGTGATATCAATATGACACAAACCGAAACAGATATATCGAATGCTCGTTTTTTTGGGTTCTGAAGTCGTAACTTCATGTTTCGCCATTTCCATGAGTACGTAACCCAACATGTAAAATAAGGATTACTAAGCGCTTGGAAAAAATCTTACAAAATCCTTAGAAAAATATGAAGTTGTTGTTGAAATTGAAGTTGTTGCGTACTACTACCGGAAAATAAATATTGTAAATTGTGGAAAAATAACATTATTGACGTTATCACAACCTTTTAAGGCGCTATATCGAAAATGAATCAAACAATGGGAGGCGTGGTCTATACGTAAACTCGGGGCGCCCCCCGTGCTCAAGCAGCTAGTCTTTATATCTATGTCAACAAAGTCGTGAATGCGTTGCGCCCGCATGCAATCAGATCGTTTAGAAATTATCGACGTAAGCGACAAAATACAAATTGTTTTATTAAAAAATAACTATAATGATTAGAAAAAAATGCTTCTGTACGATTCTGGATACTGATGATGGCTACTTATTTAAGGAACTTTTTAATTAATACCTAACACCGTTCACTAGTAATCCTGAATATTCATATTTTTAAGAGGTAATTTCAAAAATAAAAAGTATCGAGGCAAAATCTTTAAATCGCGTTTTCGGTTCTGCTCGTGACTAGCTAAAGATATGAAGAAACACATATTTGACTTTCAGATCTGTAAGATCTCTCAGTTACCTATGACATTACATTAAAAATAACCAATATTTTCGATATAGCGCCTTAAATTACTGAACTCTACACTGCGCGCGACCTGACTTGCTCTTGGCCGGCTTTTGATTCTTATAACATAAATGGTTGGCATTTTCCCTTCTACTTTCCGCTCGTAGCTACACCCGTCTTTTCTCCGCGGGAATGCTATATTTCCCATAGGAAAAATAATTCCATATAGGTACAATATAACTAAGTGATAACGTAACATTTTATTTGTGATTTTTTTAAATGGGTCCAGTAGTTTTGCATATCTTCATTACAAACAAAAATACAATTCTTTTCGCCTTATAATATAATTAATATTAGTATACATGTGCTTATTAATCTAAATAAATTAAAAACCCAAAATAAGAACAAATGGGAAGGTGCTCGCTAAAATATTGCGAGTTAATTTTTATTTATCAATATAATCACGTCAATTAAAAATATTTTAAGATAATATACATATTTTTTGTACATTACTGTGTAAATAATACTTTGTGTGCAATTCCAACATTTAAATAATAATGTAATAAAATATCCTAAATACTTAAAACACATTCGATGTGTATGTCCTAAATTTATAGTTACAATAATAATTGACAACATTACATTTAGTATTTCTTAATAAACATAAAATGACTCGAAACGTACTCTTAAAGTGGGTAAAATGAAAAAATATACTAATTTTAAAACGGCGTAAGTGCAACCGTAATAACTTTGTAGGATGAGACAAGACCAGTTCACGAAATCTGACAAGAAGCTTAAAGAATGAAGAATTCTACAACACAAAAATTACTGAAGAATGAAAAAGAAACAAAGCAACCGAAAGGAATATTGAAACAAATTGAACGTCGTAGGAGCCAGTAAATCTAATACTTAAAATAACATGTTGACGATACCATAGCAATTAATTATTCGTAAATGATCCAGTTTTCCAAAAAAAAATCATGTTAAGTTTTTATTTGGGAATATGGCCCAGCAACAGTTAGAGCTATGCAAAAGTTAAATATATAGCAATGTAATACGTGATTCGAAAAAGAATTTGTACACAAAACTTTCCTTAATGCTATTGCCTCTACAAGATTTTAAAAATATAGTATGTAAATAATGACATTAGTCCAAAGAGACTTATAGCCAAATTCACTAACCTCGTTTTAGCTTAGGACAATCTTAAGTGACATGCTGTCACGTTCTTTTCATTAAAGACAGAATGTGACAGCATGCTACTTAGGATTGTCCTAAGCTAAGACAAAGACAAGGTTAGTGAAATTGGCCATTAGTTCTAAAAATGGAAGCATGACATTCAATAATTGAAAGCCTACGCTGCCCATTTTTTGACCTTTTATGACGTAATGTGGACAATATATTGTAAGCCCCTAATTGCCAATTTCACTAAACCATATCTTAGCTAAGACCACACCCCGGACACTCCATACAACGTTCGCAAATCAATTACCTATTACTACTACTTAAGCAAATGACGTTTGTACACGCGCAAATGTGTGCGTGGAATCTAGTAGGGCTGAGTGCGCGGTTATCAATCGAAATGACGCGTTAAGTGCAGCGACTGCCTTCTCTTTTACCCACATAGCGCCGTCTCTGTTATCTGCCGGCGCTCGCGTCGCCGCGACCGAGCGATCGCGCGCGCCCTAGTTTATGTGTCAGCGATGTCTCCAACGAAGTGCCGGGTGGGCTGAGGCATTTGAAATGAGTGCGGGGAGGTGAGTGGCCATTCTGTATGTAGTACTAATATATATTCTGTGCTAAGACACTCCTAAGAAGATTGCTGTCACCTCTTGTCTTTAATGAAAAGAATGTGACAGCATGTCACTTTAAGATCGTCCTAAGCTAAGGCAAGGTTAGTGCAATTGGCCATAAATGCTTTCGTATTTTCATACCATATTTTTTAAAATCTCGTTCTCTTGCAAGCGTGCTATCATACTCACTTTCTTAATATAATGTGTTAAGTACTTAAAATTATACATGCTTTACATATACGCTGAAATTAAGTAAGAGGACTTAATTCCAAATATTATAATAACACACTAAAAACAGCTTGAATTGAGAAACAAAAGTATCATTCCGATTCTGGCAGCTCGGCTCAGCTCAACTCGGTTACGGCTCCCTGATCTCACTGCTTCTGTCTGCTCTGTAGCTAAGCACGACTTTCCTGTGGCTATGGCCAGAATCGGAATACTAATTTTAATGATTTCAGCAACTATACAAAAAGTTGTACTATTACGAGATTTTTCACATGAGTATTGTTCTCTTAACCACAGGGGATAAAAATTCAAGGTACCTTATGTCTAGGGTAATCCAGGATAATGACATTGGAAATGCTACAACATCTGGCATGTTAGCTGGCAAGCTATCCAGACTCCAAAGGCGTTCCGTGAATTGAACTCTCCAAATTCCGGGTTGTTGTCCCATATAAAGATAAAATGGACATTGGTAGGTGGGGTTGTTTCGTCAATCTGCTTCGCGTAGAATTTGTATCTTTTTATATTGCATAATTATTTTTCTGGGCCCTTTTTACTCTTGGTTTTAACTTGGTCTTAGATGGTTCATTGTAAGATTACAAACATACAGCGTAAGAAGGTACACAAATAAATACTGAAACTCAATTGATAAATTGTCCTTCAGCCATTTAAGCTCCGGATTGAGGTTTCAAAAGCACCATAAGTTTGTTTTATGAACTGTGAGTAATGGTAAGAAAGAGAGTAGCCCTTGACTATCTCTGATCGTCTAAGGGCACGTCCTTCGTGTGCTCCACGACATCCTGCTCGTCGTCTTCGCCCACAGCCAAGTGCTTCTCCACTATGCCGGAGATGCAATCCAGCCAGCCATGCTTGTACATAGCCTTGATCACCCTCCTCCGGAACGGCACTAGTACCAAGAATATTAATAGTCCTTGCAGCAAGTTGTAGACGTCAATGATGGCCCTGTAGCAGAAGAAAATATTGTACTTTATTATTTCCGTAGATTCCACTTTTCAGTTTTCAATTTCTATCATTATTCTTATCTTTATTTACGTATGTACACCCTAATTAACGTTCTATATCTCGCTGTGTTTTTAAAGAACGTTTTACGATAAGACGGACTGTTATGTTAATGCATCTCCAACTACTTTTATATTTATGTATGCTTGTTCTGTCCCGCCAGTGCCAACCAGTGCGTATAGTGACTGACAAGGCCCCCAAAGCGTAAATAACTGATGTAAATCAAGGGTTCTAACGTTAATCCCAGAATTTAAACATTTTCTTGACAATTATTTTTTTAGGTCCAAAACTCGAACCAGTAAACATCTACACATAGAAACAAAAAATAAAATCGACTTCAAAAACACCAAAAAGTCACAAATAATTTTAGAATACATACAAAATCATAGTTTTATATTGAAGTTGGTGCCAAAGTAACTAAGGTAGGTATATTAATTGTTCTTTTCATTTTTTAAGACGTTCCAGGTGATCATTGCTTGGCACCGACTTCAATATAAAACTGTGATGTTGTATGTATTCTAAAATTATTTGTGACTTTTTGGTTTTATTGAAGTCAGTTTTATTTTTTGTAAAGAATTTTTTTTTCAATTTTTTTAGTTTATAATACATGCGTTTTAGAATTTGAGCTAAGACAAACACCAGAACAACTTAAAATAAAACGTTTTTCGCTCTAAACCAGGGTTTCTTAAACTTTTTGCAGTCACGGACCCCTTTCACAATTTAAACAATTCCACGGACCCTGTTTAACAATATTTTGTGGGATTGTCTTCGACAAGGCAAGACGCATGTCATGTTTACGTCGAGTTTACTACACAATGTTTACAGACTGACCTACTGCGGACCACTGATACACATGCTACGGACCCCTAAGGGGTCCGTGGACCCCACTTTAAGAAACCCTGCTCTAAACAGTACTGAAAGAATTAATTCCGAACTCCTAACCTACCAGACACCTTCCATCATCTGCTCAGTAACATGATTGATGACTATCAGATGCAAATACCTGAACATCTTCAGCAAAAACATGAAACACGTTGGACGTGCCTATAAAATTGAAGGGATTCCCTCGATTTTCATGGGATCCCATCATCAGATCATGACATGGTGACAATGGAACTACCTCGGGAATATACTCTTTAGATTTTCAAAAACAATTTTGAAAATCGGTCCATAAATGGCGGAGTAATCGGTGAATATACATTTAACCCCACTTTAAGAAACCCTGCTCTAAACAGTACTGAAAGAATTAATTCCGAACTCCTAACCTACCAGACACCTTCCATCATCTGCTCAGTAACATGATTGATGACTATCAGATGCAAATACCTGAACATCTTCAGCAAAAACATGAAACACGTTGGACGTGCCTATAAAATTCAAGGGATTCCCTCGATTTTCATGGGATCCCATCATCAGATCATGACATGGTGACAGATCATGACATGGTGACAATGGAACTACCTCGGGAATATACTTTTTAGATTTTCAAAAACAATTTTGTAAATCGGTCTATAAATGGCGGAGTAATCGGTGAATATACATTTAACCCCACTTTAAGAAACCCTTTGGACATGAAACACGTTGGACGTGCCTATAAAATGAAAAACATGAAACACGTTGGACGTGCCTATAAAATTCAAGGGATTCCCTCGATTTTCATGGGATCCCATCATCAGATCATGACATGGTGACAGATCATGACATGGTGACAATGGAACTACCTCGGGAATATACTCTTTAGATTTTCAAAAACAATTTTGAAAATCGGTCCATAAATGGCGGAGTAATCGGTGAATATACATTTAACCCCACTTTAAGAAACCCTGCTCTAAACAGTACTGAAAGAATTAATTCCGAACTCCTAACCTACCAGACACCTTCCATCATCTGCTCAGTAACATGATTGATGACTATCAGATGCAAATACCTGAACATCTTCAGCAAAAACATGAAACACGTTGGACGTGCCTATAAAATTCAAGGGATTCCCTCGATTTTCATGGGATCCCATCATCAGATCATGACATGGTGACAGATCATGACATGGTGACAATGGAACTACCTCGGGAATATACTTTTTAGATTTTCAAAAACAATTTTGAAAATCGGTCTATAAATGGCGGAGTAATCGGTGAATATACATTTAACCCCACTTTAAGAAACCCTTTGGACATGAAACACGTTGGACGTGCCTATAAAATGAAAAACATGAAACACGTTGGACGTGCCTATAAAATTCAAGGGATTCCCTCGATTTTCATGGGATCCCATCATCAGATCATGACATGGTGACAGATCATGACATGGTGACAATGGAACTACCTCGGGAATATACTCTTTAGATTTTCAAAAACAATTTTGAAAATCGGTCCATAAATGGCGGAGTAATCGGTGAATATACATTTAACCCCACTTTAAGAAACCCTGCTCTAAACAGTACTGAAAGAATTAATTCCGAACTCCTAACCTACCAGACACCTTCCATCATCTGCTCAGTAACATGATTGATGACTATCAGATGCAAATACCTGAACATCTTCAGCAAAAACATGAAACACGTTGGACGTGCCTATAAAATTCAAGGGATTCCCTCGATTTTCATGGGATCCCATCATCAGATCATGACATGGTGACAGATCATGACATGGTGACAATGGAACTACCTCGGGAATATACTTTTTAGATTTTCAAAAACAATTTTGAAAATCGGTCTATAAATGGCGGAGTAATCGGTGAATATACATTTAACCCCACTTTAAGAAACCCTTTGGACATGAAACACGTTGGACGTGCCTATAAAATGAAAAACATGAAACACGTTGGACGTGCCTATAAAATTCAAGGGATTCCCTCGATTTTCATGGGATCCCATCATCAGATCATGACATGGTGACAGATCATGACATGGTGACAATGGAACTACCTCGGGAATATACTCTTTAGATTTTCAAAAACAATTTTGAAAATCGGTCCATAAATGGCGGAGTAATCGGTGAATATACATTTAACCCCACTTTAAGAAACCCTGCTCTAAACAGTACTGAAAGAATTAATTCCGAACTCCTAACCTACCAGACACCTTCCATCATCTGCTCAGTAACATGATTGATGACTATCAGATGCAAATACCTGAACATCTTCAGCAAAAACATGAAACACGTTGGACGTGCCTATAAAATTCAAGGTATTCCCTCGATTTTCATGGGATCCCATCATCATATCATGACATGGTGACAATGGAACTACCTCGGGAATATACTCTTTAGATTTTCAAAAACAATTTTGAAAATCGGTCCATAAATGGCGGAGTAATCGGTGAATATACATTTAAAAAAATAGAAACAGTCGAACATAGAACCTCCTTAAAAAATGTACAAACCAAAAAATGCTTGTCTCGGTAACTGAACTGATGAACTCAAATATCCATGATACGCCCATGAGCACAAATAAACGGATCGTCATTGTAAACCTGTAACAAAAATAACAATATGTAAAAAACTACTTTTTTAGCAAAAATAGCAATATATCTGGATGCTCCGTAAATGATCTTCTCTATCTGGGTACTTCTTTACCTATATTTGCCATAAATTTCATTCTTATCAATATAATAATCAGAAAGACTATCAATCAATCATTAATCAGAACCGATCCAGCGGCTTTCCACGACCTTTATTAGATCTTCATACATTTCAATTTTATATCTATGAATATTTTTGTTTTGTTTTTTGTAAATATAAAGCAGAAACATTGTCAGACATTAACTCCTTGGTCTGAGCTCTGTGCATTTCCCTTTGTGGAGGACAAAGGAAAATGCACAGAGCACGTCTGTAAGATAGCGACCTGACGATCTCCTTTGGTGTTCTGAGTCCCGGGGGCAACTCTAAGCTCGTACGGAGAAGTAGGCTATAAGACAAATTATGCTTATTCCGATCCTAAATTAGCTCAGCGTTGCCAGGGAGTCCCACCTGACTCACTAAATTCGTCACTCAGCCCGGGTCAGTCTTTAAGAGATTATCCTCTAATAAAGGCATAATATTGTAAAAAAAGGAACTTATATTTATGTCAACAAAAGTCCCGAAGTATGAATTAAAATTTGATAGAATATATACTCGGGACTTTTCAGAACTATTCATACTCGGGATGTTTAATAATTAAGTAAACAAATTCCACATTAATAGTTGTTTTTATGTACACTTGTATATGACTCACTCGATATTTGCTCTCAGGCTAAAATTTCATGAACATTCACGTACCTGATGATTTGCCAGTTCTGGGCTTCTATCACATAATCTGTATTAAAGTTTTTAAGCTATTGCATAGCTTTTATCGCGGGCTTTAAGGCGCATAGTAACGTCAATCATAAAAAATCACTGCAGTAAAAACCGGTTCTCTTCATAAATATTGAATAAAAAAATCTTTAAAAAAGATATGTTATTATTCAACACATCCTTTAGAGGATGGTCTTTTTAATTTTTTGATAAATTAATTAAAACTTGGTTAAAATGTGACCCAAACATGCCTCGATTTTAAAACTATAAACCTAATCGCTTCGTAAATATTAGGTTAAAATCACATACTTTCGATTTCAATAAATAAAGTGAACAATATTCTGGGGGATGGTCTTTTTAGATTTTTCTTATTTGCCTTTATTAATTTTTTATTGAAATAATTCATCTTATGCGTATAGGTTTGCTTGAATATTCCCCTCACTCTCACTCACTCACTCCTATGTAATCAGTGCGGGACGATCGAGGCAAGGTCATTGGGAGCACTATGCGCCTTAAGCGCGGCGACCGAATCAAGAAATTCCGTAACGAAAAAAACCTAACACCTCCCACTCCGACCGGTAGGTCTATTCGCTAACTACGGTTGGTAACTAGAACTGTCATTTTTGAAAGACATTTTATATCCATTACTAGTTAAGTGATCTTATGTCTTACGGCAGCGTTCATGATAGCAGTAATGGATGATAAGTTCCTTTCAAAAATGACAGTACTAGTTAGCAACCACCGAAGTTAGAGAATAGGCCTGCGGCACAACGGTGCGGGCGTTGAAAGCCGTGCATCGTCTAACGTCGTTTCAGTTCGGCAGACTTCGGCACGGTGTTTGACGCGGTATTTTCCAGATATTTAGAGGATATCAAGTCTCAAACTTATGTTTTTTTTTTCATACCATAAACCTATAGTTTCAATGATAAAAATTCCTGAATAACCTACATGTATTGTAAATTAATAAAAACATTTTAAACAATATTAACTTCTCATTTATTCAATATACGCTCAAAAAGTGTAACTTGAATTAATATCAAAGAAAAAACTTGAATTAATATCAAAGAAAAAACAATACTAAATAAATAAATAATTATAATTGCATAAGTTGATAAAAAAAACCGGCCAAGTGCGAATCGGACTCGCCCATGAAGGGTTCCGTACGATTTATGACGTATAAAAAACTACTTACTAGATCTCGTTCAAAGCAATTTTCGCTGGAAGTTTACATGGTAATGTACATCATATATTTTTTTAGTTTTATCATTCGCTTATTTTAGAAGTTACACACATTTCTCCACTTTGGAAGTGTCTCTCGCGCAAACTATTCAGTTTAGAAAAAAATTATATTAGAAACCTCAATATAATTTTTGAAGTCCTATCCATAGATACGTATGGGTTTGATGAAAAAAAATTTTTGGGTTTCAGTTCTATGTATGGAGAACCCCCAAAATTTATTGCTTTTTTTCTATTTTTGTGTGAAAATCTTAATGCGGTTCACAGAATACATCTACTTACCAAGTTTCAACAGTGTAGTTCTTATAGTTTCGGAGAAAAGTGGCTGTGACATACGGACGGACAGACAGACAGACAGACAGACATGACGAATCTATAAGGGTTCCGTTTTTTGCCATTTTTCTACGGAACCCTAAAAATGGTATGCAATAGCTTTACCGCGGCAGTCCCCGAGTGCCACTTTAATTTTTGTTCCATCATTTTGTATTCTTAACCATAGGCGTATATAGAGGAGGGCCGGGTGGGCCGTGCCCACCCCAGGATGTTAGCCTACCGTTTCAAAATTCTATGATGGACGTCAAACAGTAATAATTTCAAACAAAAATCAAGGGCCAGGCCCACCCTAGGAGAAAACTCGTAGATACGCCAATGTTCTTAACCGCTATGACATGCGTGCTATTCGTGCGTGACATAACAACGCGCACTCGATGCATTGTACAGAGAACATGCGAGTACCAAGGCTCAACTCACATTGACGGAGAGTCGAAGCGAAGCGACGCAGCATGTTTTTATTACACTTAAAAAGCATATTTTTAGGAGCGCCTTGAGAAATCTGGTTGCTATGAATAATGGCTGGTATGTATACATATTGCCCGTACGTAACAAATGGACAATTAAATTTAAACTGCACGATGAATCAGTCCAATCCTCTCAGTATCAATAATGACCAGGGTGGTCATTATTTTAAAGCAAAGTAATAATCTCTAATAACTGTAGTGTTTTTGTTTGTTATATGAAACTAGGTGTGCCCGCGAACTAACGTTTCGCCACAATAATTGGCAAAAAAAACATTTTGGAGAGGAGAACCCTTATCGCTTACGGGTAGGTATAAAAAGTAGCCTATGACCTTTTCTCAGACCTAAACAATATACACAAAAATTCATTAAAATCGATCAATCCGCTTCGAAGTTTGATAACAACACTGTGACACGAGATTTTTATACATTAGATTAAACTTACATCTAACCTTTTTTATTCTAAGATTTTGGAGCTATATCTTGCGAGGCTCCTCTGCTAATCGGTCGGGGGCTACCCACTAAAAAAATCCGACGTGTTACCTTTTTTTCGGGGGGAAATGCGTAACCGCACCGTACCCGCCATTGGCTAGAGGGCGAGCGTGTGTGGGACTCTCCTGGCAGAGTGCCAGGCCTACCCACTAAAACCCCCCGGTGCTCTCTCTGCCCTTATGGGCGCGCTAGGTAAGGTCCACACTGCTACTCCACTACCCACGCGCCGGGATCTGGGTGACCGATGTCACCAGATCATCCCCTGGACAGCCCGGCCAGTTGACAATACTGGGCGACCCAACGATTAAGGAGGAAAACCCTGGACATTCGATGCTCCTCAGATGGGGGAAATAAGGCCCTTGTTTCTTCAGGGCAGCATGGGGCAGGCCAATAAAACCCGCCTTCTGTCACCCTCTACGTCGGAGAGGGGCGGAAAGAGGGTCCTCTTTCCGCGTCCTTTCCGCAGCTTCCTTCTGCGAAATTACTCTTCGCAGAAGATGGCGGCAGCTTCCATGCCGTCACACTAATCAACATCTTGCGTACCGACATTGGCCGAGGGTCGTACCGGCAATACCCAGCTCGAGCCGCGCCGGCGCCGGCGCCGGCGCCTAACGCACTCCAACATTTAACGAATTGCCTCTATCATCCAGTGGCTGTCAGCTGGATGACGAGTGTCTCGGCTCTTGCGTAGTCTCCCTCTACACCAGCTGTCTGATGCGCGCCACCTCCTTGGGAGGAGGCGCTACGCCCGACTACTAACAGCCACCCGATGTCGGTGCACGGTCGCTGGAACTGGAGCCTTGATCTCACATAACCTAACTATGTCAGGTTTACATTATTAATATGAGCCGACCAAAGTAATTTATGAATTTTTCCGACGCTCTTAGTCATTATTCATAAGGATCGGTCAATATTGTTACTGCCCAGTTAATCAAGCTGCTCGTAACATATTCATCTAGATTTTCATAACATTACTTAACAGAAATAGAGATAAAGATACGTTAAATTTTAACATGAAGTGTTGCTTCGCTTCGATTCAGCGTCAATGTGAGTTGAGCCTTAACATCGATTTCAGTTGATGATATCAGTTTTAGCAGCGCCTCTAGTCTAGTTTTATAAGTCGGAAAAAATAGAATACAATATGAATATAAGTACAAATACTTATATTCATATTGTATTCTATTTTTTATACAATTTACCATCCGGTGCACCCACCTCATGGTAATTTAAGGGGCTACAGTCACAAAATATTACTAAAAGTAAAAATGTATAATTGCTTACTTATATTTCAATGCCTTCACGTGTGTACTAGCGAAGCGAGCCCGCCACAAACACACTGAAGTGTATGCGAAAATGCAAATATTGGCTACTATCAGTATTGACATAATGCTGTAGAAATAATGCCACAACCTCGTCGTATCTGTAAAAAAATTAAACAACATTACTACTTGTCCATACTACATTTTAAATTCATTGTATTTGTTACTTTTTCACAAATAAAATAATCAAGATAAGAGTATGTTTTTTTACTGGGACAGTATTATTCGTACGTAACCATAGGCGATACAGGGAAACTGTTGTAAGAAATATAAGGTCCTTTTTTGTTTTGTAAAAACAATTTTGCTGAAGTGTGGGTTGTACCTAAAATTGAAAATTGCTGCTTGCTTAAAATCTGTAAGATTTCTTGCAACACTCATTTCATTGTATAAGAAAAATAAATGAAAGCAGAAGTTACTGATGTTGGGCGGAAAAGTTGGAAAATGCTCAACATTTCATTCATTCTCTTCTGATATCGATTCATGCCCAAGGTAACATTTTCTTTTATCGATTTACCTAGGAAGCAATTAATTTGGTATTTTCTAAAAAAAAGATTTTGATATTGATCGATCTTTAACTTAATCGATTTTGGTAACGGGGACTGTATCACCCATACATGAGACTTAAATTTACTCATGCTAGCATCATTGTTTTAGTCGAGAGACTAATTGCTGAACACAAACCTGACCCAAGGATGTTCAAACAGGTCCAGAGTTTGTCAGGCGTCGAACGTTGATCAAGCGTCGTCTTAGCATGATTTTTACTCATTTTAAACCCCTTTTTTATGAATATCAAAATGATATTGATATTTGTTGAAATATTATGTTAATTTTCGTCGAAAACGAAACGGAAATAGATATAAATCGAGCGCAGATGACGCTCGACGAACGCTTGACGCCCATTGATTTACTACCAAACGTAAATCAATGTTGACGCCTGACAAATGATTAAAAAATAGGGCTGCCCGCAGCCAGCGACGTTTCTTTCGCAACCTTCACGAAATGCTCGATCCATATGGCGATCTGCGATCATTTTTTACTATCACACAAACTACACGTTAAAACTCCGTTATTAATATTGTATGATAGCTGTTGGTGGAGCAACCTTCAATGTTTTTCGCTTAACATCAATGTATGTCCGTTTTTCTTTTTCTTCGTAGTTTTGTACTTAGTGCCATTTTAACTAATATTGTTACCGTCAAAGGGCTATTTCTCATTTGTTCTCTTTGATATAATCACTGAAAGATCTTACAGTTCTGAAATTGAGATATATGTTTCTTTATGTCTTTATCTAGACACGATAAGAATCAGAAACAAAAATTAAAGGATGTGCCTCGATACAGACGGTACATTACATTTCGAAAGTACCTCTTACAAATAAGAATGTTGAGGATTACTAGTAAACGATATTATATGTCTATTACGAAATTCCTTAAATAAGACAGTAGTATCCACAATCGTAAAAAGATGCATTTTTTGTAATCATCATAGTTATTCTTTAGTAAAATAATTTGTATTTTGTCGCTTACAATATTTTGCATGCAGGCACAACGCATTCACGACTTCAATGAATGGCATAGACTAGCTATGGAAACGCGGAGGGCGCCCCGCGTTTACGTATAGACCAACCTCACCTCTCGTTTGATTTATTTTCAAAGTATCGCCATAATGAAAGTTTCTCACCATAAAACCAGCAATGGTTCAGCCCAATGCCGGGTCGGGGGTGCGTTCCCGGCACGTAGTTCACAACGGCCACGACCACGGTCAGTATGGCGGGAATACCCCACGCGTAAACCGCGTAATACACGAAATCTCTCCAACTGTAGTTCACTCTCAGTGGCCGCCTGAAAAATACCGTCAACTTTTGTTACAATATAATTTTACGCGGTTTCCATAAGCGCGAACGCACACGATCGACTATCGGTGACCGATTTTTTGACGGTGGAAAAATGAAGTTCTACGTTTTTTTTTTTTTTTATATAATTATATCACCACAGACTCGTGGTCCGTGCCCTTTTAAGGCTGTATTTTCGTTTTAATCTATTTTTTTTTTAAACTTAATAAGTCCGACTACTTTACTGTATATCTAGGGTGAGTTGCGCATCACCTAAAGTGTAACTATCCTACATGTTTATATATAATACACACACGCTTATACATCATATATATATTTATGCTCATACATACCTATTATATTCCTATTACATTGTATACTTTACATATTACAGATTTTTGTTATTATTTATATTATGTTTTAACATACATTAATTATATATTACATTATATTTTAACATTAAAATATATTATATATGTTGTATTTTTATTATTATTAATTTGTTTGTACAGCCGGCTCAAAAAGTAGACAAACATTTTAGTTCCATGTCACACCAACCATTAACAATGAAATATAGGTGTAACCATACTAAATAAAATGAATAGTTGGTGTGACATGGCACCAAATTTGCTAAAAGATTGCTATCCACTCTCGGAGCCGGCTGTACATATTCGATATTTTTATACGTGTTCTTAACTATTAACTTAACTATGTCCATATGTTTGTAGCATTTTTTTTTCTACGTTCTACGTTGCAACGCACGCGAACCGCGAACTACGAAAAATCGGTCAAAAAAATATCGTTTTTACCATTGACACTCGACAAAGAGCTCGCGATTCTTCAACAACAGTGAATAAAATGCTCTTTGCTTCACTGAGTGAATAAAAAAAAATAATTCGGAACATGCGCGAATATACGGATTATGTAAGAAAAAAGAAAAACGTGCAAAGAGGTTGCACACTCTCGCTATAAAAACGTACTAAAAAGCACCAAAACCCAAATATACAATTAATTTCTAGTTCTTTTGTTTTCTATTATTATTTTATGTGTTACCCATAATAAAATTTGATTCATAATCACAGAGTAATTATCTTCTCGCAGTCAATGATAAAAAGTAGAGTACCTCTCGGGATACAACTTAGTGCCTCGAAAAGAATTCACCTTTTTTTCACTTGTTGGGTAATCTAACTAACTATTTATCCCGGCCGACCCAATTGTCGCTCAAAAATGGAACGTTCATAAGTATGTATACGCTACCGCACAAACACCGATCGCCGATTGTCGGTCGTGTGCGCTCACGCTAACCATAAGCACAATATAGAGAACGATATCTCTATATTGTGCCATAAGGGTCGCATTTACGAATTAGTCGTTTAGAAAGTTTAAACAAATGTTTTAATATTTTAATTTGAACTTGTAGCAACACCACCGGTGGAAATGGGATGTCCATTTCCACCGGTGGTGCTAGTGGATTTCAAAAACCACTTCAGAATTTATTACTCGCAAAATAATAAGATATTTCAAAAAACCGCAAATGGTCGGAAAGGGCCAGCGTATAGGATATCTACAGTGAAATCAGCCAATCTTATAAAGTGTAGTCTCACTAGTTCAATTAACAGTTAAATTGATTGATCTAGTGAGACTTTACTACTATGTCCCAGTAGTTAAGTTTTACTCTTTATTCTAATGTCATACATAATTGACAAAAAATTATAGAAAGAAATGTTGTCGAAATATGCATGTAAGTATAATATTAACAACATTACATTTGAAAGTAATATAAATTATTATTACTTTAGTAAAATTTATTTTAGAATAGGTTTTTGATTTACCGCCATAAATCTTAAAAATCGAAGATAACAAACCCATAATTTTTTAGCTCACCTTATGCACAATAGTAGTTGAATTGAAATTGCATTCGTCCAAAAATAACTTGATATTAAAAAGAAATACTGTAAAAAACCTGTAACAAAAAAGATAACTGTATGTAAACACGAACTTCTTTAATTTAAATATGTATTTATCATCAATAAGTTGAATCAGTAAAATAAGTATCTTCAAATCAGTCATTACCTCGTACTGCACATAGTTTCATGTCGCTGTAGCTCATTAGTTGATTCATAGCCAAGATCATCATTCCTATTCCCAAACTCAAGCAGAAACTGATTAAGCTTTTGCCGAGAAGATCCCTGTAAAGTAAATAAATGTTGATCAATAATCAACCACAGACAACACACTTATCTTCTATCGACAAAGTTTACATCGTGAATGCTGCATATCTTAACATTAAATAAAGAAAGATAGATAGCAACATTTTATTTTCCCCAATAGATACTGAAACACAATACATACACAAACTATACGAAATAGTGCTGATTATAATAATTCGAACTGACTGAAAAGCACGTTAACATTTTTTTTTAGAATTCTAAACGGTTTTTCTGAACACACCAATAAAATATTGTAATTCAAGAAAGAGTCTTTTGATTCCAATGAATGATCCCCGAATCTCAGTCTTGATGATTTTTTTTCTAAGGGTATTTGTCGTTAGCCATTACATAGTTCCAAAAGTGCCTACGCATCCGACGTGCTTTGGATGCGAGTGCGACGGACGCACGAACTGCATATAAGCACATTGAGAAACAGAATAGGGACGTCAATGTTGGGCAAAAAGATCGTCATTTTGAATCTCGTGTCATAGTGTTCCCTATAGAACTACTCCGAAACGGCTTGACCGATTTCTATGATTTTTTCTGTATATTTGGTAGCCCTGAGAAGCCTGAGCCTACGACCTAGGCTATTTTTATACTCCTACGTGATAAGGGTGCTCCTCTCCATAATTTTTTTGTGACAAATTTTCTTTTTAATTTTTTTTATTTGGCATCAACAAATACTTATAACCCAAAATTTTCACCTTTCTACCACCAACCCGCAATTTTAATAGCTATATTAGTATTTTTACTGGCGAAATGTAGATCGCGGGCACAGCTTTTTCAGGTCCGTGGGCAAAGTTAGTATTTTTATATTAGTGTGCTGTCCTGTAATTTTTCTTCGGTCATACGACACTACAACAACAGTACTGTCCGTACTGTTGTTGTAGTAGTCAGTAATACTAAAAAAAGACAATCGATTAAAAAGAAAACTAATAATTTAATTAATATTATCAATAAAAGACGAAATCCAATCCATGGATCACTTTTCTTTTGATAAACCGGGTTATTTTTCCATCAGGAGCCAAATTTTGTATGCTTGTCTAGACAAGCAAAATGAACAACTTTTACTATGGGACCAAAATCGAAATCGCGAAAAAAAATCAGCTGTTCCATACATTTAGGTTCAGTGGATATTGAACATTTGTATGGAACATAGTAAAAAATCTTCATTTTGCTTGTCTGAACAAGCACACAAAATTTGGCTCCTGCTGGAAAAATAACCCGGTATTAACCATCATTTTGGATCTACACGTCCTCTTTATATCTACAGTTAATCAAATTTCTAGTAAAAATATAGCCAATATGATCTGGAGCTAAGAACATTGAAGAAGTTATTAAAATAGCCGTATCCGCGTCATGACGATCTGATGTTTTGAGCTATTTTTAACCGACTTCAAAAAGAGGAGGTTCACAATTCGACACGTATATTTTTTTGTATGTTACGCGATTACTTCGCCAATTGTGGACCGATTTTCAACATTCTCTTCGTATTCGATAGAGTATACTCCTGGGGTGATCCTATTGTTACCAGTCAGGATCTGATAATAGGATCCCTTGAAAATCGAGGGAAACCCTTAAATTTTATAGGTACGTCCAACGTGTTTCATGTTTTTTCCGAAGCTATTCACGTATTTGCGTCTGGTAGTCATGAACCGAGCTGATGATGTAAGGATCCTCAACTTTTAGGAATTGCAGGTGAGTTTTTTATAAACAACTAGTGGGCCCTGCAGACGTTGTCCCGCCCGATTGCAGCGCCACCTACCGGGTCCAACTTTACGTTTAAACCTTCCTTGGACCTATTCAAACACACACAGTAAATTTTGTAAGAATCTGTCGAGCCGTTTCAGAGTTTTTGCGAGACAAACACACAGCGTTTCATTTTTATATTATAAGAATCCAGCTATATATAGTATAGACTAGTGGGCCCGGCAGACGTTGTCCTGCCCGATCTCAGCGCCACCTACCGGGTCCAATTAAATTACGTTTAAACCTTCCTTGGACCTATTCAAACATACACAGAAAATTTCGTAAGAATCGGTCCAGCCGTTTGTGAGTTTTAGCGAGCCAAACACATTTTTATATATAAGAAGAAGAAGATATGCACGTATTATCAATCAAATTTTATACCCTTTATTTTTATTAAATTTAAATTGATACAGCCTGGGTACACTTAATGATTACACCTTGTATATAAAGCTTTAAGTAGTACCTAAATCAGCGCGAATGGATAGTAAAACTTGTATAATTTCGATTTCGTAACGGTCGTGTTTTATTTTGATTTGTTTTCGTTGCTTCACTTTGGTGTTTATTAGAAATTTAGTTTTGTTTTCTTTGCCAACAATGTTGCAGGCATTTTATAGAAAGCATGTTTGTAAACAAAACTCTCTGATACTCACACTAAAAATAACTCGCTTGTTGCACCTTTCTAAAACAGAATCCTACTAAAGATATAAATGTGAACTGAATGTACGTATATTTTGATTTTTAAACATACCAATTGTGTGTCAATCACGCAAAAACGGTCGAAAATACTTTATAACCGAATCGTATTCATACTTTTTTAGTAGTTTTCATAGTAAATCATATAATATAGTTACATAAATAATTGAGATAAATACATGTTATTATTAAAGCTAATCTAAACATACTAATAATAATCTTAAAAAATATACGTATCCTAAATTATTCTATAAATATACGTATCCTAAACGTATTTTTTTTTAGGAAAAAGAACCCTTGAAATGCGGTTACTGTGATACTCAAACAATAAACAAAATTTTACAATCCATATTTTCGCATTTCGAAAAACGCTACAATATTTCATGTTTCTAGCTTCGAAATATAATATAGGTACAAACTTTCATTTCCTAGAGGGTTGAATCTCGTAATATCCGTACTTAGCTGATATGTCCTATCCATACACTACCTTTCTGACAAATTTCATGTTCATAGTTCAAATAGTTTTTGATATTTTGTGAATGATTATAAGTGAATGAGTTTATATAGATTAACGTCTGCCACACTCACCTGAGTTCCTCGAGTAATATATAAATTATTGCTGTGATATACAGAAAGACGACAGAGACTATCACACAGTACCCCGTCACACTGCTGTCCAAAATGTTCTCTTCCTCCCCTGTGCACACCACAGATATTAGAGTTAAATTCTTCAGTTCCACGTCGCGCAATGATGTTTGGTTGCCTAGACAAAATCTGAACAAAAGTTTGTTTTTATTTATGGCCAACTGTTAAAATATATTTTTACTATATTAGCCTTCAATTCAATTAGATATTGATTAAATTAGCTTTGTCTTCGCACTACCAACCTGTCTGTTTCAATTGTCACATTTTCATTGTCTATCTCGTCAAGAATCAACTCCCCTTGCGATGTTAGGTCAGTTGTTGCCAGTTTTACTTTCGCCTCACACTGAAGGGCTGTCATTTTAGACGTCTTATTCGTGGTCGGGTTCCAACATTTTGGCGGGCCCGGTATCAAAAAGGTGTGTGGCTCACAACAAGTTCTGGTGGTGTTTGCGATGGCGGTCACCCCTCCGATAACAACGAATAATAAAATAAACTTGCGCATTGTTCCACTGTTTTAAAAGGCTGCTTCGGTTCACTTCATTATAAACATTTACACTTTAATACTGGAGCACGGAAATTTAATTTAAAAAATCGCGTGATTCTTAACACAGTTGGACATTTATCAGCCGCGCGTCCGCACAACTGCGGCGTGTTTGTTGAACTGTTTTCATTCCGGTTGTTAGCTCTTAACTCTACCGCTCTTAAGGCGTCTATAGATGTCATAACGCAGTATGTGATGGATGTGCGTTAATATTTACTCGTGCTATTAAATTATTCGTCTTGCCAAATAAACTCAATTATATTATCTTTCCTCATCATGATCATTATTTCAGCAGTTGTAAATATAAACCCACTACCGGTCACCTCCGCAAAAGAGGGGGTTTGAGCCGTTTCCCACCACGCTGGCCTAGTGTGGGCTGTGGCGAGTTTTTTTTATATACTCAAATTATAAATTATTAGTACCTACAAATCCGGCAACTTTAGTATTGGTATACACCAAATGAGGTTCCTAGTTTTTTGAGTAGAAAATTTTTCAAATTCGATAAGTGCATGATCCCCATCGCACCCCCTGGGTTTTCGCGCTTCTACAACCGATCACACTAAAACTGTATGAAAGTGTCTTCAAAGTGTGTTCAGCCTGCACCTAATATAAACTGCACATCTGAAGCACGGCAATTATTATATTATTACCGTGTCTAAAGTTTATCTTCTGTGTCTAAAGCAAAAAGTAAAATCGAATGATACTAAAATTATAGAGCAGGATTCGATTTTTTGACCGAGGACGGAAAGCCCAATGTGTATACAGTCCACCCATGGGTGAATCAGTACGTTATATTATTCCAAGATACTAATCAACACGTTAACAGTTAACTGGGAGTTAATTTAAAACTCTCAACTATGTACTCAATATTATAGATGCATGCTACTCTGGTCCGCCGCAAAGAAAACAGGCCAGTAAAAATACCTCAATTATCTTTTACCAGTATAATGTGTTTTTTTCCTGGCATTTCTTATATTTATTTATTTTATGTCGTCATGGTACGTGTAGCTCCCATATTTTAGAAGATAGAGCAATACAGTTTCGTTATTGGCCCGTTTTCCTTGCAGCCCAATATACATTTATTTCATTAAAGAGTTAACGCAAAACTTTGCAAAGTTCACAATGTAGCGCTTTGTGGAGGGAATGACATTGGTTCACTGATTAAGATATCACATATGGTGAGAGAGTCAAAAGGTTCTTTATTTTCAGCTTCTGCAAATGTTGAAATTCTACGCCAGGTTTGAAATAAGCGACGAGACTGGCGATCCCATGACTGACCGTGATATGACACTGCTGCACTACTCTAGAATAACGTCACTACAGGTACGTCACAACAATTTTTTTTGAGCATATAATAAAACATTATGAACACGACTCAGTGAAAAAATCTAATGACAAAATCATTCATATTCATTAAAAATTCCATAACCTCGTCGCTGCTATTTTTGTTTTTCCAAGACATTAGACGCTACTGATGATTTAAATTTATGATAAGCCTATATGAACACCATTTATGATAAAAAATTAAATTTGGTAAAACCGTCTCAAATTGTCAAACGCAATTGCGATGAAAATAGATAGCCTGTGTCTATAATTATTATTCAAATAACATAACTAGAAACGGATATTTTTAGGAAGCTCTTTAAATTTCACATCAAGTTTCTTGAAATCTTTCAAATAAATATACATAATATACGAGTAACCGGTAATAAACTTAATCAAATGGTGTAAATTTCGTGTTTGTTACAGAAAGCGGCTTTCGCAAAATTTTCGGATTTGAGATTATTTGCTCTGGCAAACGTAGCCAGCGTGGATACAAGAGAAACACTACAGAAACACTTTGGGAATCTGAGGTTTGTCTAAGATAATATCATCAATTAGTTTTTTTAACACTAGTCACGCATACTAATTTTGGATTTGACAAATAAGTGAAATGTTTTAAGTTAGATCAGTAGGGCTATCACGAACATTTATTCGTATCGTCATCGTGAAATTTGTATGAGAATAGTACAGCGCCCCTACAGGGCGTACTGGGAACTTTGTGTAAACGAACCTTTTGTGTAAAGTTTCGTAACGTAACGTAAGCGTAAAGGCGCGTCCCCATAGCAAGCCGCTCGGCCGCGGAAGCTCAGCCTCACGAGCTTTTTTTGTTCTCTTGCAACGCGTCCTCACTTATTACGAGGCTCAGCCTCGCGGCTAGGCCTCGTAAGCCGCGCGGCCCTAGTGGGGACGCTCCTTAACGTTGTACATTTGTATGAAGATTGCGAGCACGAACAAGGTTTTGACCTATAATATCGTCAAATTCGAAGGCTGGCTATCGAAAACGTACTAATATTTTACGATTGCGAAAGTGCTTCGTACTAGCGCCATCGTATCGTGAACTCGATACGTTATCGTTACGAATCTTACAAATATGCGTGCTTGACCTACTGGTGATCTCAAGACGAAAGTCTTCAATTCGTGCGTGTTGCCTGATGATTACGGGCGGAACTGAGACGTGACCGCTTACAATGGGTCTTATAAGAAGGCTCAAGGTCACTCAAAGGGCAATTGAGAGGGCTGTGCTCGGGGTTTCTCTACGCGATCACATCAGAAATGATGAGATCTTTAGAAGAACAGAGTTACCAACAAAATCCAAAGAATTACAAACCTTAAGCGGTAGTGGGCGGGACACATCGCTCGCAGGATTGACGGCCGTTGGGGCGGAAAGGTCCTCGAGTGGCGGCCGCCTAGCGGGAGACGCAGCGTTGGTAGGCCCCCCACATAGGCCTTCTAGTAACATTAATAAAGCTACACTGACTCAAACAACAGTCGACAGTCACATCTGTAAGTGTAATTCAGGCCGTACCCGTTCCATATTTCGTTGAATATGACGTCTATTACACGAAACATAGCTCCGTAATGATTATTCGTTTTCTTCTCTTTTGTATCTATTATCTTACCGAACTAACTACCTCTTTGTATATGTTTTGTTTTTAATATAGTGACAAAGCTTTACGAGCTATCGCAACTTACCTGAATCTTGTTCCTGATGAGGGCAAAGAAAAAGAAGCGCCGTGGCATCGAGTTGACAAGGAATTTCTTAAGGAGTTGTTGGTGAGTATTAATTTTAATCGACTTAAAAAAGGAAGAGGTTTTACTTTCGACTACGTTATCTTTTTTAGTATGTAATCTGGGGTTAGTTGGTAATCGCAACGTATCATTGTCAAATAATTTTATCTCACAAACAAACACACTATACTAGTTAGTTGAACAAGTCATAAAATCTTTCAACGATTCTTAAAACTGTTAATAGTCATGTCCGTTAACTACACATTTGTTATTTTCCGAGTGTCTGATTGTTGTTCTCGGTAAATTGCTGTTTCGATTAATAGTTTAAAGACTCTCCTACAAAATGCTATAATAATATTTATATAGTATGCCTAAGTGTATGTGCATTGCGTTTTATACTTCGATTTTATTCAAAATGCTCAATTATCCGGAAATAATTATGAAATATTGATATATCAGTCGTAGTGACATTACTGTACAATATTTTTATGCAAATTGACAGAAGAATTGTAAACACGAGCGACCTTCCTTCTTCTCGGAACAGATATTTCGTCACGAACGTCGGATCTCACAACTGGAGGAACTGAATTCGATGCCCTTGTACCCCACTGAAGAGGTAATATGGGACGAGAACGTGGTGCCAACTGAAATATACAGCGGCGAGAACTGTCTCGCCCTGCCGAAACTCAATCTCCAGTTTCTCACCTTGCACGACTATCTGCTGCGGAATTTCAATCTCTTCAGACTGGAAAGCACATGTAAGTACTTTCAACACTGGCCTTTCATAAACGTCGGCACAACTTCATTTTAATATGTCGCTATCATATTTTTTCAAAGTCTACTTACATGGTATTAAGCTGGGTAACAAAATGTTTAAATGTCGCCTACTATAGATACATAAGTATAAGCACTATAATAAAAAATGGAATTGTTTGTATTGCTATTTTTAGATGATAGATTTGTACATACATGATTGTGGGCACATAAGATGATCATGATCATCTTCATCATGAATCATTGTTTCTTTTCTGATTCGTAGAGTTCTAATGAAAAGCTTACAATTAGTATGTACTATTTAACTGAAAAAATATTTTTTAGATCAAGCTCGAAGATGATTAGCATATCAAGACTAATTCATATTCAAGGTGGAAACGTCGGTAGGTAAATTATTATCGATATACAAATAGAGCCTGTGACTTTATCTGCCCGCTGGAATTTGGTTATATCGCACGTTCCCTAGAGAATGCATTATATTTTGGGGTAAAAGTAGCCTTGAGGTTTAAAGCTTAAACTATATCTATACCTTTCATAAGAATTGATTCAGCTGAAGACACAGTTCAAAAAAACACAGTTACATTCGGGTTTATAATATTCGAAGAGAAGTACGTATTTACAAATAGTGAGCAAACAGAGTCTGGCACACGAAACATGAGCTTGGAAAAAAGCGGCGAATTCAAAAATTCTAGCTCTGGTAATACTGTCTACAGAAGGTAAAATACATTTTGATACTTGAAATATTCTAATATTTTTATATGTATGTAGTAGGTAATTTAGAATGTTAAATTTGTGAAAGGATTGTCTTTTTTTCCTTGAATATAGTAGGAAAAAAAGGAGTCTATACTTTTTTAAAATTTAATATTAGGTAATGTTTAGTTTCAATGAACTTCCAACAATGAACCTTTTATAAGAAATCGCTGTATTAGGATTTCATGAATGTTAAAATTACTTAATATCTGTAATATTTCGACAGAAATTAAGAAAAAAATATTATGAAATTGTTTATTACAAAGTATCAAAATCACCATGTTGAACTAAACTACATGGGGACATTGTATCAGTGTTGCTACTTGAAAAAATGTCAGGTTCATGTTTCGTGTGTCAGACTCGGCTAAGTCCATCACCAGATTCCTATCTATCTATAGTTACTAATTACGTTTTTGTTTCATGATAATGTTTCATAGTTATAATATTTAATATTTCATAGTTATAATTCCTTTATCAAAGCAATGCTGTATGGAACCAAATAAGACGTAACTAGATATCTATTTCATTTCGCCCATTTATAATTTGTTAACGTTTTCAAAAAGAAACAATCTTCTGTCATTATTGCATTTATCATTAAAAAACTATTCTGAAATGACCGCGACTAATCATGTCTTGAAACCGGAAAAGAGGATTTGCTCAATTTGTCGAAAGATGTTGAAAGTAAACGGCAATTCCGTTTCTCATTGAAACCATGTTCCAGGTGTTGTTGAATCATACATTTAGCTCCTACTATCGTTGGTCTGGTCGCACTAACTCCAACTTTTTATACGCTTTAAGTTTGTATCACTTAAAACTTATATTTCTCTTTACTCAAAATCGATCCCTATTATTCTAAACTTACATATACGTTCCTGTAACTATAATCGTAAAAGTGCTGAATCACTTATTTAAAATGATATCATACGCTTCATTCTTCATAGTGTCCAAATAATTTGGGCACTGTTAAGAATGACGTGTATTCAGACCAAATACGTCTCAGACTTCATTAGTACCTACGTCTGGCTGATATTCTTTTATTCGGTCGCCGGTCAGATATTCTTTTATCATGCACTAAATAAAATCTCGTGAAAATAAAGTAACTGTTTATACTTTTTTTTTAGATGAAATACGTCAAGATATAGAGGACGCTGTCTATAGATTGGCACCATGGTGAGTAATGTTTTATTTTATAGCGTACTATGTTTTTATGTATGTTAGTTGCCGATTTGTGACATAATATGTAAAGTCACACTGCTCAACATTTTAACAGCCTCTCTTTCCCTTCAAACCGAAACACAGCGATGCAAACATCGCTGCTTGGCGGCAGAAATAGATAAGGTAGAGGTACCCATGCAGATGCAACTATGGCACAGAGTCCCCCTCTGGTAAAACGTTTAATTATGAACGGACGGCACTTACTCAACATAAACCACTTATGTAAAATGGAATCGTTAGGGGAAAAGAACGTGCCTACAAAATAAAAGAAGGCTACTTACGAAAAGGACAATGTAACGTAGATGCTGCACCTACTGCATGCTTTACGTATATGGTGGCTGGACATATTTTGTCCTGACCATAATACCTCGCCTTATGTGGTTTGGGTTTAAGTCATGGACCATCGTCTATGACCAAATATATGAATATGAGTGATTCGCAAACAACACAGCAAAAACAGGGAAATGCCCAAATTAGATAAATGGTGCTCATGTAAAAATATAACAGATACATCTTAGACGTAAAATTAATATAATAATAATGCTTCGTATATAATTTAAATAAAAGTACAAAATGACTACTGCTATTTGTTGCATATTAGTGTAGTGAGACAGACAACGCTCACTAAAATTTTACGATATGTAAATTATCATTCTATTTTGTGTGGTTATATTATTAAACATATGTGTTCATGTATAATTTAAGTATAATCATGGAATTTAAATATTTATGAGTGTTCGGGCAAAGAACTTTTTTATCTGCATCTTTCTTATCTATACTTGTTATGCTTATCACCCAATGCAGGTTGGTGCATTTTAACGATTGCAAATACACCTGGGAGCAACAGCTTAACTAGCCTTTTGAAGAGTTCGAGATACCAAGTTTTTGTCACCCATCTCGTGACGGGCCATTGCAAAAGCGTAATAGCCATCATCACAGGCCGGACGCGCGCCTACTACTGCGCCACTACTGCGCCACTACTGCGCCACCGACCGCAATAATAAGACATTTTTTATTGTTACAGTACTTATTGTATAATAATCACAACTTAAGTAACGACTTTTCCTCAAGTAATTATTTTGACTTGACTATAGATACGAGTGTTAATGTCAAAGGAATTTGTGTTTTGCGATCGAATGCGATGGTTGACTATTGTTGTGTGCTATTTTAATAATGATTTATTATACAACGTTAACTTGTGATGATTTTGCATTTGCAAAATAGTTAAACAAATTAATAAAATTGTGACAGTTGGACCTTATTCGCCAATGGCGCCAACTGGTGGGCATAAATACGGTATTTGAGTTAAACAGAGAGTTATACCATTGAGTTAAACATTTAGAACGGTTTATTTTTCCAATTTCGTACATGACGATCCGATGTGCGAGCCATAGTGGAAGTGTGGGCAATTATTATACTATTATGTGTTTTGCCAGGCGGGCCGAAGATGGCAATGTGTTCTTCGGTGGCTGGGCCCGCATGGCACATCCGATCAAGAGCTTCGCCGTGGTGGAGGTAGCGAAGCCGAATATTGGGGAGAAAGCACCCTCCCGGGTGCGAGCTGACGTGGTGGTGACCCTGAGTGTCCGCGACGAGATCAAACATGAGTGGGAGAACTTGAGGAAGCACGACGTGTGCTTCCTTGTCACAGTTCGGCCTACAGAACCTATAGGTATGAATATTTTTTGTTTGTTTTATTCATACAAGGTGTTTTAAAAATTAAGAGCAACACGTCAAGTGATGGTCGACTTGAGTACCGAAAACTTTTGAAATGATCAAGATTCTTTTAAATGATTGGAATATTTTGATATTATCGTAGTTACCGTTTACTTATCTAATTTAACCCGCCGTCGGTCGCGCTTCTTTTTCGAACGTCATCGGTCGCGTGGCGCCTTTAGTAGCGCCACATTTATGGGTCAAAATTATATAACTTTTTAATCAATAAAGTAATTCTATGTTGTTATCCTCTTCAGGGCTAATTTATGTTTTATTTCATCTCTTCATTTGACAAAAAAATTGTTGAATGAAAAAAGTAGAAATTTTGTATTGTTTTGGCAACTTGTACCAAGAACATTTAAAAAAATTGCAAAAATTAAAATTTCTAGAATATCTTCCGTCTATAATCCGACTGTTCATCGTTTGGGTAGTTTGGTCCACCCATAGCATCATTATTATCGCCGTCTTCCTCATTTAAACATATATTTATTTGGGCGTCTTGCACGGAGTTCTATTATAAATCGGTCGCATGGGGTCCTTCGAAGCCCGTTCACAGATAATACGTCTATTTCACTCAAGTCCAGTGGGCAAACTGACTTTTTGACCACTATTAAATAGTTAAATATATTTTAGGAAGCTACCATAGGGTCCTAATTTGTATCTTTTCTGTGTATCAAAATTTTGCAGTTTTCGTAATCTTCGAGCTTTTAAAGACGGATCCCGGAGGTAATAATAAAGTCTCAAATGCAGAAAATCAATAAATTACAAATTATTATAAATTACGAGTATATTATAACGATCCGATACGATGTTAATAAAATATAATAAAGCTGTTTTAAACAACAAAACAACAAAATATTAATTTTTAAAACAACTTGTACGTAAGACAACATTCCAAACTTAACAGTTTACAGTTTGAACTGGCGCCTTATTCTGCTAGCGTTAACGCATTTGTGGCGTGTCAATAACGCTTCAAAAGCATCGCTTTTTTAAGACAGTTATTGCTGGTTAACCGAATACTAACTAAAACATTTGTCACTATTGACTTATCAAGAAATTGTAGTACAAATAAATTGCAGCAGAAAATGCGCATAAAAGCGACAAAAGCAGTTTTATTGAAACGCTATCACGACAACGACGTTAAGATTAGCGGAATTAGGCCCCTGAACTTATGTTTTCAACATCTGCCGTCTTCTCGACAAATTCTCGAACCTAACAAGCGGCACAAAAGAAAAGCAAAATGATTATTTGTGATCATTAAATTAATAGAAACCATAGGCATGCCGGCTGAGTATGAAAAATTGAAATTCAATTAGTCCGTCTCGGTTAGATAACAAAAAATATCACACACGTTTTTTTGCTTTGTCGAAATAACAAATTAATGAGTGGGGACTCGTTACGTTAAAAGTAAGAAGAAAATTTACCTACGTGTGATGTCATCAGACATTTCAAATCAATGTACGAGTATCATCGAAAGTTTTTGATTGTGTAAAAAATATGTGTCTAATATAACACCCTTCTTACATTTCGGACATTAAAAAAATAATCTTCCCTAATGTAAATATTACACACAATTCAAAAAAATGCAAATTGCACTATTCGGCTATGACGCAATACTTTTTCTTGAGAATTGTCATGTCTATAAACGATTGATTAAATCATTTTATCTTGATTATGTGAGCAGTGACGTAATATTTTATTGCGATTGAATTATTTTGTAGGTACAAAGTACGACTACAGAAAGAGTATGGTGGAACAAGCTGGCATAATCTACGTACGGGGATGCGAAGTAGAGGGGATGCTCGACGCCTCCGGCAGGGTGATAGAGGAGGGTCCCGAACCAAAACCAATTCTCGAGGGAGACTCTAGAACCTTCCGACTTCTTCTTGACGCCAATCAATATCGACTGGATTTGGACCGTGCAAGCAAAGGGAAGGAGGTAAGTACATTACTTGTCCCAAATATTTTTTGCCTGTATTTATTGAACGAACTTGTTTTGTGTAGATTTTCTATATAAATCGATTGCCTTTGAAATCAGGTGTCATACTATTCTTAAGGCAACCTGTATACGTATCTGTAAAGAAATTCAAAGGTGTATGTGAATTCGACCAGTCCGCAATGGGCCAACGTGTTTGGCTTTATTATGGTTATGTTATGGCAAATTCAAATTCAAATTCAAAAATCTTTATTCAACTTAGGCCTTTACAGGCACTTATTGACGTCAAAACAAAGCAAAACATTCTAATTTAAAGGAAACATAAATTTAACCTTGTATGTGCATACATCCTGAATATACCTACTCAAGATGTCTGCAAATACAAGTAGTAATTGAAAAAAAAAAGTTGAATCTACACCTGTTCCGAAATTGGGAGAGCCTTCTCGAGAAGAACAGGCAAGAAACTCGAAAGGTCAAATTTTTTATCTCCTCTTTTAAATCGCCATTTACAATTTTGGTTTTGTTACATAGTCATTGAAACTTTAAAAAAAAATACAATCGGTATGCTTACATACACTTAAAATGTCAAAAAATAAGTTATAGACGTATACATTAATCATAATACAATAAATAATGTTGTTACCAAACATTTGATAACTTAGTCTAATTCAAAATCAGTGTCAGTTCTTTTCTGCCAACAACATTTGTTAACATCAATAGCTATACACAACAACACGATTATTGACATTATAACGAATAATAACTTCATATTAACACCAGGCATTGGCATCATTTAAATAATCGTTGACTTTATAATATCCTTTACTCATTAGAGTCTTTTTTACATGCGCTTTAAACTTATGAAAAGGCAAGTCAGTTACACTATGTGGAACTTTGTTGTAAAACGTTATACATTTCCCCATAAATGAGCCTCTAGTTTTTTCGAGTCTGTACGTTGGAACGGCAAGTTTATTTTTATTTCTTGTGTTTAACTGGTGAACGTGGAAATTGGTTTCAAATGTATTATAATTCTTATAGGCAATAAACTTTAGCTAGCTATCAGTAGACTGCCCTCATGTAAAATCAACCCCGAACCTCTGGATTAGATCCGGGGGTCTTACCCAGTCCATGAAAGCATCGGTGTCTCTTAACTCTCGATGCTGAAATCTATTAAAGTCATTAACGACTCTAGTAGCATCACATCAAAAGAGTAATACATTGAAAGTTTTAATTAAAATCCCTTAAACACTATACGAACGCAGCAGTGAGTATTTAGTTTTGTTTTATCTCTATCTGAATCGGCCACATCTGGCATGATGTTTATTATGTTGTATGCTAACAGTGAAACAGTTCGACCTTCACACTTTTAAAGATAAACACATAAAAAGAAGCACTCGCATTCACGGCACACTAAATATTTTCTCAAAATAAATATTATCCCAAAGTCCATTCTTGGGGACTTAACTCTAACAATGTGCTAGGTAGACGACAGGTGCCAGGATGCGAAGCGAAAGTTGTAAACCAGTATTCGTGTTTCTATTAAGGCGCTACATCGAAAATGAATCAAGCAATAGGAGGCGTGGTCTATACGTAAACGCGGGGCGCCCCCCGTGATTAAGTAGCTAGTCTTTATTTCTATGTTATCAAAGTCGTGAAGCGCTGCGCCCGCATGCAATCAAGTCGTTTAGAAATTATCGACGTAAGCGACAAAATACACATTATTTTATTAAAAAATAACTATAATGATAAGAAAAAAATGCTTCTGTACGATTCTGAATACTAATGATGTCTACTTATTTAAGGAACTGTTTAATGAATACCTAATACTGTTTACTAGTAATCCTGAATATTCTTATTTTTAAGAGATAATTTTAATAATAAAATGTATCGAGGTAACGTTAAAATCTTTAAATTGCGTTTTCGGTTCTGGTCGTGTCTAACTAAAGACATAAAGAAACACATATTTGACTTTCAGAGCTGTAAGATCTCGCAGTGACCTATGACATTACATTAAAAATAACCAATATTTTCGATATAGAGCCGTGCGGATAAGTTGAGTGCTGCGTTTATGCATAGCGATGTTTTGAAACGGTATGCAAATGAGTAAAGCGTACATGAGTAGTGGACACTTTGGAAAACTGTTTACTACTTATATTAGGCGAGATGCGGAGGAAATGCAGCATGTTTTCTGTCTGTTGCAGTCATCTTTTCTTCTCATTCTCTCTTTATTTAGCCCTACACCTAAAAGGTTAGGCCCGCACTCATCTCTTTACGATCACAGTAACTCTGAGTGTGAATGGGAAAGAGAGGTGATATTATAACTTTTTAAACGATTTTTTCTCCCTCTCCGCTCAGCTTCCTCGTCCGTCTCTAATGGAAACGCACCCACACCGTTAACATGAAACTCGCAAATCTAATTTTAGTTACATTCCAGCGAGCTCTATTTACAGTCAATAATAAAACTATACGATGATTCAACCATTTGTTTAGGTTTTATCTTTATTAGCTTTCTAGTGGGAGTGAGAATATATGTATATTTGAGTTTTGTTTTGGGTAATGTATTGATTGTTCCTCTATAATTCGCAAATATACAATCCCTTCACGGACCACGAGTGTACATTGCCAGCTTGTGACATAAGATGTTAAAATTACAGTGCCTTGCTATCTCGCTGCCTGTTTTAACCTTTCAAGCGGAAAATAGCAATGCCAGCACTGCTGTACAGTACTATGTATAAGATTGATGTACCCGCGCCATTGATTTACTACTAAACGTAGATAACGCATGAACGTTCGAAAAGTGGGCCGGTGAAGAACTGCCTCGTGCAGTTCTTTTCCATGCGTTGGAGCGACAACGCGATAAGCAATTTTGAGCATTATGTTTGAGAGTATAAAGTTGATATTTTCTTGTAGCAATTACTAAAACGTCAAGTTTAATGTGGCTAGGTATGTAATGATGTAACTGCACACGGTTGTACTTCAAATAGTTGCCGTAATAATAAAGAATAAGGTTGAATTCGATAAATACGGTACTTTCTTTATGGTAATTTTAATTCGGGTGTGCATATTCAACTAACTAGCGTACAAATGTATAGTCGATTAGGTGACAGATTTCAAGCGCGTTTTTGTATGAAGTGCTCTATCTACGTTTGGTAGTAAATCAATGACCCGCGCAGATAAACCCCGGTACAGAGTCTCCGTCTGGTAGACGGATGCGGATAGACTGGGGCCTAATTGCGCTAGCGTTAACGCATGCTTTAATAACATTGCTTTACGAGACAGTTATTGTTGGTTGACCGTTAACTTACTTAAATATTTGTCACCATTGACTTATCAAGAAATTCTAGTATGAATAAACTGCACCTCGAAAAGCATATAAAAGCGAGAAAAGCAGTTTTCTTGAAACGCTATCAAGACACGATAACAGCGTTAAGATTAGCAGAATTAGGCCAATCTACGATCTACAATTGAACTACGACTGAACTACAACTTTTATGACATTTCGTATCGCGGTAATGACTTAACAGAAGATTGGAACGCAACCCGATTGAAGTTGGAACGCAACCGCTGTCAAAATACAAAGTTCATGCGACGCTACTTTTTTTTTATTGAAGATTTGCTTTTTGCTGTCCTTTTATGTTCTTTCTCTGTGTGTTATCTTTTCCTAGTTCGATCCAGCTTCGGTTGCAGTTCAACTCTTAGGTAGAAATTAGCGCGCTACCAGTTTTGTCCAAAGTTGAATTGTAATTAGAGATTGTAATTGAACCTTAGCGGTCCGTTCGAACTGTAAATTAGCGCGATTGGCCCCCTGGTCTGTAGTAAACATGCATGCGGGTTAAAGAAGCGCGTACGGACGCAAACACAACCTAAAGAAAAGAAAGCTTCACAGAAAAAAAATGTTTTGTGGTTACAGATTATTATGATACTTAATTGATTAGAAAATTCTTTATTAGGTACGTAAAACAATTCATGCGTAATATTTTTATGTATTTACTCAAAGTAAATACATAAAAATATTACGCCCCAACGATTTATGTAACCGTTTAAATAGTTTACAAACAAACCATAATTTGCGTTAGCATTAAGCATAAAATTTATAATGCTATCACAAGCAAGCATTTATATATTTAACTTTAATTCATAGAGCTAGAGAATACAGGAAAGATTTTGTCTTCATTACAAAATATCTTTGAAATTTTTACATTTGATTCATTCATTGTTAAAGTTATTATGCCATAACAATATATTGAAAAGAATTAAATATTTTGCAATACACAACGCCGCAGAGTTTGAACAACTTAAAATCATTTTTAAGGTTAAACTTTTACTGATTTTAATCATACGCATTATTGTCGATTCCATAAACCTGTTTTGTAATTGTCTCTAATCCGTCGAATATTTTAATAACTTTAAAGCTGAATACATCGTAGTTATATAATAGGTAGGCATTAAACAATGACATAGGAATGTAAAGACCACGCCTTGTAACAGTGGAACCTCGATGTTGTCATTATTGGATATAGGACGTTTGTATAGATTCAATTTTCTGGCACCGTTTCCGATATTCTGATTCCGTTCACCTTTGTAATATTCTGATTTTTGAAAATGTTTTATTAAAAACTAATAGACCACTTTCTTGGTCGACCGTAACATTAGTGGTAGTAGTTTGTAAGTATAATAAATTTTAATGATTGTTTTCGTCCTTTATAATTATTAGATGCAATTAGTATACCTACATCTGTGAATTTTCTCATACAATGATCATTAGTGAATATTTTAGCAATATATTTTTGACGTCAATAAATGCCAATTTTTAATAAAGATTGAGTTCTGCAAAATTATTCGAAATGTAATGCAACTCTGTTGTCGATGCAAAAATCATCTGCTAACTGCATGTGGCCTGAAAAAAATATATATCTACGTGTAACGCAAGTTACATATACGCGTGAGAAGGATCGAGATGATTTGACTTACCGGGACATTGATTTACTACCAAACGTAGATAGAGCACTTCATACAAAAACGCGCTTGAAATCTGTCACCTAATCGACTATACATTTGTACGCTGTTAAATAGGTAGTTGAATATGCACACCCGAATTAAAATTACCATAAAGAAAGTACCGTACTTATCAAATTCAACCCTATTCTTTATTATTACGGCAACTATTTGAAGTACAACCGTGTGCAGTTAAATCATTTCATACCTAGCCACATTAAATTTGACGTTTTAGTAATTGCTACAAGAAAATATCAACTTTATATTCTCAAACATAATGCTCAAAATTGCTTATCCAACGCATGGAAAAGAACTGCACGAGGCCCGATTGGGCAGTTCTTCACCGGCCCACTTTTCGAACGTTCATGCGTTATCTACGTTTGGTAGTAAATCAATGTACCGGGATTTCATTTCGAAATATAAAATTAAGGGCATTTTGCAACGAAAACGTTTGACAAAACGCTTATATGTGTGATATATCTTCAGGATGTGTACGAGACATTCAACATCGTTATGCGCCGGAAACCCAAAGAGAACAACTTCAAGGCGGTACTGGAAACGATACGGGAGCTCATGAACACGGAGTGCGTGGTGCCGGAGTGGCTTCACGACATCGTGCTGGGGTACGGCGACCCCGGACAGGCGCATTACACCAGGTAAGAGGTAACTTGATACAACAAGGCGGGCAAACGAGTATACCTACTGTTCCTCAGTTGTTAAGGAGTCCAGGTGAAGCTCGCTTCCACACCTTCGGTCCTGTCATCACTCACCATGCAGCAGGTGAGATGACGGTCAAGAGCTTATCTGTTCTGTTGAAAAAAATACTGCCCATCTGATTTAGCTCTTGTAACCCTTGTAAGTATCGCAAATTATTGGTTTGGGAAACTCCTTCCAAAACCAGTGTATGTTACCCACAGACGTATAAAGGGAAGCAGACTTAACATAATTTTATTCACACATTTGTCATAACATAAGTAATGTATGTCGTTTTTACTTTCACTCCAAAGTGACATGATATATCGCTATTTCTGTTTTTCGTCTATGGCGATACTAACGCACACATAAACATTTCCGAAGCCGTGGCAGACAGACCACGTGGACGCCATGTTTAGCTTAGTCAAAATAAGAGACAAATGGCGTCGTGACATTGTGTTATAATGATTTGTTTGGTGATTGAAAATAACTGCTAGTCGGACAAGAACAATGGTAGAGTGCCGTGCCCCGAAGTGTTCTAACGTATCATATAATAAAACTCCAGAAATTACAATAAAATTAAATTAATAATATAATAAGTGTGTGAGTAATGTTTACATGTGGTAAAGTTGCCACGCTTTTTGAACGATACGTTTTGTCTGCTTCCCTTTATACGTCTGTGATGTTACCAACTTTCTTTTCGTGTGTTTGAAACATGTTAGATTTTATTATTAACACAATTGTTCACCGTACACCCAAGGGTGATAGTTAGGACTATCACCCGAAAACCGGAGGGAGGCTCTGTATCAGGGTCGTGTGCATGGGTACCTCCGACTTACCTATTTCTGCCGCAAAGCAGCAGTGCTTGCATTGCTGTGTTCCGGTTTGAAGGGTAAGATATGGCAGTGAAACTACTGGGTACCGTGACTTTACATCTGATGTCACAAGTTGGCAACGTACACTGTGGTTCTTGTGGGGGTTGCAGCTAGTTTTACTGGGAATCTCACAGGAGCCACATGTATTACAGGTGACTGTTACCACTTACCATCAGGTGGGCAGTTTGCTTGTTTGCCAACTTAGTAGCAATAAATAAATTCTTTTGTGTATGATATTAATGGCAAATGGTATGACTAGGTTAACATGTGTAGGTTTCGGCTTGATAGGGTATGGACCAGGCACCTTCGATATGTATAGGTTACTGACCAAATGACTACTAGTAAAACTTAAGTTCTCTTGAAATACGAGTATGCGTTTAAAGAGCTTGTGGTATTTTAACATATATTTTAAAGGCAAATTGAACTGTCGTCTACATTTCAAACAAGTTTAAATAATTTGTAGTTTCACTATCGCATATCATTAATTTACTTCGCAACAGGATGCCAAACGAGATCGCTACCTTAGACTTCAACGACACCTTTCTGAACATGGAGCACCTGAGGAGCAGTTTCCCCGGCTACGAGATAAAAGTGAAGACTGACGACCCGCGGAAGCTAATCAGACCGTTCAAGTAAGACAGCTTCTTTTTCTATAACATACAAACGACTGACGTATGAAGAAATCTTGTTTACAGTTATACATTATACTAGCTGTGCCCGCGAACCACGTTTTGCCATAATTAAGTTTAACGCAATTATAAACATTGCGGTCAATAATCAAGATAAAATCTATCCTATCTTTGAAGTTGTACCAAATTAAACACAGTAAGTAAATTTCGTCAAAATCGATTAAGTAGTTTCGGAAATTATCTCGGACAAACATCGTGACACGAAATTTTTGGTCTCTATCTCTATCGAAATCTATGATCTCCTTTTGTCAAATTCGTTTAAAAATTATACTGGTATCGTACTCATTGGACTGTGAAACATATTGCGAAAATTTTAACTCATGACTACATTGAGATAGTCGCTTTTACGGCATCCAAGGGAAAGAAGAAACTTATGGCACATTCAAAATCCGTCACCGCACGGACAAACCTCTTAATTATGTAATTCTCTAATAATGAATACTAACTATCCACAACATAATTAGAGCTTATCTTTTTAATAACTAATCATTATAAATTTTAGCTCATTATATTTTTACTGTATCATTGATCAAGATTTTTTTGAAAGATATCACATCAGCCGACCTTAGCAGGTGAAAAATTACATTGTTTTACAACTTCTCACGATATGTTAATGACGCGAATTATTTTATATTTAATTTAGAAAAAGTACTTGATAACAAAAATAGCCTACCCCCCTTATAAGAGGAGGTAGGTATAGATAGATAGATAGAAACACTTTATTTTGCACAATTACTTTGCCAAGCCTTTGCCAAAAAAACATTGACATTGTCGATTGCTCCCAAACTCATATTCTAGACTAGCTGTGCCCGCGAACTACGTTACTTAGGAAAAACTAAACACTGTGTTAAGCATTTTGATGGCGCAAAATGCTTAACACAGTGTTTAGTTTTTCCTCCATTGTATTCCATAATTATTCAACTTTATTCTGCCTTTCTTGAGCAGCGGCCATTTCGAAATTAGGACAATTTTCGTAGGATCGTAATGCTCTAGGTACTCTTCAGGGCCTACTTTCATTTAATACCCACATTGCTGGGTTTGAAAGAACTTTTATCCGCCTTTTTTGAGCGGCGGCCATGTTGAATTTACGTCAATGTTGCTACGTTCATAGTGCTCTACTGATCAAGGCCCTTCATTTGATACCCATATTGCTGGGTTTGGAAACGAACTTTTATCCGTTTTTTTGAGCGGCGGCCTTATTGAATTTTGTGCGATTTTCCTAGGTTCATAGTGCTCTACTCTTCAAGGCCTCATTTAATACCTATATTGCTGGGTTTGGAAACAAATTTTAATCCACCATTTTTGAGCGGTGGCCATGTTGAATTTAGGTCGATTTTTCTGGTTCCTAATGCTCTACTCTTCAATGCCTTTCATTTGATACCCATATTTCTGGGTTTAAAAACGAACATATATCCATTTTCTTGAGCGGTGGCCATGTTTAATTTAGGGCAATTTTCCTAAGCTCATAATGCTCTACTCTTTGAGGCCTTTTATTTGATACCCATATTGCTAGGTTTGGAAACGAATTTTTATCCACCTTTTTTGAGCAGCGGCTATGTTGAATTTATGTCAATGTTGCTAGGTTCATAGTGCTCTACTCATCAAGGCCTTTCATTCGATACCCACATTGCTGGGTTTGAAAACGAACTTTTATCCTTTTTTTTGAGCGGCGGCCATGTTGAATTTAGGTAGATTTTCCTAGGCACCTAATGCTCTACTCTTCAAGACCTTTCATTTGATACCCATATTGCTGGGTTAGAAAACGAACTTTTATCCATTTTTTTGAGCGGCGGCCATGTTGAATTTAATGCAATTTTCCTAAGTTCATAATGCTCTACTCTTTGTGGCCTTTCAGTTGATACCCATATTGCTAGGTTTGGAAGCGAATTTTTATCCACCTTTTTTGAGCGGCGGCCATGTTGAATTTAGGTCGATTTTCCTAGGTACCTAATGCTCTACTCTTCAAGGCCTTTCATTTGATATCCATATTGCTGGGTTTGAAAACGAACTTTTATCCTTTTTTTTGAGCGGTGGCCATGTTTAATTTAGGGTAATTTTCCTAGGTTCATAATGCTCTACTCTTTGAGGCCTTTCAGGTGATACCCATATTGCTAGGTTTGGAATCGAATTTTTATCCACCTTTTTTGAGCAACGGCTATGTTGAATTTATGTCAATGTTGCTAGGTACATAGTGTTCTACTCATCAAGGCCTTTCATATTTTGATATCCATATTGCTGGGTTTGGAAACGAACTTTATCGGCAGTCATGTCGAATTAAGTCAACGTGGCTAGGTTCAATGTGTTCTACTATTTAGGTCCTTCGTTCGATATCCATGTTCCTTGGGTGGATCCAAAAAAGTATGATCCGCCATTTTACACATTGGGATCAAGTGTCCCGTCGCGTCCCTCTACGCGTAACCGAGAATCATTGCAGTCAGATATTTTTTTTTAATATCAATATTCATCTATTATTTTAATAGTTTTAATTTGATGAAAGAGTTTGATTCCTTAGTCATAATGTAAAAACATATAACACCTTTCAAACCCCTTTACCCTTGAAAAGGGTATCTTCACTTTTCAACATTTCAAATATTTCAAAAATTGTACTTATTTTGTGAAAATTAGTCAAGAATTAAACCAACCTAAAAATTTTACTGTGACGTGATATTGTCATAAAAAATGCTTTATACATTGGTTGTATGGCTTGATCCTTTTGCCTTACCACCACGGTACGACATAAGAAAAAGACAATTTAAACTTTTACGGCCTTACAAATAAAAAACTTATTCCAAGGAATAACCTCGGAATAGTTATTCCGTGTTTTGTCTTATTTTGACATATTACATCTGACATGTGCCAAAACAAGACAAAACACAGAATAAATTATTCCTAGGATTATCCTCGGTTTAAGTTTTTATTTGTTAGGCCGTTAAACTTCTTGGTTGGCGAAATCCAGATGGGCACAGAAATTAACAGAAAATATTAAATTTTTCCTTGCACTGTGTGACAGACTTGTCAAAATAATTTCACGTGCGCCATGTTGATTTTCTACATAAGCATTGTTCGAAAATTTTATTTAGTATTTTTCAAACTATTTATTTAAAATGAACTACTTCACCCCATCCAGGGATGATGGTATGTGGTGTTGAAATCGATATTATTTTCGTAATCTACGACCCGAAAAACCATGAAAACGGCATCAATGTCGATTTTGATATTTTATCAGTTTATCACCCCATCTCACCCCTTTTGGGGATGAATTTCAATAAAATACGAAACACGTCTTCCATTAATTCTGTTAAAGAAAGTTTATGCAAAATTTGATGTAGATTCGAAAACAGAATCACGATGTCCCATACAAACTTTTCCCCCCATTTTCACCCCCTTAGGGGTAGAATTTCGGAAAATCCTTTCTTAACGGACGCCTACGTCATACAAAGAACACACCCTCTAAGTTTCAAGTCTCTACGATCAGCGGTTTAGGCTGTGCGTTGATCCGTTAGTCAGTCAGTCAGTCAGTCAGTCATTCAGGACAAAGCATTTTATAGGTATAGATAGTGGCAAAACTTTCTTTTTTTTTCAAATTATGTACTTTTCCATTAGGTTGACCTTCGAGAATGTTCTACGGAAACAAGAATTGGGGGAAGAAGCGATGGAGGAAGACGACAGTCGGAAAGTCATCATCGTAGAGCCGCACGTCCAGCCAAAACGTGGGCCGTTCCTGTACAATGAGCCGAAAAAGTAAGTCCTACCCCTTACGTCACCATTTTTCGACGACTCTCTAGTCTATTAGGTAGAGACATCCCTACTACAAGTGTTGTATGAACACCTATGCTTGTTACCATGTCTTGGATATGTATATATTTTTATGCTTGTATTTTCAAGGATACACAAGTTCTTAGGCTCGCTACACACTGCGACTTTGTGTGGAGATACGTCTGCATCTAAACGCTGCAGTCGCAACAAGGTCGTTGGCATCGTTGCACCATAGGCACACCCCGGACACTCCATATAACGTTCGCAAATCAATTACCTATTACTAAAGCAAATGACGTTTGTACACGCGTAAATGTGTGCGTGGAATCTAGTAGGGCTGAGTGCGCGGTTATCAATCGAAATGGCGCGAGAAGTGCAGCAACTGCCTTCTCTTTCACCCGCATGGCGCTATCTCTGTTATCTATCTCTGTTATGGTGAAGTGTCGCCATGCCCGAGCGATCGCGCGCGCCCTTGTTTATGTGTCACTGATATCTACAACGAAGTGCCGGGTGGAGTGAGGTATTTGAAATAAGTGCGGGGAGGTGAGTGGCCGTTCTGTACTTAGTACTATTACCTATTCTGTGCCATAGGCGTGTTCCAGATAAGAATCACCACTTTGCTGGTGGTAACATCTGATGTTAGCTTCGTTTTGCATTTCCTTTAAGAAATTTCAACATTTTTAGCCGCGCTAAATGTTACAAATGAAACGATAGGAACTGATTTTTCGTGCTGAATTTTGACGCCTCACCTAATTAGTCTAGTGACTCAAATTTTCAAATGATACAAATCAGAATCGGCTAATACTATTAATTTCTTTCAGTAAATTTTTTAATCCTCTGAAAAATCATGATTCATGAAAATAAGGTTTCAAATGATAAAGCTGTCAAAAAATGGTATCAGCGAACGCATCTAATAGCCTGGGTATTTAATGCTAACTTTTCGTGGCAAAAATGTTTAAATAGAACACACGAAACCAGCACGAAAAACTAACACCAAAAGATAATAAAACGCGTTGATGCTAAAAATCATGAAAATGTTGCAAATCCTTTCTTATCTGGATCGCGCCTTATGTTACGTGTTTGCATCGCAACTGTAGCGTCTTCCATTGCGTAGCGCTATACACAAAATTCCATATAAACATGCGACGTTCATACTAATGCGCCCGCGCATATTTCGCTTCTACCTGGCCCCGCCCTTACAGCGTTTTATATTGCATGTTTACTAAATCGCATCATTTAGAGTAAGCTGTTATGTGAATAATGGGTGGGTCTGTGTTTGATTATTACTAGCGTTCCGTTTTAACACACCTGGTAATTTTACATGCCGATGTATTTAGTGTAGGCAAAGTCAATGTTATCTGTTTGCGTTTAGCAGACGCTGAAAGATAACAAGACGATCAACGGCGTTAGTATGATTTTACACGAAAATATTTTTAAAGTTGCAAAAAACTTTTAAAACTGCTCCTTCTTCTTTGCTTCTTTCCACTTTATGTTAGCCAAGATGTTCCGTCTTGAGTTGTCGATTTGGGTATTTCACTTAAATCTAATATTTTGATCACACTGGACCACCAGGTAGAGGGAGGACGTCCTCGCCCTCTATTGTGCTCCGCAAGGCTCAGCGCTTTATTGACGTCTTGATTTTCGTTCGCGCATTACGTGACCAAACCACCTCAAGCGGCTCTCTTAATTTATTGGGCACGGGGGCTACCTTGGAGCTAACGCGGATATATTCATTTCGAATCCTGTCTTGCCCCCGTAGCATGAACAGTGAAACACGATATGATAAATCGATATGAATTGTCTATATATATATATATATATATATATATATATATATATATATATATACACGGTTATTTTTTTATCACCCTGGAAAATTTAAGGGACGCTTCACGACATGGTATTAGAATGATTTAAATATAAATAAAAAAAATAACCCCCCTTCTTAATTTTATATTAATTTTTAAAAAAATACAAAAAATGCTGCACTAGTTGTGAGCAGCATTTTTTGAGATTTTTTTATTTTTTTTAAATATTTTTTTATATTTTTTATTTCATTTTTTTTATTTTTTATATAATATTGGATGTGTCCTGAAGCGTCCCTAAAATTTTCCAGGGTGATAAAAAAATAACCGTGTATATATATATATATATATTGGATATAATGGCTATATAATATATATGCAATAAAAATATATTATCAATTTTTTGCAAGAATATCGTATAAATAGTTAAATAGTGGAACTAATATTAACGTATATTAGAACATAATATGGTCCGTTTCCGCCGAATTTTGTGCACCTTTTGTTAAATTGTTGACCCGACCCTCATATCGGCTTACATAAAGTCGGGTCAACGTTTTGGTTTGACCACGAGGTAATGAATATCAACTACTAGGTCAAGGCGTTCGTTTCCGACGTGGTGTGCTAGGGCGTTATTCCGCTAATCTTAACGCCGTTGTCGTTGTCTTGATAGTGTTTCAATAAAACTGCTTTTGTCGCTTTATACGCATTTGTTAGCGCAATTTATTCGCACTACAATTTCTTCAAACCAACCAACCAATCTACAAACCAACAATAACTGTCTCAAATAGCGATGCTACTGAAGCGTTATTGACACACCACAAATGCGTTAACATTAGCAGAATAAGGTCTTCGATAAATTTAGCCAATCATAGACAGCACTCCCGAAGTTAATATCTCCCTACCTACACGTTTGGAAGATTTTTCGAAATACTTTCAAATACTCACACAAATATGCGTTTTATACTAGTACAGATAATTTTAATACGGCTACATAGGATTCATAGAAATCATGTTTGAGTTGATCCGTTTCAATCATATACTTTTTTTACCAGTCTTCCTTTACTTCCTTTATTTATTAATAGCATAGTAAAATTAATGTACAAATTAATGTCATAATAATATGGCAAACATTGAATCAAAGTTTATGGCGTGTTTTATATGTTTTTGTGCAATTACATGATGCGAAAATATTTATATCACTTAATGGTGAATTCTTCTATCATTTTAATAAAAATATATAATGATCAAAGAATTCAACGTCAACTTGACAGGAAAGGAACAAAAATTCACCTGAACTTTCCATATTTTTCGCATTGCATGTGTTTTAAAGAAAAAAGCAAATTTGATACACCAATAATGGTATCTGTGTCGCGCGAGCCTTACGTCTTGTCCACAAACGAAATGTAAACGACCTCTTAACTTTTTTATGTGTTCGATATTCTGTTACTTAACAGTTCATGGCCATCGCTTGTTGCGCTTTACAATTGCAGAACGCTGGAGTATGTGGGACGCGTTGTTTGCCACAACATGTTTCTCTAGATTCAAGGTAGTGTTTTATGAGCTCTCATTCTTTTTCGTTTGATTACAACGGGCTTTTGGGACGCGTTCTAGCTTTGAACACATTAAAATATTTACGTCACTGACAACATTATCATCGTACCGGGCGTGCTTGACTCATTTTCTGGAAAACTTTATAATATTATTTAAATAAATACATTGCATTAGGCAAACAAAAAGACGTTTTTAATTTTCAATCTTTATTTTTTTGTATAGATCTAAGTATGTTATCATTTAAATAAAATAAATGAAAGTAATTATGCTTTCGAGAATCTTATCATCACTGCGTATTAGAAATCGAAAGTATCCCCCCGCTTATCTCTCAGTTCGAAATCATGCGGCTTCCACCACTGAAGTTAAAATGTACTGTGAACATTTTTCGTTGTTTGGTTATAAAGTATGACGATGAACTGCTGTAACTAAAAATTTCAAAAAAAAATAGGCTGACTGCAAGTAAAGTACGGGCGTATGCCGAAAAATTCACATACTAAACTTACAAGGTGCTCACGCGCAGCCCGGGCAGGGAACGGCGGGTTAGAAGTTTTATTATTACATATCTAAATGGGCGCGTTTAAGTGTAAATAATGTTAAGCTCGTGTCCGCTATTCGGGACGAGTTTTTAAAAATAGAGAAATAATTCATGAAAAAACATCCTACAATTTAAATAACGAATCGCCGACATCTTTTTAAATAGCTTCCGCACCAAAATCAACTGACTTACACAAACTAATTTGAATTTACACGGTACGTGACGGAATCCAAAACACATTCAACAAAAAGCATTGAGTTATACATACTACATGTGTATTGCTCTACGCACACTGGCTGTTTGTGATTCAAACTAAGTCGTTGCCGCTATTTAAAAACCCGAATTGAATTTGCAAGTTTTACATTATTTCCGGGTTTGTTACATAAACATTTTATTAGAATTTATGTTGATGACTATTATAAGGACGGTGGCGTAGTACTACCGAGTGTTTATTCTAACTAATGTTATAAATACGAAAGTAAGGCTATCGATTTCTACATATTGGTTTAGACATAGATAGATTGTCTCAAATATTGTTCCCTCGACAGCTCATATACGTCCCCACCGAGGGGCTCAAACCTACCCTATGTTAGGGTGATTAGGCCTTAGTCAACCACGCTGGCCCAGTGCGGATTGGTGGACTTCACATACATCATTGAATTTCTTCGCAGATGTATGCAGGTTGTCTCACGATGTTTTCCGTCACCGTAGGAGCGTCAGACTAATGTACATATGAAATTCGAAACGAAAAACACATTGGTACATGGCGGGTCTCGAACCCGGACCCCCCGATTGGAGGGCAAGTGCCGAGTCCACTGCGCCACCGACGCTCTTGCGCCACCGACGCCACGAAATATTGTTCACGTTTATTTAATTGAAAAGAAAACTACCTACATGATTTTCGCATATCTAGTAAGATAAAAGCGCACTCGGGAACGGGTGGGTTATTGTCTAAGAAAAAATCTATCACGATCGCTTATTATTTGGCAGCCGTTGCGCCATGAACATAACACTCTGTGCCGTCTTCCTTTTATAAAGTACTAGCTTTTGCCCGCGGCTTCGCTTGCGTTAAATTCGGGGTAACAGGGAAGATTTCAAAAAAAATAAGGCAGGTATTTTTCGTCGGTAACAAAGAGTCTGTGTACCGATTTTTAGCTTCCTACCTTGAAAATGCGAAAAGTCCCATATAAAATTTCACCCCCTCTTTTAAGGGGTTGGGGGTAGATTTAAAAAAAATGATACACGACTTTTTTATTACTCACAAATAGTCCGCATACCAATTTTTAGCTTTCTACCTTGAAAATTGCGGAATGCTCCATACAAACCTTCACCCCCCATTTTAGGGACGTGGGGGGTTAGAAAGCGACAAAAAGTAGCCTATGTCACTCTCCGACCCTTCAACTATCTCCACTTAAAAAAATCACGTCATTTCGTCGCTCCGTTTTGCCGTGAAAGACGGACAAACAAACACACACATACACTTTCCCATTTATAATGCTCCGTTTTGCCGTGAAAAACGGACAAACAAACACACACATACACTTTCCCATTTATAATATTAGTATGGATTAATGGATGGACTGCGACTGTCAAACTGTAAGCGAAGGCGATAGATTTTTTCTTAGACAATAACCCCCCCGGGTGGACCGATTCAGATATTATGTTTCATAGTAACATTTATTACTTATTAAGACCTACACAATCGATACCCCAATAGAAATAATGTAAGTATTATTTTTCAATACGACCGGATTCGATTCCCGAACTGAGTACAAGTTTTTTTTTATCAATGTATGTAGTTTTTCTTTTCACTAAATGGATGACACGGTTCGTAAGAACAGATCTTTGTATGTCTTATAGTTACAGACTTGCCCATAGGTACTGACCGATCCAAATGTGTCACTCTGTCTACTTTATTATCTATACTAATATTATAAAGAGGAAAAATTTTATTGTTTGGAAAAAATGAAAGAGGAACGCAGAAAGAATTTATGGAATTGACATTAGCCTGTCTGTGACATGCTATTTTGCCATCTAATGTCATCTTTGGTGCGTTCCGAATTGCGATAAAAGCGATAATATCGCGAATCCGACCAAATTAAATCGTCACAAAATATAAGGGCTATTGAATCAGTAGGTTATGTTGTGACTTTGGTCGGATCCGCGATATTATCACTTTTATCGTTTTACGGAACGCAGGGCTTATCTCCATACATTTTTTCTGCGGATCGACTGCGGGAAAATAAGCGTGTGGCTTTTGTCTAAGGGGTCTGTGCAGCTATTAACTATTGCAGTTCATTTGGATGAAATGCAGTCATTTGGATGAAATTTGTCATCAAAGCTTTGTTAATCCTTGCATATTTTTATCAACTTTACCATTTTAATTTTGCAATATTTAGCTATAATGATAAAAAAAAATACATTACGTCACGTCAAATTAACGTGATTCGTGTATCTATTGCATAATCCATATATGTAGGTAGGTATTGTGCTTTAAACGAACGCCCGAAGCCAGATCTCGTTTTAACCGGAGCGCGTTTGTTGCAGAAACAATATCCAGTTCACTGCGACGCAAGTGGAAGCTATAAGATCCGGGATGCAGCACGGGCTCACTCTCGTCGTGGGACCGCCGGGAACCGGTTTGTATTGTGATCCGGTTTTTAGCATAAGCGACGCGACGAAATCGGCATTTCAAGAGATTTGTGACGTCGCGCGCCGTAAGGGTGCGATCAGGCAGCATGATAACTTCATCGTCTCCTTGACGTTTACCACTCATCCACACAAATATTGTGTTAAATTCCAATAATTTACTATTTCTTGTCTTCTTGAAAGTTTATTTACAAAAAACAAGTCGTTATGGCCTATTGGTCGACAATTATTATCCTATTTCGATAAATAGATCAAATAGCTGTACCTATCATGTCTATTACTAATATAACCAACAACATATGCGCTGACGGCGTTGATCTAATTTAAAAGAGTTTTTTGAAGAATTTTAAACAAATACTTACACCCATATCAAAACAGCAGGTCTAAAAATTCGAAAGCAGTAACAAAAGGCTTTAATAACAAAATATCTAAAGAGTTACTTCAGCTCAAGAGATATAAGGCCAGTGCGGTGACCAGAATACTAACCACCATTGCAAACTTAATAAGCACATGACTCGTATAGGCTTGACGCAAGACGCAAAGTGCAGATTCTGTCTGGAGACGGAGGAAACAGCTCTGCATATCCTCTGTGTCTGTGACATAGGAGCATCATCCATTTAGGGCTGCATATCATGCACCCTGAAGACCTACAATATCTCACTCCCCAAAGAATTTGGAAATTTCTAGAGGCAACGGGAATTAGTAGATATAAGATAAAGCACTACTGCACTATATCAGCAATTGTCGAGGTAGTGCATACATGGCCCTAAGTGTCAACAATAATAATAAATACGAGTACATCCATACAAGTATCAACCACAAAAATAAACTCATATGGACATGGATACAGCCTTAGACTGATAAACGGTAATAATAAAAGGATACTAGACTTTTCCCACAGCTTCGACCGCGCCACAAATTATCATTTATTTAGTGAAAGTAAAAGGAATTCGACATTATCTTCAAGATTTTATTTAATTCTAAACATAACTTAGAAATGCACGTACGTACGTACTAAAGTTTGTTTTATAATTTATTATAAATCAATTTTTACTCATTTACAACAGTAGTAACACTGTAATCGTTTCCGAGACTACATGCCGTTATTGTAATGGTTTGTTAAGTGCAAAACTCATTACTGATTGCAAGCAGTATACAATTAGTTCAGTATCATAGAAATATATATTTTATTACTAGCGACCCGCCCCGGCTTCGCACGGGTATACTAAAAACCTTTTACATACATTACGACGATTCATTTTTATTTTTATATAAAGATAGATTATTATCTTTTATTTTTATAGAAATATAGCAGCTACGCTCAGCAGAGTTTGACATTGAGGCGGCCTTCGGCTTTGTAGATTTTAGATATTCAGCGTACGTAAAATACGTTTTGGAGCTATCGACGTACCTATATAAACAGCAACATTCGCTTAAATACAATCATACTTATGATAGCGATGAGTACACCTTTGAAAATTTTGAGCTCTTTGAACGGTGATTCACGTTCTCGGAGAATGTCCTACTTAAGCAGTTAACAAAGAGATTACTGTGCACCTACTTAGAAGTTTCAGATAATGGTCTGAGGTCATACTGGCGCCGCAGTTCCTCGATCTGCTCAAATACGAAATGACAATTTGACCTTGAAAATAAATTTGACAGTCATGTATCCTTTTCCATTTTTTATCAACGTATTTGTCTTCACTAAAAAGGATAGTTTGTTGTCGGATTTAGCTTTAAATGTTCATGTGCCAGAAAAAAATTCTTAAATACCTAGATGTTTTAGGAAAGGATAATTTGTTTAGATCAAATCTATTTATCCTAGTATGACTAAATCAAGTTCGCAAATGAAATGAACGATATCGTTTGTAGCTGACGAGACACTGTCATTTATTCATATTCGTTTGATGGATAGTAAAAAATCGGGCAAGTGTGAGTTAGACTTGCGCACCGAGGGTTCCGTTAAAACTTATCTAAGTTTATGAATTCCTTACTAAAAGTATGTACGGTCAAGGAAATGTAGACAAAGTCGTGCCAAGTCTAAGGTTCCCTACTGCGATTTCTTTATTATTATAGTTAATGTTGTGTTACTTGGCCGTTGACTTGTACCCACTAACGTATAAAGAATGTTCAACGACCAAGTCACACAACATTAACTATAATAATAAAGAAATCGCAGTAAGGAACCTTAGACTTGGCACGACTTTGTCTAGATTTCATTACTTTTTAGAGATAAACAAGCAGCTCCATCGAGACTTGGCTAGTTTTTTACAGAATGTTTTTGGTGGGATTTCACTTCTTTTTGTAGAAACGTGAGCTTAATGATTTATTTCATTAGATTTTCTTATTTGACCCAGTTTTTTTCTTTTTAGGGGTAGTTTTTTTATTATTACAAATCTTTCTTTTCTTTTTTCTTTTCTTTATTGGAAGCGGCCCACCAAGTTGAATATTTTTTGTAAAGGCGGTATGTCGATATCTCTAATAGTTTGGTTGGGCTCTTGTGTTTTCTAATCAGGGTCACCAGGTACTCCAGATCTTCGATTATCCTAGTTTTTATAATTTTCCCTTTTTGTGGCCATTAAACCCTAACTCTGTACCAAATTTCAGCTCTCTGAGTTCATGGGAAGTACTAGTTCTATTTTGATGATCATGAGTGAGTGAGTGTCTGTCATAAATGGGAAACTTTGCTTTCGCTTAACTTCGGAACTAAATGACCTAAAGACTTCAACTTCATAATATTTTATTCTTCTACTAATCAGTAATAAAATATTATGCACATATTTTATTACTGATGTGGAGTACAAACTACAAACAATATTTATATCATAACAAGAAAAAATTCTTCTCTTTCGATCCGATCCGTACAAAGGACTCATCCAAGCCCAGCGCAATTTTGTATGTATTGACCTCTATATTTACCTCGTTAAGACAACATATTCACTGTTAATAACTAATCTTATCTCATCCGCGGTCTAGTGATTGAGACCACCCGCTATTAATCTGGGTGTCTCATGTTTGGGGTTCGATTCCCCATGGGAGCAGATTTTATGCTTGGTTTGACTGTTGGTAGGGCTTTTGAGCCCGCCTGGCTAGCTACTACTAAGTTTGTCGCCATAATAACAACGTTAATAACTTTTTGTGTTCTGACAGTTAGAGGTAAGAAAGCCAGTTCCTCAAATGTTGAAGAGTCCAGTGGACCTAAAAAGACCGCATCGCAGAATCAGAATACGAATCATATTATGATTCATATTATGAATGGAGTACAATTCATCATTTAAGCAATTATTCTATTTGATACTTTGTATGAATATTCGTAAAATGGTCCACAAATTAGGCATTGCTAAAGTGTCAATTGGGGCCATTTTCCCAATATTTATACAAAGCTGTCAAATAGAATTTGCTTATGATGAGTTGCACTCAATTCATAACATATTCATAATATGAATCATATTATGATTCTGCAATGCGGCCTTTTTAAGTCCGCGGGTGGAGCTTCACCTGGACTAAACTAACTACTTACTGGACTAACATACTTTAACATTTTTAGAGAAAATACTAAGTATGACAAAAGAACGAAAGTTTCCTATCGATCGATAGAAATTGCATAGCCTTCGAGAACTCAATAAAACTTCCTCTCATTGGAAACTGTCCATGGCCCCCAGGTAAAACCGACGTGGCGGTGCAGATAATATCGAACCTGTACCACAACTTCCCGTCGCAGCGCACGCTGGTGGTGACGCACAGTAACCAGGCGCTGAACCAGCTGTTCGAGAAGGTGGCCGAGCTGGACGTGGACGAGCGGCACCTGCTGCGTCTCGGCCACGGCGAGGAGGCGCTGCAGACCGACAAGGACTTCTCGAGGTTAGCAATTTTTTTTTCACTTTTCGTGCTCGCAAAGTTCGTCTTTATGTCGTTTATAGGCTGCATAAAATGGCTTTTTATGTTCTAGATAGAGCATAAAGTGAAATTTTCTTGTAGACAAAGACTCTTAGGCCCAATAGCCAACAACGCAACAACTTGCGATAATTTATGTATTTGCTTTAATTTATTTGTCTTGTGTTTTCTACCTCAAAAGTCATGAAACCAGATAAAAATAGGTTATTATTAAAACGCATCGAACTATTTTTATTATCGCCACTTATATATTTTAAAAAAGGTTACTAGCGGGAATTGGCTATTTTTTAAGTTCTTTAATTATTCAATATTGTATTACATATTTGAAAATCAAGTGAATAAAATAACGTAAATAGTAATAAAATAAGTAACTATTTAAATTTGATTTAAATTATCATTTATATTTTGAAGTAATAGTTTTTTTAATTTTCTCGCAATCGAAGTGAAAAGCAGAGTGTAAAACACTGGCATAAACAAGTCATTGTACCCCTCAACTTACTATCCAGCCCCGAGCCGTCTCGGGCTACAATGACTCATTTTATGCCCTTGTTGTACAATCTACTATTATTGTGAAAGCAATCCTCGGTTCCCCTGACCTAACTGAGAATGAGCCTAGTGTCATGTTTTTCTAAAACTATAGGTGATTGTTATGAAATATTCTTAATCTGAGGTGTTCCAATGCAATAAATCAATACTATTACTGACACATAAATGGTAGTAATTAAAATGACAACATAAAATACGTTAAAACATTGAGGTAGGTAATATAATAATTAACAATAAAAATACTGTTCGGCAATTAGAAACCAAAATTTTAAGTACTTAGTTACACAATAATTTAGTTACTTTGGTGACTACTACACTTTGGTAGCCATTCATTTGAAGATCATTTTCTTTGGTTGTAACAAATATGTCAAGTAAATATTACTATTGAATTGATATAAGAACATATTTTCTTAGACCTACGAAATATTAAAAAAAAAGATATTCTTGGTCCAAGTAAGGCTTTTTATCTTCGTGGAAGTGCTCATTATTTACTTAAAACTTAAATAGAAGAAAACCAAACTGTTTAGTAGAAAACTATTTTGTAGTAAATAGCTAAAGTAGTTTAGCAGCAACAAGCTAATTACTTTAGTAAAAATCTAATAATTACTAAATATTTATGTACAGGTTGATAAATAGAGTTTGACTGAATTTGCTTTGCGTCCACAGCTAAACCAATCATATTGTTAAACTTTAGCTATTATTTACTAAGGTTTAGCCACACCTTAACAGTTTAGTTGACGGTTTTTTTTTCAGTGAATCTGCGTACATTTTTAATCTGCGTAAATTTGACCATGTTTCTTACTATCGCTCTCAACTTAAATGGCTTCCAATTCGCCATCGCAGAGACTTACATGTGTTATCCCTACTTTACAATATTTTGTTTCTTCCAACTTCTCCATCATATCTTTAAGCACAGTTCTCCCTTCGGTCCTTTTCTTCGAGTCGTACTTTACGATCGAACTGATGTAAACAGACTGGAAATACCCGAAATAAACAAGTCTGATTATAAAAGGATGTTTGTTAAATGCACCTTCTACAAACACCACAGTATGCGCACATTGGCCAACTTTTAACTCTTGATATAATCCCACTCCACAGCATTGATTTGGTTACCTATCATAAGATCGAACATTTTTTGACCGAATTTCATTTAATCGAAAACTTTTCGACTATTTTCGTTTCGTTTTTTTTACTTCGTCGAAATTACGTTTGCCACTGTATCATTTGACCTATTATCAATTCGATTTTTTTCGTTACTCCAACGTTTCATTTGGTCGATTTTTTTTACCGAAGTTATACTTAACCGAAATAACATTTGTTCGAAGTATTGTGTTTCCGAACATGCTAACAAAGAAGCAAGCAAGCATGCAAGCAAGCCTGCAAGCAAGCCTATAGCATGCAAGCAAGCATGCAGCATGCAACATGCAGCAAGCATGCAACATGCAGCATGCAACATGCAGCAAGCATGCAACATGCAGCAAGCATGCAGCATGCAACATGCAGTTGTGCGTGGTCACAATGTCTAACCTAACCTAACCTAGCTATTATCCTGTTTTATCCTGTAACATATTTTCCTTGCGGGGGCCGTCCGCCCCCCGACCCCCCCGAGCAGGGGGGCTGCGCCCTCCTGCACCCCTTGCACTTTTTGCATAACCTAGCTGCTCATTCATTACCTTTGGTGTAATAGCACATAGGTTAAATAGATACACAACATAATGTAACTTTTGTAGTCAAATAATATTCGGTATAATGTTGTTTTTGTGAAGTGAAAGTATATGGCAAATGAAAAAAGTTCAAAAGAAACCAATAGTTAAAGAAATATTTTGAAAACCGGTAAAACGTTGTTCGGTAAAATAACACGTATGTCAAATGTTATTTCGATGATTTAAAAATATGGCAAAAAGACGTCGGTGAACCGTTTTCGATCAAATGCAATTCGAACAAGCAAATTTCGAACAAGTGATAGGTTCCCATTGATTTTCTCTCATACTCTTTTCCTGCATATGCCGTTCGGCTATGGAACTCTCCATGAGAATATTAAGAGAGCTCGTACGCTGGAGTCCTTTAAGAATCAAGTCCAAAATCACTTCCTTTCCTTAAATCCTTAGCTAAATCAGTCCTTCATTGTCCATAATTATCAACTAGTGCACCCGTCCCCAATTTGAATTTCCTTTGCGTATTTCCCTGTTCCAAGGTTGCCTGGAAGAGATTGCTTATTAGCAATAAGGCCGCTTGTGTTGTACATCTGTATTGTTTTTGCAAATTTTCTGTCTGTATGTCTTTGTGTGTAAAAAATTGTTTGCAATAAATGTGCTTATCTCATTAATTACTCAGCTTACGAGCTGGTGTTGATAAGCTACGGGCACGGGTGAAAACCAAGTGACCGTAGCAGGAATGGGGCTAATGGTCTATGGGATTTGGGATATCATTAGACTGCATGAATTTGCGTACGATTCTGCACGTGTTTAATATTGCGTGTTTATTATTATTATATAAAATATTGTTAGAAGTGGGTAGTTCATGATCAAAGCTTTCTGATGGTGGCAGCCGATAAGTGGTGATCCGACGAAGTAAGCCAGTACGGAGTATGATGGAGCTTAATCTTAACACTAGCAACCAGATGAACCAGCTGTTCGATTTCGTGTACATATATTGGAAACATTGAATTTCTACAAGATTTTGAGTTTTCTTTTATCTTTCATTTTATTATCTGTTTCTCACCTCATTTGAGTTTTATTTTTCTATTTCTCCCATAACTCCTTTATGCTAAGTCGGTCTAGATTAAATTTACCCAATATCAAGCAGGGAGTCGGTAATTAAATCCCCTGCCAATAATGCCTGTGATCGCAAACGTTTGTTGATCGTTCGTCTGACCCGGTAAGAATAGAACGTGTTAGGAATTAAATGAGCTTATTATGGACTAATTTGCATCGCACTTGAAATGATACAAACCGACCATACTTCAAAATGCCCCGCCTTATAACAATGTGAAACGTGCAGGTTTATGTGTTAACTAAATGTTATCAATTTTGCATTTTCTGATCTGCTCATGCATGACTCGATTTTTAATCCTAGATAATTCTGTCGGTGACGTTATATTCGCTTCGATATGGACGGCTAATTATAATTTCAATTTTTTTGTTATTTATGTCATAAAGATTATTCAAAATAATTTACAGTATAGTCTCTTATATAAATATTGTATTAGTATAATTTTACTCTTATGAATATTAATTAAACATGACCAACATTTTTAGTGAATAATAACTATACTATTTTTATTTGTTTTATTCATTAATTCATCATGTACAATGAGTATAAAGGCGGACTTAATGCCATAGGCATTCTCTACCAGCCAACCTTAGGGTGATGGAGAGAGCAGGTGTGTTAGATGTACCGAAATGTAGTACTAGATAAATTTTGAATAATGAACTATTTTTAATATAAAAGGAATATATATAATACTATCCTAATACATAAATACCAATAATTAAATAAACTAATATATATTATATCATCAATAAATAAGTGAATAATAGTCACTGCAATGCTCATGACATCAACCAGGCGACTGTTCAAGTTGAAGATAAATAAATTTACGAGCTTTGTTTTTGAAACTTAGCTTGGAAGAAGAACTTTTAATTTTAGGAGGAAGTGCGTTCCAAAGAAGTATGGCCTGAATAAAAAAAGAGGAATGCATAATCTTAGAGTGATGAGAAGGACACATAAGTAGCTGATTGGAGGATGAACGCAGTGGTTTATCGTGAGAGGTACACAAGTACAGAAAATGAGAACTTAAGTAGTTGGGTGTCGTAGGTGTATAAAGAATAGCAAATAATGTGCTTAAAGTCCTCAAGTGCCTGTCGGATGGGTAGCCATTTCAAACGAAGCCGATGTTCAGATATTATGGTCAAATTTTCGTAAATTGAAAACGAATCAAATACAGTATTGAGTATAGAATATAGTATCGAATACAATCGAATACTATTCAATTCGATTCTCTTATAAAAATGAATTTAACACGAACAACATTTTTTTTCTATTTATGCTATTGGAATCGATGAAACGTTGTGTTTATTACTCTACCAATATCACCTCTTTTTCTTTGTTCGTTTATCAAAAGATACTTTTAGCGGAATCTAACTAAAAAAATTGAAGCTAACGTGGTCCATGCCATTAATGTTAATTATTTGGGGGTTTACTTGGATTTTCGTTCGTTTCTAATCCATAAACATTGCACCGTGTATATAATATTCTTAAAGCTGAGTAATAAAAAGTTCAGATCTCACGATAGCCTTACATATTATATCAACGTGTGGTTTTACTATCCCATTGTATTTTTAACACAATAGAATATTTGCCCATTGTAAATTATTAATACTAACTTTTCACGTCTATGGAAAGTACATACCGATGACAATGGTAATAGCTGTATAATGGCTGCTTGAGTTACATTTCCTGAGCTTTAATGTCTATCATACCAGTCATGAAGATATTTTTTAAAAGTTATCGAAAGAGGATTAGGTTTGATATCATCCAGTGCCGTTTTCGTCTCACTCTGTTGGAACATATAAATTGTTATCAAAGGAATGTAAACATATACTTTCGTAATACCGCATATAAACAATTCTTATGTAATCTGTCAAAGTTTGCTGAAAGAAATAAATTACGTCTATTGACTTGCATTTGCAATATGACTTTTGTAACCATATCTATGTACTAAGTTTTGCAATAAAGGGTTGAATAAACAAATATCATTTGATTTTTGTGAAAATAATATGAAACTCGCTGTTGCCCGTGACTTCGTCTGCGTGGAATTCAGTTATTTTGCTAGTTCGGTTTATCAGGCGTACCCTAGGGAACACATTACAATTAGGGATAAAAAGTAGGTTTTGTAATTTCTCAGAGCTTAAGGTATCTGTTAAGATTGGTATAGCGGTTAAGGCCTTAAAACGTAACAGAGTCTGTTGCGCTTTAAGGCCTTAGCCGCAGTTGTGCTGTTACTTAGTAACTACCATTAAAGTAACTCTTGTCTGTCCGTTAAACAGACAGAGTTACTTTAATTCAAATTCAAATTCAAAAATCTTTATTCAACTTAGGCCTTTACAGGCACTTATTGACGTCAAAACAAAGCAAAACATTCTAATTTAAAGGAAACATATTTAACATTGTATGTGCATTGTGCATACATCCTGAATATACCTACTCAAGATGTCTGCAAATACAAGTAGTAATTAAAAAAAAAAGTTGAATCTACACCTGTTCGGAAATTGGGAGAGCCTTTTCGAGAAGAACAGGCAAGAAACTCGAAAGGTCAAATTTTTTATCTCCTCTTTTAAATCGCCATTTACAATATTGGTTTTGTTACATAGTCATTGAATGTTAAAAAAAATACAATCGGTATGATTAAAATGTCAAAAAAATACAATCGGTGTGCTTAAAATGTCAAAAAAATAAGTTATAGACTTATACACTAATCATAATACAATAAATTATGTTGTTACCAAACATAATATGATAACTTGGTCTGATTCAAAATCAGTGTCAGTTCTTTTCCTGACAACAATATTTGTTAACATCAGTAGCTATACACAACACCACGATTATTGACATTATAACGAATAATAACTTCATATTAACTCCAGGCATTGGCATCATTTAAATAATCGTTAACTTTATAATATCCTTTACTCATTAGAGTCTTTTTTACATGTGCTTTAAACTTATGAAAAGGCAAGTCGGTTACACTATGCGGAACTTTGTTGTAAAAAGTTATACATTTCCCCATAAATGAGCCTCTAGTTTGTTGGAGTCTGTACGTTGGAACGGCAAGTTTATTTTATTTAATAGTGACAAACAGAGTTACTTTCGCACTAATGATATTTGTAGGAATTAGGAATTGGTGCAAATTTCGCATTGTCTATAGATACGGGCGCGTGAACTACGTGCTCGCCAAGAGGCTCGAGTTGCTCGAGCTGGTGGGGCGGCTGCAGAGGACGTTGGAAGCGGGCGGCGACGCGGGCGCCACTTGCGAGCTGGCTCACCACTTCCACGTGTACCACGTGCGCCCGCGCTGGGCCACCTTCCTCGACAGGTGCACCCGCGACCAGGTACGTACCGAGGTCGATCCAGGGAAACACGAGGCAGAAGCTAGTGGGCCGGATGCAGGAAACGCTAGACTCGACGATACATGTGAGCTATCACACTATCTTCGACGTGTACCACGTGCGCCCGCGCTGGGCCACCTTCCTCGACAGGTGCACCCGCGACCAGGTACGTACCGAGGTCGATCCAGGGAAACACGAGGCAGGAGCTAGTGGGCCGGATGCAGGAAACGCTAGACTCGACGATACATGTGAGCTATCGCACTATCTTCGACGTGTACCATGTGCGCCCGCGCTGGGCCACCTTCCTCGACAGGTGCACCCGCGACCAGGTACGTACCGAGGTCGATCCAGGGAAACGAGGCAGGAGCTAGTGGGCCGGATGCAGGAAACGCTAGACTCGACGATACATGTGAGCTATCACACTATCTTCGACGTGTACCACGTGCGCCCGCGCTGGGCCACCTTCCTCGACAGGTGCACCCGCGACCAGGTACGTACCGAGGTCGATCCAGGGAAACACGAGGCAGGAGATAGGGGGCCGGATGCAGGGAACGCTGAAGACTCGACGATACACATGCGAGCTGGCTCACTACTTTTTTTTAACTTACATGTAGTATACATATTCACGAAGAAGTAGCAGCTGCGAGCAAAATTACAACCAAAAACTTACAATGGATACTTACCATACTGCAAAATAAATATTTGTTCATTTCACAATATTTATAGATGGCCGCTGCATATCCAACAGAATATAACATGTAATAAGAATTCAATCACAAACACAATTTTATTCTTATATTCAGACGTTAAATAGCCTGTGACTGTATAAAAGTATAAAACACAGAATTGTAGAGCTGGAGACGCATTTTTGAAACAACAGAATTGAAATTCGCATTCGAAATCATAAGATTCGCATACGAATTTCCAAATTCACTATTTTTGAATATTCATTCCGTGAATTCTGCAACGAGCGGTCCTACCCACTCGTTTCTGATTTCTACTAGTAGAATATACGCAAAGTATGTACCATTCCGTTCTACTTGCGATTCGGTCTGGTTTTTTAGATTAATGAGTTATTCCATTGATAATTGCGCATCAGGTGTTATTAGTTACGGTTTCTAATATAGAATTTGTTTTTAATGACAATACTGAATTCTAGTGATTCAAAAATGTTTAAAATTGAGAACAGTAGAAAATGTTTTCGCGCGTGATTTGTATTCGTGTTCGAATTCAAGATTCATTTCTAATGTTTCAAAAATGCGTCTCCTGTGGCTGTACAATGGTATCTAATTAATCTCTAAGTCAGGCTATTGCTTCGGGTTGTACAGCGATTACACGGCTGCTAGACAGCTAGATCTACACTTAGAGCTGTATAATTTGGGGCCTCTTTTGGCATTACAAAGGCTGAATATCCCGCTATACAGCTCAAATACAACAAAGCTGTACAGCTAAAAGTCTTCAACAATTACATAATACAGCTCTTATGCAGTTTGAAATGCTACTTGGGTACGTACTGAGGTCGATTCAGGGAAACACGAGGCAGGAGCTAGTGGGCTGGTTGCAGGGCACGGCACATGCGACGACACATGGCACATGGCGCCCGCGCTGGGCCACCTTCTTCGACAGGTGCACCCGCGACCAGGTACGTACCGAGGTCGATCTAGGGAGACACGAGGCAGGAGCCAGTGGGCCGGTTGCAGGGAACGCTGAAGACTCGACGATACATGCGAGCTCTCACACTACCTTTGACGTGTACCACGTGCGCTCGCGCTGGGCCACCTTCCCCGACAGGTGCACCCGCGACCAGGTACGTACCGAGGTCGATCCAGGGAAACACGAGGCAGGAGCCAGTGGGCCGGTTGCAGGGAACGCTGAAGACTCAACGATACATGCGAGCTCTCACACTATCTTTGACGTGTACCACGTGCGCTCGCGCTGCGTCACCTTCGACAGGTGCACCTGCAACCAGGTACGTATTGAGGTCGATCCAGGAAAGCGCGAGGCAGGAGTGGGCCAGTTGCAGGGCAAGCTAAAGGTTAAACAATAACGCATCACTCCATCATTTTACTGTGCCATGAAACGAGGACAAACAAACAAACAAGTGTTTTTTACAGTTGGTACTATGATTAGAAATGTTACGTAAAACCACTTATTAACACTGATTCACATGCATAATACTGATGAAGCCAATATTGTGCGCATATACAAAAAACGAGACATAATGTTAACTTTTAAATATTCTTCTAGTCGAAATCGGTGGAAACTATTTCCAAAGAGTTCCCGTTCCACGAGTTCTTCGACGACGCCCCGAAACCATTATTCCATGGAAAATCATACGAAGAGGACATGGAAATAGCAAAAAGCTGTTACAGGTAAATATCTCCTGAACTTGTTACTAGGTACTTCAAACGCAAACTTTTAGGAACTTTTCTCTTGTTGGTATCGACTTTATAAAATTGTTTTAAATTGTTTAATTTATCTGTTAATTTATATCGCCCAGGTACATAGACCACATATTTGAAGAGCTAGAAGAATTCCGCGCTTTCGAATTATTGCGGTCGGGCTTAGATCGATCCAAGTATTTACTCGTGAAGGAAGCAAAGATTATTGCGATGACTTGTACGCACGCCGCTTTGAAAAGATCCGAGCTTGTGCAGTTAGGTAAGTGCAATTATGCTAATTTTAAGAATTTGTGCAGCCGTAGAGATTCTAAAGAGATGTATTAGGACTTAATATAGGTCAAGGACTATACCTGGACCGAAAATAAAACATTACTCGTGATACATTATTTTAACATTATCACATTAGTATCGGTACTGGTCGAAAATTCCCCTTTGGCCATGTTGATAAGTAACTGACTGTTTGATAACTGGTTACTTAAAAATAATTTTTTTTCACTGTATCGTTAGTAGTTATTTAAGGAGAAGATTTTTCTTCATTCGTAACTAGTGTGAGATAACCAGCTTCCAAAAGAGACTTTCTTTTCACTGTTTCATAACTAGTTATCAGAGAATAAAAATATTTCCATTTTAGTAATTTTTAGTAACTAGTTTGTAATGAAAAAGTATGTATTTTTTTTTGTAGCTGCCCTTGCTTTCGCTACAAACGGTAGCCTAGACGTCCGACTAATGAAGTAGGCATGTTTGGATCCTAGCACCGGCACCGTTGGTTGGTCGTCATCGCGGCAATTACTTGTCAATCTAATTTTCAATGAGCCCAATCTCGAATCCGCTTTTCTGACACCACGGGCAATCTGACAGATAGGACAAAATTCATGTACCATTTTACTACACCCGAAATCGTATCACCATTCGATACTGACGTCTTGAATTGGATAGTATGGAAACGCACTCGCCTTTGCGGCTCTCAAATATAGACTTAGCTACCATCATCACACATCCTGTTTAAATGAGTAATATCATAAATTGTCATGAAACGGAAATCTTTTATTGACCCGCAAAAACCTCCGAAACCTTTTTAGTTTGCAGTGCGTTTATGTCCTAAGTATTTCGTTTCAGCGATCAAATTTTTTACATGCGAGATTAAAGCTTGTGGCCTTTCTCTCTGGTGGTAAGTGACGGATAGGCCTAAAGATGAAATCGAGATTCACCTGGATTCTTCAACGACTAAGAAACTGGCTATCTTACCTGTGATTGTCGGAACATAACAATGATGTTTACATTGTTATTATAAACAAACAACTAAGATGGAAGTAGTTAGTCAGACTGGCTCAGAAGCCGAGCCAAACTAAACAAGAAAATTCCGCTGCCACAGGATATTCAACCCCAGTCCTTCAATGAGAATGACTGAAGGAGGAATGAAGGAGACTTGGTTTGATCTAAAACTTAGATCATAACCAAGTCTCAGTCATTAAACCATGAAGACAGCAGAATACCTAAGTTAACTTTTCGAAGAATGCTCTGCTCCCCGCACGTTGCGGGTCGCCTGAATTAACCTACATGTCACCTTGTTAACCAGGCTTCAAATACGACAACATTTTGATGGAGGAGTCCGCGCAGATCCTAGAAATAGAGACATTCATACCGCTCCTCCTACAAAACCCGCAAGACGGCCGCTCGCGGCTAAAGCGCTGGATCATGATCGGGGACCACCACCAGCTACCGCCGGTTGTGAAGAACATGGCCTTCCAGAAATACTGTAATATGGAGCAGAGCCTCTTCACCAGAATGGTGAGGCTAGGAGTGCCTTACGTGGAGTTGGATGCCCAGGGACGAGCAAGACCCAGGTATGTTATCTTTACAACTACAAGTTAGCACTCGAGATATTAAAGGTCTATCCACACACATCCGGGCCGTGCCCGGGACGTGACCGGGCCGTGTCCGTGGCAAGATCGGAGATCTGTGCCACGTCAGGGCCACTAACTTCAATCTGTACCTCTTAAGCACCATTTACGGAAACCAACATATAGCTCGATGCGCCTCTGGCAACAGAAGTGTATCGACTGCTTATAAAATATTAGAAATGATTTATGAATTTAATATAAAAAATATAGGTTTGCGACTACAATGGGTTCCTTCACACATTGGGATTACGGGAAACGAAGAGGCTGACCGAAAAGCAAAATTGGCAATAACTGAAGGTGAACCAAGATCAGTTAAACCATTTTATTCAGAAGCTATATCAAAATTTAAGAATATTTGTTTTAAAAACTGGAAAGAATTTTTCGACGAGCGTTCAAGAGAAAAAGGTATTTGGTATAAAACAATTCAATGTCAGCCTCTTCGTCACCCGTGGTTTTATAATTTTAAGTTAAGTAGACAGTATATAGTTTTATTAAATAGATTGCGTTCAGGACACTATCCATCTAACAAGTTCGGCTACTTAATGAAAAAAGTAGAATCGCCCAATTGTGAGATATGTGGAACTGTGGAAGATGTCCAACACTTGTTGGTGGAATGTGTCCGGTTTCGAGATGCTAGAAGAGACTTATTTAATAGATTAAAAATTAATGTCATTGATGTAGGTGTGTTTCACAGTATTCTAGCTCAACCAACTTCGGAGGAGGCTAAAATGCTGTACTGTTTACTGTGCCCGCCGCGACAATCCTCTACTTAATTGTATATATATTTTTCATTATGTGTATAGTTGTATAGGCTACGATAGGACTGACATATCCAATGGGATAAAAGTCCTTAATAAATATAGAATAAAAAAAAAAAAAAAATAATAATATGCATTATAACTTTGTTTAAAACTTCAGAGATGCATATCGCGTCTATTAATAACTCGTCATTTATTTTATTTAATAAAACTCGGACGTGCACTAATACTATCGGTGGACGGGCGCACGTCACGGTGTTGGCTCGGGCACTGAAGCTCCGTCGTCGGCCCAGACACGGACGTGTGTGAACGAGTTCATACAAAAAGTACGCAATGATATATTTTCAAGCCACTGACGGAACACGTCCCGTCCACGTCCCGGGCACGGCCCGGTAATGTGTGGATTGAGCTTTATTCAGTACATGTGGCTCTTCTATGATTCGCAAATTCACGAAGTTTGCAGATACTTATGACACAGACGAACATTACGATAAGGGCTCCTGTTTGACTACGGAACGCCAAGAACTCAAAATTAACTCACGCGTCAGACTTTTTGTCAATTGAAACTTTCTCAGAACGTATATTTCTGAGAATATACGTCAACCGAGAGATTTTTCGCAGAATAACTATAAAATCGTCGGTTTATACACCATTAGTGAGATTTCTATTCCTAGAGCCATTATCGTGTTTTACAGACTTATAATTAGGTGGATTTTATGTTCAACTGTATGTTCCTTTATGTCCTTTATATACTTATATATTCATCTATGTCTCGGACAAAAATTGTAAATGCAATTGTGAGTGCAATTTAAAAAATAAATCTAATCGAAAGCGTTACTATTGAGGTGATCCCATTGTCACCATGTCAAGTTCTGATAATCTTATCTTATCTTATCTTAGGGGGTGGGGTGACTCAAGCGGTGAGCCCTCGCACTTCGACCCATTGTGGATCTTTTGTGCTTCCCCTAGTTATTAGTCCCTTAAGCCATCGCCACCAGCGGTCCAGTCCACCATGCCCATGAGCTTGATGATGTCCTTTGGTGGCATGGCCCTATAGTCTTCCGGTTTTGGGTAACCAATTCCCGTCAGCCTTAACCTCCTGCCCGCTAGAGCGTCGCAGTGGCATAGTATATGCTCCATGCTTTCTTCCATTTCCATGCAGGCCCTGCAGGTTTCGGAATCGGCAAGTCCCATCCTAGTTAGCATTTTCTTAGTGCCAAAATGTCCGGTCAGAGCACCGAGCATTAAACGAGTTTGGGATCTGCCAGAGCTCAGTGCAAACTTGAGCCAATTGTCCATGCCCATGAAGAGCTTGGCGTGTTTCATCCCTTTTTGGTTGGCCCATTCATTCTGGTGCCTCCTTAGCGATTGAGCTCTTAGGTTTGTGCTGACTGTTTTAGCAGTGATCCCGACAAATGGTTCCGGTCCCACCAATTGTGTTTCCGATCCCCTCCTTGCCAGACTGTCAGCCTTTTCGTTTCCATCGAAACCCGTGTGACCTGGTATCCAAACTAGACGTACCGTGTTTACCTTACCCAGTTTATTTAACACTTCAATTGTGTTATACACTAGTTTGGATTCCACCTTATATGACAGAAGCGCTTTAAGAGTCGCTTGACTGTCACTGAGAATGTAGATGTTCAAGCCTTTACGACCTTTGTCTAGATTCTCCTGCGCACAGGCAAGAATGGCATACGTTTCAGCTTGAAACATAGTCGCCAATTTACCCATGCTGATCGATATTTCGGTTTTGTTGCAGAATATTCCTGCTCCCGTACCAGATTTCATTTTTGATACATCTGTGTACCATATCATGCTGTTGCCCCGAGGGGGTGCCAGCCCTTTATCCCATTCCTCCCTTGTCGGAATGTATACTTGAAAGAGACGTCTAAAAATGTATTTAGGTGTCATTCTGTCGCTGATCATACTCAGCAGCAGGGTCTCTCCTTCAGGCTTAATAGCCGTGTGTTTGGTGAGTGGCCTGTCTGCGTTCCACAGTCCGAGAGTTCTTAGCCTGTGGAGAGCTCTCGTGTCCTCTCTCTGTATAGCATAATGCAGTGGTTCGAGATTTAGGAATCTTTCCAGGGCTGCTGAGGGAGTAGTTTTGAAAGCCCCCGTTATGGCCATGCAGACCAGTCTCTGGAATCTACTTAATAGTTCCCTGTATGTGACCAGATTAGTTCTTGGCCACCAGACGATACTGCCATAAGTTATGACCGGCAGTATCATTGTGTTGTAAATCCAATAGAGTATCTTGGGTTTTAAGCCCCAGGATTTACCAAAAGTGTATCGACACATATTGAAAGTCCTAATGGACTTTTCAATAGTGAGCTCAACGTGTTCCTTCCACGTTAGTTCTTAATCTAGAGTGACCCCTAGATATTTAACCTTTGTGGACCATGTTATCACATTGCCGTAAAGTTTTACGCATTTAATGTTATTGAGCTTCCTTTTTTTCGTGAACGGTATGATCACAGTTTTATTCGGGTTGATGCTAAGATGTGTCCCTTTGCACCAGTGCTCAACCTTTAGTAGTGCCTCCTGCATCAGGGTGGCACCTTGCCGTTAACTACGATGACAATGTCATCGGCGTAGCCCACTGTGTACAGTGGGCCTTTGTTTAGTTCTTCGATCAATGAGTCTATCACAAGGCACCAAAGTGTTGGAGAGAGGACCCCTCCCTGTGGGCATCCTCTGGTTGTCGTGACGCTCATTGTATCGCCTAGTATACTAGCAGATATTACCCTGCTTTCTAGCATACAATTTATCCATCTTATAATGGTGTCATTGATGCCATGCACTCTTGCCGCTTTGCTGATGGAGTCAAAAGAGGTTTTGTCAAAGGCACCTTCTACGTCGAGAAACGCGCCCAGACACACCTCCCTTGACTCCAGTGCCCTTTCGATCCTGCTTGTAACGTAGTGTAAAGCAGTCTCCGTTGATTTGCCTGCTTGATAGGCGCATTGCATAAAATGCAGAGGCCGCTTCTCAAGTGGACCGTCTCGAATGTATCTATCGATAAGTTTCTCCATCGATTTAAGCAGAAATGATGAAAGACTTATCGGCCTAAAAGCTTTTGCCTGTTCATAGTCAGCTTTGCCCGGCTTCGGTATAAAGCTAACATTTATGTGTGTCCACACTTTAGGTATGTGGCCAAATGCTATGCATGCTCTAAAGAGTCTACATAGAATTGGGATAAGTGTTGTTTCACCTTGTTGTAGTAACGCGGGATATATCCCGTCACGGCCGGGTGATTTATATGGTTGAAAGCTTCTGATTGCCCATCGAACCTTTTCTTCCGTTACTACCTTTTTGGCTGACGTCCAGTTCTCCCTTGTGGTATGGGTTGTTGGTCTGCCTCTGGGAGTCTGTTCGTCTGCGTTAGAGTCAATAGCCTTAGAGCCAGGGAAGTGCGCATCAAACATAACAGCCTATGCTTCGTTCCCTGTTTCTGTTAGTCTACCATTTGCATCTTTCACTGCTATTAGTGGATTAGCTTTGGTTTTAGACATTGCTTTGCTAAGACGCATGCCTTGTGGCATTGTTTCTATGGATTCACAGAAATCACGCCACGTCCTATGTTTAGCCTTTCTTACTTCAGTGTTGTATATAGTAAGCTTTTTAGCGTATTCCGAGTAGTCATTTTTGCGTTTAGCCTCGTTGAACGCCTTTCTAGTTTCCCTCTTAATTTTAGTCAGCTCAGGTGTCCACCACTGAACTTTCCTAACCTTTACCTCTCTTTCTGAACAGTTCTGTGTCCAGGCATTTACGAGGCCATTGTTGATTCGATTAGCTTCCGCATCTAGTTCTGGAATTGAATTCAACCTATGAGTGTTGGCCCCTAGTTCTGACTGTAGGGCCTTCCTATATGAATCCCAATTGGTATTCCTAGGATTTCTCCTTCGTATAGTCCCTAGCTCTATATTGGTTCTATACCTAAAGCATATGTAGTTATGATCAGATAGCGATACTTCACTTGACACATGCCAGTTGTCAATTAATGATAACGCGTGCCTTGTCGCGACCGTGACATCAATAACTTGGGCCCTATTTTTGTTAACAAATATGGGCGTGGTTCCTCTATTGAGTAAAAACAAAGATGAACTTACCAGAAATTCCAGTAGGTCTTCACCTCGCTAATTGTGTCAGAGCTTCCTCACACAGTATGGTGTGCGTTAGCATCGAAAGCAATGACGAGCTTCTTTTGCCCCTGTGTTTCAGTCAGTCTTCTGATGTATGCAGAGACTGGCTCCTTCTCCTCATAGGGTAGATACGCAGAGGCTAATACAACACTTTCACCTGGGTGCCCTCCCTCCTTCTTGATCTCTAGTGTGGTGAGATCCCTGTAACATAGCGAACTTAGAGGTTTAGCAGTGATGCCATTCCTCACATAAATGCATGTCCTTGTATCATTAGTTGAGCAGTAATAGTGTATTACTCCCCCCGTTTTACCTAAGCCCCTAACTTCACCTTTGTATATATAAGGTTCCTGTATCAGAGCTATGTCGTATTTATTGTCCTTAAGCTGCTTAGCCATAATAGCCGTGGCATCTTGTGGTGTAGATTTATTTGTACGCACCTGAGTCCCTCCATCTTGGTGGTGTCGATGGGTATATTTTGATCTTGCATGTATAGCTAAGGCAAGTGACGCTCCGGCGATTTGAAGCAGAGTTGGTTAAGGTCTTCCAAAATGTCGTCTGTCCCCGCCGACTGTTGCGACAGGGGCAGCTCCATCTTGTCACCCTCATCAACTCGCTTCACCTCGCTCGAACATCCCGCCTCAGCCTTATTTTCACTGCTGCCGGCCTCACTGGTGAGACCAGCTGCAGCCTCGTCTGCCCCCAAGTTACCCCGACCCTGCCCGACCCCGCTACTCACGTTCTCCGCGAGCAGCTTGAACGTGCACAGCTCGAAGCAGCCTTCTAGGACGTATTCAGCCTGCTTAATCACCTCAGCGGACCCCCCGTCCATGAGGACGATCCGCCTGATCCGGTTCTCCTCCACTTTTGTGTCGACGACCTTCCAGTCAGTCGTCCTCAGTGACGGGTTGTACCGCTGCAGTGCCAAGCAAGCCTCCTTTGCGTCTTGCAGTCTCATGTTGCGGCTCCTCCAAGCAATCTTGATTGGCTTTGGAACAGCCGCAGCATCGACTACTTTGAGCTTGACTGCTCCTATGGACATCCCGGGGACGTTAGTGTGGAGCCAATCAGCAGCCGGCTTGTTCTTACACTCCACAAAGACCACCCCTGTGGATACCGACTGGCCTAGTATACAACGTGGAGGGGGATCATCAGAGGCCATGAATTTCTCTGTAACGAGATCCATCAGCTTCTCCTGATCCCCCTCCACCAGGTATGTGTTAGGGTAGTCCTCAGGGATGACTGCCAGCCGGACAGCTTCAAGAGCATCCCGATAGGTGCCATAACCATGGGTTTTGGCACTTTTCGGCCCTCCCTGGCCGCCGGCCCGCGAGTCATCACTGAGGGCCTCCCTACCACGTTTTGTAGCAGCACTACCTTCCGGCAGCGCCTCCTGTGCCTTCTGCTTAAAAAGTCGAGCCCGTGCTTTAGCAGACCCACTCCTATTTTTCCTTCTACCTCCCCCTGATCCTGTTTCGGCCGGCGCGGCGGAGGGCCCGGCTGGTGGATCCCCCGCAGAGAACCCCTCAGCCGCACCCGCCCCCTCTCCAGCCCTCACAGAACCAGAGTGCACAGACATTAGGTTCGGGACCTGATTTCTCGAGCCCTTGATGTCCAGCCCCTACCCTCTCTGCTGACGGAAGCCTTGGCATTCCTACAGGCGCCGAGCCCTTCTGGAGAGAGGGCTCTGTGGGCCTCTTGCGAAGCCCGCCAGCAGCCCTCTCTCCGGGGCCCGGCACACCGTGAGGAACGTCAGACCTCCCCCCTGTCATTGAGCTCTTTGGCTCCTTGGACCTGCCATGTGGTAAGCCCTTATTGGAGATGCCATAGGCACCCCCATTAAATTCGATATTCAGACGCGCAAATTTGCCCCCCCCAGAATACGAGGGGCGGCCTGAGCTCGTCTCAGCCACCGGGGCTGAGCCGAGCTCAGGGAGGGACTCTCCATTACTGGTACCCTCCTGGGGTAGTCTATTTTCTCTTTTCTTTGCGCTCATAATAATAGACTAAATCTCCTTTCTGACTTCGGAATTGGGAAAAGGTGAGGAAAAAGGGAGTAAGGATAGGATTGGGGGGAAAGAAGTGGTGGGAGGGGGGTGCGGCTGGAGGTTTTGGTCCTTTCTATAGCAGAAGGCTATAGATCAAAAACAGGCGACAACCTCGGTAAGGATAGTCCACCAGCCTTGCCTTAGGGATCTACACGACTAGCGCTCTCCCCTAAGGCCATTCGTCAAACACGCCGACGGACAGTCGAGCGCGAGTAGGTGCCCCCTAATCCCATACCATCGATGTGATTAGGTGACCCCCGCCCTAAAGTTCTGATAATAAGATCCTAATTAAAACAGAACACTATCTAATTTTATAGGCACGTGCAACATATTTCCCTGAAGGTACTAAAGTGCGGTTCTCGACATTTTTAACCGACTTCAAAAAAAGGGGGTTATTAATCGACTTCGAAAAAAGGAGGTTACTCAATTCGACCGTATATATGCTTTTTTACATTTCAACTATAGAGCTGATCACCCTGAGAGCCTAAGTTCTGTAAACGTTTACAAAACGAATCTAGTGCATATCATGAACACTAATGAGTACGCTCTAAAACCTTCGCAAGACCTTTATGGTACGAAATTGTGTTACTTGGGTCATTATGTCTCAACCAGTGGCGTAACTATAGGGTGGCAGGGGTGGCGAAATGCCACGAGCTCCCGACCTGAGGGGGCCCCTAACATTTTTAACAAATTTTTGTACCTAAGTACTTATTTAAAGATTATTTGAGTGATTTATTAGGTTTCGTTTACATCAGAGTAGTGGTGAGAAAAGTATAAACATTCTCAATTGGAATTCAAAAAATTATTCTATTGTTAAAAACATAGAGTAATAACATCTTACTATTTGAAACTTATAGAAATCAAAAACACGGCTATCGCGATTTTTGGATTGCTACCTTCGAAAGATTGCTTAGATGAATCCCGAGACAGTAGATAAGGGTATAAGACTAAAATGGGTCATCTTTATTTATCTGTTCACGTTGAAGGAGAACAGCGAAAGGATGATTCTCACGCTCATCTCCTCGGCCTCCTGAGAGACCGTGGGACGTTTCCCAGCAGCAAGAGGCCACGGCTTCTTTCTCCAATACATGCACGTGCTCCAACAATACTGTGCTAAAAGTATCATTAAATTCTTCGACCTATCTATCTAAACACATACCCATGATCATGACCGACCCGAGTTAAAACATTTTATGAGACAGACAACTAGGGCACTGACCGCCCGCGCAGACTCCAATGCTGCTAAATTGTCATATGTACAGTCAATGACACATTAAGAAAAAAGCGGTTTGATAACATTGGCTGAGGCTTCATATAGTTTTAACAGTTTTTTATGAGCTAGCTAGTGGAACATTAGCACGATCTGCACATGTCTGGCAAATATTATAGTAACCACATAATCTACATTAATATTTTCATAATCCGCGATTAGCGTAACCATTAAGCAAAAATCATGAGCGTAACCTCACAGGCATTTATAGTATTTACTAACTGTGCCCGCGACTTCGTCCGCGTGGAATAGTAACTTTTGGCAGCATTTATTTCTGTAGGCAATTTTTGAAAAGATCTTGATTACCTATGTTATACCTTATATAATTAGCTATCTATTAGTGAAAGTCCCGTCAAAATCGGTCCAGCCGTTCCGGAGATTAGCGGGAACAAACAGACAGACGGAAAGACGAAAAAAATTTAAATTGTGTTTTTGTTATTGGTACCCGATATACATTCATACCCATTTAGTAAAAACTTGTTATTTTGACATTACAAACAGACACTTCAATTTTATTTATTTGTATAGATTACGATTTTAGAAGACAATACCTTCTGTTGCGGCGTGCAAAAGAATAATTTAGCGCACAGTCTCTGACATAACCTTGTGTAGTACACACTATTTCGATTGTTTGTTTCATTTTTATACGTAATTTTGAAAAGGCGTCAATAATTGCAAAAGTTTATAATGGTTACTATCAACGAGTGGTGTCGATTACTGGGTACTGTAATCTTATATCACAAGTCGGCAACATACACTGTGCTCCTTGTAACAGTACATATTTGCGAATCATACAGGAACCACATGTGCATTATTCAAATAACAATAATCAGTTGAATGGTTTATTTACGCTATACATAAAAAGATTAATAGAATGTATAAATAGACTGTTTTCAAATATCATTAATGTATCACCACTCATACCTACCTACAAAAAAATCTATCAGTTATATAGGTATACTAATAATTCTTAATATTATCAGTGAAAGATGTGTCGTGTCGTTTCAATTGCTCTCTGAATTAATGAGAACTGCACATCTGTTATGGTTCTAAAGACCCATGACCTCCATTCGTTCGTTGAACCATCTAAAAATAGGTTTGAAACAGTCAATCGCACTTGTATACGCAGCATTTGCTCGATATATATAACCAATATATTTTTACTTATACTGCTTGTTTAAGGGGCATCATCTGAAAAACGTTAATTATTAAAGACTTAATGTATGAATGACTATATTTTGTTTTACTATTAAGTCTAATCTTAACTTCTAGAATCACTTCAAACTGTTATGTTTAATTTTTCTAGAAAAACAATCAATATTTAGAAATAGGTACTTAAAATATCTTATATCTTTCTGGAAATGATTGTTATTATAATACAAAAGCTATAAGAAAAATAACTAAAGTATGATTTTTTTATTTAGAAAGCATAATAGTTTATAAAAGAAAGAATTTATACTTGACTTACAACGATATAGTAAGTACAACCTGTATTTACTATATTGTTCTAAATCAAGATAACTTAGTTTGGTACCAACATAATCTGACGACAACATGCAAATATTATGAAGATCACAATTAATTGACCATCATACTTCCGGAAACAACTTTATAATCGTCTGTCTACAGCATTTGCAATCTTTACCGGTGGCGATACCGCGCGCTCGGCGATCTGTCGCACGTGACCAACAAGCCGGAGTACCGCGCCGCGAACGCCGGTCTCCGGTTCGACTTCCAGCTGATCAACGTCGACGACTTCAACGGAGCTGGGGAGACTGAGCCTAGCCCTTATTTTTACCAGGTATTAAGGCTGCATGCGCTTGCAGCGACTCAATTTTTAACTCACTCACGGATGGATGCGTATGCAGAGCCGTAAACGAACTATTTTAACCTAGTTGGAGCGAATCAGCACGAGAATGAGTCTTGACATGCTTTTACTTTTTTTTCCATCATTGTTTCAAACACAATATGGCCACTGCTGGACATAGATCTCCCCAAAGAAGACTGACTTTAACCGTCTCCCAGCATGCTATTACGTACTACTGGTAGTACCACGGGTAATTGTTTTGCCCGTGGTACTACTCACGAGTCCGGTAGTACTACGAGTGATTAATTTCAAGCACCTCTATGGAGAAGCACATAGTACTACGGTTTTTTTACGTAACTTTCATCTTTACTGTGTAATTTACACAACAGTGTCATAGGAGAGGCAGCCTAATTAATCGACGCGGTTACTTGCAGAATCTCGCGGAAGCAGAGTACGTGGTCGCCGTGTTCATGTACATGCGGCTGGTGGGGTGGCCGGCGGAACGCGTGTCCATTCTCACCACGTACAATGGACAGAAGCACCTCATTAGGGACGTCATCGACAAACGCTGCGCTGACAACCCGCTCATAGGACGACCTCACAAGGTGAGTAGCCATTCTAGATACGTACACTATTTACGTTTTTTATATTGTTGACTGTTGACTTTGCATTTCCTTTAAAATTGCTAAATAAATTGAAATATGATACTAGAAAAAAGTTAAGTCTCTGTACGAATTCTAGATCCCCAGCTGCTAATGATAATTTAATGAACAGAATAACTCTTTAAACTTTCGCCCGATACGTGTATCGAACCCGAAATCGCATTAGGAATCGCCCTTGTGGCCAACTAAGAACGAGGTGTCAGATTTTACTTACAAGCTTTACAAAAACAAATAGTGATAGTATGAAATTGTTGTAATAAAATTTAAAGTAATATCACAGAATGTTTGTTGTATTGTATCTATATTTTTTTTAATAATATTTATTTTTATGCTGCACGTTCACACTGATGTTTGGTCTCGCACGTGCGCACGCGCAGGCGCTAATAAAACATGTTTATTCCTGGAACGTAAAAAAGTCAAAGAGGTCAATGAGGAGGAGAGGTCATTGCTGCAAAAATGTAATACCTTGCATATAGGAGTTCGTATAAGCATTGTTGCAAACCCAAATTCGGCTACTTTGCTTTAATTGATATTTTTACGCAAATAGCATTTTCCCCTGAACCATAGTCGTAAGTTTAGTTTTCAGTTATAATCAATGTAAGAGTAGGATGGGGCTGACATATTCTGTTGTTTCCATGATATTAAATGCCTTTATTAAGTAATAGTTTTTTTATCGCAGTAAGTTGGCAAACAAGCAAACTGCCCACCTGATGGTAAGTGGTCACCTATAATACATGTGGCTCCTGTGAGATTCGCAGCAAAACTGCAACCTCCACAAGAACCAGTGTACGTTGCCAACTTTGTGGATGTGACTTTCAGTCACATTGAAATTACCCAGTAATTTCAATGCCATATCTTACCCTTCAAACTGGAATACAGCAATGCAAGCACTGCTGCTTTGCGGCAGAAATAGGTAAGACGGAGGTACCCAAGCACACGACCCTGGTATAAAGTGTGTTAGCTAAATGTAGCCATAAGTTCACATTGTGGATGAATAATAAGTATCCTTTTGTGTAAAATCTCCTAAGAAATTAAGAGTAAAAAAAATACAAATTTATGCACGTTCAAAGGTAACGACAGTGGACAAGTACCAGGGCCAGCAGAACGACATAGCACTGGTGTCACTAGTGCGCACGAAAGCTGTCGGTCACGTGCGCGATCTGCGACGTCTCATAGTGGCTGCTTCGAGAGCGAGGCTGGGCCTCTACATCTTCGCCAGGGCCAACCTCTTCAGGAACTGCTACGAGCTGCAGCCCACCTTTAACCAGGTGAGTCGATTTTACCATGTGCACACTTACCAAAAAGCCCCATCCCCTTCCATTCAATCTCTGACATTTTTAGGTGTTAGTCTGTTCGCGCCCTAAAGCCAAGGCTTCCCGTCACTAAGTTAGGTGAATTAGTCGCTCCATCCCTAATCGTTCCGGCATTGGGGAAAGGGGAATAGCTGAAAGGGTGGCTCCTGGTTGACATTGTACCTATTATCATTTCCCTTAAAAATTAAATTACTTACTTTTGCTTACTTCGAGAAAACAATATGAATTGTAATTTACACTCAACACACCAGGGGCCTTATTCTGCTAGCGTTAACGCATTTGTGGCGTGTCAATAACACTTCAATAGCATCGCTTTTTAAGACTGTTATTGCTGGTTAACCGAATACTAACAAAAACATTTGTCACTATTGACTTATCAAGAAATTGTAGTACAAATAAATTGCAGCAGAAAATGCGCATAAAAGCAACAAAAGCAGTTTTATATCACGATGCGACAACGATGTTAGGATTAGGTAGTACCGGAAACAGAGAAACAAATCTCCCCCGCTGAGGAACGTGATGACGACGGTTTCGTCAAGGTCCAGAAGAGGAAAGTGCGCCGACAAAGAGGGACACAGAACCGCTGCGGCACCGCACCTACAGGGCCCAACTTCCTGCTGCGAGCCGCAATACCGACCACGGCCGTGTACCTGTCCCGCCTGCACTATACCACCACTGAGCAGGACGTCGGACAGTACATACTGAAGAAGGCCAACTTCAATCTGAGGGTGCAGCCATTGGAGTCGCGTCATAACGCTAGTTTAAAGCGTTTGTGGTGCGAGTTTCGAACTCTGCGCTGGACACCTTCATGAAGGGGGACTTCTGGCCGAAGGGAGTTGTGTATAGGAAATTCCGTGGAAGGATTCCTAACACCTCCGGAATGGCGCAGAATACGCCAAAGAAATAATTTTACTAACATAGCCTATTAAGTACTATATACTAACAAAATTGTATTTTATATTATGTATGTTAGCTTAAAGGGTTTGTATCTATGAGCCTAAGTTGTTCGAGTATAAATAAATAAATAAAAAAATAAAATAAAATAAATTAGCGGAATTAGGCCCCTGAATTTAATATATCGTGGTATTGTTCGCTATTTCAACTTCTCATCAAACACGTCTTGATCATCGTCCAGATGTGAAACACCTATGTTTGGTTTTTATTTACCACGAGTTTTCATTTCGCTTTCCTAACAAAACATAAACTACAATTAGATGAATACCAATTCTTGGAGCTTCATTGGCCGAAATGTAATTTTATTGTGTTAAGTGTTAAATAACGTGATGTGGGTGGCATAGTTAGTCTCATTTTATAAACACTCAATAGGTTTCTGGGTATAGCATATACGCAGGAAGTCTCAAGTGGGCAAATAATCCGGGAAAACCAATGTACCGTAGGCTTACTCTCGAACCAATTCCAATGGATTGACATTGGGATTTTGATTTTTCGTACACTTAAGTAGCAACACTAGCGCCAAATTGGTTTCGAATTTTGAGTAACTTATATAACACTGAGTATGATTCACTCAAATCAGCGCATTATGGTCTAATTTGGCTTCAATGCGCTTCAATATAAGCGTAGGAAAAATCACAATCCCAATGTCGAACGATCGGAATTGGTTCGAGAGTAAGCCTACTGAGCCAATCAATGCATTCGCGATTCCCAGAAGCACATTAGATAACTAATGGAACGCCCGTACTACCCAATTTGTTTTCATTTACAGCCAGATCTGTTTTTGCTCAGCTCACAACATATCATTCAGATGATTCAGTCATATGCTACCTATACAGTATATCCCGGGAAGTAGTAATCAAACTTTAAGAGCCTGATCTATGGACGATTTTATCAATGCAAATACCTCACATAGTTCATTTTCTGTTATTAAACTCACTAGGCGCCCGCCGCGAAGAGGTCTTTTATTCAACAATAACATCGAACTTATTAAACGTCTAGTAATAATATTGGCATCGTTTTGTAGAACAGCTCAAATACTAGTAAAAAAATGCAAATAAAACAAATTATAACGACTGTGCTTTTATGACATCTTAAAATAACTGAAAAAATTACATATTTTCGTCAATTAAATCAACCCAATCTCTCCTAAAATGTATGAGGCATGTGTTTTGCTACTTCTGCTAATAGTTACTCTCGTTAGCTATCGAATGATATCAGATTGTTGCTTATCTGTTTCAAGGTGCACCCTCATTTGCTTTTAAGGAACAGGTCAAACTAGGAAAAAAATATTGTAATTCAGCGAGGGGGTAGACAGACCCTTCATTTGCGATATCTCCACTCCATTGATAAAAAATTTCATAAATCACGCTCTTAAAATTTGCTTCCTACGTCCCCTGACACACTGTATAAGATTTTATATTAACATCTGTTTCTTTATATTGTAGAGGTTAAGTTTTTTTACACATACGACAAGAAAGCTCTTGGCCTCCAAAACTCATAGAGTACTTCCCGTTGACTTAGAATCATGAAATTTAGCAAGAAGCAAGATCTTATAACGCAAATCTGAAAACCGTAAATACTTACATAGTCAGGAACTTATATACTTTGACAAGTTTGTATATACGTACGTAACCCTCGGCGCGCGAGTCCAACTCGCACTTGGCCGGGTTTTCAAATTACCAATAACAAGCCAGCAACGATGACTGCTCATCAAGCAAACTTTCGCGAGACCATCTCGAGGAAGGTTTTAGTATATAATTTGTTAAGTTTTTGTATTTATTTCTGTGTCCATTAACGATATTTGTTGAAGATGTCGGGAAAAAATATATTAAGGCGAAACGTAGTTCGCGTGCACAGCTAGTAACTTATAAGATATAACTGAAAACTGTAGGTTATGTTAGATACTGTGACCACACACAGCGAAGCGAGCGGAACATGAAACTAAAATAAAACTGCACGTTTTCATGCTCCGGGTCCGAATAGACGCAGCCTAGATAAATTGTTGACATACATTCCCCGCGACCGAACGTAGCGTCGACAGCGTAGTGCGTGTCGCCTTCCAATCGGAAGGCAGCGGTTCGAACCCCGCCACGTACCAATGTGATTTTAAATTTTGAATTCATATGTACGTTTATTCGACGCTTTTACGGTGAAGGAAAACATCGTGAGGAAACCTGCACACACCTGTGAAGAAAGAATTTGTGTGTGAAGTCGACCAACCCGCACTTGGCCAGCGTGGTTGACTAAGGCCTAAACGCCCTAGTTTAGGGTAGGCTCGAGCCCCTCGGTCGGACGTATATGAGCTGTTGATGATAAATTTTTTTTATTGCTTTAGAAGGCAGACGAGCAAACGGCCCACCTGATGGGAAGTGATAACCGCCGCCCATGGACTTTGCCAATATCAGGGACATGGCGAAGCCGCTGCCTACTTTGAATACAAATACTCTTCTTAAACCTCGCTTGAAAATAGACATATTATAGCGCTCGGGAAACACAGCAGCAGGAAGTTCATTCCAGAGCCGGACCGTACGTGGTAAAAAAGAGCGCTGAAAGTGAACCGTGCTAGATGATGTACGATGATAATGATGATGATTCCCCCCGAACAGCTGGTGGAGCGTCCGCTCGAGCTGGAGCTGGTCCCGGGGGAGAAGTACCCCGCGCAGCGCGCCGCTGGCGCCGCGGTGCCGCCGCCGCTGGTGCTGCGCGCGCGCGACATGCCGCACATGGCGCGCTACGTGTACGACATGTACCTGGAGACTATACGCGAGGGCGACAAACAGGTACGTGCTAATGCGCGAGTCGGTACGCTACTACTACGGCTGCGCCTGCGTCGTAATGATTCGTAAATGAAATAATTGGCTGCATTTCATTATATCAAGGAATCAAAGAACAATGGCAAACTCCCTAACAAATTTTTGTTGATATATTTTTTGTGAACATGCATGAACAATATGCCAAACTATAGAGTTTTTATTCCTTAGTAAAATAATACCAAAATGAATATTCTACGAAGTCTGGACAAGAAGTTATAGACGCATAAGCTTTAAGAGGTAATTTCTTAAAATCGTAAATAACGTCGTCGAGAATCGAAATCCTTTGGCTCATGATAGAAGATCTCAGTAGTCCAGTAAGTAATCGTCAAGAGTTACTCAAAAGCACGAAAAATCAACAGCAAATACTTAAGTACGCAAAGCAACGCACAAACATAACAAAATAGCGAAGTTTGGACCAATCTCTAATTAGTCTGTGGTCAAATGTCAAATAGACAATGCGGTCCGAATAGATATTTCACGTCTTGGATCAATTGTGAGCGCGCTTACGCTAGCTGTGACTTAAGTTATCGCCATCATATAATAATTTTCTACGTTACAGTGATATTGCTGTAACGCGTACTCGCTGTAGCTCAACGCAATACTAATTCGAACCGGCATTGACAAGTAATCGGCAAATCGGACCGTAGTGATTGTGGAAGGAACTCATAATTAACTTTTAGTCATTTGTCGTACTTAAAAATGCAACTTTTTTTCCAGACTCTTTCGCATTCAGTGTTTTTATGGAAAAATCATAAGATATCATTTTGAGCACATTTGTAATGTTGGGATTTGTGGACGCTAAATGATTCTTTCGGATATTATTCTGCCATTGTTCTTGTGACTATAGACTATATTAATAGACTGTATTATAGACTTTATTAACTAATTTTTGATTTATTTTGAAAACTTATTCTTTTCGAGATATTTGTATGAAAATGGCAAGATTGTGACTTTTAGATGTATAATTTTGCTACTCTGCTACCCCGGTCGTATAATAGTATTGTCTAGGCATGGAATATTTCATGAGTGGCATGTGAAAAATCATATGAAATGATTTTTATTTGTCACACCTGCTGCTGTTTCATTCATTTGATTTGCACGGATAGCTAATAACTATAATTTACACTCGGTGAAAAAATCATTCGCATTTTTCGAGAAGTGTGTAACCGCATCCTACCTGCTGCCGTTGGCTAGACGGCGAGCGTGTGTGGGGACTCTCCTGGCAGAGCGCCGGACTTACCCACTAAACCCCCCCCCGCCCCCCCGTGTTGTTTCTGCCCTTATGGGCGCGTATAATAAGGTCCACACTTCGACACCACTACCAACGCGCCCAGGCAAACTCAATTAACTGGTCGGGCTGTCGCTAAGGGGGGGTTGCCCGAAAACACCAGAGGCCCTAGACAAATGCCACACACGCGGTAACTTTTCCGCAGTCGTTCCGCAGAAAAAATTGTACGGAAATGACATTAGCTTACGACAACCTCACGCTGTTTTATCCGCAGCTAATGTCATCTCCATACATTTTTTCTGAGGAACGACTGTGGAAAAGTTAGCGTGCGGTATTTGGCGGCGTGCACGGGGCCAATTGTGCAATTTTTTATTTATAATTTTGACAATGCATAATGGAAAATTAATAATTGTATACCGGGTAAATTTTAAGGTACCGGCAACCTCGCAGGATTAGATAGCTAACATCATTAACTACGTTTGTTTAAACGACGACGAAAGACAACGCTACGCTCGCGCGCTGTGTGCGTAGAGTTACAAACATTGTAGAGGTATATTAAATGAATATTTTTTTTTGTATGAAAGTAAAATCTAACGAATTATCAAAAGTTGTAGCACAAACATTGTTAGTTAATGATGCTAGCTATCTAATCCTGCGAGGTCGCCGGTACCGGTCAAAATTAACCCTGTATATGTTTAAGCCGACTACACTATTGAATTGGGATTTGTCCTGTAATGATAGTGTAACTATTGTGTAAATAAATAAATAAATATCGTCCGCGTCCGCAGCGCCCCAGGCAGTGGTCGGCCCCCGGCAGCGGCGCCGCGGCGGCGTCCCGCCATCCTGAGAGGTTCGTGGCCGCCCACCCCGCCGCCGACTCCGACGACGACGACAACGACAACGCCAACGCCAACGTCAACGCCAACGCCAACGCCAACAAGCGCGCCAAGCCGCAGCCCGTCTTCACGCCCACCGAGATCATCGACGAGCTCGACCACTCCGACGCGCCGGAACGGGACGCCTGACGTGACGTGAGCGATTCGATGTTTTAAATCGTGCTCGTAATGTGAAGTGTGAGCGATGCAAATTCGTTATATTATAGCGTGTAAGCGATAGTCGTTTTGTTTCATTTTAGCGCCTCACCCACTGATAATTATTGATATTTTTACTTTAAATAATTTATTAGTACGTCGGTTGGATAATGAAAATTATCAGACACGTATTCTTTTTTTTTGTCGAAATTACAAAGAACTACCGAATTAAAGCGATTGAAAGTTTAGTAGTGAGGGCTCGCTACGTCACAACTAAAGTCCAAATAAAGTTCTATCTACCTCTATCTATCTAACTAAGTATGACGTCACGCGACGGCTCAAATCATAAATCAATGTATCGACGAAAGATTTGATTGTGTGAAAAAGAAAAACGAGTGTCCAATGATTTTTAATAACCTTCATGTCGCACAATAAAAAAAAATAACCGCGCCGAAGCGGGATGGCTGTCGTGTCCTGAGCTCGGGGAGTATACCACTGCAGGCGGAGCACGGGCTGCCAAGAAATTTGTGTTAAGACTCAGTTACACGTATCCCTTGAGGAGCGTCAAGAAATTTTTATCACGTCAGTCACACTAAGGCTGCGTTCCGAAAATCAATGAGTCGCTATTAGTGTATGACGTCATCGTTAACGTCATATGGAACTTACGGCGCTAATGCTCTGGAGGGAAATCGATTTTTGCTAACTGTCAAAAGCAAATTGGCCTACCCAAACCAAATTTTAACTCGATATTTTGTTTGACAAATTGATACGCTAAAATCCCGGACCGAAATCGTAAGCATGCTGATAGCGCTGTTAGCACTTTTAGTGCTCTTTTTAATTTGGACCAGGCGATTATCATCGTTAGCACTGTGAGCGCTGTTATCGGACCGCAGCCTAAATACGCGCCGCCGTGCTACTCTTTATGACATAGAGATTATGTCACTGAAATTGTGAGATAATGCGTGACTCAGGTCCCGTCTTGGCAGCCCGTGCTACGCCTACTGGAGTCGTCATTACTTGGCCAAAATTTCTGCAACGAACAGGAAAGATGAAATGTCGTTACTACAAACACCAGGATAGATTGGACAAAACATTAACAACTTCATACTTAAGGCTACGCGCCCACGACCGACAATCTTTGTGGATTTTTTGTAGCGGAAATATGGAACGTACTGATTGCAGTAGTGAAACGCACACGTCCTATAAAAAGTCGTGCAGTAAGAAAATTGAGATAAATCGGTCAGATTATCGCGCCTACAAAAAATCTTACGTGAGCGAACAACATTAGGAAGGAAAATACGTCACTTTGCACATACTTCGTGTTGTACACATTAAAGCACATTTTTTAAATCTTTTCGGCCCAGGGGTACGATCTTTTGGCGCCACTCCAGTGGTATGTATTCGAAAGAGTAGCTATACTCCTGAGGTAGTCCCATTGTCACCAAGTCAGTATCTGGTAATGGGTTCCCAGAAAAATCAAGAGAAACCATTAATTAAATTTCATAGGCACGTCTCACGTGTTTTATGTTTTTTCTGAAGCTATTCAGGTATAGCTTCTGGTAATTATCTCTAGGTCGTTGCAAGTTTACAGTTTTATAAGGCTGCATATACCGAGTGGAACTGAACTTCGAAACAGTATTTCAAGGACCTACAAGTTAGATATAAGATGGACCCTAGGTTCTTGTATTTAAAATCTTTCGAGTTAATTGACTTAAACTGAAAGCAAAAACTTTCAAGTGACAACCATTGTCCAGCTGACTATGGAATCACATTGAAAGAAAAACAAGGTACGCTGATGTTGGGCTGTCGACACTTAGCTTTAAATAATAATTCATTTCGTTTGGAAAAAAGTAGCTTGATTAGCTCCAATATTGTTTCTACAGAATCTCAACTTCTGACGGATACATGAACCCTTATATATTATTTCGGTGCTCCGTGGCACTCTGTATATACCATATAAGTGAAACGATAAATAGTTTCAAACGTGGGTTTATATGTCGCACTTTGAAATAAAAGACATTCACGGATAAAGTAATATAATTTATATTATTGTTAAAAAATATAATTTTTGGTTTGAATCATTGTACAATTTTATGTTTAATCTTTACATTATATGTACAGATTATAATATTAAAATTCACCATTTTCAGTCTAAATAACTTTTTGACCAACTTCAGTATTCATCAATTTAGCTATATGATGACCGACTGCTAGCTCCATATAGCTTTTCCATCCAGCTTAATATATTATGGAAGATAGATTGACAATAATCATGTTTTAAATACAAATAGCGGTCTGCACTATTTCGATTGGGCAAAGAACCGCATAGTTTGAGGGTCCCTTATACTATCTAAAGCAGTATAAAGATAAAATCTATTCTCCCCAAAGCTTTGGCAAACATTAGGGGCGTCTATGGCCTGGACAACGGTTAGAACAATCCTTCGATTTGTCCAGTGGTCGGGTCGAGGTCGATGTCGAAGATGCTAGGCCGCGTGGGTAGGCCCGGCATGCGCGAGATATCGCCTACCATCGCCACCAGGAACCCGGCGCCGGCCGACACGAACGCGTCGGTTACTTTCAGGGGAAATCCCGTGGGAGCGCCCTTTATGCTCGCGTCTCCCGTCAGCGAGTTGGACGTCTTCGCCATGCACACCGGTAGTTTGTCGTAACCCTGCGATAGTGTAATACGATGTTTTATTAGGCTAGATGAATGAAGAAAAATTGTTACTTTAATAGAAACTCATTCATATAATAAACAGAAAGAAAAAATCGGTTTTCGAATAACTATAAAAACAACCAAGATGTAAGGTACAATATTAAAGATTTTTCTCCATCTCTTTCTAGCAAAACGGCAATTTACATGGAGTTTATATGGCCGTACTCAACAATGACGTCACGGTTGATGTCGGATCTCTCAGTCTAATCGCTTCCAAATTAATAACTTAAAATGCTTATATCAGATGTATTTCTAAGGCGATTTTAATTCAAATTTCACATGATTGCATCTTTTTCTACGGTATTTTAATATTTTATGACGAGACGTGAAAATTAGAATTCAGTCATCATCCCTATTGAATCACATTTTGCCACTGACGTATACGTAACTTTGACAAGCTGTTGCGAAGAACAATTGTGTCACGACGCGGGACAGCGCTGGGTGGGGCGTGAACAGTAGCGTACTCGCTCTCTTGTATGAAAGTAAAAGAGACAGCAAAACTAAGACCATGAGGTGGCGGTCGAGCGTAGATCGCAGTTCGGAAACCATTTTCATTTGTTTTAATCTATAAATAAAGCACATACCTACACATCTTAAATACAAAACCAATATTCACACGTACTAACAACAGTGTTTTCAATTGTCACACTAAAATTTTAAGACATATTTTACGCAAAATTTGCGACACAATCTTCACGGCAGCTGGGCTACCTATCACGATAGCCCGCAATCGACTAAGCGCCACTGAAGCCCAATTCTGCTAATAAGTTACAGCCGAATCAAAACTGAACCGTTGCGATCGACCAATCAGAACGCCACATTATCACGTCATCGAACAGTTAATACATCGGCAATATACGCGCTCCGATTGGTCGATCGCAACGGTTTAGTTTCGATTCGGCTGTAACTTATTAGCAGAATTGGGCCTCTGGTGCCAATTGACACCAGTTAAGTGAATAATTTCTCTGCACTGGACAGCGCGTCTAGGTTACGTATAAATCAATGCATTTTGCTCAATTTTGAATATGTTAAAATTGATAAACGATTTCGATTCTGTATTCTAGTCGATGCTGTGACCTAACTAAATATAGTGAACAAAAGTTAAACAAAAAAATAAAAACCTACTACAAAAAATCAAAACGAATCATCAGATTTTTATATTGAAGTTTTATACATTACGTCCAAATTCTGAATCATACATACCATGTCGGTAAAGACCTTGATTTTCTTCATAACCTCGTCAGTGTACTCGACTTTGCCCGCCCCGTACATTTCCGTTGCGATCTTCTGTATTTTGTCGGTGATGGACATATTCAGCGGGTACAGGAAGTTGAACCTGGCGATAAGAGCAATTAGTCACTTCTTGGGCAGAAATAATGTTATTAAATAAATTATTTTTAATAAGTAATTTCTATTTCACAGTTCATCCAATAATAGTTAAAGAAACTACGGTGGTAATATACATCCAATCAAAATGATTTCTCGGAGTTGATTTAATCAGATTTGGGACCTTGTGTTCCTGGAATTAGGTATTTATTGCTTTTAATTTTTGTTACTAAGTTTCACATGAAATTAAAGTAGGTGCCTATGGTGAGTACGGATCTAGATTACTACTAAATACTTAAACTATTTCACCGTGATTCTGTTGATAATCATCTAAATATCGAAACCAAACAAACTCGAAAAGTAGTATGAGCGAATTCTGACAGGAGCTTGAAGCGTAGAAACAGAAAAATGTATCGTTCGAAAAACTTCGTTTTCTAGCACCGCAAAGGGCAGATTCGAATAATCTTAAGCAAACTAAAACGTTGCGTTATACCAATCAGGGCGATCCACTATGACATCAGCAAATATTTAAAATACAATAGGATGTGCATAATACTCTATTGTCTTTAAAATTTTCGTGATGTGATTCGTGTTTTTGTCATTGTTTGGCAAAAGCTTAATTTAACTAAAATTATAGTTTATTTGGAGTGTGACGTCATCGTACATATCCACCATACAATACACAAAAAATATGTTTTGCAAGAAAAAGATGGCATGCTATTTTGAATAGTAAAGATGTTTGTTTATTTTTTTTAATATTTTTGCAAATTTTCAAGTTTTTAACAATGATATAAATAACAATTATATGCATAATCCCTATCATGCACTAGCACTGGTAAACATAACTTAATATTCTAGGTTTTTATTCGATTTTTAGTAGACTCGACAGCCCTCAAATAAAATCTTGCATATCAGTATAAAAATTTAATGTAGGCTTTGGTGACTGACTGACTGAGGTATCAATGAACGTAACACCCAAACTACCGGAGCTAGAAGCATGCAATTTGGTATAGGGATTCGTCGAACTACAATGTTGAGCTTTATCAAAGTGAAACGTAGTTTACGAGCACAGCTAGCTAGTGATATTTGTTGTCATCTGCACTGTGCTCAGAGTCTATACGCACTTGCTTGGTGTGTCGCAGGCGGCTACGACAGCGTCTGCCAGTTCCAAGGCCCCCAAGCCTCCCTGCGCCCAGTGGTCGCATATTACTGCGCGGAATGCGCCATTTTGTTCCGCAAACTCGCGCACCATGCTCAGTTCCGCTTCTGTGTCGTTACTGAAATATAATGGAGTCATTTTGAGATTTGGTCGCATGCCCTTTGGCTGTTAATGTATTGTCAATAAATAATCAAGTGTGTTAGGTATCTAGTTACTGGCCACAGATTCGCCCTGTTATATTGGACAACGTAAATTACGAAAAAGAACGTGGTGATAGTATAAATTTCATTTATTTTAATTCAACTGTAAATTTCGTTAATTTATGTACCTAATTCATTATATTTTAATATATATTTTAAAATACAATTGATGCCAGATATATAGGTATCCATAACAGAAAATAACGACTTTCAGGATTTATTAATCTAAAATGAAAAGTTTACCTCGTGGAGTTGGTGAAATTCTACGATATGAATCTTCTATGGCGAATTTTAAATTGTCTTGTGTCATATAAACATTTTGATTTTGTTTTTGATTTATCATAATCATACATATACCTATTGCTTTATCCGTTGTAATACAAACCTGTACTTGTTGATCGCTACGACGACCGGCACTCCGAACTTGTTGCCGTTGCTAATGTGCTTGCTCAAGTTGCACAGACCTTTGCTCAATATGTCGAGATTTTCCTGTAATCGTGTCAAAAGTAAATTTATAAAAAAGGTCATAAGCGATTACCCTGTTATAACAATTAACAAACTTGTAATAATCAAATAAATGGTTTAGTTTCTAGATACAGAAAAAATAAATTCACCTGAATTACTTTGATATTGTGTTACTTGTAAAACATAAAATTTAACTACATAAAATGTTGTGATCTAATGTTGTGTAAACAATAAGACGCAGACATGCATTTTTTAGTTATGAATTTATTTATTCTCTTTGTTGCTTTGTCTATTATTAGATGATAGCTATAATCTTTGGATTTGGAGTCTTTTTCACATGGACATTATATGAGTGCATTAAAATTGCATCATGTTATTGAGCTGTTAAAATAAAAACAAAATATATCAAATCCTAATGTAAATCATCTGACAGAGCAACCCATCTGCGACATACACGTTTATTAAGAAGATACGACAACAATATGAGCATTATAAAAATAATGAAGTAAATACCCATGCACCGTACCTTGAGGTAGACGTCGTTGAGAGGCGCCCCCGCGGTGACGTTGGGGCCGCCGCCGTGCATCTTCAACGCTCGTACAGTGCACACGAGCACCACGCAGTCCGCCGTATCGCCGCTCGCGCGACACTTTATGTCGAAGAACTTCTCCATGCCTGCAACGGACCAACGTCGTTTAGTTCCGTTCCTTCATAAACGAGGCAATAGCAAAGTCGAAGTATAAAAAAGAAAACTGGTGTAACATTAGTTGACTTAAAAAAATGGTTATACTTTCGTTAAGTCGAAACGAGGTGATAAATATAATGGTGAAATTACAAAAGAACACTATATTGCAAAAAGTTGACAATCTCTTTTCGCGCGCGAGTTGAGTGCCATTCATTTGTTAGATTGTTACTTTCGAAGCATATTTTGTTTAACGAAAAAACAAACTAAATGTGACTTCATTATCGGAAGAATCCGAGTTAGAAGAATCTGTAGTGCCATCAACGCCACCGGAGTTGTTAAATGCGACTCAACTACTCAACAAAGAAAAATAATTATGATGATGATGATTTTTTTATTTCCTCCCAAATGTGATGAAAAATATTGTGTGTATCACGGGCAGTAAGAGGATTACAAACTCGAAGTAGACTCTCTCGTTAGTAATCCTCTTCTTGCGGCCCTTGGTGCGCAATGTATTATTGTAGCTATACATGTTCGGTTTGTCAATTATAGTTACTTTCTCAAAAGTTTTTATGTTTCATGTACCTATATTCGTTTATTCGTACGTATTTTGGTAACTTTCATCTTTAATGTAGTTTATTTACTAATTTATTGCTGAACTCTGTAGATTGTGTCTCCTTTTGTCTACAAATTTAGTAAATGTATTTAAAATCCGTTATTTGCTGTATGTTTTTTTGTAATTTCGTCGATATCAGCTATTTCTAAGCGGTGTGTGTGGCTTATGAAATAAATAAAAACAAAGTTCAACGAACCGATATCGGAACCGAAGCCGGCCTCGGTGGCCACGTAGCCCCGCTCGCCGGCGAGCTTGAGCGCCACCTTGTCGGCGAGCACGGACGAGCAGCCGTGCGCGATGTTCGCGAACGGGCCCGTGTGGACGAGCACGGGCGTGCCCTCCAGCGTCTGGACCAGCGTCGGCTCGAACGCGTCCTTCAGCAGCACCAGCAGTGCGCCTGTCATGCCCTGCGATTGGGATGATGACTGAATTCTAATGTTTACGTCTCGTCATTAAATATTAAAATACCGTGGAAAAAGATGCAATCGTGTGAAATGAGAATTAAAATCGGCTTAGAAATACATGAGATACAAGCATTTTAAGCTGTTAATTTGGAGGCGATTAGACAGAGAGATCCGACATCAACCGTGACCTCATTGTTGAGTACGGATATATAAATTACATGTAAATTGCCGTTTTGCTAGAAAGAGATGGAGAAAAATCTTTAACACCTTATATCTTGGTTGTTTTTATAGTTATTCGAAAATCGAGTTTTTTCTTTCTGTTTAGTATATGAATGAGCTGCTATTAAAGCAAAAAAAGTTTTTTTAGTCATCTAGCCTGTTATGCGCCGCTCGTGACGAGTGTGGAAAGAATACTGTTATTATTGCTTGTTTTTAAGTCCACATTGCATGAGCAGAGGCATTGCATTTGTAAAGTTCTAAAAGTGATGCTAGCTATCATATACGGTCTTTTCAACACTTATCATCAGGTGGATCGGAGGCCTAGCTAGAATACGGTGGACGATTGGTTACAAAAATATTTGTTTATCGATCGGCTCCAAAAATATTCATTGTACTAATAAAACACCATGAATCTTTTTAATAATAAATTAATCGTTGAATTCAAAGGTTAGCGACACACTTCTGTCTACTCGTATATGTTACGGCTAAAAGCCGAAGTACGGTTCACCTAGTTTTAGAACAGGATGCAACCAGCCGGTAAGGTTAGGTTAGATTAGGAGTTCTAGCCGGCTAAAATTAGGTGTAGTAGTAGACGTTTATACATCTGTTAGAGTCTCACCAAGTCATCAGCAGTGACAGGGTTGCCGCGCTTGTCGAGGGCGACCACCATGCTGGTAAGCCGCTGACAAATGTCCTCCACGCTTACGCCAACCACCAGAACGGCTATGACCTCTGAGGCCACTATTTTGACGTGTATAGATCTGTTAGTCTCACCAAGTCATCAGCAGTGACAGGATTGCCGCGCTTGTCGAGGGCGACCACCATGCTGGCGAGTCGCTGCCGGATATCCTCCACGCTCACGCCGAGTGCCAAGACGGCCATGATTTCTGAAGCCACTGTTATGTCGAACGCCGTTTCGCGGCTTAATCCCTTCTCCGTGGGCGACTGCCCAATCGTGATCTTGCGCAGGTATCGGTCGTTTAGGTCCACCACTGCAGAAAAATGTTCGGTTGTCTACCTTTACAGATGTTACGTAAAATTTTGTTTTAACAATATTGGCAAACAAGCCGGCTTATGGCAAGTGGCTATACACTCACAATTATTCATCACATCATAGACAAATCAAATTGATCAGTATCGTGAAAAAAGACAGCGTGATTAGCCAAAAATGAGTGCAAAACTTTTGACAATCTGATAATATATACCTTTTTGGTAAAGACAGAAAGTTAACTGTACACAACATATTACACCCACCAATTATAACGGTGATGCCTAAGTACTTATATTATCAATACTGAACTTCGTTTATTTCGATAATTTCGATCAAAAGTTAATAACAATTTCGCCCTCACCTCTGTTCCACATAATCTTCGATGTGTCGATATCCAATCTGGCGAACCTGGTCTTCTCTTCATCTGTCAAGGTGTCAGGGTCAGTCTTGTTGATGCCGAGCCGCTGTAACCGCCGCAGCTGGATGGGGGAGAACTTCCGCACCCCCTTAACCCTGGGCACGAGGCGGTCGTACAGGGGGCCGTCTTTCTGGGTCAGCTCGTGGAAAATCCTCGCGTCCATCTGCGCCGCCAGGAGGTTGTTGGCGGCAGTCACGGCGTGGATGTCGCCGGTCAAATGCAGGTTGAAATCTTCCATGGGTATCACCTAGAATTTTTATTCGTAAATACAGTCAAGATAAAGAAAATATTACTGAAAAAATATTCGTATTTTCTTTGATGTTTCTTAGGACGAAATTTAACAAATAATGTTTCAAACCCGAAAAAAAAATTGTCACTTTAAATTCAAATATCTCGGTAACTATTAATTTCCTAGGTCAATATCATTTATGTCTTCTAGACTCTAAAAGACAAAAATGATATTGATAATGGGCTCAATACGTGGGTTTCAGCTCCGCGTTCGGGCTTTTTACACCCTGTTATATCGAAACCCGCTTAACGTACAAAGATGAAATATGGCAGTGAGGTAAGTAGTTTATAATTAGTAGGCGTCCGCTAAGAACGAATTTTGCGACAGGGCTGTATTAAGGAGTTTTTAGAGCTCTCGCAGTCCTAGGCTTTTTGTACTTGAAAATTGGAAGAGAGATAGAAGAACATGGAAGAGTTAAGACATGTCAGATAGGAACAGAATTACTATGCAGGACGAAGACGCGGGCTACAGCTAGTACACAATAAAATACTCCTTAATGAAAGTAACTACTTGATTGTTAACAAAAAATAAGTAAAATTGTCTAGTTCTCGAGTTTTCAGACGGAACAATATATCTTCAGATTGTTTTTTTTTGTTACCACTCATATCACGTTATAATTTGTTTTATAGATAAACAATAATAATTCTTTATATTGTAAATCAATTAGCCGTTAGAATACCTGCGCGTATCCTCCCCCCGCGGCGCCCCCCTTCACGCCGAAGGTGGGCCCCTGGCTAGGCTGCCGCATGACGGCGAACGCGTTCCGGCCTCGATGCGCACATAGCGCCTGCACCAGACCCACCAGGGTCGTACTCTTACCCTCGCCTAGGGGGGTTGGCGTTATCCTGAAGCAAACACCATCGTATTGTCACCGTGTCTATTTATTTGACACCGCATTGTTTAATCGGACATCGGCTAGCAGTATTTCTGAGAATTAAAAAACGGGTCCCGAAACTTTGCTTTCTACTTTTAAAGAAGTTTAAAGAAATTGTCTTATAGCTGACTGGAAACAAATTGAGGCAAGATAGCCAGTTTTTCTGCAGTTTCTGTGGACACGTAAAGATGTTTTAAATCACATATATTCTCCCAGTACATACACTGGAAGCGCTATTGTAGGTACAAGGTACTTGGTTATAGAATTTTGGCCAACGAACACGAGGGACGAGATGTCGTTCCTACAAACGCACACACACACATAGAAGATTGCACTTGACAATTTCATACTCGCAAAAAGTGACAATTGCACAAACTTCATGCAATACGCATATAACACAAATGATTGTGAATTACATATTTCGACAGAGATGTATGCTCCTATACCGAGTGTAAGTGACGGTGTCCCGTTTTTTAAAACAGTGAGTTCAGACCATGATTCTTGATTAAAAATCACAGAAATTTTCTCCCGGAAAATTCATAAATTTTACGTTTTTTTAAATATTTTTTTCTATATTTTTCTTGTGTAATATAACTAAGTTAACGTTTACAAATAATATTCTGTAAAAAAACCACTATAATTACACAAAAAATAAACTTCGCAATGTAAATCGTATTACATTTCCATCATACTGTGCGCGGAATCAACTGTTTCGGTCATCGAACGTCAGCGCACCGGTGTGTGAGCAAAACAAAAATGATGCCGGCGCGCCATACATTGCGTAACATGAATAAAAATAAAAAATGAAAACTCCTTTTTTTCGCTTTAAAAGCTTTTCCGGGAAAAATAAACATCGGTAAACAAATAATAACATTGGTCTGAACTCACTGTTAAAATAAATGGGACACCGGCACTTACACCCGGTATAGTGTCTCTAGTGGTAGTATGTACTTCAAGCATTATCAGTTCAAGAAACAATAATCAAGTGATAAAAGCACTCGTACACCTCTGCAAATACGTAGAAAACAAACCCTTAAGTAGGGCAGAAGGTTTTCTCAGTTTGGTTGGTAGTAGGACTTGAAACCCGCCGGACAATACTACCATCTTACCTAAGTTTGTCGCCATAATAACAATGTTAAAAGCATTGTTGTGTTCCGAAAATTAGAGGTAAGGGCCAGTTCCTTAATTGTTGAGGAGTCCAGGTGACGCAGCCATATACTTCACTGCTGGGCACGGGCCTTTCTTTGCGTGGTAAGATAATCCAGTAGGTATTTATGTTACGCAAACGACCTACCCGGCGACGACGATGTAGTGTGCGTTCTGTCGATGCTGCAGCCGCTGCAGTACCGATAGCGAGACCTTGGCCTTGGTGCGGCCGTGCGGAGACACCTCGCTGGCCGCCAGCCCGATCTCCGCCGCCAGCTCCGTGATGTCCTTCGGCGTCTGGCTGCGGGCGATTGCGATGTCACTGCAAACGGAACAGGGAGACATGTGAAAATAATCTCGAGTTTAAACCCAGAAGCAGGTTATCATAACCTATATGTTTCAAGATTTACAGATTTTCTTAGAAACCTTGCGTTTCAGTAATCTATAATTTAATAAAGGAACACCAAGATGATGTGAGTGTTTTAATGCTATCTACTGTCACTTTCCTTTTACGGGAAAACAGATGAACTATCGCCTACTGTAGGTGTATTACCTATTACCGCCTAACCTGGCAATTTTTTTTTATTTTTTATATGTAATTGTGACTCTATTGACCATTTTTTGAAATTTATTCCATAAACGGTATTGGTATAAGAAATTGCAATAGCCATAATAAGTTGTATAATCATCGACAATCAAAAGAAATTGATAAATAAGCGAAATCCAGGCTATTGTGTAGTGGATTTCATTGAAATATTGATGAAGGTGATAAATATAAATTATGACGTAACATTTTGGTGTTTCATTGACCTACCGACTGAACTAAATCACCGGCGAAGTTACAAACAAAGAGAACCTACCTATTTAATAAACAACTATTTTAGTTTGAACTTGTGCTTGAGGTACCTTGTCAAACACAAGTGAATTTGCTTAAGGCTCCCTTAGAACCTTTGCAGTAAAAATGAAATTGCTACTAAGGAGTATGCAATATATTATATACACCGCTATTTTTAAGTTATGACAAAAATTTTGTGTGCTTGTTCAGACAAGCAAACTGAACAACTTTCACTATGGCACCAACTTTGCAATCGCAAAAAAAAATCAGCTGTTCCATACAAATGTTCAACATTCACTGGACCTAAATGTATGAAACAGCTGACTTTTTTTTTGCGATTTCGAAGTTGGTCCCATAGTGAAAGTTGTTCAGTTTGCTTGTCTGAACAAGCACACAAAATTTTTGTTATAACTAAAAAATAAACTTGTATATGCACTTCCCGCTCCATAATAAGGTCAGGCGGGGCAAGTGCGCCATATTTTTTTCATAGACGATTTCGATACAACATAAAATATTTAAATGATGACTTATGAATGAACATTTAGCATGTTGACAATATTTCGTATTTTGAAACTGTAACAAATATTGATCCAATCAAATATATCAATAATTTTACGATATTTTATAAAAATTGGAAAAGAATGGTATTATGTGAATATTTGCCTACGAAATTCAAATTGCTATCGCTAAATCTGTCTCATTGCTACGATTTTTGGATCTCAAACGAAGTGCGATACACTAGGGCTTACAATTATTTCTGCGCAGACGGCAGCCATTTTGGTTCAACTTATGTGCCGCGATCCGTAACCAAGTTGCTATGAGTTAGGCGGTACGGCCTCTGGTATATTGATAGATTGATTCATTGCACCCGATTACCAGCGTCGGCGGCGCTGTGGACTCGGCGCTTGCTTTCTAATCGGGAAGGGTTCGAGACCGCCATGTACCACTGTGTTTTTCGTTATTCGAATATCATATGTACAAACTCAAACTCAAACTCAAAAATCTTTATTCAATATAGACCTTTACAGGCACTTATTGACGTCAAAATAAAAACATAAAAATCTTCAACCAAGAATCTAATTAACTAAATTATTTAATCCTTGTATGTACACACACCCCAACCATTATTAAGATGTGTGCAAATACAAGTCAATTGAAAAAAAAAATTGACTCTACACCTGTTCGGAAATTGGGAGAGCCTTCTCGAGAAGAACAGGCAAGAAACTCGGAAGGTCTTGTATTTTTTTGTCTCCTCTTTTAAAATGCCAACATTACAATATTATATTTCACAAACATTTTTTTTAATAATATAGAAATGCCTGTCGGTGTGAGTGGAACAGTTACTCGAATGAAATTTATCCCACCATCACAAAGTGTTAACACCCTTTGAACGTCAATTATCACATTTTTTGTCAATCCCAAACAGTTTTATCTGTCATATAATCAGACACTTTATAATATGCTTTTTTCATAAGTGCGCCCTTGATAGTGACTTTAAATTTATTCAAGTTAAGTGCTTTAATATTATTTGGGATTTTATTGTAGAAACGTACACAAAGGCCTTTGAAAGAATTATTAATTTTTTTAAGCCTAGTATTTGGTAACGCTAACATATTCTTTTGCCTAGTATTTACTGAATGAATATCACTGTTTTTACAAAACGAATGTATATTTTTATGAACATATACTATATTCTCGTAAATATATTGCGACGCGACGGTCATAATACCAATTTCTTTAAATTTTTCTCTCAAAGAGTCTCTTATTTTAAGGTTATAAATAGCACGAATAGCCCTTTTTTACAGCACAAAAACAGTCTGAATGTCGGCAGCATTTCTCCACAGCAAAATGCCATACGACATCACACTATGAAAATAGGCAAAATATACAAGTCTTGCTGTATCAACATCAGTCAGCTGACGTATTTTCCATACAGCGTAGGCTGCAGAACTAAGTCTCTTCGACAATTTATCAATATGTGGGCCCCACTGAAGCTTTGAATCTAAAGTAATACCAAGAAATACTACGGTATCCACAAGGTCCACATTTTTATGCTTTATGTTAACAGTGGTGTGAACCTCTTTAACATTGGGTAAAACAAATTTTATACATTTAGTTGTCCCTTCATTGAGGCACAAGTTATTCGCATTAAACCAGTAAACTATTCTTGAGATAGAACTATTTACATCGTCATAAATTTGCAATCGTCTTTTAATTTTAAACATAAGTGAAGTATCATCTGCAAATAATACAATCTCATGCCTGTCTTGTACAAAAGCAGGCAAGTCATTTATATATATTAAAAATAGAAAAGGACAAAGAATTGAACCCTGCGGAACTCCCATTTTAACCGAGGCGCCCTGGGACCTCTCCCCGTTGACGTCTACTTTCTGAATCCTCTCAGTCAAATAGGAGACGAGTAAATCCAGAACAGTGTCGCGAAATCCATAGTAGTGTAATTTCCTGATCAGGGTGTCATGATGAACGCAATCAAACGCCTTGGACAAGTCACAAAAAACGCCCAGCGCATCATGTGAGTCCTCCCAGGCCTCATATATATTTTGTATTAACTCAACACCAGCATCAGTTGTTGAGTGACCCTTTCTAAAACCAAACTGTTTACAGTGTAGAAGATTATTTCTGTTAAAAAAGCTTTGCATTTGTTCCAACATTATTTTTTCAAAGATTTTGCTAAAAGTAGGTAGCACAGAGATAGGTCTAAAATTATTGGGGTCTGATGTGCTACCAGATTTGTGTAATGGAATAATTACATTTGTCTGACGCTCCAACGGTGAAGGAAAACATCGTGAGGCAACCTGCATTCATCTGCGAATAAATTCAAAGTTGTATGTGAATCAAGCGCGGATCCACCGTTGTGGGCACGATGGGCATGCCCACAACCCTAAGACTCGTGATGTCACACATTCACGGGTTATTGAGATCGATAAGCTGATGACATCACGAGTAGGTATATCCAATGCCTTGATAAAAAAAACAACGAATGTTGGCCAGGGCGTCATGTTTTGTAAGTTGTGACCCATCTGCGACCACAACCTTTTTTGAGGGCTGGGTCCGCACCTGATGTGAAGTCGATCAATCCGCACTGGGCCAGCGTGGTTAATCACCCTAACATAGGGTAGGCTCAGGCCTCTCGGTGGGGACGTATATGAGCTGCGATGATTACCTGGGCGGCGGCGAGCGCGGCGCCAGTCGCAGCGGGTCGAGCGGCCAGGCGGGCGCCAGCAGGCGGTCGAGCCGCCGCCGCGCCGCCTGCACCGTGTTGCGCATCAGCATCGCCACCGTCATGGGGCCCACGCCGCCCGGCACCGGCGTCACGTGGGACGCCACCGCCGCCGCCTCCGCGTACGACACGTCGCCCACCAGCCGCTGACCGGACTTCTTGCTCGGGTCTGACGGATTATAGTACATTACTGCCGCGGTCTATAATTGGGATGATGACTGAATTCTAATTTTTACGTCTCGTCGTCAAATATTAAAACACCGTGGAAAAAGATGCAGTCCTGTGAAATCAGAATTAAAATCGGCTTAGAAATACATTAGATACAAGCATTTTAAGTTGTTAATTTGAAGGCGATTAGACAGAGAGATCCGACATCAACCGTGACGTCATTGTTGAGTACGACCATATATAAACTCCTTGTAAATTGCCGTTTTGCTAGAAAGAGATGGAGAACAATCTTTAATACCTTATATCTTGGTTGTTTTTATATTTATTGGAAAACCGATTTTTTCTTTCTGTTTATTATATGAACGAGCTTCTATTAAAGCAAAAAAAATTTTTAGTCATCTAGCCTATTACTACTTTGCTGGTCGCGCTGATGATGGCCGACAGCCAGCTCCAGGCCGACACAGCGCGGTCGGCGTGCAGCACTAGATGGACGACCTGAGATAAAGGCCGAGGCCGTAGGTCGAGGCCTTTACAGTGAGGACAGCAAGGGCTGCAATGATGGCCAAGCTGGAAGGCTTAGAGCGCAGCTAGGCTAGCTCGAGGCGATCATAGCGTGACCAGCGAAGCAGTCATTGTGGGCCAAGGCTTGAATAGTGCTTTACTCAAAAATGCAAGTACCTAATCTAAATAAAACCAGTAAGTAATTTAAATAAAAAATATATTAATTAACTAGAAATTTAATTAAAATAACAATTATGAAAAGTTAACGGCAAGGTCGACTTTGCTCAAAAAAGGTTGTCAAAATAATGACCACATTAATTACATGCATTTTTGAGTAAAGAAATTGTTACAAATATTCTTAGAAGGCCGACAGCTCTTTTTTTTTATCGCAACTAAGTTGGCACGCGGTACCCAGTAATTTCAATGCCATATCTTAATGCCCTTCAAACCGGAACACAGCAATGCAAGCACTGCTGCTTTGCGGCAGAAATAGGTAAGACGGAGGTTCCCATGCACACGACCTTGGTACAGTTTCCCTCCGGTATCTCCCTCCCTCTGAGCTGAGCTCATCGAGCCCCACTTAAAACAAGCTTTTTAGCAAAACCTGTTTAATAAACCGTACTAAAAAAATATATGTTACTCTTGAAAATATTTCTGAGAATACCCATGTCCCCGAAACAAATTTTAACCAAAATTTCTCATTAAAAAATGCCCATCAAAAACGGCTTCCAGAAGAAAATCCGAATTATTTAACAAAAGCTATTTAATGATTTTCAGGGAATTAACTCGTCACACTTAATTTCATATAATTTATGTACCTTCAAATAATTTACGTTTCTTTAAAAAAAATGATTTTTTGCGCAATTTCAATAACGCACCGCGCCTGCATCAATAGAAACCCATATAACGTCGACTTTTGACGAAAATTTCGGAGCAAGAAAAAATTTTAACGAAAATAATACCCTTAGATCAGATTAACAATAACTGATAGTGATAACTGACAGAAAACCTCGTACAATTTTGATTTGTTTTATTATTTGACTCAGTCGACAATTGTTACATATTAAACTTAAATATATTTTTCATAGAATCAAATCATTCTGTGAAAAAAATATGTTGTTTTCGCAGTACCATTGATGGTATGTACCATCTAATGGTACCTACCATGGTAAACAAAGGGTTCAAAAGATGCAGATCAGTATTAAGAAATAAGAAGTATAGATTTAATAAAATAACACGTACCTACTAACTAACCGGTGAATAAAATAAAAATAAAATAAAATAAAAATAGCCTTTATTAACAACCAAATTTTTTTTCTTTCATATATAATGTATTTTTTTTAGACACCGGTTTCTTGATCGTCTTGCTTTGTAGCATAGGCCTCCCCAAGTATTCTCCACAAGGATCTATCTTTTGCCTTCCTCGACCAAGTCGTTCCTGCCACGTTTTTAATGTCATCATTCCATCTACGATATTGTCTGCCTTTTCTCCTTTTGTTAAATCTAGGGCACCATTCTGTAACTTTTTTGGCCCATTTTTCGGTTTTGCTCCTTACTAGATGGCCAGCCCATTTCCATTTTAAATGTTTAATACGATATTTTACATTTATTATAATCGTTTGTAATACCGGCGAATACCTACCACTAACTGATAAATGTTTGGGTTACGAGCGAAATTTTACATCGGTTAATCAAAAGATCTCGATAAACAATGAAGAAAATTGCTTTTCAATTATAGGTTTATGCCAAATGTAGGTAACGTAGGTATATATATACTAATCCAAACGGGTTTTCGTTTTTATGTAATTTGACATTTTTACATGACTTGTCGTTGTCGAAATTATTTTGTGTGTTCTATGAATGAAGTGAATTGAAAAAGTAACAAGTCCCCACAGGGGACGGACTGAGGTCAAAATTGATAGCCAATGACATGCGTTCTCGAATAAAATGAGAAGCGCTCCGTCAATTGACGCGCGACGTTTAGATCCTAAACTTATTTTATATTGAACTAGCTGCTGCCCACGACTTCAGTTATATCGCGAGTTCAGTAATATCCGCCGTTCCCCAGGGAACTCGTCAAAATTCGGGATAATAATAGTCTACATTCTTCCTCACGGCTTATATTCAATAAACTTGGTTAATATGGTTAGCCGTGAAAGTGTAACTGACATACTCGTAATATACAGACAGACATTAACTTTCGCATTTATAATACTAGTAGGTTAGTAGGGATGATATGAATGTTTCAACTGACAAGTAAGATATACTTAATTAGAAATGATTTATCAAGAAGTGAGAACATATTATTTCTAATATAATTACTAACATAAAGACGTGAATTAATATTAGGTACGTACTTACAGTATTTTGTTTGAACTATAATTATCCTGTCTTCGCATACCTAATATAGTGTATTTTTTTATAATTCACAATCTTACAGCAACGACCACTGACCACCAATCTCCAATAACGAATTGTATCTTTGTTGGATGTTTCACTACTGTTAGTGTTTTTGTAATGCGATAGCTCCTTTCATTGGAAAACCCCCGAGTCTAATGAAGGCACTACGAGCCAGAGTTAACAACAACATTCATTGACAGACCGAAATAATTACCTAATGGGCTAATATTTGTAACTCCGGATCACCAAAAATTATGTTGTGCATAAACAAAATAATGGTGTTATTAGTAGTTGTATCTTACTTTATTGGTTAACAAGATAGGTCACTAGTTCTAATTCTTCGACAAACTGTATGAAAAACTACACACGTTCAGGGTTTCGAATTAACTCTTTGACTTCAGTCGCACATTTGACTAGTTCTATGCGATCAAGTACTAATTAGTATTTTCAGAACTCCGCAGTGTTCAATGTCACTTTCCGAGAGCCAAAAGGTCTTACCGGGAATTGGGTTGATGCCGCAGTCGATGACGACCGCGCCGGGCTTGATCCAGGAGCCCTTCACCATCTCCGGCCGGCCTATCGCCACCACTAGGATGTCCGCGGTCCTAGCCTGCAATGTAGCGCATCGATAACCACAAGGAACGGAATTAATTTCACACAATGAACGGTTTAGTTTCGATTCTGCTAATAAGTTACAGCCGAATCGAAACTAAAGCGTTGCGATCGACCAATCGGAGCGCGTATACTGCCATTCGACTGTTCGATGACGTGATAATGTGGCGATCTGATTGGTCGATCGCAACGGTTCAGTTTCGATTCGGCTGTAACTTATTAGCAAAATTGGGCCTCAGAGGTTCCTTGCAGTTGGACTCGTGCAACGAGGGGTATTTATATGGTCTTGCTTCCTGTCAAATTTCATGATTCTACGTCAACAGGAAGTATTCTATAGGTTTTGATTCCGTTGTCAAATCGCAAAATATGCAACATAATAGTTTCTGCACCACCCTAAGGTTGACTGGAAGAAAATGCCACAGGCATTAAGTCCGCCTTTGTACGAACATTGTGTACATAAAGAATAAATAAATAAATAAAATAAATAATAAACGGTCATATCTTTTGATCGCGTTGACTTAGGTACAAGTTTGATTTTTTCACAGCTGAGACTGATGAGAGTGGACTGCATGTAGGTACTTGCAAGGAATGTTATTAAACACTGGTTTCTCGATTATAACTTAGGAGTTTTATTTATTTGTTCACAAGACGACTTCAACTGACTACAATTTTACAATATTTGGCCCCATATTTATAGACTATCCCTATCCCACCCGCGGACCAATCAAAGAGCCCGAATTAAATTATGACGCGGTTTTTGGGGAATGGGGCGCGCATAGGCTTCGCCGACGTCCGCTGGTTAGTTTCGGGTCCCCGGCATATCGAACCGAGACCGTAGACCCCTAGTATTTGACAGAAACTTTAATACGATATCTCTACTTGTTCCCGAGGAAAAGGATCTTGACAGACAAATGGACAACGAAGGGTCCATTTTTTCCTTTTAAAGTGCGGAACCCTAAAAATGTTTTACCTGCGTTTCCCACCGATATTTGGAATTTCAAAAAAAACGAGCATATACATAGTTCAATCAATAAGACATTATTAATTGAACTAAGCATCCATTAAATATGTTTGGATTATCTATCGAAAACAATTATTTGAAAATTCATAGCTGATTCGCGAGAGCGTAACACACGATTGTAAGCCGTGCCAAGCTGCGGGCCTGCGTCTTCTGATACGCGGCGAGTACTCGCGGACTTACGGAACAACGAACACTGCACAACACATCGTAAAACTCACGATCTGGTCCAAGTTCCTGGTCTTCGAATGGCACACGGTGACGGTGGCGTTCTCCCACTTGAGCAGCTCCGCGACGGGCGTGCCGACGATGCGGCTGCGGCCGATGACCACGGCGGCCCGGCCCGCGATGGGCGCGCCCGTGCGCCGGATCAGCTCCACGCAGCCGGCCGGCGTGCACGGGATGAACCCGGAGAGGTCCCCCACCGCCGCGCGGCCCTCGTTCACCGTGTTCAACCTGGGGCGCGGTAGACCAAACCCTTTTTCACTTCTCATGCTCTGAAAGTGCTTATTTGTGCAGGTTATTGGCTGCACAAAGTCGAATTTTGTGCACAAGTGCATTAACGCATCTACTCATACATAAATGTATCTATATTAAGACAAAGAAAATGAGCCATACAGTCAAACACAATAAGAAGTCCTGTCGCGAAGCGGAAGGCTTCGTACAAAAAAAAGAGAGGAGGAAGCTAAAAGAAAACAAGTTAGATAATTAACACGGTATATTTACAAGAGAAAACGGAAACAAGAAAAGGCAGAGGTAGGGAGGAATAATATTAGGAGGGCACGACAGGACTTATATAACTAAATTAGCCTAAAAGTTAAAACTATGTACAACTAAATATAACAAGATCTAGCCTGGCCAGGGTAGGACGTGGGAGCGAATGGCAGCTCAGCCGGACAGGTAGTCAGCTCAGCAGCGGACTGGTAGGCAGCTCAGCGGTCACGTAGGTGGCTCAGCGGACTGGTAGGCAGCTCAGCAGACACGTAGGCGGGCTCAGGAACACCCCGACGGCAGCAGTATGCAGGCGAGGCTCGAGAATCCGTAGCAGACGGAGACACGCAGTCCAAGTGGGCGTGTAGGGCACTCGACTAGGCGGCCAGTTGTCCCCTACGTACTTGAGCAGCAACTCTTCTTTACGATGGCTGGTGGTAGACCAGTCCAAAACTAGCACAGGAGCTTAGATACTCCTTAAGCTGTTTGTATTCTCTACCAGAGCTGGTAGTAGACTGCTTCCTAATGACCCTGGTCCGCTTTTATACTGGCCATAACAATAGACAACTACATAGCTGTCAAGCGAAAGATTTTTGAACAATAAAATAATTATATGACATTTGTCAGTTACGTAGGCATTGAGCTACAATATTGAGATCAAATGTCGGACGCTAACAATTATAATAAGAAAATATAGAAAAATACAATAAAGGACTAATAAATATTACAAATATTTATCGCTTGTGAATAATAGCGTTATACAAAGTGAAGTTCAAATAAATAATCAGTTAGTGCTTTACAAACATTCGTGAATCAATAAGTGTTACAAGAATTTGTGTATATTTACAAGATCGACATGTGAAAAGACAAGGTAATAATATTATATTTTCCTACCTAGTTACAATAAAGAATTAGTAGGCTTAAATGTAGTTAGTATAGAGTATGAGAGTTTTGTCTTTTATTTAAATTTATGAAGTGAGCATTTTATTCGTAAGTCTCGCGACTTTCCGTCAGCGCGAAGCAACCTGACATTTTCCCACCGCCCCAGAAAAATTTTCGCCTCGGAGAAAATTTTGAGGTTGAATTGGATACGATCTTCCCTTTCGAAATATTCATACGTCTCGCAATCATACATGACTAGCAAAAGAAGGAGTAGGGTTCACCGCCTATGACACAAACTCCAAAAAAAAGTATCCCGGAATTATATATGACAATACGGCTTATTTTTGAGGAGTTGTCATCCGCTCCATTTCTTAAGACCCGATGAATAAATATTTAAACTAAACGCATTTAAGTCACTTTTTGGTGACTCAAAAATGTGAAGACCAGTTAGTGTCTTCAAAAGGTAACATGACTAAAGAAGAGGTTTTCTCTAAACTCAAGTTTAAAGATATGTTTAGAGGAGGTCTCTAGTCAAAAGTTTTTGACTGAGGTCATGAAACAGCACCAGTATAAGTGAACGTCATCGTACAAAACATATTGTCAGTCGTCCACGTCGTCAGTTATAAAAGATGTGCAAACAATAAAAATATATCGGACTGATATGGCCAAAATTCAGTCACGAAAGTTGGATTCAATGTGTATGTGGCGAAATGAAGTGTATGAACAATATTTACATGAGTTATATATTATAAAAATATTTTTTATACATTTATTAAACAAATTGAAAAAAAATGTGAATAAAAAGAAAACATAAAGTGTTTAAAAGTATCGACAGTATTTGTAAGTATTTATGGTTATGGTCAGAGTGTATACCTAATACCCACCTAATACCTAAATACATACAAGCAGCGTGGAATAAAAACATGGGGAAAAAAAATTGTCCCGACCTACCATGGACGATAAAAAGAATGGAAGTGCCAAACTGTCACGATGTAAGTACTTCCATAACTATATGTTGAAATTAATATGGAATTATTTACAACGTAAACGAAAGAAAGAAAAAAATATTCAGTGAAATAAAAAAAATTAAAGTGAAGTGAATAATAAAAGTGAAATACATAATAAAAAAAAAAAGGTGAAAAAAAAAAAATGTTAGGTTTTAAAATCCTTGACGTGCCATTTGCCACGACATCCAAAAGAATCCTCTAGTATGTAAACTAGTGGCGAAAGTTTCTCCACCACTTTACATTTTAGATATTTTGGTGCTAGTTTAGCACTATAGTATGCACCAGCGTTACTTAAAGTGTAATTTTTACGCCATACCATATCGCCTACATTAAATTCTTTAAATGAGTGTCTTAAGTTATACCGATTTAAGTTTTTAGTGTGGGCTATATGAAGAGAAACTTGAACTTTATCAAAAATTGAAGACAAGAGACCTATATTACTAGCGTATATGTCACGAGGTAGGAAAGTCATTTCATCTACATTATAGCCCTGTGAGTATATGGAGCCACAAGCTATAAGTTCACGGCCATAAACAAGAAAATTTGGAGTAAAACCGGTGACAGCATTTACGGAGCTGTTCATTACGGATTGAACTTTAGGTAGGTGGATATCCCACGACCTATGATCATCACCAACAAGAGATGCGAGAGCGGTTATAATAGTTTTATTATATCTCTCTGTGGTATTGACTTGCGGACAGTAATGCGGTGTAAAAGAAATGTGCGGTATTTTATAGCGTTTAAGGAAAGTATTGAATTCATGCGATTGGAATTGAGGACCGTTGTCCATTATTATAGTTTGTGGTACCCCATGGACTAGGAAAACATAATTTTCGAGATTGCTTATGATATTAGACGTTATTGCACGTTTCAATGGAAAAATCATGGTATATTTTGTGAAAAGACAATTTATGACAAGAATATATTGGTTTCTTCTTCTAGTCATAGGAAGTGGACCCATTAAGTCTAAAGAAATACATTGAAAAGGTCTAGAACAAATTTTAGGTTTGCCCATTGGGCCATACGGTGAATGATTTGTATGTTTGTAGGACAAACATTTTTCACAATTAGAAACAAATTTTGCAATTTCTTTAAACATTCCGGACCAATAATAAAGCAAAGAAATTTTTTTATATGTTTTAAAGATTCCCATATGTGGATCGGTAGAGGAACCATGAGCGTTGCTAATTAAGGTTTCTCGTCTATCTGGAGTCGGAACTTCTTTCCAAATGAAGTCTTCAGTTAAGGAGTGTGGAGTATAAGTGCGTCGAAATAATTTATTGTTTTTAATTACGTAATTCGGAAAACTAGTAGGATCATTACGACAGTTATACAATAATTTATTGTACTGTTCTAAATCAGAAGAGATTGGTGTATCGGAGATTGGAGCCACATTATGATTCATGATCTCATCTGGTTTAGAGCGGGATAAAAGGTCAGGGACCAGATTGTCCTTGCCCTTCTTATGTTTAAGTGTCAAATTAAAACATGAAAGACGGAGAGACCATCGTGCTAATCTACCAGAAGGGTTGGTTAAGCTCAAAAACCATTTTAAAGCGGCATGATCAGTATAGACAGTAAAAGGTTTTCCATTATCGAGATAGCAACGCCAATGTTCCAAAGCAGTGATGACAGCTAATGTTTCTCTTTCAGTAGTAGAGTAATTTCTCTCATTTTTATTAAGAGATTTACTCATGTAGGCTATGACAACTTCCTTGTCATCACGAATTTGAGTAAGCATGGCACCGATTCCAGAATTGGATGCATCACAGTGTACAGAAAATGGTTTATCAAAATCAGGACAAGCTAAAATTGGAGTAGTGACTAAATGTTCTTTTAGTTTTAAGAATGAGGCGTTTGCCTCCGAATTCCAAGAAAATTTAGGAGCGTTTTTTCCACAAGAAGTTAATTTGTTAAGAGGAGTAGCAATTGTGCTAAAGTTAGGAATGAATCTGCGAAACCAGCTGCATGTTCCTAAGAATTTTCGAAGTTCTTTGCGAGAACTAGGAGTTGGAAAATCTATTATAGCCTGGATTTTGCTAGGGTCGGCACGTAGACCATTTTCATCTACAATGTAGCCTAGGTATTTAAGCTCTTTTTTAAAGAATTGGCTCTTTTCAAAGTTAATCGTAAGTTTAGCTAGTGTTAGTTTTTCAAGAACTTTAACGAGCAATGAGATATGCTCTTCAAATGTCAAACTGACAATTATAATGTCATCTAGGTAACAAAACACCTTATTATCGAACTCCGGAGTGAACAAAATGTCCATGAGTCTCTGCTGAGTAGCAGGAGCGTTAGTGAGACCAAAGGGCATGACGACAAATCTGTACATTCCTCTACCAGGAACATAGAAAGCAGTCTTATCGCGATCGTCAGGGTGTAGGGGAATTTCCCAGAAAGCCTTAGCAATGTCAATACTTGTCAAAAATTTTGCGTTATTGAGATGATCAAGAATTTCATTGACAAAAGGTAGACTATAGGCATCCTTACGGGTGACTGAGTTAAGTTTCCTACTATCTACACAAAATCTCCATTCACCATTCTTTTTTGGAGTTATTAAGACAGGCGATAGCCAAGGGCTTTCACATTTTTCAATAACATTGAGCTCTATCATTTTATCCACCTCTTCCACGAGAGCTTTTTGCTTCTCTGGGGAGAGTCGATAGCATCTCTGTTTTATTGGTAAGGAATCACCAGTGTCTATTCGATGGCAAATTAAGTCAGTGTGACCAAGTTGACCTCTAGCTTCAAAAGAGATATCTCTAAAACGAGAAATTATATTATCAGCAATAGTTTTTTGCTGAGAAGTAAGGTTCTCGTAAGGCAAGATTTGTTTTTCAATAGTGTTTATATTACGAGATGTTTCATCTAAAGTAAAAGCAGAAGATAAAAGTTTTGGAACTAAGTTGAATTCTCGCCAAAAATCGACACCAAGAATCATAGATGGATAAATATCAGGAAATACATAAGCTTTTATAAGTTTAGTTTGGTTATTAAAATTAAAAGGTAAAATAAAATAACCGATTGATTTAATAGACTGCTTACTTGCAGTATTTACGGAAATAAAGTCCGACTTGGATAAAGAAAAACCAAGGTCTAAAATTTTTAGGTGGGAATTGTTCCCAAGAATTGTAATCGAACTCCCGCTATCAAGTAGTGCGGTAAAACTGACGTCAGAAATCGAAACGTTAATGAAAGGTCTATTAAAATCTTTTTCATTGTTATAATATACAGAAGACGTTTTATAACTTTGGAAAAAGTGTTTTAGTGTTTTGAGCCAATTTTTCCAATCATCTAAATCAAAATATTGTGAGGCTTTATCTAAGTCGGTTACTATTTTTTTTGGCTGAGTAAAAGTATAGGGAGTAGAATTTTGTTTACATTTGGGACAGTCCAGAGCTTTGAAACCTTTAAGGCCACATTTAAAACAAATTAAATAGTGAGGCTTATCACAAGCGCTCAAAGAGTGACCGTTAACCCGACATCGAACACAAAATAAATTGGGTTGAAATTTAGAAGTTAAGGCATGAGTGGCAAAATTTTTGCTAGTACCAAAGTGTGTATTTTGAGTACTAGAGTAAGGTTTATTATTTGGTGATTTAAAATTACTTGGTTTTACTTGAGGAGTAAACCCGGAAGGTTTGGACAATTGCACAAACTCTGGCTTAGGTAAAAAATTAAAATTTGAATTTTTAGGTTTATAAGAAAACTCAGGAATAATGTTATTAGGTTCAGGTTCTTTAAAATTCCTATTACGGTCAATATAACGCTCATAGTTTTGACAAGCAGCAATAAGAGAATCAATTGAATTTATATCTTTTAAAGCAACAAAAACTGAATAGCAAGGACGAATATTACGGAGGAGGATTTCCAGTTTTTCTTCCTCTGATAATTTTTTCGTAAGCCTTGAAAACATTTCAAACATTATTGACACATAGACAATAATAGGCTCCGTCTTGCCTTGAGTTCGAGCCTTAATAGCTTCTAAGAGTTTATAGTCGTAATCGAAATTACTGAAATCTTTAATCAACAATTCTGAGAGTTGACCCCAAGTTATATTTGGATTTCGAGTTTTTTGGAATCGAAACCAATAGAGAGCGTTATCCGTAAAGATATCATATGCCAAATTCAACAAAATCTCTTTATCAATATTGCGTGCAATAGTGAATTCGTTAATTTTTAACAAGAAAGATCTAGGACAAGAATTCCCGTCATATGTTATCTTTTTAATATCTTGAAGGTAATTATTATTAATTTGCAAAGGCAAAGTAAAATTTTGTGAAGAAGATGTAATAGGATAAATATTTTGTGGAGTATTAAGAGGCTTAGTAGAATTGTCAGTCTCAGATGTCATCACAGAGTAATAGCGTTGTTCTAGCAGTCCATATTGAGTTTTTAAGTCGTTGAATCTCTCAGTCAAGTTTGAGTCGTGTAAGTCATGGTCATCGGTTATGTCAATTCTTTCGAATCGAAAATGCAAATGGTTAAGATAACTTTCAATTTTTTTTACATATTTAAATTGGCCAGATTCAAGGTCTGTAATTTTACGAGATAAGTAGGAGATTGTGTCAGAGATCTGAGTTAAATCAACATCAATCGGAAAAACGGAGTCTAAGATATCCGAGGGAGAAAATTTCTCGGACAGTGGAAGAATTTGCCGCCTTAGTGAAACAACGTTATCCGCGGGTGTTTCAAAACGAACCGAAACCTCATACTCTAATTCCGCCTTATTCAATAAAATAAAATTAATAGGCCGTGCCATCCTAAATAAAGTTAATAAAGGGCTAGGAAGGAAAAGTTAAAAAGATAAATTAAGAGACCGAAAAAGAAATATGCCAAAGGTAAATGCCGAAATGTAGTACTAAAAGTGAAGCCAACTTGTGCAAGTTTAATTTAAAATTTTGAGAAGGGTTCTTTAGAGTTGGGCGCCAAACTGTCGCGAAGCGGAAGGCTTCGTACAAAAAAAAGAGAGGAGGAAGCTAAAAGAAAACAAGTTAGATAATTAACACGGTATATTTACAAGAGAAAACGGAAACAAGAAAAGGCAGAGGTAGGGAGGAATAATATTAGGAGGGCACGACAGGACTTATATAACTAAATTAGCCTAAAAGTTAAAACTATGTACAACTAAATATAACAAGATCTAGCCTGGCCAGGGTAGGACGTGGGAGCGAATGGCAGCTCAGCCGGACAGGTAGTCAGCTCAGCAGCGGACTGGTAGGCAGCTCAGCGGTCACGTAGGTGGCTCAGCGGACTGGTAGGCAGCTCAGCAGACACGTAGGCGGGCTCAGGAACACCCCGACGGCAGCAGTATGCAGGCGAGGCTCGAGAATCCGTAGCAGACGGAGACACGCAGTCCAAGTGGGCGTGTAGGGCACTCGACTAGGCGGCCAGTTGTCCCCTACGTACTTGAGCAGCAACTCTTCTTTACGATGGCTGGTGGTAGACCAGTCCAAAACTAGCACAGGAGCTTAGATACTCCTTAAGCTGTTTGTATTCTCTACCAGAGCTGGTAGTAGACTGCTTCCTAATGACCCTGGTCCGCTTTTATACTGGCCATAACAATAGACAACTACATAGCTGTCAAGCGAAAGATTTTTGAACAATAAAATAATTATATGACATTTGTCAGTTACGTAGGCATTGAGCTACAATATTGAGATCAAATGTCGGACGCTAACAATTATAATAAGAAAATATAGAAAAATACAATAAAGGACTAATAAATATTACAAATATTTATCGCTTGTGAATAATAGCGTTATACAAAGTGAAGTTCAAATAAATAATCAGTTAGTGCTTTACAAACATTCGTGAATCAATAAGTGTTACAAGAATTTGTGTATATTTACAAGATCGACATGTGAAAAGACAAGGTAATAATATTATATTTTCCTACCTAGTTACAATAAAGAATTAGTAGGCTTAAATGTAGTTAGTATAGAGTATGAGAGTTTTGTCTTTTATTTAAATTTATGAAGTGAGCATTTTATTCGTAAGTCTCGCGACGTTCCGTCAGCGCGAAGCAACCTGACAGTCCATAGATAGAAATTGTTATTTTATTATATTTAGGTACTTTAATTTATTTGCGTTATGTGTTTTTAAGACATAAAAACAATTTCCTTCAGTATTCAAAACTGTACAAATTTTACATTGAATTTTAATTAAAGAAATGTTATGTCATACTACTGTTTTATTTCCTCGCAATCGAAGTGAAAAGCAGAGTTTATAACTCGACCACAAAACCATTTTATCCTCGCCTTTGGCTCGGGCTGCTAAAAGTCTCGGATAAAAATGGTTCGTTTTGTGCACTTGTTGTAAAATCTACTATTTTACAAGCTTTCATTTACTTTCTTCTGTCGCGGTGTCTGTAATGAAATCTTGCAAGTTAAATTAGACCCACTTCTCGGTTTCCGATTGAGCTGAAATTTTGCATGCATGTATATCGCGTGACAATGCAATATTATGATGACATGGAGCTGATTATGATGACATGGAGCTGATCTAATGCTAGAGCTGGATGGTGGCCTGGAACTCTACAATAAAACGACGCAATTAACCCCATCGATTTTGGGCTCGTTGGGTTCGTATAAACGAGTACAAAAAGCTTGTATTAAAAAAGTATTTTTAAATAATTTAACTTGTTTTTGTTATAATAGTTATTAACATACAACACCCTAACAAAGTTTATTTTGACACATGTTTTTATTTTTTGATGTTCGTTTCATATTATGTTACTTTATCTTCTTATACTCGTACTAAAATGTAATTATATGAGCAACAAGCATTCTATAGTTTTTATTTATTTCAATTATGCGTTCTTAAAAAATATTGATCCTATATAATCATTCGCTTAGTCACAAGTGCCGACTTCCAATCTCAGCTCCAGAGTTTAACCCGGGGCAGGTTTATATTGAGGTTTTGCTTTTCAGGAAATTCTCACTAACAGTTCAGAGTCTGAATTCAGTGCCAGCTGGCAATAGGCTCACCCTATTACACTATTTTATTAGACTTTACAAAACTTCTAATTTCTGGCACCGTTGAAAGGCTCGTAGTGCACCCTGCCGGAAAACAATGGTCGAGGTTCTGACCCACCAACCTTCACTATTTTTTTTAGATGTCGCCCCACTAGGATTTTCTCCTGTGTCGTGGATGCAGTTACAAACATAGAATATCACATACACCCAGCCCGGAACAAATTTCTGTAGGCCATACAAATATTTTGTCGAACCCGCGACCCGTTGCGCAGTAGGCGATCACTCGACCTCTGCGCTAACCGTGTCCTCAATTGAGGGTTTATGATGACTGTGAAAACTTATTCGTCTCATGACGTACCCGTCGACGTCCTTGTCTGGACTAACGGCGTCGGTGACGCGGTGTCCGTCGATGGGCTCCGCGCTGTCCAGCGGCATCTGCACGATGATGCCGTGCACATCCGGGGACTCGTTCAGGCTGTTGATTTCATGAAGCAACTGCAACAAGTCAACGCTTTTTTTTATAATAGCATTGTAATCATATTATCACAAAACTATATGTGCCCGTGAACTGTAAAGGTTCCTTATTTTTCCGATGGGGATTTATCAACTTCCTGAGTTCCTGTGGAGCTTCGAAAAAGCCTTCGTTAGTGAACGCCTAAATAAACCAAAGAAACCCTGGACCGAATTTCATGCTTCAGTTTCAGTAGTTTAAGCTGGACGTTGATAACTCACTCAGTTACTGACTTTTATAAATACAAATAATAAAAAAAAAATCATTACTGAACTATCATTTAAGTTCTGCGAATCTATCGAATCAAACAATGAAGCTGCCCGAGTGAGGAAAATCCTATCTAGCGACCAAGATCGCAGCCTTGGTGCACTGAAAAAGCCCGATAACACTTTCACACAATCAGACCACGAAATCAGCAAGGTCCTTCTTGAGACGCACTTCCCAGACTGCAGCCTCTTAAAGGATAAGGTCTGGGCAGACGACATAAGAATGGAACCAACCAGAAACGACTGGACTATAGCCCACGAAATAGTGACAAGGGACCGAATAATGTGGGCTATCAAGTCTTTCCAACCATACAAATCCGCAGGCCTGGATGGCATTCTGCCAGCGCTTCTGCAGTGGGGCATCGACCCCTTAACCCCATGGCTGGAGAAAGTCTACCGAGCCTGTATCGCACATAGATATATTCCCCTCGCGTGGCGGGAAGTGAAAGTTATCTTCATTCCAAAGCCCGGAAAAACCGACTACACACAGCCCAAGGCCTATAGACCTATAAGCCTAACATCATTCCTACTAAAGACCCTCGAAAGACTATGCGATAGACACATTAGAGATGGACCTCTACGCATGGTACCACTACACAAACAACAGCACGCATACTCCATAGGAAAATCAACAGAATCCGCTTTACACAGCGTGACTTCCAGAATTGAATGCACCATAGAACACAAAGGCTCTGCACTAGCTGACTTCATCGATATTGAGGGCGCTTTCGATAAAACAATATTTCACAGCATCGACATAGCCCTTAAAAGACATGGTGTGGCCCCCACCCTGTGCGGTTGGATCACCAATATGTTCAGGCAGAGGGCCATACAAGTCACGGTGAATGACACCACGAGGGCCATCGTGGCGAAAGGATGCCCACAAGGAGGCGTCCTCTCGCCTCTACTGTGGAACCTCCTTGTGAACAGCCTTCTAGACCGTCTAAACGACAAAGGCTTCTTCACCGTAGGCTACTCCGACGACATAACCATTATAATAAATGGCACTCACGAAAACACACTGTGCAACCTCATGCGCCAAGCCTTGAAAATAGTAGAGGACTGGTGCAAGGAGCACAAACTAACAGTTAACCCCACAAAAACAGAGCTAGACCTCTTCACCAAAAAGAGGAAACTAGCAAATCTGCAATTACCAAAATTCTACGGATCCACCCTAAGCCTAACATCGGAGACCAAATACCTGGGCATCTATTTGGACAAACAACTGAACTGGGCTAAACACACTGACTACATCACCACAAAAGCTAGTATATCACTGTGGCAATGCAAGCGACTGCTTGGAAAAAACTGGGGCATTAGTCCCAAAGCCACCTACTGGCTATACACTACAGTTATTCGACCAATTATAACATATGGCTCCCTAGTCTGGTGGCCCAGGACAGACCAGGCAAACGGCCAAAGAGCACTAGAAAAACTACAGCGAAATGCCTGCATGGCTATCACTAATAGTATGAGAACCGCACCCACAGCCGCATTGCAAGCTATGTTGGGGCTGCCACCTTTGCACCTAGTTGTTAAAGAGGAGGCAGCACTAGCGGCGTTCAGACTCCATAATGCTGGCACACTGGGAAAGGACCCCAGAATCAAACACATACGCATAAAAGAACAAGCGACCAAACATCACCCGATGATGACATCACCCAATGATAGGATTCTGAAGAGATTCAATTTCCAGAAGCACTATAATATACAGCTCGAAGAGGAATCACACGATTACTCAGGCCCAAAAGAGCTCAGAATATACACTGATGGCTCCAAGACCAACTCAGGAACCGGGGCAGGCGTATACTCAAATGAGCTTAACATTAAGATATCCAAACCGCTAGGTAGATTCAACACCGTATTCCAAGCGGAATGCGTAGGTATCATCCTGGCGGCCCTCGCCATAGAATCTAAAGGAATTATGGATTCTCACATCCGCATAGTCTCTGATAGTGCTTCGGTACTCAAATCCCTAAACAAAAACTATGTCACTTCGGAACTTGTATTGGAATGTCACAATGTGCTAGAACGAATTGTGACTTCCAACCGAAACACAGTGACACTACAATGGATAAAAGGACACAGCGGATCACTGGGCAACGACGCGGCCGACGAGCTGGCTAGGAGGGGATCCGACATAACGGCTTTCGGACCAGAGCCCATCGTACCAATTCCCTTCAGCCAGATTCGCGGATGGCTGCAAGAGCTCACCCGCACACAAGCACAAGACCACTGGTTCTTGACTCCAGGGTGCAGACAGTCAAAGGAAGCCATGCCAATCCTAAACAACAAACTGACCAAACGCATATTGCGTCTGGACAGGAACAGTCTGCGGCTGGTGACGGGAACCATCACTGGACACTGCTCACTAAACAAACACTTCCACTCCATAGGCATAACAGATAGCCCCCAATGCAGAGCATGCTTAGGGGCCGAGGAAACGGTGTCACATGTGCTCCTTGAGTGCACAGGTGTCACCGAAATACGAAAAAACACCCTTGGATCTCCCAATTCTGTTACAGAATCTCTGGACAGACTCGGAGATCTCATACGCTTCTGGAGGGAGGTGGGCTGGCTGGAGTGACGGCCGCCCTCACGTACAATGGTCCACCTTAAGGACTAAGTGCGGAAACCGACCCCGATAACATAGAACATAGAACTATCATTTAATAATATAATCTACGATTGAACAATTATTCAACATCGTATTCCGTATGAAAATAAAACCTGTCTTCTCTGAACCAAGTGCTAGTCATTGGCGTACCCATGCCATGGGGCATCATCACACCCGATAGTAAATGATGAAAATTAATTTAAACCTTATAAATATGACCTGCAAAATGACACCGTGTACTCTCTTGGTCGCCATCCAGTAATAAAATTAGACAAAAGGACGACTAAGTGTCACGTCGTCTTTGATGGGTCCATGAAAACCAGTAATAAATTATCATTAAATAACTTATTATAGAATGGTCACGTGGTCCAAAGAGAAATAGTAGATGTTTTGCTGTTATTTAGAATTGATTAATATTTTTTCATAACGGACCCAGAAATTATCCATAGGTCACTGGTTCAAATACGGCTCGAAGGACCATGAATAGATGTATTATAGCAGCTGAGGTTAGATCACTGGTTATTTAATTGAAAGGCTCGCAATAATTTTACACGCAAAGTTGATTCCGTCCACCATTAATTAACAGTAATACAAGAACAAGAAAGAATGAAAATTAAAAAGGGTGTTGCCAACAGTTATGATAAGGCCGAAGATGAAAGCGACCTTCACCTGGACTTCTCAACAACTGACGAACTGGCTACCTTTCCTCTAATTGTTGGATCACAACAATGTTATTAAAATGTTATTATGGCGAAAAACTTAGGTAAGATGATGGTAGCTAGCAAGGCGGGTTCAGAAGCAACCAAACCAAGCAAAAAACTTCTCCCGTCGTTAGGAATCGAACCCCGGATCTCTTAGTCATACAGGGTGGTCTAAGCCGCTAATCGGAAATTATAAACTGGTGCAGCGATTGTTTAACCAACTCCTAAAAATAAGAATCAACGAAAGCAAACTTGCACTATCGGTAATATGTACCTAACATAATGATGTAATAATGAGTTGTTACATCATATAAACAAATCTCGAGCAATAATCATCACATTGGTGCTATCAACGCATGTCAAAGATCGAGTACCTATGCATAATCGCATTTCAATCGATGAAAAATACAATATATTTTAATGATTACACTAGGTAAAATAAAAGAAAATAAAAATTATGTATTTAAATGCGATAGGCGAGCTGACGGGGTTTATAAAATAAAAATCGAATTATGTACCTACCTATTTCATCAGTTAGAAAATAAAAAATATTTGACACGTATTTTTTGCTTTGTCGAAATAACAAAAAACCTAGGTACTGAGATAAAGCGATAAAAAGTTATGTAGTGGAGGCTGGCTACGTCACAAGTTAGTGAAAAAAATTACCTACCTACGTGTGACGTGACACGGCATTTCAAATTAATGTATCGTCGCGAGTTGTTGATTATGTAAAAGAAGAAATCCTACAAGACATTTTTAATACACACAGAAAATGTCGTATGAATTGGTCAAGCCGTTTATGAGTTTTTGCGAGGCTAACACACAGCGATTCATATTTATATATAAGAAGAAAAAGAAGAAGACTAGTGGGCACTTCAGTCCAATTGTACGTTTAAGCCTTCCTTCTTCTTCCTTCCTTCCCTGAACTTATTCAAATATACACAGAAAATTACGTAAGAATCGGTCGGGCCGTTTAACAGTTTTTGCGATAGTAACACACAGCGATTCATTTTTATATATAAGAAGAAAGAAGAAGATATAAGAAGACTAGTGGGCCCGGCAGATGTTGTCCTGCTCGATTACAGCGCCACCTACTGGGTCCAACTGTACGTTTAAACCGTCCTTGTACTTATTCACTTTCACAATTTCAAACACGCACAGAAACGTAAGAATTGGTCGAGCCATTGAAGAGTTTTTGCTAGACTAACACACAGCGATTCATTTTTATATATAAGAAAGACTAGTGGGCCCGGCAGACGTTGTCCTGCCCGATTGTTGTACATATAACCCTTCCCTGACCTTATTCAAACACACACAGAAAATTTCATAAGAATCTGTCGAGCCGTTTTTGAGTTTTAGCAAGACTAACACACAGCGTTTAATATTTATATGCAAGAAGACAAGACTAGTGGGCCCGGCAGACGTTGTCCTGCCCGATTACAGCGCCACCCACCGGGTTGAATTGGGATGATGACTGAATTCAAAATTTTTCGTCTCGTCATTAAATATTAAAATACCGTAGAAAAAGACGCAGTCCTGTGAAATTAGAATTAAAATCGGCTTAGAAATACCTTAGATACAAGCATTTTAAGTTGTTAATTTGAAGGCGATTAGACAGAGAGATCCGACATCAACTGTGACGTCATTGTTGAGTACGGCCATATTGACTCCTTGTAAATTGCCGTTTTGCTAGAAAGAGATGGAGAAAAATCTTTAATACCTTATATCTCGGTTGTTTTTATAGTTATTCGAAAACCGATTTTTTCTTTATGTTTATTATATGAATGAGCTTCAATTAAAGCAAAAAAAAATTTTTTGTCATCTAGCCAATTGTACTTTTAAACCTTCCCTGGACCTATTCAATCAAACACACACAGAAAATTTCGTAAGAATCGGTCTCGCCGTTTTTGAGTTTTTGAACACAGCGATTAATTTTTATGTAGGTATAACAAGAAAGAAGACTAGTGGGCCCGGCAGACGATGTCCTGCCTGATTACAGCGCCACCTGCCGGGTCCAATTGTATGTATAAACCTTCTATCAAGGAATTATTCTTCGTCTATGCTTCCATGGACCTACTCTTTTTTTTTAGTTTTAGCGAGACTAACACACAGAACGATACATTTTTAAAGATAAAAAAAAAGATTTCTCAAAATTCTGTATTAACAAAAGGAGTCAAGTGCGTGTTGGGCTACCCGCAAGTGTAGCTGTAGGCTGTGTACCTATTTGTTACAAAGAAATGTGAAACTACGAAATGTATGCAATTCATAAGAAATTTACAGAATTTCGAGCATCATCATAATTAGATTTATATTTTAACTAGCTGGCCCGCGAACTACCTACGTTTCGAAATAATAATTAACAAAAAATCTGGAGGGCTCCCCTTATCGCCGCCCGGGCCGGGGCTTTGTGATTGGCCCATCTTGTAAAGGTACGTCCAGTGGTAGATATTTTAATTTCAAGGCTGCGCACATGAACGGATTACTAAAAAAGATTCGGCCTCAACATACTTCATTCTCGGTGATGGTGTTCGGCAGGCGGATGTGTTCGGCGACAATGCCGATGTTCTCGGCGGCGCGGAGCTTCATACGGATGTACACGTTGGAGTCCTCGCGGCCCCCCACCTGCACGATGGCCAGCCGCGGCGCGAACGCAGGCGCGCGCCGCCGCATCTCCTGCACTTGCGCGCGCAGCTCATCTTGGATAGACCTGGCCGGAAATAAATACAGTTATTTAGCGGTGGAAAAAATTACTTCCTCCTTTTTATTTAAAACGCCGGCGCCACACGTTGGCCCCAACGCCACTCGTCCAACGTACTCAACGTGTGGATCTAGAAAATGGCATTGGCTCCAACGTTGGGGCAACGTTGGACCAACGTGTGGCGCTGGGCGCAAGACGTTGGGGCCAGCATGTGGAGCCGGCGAAGAGCAGAATCTTTCGGTCTTCATCATCATCATTGCAGCTAAAGGGTGTTACTGTTGAATATAAATAGGCCTCTTCCTTGAGTTTCCAAACTGATCGACTATTTTCTTAACGAGGTGGAATGCTGTTAAGCACTATGCCTTTTTTTTCTCGAGGGGAAATGCGTAACCACACCGTACCCGCCGTGGGCTAGACGGCGGGCGTGTGTTTCCTGGCAGAATACCAGGCCTACCCACTAAAACCCCCCGGTGTTCTCCCTGCCCTTATGGGCGCGCTAGGTAAGGTCCACACTGCGACTCCACTACCCACGCGCCCGGGCAAGCCTGACCAACTGGTGGGGCTATCGCCAAGGGGGGATTGCCCGAGAACACCAGGGCAATCCCCATACGGAGGGCCTTACGGCGGCGTGCACGGGGCCAACCGTGCACGCAGGCTTCCACGGCAGAGTCATTAGACGGGCATCGCTTGTGCGAATGCCCGTCTTCCCCTGCCTATCCGTCTGCGGCGGATGGGAGCGGCTTGAGGATCTACCTCCCGCTCCCTCTCCGCGGCGTCCTTCTGCGAGATTACGTCCTCGCAGAAGGAGGCCGCGGAATGGGAGGCGACAGCCTCCCATTCCGCCTCGCCACAGAGCATGGCCACGACCATGCTCGTCAGCGAGAGGTTTCCGCCTCCCAGCGCTGCGTTGAGTTCACTGCGCTGGCGTCGCCAAGCCGGGCACACTAATAGTGTGTGCTCGGCAGTGTCGTCGGGAGCGTCGCAGTGGTGTAACTGCGGCGTTTCCTCCCGACGGGTGACCCGGTGCAGGTAGTGACCGAAGCAGCCATGCCCGGTAAGTGCCTGCACCATGCGGAATGTTAGGCTGCCCTGCCGGCACCCAACCCACTCCTCCATCGAGCAGCACCACCGGCCGGTAACCAGACGGGGAATCCACCGGGCGGCTCTCCTTCCTTAGTAGGCAGAGCCTGCCCGCCTTCCACCGCCTGGGGAAGCGGCCCGAGGCGATGCACACATCGAGCACCGCCCGGAACCGCTCTTCGAGGTGTCCCAAGGCGAGGGCCAGAACCCTACTTGGGACACCGTCCGGCCCCGGCGCCTTCTTTTTGCGCCGCCGTTTCCTCACCGTGTCGAATTCCACGTTCGATACGGGAGGGATGGCGGCAGCCACTTCCACCGGAGGAGTGTCCGGGGGGACCATTCTGGGGGGGTTAAGCACCATGCCTGCCGATGACTAGTTGACAGGAGTTGTGTTGGACTATCCTCGCAGTGCAGTGCATACCCACTAAACCAACCTCATGTCCATCTTATCCATAGTCAGGATCACAGAACACAGAGAGAGGTTAGAAAGGCAATCATGCACCGTTTGTACGGGAACCGCTGTCGCCAGTTTTGCTCCCACTTCTTTTCCTTGCACCGCCCATGCAAAGTCGCGCGAAATCGGGCTGAACCAATCACAACGCTCACTGGGCTCCTCATTCATAGAAATTCACTGACGTCCAGAGCCGCGTGTACAAATAACATTATTTTAGTGATTGACATCGATTAATAGCTATCGATATTAAATATTGCCAGCAATTTAACCATTTGAAATATTTAGAAAACCAAAAAATAATTATTACTTTCATTATACGTTTATAATTAATAACATTCAAGTAATATTTTGTTTCTATGTAACAAAATTAAAGCTTTTTAGCTCAAAAATGTTGTAGGTTAGACGTAAAATAAAAGAAAAACTATAATACTATAATGCACCGGTCAGTCGGCCTATTCGCTAACTTCGGTTGCTCACTATAACTGTCATTTTTTAAAGGAACTTAACATCCATTACTGCTATCATGAACGCCTTCGTAACACATAAGATCATTAAACCAGTAGTGGATATAAAGTTCCTTTCAAAAATGACAGTTCTAGTTACCAACCGTAGTTAGCGAATAGGCCTGCTGAAAGCATAAACTAGAATGGATAATCTGACAAACGGACGTGCGGTAGTTTAGTTGTTAGGATATTTTAGTTGGATGGAGAAGTAAATATTTGTAAAGTAAATATTTACCTGTAAATTTGTGTTTTTTAAAGTACTCAAATCTTCATGTCTTGCATGGCCACCTACCTATGCTAAAATAGTCATATAAATATTATGGTGATATTAAAAATTCTAAGTTGTAAAATTAGTTTAGAATTTGCCCATAATATTTTTACTAATCGAACTAATTGTATCGTGAAAATTGAAATTAATTTTACAATTTTAATCTTTGATTACATCGCCGTACTTATATGAATAGGATGTTAGAAAGGGTAGGTGTTAGATTCGCCAAACATTCTGTATTATGGATAAGTAATAATTATTATTATGGCATTTTAAGTGACAAATAATATGTTATTTTTACTTTATACAAATATTTTAAAATATACATTTATCGATAAAATGTAATGCGTGCGTTTTTTGATTAGCACGGCACTATCCCTTGTACTGCGACTACTGCGTTAATGCTCATTAAGCCAAATGCGTCACTACCGAAAGCAGTGTACTACATTACGCGCTCTAAGTAATATGGCAAGAATCGCGGGCGTACATTGCCGGTAATGTATATTTTTTAGAAAAATATTATGTAGCTTATCGTTATGATCAGTTTTGGTGGATTTTGACATTATGATCTATGGAATATGGTCATTATGATTAATTTACTACTTACCGATGAAAAGAAATTCCTTCTTTAGCTACACTTGACACCTGACTTCTTGTTTTACAAGTAATTATAGCACAAGAAGGCATTTTTTTATATTTATATCGCCGCGCTTCACGATACACTCACTGTAGTTGTCCGTCAGTGATTAAACAACGCGTTCGCGTTGCGGGGCCACAAGTATGAGCATTTAGTCATAGTTGTGGCTACGCGTGCCCCGCCCACATAGCCCTTCTAACCTCTTTCTGTGTTCTGTGGTCAGGATGATCTGGGAAGTCTCAATTCGCCGGACCATCCCCGGGACCGCCCGGCCAGCTACGGGTCAGGTTTTAACACCTGTGGGGGATTACTCTGGACATATTACCTTTATGTCCGATTATAAGCCCCCGTCTGAGGGCTTATAACCTGAGCTAACCCCAGTACGCAGGCCCCACCGGGGGCGATCATGGAAGGTGGGCTGCATAAGCTCGCCTTCTACCCAACCGTCTGCGTCCGAGGGGAGTGGCGAGAGGATCGTTTTCCCGCTCCTTCTCAGCTGCAAGAAACTACTCTCGTAGAAGGAGACGACAGTCTCCCATTGCCCCCAACAGCCAGCTTTGGAAGACAATAGCTGGCAGCGAAATGTCACTGCCGCCAAACCGATCGACACTTACAAGCTTCTTGTTCTTCTTCTTATGTGAATGTATGGAGATAAAACAAACGATAAAAGTTATAAGAGATATGACTGGCACTTTATACCTCCTGCGACCCCAATCAAGGGTGGATGCTGGGAGCGCCTGGTCCGCAGTGTCAAAACGGCACTTTTGACGATGCTGAAAGCTAGGGCGTGGACTGAAAGGAAGAGTCATAAAAGTATGGCCTGGGGCTATTAGAGTAGCTGAAGTAGAAACAAAAGGCGGCGCGGAACCCTTAAGCGGGCCACAAAGTTGCTTATTCCAATACCGACGTCAGGCCAGATGCCATGATGATGTGTGTGTCACACAGGGGCCCGGACTGTTGTGGACTTTTTGGAACCCTTTTATATTTTATATTTTTCTGTATTTTTTACGTCATTTTTTGATAGGTTTATGCTATGATTCTGTTTTTCAGTTATTGTCATTCTTGTTCTTGTATTCATAAAAAATTATTATATTAACCGCTCGACCTTGTATTACCAGTATTTTATTTATCGCTATCAGAATTAAAAAACAAACGTCACCAGTTAAAATTTTTGAATTAGACTTAAACAAATTCATAACTTTGTATTTTAATAAACGCATATTTAAACGCTGTATGTAGCTGAGCTAAAATACCTATATCGTTCTGTTTTTGATCCATCCGACTCTTTGATACCACCTACCTACGTAGAAGATGGCACTACAAATAAAGGAGGTATACATGTCAAAAAACGTCCACTCAATTGTAATTAATGCTGTCAAAATGCTAAAAATAACCGCAAATGCAATCGTTGCTACATAGTACCTAAATTAAACTACATAAATTATGACGTGATTTTTTTTATAAAAAAGAAAAACCAAAGGTACCTAAGGTATTATAAACTTAATATTATGTTTAGGATATTCAAACAAGCTATGGCAAAATTGAAGCACTTTTGCAATGAAAACTAACCTAACCTTATGCCTACCTTCCAGTTCAAAAATAAACGCATGCGCAGCAACTGTCACGCGGTAGGGCTAACAAAATGATACAAGTATTTAAAATAGATGAGATACCTACTGATCAGCAAATTATAAGGTTTTTATTATATTACCGAGCTGCTTCGGTCCCGGATACCGGCGTTGCAACCATGTCTATTCGTTTCACTGGAGGCCCACAGACTAGAATATCTCATGCTATAGTATCGCAGAACTTTCGACCTCATGATAACCTTGCCGATGCCGACGTAGGAGCCATAACAAAATAACAATTTGGAAATGCCTCCAAGTTTTAAGTCTGTTTTTAAACACAATCTTTTGCAAAGCTTGTATACCAAACTCTGCGTGTCAGGTTCTGCTGAACAGAGTCAAAAAGCAAGGAACGTATGGATTTCCTCATTAAGCATCAAAGAATGATGCAGTTCCAATTACATGTCTACAAATTGCAATTAAAGGTGACGATTTTCTGATTTCGATGTCATGAAATAAGCTTTACCTACGTAGTAGGTAGTGTGGTTTTTACTGTTATATGAATAATTTTATTATTAAAGGTTTCACCAACTGAATTAGAAACAAAATTCAACTGATGTTCAATTATTCTAGGCAATGCGAGTTAAAAGTTCTGAAAAAAGCGGCAAAAAATTGAAACTACGATTTAATCACATTCAAATGATATAAGTACCTACGTACCACGTACCTGAGACAGACTTGGCAAAAATGTCTGATATAACTTGAACGAAACATGTTCTGTCCTTCTTACTTAACACGAAAAGGCGAGTTCCATTAAAGATCTTATATAGATTGTTTATTTACAATACGAAGTATTTGAATAATGTTAATATTCGATAAGTTCGGAACGCACTCATTAACACCATGCTCAATGAGATGATAGATAATGATCGTTAAGTATAACTTTAAATGAGAACATATCCTTAATGATCATTATCATATTTTTGTTGTTGTTTTTGAAGTGAGGTTACCGCAGAAACTTATACTCCCGTGTAGGACCGTTACACAGGGACATTACTTATCACTTCTTCATGTGGTTGAGGTACTTCGTTCTCCGGCCTAGCACCTGTCACTAAATAAGATACCGAATTTAATCAGAGGAAGATAACGAATACTTAAATCGTCTGCGCGGGTACATCTGTCATACATTCCTCGTGCTAAGCAGTGGTGCTCGCATTGAAAGACAGCTAAGTAATAAACATATCACAAGCTGGCAAAGTACTTAAACTGTCGTCTTTGTTGGAGTTGCAAGATTTACAAATCTTACAAAATCCACATGTAAGTAAGTACTTACTATAGGAAACTGTACCCACCTATCCTCCATCAGTGTGCTTGTAAGCCAACATTGTTGTATAAAAAATCCCGTGAACGAATAAATTCCTTAGACATTAATCTCTCCCAGTGGTCGAGACCAATTACTATTAATTTCGATCTACAAACCACTTCGGGTCTCAAACTAATTTTATATTTTACTCCACTTCTTGGTTAAGTGGCAATCGGTCGTTATAAAGAATCTACCTATACAAAATTTATAGAGGTGACGTTCTCTTGTGACGTAAAAGAACCGACATAAGGTATTCACTCTAAAATCAGTCTACTTAGTACCTATGTAATTGAGTATTTCCATCAGTTCAAAATATAGTAAGGTGTATGTATGTACCTACATAAATATACAAGTAGGATTTATCTAACATGTGACAACCCTATCCATTTATCGATTTAATTTTAACGGATTCGTACGTATTGTAATACCCTAAAGATATAATATTATTCGCACCCGCTTTGTCACTAAATTAACAAATTATGCGGATCGTAATAATACGGCTATTGTAGTACTTTAAGATATCGAAATTAAATAAACATCGAAAATATTCTCAATTTCAAAAATAAAAAATCCATATTCACCTAACTAACTCTAACCGCAAGTGCTCATTCGTACGTATTAGCACAATATAGAGAACGATATGTGGTATTAGTAACTAAGTAGGCTAGCGACTGGTAGGTACTCGTATATAGTTACTTCCTAAATCTGTCAAGTTTTGATTCTATTAAAAATATTAATCAATAAGAAAAAAATAATTAAGAAAATATTTATTCGCTTCTGTAAAACCATTGATTTACTACCAATCAATGTGTAAAATCCAACCACTGTCAGAAACTTATAAGAAAAAGAAAAAGTGGGTACTTACTCGATAATTTTCTCCATATCTTTAAATATATTCGACATTGTTTTTATTTTTTAACGCCACAAACACACTAACCACCTCTTCAAACAAAACACTCGAGACACACAACTGAGAGGGATACGCTGATAGTGTATAAGGTATTTTGTTACGTTTTCAAACCAGCGCAACTGGTTTTGATAATTATTGTAGGCTGTCGTACCTACGATCAGAGGGAAATTTTAACTAAGCAGTTTGTGATAAGCAAATGACTATTTGTTGCAGAGTCCTTTATTTAAACAAGTGTTACGTCATATTTTAAGTATCACCATACAGATTATTTGAACAAGCTAATTGTGTAAATTTTGTAATATTTAGGGCAAACGGTCGGTGGTGTTATCATTGATTTACTACTGGTAATAAATCAATGGGTGTTGTGGACTCGACACTCGGGAGGTCCGGGGTTCGAGACCGCCAGACCAATGTGTTTTTCGTTTTCGAATTTCATATGTACATTTGTCTGACGCTCCTACGGGTAAGGAAAACATCGCGAAGCAACCTGCATACGTCTGCGAAGAAGTTCTAAGGTGTTTATGTAAAGTCGACCAATCCGCACTGGGCCAGCGTTGTTGCTGAAGAAAATACTAATTATTTATAATATTAAATAAGAAAACGTCCTTTCAGTTAGATGACATTTATTCGAACCAAAACTTTTGACAATAAAAATCATAAAGAAAATAAATCAATAAAAAAGAGTTTGAACATCTTCCACACGAAAAGAAAAAAAATAATATTGTCTTCAACTCCTCAATCTATTTCTAGCGGAAATAAGCGCTGTATTGGTCGCACGTAAATCTGACCATCCTGCGTCTTTACCTCTGCCACCCGTGGCCATCCATCCACACCTTCTATCAGCTTTTGGATTCTCCCGAGTGGCCAAGCAGCTCTCTTCGCGCCGCTATCCAAGAGAACTAGATCGCCAGCCTTTAACATGCGAGCAGCCCTCCGCCCGCGATGAACCAAACTGGCTAAATATTCCTTTGTGAAACGCCTCTTAATATCAGTTCGTAATTTCTGTAGAAATTTTGCCCTCGACCTCAAATCTTTACCTTCGATCTGATTTAAGCCAGCCATATCGGTAGAGGGCAGCTCTTGGAGGTACAAGGACGGCGTTAAGGGTACTAACTGGTCTGTTTCCCCTATATATGTCAGTGGCCGGGAATTAATCACTGACTCAGCATCATACAATATAGTCAGTAACTCCACATAATTTAAACGGGAATTACCTAATACACGTCGCAGAATGCCTTTCAAAATTCTAATTATACGTTCCCACCAACCACCACCCCACCATGCTGCCGTAGGAGGATTAAAAATCCATTTAATCTGCTTTGTTGCCGTCTCGGCTTCTATTTTCTGCCAATCTAACTTCTTGAAACAGTTATTTGCCCCTATAAAATTAGAACCATTATCTGTGTATATAGTGTGCATACGTCCCCGCCGTGCAACGAAACGCCTTAAAGCCATTAGGAATGCTTCAGTGCTTAAAGACTCTACTAACTCCAAGTGAATAGCTCGAAACACAGCGCATGTGAACAACACAATGTACACCTTCTCACCAGATTTTAAATATAACGGCCCAGCTAAATCAATGCCCGTGGTCTGAAATACAGCCGCATCAGCATCGACTCTCTTAATAGGTAAGCTTACGAAAGGAGAATCAGCCGGTTTTGCAGTAAATCGCTTACACACGACACATCTGCTTATTACCTTCTTCGTCAACCTTCTTACTCCACTTATCCACACTTTACGTCGAAGATTGGCTACAACAGTTTGTACGCCAGCATGTAGTAGCATATGATGGTAATATCTCACTAATAATTCTGCAACGAAATGCTTACTCGGTAGCAAAATCGGCTTCTTAAAATCATAATTTTCTTGAGTTAACAATAGCTTCGTGTTTACCCTTATAACACCAACTTCATCAGTAAAGCAGTGCAAATTCTTATCTGTAAATAGTTTTTCGTTATAAGTCTCTCGTTGCATTATTTTATATAGCTGTATCTCAGCCTGACTGTATTCTTCAAAATTTACATATTTACAAGTCTTTCTATTTCTATTTTTACAGTTATTAAAAAATCGTAGTACATATGCCAACACTCGAATTATTCTTGTATCACTACTAAATCTCGAAAAAACATCTGTAAAATTATCTTTAGTTATATCAACGTTTACTTCTATAGCAGACGTATATTCTATACAATTGTTTACATTTTCATTATTTACAATAGAATTAATAGGCCAAGTGTCTTTATTCTGCTTCAACCACGAAGGTCCTTCCCACCATCTGGACTGTAACAATGTTTCTGGATTGCAACCACGACAGACGAAATCAGCTGGATTTAGTGAACCTGGAATATGATGCCAATCACAAACTCTTGTCGTTTTCCTTATTTCATCCACTCTGTTCTTTACAAATCTGTCCCACTGTGCGTCCTTCTGAATCCAAGTCAAGACCACACTTGAGTCCGTCCAGAAATATAAGTCACATTCTAAATATAATGATGATTTCACCACATCACTCAATCTGGCGCCAATCAACGCGGCTAACAACTCCAATCGTGGAATTGTCACTAATTGCTTTGTGGGAGCTACTCTTGCCTTTGCTGCTATCAATTGTACACATACTCGGCCTTCATACTCAGTTCTTAAAAATATACAAGTGGCATATGCTGACATACTTGCATCACAAAAAACATGCATACTCCTTCTACATTCCTTAATAGATTCCGTTGTTAATCGTCGTGGAATTCTTAAATCTTTTAAAATATAAGCACCTTTCGCCCAAGTTCTAAATTCTTTTGTCAAATCATCTGGTAGCTGATCGTCCCAGTCATAATTTCCTTGCCAAGCGCGCTGTAAAATCTTTTTTGGTATCAACGACGTTGGCGCAGAAAATCCTATGGGATCAAACAAACTGTGTGCTATGGATAGTAGAGACCTCTTAGTGACTTTTAATCCTTCAATAATCTTCAGGTTTTCCACGTTGCATCCTAGCTCATCTGTGTCCGTATACCACTGTACACCTAAAATAGATACAACATCTCTCTCCGGCTTTGCATTTGACATAGGCGCAGTTACCCAGCTTCTTAAATCGAATTTCCCTAATGCCATTATTTCCCGAGCTTCAATAACGAATGTTTTTACCTCGTTCTCCTCTAAACTAGTTATGCAGTTGTCAGTGTAAAAACATTCTAGTAATTTTTGAGCTGTCGCTTTCATTTCTCCGTTATAATTCCTAAGGTGATGTTGTATTGTACCGGCTAGAAGAAATGGACTGCAGGTTAAACCAAAGACTACTCTGCAATGTCTGAACGTCATTAGCTCCTTCCGTGTGTCATCTCTCCACCATAAAAATTTCAGATATCTTCTATCTCTCTCAACCAACGATATTTGTAGAAACGCCTTGGCAACATCTGATGATATCCCCACGGCGTACATTCTGAAACCAATCAACAACTTAGGAATTAGTTCTATCAAGTTAACGCCTTTCTCTAGACAAGCATTCAATGAGTAAGAACTATTTGTCCTCTTGGCTGATGCGTCAAACACTGGCCGTACTTTAGTCGTTAAACTTGCTTCTTTTATTACGGCGTGGTGTGCTAGGTAGTGACCGGTTCCGTCATCAGGCTCAACTTCTTCAATAATACCCAACTGCAGCCATTCCTTGAATACATCATCATATGCAGTAAATTTGTTCAACTTAACCAAACGCTTTGTTATTGAATATAGGCGCTTTTCTGCTAAATCACGATTTATACTAAGTACACTTTGATCGTGCTTCCATGGTAACGCAACCTCGTATCTACCTTCATTATTTATTGCTAAATTTGCTCTGAAGTTCTCCAGTATCTCCACATCACTTATACTAGTAGGTGCATCACGTATTCCAATCGTCTCGAGATCCCATAAGTCCGACAAATTAATTTCCGTCGTTGAGAATAGAACTTCAACTTTCAGACCAAGCTTTACGGCAAGTTGTTCCTGTATATAAGAACGCTGTGCTCCGCTATCGATTAAAGCTCTGGTCGGAGTTCTCACATTGTCTTCGCCGACTATATACACCACAAGCGTTTGTAACATCGTGACAACATTCGCCTGCGAAAAAGACATTACACTAGTACTAGGCATTTTAGGCTCTTCTTTTGTATCGTCTTTCTTATCGGTCTTATTTAAATCAGGGCACATGACTGTACTATGGCGTCTAGAGCAAATAAGGCACTTTACAAATAGCTTACATACTTTGGCGTGGTGTCCAACACGAAGACAAATGGCACATGCTTTCTTCTTTTTTATAACGGCTTTTTTATCATCGTACGTCATTTTATTCAACTTTACACACTCGGCACTGGAATGGGTCGACCTATCACACCATATACACAGACGGTGACTAATTTTATTATCCCCCGCTAGTAAACAAGACGCAGTTGGTTCATTAAAATTTTGATTCGCGTCGTAATTGAAGGATGTCTTGGCAACAGAGATTCGCTCATCACTTTCTACCTCCTTTTGTACAAATGCTAGTAAGTTTGTAAGTAATTTACCTGTATCTTCTGTGGTGGTAGACTCGATATTACGATACCTCTCGTAAGCTTTCAGCGTTTCGTCGGGTAGAGCAGATTCCACCAACGGCAGCAGCATGGCGGCGTACTTATCTGACGTCACTCCCAACGTCTCTAGGGCACGTAGTTGCGTCGTTAATTTGTCATAAAGTGTCGTCAAAGATACTTGCCGATTCTTCTTAGCCTGCGACAAAACAAGACTCAGCAAATCTCGTACATAAACATCTATCAAAAGGTTATCTCTAGCGAAACGTTCTTTGAGTTGGTCCACAGCCTTTATATAATTTTTTGCTGATGGCGGGAAGCTCTCTACCAAATTCCTAGCTGAAGTATTTTCCTCCATGGCTTGCAATAAATACTGGAATTTATCATAGTCGTCGATATAAAGGTCTGTATGGATTTTTTCGAACTGTCCCCAAAACCCGATCCAGTTTCGTACATTGCCATCAAATTTCTTTAATTCTAATTTCGGCAAATTAAAATTACGTCTATATGTACTGCCGTCGCATTTGTTGTTGCAGTTACTTATAGTCTCGAAATCTGCCAACGAACTACTCAATATACTTTTTTGGCTACATACAGTTTGGACTTCATGCTTGTAGGCTAATCTATCAACTTTCCTCTTTATCGTAATCCATCTGATCCTGTACGTATCTGCCTGGTCCGACTCGTCGTCAATGTCTTCTTCTTCTGCGCCACTTTTCACCATACCGTCGAAGATTCTCTGGTCTAAATCAAAAATAGCTTGGACGCGAGGCTCCAATACTTCTATGATCGCCCCAACACTATCAGAATCAACATTTTCACTCTCCAATAGTTTTGTAATCTCGTTGACTTTTCTGGTAAATATTCGGCGTAAATTAGAGCGTTTTCGTTTAATTTCTTCCATAATTACGGTCGCCACTTGAAGAAAATACTAATTATTTATAATATTAAATAAGAAAACGTCCTTTCAGTTAGATGACATTTATTCGAACCAAAACTTTTGACAATAAAAATCATAAAGAAAATAAATCAATAAAAAAGAGTTTGAACAGTTGCCTAAGGATTAAACACCCTTACTTAGGGTAAGCTCGAGCCCTTCGGTGGGGACCCATATGAGCTGTTATGATGACGATGATGAGGGCAAACGAAATCACCAGAACGAAGGAGCGTTACTATTTCCAACAACATGTAATAAACATAAGCATAGCTACAAATGTTTTTATCGTGCCCGTAAAGATACCTTTGCATTTAAACAAATATGATTTGCAGTATCAGCTGCAAATAATCATAATTATGGTGTAAATAATTCAAGATATTTTTTGCCAAGATGACCATACATTTCCTTTAATTCAAAATCTGTCCCTTATTTGCACCTACCTACGCAAGCTACTTGGGCCGTGTGCAAGCACCCTAACAGAATCCACAAACACAAACGAATACCTATAGTAAATGAGTAAATTATATATAATGACGTCACATAACTTATGTCATTCCCCTATTATATCACTGTTCTATGTTTCTATGCCGCGCATAATTTAAGAGGCATATAGGTATTAAATAGATAGATGGACCACAGGTAATTGTCTTAGATCCGAAAACTTAATACTTTCAGAGTTAATGGGGAAGGGAATTATCACAAAAGAAATGTAAACACTGAATAAAGAATCAAGGTACGTTGATAGACTGTCGACACTAAGCATCTACTTCTTCTTCTTCCTTCCCTTGTGCCACCTAAGTCGGGTCGGATCTCCTGTTAGTTTGCTCCAGAGCGAGCGATTCTGGGTTGTCTCTGCAGTGATGTTAAGGTTCATTAGGTCGTTTTTTAAATTGGACCGCCATGTTGGTTTCGGTCTACCTCTTCCTTTTGGGTGTACAGGAAGGTTTAGTGCTATATTGACGACATGGTCTTTTCCTCTTCTCTGAGTGTTGCCAACCCAACGTATCCGTTCACGAAACTTTAAAACGACTTTACACGACACGCGATTTTAAAACTTTGCTAGACTAGACTGGATAAGAAACGTGTTCGTTCCTTATCCAGTCTAGTCTAGCAACACCGCCGACCCAGCGCAGCATCTTCATCTCACTTACATGAAGTGATTGTTCGTGACATTTCTTTATGGGTCAGCATTCAGAACCATATTGAATAGCTGGTCTCACTGCAGTCTTATAGACCATTCCCTTCGTTTTTATGGACATACGGCTATCGCATGGAACCCCAGATAGGCTTCTCCGCTTAAGCCACGCAGTATGAGATCTATAGCAAACGTCAGCATCAATATCTGCGTCAGATGTTATGACAGATCCTAGATATTTGAAACGAGTGATCCTAGATGGAGGATGTGCACCGATATAGACATTCTTCTCGGTTCGAGATGTTGAAGCAAATTTCCAGTGCATCTACTTTTTTGCTCCTGCTGACTAATAGGCCATTTTGCTTCAAGGCTTCATTCCAAGACGTGAACTCTATCTATATCTCGTATGCTGATTTGTGGCAAGCACTATGCACTATCGTGGGCGTATAGCTTGCACCATGATAGTGCCATTTGTAGATGTTTTGTTAGATAGTCTATAACTAAGTTGAATAAAAGTGGGCTTAGAATGGATCCCTGGTTTACACCAACTTTAACTTCAAACGGATTGCTAAAGCCAGCTGAACTTTTGTCTTGAGTAACGCAATTACGGTACATATACCTGATTATCTCGAAATATTTTTTAGGAATGTTTTGAGCTCGGATCGCTTGTGCGACTAGTCTTCGAGGCACTCTATCAAATGCCTTCTCTAGGTCGATAAAGACCATTTCCAAGACCTTCTTATTTGCTCTGTGTTTCTCCATCCTTATTCTCATTGCCTGAATAGCGTCCGATGTAGATTTTTCTGCGGTGAAGCCAAATTGGTTTTTTGACAAAGTGGTTTGCTGTAATAAGCGTTTACTTATGATTCGCACCCCAAATATTAAGGGTGTGTGAGGTGAGCTTGATTTTTCTGTAATTTACATATTGGCCTACATCGCTCTTAATGGAAGAATGGAGTTAAGTAGCTTTTCCACCATTAATGAGAGAATAAAATTGAATAATTTTGTAAGCCACACGATCCTACCACACCTAGCATTTTCCAGATTTCGACTGGTGTTTCATCAGGGCCAACTGCTTTCTTGTTTTTAATTTTTCCCACAGCATGTGTCACTTCCTCATTGCTAATGGCTGGAATTGGGCCAGATGTACGTAGGTATAATATAATATCTGACAGCTCCTCACTAGGACATTCTCCACTTGAGAGTTCATCAAAGTATTCTTTACAGCGCTTCTTTGTAGATTTCTCAGAAGTCAGTAGTTTTTACATAATTACTAATTTTTAATATCTAAGGTATTTCTAAAACGTCTTTTTGCAGTTTTAAAAATTTCAGTATCATAAATTTTATTATAGAAATCGTTTCTAGAGGCAACTCTTTCATGTGCATGTGTTCTCTTACTTTTAGATTTAGCTTTCCTGCAGTTTTAACGGTCCTCTTCTAAGCTACTACTAGGCCAAGTTTTAAACAAATCTTTTTTTTCTGTTGAACGGCTTCTCACTGATTCGTTCCTCCATGTGGTATCTTTATCTTTGAATACGCCGTTTGATACACCTAAATTAGCTTTTGTTTCATCTTTACATTTTTCTTTAAGCTTTGCCCACAAGTCTGTCTGTACTATTCTGATATTCTATATTTGTCTTTTTCTAGGTATTCATGCAAAGATTAGATCAGAGCTCCACCTGTATCCCCATTCGAATATGATGCTCCCAAGGCTGAAAAATAATGTTGTTTGTAGGAAAAAATGTAGCTTGAATATCCCAATATTTTTCTTAGAGAATCTCCGCTTCTGGTGGATACATACCTCCCTAAATATTATTTCGGTCTTCCGTAACATACTGTATAACAGTGTCCGTTTGGCATAAGTTCCTCTCTTTCTCCCCAAGGGAAATTGTTGAACCATAAATACTATTACCGTGCCATAGGTCTGTTCCGACTACAAAAACTTCAAAAATTCATTCATTCATTCAATTCATTATCGCTCAATTTTTTAAATTGAAAATGTCAAGAGAGGATATTAGATAGATAATAATGAATTATACTCGTGCTTCATCCTCGAGATTAGTATACTTACCTTATGAAATAGGTATATACAGGGTGTCCCAAAAAATAGTGTCAAGCGAAAGTCCAGAGTTAGAGCACCCGAATCACCCCCATGTATGTTCCGCGATTATTCGTAGTTTTAGAGTAATATTTTTTTTTCTGACTTTGAAAATTTCGATCTAAAGAACTTAAAAATTTTTAATAAAAAAAAGTTGAACATATTTTAATGTTTTTCTTTATGCCACTGAATTATCTTTAGTGCTTCTTTTATGTCTAAAATAATCAGCTTCGTAACTTTAGTGGAAATTTAGAAAACAGTAGTGTAAAGTCAAAATGTGAATGTTAGTGAATAATTACTTAAAAATTCATCTTTAAATTAAAAATCTAAACAGGCGAATTCATGGTTTCTAAGTATGTGTAAAAACTTCTCTAGGCTCTCTGCTTTCATAATAATTTAAAAAAAAAAGTACTTAATAGGGCTACTTTGGCTTAAATCGGCCATCAAAGACAGCAAGGTGAAAATTTCATAAAACTCGACTTCTGAATATTTTTTTTTTAAATTCCAATTATTTATTAATAAACCAAAAATGATTGTAGAAAAGCTAAAAATGTATTATTTGAAGGTCAAAAATAACTGTTCCTGCTGCCATCTTTAATAACCTTTGAAGGTTTATTATAACTTAATAAATGAAACAAAACATTATTTTCAAAGTATTTATTATTCAATCGCTTAAAGAAAGTTTTCAAAATGACGACCTTCGTGCTCAATACATATTCTACATCGTCTAAAAAAGTTTTCTTTTAAATTTATAAATGCAATTCTGTTGTTTTTTATTGTTTCTTCCGCTTGTCTTAATTTTGTTCTTAACACTGTGACGTTTGTAATGTCCTTGGCGTATACTAATTCCTTGTAGTATCCCCAGACGAAAAAATCTATGGGGTTCAAGTCGGGGGACCGTGGCGGCCACGCAATGGGCCCTCCACGACCGATCCATCTGCCTGGAAATGTTTCAGACAAATGTTGTCTAACATTTCTAGCAAAATGGCATGGAGCGCCGTCGTTTTGAAAAATCATATTTCTCCGCGTTAATAGGTCTACATCTTCTAATAAGACGCCGAGATCACGTCGTAGAAATTGCAAGTAGGCCTCGCTGTTCAGTCGGTCCGGTAGTTCGAACGGACCAATCAGCTGTCCGTTTAGGATGCCTGACCACAAATTGATACTAAATTGTTCTTGGAAATTAGATTCCCTTGTGAGGTGTGGATTTTCAATACTCCACGAATGGTAGTTATGCGCATTAAACCCCCACATCGCTTAAAATGTGATTCATCAGTCCATAGAATATTTTTAAAGAAATTTTCGTTTTCAGCTTGTCTCCGTAACATTTCCTGACAAAATGCCACCCTTCTCGGGTAGTCTGCGGGCTTGAGCTGCTGAACTTTCTGGATGTGATATGGGTGAAAACGCTCTTGATGAAGTATTCGATGTGCTTGTGATTTCGGAATTCCGATTCGACGTTCTATTGTTCTTACACTAACTGATGGATCTCTCACCACTTCTTCGACCACTGATTGGACAGTATCTGGGTCACTCATTTCAGATGGGCGCCCCGATCTTCTACCTGGTAGGCGTCCTTCCATGTAAGAGTTATGTACTCTTAAAATCATGCGATGATCAGGCCAAGTTTCAGGCTGAGGTCCACCTCCATTTTGTACTTGCTGCCGGAACAACCTGGCTGCTTCAGAAGCATTTCCTCTTGCATATCCATAAAAGTAATGCATAAGAGCATATTCTTGCGATGAAAAAGACATCACAAAATGAAGAGCTTGAAAAGTCCGTTAAGAATGCCAAATTTGTCAAAATCCCGTATTCACACAAAACCAAATCGTAATCGCACTCAAGGTCCGTAAAGAAAGCAAAGTTCGTCAAATAATCACAAATGAGCGTATCGTACGTAAGGCGCAAACAAAAGCAGGCAAACGACTGGCGCCAGAACACAATAGGCGCTCGGACTACACCCCCCGCCTCATCCCCTTGTCACAAAGAATAGCATTCCTCAGTTACAGTTATCCATTTCGCCAATGATAGCAATAATGCTGTCTCTTTCATATCCTCTCACACGGGCAATTTTTTAGCAGGTAAGTACTGCGTTACATCCAACACTACAACCGATGTGATCCGCGAGAAAAATATTTAATATGGGTTTCATGTAGTTAATTTTTGCTAAATTGTAATTAATCTGAACCTTAGAAATTATAAAAAGACCAGATATTTTTTTTTTATCATCTGATAGGAATTTGGTAAATTTTATGAAATTTTCACCTCGCTGTCTTTGATGGCCGATTTAAGCCAAAGTAGCCCTATTAAGTACTTCTTTTTTTAAATGATTATGGAAGCAGAGAGTCTAGAGAAGTTTTTACACATACTTAGAAACCATGAATTCGCCTGTTTAGATTTTTAATTTAAAGATGAATTTTTAAGTAATTTTTCACTAACATTCAAATTTTGACTTTACACTACTGTTTTCTAAATTTCCACTAAAGTTACGAAGCTGATTATTTTAGACATAAAAGAAGCACTAAAGATGATTCAGTGGCAAAAAGAAAAACATTAAAATATGTTCTACTTTTTTATATTTAAAATTTTTAAGTTCTTTGGATCAAAATTTTCAAAAAGTCTGAAAAAAAATTATTACTCGAAAACTACGAATAATCGCGGAACATACATGGGGGTGATTCGGGTACTCCAAGAGGTGCTCTAACTCTGGACTTACGCTTGACACTATTTTTTGGGACACCCTGTATAAGAAACTATGTAGTTACGCGTATGTGTGTCCACTTCAACACTAAGTTTAAATTTAAAACATTATTTCCGGTTAATATTTTGAACCACATCCGCTAGAAGATATGTCAAAATAAAAATCAAGACAGTAATTACATTTCCCGCCCTAGCACGTTTTACCGCGTAGATTGGATCGTCAGTTGTTTCGGCTTACGCACACACTCGCTACATTTGGCGCAGCATACACAAGCTTGAGGGTGGTATTCCATTCATCAAATATCTTTGTCCAATGTACATTTGATCAATGAACTTCATCAAATCATCAAGACTTCATAAAATGTGTCAGGAACACTGATACCTATTTGATCCGCGTTGATGTTTTGTCTTCATAAACACGGTGTTTCAAAATAACCAATAAATAATCAATTCTTTATCGAAAACTCATTATTAAAATGTGTTTACACGTTATGTCATTCAACCCAAAATTTTCATGTAAATCATAGACATGACGATTATACTATGATTTACATGAAAATTTTGGGTTGAATGACATTACCGGTAAACACATATAATAAGATTTCCATAAAGAATTGATTATTTATTAGTTACTGATACTTTCATTACAATATAATTCGAATGTCGTTTATATGTAAAAACGCCTGTACGAATATTTGACCTCGACCTGTAATTCTCTAAGTAAATTATTCTGGGTGCTTTTTTCTTTTGGCCTTTGGATCCATGTCTTCCCCCAAATGTTATGAGCGCTCCACATTCTCGCGAGAATCTCGCGAGAACGCGAGAACAACACGAGAACCGTGAATGTGGATCCGATTCGCATGTTCTCGCGTAAGTTCTCCGACTTTCGTCAGTTTTTTGGCGCGAGACAAAAGCGCGAGAACTATATTACCAGGGTTGGAAAAATCGTGATTTTTTAAATAAAATCCAATTAATCATGATTTATTAAATAAATCCTAATTTATCATGATTTTTTCGTTTTTATCGTTACTAATTTTAATAAGTAAGCAACTATTTTGCGGAAACGAAAGAGGAAGAGGAAGAATTAAATATTTACCCAGTTCTGAGGCAACTATTTGGAGCGATAGCCTCCTCACCATCAGTGGAAAGTTTTTTTTTACATTTGGCATTGTTCACTCGAAATTACGTAACAGACTAGGGACCAAAAAGCTGGAAAATTATTTTTTTTAATCAAGAATTACAATAATGACACTGAAATATGAAATAGAGTCTGACACACGAAACATGAGCTTGGAAAAAAGCGGCAAATTCAAAAATTCTAGCTCTGGTAATACTGTCTACAGAAGGTAAAATACATTTTGATACTTGAAGTATTCTAATATTTTTTTATTTATGTTGTAATTTAGAATGTTAAATTTGTGAAAGGATTGTCTTTTATTCCTTGAATATAGTAGGAAAAAAAGGAGTTTATACTTTTTTTAAATTAAATATTAGGTAATGTTTAGTTTCAATGAACTTCCAACAATGAACCTTTTATAAGACATCGCTGTATTTGAATTTCATGAATGTTAAAATTACTTAATATCTGTAATATTTCGACAGAAATTAAGAAAAAAATATTATGAAATTGTTTATTACAAAGTATCAAAATCACCATGTTGAACTAAACTACATGGGGACATTGTATCAGTGTTGCTACTTGAAAAAATGTCAGGTTCATGTTTCGTGTGTCAGACTCTATCTGATTTACTCTGAAAATAGATATTCATAAAAATACATTTTTCTTCACAAAAATAAAGACATTTGATTTAATCACTGATTTTGTGCCAACCCTGCCTTGTACCTTCTCGCGAGAATCTCGCGAGAAGTGTGTACCCAAGAAGTTCTCGCCGAGGTTCTCGCGTAGATTCTTGCCGAGACTCTCGCCGAGAATCTCGCGTGAATGTGGAGCGCTCATTATTTTTGATTTTTTCTTTTTAGTAATAACAATTGCAGCACATGAACTTACTTCACGTTCCTCAATTTTCTCATACAACGCAAAATATTAGACAATGATATAGGACAAGTAAAGTTTGATTAAATATCGACATCAGAATTAAACAGAGATATTAGATAGATGGAATACCACCCTAAAGCTGATCCACATATGCCCGCGCTACACGCGCCGTTCGCGCCGCATTTTGGAATTCGTTGTATGAAATTATATGATGGTCCCAGTACACGTTGGCCGAGCGCACTCGCCGAGCGCGTTCGGCCAACGTGTACTGTGCCGTTTTGTGTGTATTTGGCGTTTGCCGCCAACACTCGCCGACGACCCGATCAGTGTCGGTTTTTCGTGCACACATCAAAGAGATTTGGCGCAAACCACAAACAGCGTTCACACGTTGGCCGAGTATTTAGTTCAGAGCTACACGTCGGAGTAGACTGTAGTGTCGCGCTTACGAGTAATAGTTTCAAAGATTGTTTCACGAACATGACGTCATTGAATAATGAGGAGATATTGAGGTTCATTGACTTTTATCATATTGAATCCGTTATATGGAACCCAAAACAATAAAACCAGACTGTAACTTGTCTAAATACATTAAATTATTCATGTTTAGTTAGGCCGCGATCTCCCTAACGTCCATCTTCATCTAGCGACCAACGCAGAATGAAACACGGCTAACGTGTACAGTACCACGAAAATCTGCCGAGCGCACTCGCCGAGCGCGCTCGGCCAACGTGTAGCCTTGAAACCTCGCACATTTGACCGCGCCGAACGCGCCGAATTTCGAAAATGCGGTAGGTATCCGGGTATTGAAAGACGGATGCTGATGACGTCATATAATGCGGCGCGTTCGGCGCGTGCTGCTACTCGGTGTTACCAGACACACAGTAATTACCCTACATGTACGCAGAAATCCCCAAACATATCATTTCTTGACAGATTATACATATAATACCATACGTTTTTATGGTAGTGGTTGTTAAAAACATAAGTAAATAGTAGTATATTATTACGAGTATTACTCAGTGAATTGCAAAATGAAAAGGCATATAACTACACATTATTACTTTTTTATCAATTAACGACGACACGGTTAGCGCAGAGGTCGAGTGATCGCCTACTGCGCAGCGGGTCGCGGATTCGATTCCCGTATGGGACATATATTTTGTATGGCCTACAGAAATTTGTTCCGGTCTGGGCGTATGTACATGTGATATTCTGTGTTTGTAACTGCACTCACGATACAGGAGAAAATCCAAGTGTGGGGTGACGTCTTTTAAAAAAACTTGTTTTTTATTTTAACATTATAAATTAAAAAAACAATGCAAAAATAATCTTCTACACCAGGATCGAACCACATATCCCATCAAGCCGAAACCACCAATTTTAACAATCACATTCTCGCCTTCTCCCCATACATTTCTCCACATACCCAACCACTTGTACGGTGGAGATAAAAAAAGTGTGGGCAATACTAAAAATTTGCTTCCGGCGCATTCGGTGCGTGCGGCGCGGGCATATGTGCGATCAGCTTAAAGCTGAACGCACATATCAACACGCGCCGTCCGCGCCGCATTATATGACGTCATTACCATGCGTTTTTCAATAACCGGACACCTACCGCATTTTTGAAAATCGGCGCGTACGATGCGGCCAAATGTAAGAGGTTTCATATAATTTCATTCAACGAATTACAAAAATGCGGCGCGTGCGGCGCTGCGGCGCGTTGCAACTTTAAGCGCATCAATGCTCGCACGAGTTGCGTGGGCGTGAGGCAGTATCCGCACATAAAACGAGAGTCTGAAATCGCTCTAAATTACGTGAAACGGGGCTTAGCCCTAAAGGATCCAGTATTTAAGATTGGGTTAGAATCTAATGGGTCTCGAATTAATGTAATAGGGATGCGGACTGAGTATGAACAATAAAAATCTCAACAGTCCGTCAGTTAGATAATAAAAAATATCAGACACGTAGGTATTTTTTGATTTATCGAATTAACAAAAAACAATAACATAAAGCGATTAAGTTATGGATTGGGGTTTCTCTACGTCACAAGTTAGTAGAAAATTAACCAACGTATTCCGTGACTCAATATTTCAAATCAGTATATCATTGAAAATTTTTGAGTGCGTAAAAAGAGAAAGAATACGTGTCCAATGTCTTTTAATGACCTTAATGTCGAACAGTTAAAAATGTTAGTCCGCTTTCCTATTATGATGATGATATAAAAAATAAAATTGATTTCAAGACATTTATTTTTTAATGTACCTATTATAAATCAACTTATTTAAGATAACACAGTCATGGAATGAACTATAAAATACATAACAAAAACACTATCTTTGTCGTGAGGTTCATTCGTTTAATCACACATACGGCTAAACGTTGAGACATTTTTAAATATAGAACTTTTGAGAGAATCTATATTCTACAATAGAGTAGATAGCTTGTAATATTTAATAATATCTATTTTTAACCTTCTTCAATGAATTAACAGCATTAAGATCTAATAAATGATAAAGATTTGTATCCTTAAGTCTCTATACAATCTTAGCACTGAGAAATTTTAAACAAATGGAACTTGGTTCACAAAAAATAAAAACGTAAGTACACGTACGTACAAACACAAGTACGCATAGACAATATAAACAAAAGTAAACTCTGTATCTTAATTGTCAAAAATATCGAAGGATCGTCTTTTTAGGTCTTATTTCTCAAACATCGTCAAATAGTTACTCGGGAGTTATACAGACAGTATAATAGATTGATTAGAAAATAACACCATATCAATTCTGAAGATAAAACTATATGACAATGAAGAATCAGCTCCTATAAGTCTTTAAAGAAAATTTTAGAATAATTGTATGATGGCACTGAGCTTAGGACTGGAACATGCGGAAGTCTTCTTCCTTCTCCTTGTGCGCGTTGGAATAGAGGTGGATGCGCATCGCGTGTACGGGCATCGGCCCGGTGCTGCACAGCTTGCACTGCACCTCCTGGCTCGTCGATAGAGACATTCTGCGGACAAACCAAACGGTAGTTTTAGTATTGTGCATAAACAGTAATTTCCTCCTTAGCGATATTCGGTCACGGCGGCCAATCTCAACAGAGACTAGCCATCTGCGCAGGAGATATTATAGTGCACAAGTGACTGCGCAAACGCAAGTGCACTCTCTGTTCCTCCACTGGCATAGTCCGATGGGACGGTTAGCCGACACGACCGGGGCGAGATTAGGCGCAGGACCCACTGTTTAACGTGCCTTCCGAAACACTGATGAGCCTGAAGCCTGAAATATTTCGTGTTTCGGTAACCCATCACATGACTGACCACAGCCAACGTTGCTTAACCTTAGCTTAGCAATCGTTCGCTGAGCGCACGCACCAATGCGCCACCAAGCTCCTCAAACAGTATTGTCAAGGTAAAGATAAAACCTGAAAACTCCTAATTCAATATGAATAAATGAATGATGCGTCATTTGTAACTATAAACTTTACGCAGGTATACAAGATAATGTATTATAAGAACATCCCTATGCTGTAATGGAATATTAAATAGCTGTGGGCGGTGATCCTTAGGGGACCTATACCCAGACCCTCGGTTGAATTAAAGCTTTCATAATAGTCACACACAATTCACATATTGAAACGTGGTTTGGTATCAAGATCAATAAAAAAGTGTTGCGAGAGCTAAATTTGAATTATTACATCCATAACAACGACTACACTCATAATTATTAATGGGGAATAATAAACCTATCGAATAAAAAAACAGGTAGCGACTGATGATGAGATACTATTTTAATAACTTGAGCGGTATGAATTTGAGTAAACGAAAAATTAACTAAACTGACGACGAATTTTAATTAATAATAAAATCCAGAATGAGCTTACAAAAAGTGTTTAGAATAATCGATTTTGGATATTAAAATTTTGAACGTGCGACTAAATTACTATGTGAGCGACTAGAAATACAGAGACGGCATCTTTTGGTATAAAAAAGGGCAGGGGGACGCACTATGAACCAGGATGCCGATTTAGCCGGACAAAAAGGGTTACCTCATATCTTTATTGTTTTAGTAGAATCGATAGCTTATAAACCAGAGGTATCGATTCAGACATTTTTTTTAGCAACTACCTTCTGATAATTTAATAATTTCAAATCACTAAGACTGTCCTTTTATAAGGCTCGCACTAAAAAAAACAGGAGTGTCTTTAAAAACTATAGCAAACTTTTACGCAAATGCATATTAAAATCACAAAAAAATTATAATGCTAAAACATTAGAAAAGGCGCAAAATAAGTGTAAAGCAGCATGGTCAGATCATGTACATAATGTTACTTTGGAACTGAGTTCGATAAATGTAAACGGAAACACTATTTCAGACCCTCATGATATAGCTGCAAAATTTAACGATCATTTCATAAACATACCACGTAGTTTGACTGTACAATATAATGCGGTGTCGGATAATTTTGATAATCTTTGTTCCAGCAGTTCTAGTATTTTTCTAAAACCGTGCACTGAATCTGAAATAGTTAAAATTATAACATCCCTAAATAACACTAAGTCGGTAGGCTTTGATCATCTTCCAACTAACCTATTTAAATCATGCGCCAAATATCTAGCACCAGTAATTTCAAATTTAATTAATTTATCTCTCGCTCAAGGACTCTTTCCTGAACGCCTTAAGCAATCAATTGTTAAACCTCTTTATAAGAAAGGTTGTAAACAAGATGTAAACAATTATAGACCTATAACCCTTGTTCCTGTACTCTCAAAAATATTTGAGAAGGTTTTTAAAGATAGATTGAGCGATTTTCTAGAAAAATATAAGTTATTAGCAGCTGAACAAAATGGTTTTCGAAGAGGCAAATCTACCACTCTTGCTGGATATACACTAATAAGCAACATTACACAATACATAGATGAAAAGATTCCAGTAACGGTAGTTTTCTTTGACATGAGCAAAGCGTTTGATCTTGTTAATCACAACATCTTGCTCGCCAAATGTGAAAAGTTAGGCATCAGAGGAACTGCGCTTGACTGGATTAGAAGTTATCTCACTAATCGGACACAATGCGTTCAAATTACAAAAATTGATGAAAAAAATGATTGTATTGATTATAGATCATCGTTTCTTCATAATGATTCTGGAGTTCCCCAGGGAAGTGTCCTTGGTCCACTATTATTTCTTTTGTACATAAATGATATGCCTGGGGTCTCTGATTTTCAAACCATTCTTTTTGCAGACGATATTTCGCTAATAATACCTAACACTGATAAAGAAATTTCTTATGAAATAGTTATTAATAAAGCTATTGAAAAAATTCAAAATTGGCTACAGATAAACAGTCTTTGTATTAACGTCTCTAAAACTAATTTTGTACAATTCTCAAATTATAAAGCTAAAAAATTTGATCTTAATATACAATGTAAAGGACAAAATCTAAATGAGGTTAAAGAGACTAAATTCTTAGGCATAGTGGTGGACTGCCACTGTAACTGGAAAAGTCATGTATATGATATTTGCAATAGGTTAAGTAAATTCGTTTTCGCTCTCTATCGCCTGAGAATTAGTGCAGGTGAAAGAACGGCCCTTCTCGCATATCATGGCTATGTGTCCTCAGTATTAAGATACGCAATAATTCTGTGGGGAAACTCGACAAATGTAAATAAAGTTTTTGTAATACAAAAGAAATGTATCCGAGCCATTAGTGGCCTTGGTCCTTTTGAAAGTTGTAGAGAAATGTTTAAGAAACACAATTTGTTAACATTAACATCTATGTATATTTATGAAACTGGAAAGTTTATACGACATAATATGGAGATGTTCAAAAAACCTGTTCATAATCAACGCTTGCGTCTGAAAGATCCATACAAGCTGCTTTTACCGACATGCAATACAAGTTTATATGGAAAAAATTGTGACGTGATGACAATACGCATTTATAATAGAATTCCTATAGAGATAAGACAATTACCCACAAAACTTTTTTTACATAAATTGAGAACCTGGTTGATTCATATGTGTTTCTATGATCTGAAAGAGTATTTTGACATTCGCTGATATTTTTGCTATCTACTTTAGTCCTTATATATTTGATAATACATTATATTGACATTTTATTAATTTGATTCTACTATAATAATATGTTTTATTCGTGATTTTAAATTTTGACATTTATTATATATTGATAATTGAATTTATTATTTGTGATAGAAATTTAATTGTAATCATTTATTCTAATTCAATGAATTTTATTGTTAATGAAATTTTATGTATTCTATGTTGGACACAAATTTTGCATGTCAATTAATTGACAAAATACGCTTGAGCTCTATGTGATCTGTAACAAACTATTGTATACCGTGTTTTAAATCAAATAAATCATTTCATTTCATTTCATTTCATTTCAATCATCTCTGAACAAATGAGTTGTTTACGATGAAATCATTCACTTTCTCGCGTTTGTTGTGTCATTGTTTGGAGATAAATATTAGGTTGGGGAAAAAGTCTTTTCGCATTATAGTAGGTATGTATAAACTTGTAATAAAATCTCTTTGGTTATACTATTTGTATCTGGCTGGTTTTGGTATCATTGAAAGTTTTAAAGAACATAATTCCAAATTCAAATTAGGAAAATGTGTGATTTTCATTTGTTTTTCGTACCGCCAAGATGAGTGAATCTAATGAAGAAATTCGATACATTTTAAATTTTTACTACAAAAAAGGTAAAAATGCAACGCAAACCGCGAAAAAAATTTGCGATGTTTATGGACCTAGTGCAGTGTCTGTGAGAGTAGCACAAATTTGGTTTAAGCGTTTTCAATCCGGAAATTTTGACACAAATTGAAATTGAAATTTTACAGATAAAATGGATGCCATTTTTGAAAAAGTGGAGCAAGATCGGCATGTCAGTAGTTACGACGTAGCTGAAGAACTGGGAATTGACCACAAAACAGTTTTGGCGCATTTGAAAAAAACTGGGTACACAAAAAAGCTCGACATTTGGGTACCTCACGAGCTCACTGAAAGAAACCTAATGAACCGTGTACTCATTTGTGATTCTTTATTACGACGTAATGAAACCGAACCATTTTTGAAGAAGCTGATAACTGGTGATGAAAAGTGGATCACGTACGACAAGAACGTGCGAAAAAGGTCGTGGTCAAAGGCCGGTCAGGCTTCACAGACTGTGGCGAAACCCAGGTTAACTCGCAACAAGGTGATGCTGTGTGTGTGGTGGGATTGGAAGGGCATTATTCATTATGAGCTGTTACCACCAGGCAGGACCATCGATTCTGAACTCTACTGCGAACAACTGATGAGATTAAAGCAAGAAGTTGAGGAGAAAGCGGCCGGAATTAATCAACAGAAGGGGTGTAGTTTTTCATCATGATAACGCTAGACCTCACACATCTTTAGCCACTCAGCAAAAATTAAGAGAGTTTGGCTGGGAGGTGTTAATGCATCCGCCGTATAGTCCTGACCTTGCACCTTCAGATTTCCACCTGTTTCGGTCTCTTCAGAATTCTTTAGGCAGTGTCAGGTTAACATCACGAGAGGACTGCCAAAACCACTTGTCGCGGTATTTTGACCAGAAGTCCCAAAATGTCTATAGCAATGGGATCATGTCCCTACCTACAAGATGGCAAAAAGTTATCGAACAAAATGGTACCTACATACTTTAGTTAAATGTAAATAAACTATATTAAAAAATGTTTTGAATTTTCTTAAAAAATGCGAAGAAACATTTTCCCCAACCTATTATAAATAAAATTGTGACATGATAATTTTGGTCATGAGTCGTGAAGTGGATGGTATGTATTAAATATTTCTCAATATAGTTATTGCGAACACCAATTATTCACGTACGATACTCGTAGTTCAAGTAATAATATTATAATTTTTTTACGTTTTTCTGTATTTGATGGACAGGGAACTACTTGTCCCCTCATGTCCCCGGGCTGTAATTTTTCTATAAAGAAATCACATGTATGTACTTCAAAAAATAGTAAGTTATAGGTAGCTCACGGTAGCACAACTTTGATTTTTTTGCAGAAAATGTAATTGAGGTATCCCGAAGCGAGTTTTATCAACAGTGGCTAAAGTACCCAAAACACGAAAAAAGTTCGGGACTATGTGATTATTTCTCAGCAAGATTTGATTTAAAAGAAGCTACGGACGCATGCTTAAGGGATATTAAAAGAATTTAAGCCGAATTTGCTCAAAATTAACTGAAAAATGGGTTCAATGTGGAAAAACTCGAGATGGTTTTGAGACAAGGACGATTGGTGTTGTATCACTTGAATGGCTGAATGGTGAAATCATCAAATTTACAATAGTACATGTTTTACATCCTAGAACGTAATCCTCAGAAGTCAACCTACTCCAAGTCCTGGTCGCCCGAAGATGACTTTGACCAAACCTCTTACAAAACTTTTTTTAAAAGATTTGATTAAGTCTCGCAGTGCAGACGAATTAGCAGTGGCTGCCCAAATATCTTCGAGACTATCGGGAAAACGTGATATAGCAAATATTATCAAAAATGTTACTAAAATTCCTGAGAAGGCCACTAAGGTAAAAAAAATCTTACAGCATACCCAACAACGCTGCTTGTCTAATGACGAAGCGTTGGCTTATTACATAGATGCTAAGTGTACAAGTTATATTTACAAAAAAAAGTAGAAAATGGGCACTTAAAGTAGGTCATAATGTATTTCCGTCATATAATAAGGTAAAAGAGGCAAAAACGAAATGTTATCCTGAATAAAGTGATTTTAAGTCTAAGTATAATATATAGAAAGTGGCATTATGATAATGCTATCATTTTATTTAATTTCCATTATTAATTAAACCAGTGTGAAATTGGTTACGTGTTATTCCTTAATATTTTTTCAGAACTAATGTAAAGATGTTAAATATTGAACTACAATTCAAAACACATAATAATAATAACCTAAGAAAGTAGTCCAATTTAACTAGACCTACACACACGTACCAAATGTTTAATAAAAAGGGTCAGCGTAAAGAGGTTATTGGTTTTCTCACGATTATATTAGGTTGGGGAAAAAGTCTTTTCGCATTATAGTATGTATAAACTTGTAATAAAATCTCTTTGGCTATACTATTTGTATCTGGCTGGTTTTGGTATCATTGAAAGTTTAAATTTTAAAGAACATAATTCCAAATTCAAATTAGGAAAATGTGTGATTTTCATTTGTTTTTCGTACCGCCAAGATGAGTGAATCTAATGAAGAAATTCGATACATTTTAAAATTTTACTACAAAAAAGGTAAAAATGCAACGCAAGCCGCGAAAAAAATTTGCGATGTTTATGGACCTAGTGCAGTGTCTGTGGGAGTAGCACAAATTTGGTTTAAGCGTTTTCAATCCGGAAATTTTGATGTCAAAGATGCACGTCGCTCTGGTCGCCCTATTACAGATAAAATGGATGCCATTTTTGAAAAAGTGGAGCAAGATCGGCATGACAGTAGTTACGACGTAGCTGAAGAACTGGGAATTGACCACAAAACAGTTTTGGCGCATTTGAAAAAAACTGGGTACACAAAAAAGCTCGACATTTGGGTACCTTACGAGCTCACTGAAAGAAACCTAATGAACCGTGTACTCATTTGTGATTCTTTATTACGACGTAATGAAACCGAACCATTTTTGAAGAAGCTGATAACTGGTGATGAAAAGTGGATCACGTACGACAAGAACGTGCGAAAAAGGTCGTGGTCAAAGGCCGGTCAGGCTTCACAGACTGTGGCGAAACCCGGGTTAACTCGCAACAAGGTGATGATGTGTGTGTGGTGGGATTGGAAGGGCATTATTCATTATGAGCTATTACCACCAGGCAGGACCATCGATTCTGAACTCTACTGCGAACAACTGATGAGATTAAAGCAAGAAGTTGAGAGAAAGCGGCCGGAATTAATCAACAGAAGGGGTGTGGTTTTTCATCATGATAACGCTAGACCTCACACATCTTTAGCCACTCAGCAAAAATTAAGAGAGTTTGGCTGGGAGGTGTTAATGCATCCGCCGTATAGTCCTGACCTTGCACCTTCAGATTTCCACCTGTTTCGGTCTCTTCAGAATTCTTTAGGCAGTGTCAGGTTAACATCACGAGAGGACTGCCAAAACCACTTGTCGCGGTATTTTGATCAGAAGTCCCAAAATTTCTATAGCAATGGGATCATGTCCCTACCTACAAGATGGCAAAAAGTTATCGAACAAAATGGTACCTACATACTTTAGTTAAATGTAAATAAACTATATTAAAAAATGTTTTGAATTTTCTTAAAAAATGCGAAGAAACTTTTTCCCCAACCTATTATGTCCGTATTTATGCAAAATGGAACCACACCACAAATTTCGATTTTTACTTTTTTTGAAGAATACTGAATCAACGCGCTTAAAATTTGTTATACGAAAAAGAACCACATGATTTTTGCCTTGGAAACTTGGTATACTAAAAGCAGAACAGAACCAACAGCGACAATAAACTCTACATATAAAGCAAAACCGATCCACAACACAATAGGACTCGATTATTCAAACAAATAAACGATATTACTACCAGGGCATTTTATGCAAAACAGATCCACACCTACTTGGAACCATTATACATTACACATATTTCTATGATTAACAATTACTTTTAAAACGCTAAATGGAACCAAGTTTCTCTGGATCCGTTACGCGTACAATAATTCATAATTTAAATACAGATTTTTAAAAAAAAATGGAACCACTCGTCTGTGACTCCATTATGCATATAACGTTTTGAAACCTATCATCGTTCAAAGGTACCAAAATGATATGACTAGTAACAGTTTATTTCATTTCATTGCGTATATAGCTCAGTGTAGAAAAAACTTTAAGGTTTTTTTTACTAAATTAACTCTTCACACACTATTTTTATTTATATCTTTTCTTTTTGATCTATTCTATATATTATTATTATATTAAGACTTACGACTAGGTACTTTTCACTCCTATTCTAAGGTGAGTTGTGATACATTTAGTCATCTATTCTTACTTGAAATATTAAATCTGTATCTAATATTAATACATTTTTATACCTAAGGATATTTTCCACTAAAGTGCCGGTGTGCCGAGTTGCGGGAAGACCACATGGCTCCTCAACAACTTCCAACTTCAAGGAAGACATGATCATCACTAGCAAACTCGAGACGGTCGAGACAGGATAAATAAGAATCATTGTCTCGGTCCTCATCAATGAGGTGGGAGCATCAAAGTGCCTTTTGGTGGATGAAGCTAGAATTGATAGGTACTACTCAGACTGACTGATACGAATCAGATACCCTCCATAGACAGATACAGCCTGTTCGAGATGCGTTACGGAAGTTCTGCTGCCATTACGTCTAATATAGAAAAGCTCTTCTGCACACACAGAAGTCCGATGGATGTAGTGTACGCCCTCTGAAACATCTACGTACAAACATTTGCACATCACAGTAAGTACTGTGGTGACCTCCTTGCGTCTATGACACCGCAATCCACCTCATTGCGTAGATATGGTCGATGGCAAGGAATGTCACCCTTAAAAATATAGAATATTCTGGAAGATTAAGGGACGAGCATCAATAGCTTTTAGACAGACGATCACCAAGAATAGAACGTGACACATTGTAATAAGAGTTGAGTAGTATAACATATTGATATTATACCTATATGGTTTAATTAACGTCCTAAGTTCCCAACGATCCCGGAGCGCGCGTAAGGCGCTACAGTACTGAGGTTCATGATATGCAGCATGGCATCGGAGGCGATACTATGAGGGGGCGACCAAAATATTATCTTCCTTTCCTTAAGATAAGAAAAAAGCGTATGGGAGGGATGGGTTCGGCACTGGAGAACAATGCAGACTACTGACGATCCATGAAGCATAGGGACTAACGTGTGATCACGTGGTTGTCTTCAGAGGAGCAGAAACGAAGAACCCTGTCCACGATAGTGTCTCACACGCAGTGGTTGCCATAACCAGAAACACGGTATCCTGCACCTACTTCTACGGGGAGCTGAAAGAGGACAACGCAATTAGACCTCTCATTGCCCTTCCCAGCACAACAACAGATGAAGTGGTCATAGAGTATATACAATGATAAAATAGTGCTAAGAGCACTATCAAGCGCAGCGACCTTGGTGTAAGTAAAAAAAGAGTCCCATCAAGTTTTAAAAATAAACAATAACCCTGGAACCCGAAGCGAACACGTTACCTACATGTACCTATATAAATGCATAAACAGGAAAATGTTAGCACAAGTTACTTAGGAAAACTAGTATAATAATAGCTCTCTATGTGTATTATTTTTTTGGGAATTAAAATTTTATTACCATACAATAAATATATAGTTTCATTTTAAGCTTCAATTGTGGTTCTTTTTTGTATAAGAGAAACCCATCAATTAGTAAACGTTAAAACGAACCACATTCACATTTTTTTAATTATCTAGAAAGTCTTAAGAGTATTCGGAGCATATTTATATACATATATTTAAATAAGTAATCTATCAATACATTCAAATAAAATAAATAGTAATTTTACTTCATCTAACAGAGCTGCACATGTTTTTGTAAATCCTTCGATATCTCAGAAGTGTGTGTTTGCTGGGTGGTTCCTTTTTGCGTAAATACGGACATATGGTATGTGTCCTTTTTTGATAACTTATTATAACAAACTATGTGCATTTAAAGCGGTTAGTACTTACTACTAGCCTTAAATAATATTGACCAGCTAGATTGGCATTCTGGTTCACAGTGGGACGGGGGGGCGCTTTTTCATTTACAGTCACTCGTTTAAATACTACCCATTATTAATTTGTTATTTTTCTTATAATATTCATTTGAAATATATATTAAATGCAGCATTTGTCGAAATAATTTTTGTATGATATTGTGCGTATTAATTGGATTGTATAGATTTTCTGTGATCAAACATATTTTATTTATTTTTATACTTCATGTAAAAAGGCGGACTAAATGCCTGGGGCATTGTCTGCCAGTCAACCTATCTTTTGTTAATGAAATTAGTTTGCATCTACGAGTTTTTACTTTTAGCGGCTTATAGAACTAATTAAAATTAAATGAGACAAAAGATCTCTCCTGCAAATTTAGCCAAGGAGCCATTAAAATTAACCCGGAAAATGTTTATATGTTTGTCCACTTTCAGGTTGTGATAAACTTTGAAACGGTATTCTTTGGACGTCCACGAACGCATCAAAAATGGTTATAAAAAAAAGCTTTATGAGGCATTGCAACACTCTTCAGGTACAGCTAAAGTACGCGACAGGTCGACATGGCAATCGAGGTATGAGATTGAGAGTAGATCTCAGTATGAGTGCTTCACAAGTCAGCATAGATTGCATTTATCAATTCCGGTATCGCTCACGTAGTTGTGTATAGTTTTGTATTCAAAATCTTATTTGGATTGCCACGTCGACCTGTCGCGTACTGTAGTAGGATATAACGATCATTATTGAATAGGCAGCCATTGTCCGGGAGCAAACAACTAAAGTAGTGTTTTTGAATATATTTATCAACCATTAAATTAAACTAATAAAAAATTAACACAATATTCATTCAAGTTGATTTTAACGCGAGAGTAATATTAATTCGTACAGTTAAATGTAACCGACTGATAAAATTACCATAATGAATAATTTCAATCACAGATCGAAGTAATAAAAATATTGACTGCCACGGTGGCTAATAAAAATATCAATATATTATATTGTATACTTAGATCATTTAACCTATGGATGCGGTACGCAACAAATCGCAGTGTAAATTTTTCTGCCACTTTTCGCGGGAGGCGAGGTAAACACGCACGCACACTAGGAAAATGTAGAATACACTTACAGAGACGTTGTTCTTATGTTTACGTCTTGCGTGGAATATTGCTCGCACCTTTGGGACGGCTCCGCTCAGTACCTCCTCGATGCTCTGGACAGATTGCAGCGTCGCGCTATTCGCATAATTGGCGATGTAGAGGCAACTAACACCCTCGAGCCTCTACAACTTCGTCGTGACATCGCCTCTCTTAGCGCCTTTTACCGAATGTTCCATGGGGAATGCTCTGAGGAGCTCTTTAACCTTATCCCTTCCTCTCCATTCCTTAACAGAAACACGCGTAAGGGCCTTCGGAGTCATCCGTACACTGTGTCCTCCTTTTCACACCGTACCAAGAAATTCCAAGATTCCTTCTTCTGTCGTTCATCCCACACTTGGAATTCTCTACCTGCGCACGTGTTTCCCCCATCCTACAACATGGGTTCCTTCAAAAGAGGCGTGAAAAAGCATCTTTTGGGCCGGCAAGGGGCGGGCAGGTAGGAGAGTGGATGTCGTCCCTACTCTATCTGTCAACTCATTTGGGCCTCTTTCACCGCTTAACATCAGGCGGGAGGAGGTCATTTGCCGGGCCATCCATAAAAAAAAAAAAAAAAAAAAAAACATTATGAAAATAATAATAATAATAATAATAATATTTTATTGTTCCCAAAAAATATTTTTACAATAGATTGATCCATTATATGTAAGACAAATAACTTTCTTCGAATTTTGGCATCATCAGCCGAACTAGGCTAAAGCCTGTATTTCAGCTTTCAGCGCCTCTCAAAACCTTCAGATCTTATACTTTACAATATTGTCTATCCAAATCACATATAATGATACAGTAAATTCCAGTAGAAAAAAATAACAAAACAAAACTTTAAAAATTAAGTAGGTATCAATAATTCCGATATGTTTGCAGAAGACATACACATTACATTATTTGATAAAATAAATTAAATAAAATAATAATAAAATAAATTATATACAATATAGTGAATAAACACATATACATATATACATACAGATATATAAAAACATATGATTATATATGTATATATAAAATAATACATATGAAATATACACATATTCAAATACTACATCCAATATTACCCTTCAATGAAGAAACACACACACATCGACAAATTAACGTGTATCTACGCAATCGCCCCACCACAAAGTATTAATGTCCCTAGTGATGTGACACAAAGAATGAGTAACTATTTGGGTCGTCATGAGTGAATGATTGAAATGTAACAATAAATTGTATTTTTATTACTATACCCTGTTCGGCTAGAGTTGATAAAAATACAATGAAGACAGGATTTCTTAAATTAGTACAAAGCGAGGCGCGCTAATTATTATTAAAATGCTTTAATTAGATTTTTATGTCTAATACAGCAATTTCACTTGCTGTTTAGCTGATCGACTGAAATAAATATATATTTTCAGTCATATGCGTAGGTATAATGTTTTGATAAGGAGGGGGGGGGGGGGGGGGGACGAATTTATATTTTCAGTTAAAGAAACACAGTAAGCGCTCCGATGCGTAATCATAATTTTTATCAGCTCTCGGGGAACAGACTTTAGCTCTGTACTCAAATTAGCTCTCTGCTCACAACTTTATCCGCGTTGATTTCTGATTTTAAGTTTGACGTGTCTGTGTGTGTGTTTGTGTTTGTGTGTGTGTGTGTCTGTGGCATTGTAGCTCCTGAGCGGATGAACGGATTTTGATTTTTTTTTTTTTTGTTTGAAAGGTGAATTAGTCGGGAGTGTTCTTAGCTATGTTTGCCGACTATCGATCCAAGATGGCCGCCGCCACAAAATGGTGGATTACGTATTTTTTCACAACTCTCTTAATATGGGTATCAAATGAAAGGGCTTGACTGGTAGAATACCACACACTATGATAAATGTAACTGGTTTATTTACATTAAAATACGTCAAGTAATTTGTCATGGTCAAAGTAAAATAAAGGTACCATGAAAAGTCAGTAAACAAATAACAGAACGACACTCCGGAGTGCAATCAAAACAATGACTAGTGTGACTTGACTTGCGCCACGCTTCTATCTGAACACGTTGAAACAAGTTAGCGTGGGGTGGAGTTATACCGGGAATGTTTTAGATGTTTTACGTGAGAATTGTTAATATACCAAGAACTAATTTCTGATTTTATTATATATCTGCATAGTTATAAACATGTTTAATAGGTAGGTACTTTTTCGTTTAGCTTTGCTCGTAGGGTAGTAATTTGCTATCTCGTGCAAGTAAAAAGCACGAGATAGCAACTTACTGCCATACAAACATAATTAGTATTTTAGAAAACCTTTCATTTGCGATAGGGCCCAACGTGTTATAACGCTTGGGACGATACCGGGCATTTTCCTTTAAGTTACACCAAAAAATGTGAGTAAACATAAAATTCCTTGCTACACGTATGTGGCCTTAGTTCTACCATTTTAGCTTAGTAAATGTTTACTACTATAAAAGTTTTTATTTAGATATAGTAAAACATGTTATTCATTTGTCATAACGTGAGGTTCAAAGTGTTTTTGTTTACATTGGCCGTAAGAACTTAAAAGCCACTAAAATAAGTAGAAAAAGCTTTATTGTGTTATTTTAATAATTATGTTGCATTATTAAAATTTTCTCTGATGACGACGATGACAACAATCACTTGCTTTGTGCTCTTTACTGATGTCCCGACAACTTGCTGCATAGAGCAGGTGGCATGAAACCGCAATGCAACGCGGAAACGAAACAAAAACGCGGTTAACGGTGACCGCAAACAATAGTTTTTCTATTTTGTCTGCTGTTTGGCAGTCAACGTATAAAATTAAATAGAAGTACAGTTGAATAAAATATACTTGAGAGTTTATGAACATTCTGCATCTTTTCAGCCTTTCAAAAAAAAAACTAAAAGTAAAAAAAAATAACTAATTTTTTTGTACTTATGACCTCAACTACAACATAAAATTAAGAGGACATTATATGACATTTTTCTATCTGGAGTAAACACGAGTGATGATGCCATCTCTAGGGGTTAACTTACATTGCATTTTGTAAAATACCAATAAAGGTTATTTAATAGGCTTAAAATCAAGTGAGACGCAGTCGAAAAATTGTTTAGAATAAGTATATTGTATAGAAAAAGTTTTTTAGTCTACAAAGCAAAGTTGAAGCAAATTAATAAGTAATATTTTCTTGATATTATTTTGTTCAATTAAATTCCACTTGAATTTCTATTTTAATCTTATATCTCGTTAAACAATAAACAAACTCCGGAGGGAATGAATGATAAATAAAAATATGAATCAGCATCATTCACTCACGTTGTCCCAGCACTACGCAAATGCCCGTGTCACAGATAATATAATGGCCGTGTATTGTGTTGAGCTACCATCGTACCATTGTATTTTTCTATCGTAACGGCATAAAAAATACTTCAAAATTGTAAACAAATGAAACACGGTAATGTATATTTTATACTTAGATGTGATAGGAAACGCCATAATCTCGAAGATTTGAGTAGCCGGATCGCCTTTTGCAAGAGGAAACTGCACAACTAACCATTTTTTGGAGCTCTTAGTGCGACACGAAAACGACACCAAATGGCAGCGGCCGCGCGTCAACTAGTTTTATATAACGTGTATGGTCATATGGTCAGCGTAAATTGGCAGAGGGGTTCGCCCAGCCTTGCCGTCTCCCGTATGAATGCTCTAAGATTGTATATGAATAAAAATATTAACTGATATTTCAACCATTAAAATTATCTGATTATCATAAGAGCTCATATACGTCCCCACCGAGAGGCTCGAGCCTACCCTAAGTTAGGGTGTTTAGGCCATAGTCAACCACCCTGGTCCAGTGCGGATTGGTCGACTTCACTTCATCATTGAATTTCTTCGCAGATGGAAGCAGGTTGCCTCACGATGTTTTTCTTCACTGTAAGAGCGTCAGATAAATGTACATTATGAAATTCGTTAAACCGAAAAACACATTGGTACATGGTGGTCTCGAATCCCGGACCATCCGATCGGAAGACAAGTACTGAATCCACAGCGCCACCGACGCAATATATTGTATCAAATACAATATATTGCGTCGGTGGCGCTGATATATAAATATTAAGTAATATAAATATAGTATAAATTTTCCGCTCGCGGCTTCGCCCGCGTTATTTTTGTTTTCCCCGGGAATTTTATATTTTCCCGTAGGAAAAATAATTTTGTAGCCTATTATATAGAAGACTGTTATTTATATTTAGGAGCTTAGATAACAAAATTAATAGAAATTGGAGCAGATTTGAAATATTTTCCAAAGAAATGTTCAACCCCTATTTTGCACCCTAAGGGGGTGAATTCCAATAAACCATGAAACACGTGTTCAATGAAATGTTTTTAATAGTATGAATTTCAAGTTTTATCAAAATCGTTGCTAATTTTAACATCTAAATCATCCCTCTAGGGGTTAATTTTTTTTAATCCCATTTTAGTGTGCGTCCGCATTTTGAATTTAAACAACAGTCCAAATTTCACGTTTCTACCATTAGCGGTTACGGCTACACGTGCGTCTATAGATGGGAACTTCTCCTTTTATAAACCTACATAGATTTTTATTCAACTATAAACGTTTGACTAGTAATTTTTTTTCAACCATTGACGCCACCTAGATCTAGCCAGGGACCGGAAAACCCGTTCATTTGCTTAAGCCGTTCGATAGGGTAACCCAGTGAGCTCGGTAAGCCTGAAACAGGTTTCCCGACAATAACGATAACCCATAAAATAGGGGTGTAAATAAACCACAACAATAATTTACCGCTTACCTAATCTTAAAGGGTGATTATGTGCTTAACCGCTTACTTATCGGGTTAGGGTAACCAATTCCCTCACGCACACCGAGCGATTGAAATAGCACTGTGTGGGCGCAATAACGCCGGACTTCGGTCGCGACCTTCGGCATATAAGCGGTGCAAAAGCAATCTACACGCGATATACGTAAGGTCTAAAATAACTTGCACAAATTAATCAGCGCTTATAACGGTAAACACATTTAGGGGTTTTTGATATCGGTAAGCGTAACCCGAATTAATTCAATCGAAGCGATTCATGTGTAAACCGGTGAGCCGTTAACTTTTTTATTTATTTATTTATTATCAGGCAACTTAGGCCCATAGATATATATCTTACAAACTAACAAACATAATATAGATATAAAAATTTGGTTAGTGTAATAGAACTTATATATTACACATATATACCGTAGATACATAAACCCGTTGCTTTACGGTAAGCTTACCGTAAAGCAACAGGTTTGAAAACCCAGCGTTAAAGTACCTGATAACAACCCTAAGGTTACCGGCTATAACGGTAACCGGGTCCGGTCCCTGGATCTATCTAGCTAGACCAAACGCACGCACCTGGCCACGGCCAGCTTCAGCTGATCGCAGTCCCGCTTGAGCTGCAGCAGGTGCTCCTGCGTGCGCGGGTGCAGCTCCTCGTGTTCAACCACTGACGCCACCTAGATCTATCTACGTAGAGCAGACGCACGCACCTGGCCACGGCCAGCTTCAGCTGATCGCAGTCCTGCTTGAGCTGCAGCAGGTGCTCCTGCGTGCGCGGGTGCAGCTCCTCGCGTTCAACCACTGACGCCACCTAGATCTATCTACGTAGAGCAGACGCACGCACCTGGCCACGGCCAGCTTCAGCTGATCGCAGTCCCGCTTGAGCTGCAGCAGGTGCTCCTGCGTGCGCGGGTGCAGCTCCTCGCGTTCAACCGCTGACGCCACCTAGATCTATCTACGTAGAGCAGACGCACGCACCTGGCCACGGCCAGCTTCAGCTGATCGCAGTCCCGCTTGAGCTGCAGCAGGTGCTCCTGCGTGCGCGGGTGCAGCTCCTGCGGCGCGTGCAGTGGGAACACCACCGCGCGCTCCACCATCGCCGGCTCGTTGATCTCCAGCAGCTCCTGCTCCGCCACCGAGCGCCACTCCCACGCGTTCGCCACGCTCTCCGGCTCGCGGTGCTTGCGACGCTTCAGCAGCAGGCTGCCACGGAATAGCGACAATTTTGGGAAATAAAAAACTAAAGCGCCACAAAGCCAGGGTCGCCATCTCTAACTCTATGGCAACCAGGACGAAACGCGTGAAATTTTAGAGCCCGAACCCGGCCGGACATGTCAACAGGTTTTTTAACCATAGTCAGTGTAATAGAAAACAGTTGAAAATGTCATCTTTTTATTCATTTTCAGACCTTAAAATTAAATTTAGCTACCCTTTTATCGTCATTTTAAGAGGCTATCGTTAACTATCCGGCTCCTACTAACCGAAAAGAAGTGAGACGTTTTCTTGGTACAGCATCATGGTATCACCATCTACCTAACAGAACAGAATCTTATTACAACCCGTGCGGTTAAAGAATGAGATTAAAAATGGCTACCCACGAGTGTGAGTATAGACGGAAATAGTGTGCGAGCGAGAAATGAATACATGCGCCGACATTTCTAATCCCATTCTTTAACCGCACGAGTTGTACAGATTGTTACAAATTGTTTTAGGAGGCTGAATAACGCGAACGATTGAGACATGATTTGTACTGGATTACGGGCGCGGTGCTTTATTGAAATTGAGGTAATAAATCAAAATTATATATTTTTAAAGAAACTAGTAACTTATTTGAAGATATGAAACATCATTATTATCAAATTAAGTGTAACGAGTTAATTCCCTGAAAATCATTAAATAGCCTTTGTTAAATAACTCGGATTTTCTTCTGGAAGCGGTTTTTGATGGGTACCTTTGGCATTTTTTTAACAAGAAATTTTGATTAATATTTGTTTTGGGGACATGGATATTCTCAAAATTATTTTCAAGAGTAACATGTATTTTTTTACTACGATATATTTAAATAGGTTTTGCTCAAAAAAAGTTTTAAGTGGGGCTCGATGAGCTCAGCTCAGAGTTGTCAGCATCTTAATGTCTTTCAGAGACCGCAGGGCTACAGATTGGGAATCATATAAGGACCATCTGCGCAACAGCCTAGCAAACTTTCCTAAAGCGATAAAAACTCGCGGTGCCCTCGAGCTTGCGGTGAACCAGGCTTAACCAGGCTATCATAGAAGCCTTTGAAGATAACTGTCCTCTCAAGACCCGTAGGGGAAACACGACACCCTGGTGGTCACCCAAGCTAGACAAGTTAAGAGCGCAAACGCGACAACTCTTCAACAGGGCCAAAACTCCCGATTCCAAAAGGGATTTCCTTAAGGCCCTAACGAAATATAGCACAGAACTTAGAAGGGCGAAAAGACGGTCTTGGAGGCGGTTCTGCGAGGAGATTACGAAAACGCCTCAAGGAGCTCGCATTCATAAGGTCATGTCAAAGACGCCTACTAATCCAATCGGTCTGCTAAAAAAGCCTGATGGAACCTTTACTGATTCAACTGAGGAGACGATCAACCTCTTGGCAACAACCCTCTTTCCTAGAACAGCTAGGGTAACCAGTACCAAATCGGGCAAAGATGAAACGACAACTCTAGGACCTAAGAATGAGGACTGAAGAACGGCGACATCTATATTTAGACCGAAACAAGTCCAATGGGCCATAGACTCATTTAAGCCATTTAAATCGCCTGGGAGCGATGGTATATTCCCAGCCCTTTTACAAAAGGGCCGAGATATACTAATCCCGTATCTGGTGAAAATCTTCAGGGCAAGCCTTGCCTGGAGACACATACCAGAAACATGGGCTGATGTTAAGGTATCCTTCATACCGAAAACCGGCAAAAAGGACTACTCACAGCCAAAGTCCTTTAGACCAATCAGCCTCACCTCTTTCCTACTCAAAACAATGGAAAAGGTTATAGACAGACATATTAGGGATGGACCCTTGATGGAACACCCTCTTCACCCTAACCAACATGCTTACCAAAAGGGCAAATCAACTGAAACTGCCCTCTTAGGTCTAGTAGACAAAATAGAAAGAGCTATGGATGACAAACAAATCGCCCTTTGTGCCTTTCTAGATATCGAAGGAGCATTCGATAATATCCATATTGAAACTCTAATTGAAGGATTGGAGGACAAAGGGATCGACCCAACAACGACCCGATGGATTAAAACAATGCTCCTCAACAGGGTTGTGAACATCACTCTACACGACTCTTCCGCAAGCTATAAGCTGACCAAAGGTTTTGTGAACATCACTCTACACGACTCTTCCGCAAGCTATAAGCTGACCAAAGGTTTTGTGAACATCACTCTACACGACTCTTCCGCAAGCTATAAGCTGACCAAAGGTTGCCCTCAGGGAGGAGTTTTATCACCTCTACTATGGTCAATAGCTGTGGATGAACTCATTGTATTAGCCTCAGGTAAGGGATTTGATGTACAGGGCTATGCGGACGACGTGGTTGTTTTAGCCCTCGGACCGTGCCAAAGCACTTTATCATCCCTAATACAAGGGGCTCTAAACACCATACAAAAATGGTGTACTGAAAAACACTTATCGGTAAACCCGAACAAAACTACAATAGTACCGTTCACTAGGAATCATAAGCTGAATAAACTTATTAAACCTGTGTTAAACGGATCGACTATTACATTTTCCACTGAGGTGAAGTACTTGGGCGTCACTTTCGACCAAAGGCTCACCTGGAACACACACATTAATAATGTGGTTCAAAAAGCAAAAATCGCACTTGGTGTGTGTAATCGCATGGTAGGGACGAAATGGGGACTCAACCCGAAGATCGCCCTCTGGATATACACCGCCATAGTAAGGCCCATAGTAACCTATAGCGCTGTGGTTTGGCACAAAAAGGCTAAACAGAGGACAATCATTGACACTCTAAATAGCCTTCAAAGAACCGCATGTCGAATGGCAACGGGAGCCATGTCCACAACACCGGCAGCTGCATTAAACGCCCTTCTAAACCTGCCGCCCCTTAATCTAGTAATAGAAAAGGAGGCGAAGGCTTGCCTACATAGGGTCGGCATAGGCTGTCGCATTAACTGGCTCTCTCAAACACTGAGGACCCTTCAGGACTCTGTGCTGAAACATCCAATGTTAGCTATGACCAGCGATGTCATGCTTCCACGAGTAAACTTCGTTAGAAATTTTAAAGTGGAAACCCCTCACAGAGATGAATGGGAAGAGAATCTCAACTCCTGTGAGAATGGAAGCCTCGTATGGTATACGGATGGCTCCAGAAAATTATTTGATGTAGGGTGCGGAGTGTACGGTCTAAGGCCCAGGGTGAGCAAAAGTATCAACTTGGGCCGGTACGCATCCATTTTCCAGGTCGAGATATATGCCATCATTGAATGTGCAGATATCATAAACCAAAGGAACTACTCAAACCAACATATCTATATTTATTCAGATAGTCAAGCAGCTCTAAAAGCCATTAGCTCGAGCCAAATAAACTCGAAGCTGGTAGAGGACTGCCTCACCCGCCTGAATGCTATAGGACAAAAAAACAAAATTGTTTTAAGATGGGTTCCTGGGCATTCTGGTGTCATTGGCAACGAGAAGGCCGATGAACTCGCTAAAACTGGAACTATAAAACCACAAATAGGACCGGAACCTTTTTGTGGGATTTCAAAGAACCAGGTACACAACTTTCTAAATGAACAACTTCTTAGAAACTCATTCGAACTCTGGAAATCTACTCCAGGGCAAGAACACGCGAAGGCACTAATACAAGGCTACTCGCGTAAACTAACTGACGAGCTTCTGCAGCTTAACAGGAAAAACATCAGTGCAGTCGTAAGAACCTTAACTGGACATTGCGGCCTGAATAGACACATGTTCAACCTCAAGATTAGGGACAACGACATCTGCAGATTCTGCAATCAGGAGCGTGAAACTCCTAAACACCTTCTGTGTGACTGCAGCCCACTGATTCATCGGCGTAGCCTTCATCTGGGAAGACACATCATGAGACCAGATGAAATACAAACTCTCCCAACCCAAAAAATCCTCAATTTCATAGAGGGTTTGGGCTTGAAGCAGATACTCTAACGGTGCTATAATTCACAATAGATCTTTTAGGTCGAGGTGAAAAGGCCTACAAGGCGAAAGCCCGTACAATAACAACAATAACTGAAATCTTAATGTCAGTGTCACAGTGGAGTGCGGGCGGCGAAGTCGAAGTGTCCCAAAATTTTCATGTAAATCATTATGATAGGTACTATGATTTACGTGAAAATTTTGTGTGGAATGACATTACGTTTACGTGTAACACATATTAATAATGAGTTTTCGATAAAGAATTGATTATTTATTGGCTATTATGAAACACCGTGTTTATTGACTTAATTCAGTTAGGGACAATCAGACAAGAGAAAGAAAAAAAAACTATAAATATTCTTTTTGATGACTGGAACTTTTACTGACAATATCCACATTCTAATTTAAATCACTTTTAGTCCTTAAGGGATAAAATATATTTCCAAATAATAATTAAACATAATAAGTTGCACAAGAATATTAATTGGATATTACAACAACGCAAATCCTCAACGTACCTCATTAGATCTTTGCGAATGATGGCTGGCACTTTCGGACGAAACTCGTCATCAGCAGTCGGCACGTCCTGACCCTCGCTACAGTACATCATGTAGTCCATGAGATGTCGTATGTGGTTGATCTAAAAGTAAGTTTTACGTTGAGATATTATAAAAAAATTGCTAATTCTTCAGCAAAATTAAGCTTGGACTTCACGTCACCTAATAGGCAATTATGAAAGTGCTTCAATGTGGGATTAAGGGTCTCATCAAACCCATGATTAAGCTTGGTTTACATTTGCTTTTTTATACATTTAAGAATGTATTGCTTGCATGCTATTTTTATAGCATACTAAAAAGCAGACATTGAGCAAATATAAAAGTGATATGTTTTTTACCGTAATATTGTTTGTATGATAACGGCATCGACTATGAATTTTTTTTCGGGGCGAAATTCCTGACTGCACCGTACCCGCCGTTGGCTAGACGGCGAGCGTGTGTGGAACTTCGACAGGGTACCAGGCGTACCCACTAAAACCCCCCGGTGTTCTCCCTGCCCTTTTGGGCGCGTGTAGTAGGGTCTACAGTGCGAGACCACTTTTGAAAATCGGCGATTTTACGTTTTTACGCAGAAGCCAATAGCTGACGTAATGAGCTTTTTGGAATACACTCATTTGCAAACTGTTATAGGATATATTTTTATATGTCTGCACTCAGATGAAGCAGTTCTTTCTTTTTTAATTAGCGTAGAACGTAAGGGGAACCAGAGGATATGACAAGAAAATTGTTAATATAAGAGGAAAAACATATATTTAAGAAGCTTCTTGTAGTGAAAAGTACAGTAACAGTTTTTTTTAGAAAAGCATAATAAACATTCGAAATCTTAAAGATGTTCTCTTCATTTTTTTGTACAATTCACAGCATTGCGTACGTATACATACAGGATATTGTTTCTTAATTTGAATAGTAATCTGTTGCGCTATACAGATTACTAAAAAAACATAGAATACAGCAAATGTAAACCAGGCCTTACACTGTAACTAGAAGTCAATGAACACTAACAGAAGGTACTGACAAATTATTGATAATTAATTGGTCAATAGTTCTTTAGATGAAACATGATGCATCAAGGTGTTCAACAGAGACATCAGCTTCATGGTAAATTATCAGACAAGATGGATGATCAAAACTTTAAATTATCAGACAAGATGGATGATCCTCACCAGACCGATGTCCTCAACGGTGACATCAGCGTCAATGTTGACCAGTAAATCGTGCTCGGGGAAGTATGGGGCGCCGTCTTCTGTACTGCCCAGGCCGCACAGAGTGCTCACGTAGCGAGTAGCCGCTGCGTCTCTACGAAGCTCCGCACTGCGGGCAGATGTGAATGTTTTAAGCAATTTTGGTGATTCAGTTCAATCCTCGGTAAGATTCAGAGATAGAACAGGGAATATGCATAGAATTGGTATTATGATTTCATTAATGACTCATTAAAAAACCTTCACACATTGTAAAGAAATAGGCTAATTGCAATGAAAAATAAACAGGTTATTGTAAAACTGTTTATTGTAAAAGATTTTGGTATCTGTATTATAATGAGGGACGTGTACGATGAGGTCTCAGTATTTTAAGTTATTTGAGTTTACTGAGTTATTTTTCTAATAAACAACTTTTTCTAATACAATAATAAAGTGTGAATTTTACCTATTATACGACCCCACGAAAATTAGTGACCGCCCCGATTTATAGCAATATATTTGAAGTTACCATTAGATAAGGAACATCTTTTAAAGACTATATTAAAGCACAGCGTATAGGATTATTTTCATATCTTCCGTAAACAGTCATCTTAAGATTTCATATCTGTGATGAAATACATCACAATATCACAGCGTATGTTATGCAGGTTAGTTTGCCTTACACAGGACAGAACAGCAGTGCGATGATCGCAGGCAGTCCAGGAATGTTGGGCATTAGTGTAGTGTGCCGCAGAGTGAGCCGGCTGCTCGTCTCGTTCTGACCCACGTCGGCCGCCACCATTAGTCTGTTGACGACAAAACGTAACATTATTAAGGCGAAAAACACATTAAGGAGGCCTTGTTTTCATTTAATTTCTCCATATCAACGAATAAAAGTTATGAAAAATTATTATTCTTCATTTTAACGAACTTAATACTAACCTTTCATACACTTCCTGCGGTGATGTATCCAATAGCACCGAGTTAACTGAGTGCCACTCAACATGGACTTGCTTCTCGCGGCTAGCGTACATTAAGTTGTGCAGTAAGGTTTCCAGTGGACTGTAAATTAGAGCCTTATTGAGTAATCGTATGTATAGGTAATTTACAAAAGTATTAAAAATAATATTCCCATTTTGCTGGGCCAGTATGAATGATGAAATATTACAAGTGAAACAATAAAAATTTTGTGTACAAGTTGTGTATAAGTCTAAGTTAATCGTTAATTTTATGAAATTGAGAAAAACATCATTACAACCATGATATTATAATTTTTTTGGACTTAATTTGTTCTTAGCTGCGTTGCGTTTTCATTAATGTCATTTATATGTGTTCACTAATTGAAAGTTTATCACACACACACACGCACAAGGAAGAACAGAAATATAAAACGCACCTGAAAGGTCCTTTGAGGCAAACGTCAGTATAGCAATCCTTCGAGTTGGGCGGCTCTAGCTCCCGCAGCTGGTAGAAAGCGAGCTCCACTTGCTCTTTGTTGTGGGCCCGCTTCTGGGCCATGTTCAACTCTGTCGCCATTTGCCTAAGGTCGTGGTTCATCTATAAAATGAAAAAAGTCATGACCTAAGTAAGATAATGATTTTACCACCTCTCATTCTCAACACGTTAAGCATCTGTCACCCATTAGACTCCTGACAACAGTGAACTTTAAAAATCGTAACACCGAGCGCTACACCCCTGAGCTTCTCTAAATGAGATGGTGATTTAGTCAATGAACACACACAAATGGCGTAAGTGGCGGCCGCGTACCGGAAGACGCAGTGTTGGCAGGCCCCCCACAAGGTGGACCGACGATCTGGTGAAGGTCGCGGGAAGCCGCTGGATGCGGGAGGCGCAGGACCGATCGGTATGGAGATCCTTGGGGGAGGCCTATGTCCAACAGTGGGCGTCTCTTGGCTGATATGATGATGATGATGACATACAAATACACACTTTGTTTATCACTAAGTTTCATTTTATTAAGTTACTATCTGACCCGGCGAACTTCGTACCGCCCGTATTTTCGAAATTCCTGAAAGACTATTTTACTATTTATGGCCGTTATTTTAATATTTAATAAATGTTTCATTAACATTTTGACTTATGGTCTGTTTGAAGTTATCAACTGCTAGCCGAACAACTGAACGTCAATCTGTCAACGTTTCATCAATATATTGAAGGTCTTTCACAGTCTTCTGTCTAATTCACTCACTCACTTTTCATATTAAGATTTTATTTTTCAAAATCTATCAGATTTTTTTTATACAAACCTTGTCCTGACAATAACGAACACACAAAACATTATCCAATTTAGTGCAGTCTTTCAGAAATTATGCGCGTGCATACATTTCGTTGATTCATTTTTATTTATATAGATATTTTTGTATTAATCTGTAGTCATCGCCAATCTGTTATAATAACCATAAATTCATTGACATACCTTGGAGTCATAGCTCTCTTCACTGGGTATAGCGTACCCACGATTCAGCAGCTCCTTGTTGATGCTGTACCTGCCTCCGTCGCCTAATAGTTCTATCGACACGACGCCGTGGGTCACCGAGTACACCTACAAAGTTAGAGGGGTTTTTTTTTATTTCACAATTCCACATTTTACACCGTTACGTTTTGGTGATTTTTATCCTGTGACAGGATGATCACAAATCATGTTGGTACATGAAACACAACATTACATTTTAACCCTTCAACCCTATTTGATGGGTCATTCAAAGGTGTCCCCCTCGCTCCCCATACGAAACACAAAGTATCGGTTTCATTCACTTTACCAATATTAAAAATATCATTTCCCAATTTAAAACAGATTGCTGACGAATAGCACCTTGAAATAATACTGTCTTTTATTTGCATGAGTACTACAGATTTAAATAAAACTACCCTTTTCGGATTTATCATTATAATAAAGGCGAATGCTGTAAAGCATTCGAAACGTTAGGCTCAATCTATACAAATAAATAAAATTGAAGTGTCTGTTTGTAATGTCAAACTAACAAATATTTACTAAACCCATTTAGAATGTATATCGGGTACCAATAACAAAAACACAATTTAAAAATGTTTTGTCTGTCTGTCTGTTTGTTCCCGCTAATCTCCGGAATGGCTGGACCGATTTTGACGGGACTTTCACTAATAGATAGCTGATTATATAAGGTATACCATAGGCTTTTTATCAAGATCTTAAAAAAATTGCCTACAAAAATCAAAATGCTGCCAAAAGCTAGCAATAAATATGTTTTTAAAAATGTTTTTAAAAATTTTTGCTGTTCAGTGGTCAGTATGCTGCTGAAATAAAAAAAAAAAATGCTGCGACAAAGGGGTGCTCTCCCATATTATGGCGGCTCTAATGATATGTAATTATGTACTCCAAGCAATCTATCTGTTTGTAACACTAGATTAGATGTTATGTTAGAACATTGTCGAAACGCACCTTGCCAAGCAGGCGGCCCTTACGCGTGACGTCAATGAAGAACGTCTCGGCGGCCCTGGTCCATTGCGCATGCGGTTCGAGCAGCGGCGACGGGGCTATCTCGGCGAGCACGCATTGCATGGCGAGCGGCGGCGTGATTTCGCAGATGCCCATGGGTAGCACGTGCAAGTTGCACGTATTCACGCGCCCATACGATCCCCAGTCTATGTACAGAACCTAGGAATTAAACATAATGTTCACTGTGGATAGTGTGGAAAATATTTAAAGGTTGGACCAATAATAATAAAAAGCTTTCAACAGACATGTCAATTACATTGTACAGACATGGCGCGTGTAAAATTTGTGATTAGGATATGTATTTAAAATATTATTTAAACATTTAATTTTGCACATTATACCGGGTGTAACTGAACACAATAAATGGACCTTCGGTGCTTGTCTGAGACCTGGAACCCCAATACTTTCAGAGTTATTTGATTTTAAACTGAAAGCAAAAATTTTCAAGTGACAACCATAAGCAGCTCTCAACACAAAAGAAATTTAAACATAAAATGACACGTGACAAACGTGAGCGTAGCATTCCTTGTGCGCTTACGTAGGGCTGTCGGCACCTAATACCAAAAAATAATTTATTTTGTTTGTATGAATTGAGCGTAGTATTCCTCGTACGCTTACGTAGGGCTGTCGGCACTTAATACCAAAAAATAATTTATTTAGTTTGTATGGGGAAAAAATAGGTTTGTTAGCCCTAATATTTTTCCTACAGAATCTCTACTTCTGATGGATACATACCCTTAAATGTTATTGGGGTGTTCAGTTACACCCTGTATACAAGACTCCCAAAACTGTGAAACATGTAAGCAACATATTCTTGTAAATAAACGATACTCTTACTATGGAAAAAGTATACTAATAATGCTATAAGGAGTCTATGTACAAAACCTGAGAAGGAAACATAATGAACACTGTGGATAATGTGGAAAACATTTGAAAGTTTGGTCGATTAAAATAAACCTTATTAATGCACATGATACATACATGATATTAAAATCCACAGACAGATTTGAGAGAAAATGCTAATCTGATTCTTATGCCTAACTTACTCTTCTTTATTCTTGTTGTCAATTTAGTATTAGTATACAGTGCAACCTCACAAACCTCGGCCACGGCTCGTGGCACCGCTACTACATCGCCGGGTCTGAGAGACCCACGCAAAAACAGAACGCATCAGCATCATGGTACAGTTACCTCTATCATATCTCTGGGCAGTATTCGGTTCACCCTCGCGCGTTGCATCACCGTACGATCAGCCTCGGCCCTCGGGACCGCCACCACATCTCCCGGTCTAACAGACTCAGTATACGCCAATAAGGTGCCAGAGTTCAGTTCCTTGTGGATCTGACGCAGCTCGCTTAGTGTGCACTCGTCATCGTACTGCACCCAGAAGCGGCTGATGCTGATACGCTGAACAAACAAACGTTATATTTTGCTAAATAATAATAAAATCATTTTTCTCAGAGCTCACATACAATAAATTACAAAAGAACGAGCGAGCCTTACAGTAGTCGCATATGTGTAACATGTGACATCTCACTACCATCTGACTTCCACAGCTTGCAAGAAAGCGAGAGATGATAGAGATGTAACACATCGAAAAGGTGTTATCGACGTAGATATATTATACCAGACAAAATATGACAACAGTTGATAAACTAATTTCATTACAAATTGTATGTGCAAAAATGCACTGAAGCGAATTCTTAGGGTAATGTATAAGTTTCCTGGATGGTCCAAAGTTGGGATTGCCCAGACCCTGGATCACTGGACTATGTACAATATGGAAATTGAGGTTGGTTTAGTACGTATGACTTGTACTCATCAGGGAGAATCCCACACACACATGTCGACTAGCCTTCCACCTCATAAGAAATAAAAAGCAAATGGGCGCTAGTTTTTTGGAGCCAGTACGTTGGAGAGGCAAGTTTATTTTTATTCCTTGTTTTAATTATGAATTTGAAAATTGGTTATTGAAACTCACATATGATATTCTGAGGGGGAAATGTGTGTCGTCTACTTCCGGCAGGCGCGGCACCATTTTACTGATCTCCGTTTCCGTTTTGTTCGTTTCCAGCACCTCAGCTAATTCGTTCGCCTTTTCCAGACTGTAAATTATTATTCATGGAAAATAGTTTGAAGTGCATTTGCATTGTGACTTAATACGTCAATAAAATTTAATAAAAAGTTGTAAGCTCTGTTCACGCAAAATTATTAAAAGCTTCAATATCTGTAGGTTAATTTTGCTTGACACTATGACACTGTCTATGCCTTAAATTTAATATAATTTTAACATAAGATACTTCTACTCTACATTAACAATATCAGTTTTATTGTTATTGTCAACAGGATGTCCTTCTATCAGTGTATAATTTATTCAAAATATTTTAATTTCATAAAATAATAAGAAATCGTACGGCAATAAAGGTATTCTGATGTCCATTTTCAGTTGTCGTGCCTTGACTGCCTTGTACACCGGGAGCACAACTTGGCCGGGAATTGTTGGGTCCTAGAGGGGAAAAATAATGTTAACTATAAAGGTAAATACATCAAAATAGTCATTTTATTTCATGTTATATTTTATTTGTTTATATAATTTTTATAGTCATAAGCACTTATTTGTTTATTACTCACACCACTGTTACTCTTGTCGCGTTTACTAATTTGGCTGTCTCCAAAGGTCAGGAACACTTTTCTGAAAAAAATATGTTTGCAGTATATTCAGAATAATATTCCATTTGCTTTGCTTTGCTTTTTTGCTGCTAACTGTTATTTTGCTATCATCATTTTAATAACAATATTGAATGTGTTACAATAAAGAAAATACCGGCTATTTTTGTCAAACGTGACTCGAGGCTCGTCTCCGATTTGTTGTCTAATGCTGTTTCTGATTGCAGCAGCGTACACCACGCCAGGCTGATGGTCAGGGAAGTCTTTCAAAAATACCTGAAATATAAATACACAGAAATTACATAGACGTCGAAACCTCGACAAGACGCTAAAAGGTGAAATAATTCATGTAAACCGGACCAGTCCAGCCGAAATAAGGGGTCAAGTCACTATAATATCTTCAGAGCATTAAAAAATTGAATTATTGGTCAAACACATTTCATTCTAAAGGAAATGTAAAATATCCTCATAGAATAATGTGTATTCAGATTGAAAGAAGTGGATTTATTTGTTTCCCGCCAAACAGCAAGTTTACACTTTAATCTACACTATTATTATAAGAGGAAAGATTTATATGTATGTACGTAACGAATAAACTCAAAAACTCCTGGACCGATTTCAAAAATTCGTTCATCATTAGAATGCTACATTATCCCTGATTAACATAGGCTACAAAATTATTTTTTTTATGGGAAAGTATGTAATTCCCAAGGGAAAAGAAAAACAACGCGGGCGAAGCTACGTAAAGTAAGGGTAGTATAACAATAATTATAAACAATAAGTAAACTTTAGATAATAGTTTATAATCTACTTACCGTGTTCCTGGGGTCGAGTCCGGCGAGTGTTCGCACCGCTTCACGCTCTCTCGATTCATCCTGTGACACTTGCACGAAGTACTGCGGGTAGAATGCGCCCGCTATCACCACCTGTCAACGACATAACCATGACAGATAATTGCGATGGTTGGTTGTGTACTTTTCAAACCGATATCGATCCGAGCACACGTTGACCTAATGTCCTAATTGGAATAAAGGGAATTTTATCCGTGCTCATTGGTGCGTAAATATGCGCTAGATGGAACGCTACGTCAACACTTTATATTAAGGGTAAATAATTGTCACCGTATTTCCCTTTCTACCCTATTACTATCAAGGTCAGGTATCTCAACTTCCTAACGCGAGCCTATCAACGAAGTACCGGTCAGCCGCGATCTTCGTGCTATTCTATTCACGTATCGCGAACACATTTATACAGAGAAGAAACATTTAAAAGAGAATCAGGAAGAGCGTATAGATAATATAGATTCTATACCAGTGGTTCTTAATCAGTGGTCCTCGGATAACCCTGAAAGCAACCGAAGTAGTTCGCGAAGCCATCCGAAAAATAATATTATAGATATAACAAACAATCATTTATTCATATCTATATATACACGGTCATTTTTTTATCACCCTGGAAAATTTAAGGGACGCTTCACGACATGGTATTAGAATGATTTAAAATATAAATAAAAAAAATAACCCCCCTCCTTAATTTTATATTAATTTTTAAAAAAATACAAAAAATGCTGCACTAGTTGAGAGCAGCATTTTTAGATTTTTTATTTTTTTTTATAAATTTTTTTTAATTTTTTATTTCATTTTTTTTATTTTTTATATAATATTGGATGTGTCCTGAAGCGTCCCTAAAATTTTCCAGGGTGATAAAAAAATAACCGGTATACAAGTTTATTTTTTAGTTATGACAAAAATTTTGTGTGCTTGTTCAGACAAGCAAACTGAACAACTTTCACTATGGGACCAACTTCGAAATCGCAAAAGAAATCAGCTGATCCATACAAATGTTCAACATTCACTGAACCTAAATGTATGAAACAGCTGACTTTTTTTTTGCGATTTCGAAGTTGGTCCCATTGTGAAAGTTGTTCAGTTTGCTTGTCTGAACAAGCACACAAAATTTTTGTCATAACTTAAAAATAGTGGTGTATAAGGGGATGTTCCCATCTATAGACGCAAGCACAGCCGTAACCGCTAATGGTAGAAACGTCAAATTTGGACAGTTGTTTTAATTCAAAATGAGGACGCACACTAAGAAGGGATTTTAAAAAATTTTAACCCTAAAGGGATTAAATAGGGGTTGAAAGTTTCTATGGAAAATATTTAAAATCTGCTCCAATTTCTGTGAAATTTATTATCTGGGCTTAAATAGGCTACAACATTATTTTTCCTACGGGAAAATATAAATTCCCACGGGAAAACAATAATAACGCGGGCGAAGCCGCAAGCGGAAAGCTAGTATTGTATATTGGTCTTGAGTTGGTGGTCCATGGCTAGACAAATATTTTAAAATGGTCTCTCGTCACTAAAAAGTTAAGAACCACTGTTCTATACCATTTAGCATGCAGGGCCACGAAGAACCAGAGACCTAATTCTGCTAATCTTAACACTGTTATCGTGTCTTGATAGCGTTTCAATAAAACTTCTTTTATCACTTTTAAACGCTCTTTCTGGCATCATTTATTCATACTACAATTTCTTGCTAAGTCAATAGTGACAAATGTTTTACTTAGTTATCGGTTTCCCGACAATAAGTATCCCAAAAAGCGATGCTATTGAAACGTTATTGACACGCCACAAATGCTTAAATACTAGCAGAATTAAGCCTTTGGTCGGTCTTCATTTACTTTCCTTTTAACTTGTTCTTCCCCATCACTCATCAATGCCCAACTAGAACTTCATCGTTCATTATACAGGTTGTAACAAAACACCAAACTAATATCTAAGTGTATGTATCCATCTGAAATGGAGATACTGTAGGAAAAATATTGGGGCTAACTAATCAAGCTACTTTTTTTTTTCATAAAAACTCAATAAATAATTTTTTGATCCTAAGTGACAACAATTTTTCGATCCTAAGTTCTTCATTCAGTGGGTGCGGTCCAAAATTTGCTATCGCTCGTGTGCGCTATTTGCATGCAAACACTCTGTCCAAAATAGCGCATTTGTAAGCGGTATGACGTAATCGCTGACGTCACCGTTGATGCCGACAGTGCTAACAGGAAAGAGGTAGTGCACTGTCTCCAGAACTGTCAATGTCAAATTCAACATCAGTTTCCCGCGGAGTTTTATTTATATTTTAGTTTGTTCGAAATTATTTTTTCATTAGATTATTATCTGCAATAAATACAGAAATGCTCTGTGAAGATACTGGAAGCACAATACATGGCTCCCTCCAATTTTTCCTTTCAAATAACATTGACTGTAAACTTGACGGACTCACAGAACCAAAGCTCAGTCCAAAATGATCTGAGTGCTTACGTTCGTGAGCAGTGCAAACGATTTGAACGGGTTGTTTGCATGCATACAAACGTTTGCACTATTATCTGATTATGGACCGCATCCAGTGTTTATATTTATTTCGAGTTAATTCGATAGTCGGCTGGACTAGGGTTCTCACTTAAATGGTTTTTCGTTTAGTTTATAGTCTATTAACACGGAAAGTATTAGATTCCCAGTCTAACCTATATGCCCTTTAACCCGGTATATGTCAGTCAGAACACTGTAAGCAAAACTCACCTTAAGTACCAAAGACAGTTCGTGTTTGTCCCAAGGCGACTGGCCCTTGATGGAGTCGATCCCTTCGCGTGACAACCGGCGTCTGAGCTCGCGCACCAGATCGTCCAAGTCCCTTAGCGCGCGCACTTGTACGTAGAACCGCCGCGCCCACTGGAACTCGTTGTTGCCCTGCTGCTTGAAGTATTGCTGCTGCCTGAGGTGGTTCCATACCTGGTGATATGTTATAGTTTGGTAAATCACCGCGGATTGATGGACCGGATCGAGACTATTTGATCCGACATCATATTGGACGCATAGCGCTGAAGCGACAGTGGTCACTGAGCTGGTCAGGTCCACCGCAGAACCGATAACCATTGTGGTAAGTTCTTGAGTGAAGAACGCGTATCAATAAATATAGTGTAGGATTACCTTTAAGGGGCGAGCCCCTCTATTCGCTACCTATCTCACCTTTATATCTGTGGCAACAAAAGAGGTTCACTTTCGTCTCGGCTATCATTTATTTGAAAAAAAATTTGGCAGATGGAATGGCAGTGAGAGAAAATTTTTCACGTGCTTGTAAGCTAAGCATATTTTAATGTAAGCGTATAATGTAATCGAATTATTTGTACATAACAAATACTGAAGACCACTTATTGCGTTTCCTTCGCCACCATCCGTTAAAGTGCGAGCCAGAAAACCCATACATACCCATACATATCATATTACTGCTAAAATGAACGTCGCCATAACAAAAGATGTCACTACACTGGTAATGACTACAATGGGTAGATAAAGTGTATTTCAAAAGGACAGTGTTTATTGACAGCCGAAGTTAGCGAATTGGAGGGCAGATGGGCGACGATTGACAAATGATTACATAGAAAACGGACGGATTGTCCTGATGAGGAGCTGTTGCTTGGTGGCAAATACCCAGCAGTGGACGCATATAGATTGATGATGATGGATGTTATATACGAGTGTTTTCAGCCCCACACGAGAAATGTTTGTGAAATATAATATTTGTAATGTTGGCATTTTAAAAGAGACAAAAAAAATACAAGACCTTCCAAGTTTCTTGCCTGTTCTTCTCCAGAAGGCTCTCCCAACTTCCGAGCAGGTGTAGAGTCAATTTTTTTTTAATTTGACTTGTATTTGTATACATCATAATAATGGTTGGGGTGTGTGTACATACAAGGATTAAATAATTAGTTAATTAGATTCTTGGTTCAAGATTTTAATGTTTTTTTTTTGACGTCAATAAGTGCCTGTAAAGGTCTATATTGAAGATTTTTGAACTTGAGTTTGACACAGAGCCCACTCGACTCAACCATTTAAATGTGAACTTCAAATTATGTATTTTCATTTATTATCTTGTCGTTAAATATTTATTGATTGGTAATAATTACCAATCAACATAAGCTTGAAGACGTGTGACAGGAAGTTTTTATATATTAGATAGTTAAGAGACAAACTACTTGTAATTTTTTGTACCTGTAATTTATTTCCCTATATAAAAGTACAAAAAAAAACAATGTAACTATAGATCATTCTTACCTTATAAACGTTAAGGAAGGCTATGCAGTCGCTGGTCGAGCCATCAGCCCAAGTCAACTTTGAATTGAAAGCATTTAGCCTTTCGCGAAAAGGGCTGTTGAATAAGTTCTTCACAGACATAGCCGCAGCTGTGAAATTAGCATTAGTTCATTCACAATTCTCATTTTTATATTTTAATAAATGCTGATTCAAATTAATAAATTATTGTGGAAAATAATGATATGAAATTAGTTGCCGTTTTTGTTACACAATGTAATTATTTGGCGATTTTTTTTATTGTGCCATTGGCATTCTATATTCCTAAGGTAATAAAAATACAGACTATAAAGCAAAAGCCTTCAAAGAAATTACCGTTAAAATACGTTAAATATTGGTAATGTTGAAACTTCAGCTTCTTCACTATTTAAGAAAAAGTGTAATATACTCACCCATGATGACGCACTCATCGAGACATCCATAGATGTATCCTAGAACAATGAGCTTGGAGACTCGAACGTCTATGGGCAAACTGGCCATAATCCGCCCCAGGTAAGTGATTTCTCCGTCAGAGGGGCACCATTCCCCGTCCGAAGTCTTTTTCAAAGCACCCATCTGTATAAATGGACATTGCATGTTAATTTTCAAAAGTCAACTAACATAGAAAAAAGCAAATCCACTTATATTACTTTAAAACACACTATTGAAAATCTGATTTACTATTAAGACAGAAATTGAAACACCATTTTTATAATACCTCTTTCAGCACAAGAATCGTTCGATGTATGTTAGACATATCAGGCGGGTCCATAGCCAAGGCTAGTATGTCACTCGGAGGGCCCATGTCCAGCATTTTGGCGAGAAGCACTAATCGTTCCAACGGACACCTTACAATTTCTGGTGGGCACTCTTGAGGTAGATTATCCTAAAAAATATAAGTTGTGTTAAGGGGGTGTACACAATTTACATGTGTGGAAAGATAAAGCATGAAAAACATGTTTGACGTTCTTGATGCTTCTTATTAATAATTCAATAGTAACAGTAATAAAAATAATATTTTTCTAAAATCCAAATCAAATTTAGTAATACATATGTAACATTAGCAATCATTATTTGACACAACGGATAGTTGATTCAAAAAGATTTTACCATTGGGAGAGACTCCAGCACGCGTAGCACAAGGATCGCGAGAGTATTTTCTCGGCCTATTTCTCTACACCGAAATGTCACTTTTGACAGTAGCGAATGAGATAGCTATTGTTTGGTGTCGAGAAAGTGACAGTTAATGATAGACATATTTATCTCGGGGTCCTTGTGCTACGCGTACTGGGAGGGTTACATTCTAACTACTGATAGAGAAAATAAGAGGCAAAGTTGTAAATACCAGGGTAATTTGTTGGACCCACAACGAAAATTTAACATAATGTTTCTAATGCACATATTGCGACTACTTTTTAAATTCCAAATTTCTCAGAACTGGTGAAGAATCTCTTGCATGTGTCTAACATTAATAATGAAGCGATCATCATTTTAGTTTACGAACGGAAAAGTAAAACAAAAATATTCATCAAAAATATTGTATATACTATTTTATAAATTGATTGTATTACCGCCGCTATAGAATGACAGGAAAAAATTGACGGGGGTCCAAAAAATAGCCTTGCATAGGGTTTGAACAGATAATTACATAGAATTTGTCAGTGACAAGCCTGTACACGCGGCCGTCCCTCACTCGACCCGCGCGGCCGGCCCTTTGCTCGCAGTTGGTCTTAGACGCCCACGCCATTTGCAGAGATGTGAAGTTGGTGTTCTCGTCCGCGACCAAGATTTTCATGAGGCAGAAGTCAATGACTGAGGGAAATGAGTTCGTAATTTTAGAAAACATGTAAACCAGCTTGATCGACTGACCACAGCCAAGGTTGCTTAACCTTAGCAATCGTTCGCTGAGCGCACGCACTAATGCGCCACCAAGCTCCAATATACGACAGGACAACACAATACAGGACCCAAAACAGAGCCCTGAAGAACTCCAGCCTGAGCATCATGAAAGCTTGATGTGAACTTACCCTAAAATACAGCAGAGAAATATTCTTTCCTTTGTAGGGTTTTTATGATGACGGAGCACAACCTGCTCTATTTCAAATTTTCAGAATTCAAAAGTCTTATTACGCTTCAATCGGCTGCACAGTATTCTCCCGTAATTTTGAAATAAACGTTACTTTGTGCCTGACATGGAGATGATTATAGTTGTTGATTCTTTATAAAGAGTTAGAAAGTATCCTTTTCTGATTATGCTATTCTTTATCGAATGAAATTTTGAAGAGAAGTTGAACATACCATATTTAATGTCTGGTACGGTGATGGAGCTTTCGGCGATGTTCGTAGCGAGAATGATCTTGCGAGCGCCGGGCGGCGCACGGTGGAAGACCCGCACCTGTTCGTCTGCTGTGATGGTCGAGTGCAACGGCAGAACTTGCCAGTTGTACTTGGCACATTCCTCGTCAGCTATCTTCGCTCTGTAACAAAAATTATTGACTCAGTTTCAGTAAAATAAGTGACGTACAATTTCATTATTTCAAATGTTATTATTATTAACAGAAAATGTGGGATATAAGTAATCTAATCTCACTCATGAAAAATATGCAATATTGAAAAAGAAGTGCAACTGAATAATAATAATACAGTCGTTCACATAAAAAACTCGTAACAATATTTTTTATTATTGAAACAAGAAATATCATTGTTAAAAATGATGACCATAAGACAGTATTTTAAAATGTTCCTTAGATACATCCCTATTGTACAGTCAGCAACACGTCAAGCTTTAAATTAGCATTACGAAAGCCGCCGCGATTACGAGCGACATAAGGGCGGTCTCAAGGTCAATATGTATATCCTAGCGTGTTGCTGTGTGTACATACAAAAGAAACATTTCAACTTGATATAATGGAAGACCTAAGACAACAATTTTGTTATGCTTTTTGATTAGAGCATTTAGCCTACGGAGATGGCAAGGCTGGGCGAACCCCTCTGCCAAAGTACGTTGACCATATGACCATGCGCGTTATATAAAACTAGTTGACCCGCAGCCGCTGCCATTTGGTATTGTTTCGTGTCGCAAGTAAGAGCTTGTAAAAAGTGGTAAATTGTGCAGTTTTCTTTTGCAAAAAGCGATCCAGTAACCCAAATCTTCGAGACCATGGCCTTTTACATGTAAGTATAAAATATACATTGTTTTATTTAAGTGCAATTTTGAAGTAATTATTAAGTCATTACAATAGAAAAATACAATGGTGCATTGGTAGTTCAAACACAGTACACGGACATGATTTGCGGGCGATTGCGTAGATACGCGTTTATTTGTCGATGTGTTTGTTTCTTTATTGTGAGGTAATATTTTCATCTGTAATTGAATTCTAAATTTTCACAGCGCGAAATGTGGCAGAAAAATGTATACTGCGATTTGTTGTCCACCATCTCCATTGGCTAAATGCTCTAAGGCTTTTTGCAATTTAGGCATCTGTCCTTTTCTCTAGCACTCTCCGTCTGACTCTGCGTCTTATATATTTTATAAGGGAAACAAAATATGCTTTGTAATACCTTGAAATAAATCACTTGAAACCTAAAGCTACTTACCTCAATGTAGTGTTCATAAGACAGTTATACAGTTCTTCAATTTCATTGATACCAGGTAGGAATATCAGTACAGATGGCAAGTCTGCTTGAGATCTGTCCTCATAGTTGTCCTCATGATCATCAATATGTTCAAAAGCATTCAGTAATTTGACGACGAGATGATACATTTCTGGGAGTATAGATGGTTCTCCACCTCGTGGAGTAGCATTTTGTAAAATCTAAAAATGAAGTTTTTATAGCTAACAACAAATCTTCTGAGAAATGGACTATAATCTTCAAGAAATTGTGAGTTCCAAAAATGTATTACTTCCAATCGTCTGTCTTCCAACAATTTATTATTTTGTAATAACATTTAATTTTAAATATATACATACACTCGGCGTCAAAAAAATCGCACCTCTAAGAAAATCACTTTCAAATGTCATTAACTTTTGATATGCAGATGCAGTCATTATCATATCATATTATCAGTTATTATCATTTTATTTAAAAGGTTACTTAAAGAACTTAATAAAAAACATTACTTTTCATTATCAAATAAAACCTAAGCAACAAATATAGTGTCACAAAAATTTCTTGCAAATTTTGCTACCCGGGAGAGTCGTTAGTTGCGCTTCCTTTGTGGGTATAAAAGGGTCAACACGGGGTCAATGTGGGTCATTCGCTATTCAACCGATGAAGAGGACACATCTGTACATTTTACTAAAGAAAAACACCTGGAAGATGGATACCACAGCTAATGAGGCCGCTCAAGTGGTTGCACTACTGCAATCAGGGATGCGGCAGTGTGATGTCGCCCGGCAACTGAATCTGAGCCGTTTTTCGGTTCGAAGAGTATACCAGCGCTTTTTAGAGACCGGTGGCTATATCCGGAGACATGGGTCCAGTAGACGTCGCTGCACTTCGGATAGAGACGACCGGTTCGTTGTGTCGTACTCTTTGAGAAATCGCTTCTCAAACGCTGTTCAGTTGCAACAGCAGCTCCAGGCAGCTCGCAGACGCACCGTGAGCGTCTCTACGATTAGAAGAAGACTGAAGGAGAAGAAGATAGCAGCCCAGAGAGCTGCTACAGGTCCAAAATTGACTGCAGCGCACCGGCGAGCCCGCTTACAGTTTGCTCGTGACCACGTCGATTGGACCCTTGAGCAGTGGGGAGCTGTTCTCTTCTCAGACGAGACGCGAGTGTGTCTTTTCTGCAACGACCGACGGAGAAGGGTATACCGGAGGCGGGGTGAACGTTTCGCCCAAGCCTGCATCCAGGAGACGGTGGAATATGGAGGCGGATCCTGCATGTTCTGGGGTGGCATGTCGGCTGCCGGCAAAACCGACCTTGTCTGCGTCTCCCGGAAGGAAGGTGCTCGCGGACAAGGGTCGCTGACTGCTCGCCGCTATGTCATAGAGATCCTGGAAGTGCATGTGGTCCCCTTTGCCGAATTTTTTGGGGAGGGGTTCACATTAATGCACGACAACGCTCGCGCTCACACTGCAGCCATCGTGAGTGACTTTCTGCGGAGGTCCCAAATTTATGTGATGCAGTGGCCAGCGAGAAGCCCGGATCTGAATCCGATAGAGCACCTCTGGGACCATCTTAAACAGAAGGTGCGATCTCGGGATCCAGCTCCTTCGACTCTACAGAAACTCCAAGACGCGGTAATTGAGGAATGGGATCTTGTCCCTCAAGAAGAGCTCCTGAAGTTGGTGAGGTCCATGAGGGACCGCATGGAAGCCGTCATCAGGGCAAGAGGGGGTAACACTAGATTTTAAGTTGATTTTAAGACACTTTTTTGTACATATTTTTTTTTTTGTAAATCGATTGTTATTTAGGACTTAATTAAGGATTTTTATTATTTTTTTCATTTTAATGTTTTTTGTATCATTATAATTAAACAAAAGTTTAAATTTAATTGTTTTTTGATACTCATTTTTGTTACCTTTCTAATGATACCCAACACTATCCTCTAAATAAGGTTTAGAAATTTTTGAACAAGATTTTTAAGTTGCGATTTTTTTGACGCCGAGTGTAATTTTTTTTTATTTTCTTTCAAATTTGAATCAATTGCAACATTTTCTAAATAGAGTGATACAATTCCACATAATTATCAACTTACCGAGCCAAACTTATTTAAGTGATTTAAATAAAATGTTTTAACAGTAAACATTGGATCTTTCTTCACAACTTTGATACAAGATGACATCTGTAGGCCTAGTGGCGTAGGTATGAGGAAATAGTCGGCAAAAGCCTTTCGATTAAATGTCGCCGACATCAACACCACTTTGACACTAGGTGACACAGTATATAGTAGACGCTTAACAACAAGGAGTAAAAAGTCCATTTCTTGACCCCTTTCATGGACTTCATCAAGTATAATGTGAGTATATTCGTTCATGTTTTTTGCTGATACTGAAAATAATTTATGAGTGCCACTTTAACTGTTATCAGCCATTAACATTATAAGTATTTTTAATTAGAAATGATTTCATGCATGACTGTTTTAAAATCTTAAAAATAGTTTGTTGGGACGCCGAATGCAAAAAGCAATAATAGTGATCGATAAATAAATAGCTTCCACAGACTCTGATGATCTAGTCAGTCCAAACTGCAACTGATAATCCAAGGTCCCAGATTCGATTCCTGAATTGGGCAAAAGTTTTTAAACTTTTTTCTGTTTACGAAATTTTCAAAGCAGTGACTGGAATTAGCACAATCAAATTGATGTGTATCAAAAATTTAAGCTTAAACAGTTAATAAAGTTACATTTTCAGTTTAAATTGAGTATGAATGAATTAATGAATGAATGAATGAATGAATGAATAAACACTATTGCACATTAAACAATTATATACAGGACATTACAATACACATTATATTGGCAATAGGCGGCCTTATTGCTAAGGTAGCAATTTCTACCAGGCAACCTTAGGGTTAGGAAAGTAGCTACGTATTCAAGATACGGGATAGTGCACTAAAAAGAATGTCACATTTATAACATTATTTCATTAATAAAATAAAAATTGATCTCATTACCCAGTTTTTGTAGTAACACTCCTGTAGTTACATAATGAATCCTAGTATCAGATGATGTTTTATTATCCAGACCGACCTAAATATAAAAGGTGTTCAGAATTAATTTATTTAGGCTTGGCATGAACTATGAAACACACAAATGTTTTTATTAACTAAGATTTGTATGTATCTTACCTGGTAACCAACAAGACCTCCTACATCCCATCCTCTTTCTTGAGCAACTCTCTTAGCAATTGATATAGCTGCAATACGTCTTGGCTGTGTTACAATAATTTTGCACGGTTTGCGATTCTTGTAACAGTCATCCAAAATCCACTGAGGTACTTGTGTAGTTTTGCCACAACCAGTCGGGCCTTCAACAATGACTACAGGAAATCCTCGAATATGGTCCAGAATCTAAATCGTTCAATAAAGTATTATAATAATTTAAAAAATTGTTTATATTGCTGAAACAAATTATAATAAAGCATAGAATCCACCTGTTGTCTGTAATCATTGATAGATAAATTTTTTGACTCCTCTTTGATTTGAAAGGAGTATTTGTTGTAAACTTCTGTCATTGCTTCTTCTGTAAGCTCTCCAATGTTTTGCACAGAAGCTCCCCATGTGGAAAGTTGCTCCAGCGACTCCATTCCTCCAGACACACTATCCCATTTTTGCCTTTCTGTTTCATTCTGCACACACAAAATATGCAAAAATATTAATTGAATGGTATCTACTTCTACTGATTGTAGAATAAAAATAAAAAGGATTTGTACAAGAAGTACAGTAAGCTCCTTATCAAGCTATACTGTTTGACCTTTGGACCGTTCTTATGTCGCTCGTAATAGTGGTGGTTTTCGTAGTGTAGGTGTATAGCTTGAATGGGAGCTTACTGTACATGGCTCCAAATTTTTCTTTTGTTAAGAGGGGTAAAGCAAACTAACCTTCGGCACATGGGTTGGGATTCGCCAGGCCTAATGCCAGTTTAGGAAACGCCAGAAATACCCAATGACAATTCATTGGCTAATATTATGATATTAGCTCGTAGACTTATTCGTCAACTGGCGAGCGCTAAACTCGCGAGCGCTCGACAGTTGGCACCTACCGATTTTACCTAATTTTTTTGTCGTCAACTCGCTCGATGGTGAAATCTGACATATTTATGTACAGTCAGCTACAAAAATGTTTAAGTAAATTTAAAGTAGGTACCTTTTTTAATGTTTAAGATACTTTATACGATGTAAGTTTAAAATAAAACTAAACATAGTTTTGAGATAAATATATAAATCAACATGACAAAAACTGCTTATTTTCCTAATAATTATCAAGAATATCACAATGACTCAGGAATTTGGCTTATTACCAATTATATTAACTGTCCAAAACTAAGCAATGTGAGTGAATTTCACTATGAATTCTCTTTAAGAAACTTAATTTACTACCCCTTCTTATATATTTGAAATTGCAAAATTTGTCAAACAAAATAGAAGTCTCTTTAAAAGTACTAAAAGAATTATTTCCAAATAAATATACAAGATATATAAATAGACTTGACCCTGGTGTTCGACCAAATTGTACAAAATTCATAATTAACTGTTGTTGTATGTGTATCTCTATATACAGTGTCCCCGGATAAGGTGCACAAACGAAAATGGGTGAAACTAGACTACAATTTATCGATAAAAAAGAGATTTTTTTTTAAATTAAATTGTATTTAATTTTGATTTTTTATTCTCTTTTTAAGACCTTTTGTGTTTGTAAAATTGTAAACTGCGTGGATTTTGTTCAAATTAAAACAATAATGATTCCAAAAGATTAACACTGTATGGTAAATAAAAAAAAGTCCGTAAAAGCAGTAAATAGGGAGAAATACATTTTTTTTCACTAATTTTGAACATAAAAGTGTAAAATGTTGAGTATTTTTTTTTTGTTTTTTTTTTACAAAACGCCCCACACTAGGATTTTCTCCTGTGTCGTGGGTGCAGTTACAAACATAGAATATCACATGCACATACGCCCAAACCGGAATAAATTTCTGTAGGCCATACAAAACATTTGTCCCGTACGTGAATCGAACCCGCGACCCGTTGCGCAGTAGGTGATCACTCGACCTCTGCGCTAAACGTGATCATCTCTTAAAAGGGACAAACACCGTTCGCCGTTTAATGTCCTTGGCAGAATAATCGGCCCAATCAATGTGTCGTCAATTAACGCCGCCCACACATTTATTGAAAACTGCACTTGAAATGTAGACGGTCTCTTAAGGTGCGGGTTTTCGTGACGCCATTGGTGCAAATGATCTCCCCCTTATGTTAGATTTAAATTTGACTATAATACATAATTTTAAATAATTAGTTTTAGTATTAGTTTTTAAACTTTTATTGTAACACATATTCACATGTTATCGTAGTATAACTAGAAAATGTTGAACCTTTTTAAAGCTGACCATCTGCAACTATACCTACCATTTTCTATTGTGAATGAATAAATGATTTTGATTTTTTTGATTTTGAACAATTGCATTTAGCCAGGTAGCACCCGCCATTGCTATTGCTGACACGAGTTCAATTTCTTCTCGATATTTTTTGTGAAAATTTTAGTTTTTGTTAAGTTTTAAAGTTAAGTATACCTACGTTTCACATTAGAAGACGTAAGTATAATACTTATTTTAACTAAGTAAAATCATCAATTTACCCCTACAATACATTAATATCACTAAAAACTTCCACATTCAAATATTTTTCACTGTTTCGCCTTTAATTGTGGGCGTCATTTTTTCCTTACAATTTCTATGGACTAGGTTACTGAGGCCCCTGTTCTTCATTACGCAGTTCACACGTTTTTTTAGATAGTAGACTAAAATTTATGTCTTAATCGTAATAAATAGGTTCAAATCAAACTAAACCAATACAAATTAAATAAAGTTTTAATAAATTTTACTTAGTATAACGAAATAAAGAATTTATGTGACAATAATTATAGGAATAAGTCTCATCAAACAAGAAAAACTCCTTTTCCCTCAATTATGAACTCTAATAAGTAAATTAAACATAAAAGAAAGCTCGTAGGTAAAAAAAATAGAAAAATGACACCTACTTAACAAAAACAATCGTAATACAATTGCTTTATCGATATTTTCTGACGCACTCGGCTGATTATATTGAACATTTTTAAAGAAAAATTGATTAAAAGTAGAAGGAAATAAAAATATGATAGTCCCTATATTTGTAGACAAGGGGCCTTAGAGACCCCACGTCCATAGTTAAAGGATTAACTTTTTTATTTCCATATTTTCTCTACAGGTGCAGTATTAAATGCTTAATTTTTATTATAAAAACCAAAGCACACTTAAGCGTGCTAATCTGGGCAGAGCAACGTTTTGGTCCGAAAATGAAAACCAAATGCGATTGTACATATTCCGAAAAATCGTAAACATAACAGATATTAAAATTCAATTTCAACCTTGAAAACAAAACACAGACTCAGTTACCAACCTTCCAACCCAGGCAAAGCTGCGGGCAATAGCTAGTTTTTATAGTTTTTGGTTTCAATCTGTTTTTATTGTACTTTACATGCGCGCGCGAGTTGACGACAACAAAATAAAATAAAATCGGAAGGTGCCAACTGGCGCGCGCTCGCGAGTTTCGCACTCGCCAGTTGATGAATAAGTCAGCTCCTATTGAGCATGTACTTAACAGGAGTTTGGAATCAGTCTGAAGTGCTTTAGATTAGTTTCAATGACAACAGAGGATAACTCTTGCAATTGTATAGATTTGTAAAATGAAAATGAAGTCGATTGCTATTCGGACCCGGAGTATGAAACATGCAGTTTCTTTCCAGTTTCATGCTCCGCTCGCTTCGCTGTGTGTGGTCACAATATGTAACTTTTTTTTTTTTAGGAGGGGAAATCCTTCTTACGGATTCGACAAGGGGCCACCCCAAGGATATGCCGGACTCGGGTAGAAGACCCCATACTCGGCTAAAACCCCTCCAGATACTTCTACCTCCGTAGGGACACAATCGGGATCGGCGTTAGCCATTCCCCGATTGCGCCCCCTGGAGGGTTGCCTGGCGCAAGTGCCAGGACTTCCTCTACGGGGAGGGGGGTCTTTTTATCAATATTGAAACATTGAATATAATTGTGTTGAGTGAGTGTGAGCTTATTAGTATTAATCTGCTAAGCATTGTAAGCCTTATAATTAATTAACTTCGCCAGTACGTATTTTTTAAAATTATACCTTAAAAATTTTCATTACTCATTTTTGTTAAATTTCATTTTCTTTAAAGAATAGCTTCTTCAATAAGCACTTGTTATCATCATTATCGTTTTCTGTGCATTGTTTTTATTTTATTTATGTACACTCCGCTCTGATTGTAATCATTTGCCACTTCACCTGCTGCTTACTTCCACTCCCAACTTTCTTGGCTTGGCTCTGGTGAGGTGGCTATTACAATCGGCGGATGACAGGCAATCCTGCTTACGCGGCCGAAATATATGATTTCAGGCTTCCACATTGGGAGTACTAAGTCGGCGAACGTTCGACGCATTTTCGTCGCGTCGCCGCAAGACCTTTCGTGCCGCACCCAGTGCTGCTCACCACCACTCGTCGGGTCACCTACCACCTCGGCCGCTATCAGGAAAGTCTGGGAAGAAGGCAAATTACCAGTCGGCTATAAAACCCACGCCTACTTTTACCGGGGCAAGTAAATTCGTTGTCCACGTATGTAAGTTGTCTCATTTAGACCCCTACGCGACACAAGTATCTCCAAATTCGACCCCCCAGGCGGCCAAGCCAGGGATGAAAAGTGTCTCCCGACCGGTAGTCAGCCGGCCGGGCCGTTTCAATCCCCAGCTTGCTAGGGAAGTTGGTGGCGCACATTCAGGAACGCTCGCCTCCTCCTCCCCAACTGCCTGCGCCGGAGCGGTACGACGAGAGGGTCATCCTCTCGCGCCCGCTCCGCAGCCTCCTTCTGCGAGATAACATCCTCACAGAAGGAGGCGACCGCCTCCCACGCCGCCGCGCTGGTCAACATCTCACGTGCGACGGGCACACCCCTGCCTAGGCCCAGCGCGAGGGCTAATGCATCACGCTGGGGTCGCCAGGCCGGGCACTCCGAAAGGGTGTGCTCGGCCGTGTCGACGGGAGCGCCGCAATGGTGACACTGCGGCGTCTGCTCCCTCCGTGCGACACAATATGTAACCTAACCTAACCTTCAGTTTTCAGTTTTATCCTATAAGTTATTTTTAGATTATGCTTCTATCGGGTCCGCTTAGTAATCGACTTGATAGGGACTCGGGTCGGAATAGCCACTCCGAATGAAAATATGTGTTACAAGCTGACCGGCGTACTTTGTATCGCCATGTTTTTTAACAAAATTACTGAAATGTTTGTTGATATTATTGTAATTTTTATATTACACAAACCTTGTCCTAACAATAACGAATACATAAAACCAAGAATCATCCAATTTGGTACAGTCGTTCGAAAGTTATGGGCGTACATACATTTGGAAGATCCATTTTTATTTATATATAAGATTAGGTATATTATGACATTAATTTGTACTAACGGAATAAAGGGAAGCAATTATAATTTTAGTTTTACATTAAAGTAATCTGGGTTTAGGCCTTAGTCAACCACGCTGGCCATTGAATTTCTTCACAGATCACCCTTACACAGGGTAGACTCGAGCCCCTCGGTGGGGACGTAGGGTAGATTAGCCTGTTTTCGACCAATTAGTGGAGTTGCCAACTTTGGGAATAAAAATATGTGTTCTGACATGTATTTTGTATCAAAATAAATTGTGGTAACTCCTCATATAGTCTATTTTTAATAAGTACATATTTTATAATAGTCAAATTAACAGTTTTTTTTATTATTAAATTCAAGCGTCAAATTGCCGATTTTACCAGTTTTCGACCAAAAATTCTAGTTTTCGTCCATCTATTGACCAGTTTTCGACCAATTAATTAAGAAAGATTTTTATAAATAAAAGTATGATAGAATATATTTAAAAAAAAAAATACTAAAATAATCAGCTTTTAATATTTATTACGGCTGTGTCTATTTGAACCCGGGTCCTAATCATCATCATCGACCTACACTCGTCCACTGCTGGACATATGTCTCCCCTAATGCACGCCACCGCTCCCGATCTTCGGCTACTCTCATCCAGCCCACTCTAGCCAGCCTACGTATATCGTCATCCCATCTTGTCGCAGGGCGTCCCACACTACGTTTTTCGAGTCGCGGTCTCCACTCAAGCAGCTTACGACTCCAACGGCCGTCAGTTCTGCGGCTCATTAGGCCAGCCCACCGCCATTTCAGTTTACTAATTCGGTGGGCTATGTCGGTGACTTTGGTTCTCTGACAGATCACATCATTTCTGATACGGTCTTTTAGAGATACTCCGAGTATAGCCCTTTCCATAGCACGCATAGTGACTTTAAATTGGTGGACTAGTCGAGCCGTGAGTGTCCACGTCTCGGCACCGTATGTCATGACTGGGAGAACGCACTGGTCGAAGACTTTCGACTTAAGACACTGAGAAATGGGTGACGAGAAGACATGTCGAAGCTTACGAAATGCTGCCCAGCCCAGCCGAATTCTTCTGTTGGCTTCCCTCTCGAAGTTGTTTCTGCCTAGTTGAAGAGTTTGCCCTAGGTACACATATTCCTGTACAACTTCGAGAGATACTTCATTTACTACAACCTGTCCCAGATCAACGAGCTCGTTGAACATGACCTTGGTTTTATCCAAGTTTATCCGGAGACCGATGCGTTCGGAAGACTTAACCAGGCTGTTCACCATCTCTTGTAAGTCTTGCAGAGTTTCAGCCATAATGACGATATCGTCCACGAATCGTAAGTGTGAGATGCACTCGCCATTTATATTAATGCCACGTCCTGTCCAGTTGAGCGTTCCGAATACATCCTGCAGCGCATCGAAGAAAAGAGTTTCGGTGATATTACATCCCCGGCCTCACACCACGTCACAGGAGGATAGGCTCAGTTTGACCATTCTGGACAACGACGGACATATAAGCAGCGTCATACAAACATCTCAGCACTTCGATATATCGCCAATCAACTTGGCACCTCTGCAAAGACTCTAGAACAGACCAGGTCTCGACGGAGTCAAAAGCTTTCTCATAGCCCACAAACGCCATGCACAGGGGTTGGTTATACTCATTGGTCTTCTGTATAACCTGCCTTACTGTGTGAATGTGGTCTATGGTGCTATAACTCCGTCGGAACCCGGCCTGCTCCGGAGGTTGAGCTTCGTCAAGTCTTCGTGTAAGACGGTTCGAGACGACTCTTGAAAACAACTTATAGACATGGCTCAGGAGTGAAATTAGTCGATAGTTCTTCAACAAAGTTTTGTCGCCCTTCTTGAAGAACAATACGACTAAACTCCATGTGCCATGCCTTAGGAGTTCTCCCGGAGAAAAGAATAGAGTTAAATATACGCTGGAGCTCCTTCAGTATCGGCTTGCCAGCAGTTTTCAGAAGCTCCGTTGTGACTCCATCCTCCCCCGGGGCTTTTCCAATTTTTAAGTTGCCCAAGAGCCTTCTCGATTTCGTCTAGGCTGATATCTGGGAGATCCTTCGTTGCATGGCGGGTTAAGGTGGCTCTTGGATCCTTCTCATCCGGCGCGGGACGGGGTGAGTGCGACGCGTATAGCTGACTGTAGAAGGTGCTAGTGCTAACTTCCAAAAGAATCTCCGATTTCGAAGCGACGATTTCTCCGTTTGCTTTGGTCAACTTCGTCAACGGATCCTAATCGGACGTCTATTTATTTCTATACAAATCCGGAGTATGAAAACATGCAGTTTTAATTCAGATTCATGTGGTCACAATATCTTACCTTTTTTTTAAGGAGGGGTAATCTCTTTACGATTCGACAAGGGACTGAAAAGCTGACAAGGCCACCCCAAGGATATGCCATTGGACTCGGGTATTAACCCTATACCTGGCTAAACCACCCTCCAGCAACTTTTAACTCCATAGAGGCACAATCAGGATCGGCGTTAGCCATTCCTCGATTGCGCCCACTGCAGACTGGCACGACGGTGAGCCAGCATCACTGACCCAAGCGCAGGGCCTTACTCTACGGAGGGGTCGCCAAGTGCAATAATGCCCCAGACGGGCAGGCCAGGGGTAGAAAAGTAATGTCTCCCAACCGGTTGTCGGCCGGCCGGGCCATTTCATCCCCAGCTTGTTTGAATATTACTAATTAAATTTTAATATTTTTACAATGAATTTCTAATTAGAATGTATAATAATATTTATAAATTGCTTAAATTAACTTTAAACTTTAACTAACCAAAAAACGGTCGATAATTGGAATGATTTTACACTATAGGTAGGTACCCAATTTTCGACCAACATGACTTTTCGAAGTATTAATTTAAAAAGTAAACACAATCTAAAATTTATTTTGATTAAGAAATGGGAGTTAATTAGAATTCATTGAAATAGTTTTGAATAATGTATTCAATTCTTTTGATTTTAGCTAAACGAAAAAAGGCAGTCGGAAACTGGGATGATTATACCATATTTCTAATTTTCGACCAACAACATTGTTTGTCATATTCAGTTTATATTAACAAAGTAAAATATTGGACGAAAATTGGCCATTAGATAATATATGTAAATAAAGCTCACATTATGAAATTAGATTTAATATCTTTCCATACATTTTTAAACAACATAGAAATCTTATTTGTAGGTGCCTTACCTATTTTTCGACCACCCGGTCGAAAACTGAATTTTTTGAGTAAAGCGTGTACCCTTTCTTGACCACCTCATTTTATTAATTTGGTCATAAAATTTACGTTAAAATCTAATTAATCCACACAATAAAGGTCATAAACTAGCTGCACAAACAATAAATAATTCAATATTACTTAAGATTAATTAAAAACGTACCTACAAGTAGTGGCACCTTACTATTTTTTTCTTAATATTCAAGGCATGTGACGTTCTCTGCTGCTAACCTCAGACAAATAATTGGTTAGTTTTCGCAGCTTTCGTTCAATTGTTCTAGTTTGTGTGTGTGGGGGGGAACCATGTATTCAGGTTGCTACTTGTTTATGTTTTAGTGATGCAAGTATAGCAATATTACTATTTTTGATCATTTAACAAGGGAAGACCGTTAAATGGTCGAAAATTGGCAGTGGTCGGGAAACAGGCGCATCTACCCTATATGAGCTGTGATGATGATGATGATGAATCTGGGTTTAATTTATTAATTTTGAATGACAGTCAAACAAATTTGAAGTAAGGTTTTTGATAGTAATATTAATCTTTTTGTAAGACATTATTTGGTGACCATTTATCCATTTTGGGAAGCAAAAAGAATATTTGGACAAAATGTGCAATTATTCGTTTGTGTGTTTATTAATTTTGGACCAAAATATCATATATTTTAGGACCCTTTTTATAAAGTCATTTTAATTTTTTTGAGGCTATTTATTTTATTTGGTACTTCAGCTTAGGGTCCTAAAAATATTTCTGGTAACCATTTAAATTATACCCCTAAGTAAAGAACTTGAAATTGATTTATTTGTTACTATTTGTGATAATACTAATATATTGTGTATTACAACATGTTAATTAAATAATGCAAAAGCTCAAGACTTATTACAACTAATTAGTATTACAAAAGAATTTACAAATAAATTTTTGCGTTTATTTACGAAGATATGTTCACCTTTCACCACCTTTCTGTTTTCTAGCATATCTGACAAATTTGAAATTCTATGGTAGTCCCTGCGAAAACAAGATTGCCACTTAGCCATCGCGCCTCAACTAAGAGGAAGACAGAGTTAAGTAAATTTAAAAAGCGGCGTCAGCGTACCTAATTGAACATTTAAATTTCGACAAAATCTGACCCATATATTTTATTTGTAGAATCAATTCTACTCTCGATTCCGAAGAAACTATATGGTAAAAGAGATGATAAACAGGAAAAGTGTATAGGTTCATCATCATCATAACAGCTCATATACGTCCTAGCTGAGGGGCTCAAGCTTACCCAAAGTTAGGGTGTTTAGTTCTTAGTCAATCACGCTGGCCCAGTGTGGATTGGTCAACTTCACATACACCTTTGAATTTATAAAAATATACATACAATAGTATAGATTGCCCAGTAGAATATTTATGAATCAAGAACCTAGATGATTCTACTAAGCGCTGTAGTTGATGAAGGCGGTACAATAGTGGACTGGTTACTGCTTTGGATGACCTTGCTTAAGAAGTTGTCTGTAAGGAACTAACAATGTAAATGGAGTGGAGGATCTATGCATTTTACTTGCAAAACATTGATCAAGGAGGATTTATAATTCCACAAATAATTAAGATGTTGAATGCCTGTTAATTAGGAGTCAAGGAATAATCCTAGGAATTTTACACAATCATCATTCCTCATCAATAGCTATAACAATATTAGGTATAACTCTTTTCTTTGAAAACACCACAACAGAGGATTTGAAAAAAGAAACGCGACGCGATCCATTGATCCATTGCGCAGTAGGCGATCAATCAATCTCTGTGCTAACCATGTCATGCCACGGTTAGCGCACGGTTAACGGTAATCTATATTGAGTTCCTGACTGTGCAATTTTTTGTAGAAATGTATTTAATTCATTATAATTAATAAAAAAATAATGGCGGCGCTAGTGGACTGACTGTGCTCCCATAGTAAAATGTTCTAAAATTTTAGCTGAAACTGATGTTAATGCTATAGGCCTAAACAAGGAATAATCAGATGAGGTCTTTGTTGAGTTTTAAAATTTGGATTACAATTTATGGTGCTTCCAAGATTCTGGAATATTTCCCGACTGTAAAATATAAATTAAAAGATTTAAAAAAATATATTGAATCAGTACTTACTACTTTTAAAGAATGAATAGGAGATTCTGTCCACACCAAGAGAATCTTTCGAGGTACCTAAGTCACTATTAAGTAAAAGGATCATCCATTTTGCTGCTAACCATTAAAATCAAAACTACTGGAGTATAAGAGTCAAAATTGCTTTGAGAAAAGTAAATTCAGATCAAAGCAATAAGATTCACAAAATCGCATCCTTTCTTAATGTTTTTTTGTTATGTTTTCTTAAAGTTGCATTTACTTTTTGGAATATCAAGTAATTTTGTAAATTTATGTCTGACAAATATTTGTTTTCAGTTTCTTTACAGAGATGAACTGCTCTGGTGCGTTCGGATCACCACCAAGCAGGAGATGGAATTTTATTTTTAGAAGATATTAAAGATGAATGACAAGTCTGTGCCAGATTTTAAAATTGATATAAATTCTGTATTTAAGTATAGGCGAGAGGGGGGAACAACGGGCTAAGTCCTTGAAAGAGTATTGTTACAGGAATAGGAAAATGATCACTCCCATGGCAGAATAGAAGAATAGGTACCCCATGCCATACATGATGCCAGGTTTGTAGAAATTATCGAATAAATAGTCTCCCACCTATCTCCAACACTGCACCCTGTTCCCCTCTACCACCCAGATGGCCTACTTTATAACAAGAGCCAGTAAAAGCCCAAGGCCCTCTTCTTGCTCTTCATCGACTAAGTGGGTCTGCCAGCTGCCGGCAGATCTTCTAACGAAACATTACCCAGGTCCGTTATATTAACAATAAGGTTCTCAATGTAAAGGACCTGGGAAGTAACAGAATTGGTCATTGCCAATCACAGTTGTTAGCGTCGCCTTCTCCACTGACATGCATGTGACTTGTCCGTTCATGTAAGATAAGGTGGAATCCTACTGTGTGAAAGTGTGGATGTTTATTACTCAATCACACAAAAACAGCTGAACGGATTTGGAAGAAATTTGGCATGCATGTAGCCTTTGACATGGAAAAGAACATAGGCTACCTTTTACCCCGATTCCTTAAGTAGTTCCCGAGGGAAAATTGAAAATTGTTTACGAGCTAAGCCGCGGGCAGACAGCTTTGAAATTTGGTATGCATGTCACCTATGCTATGGAAAAGGACATGTACTTTAAATTCCTTAATGATCTCTCAAATAGTTCCCGTGGGAAGAGTAAAAATTGTTAACAAGCGAAGCTTTAGACCAATTCTGAAGTCCACGCAGACAAAGTCGCGGGCAGAAGCTAGTAATTAATAAAGTATGTCTCAAAATAGGAAATACACTAACCTTAAGGTAAATATTTGTTTCCCTTTCCTTGACTTCACGGGCATAGTCTGTTCCACTTAATATCACAGAATGGCGATGTTCTTCGCGACGATTCAATAAGTTGATTGTGTCTTCTTTGGTAATGCGGAAACCATCGGTCACAGGTCCTTTCAATTTGATAACTTGTGAACTCGACGGACAAGGATTGTTGAAAAAAGCGCGTAGTTCGTCCATTATTACGAACTGGTAGGTATTTAATATCTTGAAATAAAAAAGGTATCTGCCAAAAACATTTACCTATCGCTATGGAAATATATTTGTAAATGATTGAAAGCACAAAATTTCATTTAAATATGGATTCAAAGGCAGAGAGTGGCAAAGGCAAATCAGTAAAGAGCGACTATTGACCATTCACTACTATCGACGCAGAATTCCGCAGAAAGCGCAAATTCACCGAAAAAGGAAAATAATGTTTATATTTACTTTCTTTTCGATAGAAGCGGGTGGATCGGGTGGATGATGGACACAGATTTGACATGTCATGACACAGATTGAGAACGGATGCACAGACCCACAGACCACAGACTAACGGTGTGGTCCGCATGAGAATAATTTTGATTACAGAGGCGCGTTCAGCGCCTCTGGGTGTAGTTGTCCGGTTGTTTTTTAACTCGCTCAAAGGCGTTGAACGGATTGCAGCAACCAAATCTTTTATCTCCCTCTTTCACATGATTTTTTATTTCTCTCTCTTTCTAGTAGATGACATTATAGAATATGGCCGCCAATATCATCCAATCGCGTAAGAGTATTTCAGTCATAAACGTCAGAGCGTTTTACAACCATCAAATTCGATGGTTGTTCGGTTGTAACTCGCGCCGACACTCAAAGGTCTTGAACGGGCCGGTTGTTTCACCCGGTTGTCACGCTCGAAGGCATTGAACGGGGTTAGAGCGAAAAGTTGTACTTCGCGCGAAGGCCCTGAACGCGCCTCAGCGTTCACAACGCTCACGCCCGGTCCGCATTCGTTAGCCCGCTTAAATCGACAAATGACAGTTTGTGACAGATTATCATGCGGACCGACTTTTAGCGCGCTAACGAAACTGCTAGCTAACCTCAAATTTCAGTTTTCCAAAAAAGTACTTTGGGAATTTATTACATCAGTACATAAATTGTTTTAGGCAGTAGAATATTATTACTCTACTTTCTCAGTAGATACTCTGTTTTTAGTGAATGTTGTATATCGGTTTTATTATTCAAACATTCTTTTTTTTTCTAAATCTAGGTACTCTTATGGACCATGGGGGGCATCACAAATTATCTAAGGAACTCTGTTTACACATAACAACACATAATGCTTATATAACCGTTGCAATCTCTGTTTTGTTGTTGTGGAGTAAGAGAAAGCTCCACTACTCTGTTAAAATAACATCATCCCTCACAGTAAGCGGAACCAGTTCAACCAAATCCATTTTTCTTAACTTTTTATAAATAATTTATTGTCTCAAAATTTCAAAATACTTTTGCATTGGCGGTTTAATTTGACACTTTTGACAGTTCGCTCACAACGATAACGCTCTGGGGCATGGTCGATGTTAGCACAAAATGGCGGCTTCAATGACGTCATCTATGACGTCATGACAGATGTCGTGAACGCGCTAACGTTCATGCGGACCGGCTGTTATCGCGATAATATCGATATCATCGTCATGCGGACCGCAACCTAATAGTCTGATTTTTACTTAGACAAAGGAAACCTTTGTCTAAGTTTTTTTTTGTCTAAGGATTTTTAATTCAACGGAATTCTGACAGATGTCATCCATAGACAAATCAGATATAAATAAGCTTTTCTGCTTAGAATTTTTTAAATATTTAATAACTAAAAATATGAAACAGAATTAGATCAAGTAATGACATTGTAAATAGTCTTTGTTTTGTCCACTTAATGCACACAAGCTAGAATGTAAATTTTTAAGTGCTAAATGGAAAAAACAAAGTAAACCAAAATATTTCTCAAACAAAAATATTTAATGATCATCACTTATATCATCATTGTCGTCATCATTATTAACTCGTATTATAAAAGAATCACACACACTCTCCAGCAGATCATTAAGAGGGCACATTTTATTCTCTTCTTTAATAATATGGTTTATGCATTCTTGCCATTTTTCAGCTGTGATATTATATGCCCTCTAATATTAATTGTTACACTTTGCGCAACTCGGACCGCGGTGCATGACGCGGCGTAAACAGTTTTTTAATTTAAAATTTGATATTTTGTTATATTGGCTCTTAGAAGAAGCTATAGAGGTTTGCCCCACCCGATAAAATTAATTTACACGAATGCGATAAACGACATTTGATAGCTGTAATATTGGTTATTAAAATATAAAAGTTATAAATTCTCTAAATGTTGCGGTCTTTTATAATATACAAAAAATGAGTATAATTATCTTACGTTTCTCGAGGTGCATTTGTGCAGAAAATTGTAATTGCCATAAATTAATAGGCAGGCGCATTCATAATTCTTATAAATAAGTAGTTCCTAGGTACATATTAGTCCGTTTCTCGATAATAAAGTAAAAAGTAATAAGTATATTATTTTTATAGCCAACTATTTATTGGTAAGTCGAAGCAATCAAAATTGTCAATAAATTATTAATCTATTACAATAGATTACGTTCCCCCACATAGGTTCCGGTCTTGTGGGATATCAGAGATATAATGTATGATGCTTCATTTCTAACGGAAAAATAATTTTATGAATCGGTTAAGTAGCTTCTGAGTTTATTCAATACAAACAAACTTATAAACTGTTCCTCTTCATAATGTAAATAATTGTATTCTATCGCAACACACGCAAATAGCAATGTATGCATCTCAACATGATTCCAAATCACAAACAAAAAATTGGTACACCTAAAAACAAATCCACAAAGTCGTATAGAAGGCGAAAGCAAAAGTCGTTATTATATTTTCCAAAACACTCGATCCGTCTTCATTTCATTCACCTTGTCACCAGAGGCCCAATGAGTCACACCAACACATCAAAATATTACTATAAAAGTTACTGCATTTAATGCGCGTACTTATGCAAATAATAATAGTTTTTGTTTCATCAAAATCGGGCTAGGATTTACAGCGTGGTAAAGCTTCAGCGCTTTTTTAAATTTGCGTTCCTTCGCGCGTTACTGCGATGACGTCACGCTGCGACTGTTATGTCCGATTGCGGGTGATGCGGAGTGTTTACGTGCATAAAATTTGATTTCTCAAGTGGTTTGCAGCAAATATTTTAAATGTTTGTTGTTGTGTTTGTGTTAGCGATTACTTTAGATATTATTTTTATTAAATTGACATAGTGATGAAAGAGGTTTTTGTAAAAGAACAGTCGGATAACCTACCAAAAGTCGACATTTTTATGGTTGCACGATATTTGTCTGGAAATTGTGATTATGTAGCCATTGAAATGCGAGGAATAAAACTGAATGTAAGTAAATGTCTAACTACTCATTTATTTTAGTATTATAATCAAGTTTTATTAAAAGACAACTGTTTGTTTTTTGTCGAGTTACAAACGGCAAGGTTCAATATTTTCCAAGTAGACAAAGTTCAACATATACTTCCAAACAGAGATTTAAATCGTTAGATGCGCCCTTCTCATACATAAGGCGCTCGAAAATGTGTCAACGTTGGGAAGAGTGAGCTCACTCATCCCGTCGTAGTCTGTGGCAGAAAGCACCGAGCGTTGAACGTCAAATGCATTTTTTCTTTTCCCTAATTTCAAGTGTAAAATAATAAAATATGCCTTCCTGTGCCTTTAGAAAGTGTTTTAATAACTCGAGGAATACCAACAAATCTAAGGGAATTACATTTTATGCGTAACTACCTATTTATTAATTATTTTCACCATTTTCCAAATAAATCGCTAACTTAATTTGGCGTCCGGTACGTGTTTGTACGAGCGAGACCGAACAATACGTGCGTGAGCGAGATCGATATACGTGTCATTGTTTTGTCGTTTAAACCAAATTAGCTTGACGCCTTGCATAATACACCGTTAGCGATTTTAGGTGTCAAAGTTTTATGGCGCGTCGCGTTGTTGTGTGAATTTGTCATGTAACGCACACAGACATGAAATGTAGTCACTTTTTGGAAGCGCAGGGCGCATCTAACGATTTAAATCTCTGCTTCCAAAATATTAAATGATAATAAAGGCAGTTATAAATTTTTCATGTTTAACAAGCAGGGGGCGACAAACATTTTCTTAATTAATTTTTTTAATATTGCCTTTTTAATAGGTATACACAAAAAGTTCATTTTATCTTTTATACCAAATGATGTTTTTTAGTTTGGATGGGATCAATGTAAAGTATGTGTATTTAAAGTATTGCGTATTTTCTATGTAAAAATAATAATCAGAAAATTTATTACAGATCATTGTGAGAAAATGTTGGCCATGAAGCCATAGGAAATGTGCAGTTAAAAAGGGAAGGGAAGTAAAAAAGGAATGCACTGTGAAATGCCGTATTACTCCGGAGCATCGTGTGCACGTTAAGCCATATTAAATTACAATGAAGTCGACAGCCGAATCACGGTAATAGTATAATACAGTATGTGGACTCGGCCCCTCTTTGGAATTTTATACCTACGGCCGCTCGGCATCGCTTGGTGCGTGGCATCCGTTTGTTTTAAAATCCAGATTTTTAAGAATGGATTTTGTTCCAATCCGGATTTTATGGATTAAAATAAAAGCACATGAAAATCGAATCAAATGCTTTTTTATTTTTTTTGTTATTTGGATTTTTTTGTTTTTTGGTTATTTGCTCGACCCGCGTCCCGCGCCGCGCCCCGCTAACCTCCAGAGCCGATACGGATAATCCGGATTGCATTCCCTAGTCAGTCAGGGTTTCTTCCGCCATGGGCGGGTGCGGGCTTTGGGCATTTGTCGCCCATTGCCCGGGCATCTTCTCGGCGAGCGGCAGCTCGCCGGTGTTGGGCACGTCACGTAGTGACGGGCCCCTCTTCGCCACCCCCCTGTGCTACCACTCCGGGATCGAGGCACGGCCCTCCGCGGTCAAGCACACCGAGTTAGAGGGGCTTGTCCCAAGCCCAGCGAGCGCCGGCGAGCAGGCCGCGGCTTACTCTGCGCCCGGAGGAGCGGTGGGGGGAGGAGGGGGCCATTGGTCTTGTGGGATGGTGGTGTCATGTCCGGTGGTGGTGTCGCTTAGGCGAGTCACGCGCGCGAGCGGTGGGGTCCCGCGGCAGACTACAAGCCGTAAGCGACACGAGGTCTGGTCAGGTGGTGGCGTCGTCAGCGAAGTCGCTGACGAAGCGGAGTCTAGGCCGGGGTGGGTCGCCTCGTCGTGGGGATGCAGCTGGTGATGGTGGTGGTGACGCTGGTAGGTCTTGGTCTCTCTCCGCCCTGGGCGACAACAAGTCGCGGGTCAGCGCTCGTCCGGAGGAGTCTGGAGGCCTGGGGACATAAGGAGCAATATTGTGGAGGTGGAGGTGGGGCCCGTTGTCGGCGCTGTCGAACATTCGACGCGCCAGACGGGCGACGAACTCCTCCACCGTCGGCATCCGAACGTCCCGGGCAATGACGTCATTCCTGACGTAGCGCCCCGCGTTCGTCACGACACGGAGAGAGACGTTCTGGACCACCTGCAGTCTGGAACGCTGGGTCGGGGAGCACAACGCATACCATGCTGGGGCGGCGTAGGTGAGCCGCGTACGAACGTAGCTCTTGTAGACCATCAGTTTCGTACGCAGTGGTAGTCGGGATGCCAACACCGGGCGCAGGATGCCACGGGCCATCTTGGCCTGGTTGACGACGTGGTCAACCTGGGGCACCATGCGCAGTTGGCGGTCGATGCGGCATCCGAGGTACGCAACTGTGGTCTGCCAAGCTACGTCCTGTCCGCGGAGTGTCAGCGGCGGTGGCATGCGGCGCTGCGACCCGACCAGGATGGCGGCCGTCTTACCCACGTTGACGGCCATCCTCCAGTTGTCCAGCCATGTTGGCAGGCGGTCCAGTAGTTGCTGCATCCGGGCGGAGGCGAATCTCACCTTCCGCGACGAGGCGAAGAAGGCGCTGTCGTCGGCGAATAGGGCCAACACCACGTCCCGCTGCCCCTCCTGGAGCTGGTCTTGGAGGGTGGGGATGTCGTCGGTGTAGGCGGCGTACAGGCACGGCGAGAGGCAGCTGCCCTGAGGCACTCCTGCGAGGATGGGGCGTGGCTGGGAGGTGGCGTCCTCGACCGAGACCACGAAGCTCCGACCCTGGAGAAACGACGCCAGCAGTCTCACGTGGGCGGGCGGCATGCTGGTGGCGGCCAGCTTGTAGAGGAGACCGGGATGCCACACACGGTCGAAGGCCTTCTCGATGTCCAAGAAGACCCCCACGGTGTGGTTGTCCCGGTTCATGGCGGCCGCGAGGTGGTGGAGCACGCGCGCCAGCTGGAGCGTGGTGGAATGGCCGCTGCGGAATCCGAATTGCTCATCCCGGAGTGGGACGAACGGGCGGATCCTCCGCAGCAGCAGTCGCTCGAACAGCTTGGCCACGTGAGACAGCAGCGTAATGGGTCGGTAGCTGGACGGGAGGCGCCTGTCCTTACCCGGCTTGGGGAGGACAATGATACGCCCCATCCACCAGGCCACAGGGAAGTGGCCGGTGCGCAGGATGCCGTTGAAGAGCCTGGCGAGGGTCGCCAGGCCCCTGCGGGGCAGCTGCCTGAGGGCCGCGGAGGAAACGTTGTCGGGCCCGGGCGCTTTCCGCCTGTTGAGGCGGAGCACCGCCTTGCGCAGCTCTGCGGGGGAGATGAAATCGTCACCCCGCAGCTGCGGCGCTGGGGCCGACAGAAATTCCTCGACGCGGCTCAGCACGTGCCTGTGGTGCTCGACGACAGCGCAGTCGGTGGACGCTGGGTGTGGGGTGAATACCTCCTCCAGGTGATCAGCCAGAATATTGGCCCGGTCAGCGGCGGCGTAGCATCGCCTGCCCGCGCTGTCCAGCAGCGGGCAGACGGGGGCGGTGGACTTCGTCAGTTGTCTGTTGAGCCGGAAGAGGTCAGCGGTGCTATCGGCCACCTGGTCCAGGTGACTCTCCCAGGTGGCACCGCGCCATACCTTCACGGCCTCAGACAGTTGGGTGGTGAGGCGATTGAGCTCCGTCTTGACCCGCGGGCACCGGGTGCGGGCCCACAGCTGGCGCAGCTCGCGCTTCCTGCGCATCCGCGCGCGCAGGTGGGCAGGCAGTTCCTCCCTGCGTGACTTCGCAGGGGGGCGGGTGGAGGCTGCCTCCTCGGCAGCGCGGATGCGGGTGCAGATGTCGTCGGCGGCCACGTCCACATCCTCCGGGGAGGAGAGGGGGCCGCCGAACGCGAGATCACTGAGCGCCGAGCTGAAGGCGCCCCAGTTGGTGCGGGGGCGCGGAGCTCTCGCTTGTACGAAGTCGGCCGCCATGCTGGTGGTGATGAGGATGGGGAGGTGCTGCGTGTCCATGTCGTACAGCACCTCCACGGAGACCGGGCAGGGGATGTTCCTCGTCAGGACGATGTCCAGAACGTCTGGCTGATACCTGGCGGTGGTAGGAATGTGGGTGGGGGCGTCAGGCCCCACCACTTCGGCGTCAAGTCCGGTGGCGGCATCCAGGAGCATCCTCCCGGCGGGCGTGATGCAACGCGACCCCCATTGGGGGTGCTTCGCATTAAGGTCGCCCGCCACGAGAGTCGGCGTGTCGTCGCCGAAGAGCCCCTGGATGTCGGAGAGTTCTACTCTGGATGCGGGGGGGCGGTATGCTGCGTAGATATGTAGCTCCCGCCCGGCTGCACTCACCCTCACTCCGATGGTGCGGGTGGAGATGAACGGGAGGAGGTCGAGTTGGTCGTGTACCACGTCGCGACGAACTAGGGCCGCCACGCCTCTCCAGGCGCGGCCCTGCGGTGTTGATTCGTCGCGGCGGTAGACGTGGTAGTTGAGCAGCCGGAAGGTGTTGTGCGGGAGCAGAAAGGTCTCACCCAGGAGGATCACGTGCAGATCCTGCGACTGGGCGAGTAGGCGCAGCTCCTGCGCCTTGTTCCTTACCCCCCCGGGATTCCAGTATAGGACTCTCAGTTCTTGAGGTCCTGCAGTAGGGCCACCAGCACGTCGATGGCCCGGTTGATGGCCGCCCTGTGGTCGCCTAGTTCCGCGGCCATCGTCAGTTGGCTGATCGCGGTTGCCACCGCGACCAGCACCGATGTGGTCGAGGCCTGCGGGAGCGGGCGGGTCTGGGGGGCCAGTTGTGGTGGTGGCTGGTGGGGCTGGCTTGGTTGCCGCGGCAGAGCCGGCGGCAAGAGTGGTGGCTGGATTTGGGGTGGGCCCTGGTATGAGAGGGGCCCTGTCGGGGCTCTGCGGACGGCCGACATCGCTTCCTGTTGGAAGGCTGGGTGTCGGCGGGGCGGCTGGTGAGGGCGGGTCGGCGGCACGGGAGTGGATGCCGCCGCAGGTTAGTCGGAGGCAGCGGCTCTACGGCCGCGCCTACCACGACCACGGCGTCTGCGACGCTTCACCGCCTCGCCTCTGGTGGTCGGCGGGTTGGCGGGGGGAGCCAGGGTCGCCCAGCGTGGGCCTCTGGTTCGCCCACCATGGAAGGCGCCGGTTGGCGTGGGTGTGCCTACTGGCGCGGGGTTGCCGGCTGGCGCGAGGGCGCCTCCTGACGCGGGGGCGCCTCCTGGCGCGGGGGCTTGCTGGCGCGGGGGCGCCTGCTGGCGCTGGGGCGCTGACTGGTGCTGGGGCGCCTGCGGACGGGACGGCACGGGGGGTGGCACCCTCATGCCCCTCTGTCTGGCCTCTCGCCGGAAGGCTGGGCATCGGCGGTCGTTGGCCGGGTGCGGCTTCGCGCAGTTGGCGCACGTGGGCGGCTGGTCACGTGGGCGCGGGCAGTCGGCGGCGATATGGTCGCCAGCGCAACGCACGCATTTGGTAGGCCGGTGGCAGTTAGCCGAGGCGTGCCCAAACGCCTGGCATCGGTGGCACTGCGGGGGGCCCCCGCGGCCGCGCCATCCCTCAATGGTGACGCCCGGCATCATCAGGAGCTCGGTCACCGCGTAGAGGCGGGAGAGCTCCTGGGCGTCGAGGTGCTCCAGCTGCATGTAAAAGAGGCAGCCGGAGCGGCCGCGTTGAGGTGGTATGTGGCGAACGTGAGTGGCCACAAACCCACGTTCGCGAAGCGCCGCCTGGATTGCTTCCGGCGGGGTATCAGAGGGCAGCCCTCGTAGCGCTGCCTTAGAGGGCAGCTCGCTGGCCGGCGTATACGCGTACCACGTGATCGTGGGGTCGCGTTCGGACGCCTCGGCCAGGTACCGCTGTACGATGCGGTACTCTTCTGGGGTTGTGGGGATAAATCGCACCCCGGTGCGGTATGGGCGGGCGTAAGGCGGCTTACCGAGCTTGCCCGCCAGCACATTGAAGTGTCGGGTCCACTCCGGCAAGCGCTCAACCACTATGGGAGGGTAACCGCGGGCCCGGGCGGCGGCTGGAGTCGCTGACTGGTCGGCGGCAGGGGTAGCCGACTGGGTGGTCGGCACGGCAACAGGTGGTGGCGTGGGGGCTCGAGAGCTGGGTTGGGAGGGTGCGGCGGCGAGGGCGGCGTAGGTCACCGGCCCCGACTGTGAAGCCACGGCTTCCGGCTCGCTGGACGTCGGCGCGAAGGTCGCGTACGACGTCGATGGCGTGGGTGAGAGTGGTGGCGGATCGGACATTGCCTCTCCTGCGGCGGTACTTACGCCGGTCTCGTCGGTTGGTGAGTCGAATATCGACTGTATGTAATAGCTCGACTCGGGCGAGCTGGATGACTGGTGGTGTTGGGGAGGCGAGGGCCCGGTGCGGGGACGCTTATCATCCCCGCCGTCCTCGCTGCTTGTGGGGCTCCTGGGCCGGGGCTCACGGGTTCTGCCGCTGCTCATACCGGCGGGAGGCGTTTCGCCTAGAAACGCCCCAGCGGTAGTGGGCGGCGCGGCTTGGACCGGAGCAACCGGCTGCGCGGCGGCCGCAACAGCCCTGTGCCCAGCAGGCCGCAGTGACGGCTCGGGGCGGCGAGTGGCGGTCGCGGCGGCGGTGGTGGTGGTGGTGGTGGTGGTGGTGGTGGTGGTGGTGGTGGTGGTGGTGGCCGCAGCGGCCGTGGCGACAGCGGCGACGGTCAAGGGCCTCCTTGCGCGGGGGTCGCGCGGGGGAAGGGGTTTGTCCACTGGCATGGTGACACACAGTACAAGTTACAGGACAGCACTTGGTATACAGTATATACGCACAGAAAACTGAGGGCGATCACCCCTCCCTATTTATCAAAATAGGGAGCGGGTATACGCAACACACTCACAACACAAACAAAAAAGCGTCAATATCGCGGGTAGGTATAAGCGTCTATGTCGCGGTGTAAATAAAAACTCAACGTGGGTAGATGTGAATCCACCCACGGAGCAGGACGGCGCACGGAGCGCGAAATGCGCGCGGCGCGGTACGGTGCGTTCGCGGGGGGGGGGGGGGGGGCTCGCGGGTGCAGGGGCTCAACGATTGCTCGGAGCACTCCTGGCACGACCGGTCGGCAACACTCGCGGAACAGCACTGGTTGCATTCCCTATGCGTAGCCCGCGATAGGGCTGCTCGCTTACCGACCGTGCGCTCCGTTTGACTCGTGCGTAATACCCTGCGGTGAACTGCATTTGTTGACGGCCCTTGTAGCTATGCGATCCCAGATCGAGGCGCGTAGGCATAGCTCGTGTTTCGACCGTTTCTATGAAGTCATTCTACTGTACATGTATACTATTACCGTGGCCGAATATTAAGCGCAGCATGTGAAGATTGCGCTCCACTAAAATACCCAGTATCGATATGCCCTGGTTTAATGTAATAAACACACACAAAAAAAAACACCCAGACCTCATACCTCACCTCAATCAAACACTCAGACCTCACCAAGTTAAACTCATCTGCTAGTAATAATAAATAAATCATATTTACTTTTTTGTTGTTTTTTTTTATGTAAGATCAATAAAATTAAAAGTTTGTTACAGTCAGTGTTATAGGTAGGTACCAGGTGTGATCTTGGTAAACATACTTTTGAAATAATATTACAAAAATCCTAGTAATAATATAATATATATAATACATGACTAACTTTATTAAGTACTAGCTGTGCCCGCGAACCACGTTTCGCCTTAATTTTTTTTCCCGACATCTTCAACAAATACCGTTAATGTACACAGAAATAAATACAAAAACAAAAAAATATATACTAAAACCTTCCTCGAGAATCACGCCATCGAGTGGTGAAAATCGGTGCAATAGTTTTTGAGTTTATCGCGAACAGACAGACAGACAGACGCGGCGGGGGACTTTGTTTTATAATATGTGAGGATCTACTACTGTAGTCTTGTGTGGCTAGGTACGTAATAGGTACTTACTAACATAGGTACAACTAACATTTTAAGCCATTTGTGATTAGATTTAATAAACCTGGGTTTGTTTTTTAAAACAAAAAGTCATCGCCAACGCCTACTCAAACCAGGGAGCGCGTTCTTCGCCGCTCGCGAAGTTATTAATCTGCACATTCAACTATAGTTTCAGTATAGTGGTGGGTCGGTACGCGTTTTTGCAATACCGAAACTATGTATTGGTTTAGTTTGTAATAACGGTTTTTGAAACTATTTATTTTAATAACTAGTTATTGAATGGGTATCGGGTATCGCAAGTGTCGACTGAGGGCTCGGTTTCGGTTCAAAGGAAAATCATGTTTTATTGAATAAATGATTTTATTCGGCAACTATCTATTGACGTGACTGAGTATTGGGTGTTCGATAGTAACCACCAGTATTATTTTGATAAATGAAAATGAACTTGTTATTAAAACACTAATTTCACATATGAACTTTCCTTTATACTTTGACCAGGCTTAGGACTGGTTGCCAGGTGGCAGGCGTATTTAAATTAAAAGTTCATTTGATTTTATGTACATTGTTATTCTGTACATATCTACAATATTTACACGTTTTACTTACATTTTTATTATTTTATATTTTACACGTTTTTATTTACACTATGTTACGAAGTTTTGTATTTACAATTCCTATTTTACAATTTGGCGCGAATCGTTTGCCGTCGGTTTCCGTCAGCCTGGCGCCTAGTATCGGCTCTCGCTCGGGTACCACGTTGCGAGCGACAGCAAGTGAACCGTCCGTTCCACACAATAAATAGTTGCTCCCGATAAATAGTTTCTGAAGAAGTCAATACATAGTTTTCGGTATTGCTGCTAATAAATAGTTTCAATAACTGTTTACGGTTTATAACGCCCATAACTATTAGGGTATTTCGCCAAAATGATGCATTTTTTATGTCCAGGCAGGTGAACGGTATATTTTTTATGTCTTCATACTCATATCATTTTTTTTCGCATAGTATATGTTGAAATTGATTTGTTTTTGTCTGTATCATATGAAAAAGTATTATTAAAATATACAAAAATCTTCATCAAAACCTGATTGTCTAATTTCCTTGGTATGTCCATTACCATAATATTTATTGATGTAGATACATATCATCTAAGTGCTACGATATTTAACTCCAATATGACTTATTTTATGTTAAAGAAATATATAGCTATTAAAAAAGTATAACTTTTCATATTTTACAGTTGAAGGATAAGACTGAAGTGAAGATTTGTTTTTGTCCTCTTCAAAATCATAATTTCCTTGGGCCGATATTTCGAACGTTGTAGTAACAAAACGCAAAGCGTTTGAACGCAACGGTCTGCACCGATTCATTCATCCATTCCGCCCCGAGGGGCCGTCGAGACAGTTATGTGTGTGCTGTTCATCGGTTTCGCGCTAGTCGCGTAAATAGTTGCCTCCTTGGGCTTTGGTTTATTGAAAAGTTAATTTCCTTGGCCGCTTTTGCGTAGTTGTGGAATGGATTCATTTGATCATTTATTGATACAAAAGGAGTATCCATAGGGCTGAACTCTCAATTTGAATCGCATTATATAAATAAGGTTAATATTTACCTGTCTCTGGTGTTTTTTAGGCTTAAATCTAATTTCCTTGGTCCTAATTTCCTTGTAGTCCCTTGTTCAAAACTAGCCAAGGAAATTAGGTAATGCCATGGAAATTATATATAATACTAAACAAACCATTTTTTAAGGTAATGTCAAGCCAATGCGTCAGTTTTTTTTAGGAATATATAGATGGACGTTACACACATCATCATTTCAGCCAAGAGACGTCCACTGTTGGACATAGGCCTCCCCCAGGGATCTCCAAACCAATCGGTCTTGCGCCTACCGCATCCAGCGGCTTCTCGCGACCTTCACCAGATCGTCGGTCCACTTTGTGGGGGGTCTACCAACGCTGTGTCTCCCTGTACGCGGCCGCCACTCGAGGACCTTTCTGCCCCAACGGCCGTCAGTCCTGCGAGCGATGTGTCCTGCCCACTGCCTATTTTGGGCTATGTCGGTTACTCTAGTTCTTCTACGGATCTCATTATTTCTGATGTGATCACGTAGAGAAACCCTGAGCATAGCCCTCTCCATTGCCCTTTGAGTGACTTTGAGCCTTTTTATGAAACCCATTTTAAGCGGCCACGTCTCGGTTCCGTACGTCATCACTGGCAACACTCACGGATTGAAGACTTTGGTCTTGAAACAGTGTGTGGTCGATGGGCCGAGAATATGCTGCGTAGCTTCCCGAATACTGCCCAGCCAAGTTACATTCGTCGATTTACCTCTTTCTGGAAGTTGAACTTAGCGAGCTGGACGATTTGCCCCAAGTAAACATATTCGTCAACAACTTCCAGTGTTAGAGCCTCCAACATTCACAGGATTGGGGTTCCATGGGAATTCGACATAATTTTAGTCTTGTCCATGTTTTTTTCAAGACCCACTTGTGCGGAAACTCTACAGAGGTCTTCGAGCATTGTGCCAAGATCTTTCACGGTCTGAGCCATAACTACGATATCATTAGCAAAACGAAGGTGAGTTCTGTACTCGCTGTTTATGTTGATGCCGAGTCCTCTTAAATCCAAAAGCAGCTGTAAACAGTTTCGGCGATATAATGTCACCCTGTCTCACACCGCGCTGAAGTTGTATTGGTTTCGACTTTTGGTCCTGAAAGTTGACTGACATGGTGGCGTTTTCGTACAATGACTGCAACACTTGGATGTACCCATAGTCTATTTGGCACCTCTGGAATGAACTAAGTACGGCCTAGGTCTCGACAGAATCGAAGCCATTCTCATAGTTCACAAACGCCAAGCATAGTGGCAAATTATGCTTCTCGGCCTTCTGTATAACCTGCCGCAGCGTATGATGTGGTTTTTTTGGAATCCGGCTTGTTCGGGAGGCTGGAAGTCGTCAAACCTGCGCGCGAGACTCAGACTCAGGAGCGTGATGGGTCTATAGTTCTTCAACTGAGCCTTGTCGCCCTTTTTGAAGAAAAGTGCCACCTCGCACCCGTGCCATACTTTGCGTTTTGCCCTCGAGTATGATGGAGTCGATCTTTGCCTTAAGGAATTACGATACTGCGCCAGCTTCTTGCCCTAGTATTTCTTCAACAGTGTCAAAATCAACTTTTGGGAAGTACCAATACAAAAAGAAAAACAAAAATAATTAAAACATTAAGGTCAGCTTTCAATTGACTACTGTAACAATACAGGGAAAAAATATAGCCCATGCTGGTTTTTTTTCTGGTTCTTTCCAGTACAAGGTCTCCCAGCCGCCGTAGACTTGTCAACCATTGGCATAGCTTCTTTGACGTGGAAAAGTGATCATGTAATAATCCAACTTGAATACTTATACTATATGTTGAATTTAAATTTTTTATTCGAATTAATATAAATAATTTTTTATTGTTTTTAACACCGAATAAGAGGTTATTTTATGTTTGTTCAATGTGCAAGCTTAGAGATTTTTTTTAGTTTTGTAGTGACATTTTTAATTTGCAGGTTGGCACTTGGCAGTTATGATTTTTCATATTAAATAATCTTCATATTTTTATTTAGTTGTTTTCCGTAACGTTATTTACTGTGTTTTACTTAGTTAAGAATAATAACTGATTACTGCATTAAGACCAAAATATTTTGTTATAGTTTTATAAGTAAGTAAATAAGAAATTATTAAGTACGAGTATACTCGTATGTGTACGCGCTTTTATAATTTCCTTGGTATTTTCCTAATTTCCATGGATAGCAGAATTTCATAATCAAATAACTTTTGTTATATAATGTTGTGTGACCGTGCGTTTGCACTGAGAAACATAAAACATGCAATGTTTTACAACTTGTTGTATGATACAAAACTCAAAACTTGTTGTGTGTGTTTTTGCGTTCGCACTGCCGAAAATCGTGTTGGATTCGGAACAAATCCTAAGATTTGTTGCAGATTGCGTTCGGACTGTCTCAATACTTGTTGTCTGTCAATGTTTTTTATGGATTTGTCAACGATTGCGTTCGCACTGTCGGCTGTGAGAGTCTTAATACATGTTTTGCAACATGTTGGGGTGTTTTCAGGCTGTGTCGGATAACATTTGAAATTATGTAATGGACAAAATCAGATACATTAAAGTTCATAGAAATTTGGCGTGGAATGCCATGTTTATGGTATGCCAAATCATCGCAATATAAAAATAGACAAAAATGTCGGGACGCTATCGCATATTTCTTTTTCGTCACTGGAGTCCATCACTCAACTGTAGGTCCTACTTATATTTCCTAGATAAAAGATGGTTTAAGTAGGTAAGGTTGATAAAAAACTTTAAAGGTGTGAATAGTAACATTGAAAAAAAAACTAATAAGTCGTATTTCAAAACCTATTAAATACCTAAGTCATTTTCTATACAGAGTCATTTAAAAAATAAAAATCATAAATGTACTTAAATGTTTCAAAACAAATCTTTTAAACAAAAAAACCAATTGACTTTTCAAATAAAAAAACATGTTCATACAATATTTTTTCACGTGTTTCGTCTGTAAAATGGTAAACAAACTTGTTGTGCTAAAACATGTCGTTTGGCAATGAAAACGTGTTCATAAACATTGACAGAAACATGTTTTTTTTGTAGATGTTTTGTCAGTGCAAACGCACGGTAATGTGAAACATGTTTATGCAAATTTTTTTCACAACATGTTTAGTCTGTAAAACTTGAAACTTGTTGCGCTAAAACATGTCGTTTGATAATGGAAACGCATTCATAAACATTGACAGAAACATGTTTAAAAAACATGTTTTTTTGTAGATGTTTCGTCAGTGCAAACGCACGGTTAGACCCCTCTTTAATATATTAAAACAATTTTCACTCCTCTATCCATTGACCAATTAAATTTAAATGAAACGAACAAAAAAAAAATACCATGGAAATTAGGCAAAATTCGATGTCTTGGGTGAATCACCCATTACCGATCTCATGGTTTTGCAAATGATATCATATGATATCATAGTGCAATACAAAAAATATGATTTCCGGTCAGATTTTGGATAATTTGTTCATTATTTAATGATGACATCATTGAAATTATGCCATAGTGATTATCACTGGAGATCGGTAATACGAAATGCAGCATTTCATGACTTCTTTTTCTCAAATTTATACCATGTCATACGATGAAAGATCCATAATTGGCCTGCAGATTAGGTATCTATTGCTAAAAAGAAACACACATGTATATAATATAATAAACACAAAACTTACGTCGAAATGATCTTCACAACAATGCACGTGACTGAGGCTGTGAGAGGATCTGCTCTTGTCATAACTTTTAACCATTTTTTCCGAATATTTTTATTATATGATACAGAAAACAAACCCCTTTTTGTGGTGTTTTTTACTGGAGTTAGTACACATAGGGACAATACAATATTTCTTAACCATTTTATTCATTCACTATAAGAAAAACAATTGAATTTATGGCGAAACCGCGAGAGCGCAGTATGTAGGTGTACGCAAGCACCGACTCGCAGCTCGCAGCGTGACGTCACACGTTGGCGCGGTCACTTAGCCGGTTTTTGCCGCGGAGGCCGTACTTTAACGTTTAATATCTCAGTCATTTTTGAAGATAGAAAAAAAATAAAAACAGATTCTTTTTTTTGAGTTACCTATTTTTTAGATATACTGATAACAAAAATCATTGTGGTGACTCATTCTGAGGCGCGTTCAGCGCCTCTGGGTGTAGTTGTCCGGTTGTTTTTTAACTCGCTCAGAGGCGTTGAACGGATTGCAGCAACAAAATCTTTAATCTCCCTTTTTTATTTCTCTCTCTTTCTAGTAAATTACATTATAGAATATGGCCGTCAATATCATCCAATCACGTAAGAGTATTTCAGTCATAAACGTCAGAGCGTTTTACAACCATCAAATTCGATGGTTGTTCGGTTGTAACTCGCGCCGACACTCTAAGGTCTTGAACGGGCCTCAGAGAATATTATTAAGACGGTATATTATTATTACTTTTTATCAACTTAAGGCTTGAGGCTGATTTGGCAGCAGTGGACGCTGAAGATGCAATTGTCCGTTACGGAGGTAGGCAGACCAGTGGAAGTGTTCGAAAGGTGGAACAATTGCTTGAAAATTCGAGCATGAAGAACGAGGTTAGTTCAGTTATAGCTTACACAGAGGTGGCACCAGCTGAATTTAATCCAGTGGTGAGTGACTTGGGGCACACATTGGAGGGTCTGTTGAGACAAAACGCGCCGCAACACAACCACGAGGAACGTCTAGCGACGACATTGACAAGACAGCTACCTACATTTGACGGCCATTATTCTGAGCGGCTTCGTTTTAAACGCACACATGAAGATGAAGAGTATACCAAGCTGTGCAATTTCTCAGACTCGAAAAAACCGTTGGCATCACTTTTAAAAGAAGAAACGCAAATGCCTTGCACTGTTGAAGTACCCCGGTATATACCTGAGCAACGTCGGAACGAAGATGTGTTCAAAGCGCGCCATCGCTACAACGCATGTTTAACTACAGCGATGAGTGCAAGTGACAAGTGCATATTTTGTAATAAAACTGCTCATTTGTTAGCCGACTGTAGGCTATTACGACGCACACTGAATGAAGGACACATGAAACACCGTCGCCTGCTGCACTGGACGAGGGGGTCTGCGCCGCCCGCACTGAAGGGCGCCGACACAGCCACCGGCGGCGTCGGCGACGAGCGCCTGGTTACACTTGTGGCGTTATTGTCCCCTGCCCCTGATGATTGAGTGCTGACTACTCAGCACTGAGGGGTGGAATTGTTGGGTACAGAATATTTGTTGTTTTGATTATGTGTGTAGTTTATAATTTATTAATTTGTATTCGGGGGTAAAACTATTATAAAAATGTGTTTGTTAAATATTTAGGGGGTAATTTGTATATAACATATTTTATTAATTATTAAGACGGTATATTTGTAAATGTAGTGTAATTAGGGACATATAAGTAGCCGTTTTATGAAATAAAAGTTGCTTTCGTTTCCTACCGACTGTGCTATACGTGTGTCTCGAAGCAAATAAACTTCATTCGCTTTACTATCGGAAATCTCATTTCATCAGCCGCATCCGTTACAAATACCTTCAAAAAACCTCAGACTTGCAAAGCCCCTAGGATTTAGGGAAATCCTCTGAATCTGGCAACACTGACACAATAAAAAAAGGATAAGTCCATGGTGGAAGGAGCGATATAGCGATATTATGTACGTCACCATAGATATAGAATAGAATAGATGGACTATAAAAATGCCGTCAAACATGAGGAACAGAGATAAACTTATACACATTGCCAAAAGAAAGAAGAAGACGGCATAATTTTTTTTTCCTTGTTACCGTATATAGGTGAAACTGGTAGTGGGGATTGTTTATCACCAGCGTCTGGTGATAAACAAATACGTGGAAGAAATTTGTTGTGTGAAGTATAGCTCACTGTGCAAATATTTAACAGTTTAATTAGTGTAATTGTGAACTATTTGACAATTTAAATCATAGTGCACTGCTCCGCTTTAGGTTGTAATAGTGATAGTGCTAGAAAACAGGAAAATATAACCTTTCACAGGTATGACCTAAATTGTGTCAATATTAAGCACCAAAACTATTTTTTAAATTATAAATATTAGTTATATTGCAATATTTTATCCTTCTACTATGGTTCTCAATCATATTAAGGGATTAAACATGTTTCAAACTAATTATTAAGGTTACTGTTAACCTAATAAGTTAAGAATGTCGCCATTCAATATGGTCATGTATACAGCCAACGCTTATAACATTTTGCCGGGTTATAATGATACCAGTTACGCTACGACTATTTTTCCTTGATTCGTAGGTAATTTGTTACGTGAAAGGGAAATCACATATTAGTTTCTGTGTTACATTAATATTGACATATTTAAGTATACAATTTTGAGCATTTTAGATAACAAAGGTAATTCTTTTGAAGTTAAACTTTCTATTTGCTTGTTTGTCTGCATTTAACAGATTTCCTTCGGAGATAACTACTCGAAACAGTTGGGTTAAAGCTACTGGTCGATTGAATTGGCAGCCAACCAAGCATACCCGAATGTGTTCTAAGCATTTTGAACAACAGTGGATTCAGAAAAACAAAAAAAGCACTTTTCTTAGGAGTGGTGCTCTTCCTAACTTTTTTACAGGTCAGTAACTTATACAGGGTTACAGGAAAAGTCGACCTAGATCCGTTAAGAGCGTGCAGTACACATCATTTCTGAATGATTTCACTATGGAACCCCCCATGCTAAACTTAACCGTTTTCGAGATATTCGAGTTTTAATTTTTTTTATGAAAATGCCCAATTTTTCGGCTATTCAATTGAATATTTTGAATTTTTTTGATTCTAATGATTATTTTTTCGGTTTTTTACATGAAGAATGAGATGGTTAATGACCTCAATGACTAAAATTGCACGTAAGTTAAGTAAATAGGTCATTGTAGACGATCGAAACTTAAGAAAATAAGTACAAATTATAAAAAAATATTTTTCTTTTCTGGATATCTCAAAAAATTATCATGGCACTTGCTCTGCAGATGTGCTTAAAAACATCCACATTTTATCAGCTATCCAACGAGGTATAACAACCTAGGGTTGTATTTAAACTCATAGAAAAAAACATAGTTGAAAAGGTTCTGGTAGTAGGTCTAACGGTGAAACTGAGTTTCTAAGGCTACATGGGGCAGTCAGAATAAATAGCGCTTATTTAATCTAATTAATTTGACTTAAGTTCAGCATCATCATTTCAGCCACGGCTTCCACTACTGAACGGCCTCCCTCGGCTAGGTACAACCTTCATGCATCCATCGATGTCCCGCTATCCTGACCTAGGAGATCATTCAGTTTTTATAGCATTTCTTTTGTTCAGATCGTCGATCGTACAAATAATGACCATACGCCAACTATTAGTTGAGCGTAAGTGACTAGTTACTGGCTTTTGTTTGGAAAATAACGTAATTGGTGCGTTGTTAACGCTAGTTCGCATACAAAGTCACTCACGCTCAACTCGTTGGCGTACAGATCGTCGGTGATTGTAGTAAGCTAAATGAAACAATAAATCAGTTCAAAATAACATTTATTCACCTAATGTTTTTCAATAAAATTTTATAGTTCATGTGCTACGTGTCCACCTCTATTTCGCACACATTTTCTCATTCTTTCACGTAGTCCACTTTTCACTACACCAGTGGTTAATGTTCTTCTTATGTCGTTAGCAGCATTAAATATCCTTTCTTTGAGAACTTCCACTGACGATATGGGGTTGGGCTCACTGTAAACGAGGCTCTTCATGTGCCCCCATACATAAAAATCCATGGGGGTCAGGTCGGGACATCTGGCTGGCCAGGGTAATATTACTTACAGGGTAGTTGAATATTACTTAATTTTTTGTTGATTATGCCTTAGCATTATTGTTTTGTTACAATATTGACTGATTTTGATGTAAACTTTACTTTCAATAAACCTTTTGTATTACTGTGGTGTTCTCGTTAAATATAATTATGTCTCACTCATTAAAACCCAACAGTATTTGCCTTGTTATATATAGGGTATCGTCATAAATAACTTCTTAATATTATCCAACTAAAATAAAATTTGACAGGACAATACAGGCGTAACTGAGTAATTGGAGTATTTTGAACTGCTTATAGGAGGCTTATAGGGTATCTTTTTCACCCAGTCGTATAAAACTGCAAATAACACTAAAACCGCAGTTTATATACACATCAAACTTTATTCGATATAAAGTATGTGAAATTATTTTGAAATTAAGGTAAGTATAAATTATTGTTTTTGGTCCACTATTTTTAGTGCTGTGAATTTTCAAACTTTCAAAACGCGATATCTCAAAATACCGTTAGTATAGATAATACCCTTTTGTTTGTGACGTGCGTAATTATTATGCTAGAACATACCTTTTCATTGGACGCAAATTGTGCTGTCCAGGCATTAAAAAAGGCAGTGTCTTTTCGGTTCGCCGCGACGTATTATTGCAGATCAAGGCCGCTGCTACATTAGTACTGAATTTAAAAAAAATTGTGCTCAGTATAAAATTGACTTGCACTTTATTGCAACTGGATCTACCAGAGCTAATGGTCAAGTTGAACGTGTGATGCGTACACTTAAAAGTCTCCTTACAAGTATAGAAAATGATCCCAATAAAACCTGGCGAAAAGAGCTTGGTAATGTTCAACTAGCATTAAACAGAACCAAGTCAACTGTTAAAAAATACTCTCCCGTTGAGTTAATGTTTGGAATTCGAGCACAATCATTAGGGCTGTCTAGGGTAAGCATTTCGGAATCTCAATGGCAAAATCGTCTAGATCTGGATTCCATTCGTAAAAGTGCTGCCGAAAACACAAAAGGCTGCTGCATCTGATACCGAACGATTCAATAAAGCGCGGGCTATTATCAAACCTTTTGCAGTAGGTGATTACGTGTTCATAAAAAGCAGTGAGCGGAATCAGACGAAGTTAGATAGAAAGTTCCGGGGTCCTTTCGTTGTAGTTACAGTTCTAGACAATGACCGCTATGAGCTTAGGGCTGTTGGTTCGAGACGGACCTATAAGTATTCACATGAGAATTGCGTTCAGTACCTAAGGGGACGAGGGCTTGTTAGAGATATCTAATAGTTTATTAAATGAAACGGAGGCCGAGACGGCGTCTGAAGATGTAGAGGAAAGTATAAGTAGAGAAAATGGATCCTCCTTGCAAAACACTGATACCCTGACTGTTGACTCTAATCCCGACACAGCCAACTCTGACACGCTTACTGCATGCTCCGATACCTTATCAACGGGTTCAGATACTCTAAGTATCCTGTCGGATGATGAAACCATGCAAATACACGAAGTTGAGGCTGAAATCCATAACAATTAGGTTTGTACTGGATTTTCATCTAGTAATCATGTTTTTAGTGATGCTACTACCTCGATTACCCTGTTTGAGCGAGGTTAGCGCCACCAGCAGGCCTATTCTGTAACTTCGGTTGCTAACTAGAACTGTCATTTTTGAAAGGAACTTAACATCCATTACTGCTATCATGAACGCTGCCGTAACACATAAGATCACGAAACCATTAGTGGATCTAGTGTCTTTCAAAAATGACAGTTCTAGTTACCAACCGTAATAGGGTAGTTGACTCATATCAAAATTTATTAAAATATTGTTTATTTCTAACAGTATTTGGCATAAGGTTCCACAATATACCGATTTTAATAAATAACAATGAATGATTGCTGTAAAATTTTAATTTGAAAATGCTAGAAATACGGCCCGTTCCAGATAAGCATTTTTAGCCATAAATACCAACATTTTTAGCATCTCTGCGTTCCATTAGCCGGTGATGCTAGTTTTTCTTGCTGGTTGTCATGCGTTTCATTTAAGCATTTTTAACACGAAATGCTAGCATCAAATACCCATGCTAATAGATGGGTCCTCTGATACCACTTTTTGACAGCTTTCAAATTTGACATTTGGAATCTTTTTTTCATGAATCAAAAAGGATATTCAGCGGATTTAAAAAATTTATTGAAAGATATTTGTAGTATTAGCCAATTCTGATTTATATTATAAAAAATTTTAAGTGGCTGGACTAATTAAGTGAGGTGTCAAAATTCAGCACGAAAAATCAGTACCTTGCGTTTCATTTGTAACAATTAGCGCGGCTAAAAATGTCAACATTTCTTAAAAGAAACGCAAAACGAGGCTAACATCAGATGTTAGCCTCAGAAAGTAGCAGTGCTTTATCTGGAACGCAGGGATAATCTTTTTTTATCTCACGCCGTAAACGTTTTGATATCCTGTGGTCAGGGCCGTGACGTCAATCATATAGTAAACAAAGAAATGTCAAATTTGATTCAACAACTCGTCGATTTGCACTATTCTTTCCTAAAACTGGCAAAAAATCGTCCAAGTCTCCGTTATTATATTTGAAAATATCGTAAATTATTTGTATTAATAGCAAAATCAACCATTGATGTTGGATTTGTGAGAGCAGATAGTACAAATCTTCCGAAAATAGACATTGATGGTCAGGAGATTCTTTGTGTATCGCTCTAAACAATATAAGTACAGTTTCAATACTGTTATAATGAAGAACGGTTACAAGTGTACTTGTCAAGATTGTCACGCGGCAGAAGAGAGTTGCAAACATGCATTTTTGGTGTGGTTGCACCATCACAGTGAGGAGCTATTTTGTACAGCAGTTGAATGCTATTGGATAGAATTCTATCTCTCAAAAGTCAAATAAACACTAAAAATATTTACTTCAAGAGAAATGTTGAAAAGAAAACATCAGGATCATGTGTCAAATACCAGTGTAGTACTGCAAGAATTTGTAGTTGAACATAAAAAAAGAAAGATTGGCAGTTGTTCATTTGTCAAGCATGAAGAAAATTACTGGGAGGAAAAATATATATACATTCACAGACACAGATTGTGACATATTTCTTAAAAAATAAAAGACCTCTTCAATGAAGAAAGAATAAAGTGCATAGAAAACTAAACCACGAATCATCAATACAGAAGTGCTCTTTAGTTCGAACTTCGTTATAAACAATAACAGCTTCCATGTGCTATAAAGTCAGCCAGTGCATAACACATGATGGTTCTTTTGTTGGGAAGAGTTTTGGTGGGAAATCTTGCAGACACCTACGAGTATAATGAAATGTGGATAAAAGTTGAAAGATGAAGATTTGGGTTGAAATTTGCAAAATGTGACCTCATTTCTGATTAATACCCTGTAATAGTCTATTCAACAAACGGTATCCATAAAATTAGATTAATACAAAATTGTCATGCTCTTTTACTGAAGATAATGTTAATTATCAAAGACGGAAAACTGTGAACAGTATGCTTAACTCAAGTATAGATGCAGATGTTTTGTGCTAAAGCAAACAAAACTTATATACTTTTGTGTTGCTAGCAGTATGTCATTTTGAAAACACTCAAAGGTGACAATATTAGCTATAATAGGTATTTGTTCTAACAATCTGAATGTCAAAAAACTTATTGATCAAATAGTGTCATTTTGGAAACTATACTACATTTTTCCTAAATTATATGAAAGTATTACTTCATAATAAATCACTTTACTATTATTTTGACTTTTATTACCTGCGACCTTAAGGCAATATATACAAATTAATAAATTTGATCTAACTCTATTCAACCTATTTGTACAACAAACCTATAAAATATTATAAATCTTTTAAGGTGTAACAGAAAAATAAAACACATGCATTTCAAATTAAAATATTTTGATTCAACTTAAACCTTTACAAGTCATTATTGTCAAATAAACATAGAACATTTTTTTTGTGAAGAACATAATGACTACATTAGTAGTACAATTATTTATTATGTCATCTTTAGATGTTAGTTATGTATAAAGTAAAGAAAAAAAATTCTTTATATTATTTATTTAATAAGAAGGGTCTTGTAAATTAAGAAGAGCACAGGCTGACAACACAGCAATCACATTTAATATATTTGCATATGGCTTTAAAATGGATAACTTGCATATTCTTGCGTAAGCTGTTCTGAAATTTACCAGCCATCGTGGCCAGCAGGTTTAATCAGTGAAGATATAACATCTTTCAGTTTTACCAAACTGGACCTATTTACTTCTATGGTGCTTTGGTATATGAATACTTGAGTTATTTTGTTGACATAATGTTGTTCTAGTTGACGGGTCACATTTTGATGTTGTGGCTGAGCATGCACTGCTTTGTATTATGTTGCACAACTTTTACTGCCTTATCAATCTCGTTGTCAAGAGGAGAACAGGTTAGTACACAATAGTTCTCATTAAGTAACCACTGAAAGCAACAAATTTTAATTAGGTACTCAGTAAATTCAAGTAAAAGTTGTTTAGATAAATATATTCATTATGAAACTTTGATATTTTTGTTTGTATTACATACTTTTTAATTAATATTCAATTACATCATTCTTCAATTGGACATAAGTACATATTCTTTTCTTTGAAACATCATCTAGTGTCAGTGTATAACTTAGATTAAATCAAAAAGGCGTAAATGGTCAAGTTTTCTCTCAGTTTTCTGGTCAAGTTAGAATTTGGTTGGTCGGCTGCAGTCAGTTTTCATTCTAACTGAAAGATAAAAATTGAATTAATTTACATACAGATTTGATTTTACATACAACCTAAAAACTTCTATTTTGTTTAAGTTGAAACTGAAGTACCTACACAGATTGAGTTATTCAGTTATAGTACTTACATTAATGTGATTTTCGCAAAAATACATTTGAGTTTCAGTAGATAGTTACAGGATTTCTTTAAGCGAGTGTTAACCAAATATTTCGCATGTCTATATCACTGGGTACGTCTAATCCACAGATTTCCTGGAGTCTTTGAAGAGGTATTTCTAATATTCCTGTTCTATTGTCCCGTTCCATATACAGTTTTACAATATTTTGTGATATTTAATAGAAAGCATTGTTTTTGTGAGGTTATTTCGCCCCCGTGCTTTGTTTACTATAAGACTGACGTCATTGCCACAGATAATGAACAGACTATCATGGCTGACCGTGTTTTCGGTCCAAAATTGAAAATCTTAATTTAAAATAGATTTTTTGCACTTTTTAGCCATCGAAAAAAATAATATTCATGTGCTATGGTCTAATACAACAATTATGAACATTTTAAGCCCTACTTTAAAAAAGGGTCAACTAGCCTATTAGCGAATAGGCCTGCAGGTGATTGGTGTCTTATTATGATGACGTTTCTGGTAGAAAAGAGTGTTGTCCGGTCAATGCCCCCCTAAATAGTTACTACGTAACTGGTTTTGGGTATATGTGTTCTGTGCTGGTTGTAGTTGTTAAGGTGAACGGCTGCCTGTGCACCACGAGTGTGACGAATCGCTTATCTTATCTTATCTTAGGGGGTGGGGTGACTCAAGCGGTGAGCCCTCGCACTTCGACCCATTGTGGATCTTTTGTGCTTCCCCTAGTTATTAGTCCCTTAAGCCATCGCCACCAGCGGTCCAGTCCACCATGCCCATGAGCTTGATGATGTCCTTTGGTGGCATGGCCCTATAGTCTTCCGGTTTTGGGTAACCAATTCCCGTCAGCCTTAACCTCCTGCCCGCTAGAGCGTCGCAGTGGCATAGTATATGCTCCATGCTTTCTTCCATTTCCATGCAGGCCCTGCAGGTTTCGGAATCGGCAAGTCCCATCCTAGTTAGCATTTTCAAAATGTCCGGTCAGAGCACCGAGCATTAAACGAGTTTGGGATCTGCTAGAGCTCAGTGCAAACTTGAGCCAATTGTCCATGCCCATTCATTCTGGTGCCTCCTTAGCGATTGAGCTCTTAGGTTTGTGCTGACTGTTTTAGCAGTGACGAATCGCTAATATTCTGTGCCATCCTTATGTAATTCGTGATTCTTTTGATTGATTTGGTAATTAGACATTTGTGCGAACATTCCTAATTGATTATTTTGTGGATTAAACTACTATAATTAATCATAATGATTTTTATTATTGACCTCGTGATAGCTCGTATTATACGACTTCTAGCGTGGCCCAACCACGTAGGTACTTAAGTTACAATGGAGAAATCAAATGATTGCCCACATATGCCTACATATCTAATAACAAAAAATATGAAACAGAATTAGATCAAGCAATGTCATTGTAAATAGTGTTTGTTTTGTGTACTCAATGCACACTAACTAGAATGTAAATTTTTAAGTGCTAAATGGACAAAAAAAAAAAAGAGTAAACAACATATTTCTCAAATAAAAATATTTATTAATTATCATCATTGTCGTCATTATCATCAACTCGAATCATAAAAGAATCACACACACTATCCAGCAGATCATTAAGAGGGTACATTTTATCTTCTTTAATAATATGGTTTATGCAATCTTGCCATTTTTCAGCTGTGATATTATATGCCCTCTAATATTGTTTCACTTTGCGCAACTCGGACCACGGTGCATGACGCGGCGTAAATAGTTTTTTAATTTTAGATTTGACATCTCGTTATATTGGCTCTTAGAAGAAGCAAAAATTTTACAAACGAAGAGGTTTTTTCTAAAAAAGGTTGGCAGCCTAGGGATTATTGAACAGGGATCCCAGTAATATAAAAATAATTTCCTTCACAATTATTGTAATTTCAATAATATGATATTAAATAGTGTAATTACCATTTTAAAATTATCAGTAAATTTTTAAGGCTTAGTTTTTCCATTTGAAACCTTAAATTCCATAAAGGTTTTTCTTTATTTTTGCTAAAATGCTCTCCCTTTTTAGGAAGAGTTTTTCAATGTTGACAACACTTCTGAAATGTCAGAATTCCGTCGAATTAAAAGTCAGACTATAGATAGGTAGATCACAATGTGTATAAAATTTTCAAAATGGTGGCTAGCTACTGAAATAATAATATTTTCCGAATTCCAGTTTTTGTTTCCGCTTTGCCGCCTCTAAAAATTTGCACCTATGGGCCCGGGCCCACTTGGCCCCAATGGTAAATTCGGCCTTGATGATAACGTGCAAAGACGCAGGTGGAGCCATAGCATTAAGATTACTCAATAGGCACTAAATTCGGTGCACTTACTCAGTTACTATGCAATCAGGAAATAAAACATTATTTTTACATAAGTAATTTGTGAAGTTTTTCATACAACCGCATGTTGGTTATTTTTTTTCTTTTTTCTTTTCTTTTCTCTGGTAATATTAAGTATAGTTGTACAGCCGGCTTCAAAAGTAGATAAGCATTTTTAGTACCATGTCACACCAACTATTTCTTTTATTTAGTATAGTTACACCTATATTGCATTGTTAATAGTTGGTGTGACATGGTACTAAAATGTTTATCTACTTTTGGGGCCGACTGTACATGGTCCAGTCCCTGATCGATCCATTCGACGTGGGGGGAGCTCTGGTGGTCTGAGATACAGGCTTTGTTAGCTTAGTTCAGCCACCAGTCTCCTACAATCTTAAACATGTACACCCTAAATTAAGATCAGCTGAACTGCATTATTCCTAAGATTGTGGAGAAAATAAAATAATTATTATTATTTATTTAGATAATATATTTCGTACCATATTAGGCATAACAAAAATATTCAGATCATTTTAGAAGATACTCAACAAATAACTCACCTTAAAATTTTACATTCTTATTCATAAGCAATTATTAAAAGTACAATTATTATTTTATTTTGATAAGGACTCATACAGTAGGTACTTTGTAGTTGCAGCAAGAAGGCAATAGATACATAGGAATAAATGAATATCACTATAAGGTAATTACGTCAACAAGAGTTCCGTCAGCAATTTACTTTACTTTTGTTGTATACATAAAACTGCTAATGGTTATTTTCAACGTTTCTAAAAATTTAAAAGAAACAATATTTATTATACTAAATTAAAACACAAAAAATATCACCTCGCTCGGCCTGAAATAGAAGCTGCGTTTTCAACATGACGCTAAAGTCATGACCAAGATGTATTGACTTTAATACATATATATTGCAATTTATTTAACATTTTAAAAGAAAATGTGAAGTCACAAGTGTACAATCCTTAATAACATAAGCCCAAATATAATTTGTGACTAGAGATCGATAATATTGTTCTTCTGTTTGGACGTGCAAAACAAACATTAGGGCAAGAATATAAGCCATATAAGATGAGGCTGGAATTGTAACCCGTCTTCTGGACAAAGTGTCTAAACAAATTATATACGGTATTGCATAAATTATTGCCTCGTAGTGAGCATAACAAAAAGGCTTATTTTATTTACATTGGGTAACTTACTGGCGCCAGTGGGATTTAGATGTATGTGTCTAAGTGCTGACCTGATACTAGCATCATGCCAATTGGTGTTAGATCAGTACATTCCTGTCGCGACGGCGCTGATTCGACTAATGGCTCGATGTGAACATTGTTACTGGCCTGATCTCGGAACAGAAACAAAGAGGAGCATATCTTACGCCAATCAAGGCCGTAGCCAGAAAAAGATTTTGTCGGGTGTTGCATAGTGCGAGTACCAAGAGAGCATAAAGCACAGTCATACATAATAGAAATAACAGTAGGTAGGTAATTTTGTTTGCAGTGATTAACTACTATGCCATGTACAACAAAAGAGTGGGACGGGCGCTATATGTAAAACTACAGTCACATTGGTACTTACTACAGACATACTTTTTCATTGCAATCGATCCCCCTTGATCCCTCCCCTAGCTACGGATTTGACGCTAATGTTATCCAGAGATTACACATTCACAATTTAACAAACCAGAGACGCTACGATTAGTTCGACAACATCAACCGTAAAGAAATACATAGGTGCTTGAAAATATTTTGTTTTGTGTGTTGACTTAAAAGCGAAGTTCTGAATTATTAGTCTATACACGGACGATAGAAATAAAGTCAAGTAAATTTATGTATCTTGTTTATACGTGTTAATCAAAAAACGCAAAACCTCAATCACCCCAACTTATTTTTATTATAAAAGAATTATATAAATTAACAAATTCTCGCGGATTATTTACGAATATATGTCCATCTTTCTGTTCTACTGCATATCTTGCAAATTTGAAACAGTATGGTCGCGCGCCCGCGAATACTATAGACTGAGCGGAGGAAGGATTTCTACAATTAAGGTATCGTTGGAAGTTTTTTAACTGACTGTACAAAACAGCTTTTTTTCTTGGTGTCCGAATCGTCAGTAAAAAAAATATTGAAATGAAAATGTCTCAATTCGGACACTTTGTCCGAATCGTCAGCAAGCCACGATTTTGCCACTCAGTTCAGCAGTCGCGTCGCGCCGCGCCGATAAGGGGTAAAACGGCAGAGTTAAGAGTAAAAAACCGGCCAAGGGCGTGTCGGGCCACGCGCAGTGTAGGGTTCCGTAGTTGTAAATGCCAACTTTGAGTTCACACTCACACCTCACAAACACGTTGCTATTAAATTAGGCATTATTATTATTATTAAAGCTGCAATAATTTTATATTTCCTTAACTTCACGTGATTCGTAAATTTATATTCAGTACTAACTTTCAATGAAATTTTACATTTTATAAGTTGGTCGTCTATAACTTTTTAGTTTGTACTTAGTACTCAACTCTGATAGTTTTCCTTTAAACTTCGTTATATACACGGTTATTTTTTTATCACCCTGGTTATTTTAAGGGTGGCTTCAGGACACGGTAGAAGAATTATTTAACCATTAATAATAAAATTTACTCACCTGTTTAATTAGATATTTAAAATATCCAAAAAATACTGCACTGGTATGGACACTGAGTGAAGTTGTAGGCAAAACGTTGAATGAACGCGAACTGCCAACAACGTCGCCGATTCGAAGTCATCACTGAGTTGATCACAATTTCACCTTCCTACTTTAGGGGCTTAGGACCGGCAAAACAAAGTTTTTAAAGAAAACAAACAGTACTAGGTAGGTATTACGGTTATGGTAGGTTGTTTTGGCGTAGTTAAAAAATTGTAATCAACTTTAAATACTTACCTACCTAGGAAACAATTTAAATCAACTTTAGTTCTAATAACAAAAGAGTTCTAAATTTAAAGGAAGTCCTCTAACTCATACATAGTCGTGCACGTTTAAAACTATACATGACCACAACAACATATAACTTTGGTTAGTGTTTAACGTCTCGAAATGCAGTTTTCGCTTCCAAGTCTTACGTTTGTGGGTTCACTTTCTTACACCAAACACTTAATTTCACTTCACAATTAAAAGTCTACGGTCTACCGGAGTAAGGTCTGTGTATTCGCGAGATGTGTTAACTTGAAACTAAAATTCCGAATGCGCCCGATTGCCGCGCGTCAGGCGCGTAGCGCGACATCGCGATACGTTCACACGCGCTGGGGTCAAAGGCAAACTAAAGCCGGCCGGCTCGTGCCGACAAGCGACAGCAAACAACAAAACGCCGCCGCCGGCGCCGACTGTCTCTGTCTTTCACTATTGTAATGTCTAGTGCAATAATAACTCTTATTTCAAACGAGTTGTAGATTGATCTTGCTTGAATTAATAATGCGACGTTGCCGCATTTTCCTAAGCCCGTAGTAGTAAATGCTTTATTCATTCATAATCTTACCTTATCTTGTAGTAAACAAGAACAATGTCTATAATTTAATATTATTGGCGGATAAAATTTAAAAAATATAACTACATGTTTTTTTTATTGATATGAGTCGTCTAGCGTCTACCGAGCTGCCTCTAAAATTTTCCAGTATGATAAAAAAATAACCGTGTATACTGCTATTGTAATTTTTTTCACGTGTCCATATATAACCGTTTAACAGATGGAGGGTGGGGGGGGGAAACTTACTTTAACAAAAATTTGCTAATATTTCAGAAACGGATCCCTAAATCGAAAACTGGTGTTATGAACCTTACATTCTTTTTAAAGACCTATCCCCAACAATAGCCCACACGATGGGTTAGACGAGAAAAAAAAATACTCCCACTTTACTTGTATGGGTAGCTATCCTAAAAAAAAATTTTTCAATATTGTTTTCTACCACTTTTTTGCCATGATTAATATACATACCCATACCAAATCACAGCTTTCTAGTACTTATAGTCTCTGAGTAAAACCGCGGACAAACAGACATGGCGAAACTATAATAAACTATGTTTACTACGGAATCCCAAAAAAACGGCGTAGTTGAAATTTTTTTAAATAAAATCAGACCCATATTTTTTATTAGTGGAAGCGATTCTACTCTCAATTTTAAACAAACTACAGAGTGTAAAAAGACCGAACACGAAGCCGAAACCCATAGTCAACAATATCACTTTCGTCTTCTAAACCATACCTGGGAAATTAATAGTAACCGAGAGATTTAAGTTTAAAGTGACAATAAATTTTTTGGTTTTGGTTTGGTTTGTTCCAAACAACAAATGTTCGGAACATTATTTGTAATTTTTTTTGTCCAAAGAAACATCAAAGAAAAAATCAGTATTTATTAAGAAATACTTTTTTTTATTTACGACGCATAATGTGTTTACAATGGACGCTGTGCGGCCTTTTGCCGCTGAATCGTAGTACTTTTAGCAGTTGTTTTTAACACCTAAAAATAAATTTCGTTTCCCATCAATATCTTTTTATATGAGTTAATTTTAATGGTCTGAATGCGTAGACGCGGGCTTCGTTATGGATCTTTTTACACCGTGTTCAGATTTCTCGCAATTAATAATATGTACATATCGTTTTTAAGCCGACACCTGAAATCTAACTATCTTTTCATTTACAGATTGGAAATTTACTCGGTATTACTAAAATAGTTTTGATTTGGGATCATCTTGCTAGGATTTCATAACTACAATTGCATTTCCCGATTCTTTGGCTCACAGCAAACCACTTGTTGACTAGGACATAGAAAATTCTAGTTGCTAGTTTATTAGTGTATACCTAAAGATATGTTAAATTTCATTGATACATTTAGTTACATTCTCCACAATAATATTAAGTTTTATAATATTTAACACCTAATATACCTGTTAAGTACTATAAAAGTAGAATGGATGGCCAAGTTTGAAATAAAAATAATAGTTCTTCATTAAAGCTTAAAGCATTTTACATTTTTTGCGTGAATACAAATTAACATATAATAAATATAAACAGACTCATAAAATGTTCCCAATTATATTTACATGCTTATTGATTATTATCGAATCTTCTCAAAATATATGAATTAATTATTCATTTTATACAGTATTTCATAAATCTAATCAATTTGATGACTAAGTTTATTTCAACAATAAAATTATAACTGCATATGTTATGTGATAATGATTGTTAGTATACCGTAACCTGATTGGCCGACATAGATTAAAATACTTCACCAGCACATCCCTTGTTATAATTATTAGTCACAGTTATTTTATAAACATAACATCCTAGACTATATTTTAACAACAAAATCCCAAAACTATCATTCAATTAACATACTAAATATTTCCTAATTACCCAACACTCATGATTTCATGATCCCTCTAATTATGTTCAACACCTTTCGGACATAATTGGAACATAAAGCACTTATTTTAAATATTTGCATTTAAATATTATCAAGTGATTCTAAACTAAACATATTTAAGTCACAAATATATTTTTCGATAAAATATCACCTCATGTACAACACTATATCTTTGTGCAATTATTTAAGAGTCAGTAGCACTGGTGGATTGCACTGTTATGTTTTATATAATTAAAAAAGAACAATACATAAGCGATTGCTAAAACTGGACTGTAATGTTTTATTAAATATTTGAAATCTTATATATACCTCAAATACATATAACATAACAGCATTGCTAAATTCATTTTTAAGACAGTAGAGCATTTGACTTAATTGAAAGTATATTGTTATGAGTTATGACGGACGCATAAACGCATTCGATTTGCGCTCCGAGTGGTAGTTTTCTTAAATGACGTCGTAAAACATTCTCGTATATTTCAGCGAAATCCCAAAACTTCTGGAAAATTCCAGAAAGGCGTCGAACTATCGAGAACATTGACGAGGATATTGTGGGAAGTTCTGGAACGTAATAGAAAAGTATCGAACGTTCTGTGTCTGTGAATGTTCACTTTACGAATGTTCTGGAAGGCCGCGCTACTCGTTTTGAGTAGAAAGGAAAGGCGGCTGCATACACGGTGTTTCATAATAACCAATCAATATTGTATCGTTATCTAAAACTAATTATTAAATTGTGTTTACCCGTAATGTCATTCAACTCAAAATTTTCTTGTATATCATAGTATCATCATCATGTCTATGATTTACATGAAAATTTTGAGTCGAATGACATTACGGGTAAACACAATTTAATAATTAGTTTTAGATAACGATAAAATATTTATTGGTTATTATGAAACACCGTGTATAAAGACCGTGAGTGTGACGCCTAGACCTTTACGAGGGGAGGTCAAAAAGTTTGGAGGTTGAAAAGTCTTATCAGATACGATCGGCCCAGTCTGCAGGCCAATTATGGATCTTTCATCGTATGACGTGGTATAAATTTGAGAAAAAGAAGTCATGAAATGCTGCATTTCCTATTACCGATCTCCAATGATATCATCACAATGGCATAATTTCAATGATGTCATCATTAAATAATGAACAAATGATCAAAAATCTGACCGGAAATCGTATTTTTCGTTTTACACTGTGATATCGCCCCTCTGGTTCCCGATCGATTTCAAGCGCATATGCCCTACGCGATTTAAAGATTTTGCCTCGATACTTTTTATTGTTGAAATTACCTCTTAAGAATAAGAATATTCAGGATTACTAGTAAACGGTGTTAGGTATTAATTAAAAACTTCCTTAAATAAGTAGCCATCATCAGTATCCAGAATCGTAAAGAAGCATTTTTTTCTAATCATTATAGTTATTTTTTAATAAAATAATTTGTATTTTGTCGCTTACGTCGATAATTTCTAAACGATCTGATTGCATGCGGGCGCAACGCATTCACGACTTTGTTGACATAGATATAAAGACTAGCTGCTTGAGCACGGGGGGCGCCCCGCGTTTACGTATAGACCACGCCTCCCATTGTTTGATTCATTTTCGATATAGCGCCTTAATGACCTTCGGGTTAAAGGCGTAAGGGGAGCTTAGTCGGTAAGAGTCCGACATAACCTGTACGGCCGGCCGTGCAAGTATCCATGAGGATTCTCCGCTTCCACTCCCGCATGGGTGGAAATAAAAGACGCCTAGGCACCAGTTGACTTGAAGCGATCAAAGTGATAACTTTGAGCGATAAAGAAGTACGATCATAAGAATAAACAAGTATAGAAGCGAATCTCCTTTGTGGGTGCACCAAATGCCGCTATTTGCATACCTACAGCGCCCTTCCTCCTGTAACGCCCCGCAGTAGTCTGCGGGCGCCGCTAGGGTCACCACATGGACGTATGGTGACCACTACAATATTTTTTATATAGGTACCTCCATATTTTACATTAAATGAGAAACTGAGTATACACCGAGTCTTATTGATTTTGTACTTCAAGTGTAGCGAGCGAGCGACTATCTTTAGCAATAGTACCCACATTTTTAGTTTTTTTGATTCCGTAGTTATAAGAACCTGCCTATTTTTGATTAATTGAGCTTAATCCCTACAACTTAGAGAACAAAATCATTAAAATGTTTCGAATTTCGATGTACAAAAATGGTTTGTAATTTAGGTATCGTACCTACGTTTATAGTCCAAGAGCTGAAGTTATGAATGTACTAATGGATAAAACCTAAGCTCACTTTTTACTATCAGACCAACATTTTCACTTGAAAAAAAATCTGTTGTTTCATAATTTTAATCAAGTATTGATTGTATTTAAATTTTATATGGAACAGTAACAAAGGTCGATAAAAATATACCTATATAGCAGTACCAAAGTTTCTCATAATTCAAATTATTCCCGACTTGACAAAAAAAATCCCATACTTACAGAGTTTCAAAATTGCACTACAATGACAGCTTTAGAAACTCGATACATTATATTGTATTAGCTTTGACATGTAATGAATATTACGAATAAAACTGTATCTGTATCTAGGGTAGGTATAATAAAAATAATTTTAAAATATTCAATCATTTTTATTTAAAAGGTTTCAATTCAACAGAAATATTTACAAATGTCTGATATTTATAAAAGATGGCGTTTTTGTAGATGATTTGAATTTTCGGTTATTAAACTTCAGCGCGTAGTAAATACGCATTCTTATAAAAAGCTTAATCAGGTAATCAATAGGAAAATATTCACAAGGTACCTGAAACACAATTTTTTTCATTGTATCTAGCAAGATCGCACCAGCACCATCGGTAAAAATAAAATTTTTGAAGCTATTTACGAATATATTCTCGAGTTTCTCAATATAGTTTACAAAATGTGCCGGAGGAACAGTTAAACTTCCGAAAATTTTTGTCCGATTGAATGCTTTAAAATGAATAAATAGTTGAGAATTTTCTGTATTTTCTCCCTTGTAATCTCTGTATTTATTGAAAGCTGGGCATTCATGTTTAAGCGAGCATTTTTTGAGTAGATACCCACAAACGTAGGAAAGTGCGTTTTGTGTAGGCAAATCTGAGGGCCAATTATGGATCTTTCATCGTATGACATGGTATAAATTTGAGAAAAAGAAGTCATGAAATACTGCATTTCGTATTACTGATCTCCAATGATATCATCACTATGGCATAATTTCAATGATGTCATCATTAAATAATAAACAAATGATTAAAAATCTGACCGGAAATCGTATTTTTCGTCTTGCACTATGATATCATATGATATCATTTGCAAAACCATGAGATCGGTAATAGGCCCTCAGACCTGTAATCGCATGTCGGAACAGCAAGCGGCGAAATCTCCGATGTCATATGGTTTGCAAAAAAAGGTTCTGTGCCGTCGTCTTTGCTCAAAAGAAATATATCCAAGTCATCTTCGCAGTTGCTTAGAGAGGATTGAATAAAACAAGTAGATATACCTTTGTACTTACCTTTCTTTATCTTCGGGCAAATTGTAAAACTTTAAATTTGGGGTTATTATGGCATTATTTTTGCACCCATAAACGCAACAATAAGTCGGCATCGCGGCGACTAGGTAGATAGCGGCGCGCGGGAAGGAGTCACGTACGCACACGTACGTGCGGGATGCGGTGCGCGCCTTGACTGGCGATTCCGTTCAACGGAAATCAAACGGTAGGTGAATAACGTGGCCTTGAGCGCTCGACGGCCGGGAGTTTCGCTTCTATACTTGTTTATTCTTATGGTGCGATGTACTGCGAAATTAGTAGTGAACATTGTACTGTGTTTTTTTTAGTGGTTGTGGTGTTGAGTGTTCGTTGGCGAGGGCGAAACGAGCATTCTCTTTTGTGGAAATTTGCATTTGAAATACCTCTACAAGTAACAAAATGTTTGATTCTGTGACCATCCTAAAAGTTTTATAGCTATATATTATGATAAGTGCACTATTTTCATTAAAAAGTTCTTTGTTAAGTTTTTTTATTTAGCTGGTTCGAAACACGGGTGAGGCAAACAAATTTTAGAAAATCTTTGTTTGCAGTTTTGTTTCTTTTTAGAAGTAAAAGAATGTTTTCTTTTAGTAAACTGAGCTATCTTAAGGATTTAAGTTAGTTTCCCTGCAGGGCCAATAGTTTTTTTTTCAACCTTTATAGGAACGGTAATGATTTGGGTTTGGTTAAAATTTTCGTAAATAGTGCGATTGTTGCTCAGGGGCGGCCACCCTTGATTGATTACTAAATAATTTAATTATTAAATTGATTAGGCCCAAGACCTGCTCCTATCTAAGAAAACTCTGTGCGATCTACCGATTAAATACATCTTGAAATTTGAAATTCAACTATGTTTTTATTTAATTCTACGTATTTTTTAATTATAAGGTATATTAACTTATATGTTTTCGTCTTGCTACAATCGATTGGTGTAATAACAGCGATGCACCGACTGGTCACTCCTGCTATAGACTTATCGCACTTCCACTATTATTTCTGTTCTGTGAGTCAAGCGCTCTATTGTCAGTCACATTTTTATTGATATTAGACTATTACAATATTAATCATTTAACTATCATCATGCGGAACCGATCAGTGATAATGAATTTTCACATTCGGTCAAAACAATAATAATCATGTGCGTCTATCGTAAATTATGTATATTTTACGTCATTTTCTTAACATTACTAACAAGACATCCTGTGGATATGTAAATGCTCATACAGTTCATACACAATCACTATCAATTGTCCAGTAAATTATCTAACTCTGAAATGTTAAAATTCAGGATAACACAGTACCTGTAGAGTGCTTGATAAGTATATGCCTTGGTAGGATGGGGTTAGGGTTCAATTCTCTTTGGAGGGTTGGATGGACCAGCCGAGAATACGGCGGTCGAAGCCGCAGCTGAAGAAGTTAATGTTTGAAGACATGTCCTCAGCCCACGCCACTGATGTCACCATACGGCGGTGTCCCTGTAAAACAATTATAAAAGTAAAATCTTACAGACAATACATACATATCATCACACCAGCAGACCTATTATGGATCTTTCATCGTATGACATGGTATAAGTTTTGAGATAAAGAAGTCATGAAATGCTTAATTTGCTATTACCGATCTCCAATGATATCATCCATCACTATGGCATAATCTCAATGATGTCATCGTGTTATAATGAACGAATGATTAAAAATCTGACCGAAAATCTTATTTTTTCATTTTGCACTATGACACGGTAATAGTATAATACAGTAAGTGGTCTCGGCCCCTCTTTGAAATTTTATACCTACGGCCGCTCGGCATCGCTTAGTGCGTGGGCCGCGATAGGGCTGCTCGCTTACCGACCGTGCGCTCCGTTTGACTCGTGCGTATGCCCTGCGGCGAACTGCATTCGTGACAGCCCCTGTAGCTATGCGATCCAAGTGCGATCCCAGATCGAGGCGCGTAGGCAGCAGGGACCGGACCCGGTTACCGTTATAGCCGGTAACCTTAGGGTTTTGATGGGGTATTTTATAATGCTGGGTTTTTAAACCCTTTGCCTTACGGTAAGCTTTCAAACGGCTTACCGGTTTACACATTAATCCCTTCGATTGAATTAATTCGGGTTACCGCTAACCGATATCAAAAACCCCCAAATGGGTTACCGTTCTAAACGCTGATTAATTTGTAAAAAAAATTTTAGACCTTAGGTATATCGCGTGTAGATTGCTTTTGCACCGCATATTTGCCGAAGGTCGCAACCGAACTCTGGCGTTATTGCGCCCGCAGTGCTATTTCAATCGCTCGGTGTGCGTGAGGGAAAGGGTTACCCTAACCCGAACAGTAAGCGGTTAAGCGCATAAACACTAAAAACCTTTAAGATTGGGTAAGCGGTAAATTATTGTTGTGGGTGGTAACCCCTATTTTACGGGTTATCGTTATTGTTGGGAAACCTGTTGAACGCCTTACCGAGCCCACTGGGTTACCATACGAATGGGTTACCCTTTCGAACGGCTTAAGCAAATGAACGGGTTTTCCGGTCCCTGGTAGGCAGTAGGCATAGCGCGTGTTTCGACCGTTTCTATGAAGTCATTCTACTGTTATACAAGGTTATTTTTTAATTTCCAAAAAAATTTGTGTGCTTGTTCAGACAAGCAAACTGAACAACTTTCACTATGGGACCAACTTTGAAATCACAAAAATTAGGTGTTCCATATACCTATCTAGGTTCAGTGAATGTTGAACATTTGTATGGAACAGCTGATTTTTTTCCGCGATTTCAAAGTTGGTCCCATAGTGAAAGTTGTTCAGTTTGCTTGCCCGAACAAGCACACAAAAATTTTTTGGTAATTAAAAAAATAAACTTGTATACCTACTATTACCGTGACTATGATTTCATAATGGTATCATTTGAAAACCACGAGATCGGTAATGGGCCTGCGGGGTCGCAACATCATCACCGCATCACCTCACCTGTCTACTGGAGCGGGGCAAGCGCGCCAGCCGCTGGCCCTGCAAGTCGAACAGCCGGACCTGCCGGTTGTCGTGAGGTATGGCGATGATGCCGCCGCTGCTCACGCCGACGCGGTTCACCGACGAGTCCGAGCGGATCGTCGCCAGAGCCGAACGCATGTTACGCACGTCCCAGACCTTAATAAAAAATAATTGTAATGTTTAGTTCTAGCACAGGTTCAAATTAAGAATTGTTAAAAGCGTTTTCATTGAAACTAATAGATAAGCATGCACTAAAGTGGTAGTATCCGATTTAATTGCTATTAGGACTGTCGACTCGGTTATAAGCGCTGCTGACTTCGCTTTGGTATGGATAACAAGAAAATTAAGACTGAACAATAAAATATTCTTTTTGTTAAGTAAAATTTGAAGTGACAAAGACAATGTATTTGCGAAAGTGTGACTACAGAGTAAAAAAGTTACAATAAAACAAGGTAACAACAACAAAAATAATAACAATGTAACAACACAATTAGCAAAATTGATGCGTGATTTAATCTGTAGGTCATAATTATTATAGTGCCTATATATTGCCATATTGCATAAGATAAGATATAGTGTATGACACTGTATAATAATAACGAAATATTTCATTAATTTATTAATTGAGGTATTTGTTCCTAATGACAGTAGGTAACAAGTAACAACATAAACCAAATTTTATGCAAATAAAATAATTGGTGTTATTATTATTGTTAGGTACATCTAAAAATTATTAATTTCTTATAAAAATATTATACGTCGGTATAAAAATGTCCAATATCTACGAATATCTTAGGTGACTGTATTCAATGAATACCTTCACAGAGCGATCATCTGATCCTGATACAACTTTGTCTTCTCGCGTGAACACAGCTGATGTTACACTCCTGAAAACCAAAGGCTTAGTTAATTTTTAGCATATATATTTTTAATATTAAACTCGCACACTTTTCTTGTATAGTGGGAGATGGCACAAAGCTTTGTTTTCGGGAGAGAGATTTTATTTTTTAATGTTTTGTGGCTTCTTTTAGTTAAGATTAATTCATGAGTACTGATAGTCCCCACTGAACTTTGACGAACCTTATGATAAAGTCTTTATCACGCGCAGGAACTCAACATGATGTTACAACACAACAATACAATTTGTTGCGCCCTTCCGTGAGTTGGAGGTACTTCACTACACACCGGTTACATTACTGTGATAACTGTGTTTTTTACCAAGTTCATGTGTTGGACTACGATTCGTCCAGTGGCTTATCCACTAACGTTTCTTGTACCTCATTAAACTTCCTTGCTCAACTTCTTTTTTTAGGGTTCCGTACCCAAAGGGTAAAAACGGGACCCTATTACTAAGACTTCTGTCCGTCCGTCCGTCTGTCTGTCACCAGGCTGTATCTCAAGAACCGCGATAGCTAGACAGTTGAAATTTTCACAAATTATGTATTTCTGTTGCCGCTATAACAAAAAATACTAAAAACAAAATGAAATAAATATTTAAGGGGGCCTCCCATACATTAAACGGGATTTTTTGCCCTTTATTGCTCGATTTCAATAAATGGTAACAGGTAGGCACTTGAAATATTCACAAAATACTTAATTGTATATTTACTTTAATAATAAATATGAAATTTGTTTACCTACTGTTGTTTATCTAGTCAATGGTACGGAAACCTTTGTGCGCGAGTCCGACTCGCACTTGGCCGGTTTTATTTTGCTTAAGATAGTTTTACTCTTGATCTCAATCCATGGATGGATGAGATCTACGGTGGGACGAGTTTGCCTAGAAGGTGCTTATTCACTCTCGCTAAAAAGATGTTCGGGTTGTATGTTCTCGGGAATATAGATGCCGGCAGAGAATTCCAAATCTTAGCTGTGCACACTATAAAAGTTGAGGAGTAGCCCTTTGTGCGACCAGCGGGAATGTCCACCAGATGCAGGTGATATTCAGTCGTGGGTCTAGATTCCTAGCTGTAAAATGGTGAAGGCGGGTTTAGAATTAGGGGTCGAGAAAGCACAATTTGCTAAACAGCCATCTACAATATGAAACCTTATGCCCTTTCCAAGCGCCCCGAGCGCTTTCAACTCGAATTACAAAATCGCTTCGATTGCCTGGAGGACTGCACGGATGTGGACACTTATAATGACAGGGTTGTGGAAGCTGTCCTTACGGTGGGTACAAAGTTTTGCAAACCCAGCCGTACTAAGCAACGAAGTAAGATCTCGGAGCCGACAGCTAAGCTGATGGAGGAAAGGCGTAGAATGGGTCGGCAGTCTTCTGAAGATGCTCGTCGGCGACTCAACAAACAGATCTCTAAGTGCCTGACTCGCGACATACGCCGATTTAATACGGAACGTATTAAAGAGGCCATTGAGCAGAACAAGGGCTCCAAAGTGTTCGCAAGAGATCTGTCACTCGGTCAGAGTCTGCTGACGAAGCTGAAGACAGAGGACGGCAGAGTCATTACATCCCGACCTGAGCTTATGGCCGAGATCGAACGCTTCTATGGACAGCTTTACGCAACATCACAGGCACCTGTTATTCCGGCTACAGACCCTAGAGCCAAATTGACCCGGCACTATACCGAAGATATCCCGGACGTCAGCCTGTACGAGATTAGTGTGGCTCTTAAATAGCTTAAAAACAACAAGGCACCGGGTGATGATGGAGTTACAGCCGAACTCCTAAAAGCGGGTGGACTACCAGTCCGGAAAGCGCTGCAGCGGCTTTTCAACTCCGTCATACTCGAGGGCAAAACGCCTAAAGCATGGCACAGGGGCGTGGTGGCACTTTTCTTCAAAAAGGGCGACAGGGCCCAGTTGAAGAACTATAGACCCATCACGCTCCTGAGTCATGTTTATAAGCTATTCTCGAGGGTCATCACGAACCGTCTCGCACGCAGGTTCGACGACTTCCAGCCTCCCGAACAAGCCGGATTCCGAAAAGGCTATAGTACCATAGACCACATCCATACGCTGCGGCAGGTTATACAGAAGACCGAGGAGTATAATCTGCCTGGCGTTTGTGGACTATGAGAAAGCTTTGATTCTGTCGAGACCTGGGCCGTACTTAGATCACTCCAGAGGTGCCAAATAGACTATCGGTACATCCAAGTGTTGCAGTCATTGTACGAAAACGCCACCATGTCAGTCCGCCTTCAGGACCAAAACTCGAAACCAGTACGACTTCAGCGTGGTGTGAGACAGGGTGACGTTATATCGCCGAAACTCAGTTCACAGCTGCGTTGGAGGATGTATTTAAGCTTTTGGACTGGAGGAGACTCGGCATCAACATAAACGGCGAGTATATGACTCACCTTCGTTTTGCTGATGATATCGTAGTCATGGCTGAGACCGTGGAGGATCTAGGCACAATGGAAGACCTCTGTAGAGTTTCCCAACAAGTGGGTCTTAAAATGAACATGGACAAGACTAAAATAATGTCGAATTCCCGTGTAGTACCCACTCCTGTGAATGTTGGAGGCTCTACGCTGGAAGTTGTTGACGAATATGTTTACCTGGGGCAAATAGTCCAGCTCGGTAAGTCCAACTTCCAGAAAGAGGTAAATCGGCGAATCCAACTCGGCTGGGCAGCGTTCGGGAAGCTACGCAGCATATTCTCGGCCCATCTACCGCAGTGTCTCAAGACGAAAGTCTTCAATTCGTGCGTGTTACCAGTGATGACATACGGAACTGAGACGTGGCCGCTTACAATGGGTCTCATCAGAAGGCTCAAAGTCACCCAAAGGGCAATGGAGCGGGCTATGCTCGGGGTTTCTCTACGTGATCACATCAGAAATGATGAGATCCGTAGAAGAACTAGAGTTACCGACATAGCCCAAAGAATTGCAAACCTTAAGTGGCAGTGGGCAGGACACATCGCTCGTAGGACTGACGGCCGTTGGGGCGAAAAGGTCCTCGAGTGGCGGCCGCGTACCGGGAGACGCAGTGTTGGTAGGCCCCCGACAAGGTGGACCGACGATCTGGTGAAGGTCGCGGGAAGCCGCTGGATGCGGGAGGCGCAGGACCGATCGGTATGGAGATCCTTGGGGGAGGCCTATGTCCAACAGTGGACGTCTATTGGCTGATATGATGATGATGATGATGATGATGCCCTTACCAAAATCTTAAGAATCGGGCGTTGGAGAAACTTTTAATTACTTACTCAGTATGCCCTTGGAAGACTGAAACGGAATGTATAGGTTCGCGAAAGTCCCATAGGCGGAATGTTGTATCTCTGGATGCGGTTACCACCAGTCGGCAGCTGTGATGCGCAGACGCATGCGTGAGCTCGTGATCGTGACCTGCGTCAAGTTAAGAGTTTATTAACATATGAAATATTTGAAATTACACTTACATCAGACATTTCCACTGTCATATTGGTAAGGGCACAAGCACAACCAATTAATAACTATCAGTATACACGGTTATTTTTTTATTATCCTAGAAAATTTAAGGGACGCTTCACGACATAGTAATAGAATGATTTAAATATGAATAAAAAAAATAACTCACTTACTTTATTTTATATTAATTTTCTAAAATATATAAAAAATGCTGCACAAGTTGAGAGCAGCATTTTTAGAGATTTTTTTTTTTTTTTTTTTATATAATAATGGTTTTGTCCTGTCCTGAAGCGTCCCTAAAATTTTCCAGGGTGAAAAAAAAATAACCGTGTATATAGAAACTTGACGGAATCGAAGGCTTTCTGATACAAACGCCAAGCATAATGGCAGGTTATAACCTGCTGCAGCATGCGTATCTACTTTTAACAGTGATGTGACATTCAATGATACAGATACTGATGTCATTGTAATTTATGTTATAATAAATAAACTAATTCACAACTAGAATAGAAGAACTTCTACTGGGTGTTGTTTTGCTATAATTGATGTTTGTTATTCGGCCAAGTTAACAATGCAATAAATTTGCATTATATGTCTTAAATTGGATGAAGGAAGTCAGCTATGATCTGGTCATCACTATTCAATTGAGTGAATTATTATTGTAATATTATAAGTAGAATTTTATTATGAGAAAATAGAGAAGTGATAAAATGTTGATGTGTTGAAGTCAATTATGTAATCATTGTGAAAAAAAATTAGAAGAAAAGCTGTATATAACTGTAAACAACAAAATAACTACTCTAACTAATAAAATTCCTTAAATTAATGAATAAAATATATGGAGCATTAGAGACTAGATAAAATTGGAGCGAATTAATCAATACAAGCGAAGCAAATTAATACAAATATACACTTACGTGGACTGAAACCGAATCACCTTATATGTTTCGATTCAGAAATATCGGTATATAAAAAATTAGATTAGACAAACAAAAACTGTAAATAAAAATTGAAAGTATATTTCTAAAGCTTTATTTTAACATACTCTAAACATGAATAAAAGCAGTGTTGCTGACAATAGGTTTTTTTCTTTGAAAAACCCTGTTTCTCATTTTTACTTATATGTAATCTCTGTGAGTGTGCAGTGTTAAAAGTTAATTGAATCAATGTTTATTCAAAATTGACTATTTCTACAGTTTAACTGACCCTTCAAATTGAGCTGATGTTCCCAATTTTTTTTTGCTATTTTAACAATTTTGGTTTTCAGTTTGTAAAATGGATAATCCTTAATCTGCCACAGTAAAAACTGGTCTTATGTAAGCTTAGGTTCTTGTTTAACAAACAGGGTTAAAAAATTATTTTTGATTGATGGTAGATTTTGATTTGTCGAGCTCTGAACCACCAAAGCGTACAATTGCACTATGTACAAATAAACAGACACACCTGTGAGGACCTGAAGACAGTCTCCAGTTTCCACGTCGTATAAGCTGGCAGTTCTATCCCATGATGCTGTGATCACGTGGTCACCTCCGGTCAGCCAGTCGGCGGCCACTACCACTCCTTGGTGGCCGGTGAGCTCTGTCAGAGGCGTTCGAAGGACCTCCGGCCGTTCCCCGGCGTCACCAAGGCTCTCTTCGCCGCCACCTTCCAGTTCTTCTTCTGATGACTGGCCACGCTGAGCAATTTGTTTTTTGTCAATCAAACTATGGAAGCCTGGGTCTAGACTTGTATGATTTCTATTAACCCCTTTGATTGTGTAACTCTAAATCCATCACAATTACATTCAACGGTAACTTTTAATAATTAGTAGTTGTGGTGAATACTCAAAAAGAATTCATTAAATCAAATAATTCATGTCATCATTCAAACAATTTATGTTAAAGATTATTGTTAATCTATTCGTAATATCATAGCAGGCACTTATATACATATAGACAGATAATACTTGAGTCATTTCAGAATTTTAACTAGCTCTCATAAGTTAGATTTTTTGTCAGTTTGTGGTCAATTCCTTTGTATCGTACAGACACCATTGATAAAAATAAGTTCTCGTGACAGAGTTGCAGATAATCTAGCAAATAAATACAGACAACAATATAGGATAAACTATTAGGCCCAGCGCACACCGCTGAAAGCGCGGCGGAGCGCACTTCAAGACAACAATTTAATATAAACCGTAACGTCTTGGACAAACGGTCAATAATTAATTGCATTACACGTATACGCGCGCGGGTATCGGAGCGCCCACAAGAGCATGCGTGCGAGTAATGCAATTATTAACCGTATGTCCAAGACGTTACGGTTTATATTAAATCCTTTTCTTGAAATGCGCTTCGCCGCGCTTCCAGCGGTGTGAGCTGGGCCTTGCATGGTATAATTAGGGGCCCTTCGAAAACCCGTGAAGTTTTCACTCGGTAAAAAAGAAAAGGATAGATATATTGCGAGAAAGAGAAGTTTAACTGGTTTTCAAACGCTAGCGAGTGATTTTCGCACTTCACGAGTTTTCAAACGGGTTCTGTCAGTTAAAAACGAAAAGAAGAGTTCTTGTGTTTTGCAACGCAAACTAGCTTTATTTTACAACTGCACAAAGCTTTACTTAACATTTGTAAACTTTAACTTCAACTTACAAACGAAATCAGTAGCCACAGATCACAGAACAGTCAACTGTCAATGTCAGGTAAAATTTAACGCTGATTGGGGGCCGTGAGAAATTCACTCCTGTCAGGCGAAAATTACTCTGCACTAATGCGTTCAGAAATACGAGCGGAGTAATTCGTCGGTTAACCTCGGTTTCACTCGGGTGGTTCTCGAACGCTATCGGGTGAAATTCACTCTACCCCAAGTAAATATTACTCGTTTTCAAACGCACCCTTAACAATGATAAATTGTAACCCAATTTGTTGAAATAAATATTATTATTAATTACTGACGTAAGTTATTTGAGGGACCCTTAAGTAAGAGCAGACCAGTAAGAGTAGGTATTTTATCATGTCCTATTGAATGTCGTTTCATTTAAAGAAGTACCTATAATGTTTATTAGAGATATTTCATCCTTATGATTGGCCCTATTGATTGAAGCCACAAAAGTACAAGTTGCTATTTTTGGGTTTTAACAGGTTCGAATCCGGATGTGGCAAGCGTTTTTCAAAAATCTCTGAATGCAGTTTCAGTATTTCAATTAAAAAATCACATCAGAAAATCATCAGAGATCCGTAAAAGAACTAGAGACACCAATATAGCCCAAAAAGTTGCGAGCCTTAAGTGGCAGTGGACAGGACACATCGCTCTTAGTACTGACGGCCGTTGGGGTAGAAAGTCCTGGAGTGGCGGGTACGTACCGTGAGACCCAGCGTTAGTAAGCCCTCCACAAAGTGAACCGACAATCTGGTGAAGGTCGCGGGAAACGGCTGGATGCAAGAAGCACAGGTCGAATCAATTTTGAGATTCCTGGGAAAGCTTATGTTCAATATTTATTTTTTTAATCTTTATCGTACATAAAACAAAAGATGTACAAAAGGCGGACTTAATGCCTGAGGCATTCTCTACCAGTCAACCAGTAAAAATGTGGGAGAAATTGTAGACGGTGTAGGAATTAAAGTCGAAAACGACATAAGTAGGTATATTTAAATTAAGATGAAATAAGTAAACATAGATATAATAGAATATAAATATTAAAAAATATATAAAACTACATATATTATGATATATAATAAATATATATAAATAATGCTAATATTATGACGAAATGTCATAATATTAGCATTATTAGCAATATTAGCATAATAGCGGGCATTTCTTGGTGGAAATTATGATATAATTTTTATTTTAAATGACGTTGAGAAATTCAAATGGCATTATCATGATACAACAAATAAAATAAACGTTTTGTTTTTACCGGTAAATCCCAGTTCACAGCAGCCTGCCAGACATGGGCTGTGTTATCTCCACTGCTGGTGAGAGCAATGTCCCTTGATGGATGGAACCGGATTGAGTTGACGGAACCCTGGTGACCAGTGTACTGCAAAAGACATTTCCCCCATTCTACACTCCAAACGCTGGCAGTGTGATCTGTAAAAAATTAATAACATAAATTTGCTTATGAATGAACTATCCTATGTTATTTTAAGCCGTCTCGACTTCACGCAACAAATAAAAATATTGGCACCCGCGAATCGTGCCACTGCACGAGTCAAATCACCATTCACGCGCTCTAATCTAACGTGCCATATGATAATCTATTTTTTAAAAACTGAGTGACTTATTTTTTTATAACTGAGTTAAACTGCTCCCTGTTACTAAGTGACTACAGCTGCCTAAAGTACATAATGGTTCCTTTAACATTTTTGAATCTGCAACCCTTCAATGACTTATTCACTCCCTGCCTTAGGCCTCGTTTACGGATACGCGGGGCGTTGCGCGGCGCGGCCCGCACAGAATTCAGACATATGGCGTTGTATGAGTGCGTTTACGGAGAAGCGATTTTACACGCCTTTACTTGAAATGGCGCGTTTTTTACGGCCGAGCCCGCGGATGGCACCGCCGCGTCCGTCGGTGTTCCCGTCTCGCATCTCTATGAACAACATCGTATATTGCCATATGTTTGTGTTTAGGCGTGCGATTATGAGTGCCACTTCACGCGCCGCCCCACCGTAAACAGAAAAAACGTCGGACGCGCCGCGAGACGCCACGCCACACGCGACGCGCGACGCGTCTCCATAAACGAGGCCTTACCCTTAAAAACACAGCCATGCAAACACTACTACTTTACACTCGGAACTCTAGTATTGAATCTGCCTATGATAAGTTAATGTCGATTTTTGGGGGCGCTACGAAGGAGCGTCTATGTTTTGTTCCATCGCAATAGTAAAAAAAAGCGGCCAAGTGCGTGTTGGGCCACACGCAGTGTAGGGTTCCGTAGTCGCAAATGCCAACTTTGAGTTCACTTCACACACACCTCACAACACGTTGCTGATGAACCGGGAACCATTCGAATCAGCCAGATATCTATCGCAGGTAGTTTATTAAGTAAGCCGGGAAGCCCAGCACAGGATAAGCTCCAAGGAATAATATTCAAACAATGGCCTTCGAGCATTATATGTATCTGATTAATACATAACGTAATCGCGTTATAATTTACAACAGCGCCATCTCTGTCAGCACGTTCAGACCATCAACTTACAGTTATGTCTGTTGCTACAGTACTAATTTTCAATGAAATTTTACTTTTCTGAGTACATTTTATAAGTTGGTCGTCTATAACTTTTTAGTTTGTACTTAGTACTCAACTCTGATAGTTTTCCTTTAAACTTCGTTATATAGACTACTGTTGTAATTTTTTTCACGTGTCCATATATAACCATTTAGCAGATAGAGGGGGGAGAAACTTACCTCTAACAAAAATTTGCACTTTAAAACCAAATATTTCAGAAATGGACCCCTAAATCGAAAAATGGTGTTCTGAACCTTATATTATTTTTTAAGACCTATTCAATACACGATGGGTTAGTCGAGAAAAAAAAATTACTCCCACTTTACTTGTATGGGAGCTACCCTAAAAAAAAAAAAATTTTCTATATTTTTTTCTACCACTTTTTTGGCATGAATAATATACATATACCCATACAAAATATTACAGCTTTCTAGTACTAATAGTCTCTGAGTAAAACCGCGGACGGACAGACAGACATGGCGAAACTATAAGGGTTCCTTGTTTACTGCGTAACCCTAAAAAGTGGCGCCAGACTCGCAAGTCAACGTCAAGTGTTGATTCACAGCAGTCGAACACTGCAAATCCAACAACGAAATCGCGTGTTTTTTTTAAAATAAATAATTAAATTTAATACACATTGAAGAAGTGTAATGTTAAATAATCTATACTTACTAATATTATAAAGCTGAAGAGTTTGTTTGTTTATTTGTTTGCTTGAACGCGCTAATCTCAGGAACTACTGATTCAAATTGAAAAATTATTTTTGTGTTGGATAGTCCATTTATCGAGGAAGGCTTTAGGCTATATAACATCACGCTACGACTAATAGGAGGTGAGCATCAATGACAAATGTTGCAAAAACGGGTAAAAAATATACGGCGAAACGTAGTTCGCTGGCACAGCTAGTAAATGATAATAATATAAGCTCTTTTATTTCTAACTTCATACTACGAATTACATTACAAGTACATTAAGATTAAAATGTTTAAATATTTTCACAGTGAGTTAGTTAGACCCCAATTGGGTATAAGTCTCCTCCGTCTGCTTCCATTTCTCCCTCTTTCTAGCTACTTCCATCCAGCTAGTGCCAGCCACTGCAGCCAAATCATCTGCCCATCGCTTTTTGGGCCTGCCTGGGTTTCTTTTCCTTAGAGGGCCTTTTCACTTTGTTGTTTGTAATGTCCACCATTGGTCCTTGTACCTGGATTGTGTCCTGCTCACCATTGCCATTTCAATTTTAGGGCGTGGTGAAGAGCGTCTGTTATTTTTTTTGTATTTTATATTTTTATTATTTACTTTTTGTATTTTCCGCAATTTAAGAATGCTTCTCTCCATAGCGTGTTGTGTAGAAAGTATCGTGTTTCTTATTTTATTTGTAAATACCCATGTCTGGCATGCATAGGTAAGTAAAGGTAATATGCATGTATCCATCACTGTTCTTTTTATTTGCATATCATAATCTCCTTTAAATATTTCTTTTTGAGCCCAGTAACTTTTCTATGAGTCCATGAGAGACTCTTCGTTCTATACTCGCGAGCAAAAGTTTGGAATCAGTTACTTGAAATTGGTTGCGCGTTATCTGGAGTAGTTAATACTTTTTTAATAATCGTAAAAATGACATAATTTTAAAGGTTCAACTCTTTACTTTTAAACTGATACCGAATTCATTAAAAACAAGCCAGGGGCCGTACTCTTAAAATCGACAACGATAATATCGGATTAGCCCTACTCTAAACTCGCTATCGTTGGCGTTATCGTTGTCGTCGTCGGATCCATCACTACATAATATAAATGCTTATATCTTTAAAACTACGTAACGGATTTTGATACGGTTTGTTTTAATAGATAGAGTGATTCAAGAGGAAGGCTTATATGTATAATACATGCATAGTATAGTAGAGAAACCCTGATAATTTTAGAGGTTTCTAATATGATGTCGTAAATAAACACTTTTTTTTGTGCTTAGATTGCAAACGCTGGCTGAACTCTACGAGATAAATAAAAATAATTTACTACAGTATTGTACACCTTAAAAAGGTCTACAAAAAAGTCCGCGATGGTATATATCTATCTCTTAGGGATAACCCACAATAACCCTTTTTTATCCTTTACTTTTTACGAGAAATAATGGCTTATTTACCAAGCGATTTTAAGCAATACGGTATTAATCCTTATCCAATTAAGTACCTTAAATACAATGTGCATTTAATATAGATCAATTTGGCCCTTTACAGCATGTAATATAAATCAATATTTTCGAAGATATTACAGATTTAAAATGTAGGGACGTTGCGGACAATGCGGTTTCGGCGGTACCGGCCGGGGTCCGGCGGGCGGCGCGTGCCTATAAAGTAGGTACTAGCTTTCCGCTCGCGGCTTCGCCTTCGTTATTATTGTTTTCCCCTGGGAATTTAAATTTTCCCGTAGGAAAAATAATTTTGTAGCCGATTTAAGCCCGAATAATAAATTTCATAGAAATTGGAGCAGATTTTAAATATTTTTCATAGAAACTTTCAACCCCTATTTTGTAAAATAGGGGTAATTCCAATAAACCATGAAACACGTGTTCAATGAAATATTTTTAAGAGCATGAATCTCAAGTTTTATCAAAATCGTTGCTAATTTTATTATTTTTCCATACAAACATGCAACCCCTTTTTCATCCCTTCAGGGTTAATTTTTTTAAAATCCCTTCTTAGTGTGTGTCCGCATTTTGAATTAAAACCACTGTCCAAATTTCACGTTTCTACCATTAGCGGTTACAGCTGTGCGTGCGTCTATAGATGGGAACATCTTTTATATAAGTATATAGATTGTCTAATGACAAAAAAGCTGTGAATGTTGTATTTATATACAACGTTTATATCAGCATATATCAGCATTTATGTAAATTTTACTCCTAAGGGGGTAAAATAAGTGTTGAAAGTTTGTATGAAAGTCCTTATTTAATGGACTATTGATTAATAATAAATAAATACGTTTAAAAACATGAATAAATTATTCATACATATTTATACAGTTTTCAAATCTGTAAATATAATCACCTTCCACGCGAGCAAAGCCGCGGGCAACAGCTAGTTTAATTATATAACGAATGTCTGAAAGCAAAATACATACCATTAAAATGGCTTCAAAGCTTTTAATAAATAAAAGCTTTTTTTCTTTATAAAAGATAACATTTAAAGATACTTTCGAGAAATTACGCATTATATTTAAAAATATTAGAAAAATCTTCGGACTGTACTTGCAGTATTCTCTTCATTTTCTTATTTTAAAGCATTTAAATCAATAAAATTAAAAAATCCATAATTAATTAGAAATTATTAATTTTTTAAAATAATTAGTGCTATTAGAGTACTTACTTATTATTACCGTAAAGCCTAAATATTATGAACAATAATTGCAAAAATTCCAATAGAGACAGAGATATTTTAATGATAGGAGTGAAATTCAACATTGAATAAATTACGCTGCCCCTTTGGCTTTACGATAATTTCAACGATACCTCAATAGGTGTCGTTGAAATGTTCGTAAATTTTACGAATGTTCGTCTGTCAAATGTATCAACGTTGTCACTAGATAGACGAACCTTCGATTTTAAGAGTAGGGTTATGACTCTCGCTTATGTCAATCGTTCGTTCGGTCGTTCCGTCGAGCGACAGAAGCGAAACAAAACATGCGAGTTAGAGGAGCAAACGACACGATGAAGCGCCGATATATCGTAAGTTCGATTTTAAGAGTACGGCCCCAGTATTTATGGAGCCATTCCGCATTAAGTGAAGGTGTATCGAAAAAGACGTGTTTCAATTGTTTGATACGTCACGAGTTGCGACCTATTGACCCCCTATAAAAGTACCTGTTATCGGATTTTCTTTATCAGTCGAATTTCACATGTTGACCGGTACACATCTCCGCCACTTTTGACCCTTTACCTTGTACGACAATGGAGACAACACCTACAGAAGCAGCACAAATCGTAGCCCTATTGCAAGAAGGGCTCAGCCAGCGGGTTGTCGCTCGTCGGCTCCACATAAGCCAATCCTGTGTTTCGAAAGTTTATAAGCGCTTTCGGGAGATTGGTGGCTTTATCCCGAGACCAAGATCTGGACGGCGCCGGTGCACATCGGAGGGATGACCGTTTTATCGTGTCAACCTCTCTACGACATCGGCATTTGACTGGTGTCGACGTCCAACAGGAGCTCCGAGATGTTCGTGGGGTAGCAGCCAGCGAGTGGACAGTTCGTCGACGACTCAAGCAAGCGAATCTGACTCCAAAAAGGCCTGCCACAGGCCCGAAACTCACGGCAGCTCACCGACAAGCACGCCTTCAGTTTGCTCGCACCCATCTTGATTGGGAGGTTGAGCAATGGAGGCAAGTCCTGTTCTCCGACGAAAGCAGGATGGTAACACGTTGGCGACAGAAGAGGACGGTTCTACAGGCGGCCTGGGGAGCGATTTGCACAGTGCTGTGTCGCTGGCTTATGGGGGCGGCTCTTGTATGATGTGGGCCGGCATTTCCTTCGATGGTAAAACCGAGCTTGTTTTCGTGCCTGGCGGGGGACGAGGAGGCGGTCTAACTTCGGACCGATACATTTCCGATATTCTCCTGGAACATGTCGTTCCCTATGCGGGATACATCGGTGATGACTTCCTCCTTATGCACGATAACGCTCGTTGTCACACTGCCCGTGTAACAACGGAATACCTCGAAGAAGTCGGTATTGCCACATTGGACTGGCCAGCGCTCAGCCCTGACTTGAATCCCATTAAGCACGTGTGGGATGAACTGAAGAGGAAGGTTCGTTCCAGAACTCCTGCTCCTTCATGTCTGAATGAGCTGAAATCAGCGTTGATTGAGGAGTGGGAAGGTATTCCACAAGAATCAATTCAGAAGCTGATCAGGTCTATGAAGAATCGTCTTGGAGCAGTTATTAGGGCGAGGGGAGGGAACACAAAATATTGACACTTATTTTTAAAGATAAATAAAATTTTTATTTAATATTTTTTTTTGTTTTATTCATTCATTATTTTTCCCTATTTCCTTGTTTTCCTACCTCCTTCACTTAATCCTGGATAACTCCACAATTACGGGCTCGATATGAATTAATTTTATATCGATTTAAAGTGGACAGTTGCACCTTTAACATGATGTCATTTTTATGATTATTAAAAATTTATTTAGTAAGCAAGATCACGCGAAACCAATTTCAAGTAACTGATTCCAAACTTTTGCTTGCGAGTGTAGTTTGGTTCATTCTAATTTGGTTTGTGGTAGAGAAGCCTGAGCGAAAGCCAGCTTGTTATGGGGGTTGGCTATCGTCAATCAAATTAGAAAATTGAAAAGAGCTTGTAGACACTACATAGTAAGCGGATAGGCCTATTATTTTCAAGGTTCTACCATTGGTCAGGGACATTTTCTAAAGTAAGTACCTTGTTAAAAAGTGATGTTAGGACAGTGACCAGTAATGGTGCACCAATTTTAATTGCTTCATTACGAGTACTTATGGAGTCAGATCCTGGTCTTTTTTCTGATGTAAGTTTCTTTATGTGTCTTATGGTCGATTTCACCAACCATTACTTAGCTTAGGTAGCCCCTAAGACGCATGCTGTCACTTTTTGTCTTTAATGAAAAGAATGTGACAGCATGCCACCTAAGCTAAGAAGAGGTTGGTGAAAATGGCCATTAGAGTTTCGTCCTCAGTGAACTCAATAAAGCTATTGTTATTGCTGAGCTCAATAATTGTCATGGTATTGTTGTGGTCTGGTGGTTTTGAATATAGTTGTCTACAAAATGATGTCGCCCATTTAATTACGTCTTGCCTTGATTTGGTTTCTTCTTGGCCTTGTTTATGTTTTTGTAATCAGTTAGTGTGTGATCTTTGTTCTTTATTAGCTCTTTTTGTACTTCTGTAATTTGTGACGTTCTTTTCTATTATTTATTTCCTGTGATTGTTGTAATCGTCTCTGATATCTTTACTAGTTTTTGTGTATACACATTTAATATCCTCTTTAATATCTTTAGTTTTGTGTTTTATTAAGGTAAGTTCTTTTCTTTTGTTAATTAGTTCTAATATGCTTTGCTTAATTATATTGTGATTTCTGCTCTTATCATTACCTTCCTTAGTTTGTTGCAGGCTAGATATAATTATTTGTTCAAAGATATTATAATATTTTTGTGTATCATCTGTCGTCTGCAGTGTATTTAGCTGATTAAATATGTTTTCCGAAAGGTTGTCAAGGTATTTTTTTATTTCACTTTCAAGCTTGGTGGTTTGGGTACTAAATTAAATGATTTTCTACTCATTTTTCGAGAACCTAGTATAAGTGTAGCTCGGAGTAATCTATGATATGTTGGAAATATGACTTTATTTAGTACCTCAATATTGCTTATTAGTTACCTATTATTGCTTAGTATGAAGTCTATTTCATTTTTTCATTTTCTCACCTGGAGATCTCCCATTCCATTTTAGACTATGTTTTTGCTTGAAATATGTGTTTATTATGGATAGTTTGTTCTCGTAGGCGTACTGGATAAATCGTTTCCCTCATTCATTTCTTGTGTCATAGCCATAGCTACCCCTAATTAGGTGTTCAGTTGCTTGTGGGTGACCAATTTTTGCGTTGAAATCTCCAATGACTAAAAGATTCTTAGATGTCAATGAGTGGGCTTACCCCTAATTAGGTGTTCAGTTGCTTGTGGGTGACCAATTTTTGGGTTGAAATCTCTAATGACTAAAAGATTCTTAGATGTCAATGAGTGGGCTTGTGCCAAGACATTATAAAATTGTTTTATTTATTCTTCAGTCAACATCATTGTTGGGGTGTAGATTCAGATAACTGTTATGATGTTATCGTCAAATTTCAAGTGGAGTTAAGCTACTCTTTCGGAGATTCCCATAAAATTAACAATGTTTTGTTTCAGTTTCTTTTTTATTATAAACCCTAATCCGTTTAGTCCAGCTGTTTCACCTATGTAACAGAAGGTGAAGTTATCATGTTTTTCAATTTCGTGACCTATCCTTTTTACTTCAGTCCCCCTAGCATCATCACCGAAAGAAGATGTGATAAAGCAATATATCAATATGAACTGTTAAAAAAGTTGGCTTTTTGAGCTATCTCGAAGTTTTAAGTATATTTTGAATACTGGTCTTGTTATTTTGGGTATTGTTAATTAATAATAAAATTCAATATACCCATTATATCCAAAATATTTTGTGACAGTTCATATCGATTTATCCTTTTATCATGTTGTTTCGGTGTACATGCTACGGGGGCAGCTAACCCTATATGATCATAATTTATATTTTGTAGTGCATGTGTTAGTTTCAATAGATGGTGTGCTGAGGATGATCTTACATTCTAAGTACAAATTTTTAGTCTGTGGTTTTTTGTAAAATTTTTGAAATGGCTACCCTCCATATGTCCTTGAGGATCCCACGGGGACCAGCCGGATTGGGATAAAAGAACCTTCCTTCACCACTTCGGCTCCTCTCTCCGCCTAACCATATTTGATACGATTCCATCAGTGCCGCCTTTGTTACGCGGTTTAATATTCAGCTCACGGACGTTCTCGATAAGCCTAGATTTTTTAGCAATGTGTATAAGGATTTTGCCGGAATACCTCTCGAGCCTACTTCTACCGCATATAAGTGAACATAATAACCGTTTCGTTTTTAGTGATATAGTCGGTAAGATCGTACTATCTATTCAATTTAAATGTGTGGTCTTTGGGAATCTTATTTTCCCATGGCACTGTGATTTCGATGAGTACCTATGCGTAATCTATTTTTCTTCCAAGAAACTTAAATATAATAACACCATAAGGTTGAAATTCAGTTTCAAGTCATAAAACAACAGAATTAATTTTAGCTGCCAAGTTTTATTTCCTTAGCTGCCAAGGTTACCAACAATATTTTTTTAATACGCAAAGTTTTGTCAAAATTAGTACACCACTTCTATGGCCAACCGTACACAAAAAAATCATTTTACTAGCGAGAGATGGAAAGCAATGTATGTATTACAAGTTTATCAAATGGATTTCATTATAAACTCAGAGCACCAACCAGCTGAGGCTGTTCCAAAGAGAGCTTGCCCTGGTCGCGCTGATGATACATCCCATATGCCATCCTTATGTCCAGTGAATTCTCTCACCAACTGACAGTTGTATGTTGGAGCCTTGAAGCTTGATACTATCTTACTGGTTTGGACTCGAAGTTTATGGCTTGCTTTAACCTTTTGAGAGTTGCTTTGTGACACTTGAAAAAAGAAAAAACATGAGTCAATTTGAGAATGTGGCAACAAAGCTTCATCCTTTTTTGTTTTAACATAAGAAAATAAAAGAAATAAAAAATAATTTATCAAAATACCTATTTTACTGACATGTGTTCAAAAGATACAATATAATGGTGAGAAATAAGATATTGGTAAATGTTTATTGACATATTAATAAGGCTATTTTTTAAACCCCTAGGTGTTAAGGTGGGCACTCACCAGATTTTTTTTTTGACAAATATTATGGTAAAACGTAGTTTGCGTTAGAAATGTTTCCCAATTTTTGGAAAAAATAAAACTATTTTTTGTTAAAAACTAAAACAATTTCTTGAAAATAATAAATAATAATCTTTGTAGTTTAAAAATAATAATAATTCATTTATTTGCAATATCAAAACCAAAAACTCATTTGTTGTTGTTTGTTGCTACTGCAAACGAACAGAACAGCACATTATATTAACACAATTTTCATGTATGTATGTAACAACCAATGTGACCGCGCATGCGCAATAACCATTTAACCAATTAAACTTAATTAAAGTATAAAAAGTGCATTAGTTACATCATATTACAAAGTGGGATTTATAGGGAACTATACCACCTATAGAACCTCTTTTTACAGTTGTTACAAGTTATGTTTGTGCCCAAACTATACTACCTTTTTTTATGAGCACTATCACAAACAATCAATAATCTAATCAACAAAATCAATGTAATGTGACTTGTGACATCAAACTGCTATTGTCAGCTCCAATAGATTCAACTTGGACAAAGTTGTGTGTGCAAAAGCAAACAAAAGCATAATTAGAACCTCAGGAAAAGTGTAAATATCATAATTGTCTTCAGATACCTTGCAGATAAGATATGCAAAAAAGTAATAATATGACCACAAACTTACATTTAACTTTGGAGTTTTTACCCGATGTTTCAAATTCGATATATTCCAAATTTTGCTTGTCTCCAACATAGCTCTCTCTTTCCAGTTTCTCACTAAGAATGTCTATTTTCTCTTGTACTGCAAATGAAGTCAATATTTTTAATGACTAGCTAATATCATAAACATCTCAAGTAGCTATGGTACTTACAGTTCAGATTTTCTGTGTATAGCAGATCAAACTCTTTTTCAATCTGAGAGAAAAGTTCATGTAGTCTAGATCTAAATACGGGAGGAATGGATGTTTCAGAGTCATCCATTTTAAGGTAGTTGGGGAGACCATCAGAACCCTCTGTGAGAGCCTGAAGCCGTCGTTTGCTAGATTTCATGATTGCAGTAAACAAGAAATTGCACCAAAATACTGATTATTATCACAAAACCATTGATTTGTCAAGACGTACTTTGGTATTTTCAATTACACATTGAACTATAATAGTTCATGATCGATAATATTATTTAGTATTATAACTCTAACATTCGCAAGAGTCCGCAATAATCATTTCATTCAATCAAAATCGCAAACGAAATAAAAATAAACGAAATTTATTACAAGTGAACCACAGACTAAAAGAGATACAGTGAACCACAGACACAGAACACGTTTACTCCACAGACATATAAATAAAAGGTTTACTCAAGATTTACCTCAGACTAAGGAAAGAAAAGAGGACTCGGCATAACGAACGTAGTTATAGGAATGTGATGTATTTCGACGGCATAGTTTCTGACATATTGGCATCTCCTTTTAACTTATGAGGATAATCATAAGTAAAAAAGAACAACAGTAGTTTTATCATTACCAAAAATGGCAACATTATCTTGGCGATGTCACAGAATATCTCACTGCGGCCGGTCGCCATTTTGTCACAGTCGTCACAGTGTGTTCTGTGGTCACAGTACTCACAGCTCAGACTAAGGAAAAAAGAATAGACATGAAATACCTACGAAAAAACGTGCATACCTAAATGTGAATCTGGCACAAAGATGGCGGCTTGCTTGCTCATGCGGCAGCCTGAGTGAAGTGCGAAAATCACTCGCTAGCGTTTGAAAACCAGTTAAACTTCTCTTTCTCGCAATATATCTATCCTTTTCTTTTTTATCGAGTGAAAACCTCACGGGTTTTCGAACGGCCCCCTAGTTACCAACCTTATTTAGCGAATAGGCCTGCAGGCTGCGTTCGTAACCTAGATAAAGGTTCGTTCTAAGGTTCTAAACTTAAGTTTAAAAGAACCTTTCACCATTGATTTACTACCAAACGTAGATAACGCATGAACGTTCGAGAAGTGGGCCGGTGAAGAACTGCCCAATCGCGACTCGTGCAGTTCTTTTCCATAGTTACTAAAACTGGATCTGTGGCTAGGTATGAAATGATGTAACTTCACACGGTTGTACTTAAAAAGTTGCCGTAATAATGTAGAATAAGGTTGAATTCGATAAATACGGTCCTTTCTTTATGGTAATTTTAATTCGGGCGTGCATATTCAACAATATATCAGCGAGTACAAATGTATAGTCGATTAGGTGACAGATTTCAAGCGCGTTTTTGTATGAAGTGCTCTATCTACGTTTGGTAGTAAATCAATGCCTTTCACGGACCGGAAAATCGGTTATTTTCAAAGACATTCTACTATTACCTAGACTGTACACCAAAAATTTTTGTTTGGCTAAAATGAGATCTATCGTTATATATCTAGGGTAGCTATTTCCTTATAAGCCGTAGCTAGCTAAAAACGGTCCACGTGAGGGCTCCCGCTGGTAGTGTGTCCTTGTCTGACGTCTTGCCAACTCAACTAATCATTCGGTTTGGTAGTAATGGTAGAAAATTTTGTTTTTCTTTTTTATTTGAGAATGTGGCAATTCAGTTTCAATATTACCGAAACGAATGATTCATAAACTTCGGAACTTATTCAAATATTTCTATAGTTCCTATGATTAATAATCAATTCGTTGTATTTTAAAAATAACTCATTAAAAATGAGTAAGAGTAGTGCTTAAATGTTTAGGTCTGGTATTACTTAATGTAAGATGGCGATTCGCTCACGTGGGTAGTTTTCCAATTACAGCACTAGAGCGCATTATGCGGCATAATGCTTAACGTTGAATGTTTCAACTACAGCAACACTTCGCACAATCGAGCACTCTCAAAAGTAATGTTTTCGTGTGATGCGTGCAATCGATACCAACTGAATGACAGAAAATTAACAAGTGTTTTTTCTTTAAGTTGGCATTGATCGAAATGTTTTATTTATATATAATCGTTAGTAATATTATTTATTGTTGAAAAATTTTTAAAGCTTTCGTTTCATTGTAGTTTTTTTGAAATAATCATAATCCAAATTACTTAAAATAACCGTAAATAGTTTATAACCAATTATTATGTATACCACATTATTTACACATTAATGAGGTAATTGCTAACTCTATGAATATTTCTTTTTTTCAACCTCAGAAGAATAACTAACGCAGTAGTAGGTAGTGATTGTTCTGAGTTTTCAACACTGAACTTAACGCACTCTGCTGGTGCATTTGAAAACTAATTCACGTTCCAATTAAGCATCAGCATAATTCGGCATTGTGCGCCACTGAGTCGCATTATGCTCTGCAATTGGAAAACTACCGTGGTTTGCTTGGTTGCTTGGTTTATTTTCGAGCTTCGATTTACGACTGTGTAATTTTTATCACGAAATATCGTGAATTCTTGTTGTGTGACAGGGTGCTAAAATGAATCTTATCCCGGTAGACCTTTTTCTTTCCACGGGTAAGTAAAAACAACAATCATGTTCTGTAGGGTAACCATGAATTTTGTTGATCAAGATTTTTTTATTTACAATCTCGGTGTAGTAGTTAGGTAGACACTGGACTCAATTCTGAAGCGGCCGTTTTTCGTAATTTAATTTAGGTTTCGCTAAACCATTTTCCTATTCTACGGTAACTGTCAAATTCAACTGACATTGCTAATTTGAATTTGACGTTTCTAATTTTAGACGGTCAATTCATCTTAGGTTTAGCCGTCCAAACGCTATTCCAGACTCGTGAGATTTTTACGCGTAAACTTCCTAAGCTGATTAATTTTAGCGGCGACTAAAATCATCCCGATTAAAATTAAAACCTTGCTAAAATCCACCATTTTGGTAATGAAAAATACGAATAGAAATAGAAATGAGGTAGAAATATTTATTTTGAACAAATTGATTGCTTTCGCCTTAAATGAATAGGAAAATAAAAATAATTTTTAGTAGTTACAATTATATTGTTAAAAATAAGATAAAAATGTACATTAAATGTATTAACTGTTATACATGGTTATTTTTTTATCACTCTGGAAAATTTTAGGGACGCTTCAGGACACATCCATTATTATATAAAAAAAATTAAATAAAAAATAAAAAAAACCTCTAAAAATGCTGCTCTCTTGATTTTTAAAAAAATGAATATAAAACTAAGTAAGTAAGCGAGTTATTTTTTTTCATATTTAAATCATTCTAATGCTATGTCGTGAAGCGTCCCTTAAATTTTCCAGGGTGATAAAAAAATAACCGTGTATAAACTTAAACCCGTTTTAGTTTCTTTAACAACAAGATCCATCCATTAATTTACTTTCAATATTACAAATTTAAATAGATACAACACAAACACAATTAAATTTAATCTTAGACATTTTAGAATAACGCTTAAGCTCTCTCTAAATTTAGTTAGCCTGTCACCGTAGAATAGCTCTTGCTTAACCGGCCATTTAAATTAAGTTTAAATTTAGAAATTTTAGTTTTAAGTTATTTAGACGGCGGGCGCACAGAATTGAGACCACTGGCTGTCTTATTAATTAGGAATGTACCGGGCACCGTCAGAGTGTACAAAAGGGGCAAAATCCAACACATTTTGTTTTATATTTCAATAATTTTTTGTTGCTGTCGTGTCCTTCGACTTTGCACCTATGACATTTGTTGATATTAGTTATATTTCCTATATTGCAGATTTCCGAAGAATGATAACCAGAAATTGAAGTGGGAAAGTAAAGTAAGTGCCTACAAATATCTCAAAGTCGTCTGTTGTTAAGTTCGCATATATACAGAAATTGCAAGATTTGCAATAAGAAGAGGGGCTGAAATTGAAAAATAAGTTGATTGGGGTACATGTCGATTTTATTTGGCATGAAAATAAACATCGAACTAGCTGTCCAAGTACTCAGTTCCTCTGTGGCGGATACAATAGACTATCTGAGGTCAGTTTGTCATCCCAGCATTGCGGGAAGTGAAGTCACAGGAAATGAAGTCTTATACATTTACTGTACAGAACCGATTTATCAGACTATAAAAACAACATATTTGACTTACATATCTGGCTACATTTTAATGAAAATATTAGACAAATTATCATGTCAACATTGCCGAGCCTTGCTCATAACGCATCATGCTAATAAAGATCATGACTACTTGATTGATGTTTGTGAATTTTCTTCTTTCACATCCTTTGTTAATAGATGAGGGCTAAAATACCCACACTTCGACATTTGTGTTCGATGTAGTAGAATATATTGAAAAACTTGTTTTTGGTAGGTAATGTCTCCCGATTTACAGAGTTTGAATATAAAAAAAATGCTTAATATGACATTACATCAATTAATTCTTCCCAAAAATTAAGCACATTTCTCCTGCCCATCCAAGTTCGAACAAATCTCACAAATTAGCATTGATTAAATGTATTGGTCAAAAATACAAAAAGACATAATATAACCTACGGGAAGTCATAAATTGTAATGTACGTTGGAGATAAAGCTACATTACTACAAAATTGCATAAAACTGTATTGTTCAGTAATGTATAGGTAAAAACAAATCAATAAAATTTTATTCAAATTTCAGTCTTTTTTTCGTCCAAAATATCGCATCACGTTCTACTTAATAATAATACGTGGGGTCATCTCACATTCGACAAACATACCTATTTTTTTGTAGGTACAATATGAAGAGAAATGTTTGTTAGGTTAGGTTATTTTGTGGGTACTATGTTTTGTTTTTTAAGCTATTGCATAGCTTTTATCGCGGGCTTTGAGCGCGGCGACCGAATCAAGAAATTCCGTAACAAAAATAAACCTAACACCCCCACTCCGACCGTGCATCGTCTAACGTCGTTTCAGTTCGGCAGACTTCGGCACGGTGTTTGTGTGCGTCCACGAGTGAGTTCGAGCCCACGACTAGTTGAACTTTAACGTGTATGTATATGGTACGACTGTACAAAGCTCGCACGGATCGAGACGAGCTGCTCCGAAATCGGACGAATACGTAAGCAGCTGTTTGTGAGAAAGTATATAGGTGTATAGGTATCTGTCATAGTAATATATACGGTATAATACGGTAATATATATAAAAAATGCTATGCAATAACTTTACCGCGGCAGTCCCCGAGTGCCACTTTTATTTTTTTTTACTTACAATAAATTAGGTAGGTCTGGGTAGCGTAGTTAGGTAACATCAATATATCAGGATACTTACACAATCATTTTTACAAGCAATAGGGTAGTTGACTCATATCAAAATTTATTAAAATATTGTTTATTTCTAACAGTATTTGGCATAAGATTCCACAATATACCGATTTTAATAAATAACAATGAATGATTACTGTAAAATTTTAATTTGAAAATGCTAGAAATAATATTTTTTTATCTCACGCCGTAAACGCTTTGATATCCTGTGGTCAGGGCCGTGACGTCACTCATATAGTAAACAAAGAAATGTCAAATTTGTAATATACACATTCACAGACACAGATTGTGACATATTTCTTAAAAAATAAAAGACCTCTTCAATGAAGAAAGAATAAAGTGCATAGAAAACTAAACCACGAATCATCAGTACAGAAGTGCTCTTTAGTTCGAGCTTCGTTATAAACAATAACAGCTTCCATGTGCCATAAAGTCAGCCAGTGTATAACACATGATGGTTCTTTTGTTGGGAAGATTTTTGGTGGGAAATCTTGCAGACACCTACGAGTATAATGAAATGTGGATAAAAGTTGAAAGATGAAGATTTGGGTTGAAATTTGCAAAATGTGACCTCATTTCTGATTAATACCCTGTAATAGTCTATTCAATAAACGGTATCCATAAAATTAGATTAATACAAAATTGTCATGCTCTTTTACTGAAGAAAATGTTAATTATCAAAGACGGAAAACTGTGAACAGTATGCTTAACTCAAGTATAGATGCAGATGTTTTGTGCTAAAGCAAAACTTATATACTTTTATGTTGCTAGCAGTATGTAATTTTGAAAACACTCAAAAGGTGACAATATTAGCTATAATAGGTATTTGTTCTAACAATCTGTATGTCAAACTTATTGATCAAATAGTGCCATTTTGGAAACTATACTACATTTTTCCTAAATTATATGAAAGTATTACTTCATAATAAATCACTTTACTATTATTTTGACTTTTATTACCTGCGACCTTAAGGCAATATATACAAATTAATAAATTTGATCTAACTCTATTCAACCTATTTGTACTTTTGTGTTGTTTGGAACATATATATTTGAGTAACAATGATAAATATGAGCAACAAACCTATAAAATATTATAAATCTTTTAAAGTGTAACGGAAAAATAAAACACATGTATTTCAAATTAAAATATTTTGTTTCAACTTAAACCTTTACAAGTCATTATTGTCAAATAAACATAGAACATTTTTTTTGTGAAGAACATAATGACTAATGTAGTACAAAAATTTATTATGTCATCTTTAGATGTTAGTTATGTATAAAGTAAAGAAAAAAAATTTCTTTATATTATTTATTTAATAAGAAGGGTCTTGTAAATTAGGAAGAGCACAGGCTGACAACACAGCAATCACATTTAATATATTTGTATACCGCTTTAAAATGGATAACTTGCATATTCTTGCGTAAGCTGTTCTGAAATTTACCAGCCATGGTGGCCAGCAGGTTTAACCAGTGAAGATAACATCTTTCAGTTTTACCAAACTGGACCTATTTACTTCTGTGGTGCTTTGGTATATGAATACTTGAGTTATTTTGTTGACATAATGTTGTTCTAGTTGACGGGTCACATTTTGATGTTGTGGCTGAGCATGCACTGCTTTGTATTATGTTGCACAACTTTTACTGCCTTATCAATCTCGTTGTCAAGAGGAGAACAGGTTAGTACACAATAGTTCTCATTTAGTCACCACTGAAAGCAACAAATTTTAATTAGGTACTCAGTAAATTCAAGTAAAAGTTGTTTAGATAAATATATTCATTATGAAACTTTGATATTTTTGTTTGTATTACATACTTTTTAATTAATATTCAATTACATCATTATTCAATTGGACATAAGTACATATTCTTTTCTTTGAAACATCATCTAGTGTCAGTGTATAACTTAGATTAAATCAAAAAGGCGTGAATGGTCAAGTTTTCTCTCAGTTTTCTGGTCAAGTTAAAATTTGGTTGGTCGGCTGCAGTCAGTTTTCATTCTAACTGAAATATAAAAATTTAATTAATGATTTTACATACAACCTAAAAACTTCTATTTTGTTTAAGTTGAAACTGAAGTACCTACACAGATTGAGTTATTGAATTATTACATTAATGTGATTTTCGCAAAAATACATTTGAGTTTCAGTAGATAGTTACAGGATTTCTTTAAGCGAGTGTTAACCAAATATTTCGCATGTCTATATCACTGGGTACGTCTAATCCACAGCTTTCCTGGAGTCTTTGAAGAGCTAATTCTATATTTCCTGTTCTATTGTCCCGTTCCATATACAGTTTTACTATATTTTGTGATATTTAAAGAAAGCATTGTTTTTGTGAGGTTATTTCGCCCCCGTGCTTTGTTTACTACATAGATATAGAATGGAATAGATGGGCTATAAAAGCCGTCAAACATGAGGAAAAGAGATAAACTTATACACATTGCCAAAGGAAAGAAGAATACGGCATAATTTTTTTTGTCTTTGTCACCGTATATAGGTGAAACTGGTAGTGGGGATTGTTTATCACCAGCGTCTGGTGCTAAACAAATACGTGGATGAAATTTGTTGTGTGAAGTATAGCTCACTGTGCAATTATTTAACAGTTTAATTAGTGTAATTGTGAACTATTTGAACATTTAAATCATGGTGCACTGCTCCGCTTTAGGTTGTAATAGTGATAGTGCTAGAAAACAGGAAAATATAACCTTTACAGGTAAGACCTAAATTGTGTCAATATTAAGCGCCAAAACTATTTTTTAAATTATAAATACAAGTTATATTGCAATATTTTATCCTTCTACTATGGTTCATATGAGCATTTTAGATAACAAAGGTAATTCTTTTGAAGTGAAACTTTCTATTTGCTTGTTTGTCTGTATTTAACAGATTTCCTTCGGAGATAATTACTCGAAACAGTTGGGTTAAAGCTACTGGTCGATTGAATTGGCAGCCAACCAAGCATACCCGAATGTTCTAAGCATTTTGAACAACAGTGGATTCAGAAAAACAAAAAAGGCACTTTTCTTGGGAGTGGTGCTATTCCTAACTTTTTTTACAGGTCAGTAACTTATACATATTATATCTACAAAGTAAATCCCTATCAAGCCGAAACCTATATTTATTTTTCACAGACCCAACTATTTGTATAAGGGATTTCAACATTAATTTTACAGTTTTGGATTAATGACACCAAAATTTTTATAAGAGTATGTACCAAATTCTTTTCTACTATTTTGAAATGGCCAAAAATATTATTAATGGTTTGATTTTGGACATTTCCTATTTATATAATAAGTCTGACCATTAGTACAGATACAGTTTACAAATTTCTTAATTATTATTTTTAATGTTGTAAAATTAACACCTGATTTTATTTTTAACCTGTATACATATTGTTTCAGGACGCATCGGTATTGAATTTCGGTTCAAATTTGAATACGCCCCGAAAGAGAAAAATGTGGCTTCAAATGCTGCGTTTGAAACAATCAGTGAGGTCATCAAGTAAAAAACTACGGGCAGTAAAAAGTAGCCAAACTTGAAAATGTGTTAAGTGATTTAAAGTGTAAGTTAATGATGCAAAATGAGCGGTTGGACATTTTAGATACTGTAGGAGAAACCAATAGAGATTTTCTGAAAATATTATTAAGTACATACATAAAATGCAGCGAGAAATAAAATGTCACAAATGTGTGGAATCACTGATTGCCTCTGAACCATATATAATAGTCTGCAGTCAAAGAGGTAGTTACCACGTGCGAAGTTGCTGAAAAAACATATCGTAGAAATAAAATTACTATGCATTCCCTTTTGCACCAATGCTTAGAAAAATTGTTAAATCAATTTTTTTACTGAAAAATTTACGCATAATCACTACCCGCTTTTGATGAAATGTATTTGTAAAAAATATTTAAATACGCGAATTCATTGCTAATACGCTTTATTCGATGACAATAACGGAGTTATTGAAATCTAATTTTAGAAAATGTTTATTTAAAATTTAATATTTATACATTTTCTAAATCTTCACAAATATTTAGTAAATGTATAAATATTTGATTTTAAATAAATTGCAGAGATAAAGAAAAAACAATGATATTGCCCGCTGTATTCTTAATCGAGCGTCGATCTTCGCAAGGTACCTAGCTGGCAAAAGCTGGAAGTGAGTGGTCGCGGATCGTACTCAGTGGCGAGCACTTGGAGAGGCCTATGTCCAGCAGTGGACGCGTGTGGGCTGATGATGATGATTCCTAATATTTTTTCTTATATTTGTAAAGATATTTACATAATAGCTTAAATAATTAAGTAAAATGTTTTAAAACTAAATATACTCGAGTAAATCCGAAAAGTGTAGTTTTATTTAAAAGTGTAAATAACTTTAGACTGCGAAGGTTGAATGAAGAATACAATAAAAAAATTCGCAACTTCCTCCCACTTTTATTTTTTGAGACATATTGTTGAGCGAAGGGCGCTCATTAAAATGTCTCAATAAAAATACGTAGATCAACCAACCTTTTTACTACTATAAACATAAAGTAGGGTAAAACCTAAAGCAACACTGGTATACCCATCTACTTTAGGCAGGTATGACGTCATCTATGTCTGTCCCTTACGGGTATACGGTCACGTCCTATCTATTCCATCCTTTATCTAAGGTTTACTATAAGACTGACGTCATTGCCACAGATAATGAACAGACTATCATGGCTGACCGTGTTTTCGGTCCAAAATTGAAAATCTTAATTTAAAATACATTTTTTGCACTTTTTAGCCATCGAAAAAAATAATATTCATGTGCTATTGTCTAATACAACAATTATGAACATTTTAAGCCCTACTTTAAAAAAGAGTCAACTAGCCTATTTGTCCCGGGTTCTGTTTTGGTCATGGCCACCTCATTAGAAAGGGACAGACTACCATCGGGAGCCCTCTCATGCGGACCGGTTTTTGCACCGTAGAGCACAGTCTAGGTACTAGTGTCTTTGGTTATTTTGACATCAAAATGACATTTGACAGCCACAACTTGCGGTATCGTTCTAAAGAGCTTATTACACTATTCCATTTCTTGAGATCGGATTTGCGAAGCTGCTGATGACAAATGCTGATGACGTCATATGATGCGGCGCGTTCGGCGCGTGCTGATACTCAGTGTTACCAGATACACAGGAATTACCCTACATGTACGCAGAAATCACCAAACATATCTTTGTCATGTAAGTTAAATAATAACATCATGTAAGTTAAATAATAATTACTTACGGTTAGATATTTATAAGACAATATGGATCATTGTGTCTGCAATAAAGAATTTTATTATTATTATTTATTATTATTATATCATTTCTTGACAGATTATACATATATTACCATACGTTTTTATGGTAGTGGTTGTAAAAAACATAAGTAAGTTAATAGTAGTATATTATTATTAATCAGTGAATTGCAAAATGAAAACATCCAAGTGTGGGGCGAAGTCTTAAAAAAAATGTTTTTTATTTAAACATTATAGATTAAAAAAAAACAATGCAAAATAACGTTTTACACCAGCCCCCGTAGCACGTCCACCAAAACACGATATGATAAAGCGATATATCGCGGTGAACTGTCAAAATACGACGAAACTCTATTGTATTTTGACAGTTCACCGCGATAAACTGCTTTATCATATCGTGTTTTGGTGGACGTGCTAGGGAGGCAGGATCGAACCACATATCCCATCAAGCCGAAACCTACCAATGTTAACATAATCATATTCTCCCCTTCTCCCCATACATTTTTTCACAGACCCAACCATTTGTACGGTGGAGTTAAAAATTAAGAATGTGGGCAATACTAAAAATTTGCTTACGGCGCGTACGGCGCGTACGGCGCGTGCGGCCATAATGTGCGAGGCCTTCAGAAAATGCGGCTGGTGCGGCGTGTTCGGCGCGTGCGGCGCGGGCATATGTGCGATCAGCTTTAGAGCACTCAGAATGTTGGAAGCGAGTGATCACACTAGACTAAATTGAATCCTAAATCGGAAGCAGAGTTACCACGTCAGTGGATTTTCCACTAGTTTTGGTGGTTTGGTGCATCTGGTGGCTAGTTTTTAGTGGGCATCAAAAGTCAACAACATAAACAAAAATACTAATCGGTCATTCCGGAATGTCACACCCGAGATAAGTGTACAGATTATAAAAATATTTATAAATAATAATAAACCTATACACACTATACATTTAATAATGAATCAATATTTACTGCTATAAATGATAAAGAAGAATATACACGGTTATTTTTTTATCACCCTGGAAAATTTTAGGGACGCTTCAGGACACATCCAATATTATATAAAAAATTAAAAAAATGAAAAAAAAAAAAAAAAAAAAAAAAAAATTCTCTAAAAATGCTGCTCTCAACTAGTGCAGCATTTTTTGTATTTTTTAAAAAATTAATATAAAATTAAGAAGGGGGTTATTTTTTTTATTTATATTTAAATCATTCTAATACCATGTCGTGAAGCGTCCCTTAAATTTTCCAGGGTGATAAAAAAATAACCGTGTATATTATACTAATAAATATTTGGTAGATTTTAGTAACTTTGCTCGATGTAATAGTATTGTTATTAAATAAATCACATTTTTTTTCTACCTTTACATTCACTGCTAAAATTATTGGTGGAATTTAGCGCATTTTCAAAAATTTTGCGCATTTTCAATCTTAAAATCTAGCGGAGTTTTTACAACAGTTTAGGGGCCGTTCGAAAACCCGTGAAGTTTTCACTCGGTAAAAAAGAAAAGGATAGATATATTGCGAGAAAGAGAAGTTTAACTGGTTTTCAAACGCTAGCGAGTGATTTTCGCACTTCACGAGTTTTCAAACGGGTTCTGTCAGTTAAAAACGAAAAGAAGAGTTCTTGTGTTTTGCAACGCAAACTAGCTTTATTTTACAACTGCACAAAGCTTTACTTAACATTTGTAAACTTTAACATAAAAACGAAATCAGTAGCCACAGATCACAGAACAGTCAACTGTCAATGTCAGGTAAAGTTTAACGCTGACTGGGGGCCGTGAGAAATTCACTCCTGTCAGGCGAAAATTACTCTGCACTAACGCGTTCAGAAATACGAGCGGAGTAATTCGTCGGTTAACCTCGGTTTCACTCGGGTGGTTCTCGAACGCTATCGGGTGAAATTCACTCTACCCCGAGTAAATATTACTCGTTTTCAAACGCACCCTTAGTGTATTTTTTTTCCTTCAAACGGCAACACTGATTAGTACAGCGATTGGGATCCTCCTTGCTTCCTAATCCTAAATCGTAGCCAATCTGTTCTAACTGCGATTACACCCTCCTGTTTCCTAAATCGGATCTCTATAATTCTTAGATAAAGAATGAATAGATAGGACGTGACCGTATACCCGTAAGGGACAGACATAGATGACGTCATACCTGCCTAAAGTAGATGGGTATACCAGTGTTGCTTTAAGTTTTACCCTACTTTATGTTTATAGTGGCTTTTACCACTATAAACATAAAGTAGGGTTGATTGATCTACATATTTTTTTGAGACATTTTAATGAGCGCCCCTCGCTCAATAATATGTCTCAAAAAATAAAAGTGGGAGGAAGTTGCGATTTTTTTTATTGAATTCTTCATTCAACCTTCGCCGCAGTCTAAAGTTATTTACACTTTTAAATAAAACTACACTTTTCGGATTTACTCGAGTATATTTCGTTTTAAAACATTTTACTATTATTTATTTAAGCTATTATGTAAACATCTTTACAAATATAAGAAAAAATATTAGAAATCATCATCATCAGCCCACACGCGTCCACTGCTGGACATAGGCCTCTCCAAGTGCTCGCCACTGAGTACGATCCGCGACCACTCACTTCCAGCTTTTGCCAGCTAGGTACCTTGCGAAGATCGACGCTCGATTAAGAATACAGCGGGCAATATCATTGTTTTTTCTTTATCTCTGCAATTTATTTAAAATCCAATATTTATACATTTAATAAATATTTGTGAAGATTTAGAAAATGTATAAATATTAAATTTTAAATAAACATTTTCTAAAATTATTTCAGTAACTCCGTTATTGTCATCGAATAAAGCGTATTAGCAATGAATTCGCGTATTTAAATATTTGTTACAAATACATTTCATCAAAAGCGGGTAGTGATTATGCGTAAACTCTTCAGTAAAAAAATTGATTTAACAATTTTTCTAAGCATTGGTGCAAAAGGGAATGCATAGTAATTTTATTTCCAAAAGGTTTATTTCTACGATATGTTTTTTCAGCAACTTCGCACGTGGTAACTACCTCTTTGACTGCAGACTATTATATATGGTTCAGAGGCAATCAGTGATTCCACACATTTGTGACATTTTATTTCTCGCTGCATTTTATGTATGTACTTAATAATATTTTCAGAAAATCTCTATTGGTTTCTCCTACAGTATCTAAAATGTCCAACCGCTCATTTTGCATCATTAACTTACACTTCAAATCACTTAACACATTTTCAAGTTTGGCTACTTTTTTTCCCAATCGTCTAAGCGATTCACGCACTGCCCGTAGTTTTTTACTTGATGACCTCGCTGATTGTTTCAAACGCAGCATTTGAAGCAGCATTATTCTCTTTCGGGGCGTATTCAAATTTGAACCGAAATCCAACACCGATGCGTCCTGAAACAATATGTATACAGGTTAAAAATAAAATCAGGGGCTAATTTTACAACATTAAAAATAATAATTAAGAAAGTAAACTGTATCTGTACTAATGGTCAGACTTGTTATATAAATAGGAAATGTCCAAAATCAAACCATTAATAATATTTTTGGCCATTTCAAAATAGTATTAAAGAATTTGGTACCTACCCATGTTAACATACTCTTATAAAAATTTTGTTGTCATTAATCCAAAACTGTAAAATTAATTTTGAAATCCCTTATACAAATAATTGGGTCTGTGAAAAATAAATATAGGTTTCGGCTTGATAGGGATTTACTTTGTAGATATAATATGTATAAGTTACTGACCTGTAAAAAAGTTAGGAATAGCAGCACTCCCAAGAAAAGTGCCTTTTTTGTTTTTCTGAATCCACTGTTGTTCAAAATGCTTAGAACACATTCGGGTATGCTTGGTTGGCTGCCAATTCAATCGACCAGTAGCTTTAACCCAACTGTTTCGAGTAATTATCTCCGAAGGAAATCTGTTAAAAACAGACAAACAAGCAAATAGAAAGTTTCACTTCAAAAGAATTACCTTTGTTATCTAAAATGCTCAAAATTTTATACTTAAATATGTCAATATTAATGAAACACAAACTAATATGTGAGTTCCCTTTAACGTAACAAATTACCTAAGAATCAAGGAAAAATAGTCGTAGCGTAACTGGTATCATTATAACCCGGCAAAATGTTATACGCGTTGGTTGTATACGTGACCATATTGAATGGCGACATTCTTAACTTATTAGGTTAATAGTAACCTTATAATTAGTTTGAAATTTCATGTTTAATCCCATAATATGATTGAGAACCATAGTAGAAGGATAAAATATTGCAATATAACTTGTATTTATAATTTAAAAAATAGTTTTGGCGCTTAATATTGACACAATTTAGGTCTTACCTGTAAAGGTTATATTTTCCTGTTTTCTAGCACTATCACTATTACAACCTAAAGCGGAGCAGTGCACCATGATTTAAATGTTCAAATAGTTCACAATTACACTAATTAAACTGTTAAATAATTGCACAGTGAGCTATACTTCACACAACAAATTTCATACACGTATTTGTTTAGCACCAGACGCTGGTGATAAACAATCCCCACTACCAGTTTCACCTATATACGGTGACAAAGACAAAAAAAATGATGCCGTCTTCTTCTTTCCTTTGGCAATATGTATAAGTTTATCTCTTTTCCTCATGTTTGACGGCTTTTATAGCCCATCTATTCATTCTTTATCTTAGCTATAATTTGAATAGCTCTTTAAACGTCCGACGAAGAGCGTCGTCCTCTCGTCCTCTCTACCTACATATATTGATCTGTGCTCTCTACAATAGGGCGATCGCCCAGGATCGCCCGACGTCGAACGTACCCACAGATTTGGCATCAATGGCAACACTGGATAAAAATTGTGCCGTGGAAAAAAAGAAAATGGCCGTTCGCAAGAAGTAGTAAACGCTAACCATTGTAAAAATTTGTGGTGAAGTGTTTCAGCAAATATGTCGTTTTCGGATTTGTATGCAAAATACAATTGTACATATTGTCAAGAAGAAATAAATGGAATTCGCGTGCGATGCGCGGAGTGTAAAGATTTTGATATTTGTTTGCAGGTAATTGTTACCGATGCCATTTTTGTTTTTGAGTTTTGGCGCACAATTTGAATTTTGTACGTAATGATTTTTTTATACATTTGTGATAGTAATATGTTTTTGCAGTGTTTTTCATTAGGGGCTGAAATTGGATCCCATAAAAATGACCATTCTTATCAATATATGGTAAGTGCATAGTAATACTTTAATAAATACCTATTTCATGTTGTTGTTTATTTTAATAAACTTTATCACATTAGGATTCTGGAGCTTTTGGTTTATTTTTGGGACGCAGTAATTGGTCAGCAAATGAAGAAGTGAGATTATTAGATGCTATAGAGCAGTTTGGCTTTGGAAATTGGGAGGACATTGCAAAGCATATTGAAACTCGTTCACCTGAAGGTAAATAGTATTTTATATGTATTATTTGCATTAGGATGCCAATGAAATGCTAAGAGGAAATTTATACTGTTTAAGTCAACTGCCTCCATGATCTGTGGTTGCACTTTGTATTGATCTGGGGATTTGGAGTTTTGAGTCTCCGAGGTTCAGAAGGTTTTCTGCTTAGTTTGGTTGGTGGTAGGACCCCTGAGCCTGCATTGCTAGCTACCACCGTGTTACCTATGTCTGTCGCCATTGATGTGTTCCGATAATCAGAGGTTAGATAGCCAGATCCTCCGTTTTTAGGGAGCCCAGGTGAGGCAACCTTCACGGGTCCCTAAAAACTGAGGAACTGGCAAAAAACAGACAATTTTAGTATAAAATTTACTAGAATTTATTATGAATATGCTATGCCTCAATCATCAAAGTTTAAGAAAAGGAAAAATTTTCACTTTATTATTATATGTTTTGGGAGATACATTGTTTGTAATATTGACTATGGACCAGAGGCGCCTCGTCCTAAGGAGCGCTGGTGCAGGGAACTCCCAACTTTAAAAAAATTTACAATAATACCTTAGTTAATAAAATACAGTGTTATTTCATAGTTATAAAAATAAGTTATTTATGAAATAATAAATATTCAATCATCTTTAACAGCGTTAAAAATAATATTCCAAAATTTTTAAATAACTTCTTGTTCATAGGAGCGCACTGATATGTGCTCCTATGAACCAAAATTCGTAACAAAGTTATATGCAGTTTTCAATTAGTGCAAAAGAGATTTTAGGCTTTTTTTTTATTTTGTACATATATTTTTACAAATAGCTTAAAGACTTAATCCTGCCAAACTGTGCAACAGTTTGTTGACAGTGGTGCAGCGCTCCACTGGCATGACGTTGCCTATTATTGCGTTGGATCGCGGTCGGCTCACTTCGGCAATTTCCCGGCTCACAGCTCGCGCTATTGCTAGTTTTAGGTATTTCTGTGTCGTCGTCGTCTCATTCTTAATTTATTGATTGCAACTATTTATAGTAATATATTATTAATAAAAAACATCCAGTGCTTTTATACCAATAGATATAATAATGGAAAAATATAATGTGAGCTTCATGAACAACTGTGATAAGAATTTAGAAGTACGGCTTAAATCATGGAGCCCACCACGGCCTGCAATTGAGTTATCCCATCAATGTGGCACGAAAACAAAAAGATACACTAGTGTTTTAAAAGTGAATAATGATGTAATAAATAAATTGTTATGATTTCAAACACAGGTACTTATTGATGATTTAGTCCATAATTCAATATCACATATTAATATCGTTTATTTATAAGTAATCAGCTAACCACCAGTACCTATAGTAACTCGATTTATAAATAGGTTTTTTCTGGAATTCTTTACTACAAACTGGATTTTGATTGAAGTGAACTCCCACTGAAAATTTTCACGAGTCGCCTCTGCTATGGACTAAAGTCTGTCTGTTTAGTAAAGAGTATTATATCATTTTTTATCAACAATGGGATCTATCATGGAATAACTTTAGTAATTTCCAGTAAATATTCATAAATTATACATATTATGACATTTTCTGCCATTCTGAACTATGTCATGACTTAAATCAAATTTTAAATTATGTTTGTCATGTTCTGGTTAGAGCGACGGCTTTTTTCTTTTTTTTTATGATATTGGTAACTTTATAATCATTGCATTTACTTTTGTATGTAAAATGCGAGGTAAATATTTGATTTACCCAGGTTAAATGTAGCCTCTAAACCTGTGTTTTATGGTATTCATGTCATATCCATGTTAATTTTGTTTATTTATAGAAGCCAAGGATGAATATATAACAAGATACCTCGAAGGTAGTATTGGACGTGCAACATGGGGTAATGTGGAGAGTACATCCAGACCACTGTTGCACTGTGCAGACAAGGATGATGGCCCTCTAGGACCTAACGCAGTGTCTCGACTGCCACACCTAGCTGTCACGTCAGACGAAGCTGAACAATTGGGCTATATGCCTAATAGGGATGATTTTGAAAGGGTAACAAATAATCGTTTTTTGGTAATATTTATTTAACTCTGCTTACCTCAATTTATTCCTAATTTCCACTAAAAAATTTGCATTTACAAAAATACTAATTGTGCACTAAAATATGCTTCCTTAAATACTTTATAATGAGCACCTATTTAATATGGGATAGTATTTAATTGCAAATCAAGAAATCTCTACCCTTTGTATAATAAACTATTAGCCCTAACCAAGTGAAGTGGGTAGAATTAGGTTTTGGCGGTGGTCCCAGTTCTAGACATTTAGTTATGGTAAATAAAGTAATTATCAGCAATGCATTTTGTCAAAAGTTGTTTATGATTTGAATTAAAATAAATCTGGTGTACAGTCTATTCAATGTGCAAAAAAAATTTTTTTTATTGCAATTACGTTGGCAAAGTGGTAACAGTCACCTATTTTATTGGTAAATACATATTGATGGAAGTTGACATACCTGCAAACAAAAGGTGATGGGTGATAAGTTTTTTGATGTGTATTTAAAATATCTCCTTTTTTTAAACACTATCTTACAAAGTATGTCAATGCAGAGGCACTGCTGGTATTCAATCATTACATTTTCAACCAATTTTTTTTTTAGGAACACGATCACGAGGCTGAGCAATTAGTTTCTACTTTGTCATTAAATTCAGAAGATGATGAACTAGATGTTGGTAGGTCTATAATCTATATTCTTATATTAAAATTATTTTTTTATTGACTACAATAGCAGATTACTGAGTATGGGAATGTGCATGTACTTATAATGGTAAACTAAACTTGAGATGTTTCAATTCGATAGTATTGTTCAATATGATATTATTTTATCTATCTATCTATAATATATAAAGCTCGATTACACCACAAATATAAAGAAAAAACAACATATACTTACGAATATATACAAATAATGAAAAATTGTAGCCTAAAATTGTTCATTTTATCAAAATATCAAGATCATCATTGAAATATATTTGAAAATTATCTGTCGTCTATAGCACTGAAGTTATCGCAAGTGGACATTTACGTGCGCCGCCTAAGGGAGAGAACGAGAAGAAAAAGACTCGTAAGAGACTTCCAGCTAGTATCCATTTTCTTCAACAATCAGAGGAACAAGCAGAAAACGCTAGGAAAACTTGCCAAGGAGAAGAAGTGAGTTAAACATATGCCTCACGTCATAAAATGGCAAACTATAACTATAGAGAAACAACGATGTGTCGGACAATTTTGGTTTCTTAATTTTTCTTATTTTCTGTACCCCTTGTATTAATATACAAAAGGTACAGAAAATAAACCTATGGGCTCGGGAATATGCAGAATTTCTATTGAGTGTAAAGATATTTAATCTAAAGAAGTAAAAGGATGCATTTATCAAACTCATTTACACAAGTATTAACAGTAAAAGAATCGGGACGAACCTGAAATAATTGTTGTTTTTCAATATTGAAATGTTTGAAACATTGAAATCTGAAATGCAACAGACCATGTAAGCTATGGTAATGCTTCGGAGTCCGTCTGGCTAGCTACCAACGTCTTACCTAAGTTTGTCGCCATAATAAGAATGTTAATAGCATTGTTGTGTTCCGTAATTTGAGGTTATATAACCAGTTCCTTAGTTGTTGAGGAGGTCACGTGAAGCTTGCTTTCACCTTCGGCTTTATCATTGAGGCAGAGGCAGGCAGGTGAAATGAAGGCCATTAGCTTTTCTGACGTATGTAAAAAAATGAGTGAAACATCTCTCCTGTATTACAATTCCAACCACGCGCATAAGTTAACAATTGGGATGATGACTGAATTCTAATTTTTACGTCTCGTCATTAAATATTAAAATACCGTGGAAAAAGATGCAGTCCTGTGAAATTAGAGTTAAAATCGGCTTAGTAATACATTAGATACAAGCATTTTAAGTTGTTAATTTACCCTAGGTATAGGCAAAACTCGCCACTCTGACCTTCCTAACTCCATTTCTTTGGATGATCTAAATTGTCATTTTGCCAATAATGCTTATCATCCAAGCCTTAATACCGAAAATACCATGGCGTACATAGCTGGGCTTCCAATGCCAAACATCGCTCCTTTCGACTTTTCACCAATGTCATCGGATGAGATTAAAAAGATAATCCTATCAATTAAATCTAATCCTGTTGGTTGCGATAACATCAGCCGTCAAATGATTATATCCATCCTCGGGCACTCCCTTCCTGCGATCACTGAAATCATAAATTTTTCCCTTGATTCTGCAACATTCCCCACCCTTTGGTGGAAAGCCTTTGTTCGCCCTCTTCCTAAAGTCCCTAACCCAACTGTCCTCAATCAATTCCGCCCCATTTCTATCCTTCCTTATCTATCCAAAGTGCTCGAGGCTTGTGTGCATAAGCAATTTTCCTCATTTATCCACAGAAACCTACTTCTGAGTCATTTTCAGTCCGGCTTTAGACCTGGTCATAGTACTTCTTCTGCTCTCCTCAAGGTGACCGGGGACATTAGGGCTGGAATTGAAGACAGAAAGATTACCTTACTCATTCTTGTTGATTTCACGAATGCGTTTAACACTGTTCACCATGGTATTTTGTTATCAATGTTATCTCATCTAAAGGTCTCACCCAAGGTAATTGAGTGGTTCTCTTCATATCTTCGGGGACGACAGCAGTCGGTCATTTGGGAAGAGTTGTCTTCCTCATGGCGTAATCTTGACGCTGGCGTTCCTCAAGGTGGCATTCTATCTCCACTTCTTTTTTCAGTTTTTATAAACTTTATCACCCATCATATTCGCTGTGCGTATCATCTGTATGCTGACGATTTGTAACTTTATACTCATGCAGATGTTGATAGTATAAATGATGCCATTGCTATAATCAATCAAGATCTCGAAAGTATTAAGGATTGGTCCGAGCAATTTGGAGTCCGCGTTAACCCAAATAAATGCCAGGCGATAATGGTGGGCAGTTCCAGGTTCATATCTAGACTGGACCATCAGAACCTTCACTCCGTAATTTTTGATGGTGAAGTTATCCCTTTGAGCAACAGTGTCAAGGATTTGGGGTTGCATATAGATTCAACGCTCAACTGGCAACCTCAGGTAACTAACGTTTGTCAGAGGGTTACTGGAACTCTGAGATCTCTCTACCGACTGAAAAACTTTCTGCCTATTGACATTAAAAAAAATGCTTGTACAGTCTTTAATTTTTCCTATAATAGACTATGGTGATGTGTGCTATTTCGACCTGAATGCAGATCTACTCAACAAACTTGACCGACTTCTAAATAACTGCATTCGATTCGTCTTTAATTTAAGGAAATATGATCATGTTTCGGCATTCCGAATGCGCTTAAAATGGTTACCTATTCGGCAGCGTAGGCAGATGAGAGCCTTAATGACTTTATACTCCTTACTTCATAACCCTAACACACCCTTCTACCTCAAGACACATTTTCAGAACTTATGTACCTCTCATAACAAAACCCTTCGTTCTGCCTTCAATGGTATTCTCATAGTTCCTCCTCATCGCTCTGATATTGTTCACTCATCCTTTTTTGTCCAATCTATTCTTTTATGTCGTCATTGTTGAGTACGGCCATATAAACTCCTTGTAAATTGCCGTTTTACTAGAAAGAGATGGAGAAAAATCTTTAATACCTTATATCTTGGTTGTTTTTATAGTTATTCGAAAACCGATTTTGTCTTTCTGATTATTATATGAAAGAGCTTCTAATAAAGCAAAAAAAAAAAAAAATTGTCATCTAGCCAATTACAAAAGCTTATTCGCATATTGCAAGGTAATTGATGTATTTAATAAAGTGAAATTTAATATTTTAAAAGAAAACAAAAATCAAATAAATGACCTAAAATATAACAAGAGAACAGACAGTTTAAGAGAATTATCTTATTTAAGGAAATTCGTAATACCAAAAGCAAACAACACGTACGAAGAAAGGATGTTAGAATATATTTTTCCACATCATCATCATCATCACAGCCCATATACGTCCCCACCGAGGGGCTCGAGCCTACCCTATGTTAGGGTGATTAGGCCTTAGTCAACCACGCTGGCCCAGTGCGGATTGGTCGACTTCACATACATCATTGAATTTCTTCGCAGATGTATGCAGGTTGCCTCACGATGTTTTCCTTCACCGTAGGAGCGTCAGACAAATGTACATATGAAATTCGAAACGAAAAACACATTGGTACATGGCGGGTCTCGAACCCCGACCCCCCGATTGAAAGGCAAGTGCCGAGTCCACTGCGCCACCGACGCTCTTAAAAGAATAGATTGGAAAAAACTTTTTCCACATACTTTAAATCAATTACCTAAAGATATATTAGAATATTATATTAATATAAAAATACTTTCAAAAAGATAAAAGAGCATTTTTACATAAGCGAAGATTTTGTAAGGGAATCTTAAGTAGGTTCACTGTCTCCAGACAGTACTAAAGGGTTATATTTGTTACACCGTCGATGTATATGTACTGTTAAGTTATACCGGGTCTAACGGAATACCGAAATAATATTTAAGGTTGTTGATTAACAAAAAAAATGTTTTATGACTATTCTTTGTATTTTTATTATATGCGTACTTTCGATTTAATTCGCTTAACAGTGCAGCGTATTAAATCGAAAGTAGGCATATAATAAAAAAATACAAAGAATTGCCATAAAACATTTTTTTTTGTTATTCAACAACCTTAAATATTATTTCGGTATTCCGTTACACCCTGTATATTAATTAATAATATAATAGCAAACTCTCTATAACTATTACAGCACACAGGAAAAACTATACCTACATATAAAAGCGTTCTTTCAACTCGCTGTTACATATAAGCAAACTAGCTTAAGTAACTGCTAAATATAGAAAAAAAAATATGTGAGTAGGCATTGTGGTGTTGGATAATAAATGAAAAAAAAAGTATCGGCGGCGCCACCCTTCCAGGGAGTTCACAGAGCGCCTGCGTTGGACCGCGCAGTTTTACGGGCGCTCCGAACAGGCGGGGGTAGTCGCCGGGCTGTGGAGGGAGAGGGAATTGCGCGTGCGCCTAGCGGAGCTCCACCGGTACCGGCTGGCGGGGGTCACTAGGCTGGAGGAGTGCGCGCACTACGAGCAGCACGCGGCGCACAGGAAGCACCCCAACGCGCAGCCGCACCACCTCGACGTGAGACCCCGACCCGTGGTACTTCTCGCTTTTAGCCTTGTTGCACGCCCTGGTCCGTGCGCGACGCCAATACGCAGGAACACTTGACATTTTTTCGTACTTTTGTCATTTTTTCTTAGTCTGCGGCTAGATTTACTCTTATCATTAAATTATGTAAATTACAAAAAATACGTGGTGTCTTGAATTTTTTTATAGTGCACTCACTATAAAAAAAACATTGTAAATAGGTAATTTATAAAATAGGCTAATTTACTAATTTTAGAAAATCATTTTAAATTATTATATGTTATAATATGCACATTAGATTAATATTTCCGGGTAATTAGATCTATTTATCTTTCGAAATCAAAAATAAAATTTAAATGTCTAAAAGCGCGGCAAAAACCCTGTTTCTGTAATGGCGTCAAACATGACGTGCGTGACGTCACACGCAAGTAAACAAGTTAGTTGACATATCATATGCAAATCAGTAATAATAATCAGTCGAGAATCCGTATTTACTTGCGTATGACGTCACCAGAGTTACGTTCAATCATAGGCGTTTCCAACACAGATAACATATAAAAAAATATTCGAAATTTATTTCGCGAAATATCCAAAAAATAGACATACATTAGCGTGAAATAAAGAAATTATGCTTTTTTATCCTATTATTTAATAGGATGACCATAATTTGTTGTATGTTTTCAATATTGTCAAATAGCCTATTCATAGGTCGCTGGCTTAGATCCGGCTCGAAGGACCATAAAGATGTAGGTTTCATACCTTAGAGATAATTAAAAAATGTTTTGATGATTTAGATAACTGCCGTATTTATATAAACTGTTAATGATATGACAGTAATGAGTTCACGTCTAGTGTTGCACGCGCATTTACTTACGTGAACTGGTTTAAAATTGCTATAAATAAAAGTGCTAAAATGCACATTATACGGTCGAACCGTACAATTATCTATAAACGTTCATTCGTAATAAAAATAACAGTTTCTGAATTGAATATAAAGCAATTTGCTTACATTTCAAATATAGAAAAGCTTACCCTTTCGATATTAAAGTGAAAATTAAGACAATCGTGCACAATGAGTTTCTACAGTTTTATTGCGTCGTCTGCCTACCAAAATGATGTATTTCACTGAATTAAGAATTGCTATTGTAAACGTTAAACTAAATTTTATGACGAATTTTTGTCGCATCGCATCATGAAGCATCTTTCTCTACTACAAGAACGGAGAAAATATCAAAAAATGTTGGCGTTGTGCACGGTATACATATCCATAACATAAACAAGCATTATAATTATCTTTTTTATTATTTATATGTCATAATGGTATATATATTTTTTAGTTTAATCAAACTAAGAAAAGAAGCAGAATTATGTTTTACAAATTATTTTTCTCATTTCATTACTTTAAGGTGCATGGATTCATGCAAGTTCATGTATCATTGACTCATGCTTACGCTTTGCGTAGGAATGCTTTGAATAATGCATGACAATGATTAACCTGAGACATTACGTTAGCTATCTTTTTTTTTTCATTTATGATAATATATAGTAATAATAATAGATGATACAGAATCTAGAACTTTTTCACTTCACTAATTTGCACATTCAACAAAACATACGCGAGAATAAAAAATAGTTTCTTGCAATGTTAACACAATGTTAAATATTTCTCTACAATGACTTGTAACTTAAAAAATGTATTCTTTGCTCGATATTGAAGTGTCTCAGATTAAATATTCAATTCTGGAATGTGGTATTGTTTCACAAGCATCACTGTATCACTTGAGAATTTTTATTTGTAAGTTTGTAGAATTCCTAAATATGTCATCAAAATAAAATGACACGATCAAAACAATGCCACAAATGTGACCAACGGCGTGATGTTACGCGAATGTGAGTCTTGTGTGCACCCAGTAGAGTTGATGTTGTGTGGTTTTGGCTTTGATCCCGTATACGCCTTGTATTCGCCAGGGCAGCAGTGGGTGCCTGGACACCAATCCGACAAAAGAAGTAATTCCGACCAGCTCGCAGCCGCTAAGAAAAAGGTTTGATGTTTTCATGAATCCTATACTTTGTTTATATTGTACGTTTAAAAATTGTGATGATGTCTACCGATCTCTCTTCCTCTTTTACTGAAAAGCAAGTAAACTTACGCACTTATTTCTTAACACTTCAAAAAAAAAATACCGCTTATTCAATAGTCTGTGTAAAATCTGTTGTTTCGGTGTCAATATACATCGCGTTTGGTCAACAGCAACACCCTATCAGGCCGAAACCTACCCAGGTTAACATAGTCATATAAAAGTTATGGTGTCATTGAAAATTCAAATTGTTAAATTAATTTTGCAACCCTTGCACAAGTCATGACTTGTGTGTTTTTAAGATTTAAGTTTTAAAATACAAACAGGACTAAAAAGTATAAGAATAATATTGTTAAAATAATAAAAACCACGTTTGACATAAAACAATCAAATATAAATATAAATATAAATAAATATTATTTATATTATATGTAGGTACTGGTGTCGGTAGAAATCATTGAACAGTAATCTTGTGAGTTTTCCTCTAATAGTAATCAGTATACTATCAGGCTAGACACTTGCAAGTCAGATGATTATTATTGTTGTAACAGTTTACCTAATGTGTACATTTGTTTATAACAGAGACGTCGAAAACGGCTCAAGTTCCACCAGCCCAAAGTGCACACGGGACGGAAGTACCGCATGTGGATGCTCCAAAAAGAGCTCATGCAACGGCGTATGCTCGAAGCATCTGCTGACCAATAACGAGATACAGGTAAAAGATACATATGGCATCTGTATCATTCTGCTTCAATTAAAGACATGGAACGGTACAAGTAAAGTTAGCTGAGTAAAACCACGAAAGTTGGTTTTAGAGTAGGAATTTTCGAGTTACGATCTGAAGTACTATATAATTGAGTACTATCTTCGCCTTAAATTAGATTTGTCAATGGTTTTATTACATTTTCATCAAATGAATTCATGAGTTTGCATAGGATTCGTCCGCGTTACACGATAATAGAAAACAAGAAAGGTCATGTGTTCCTGCGCGTGAGTGAAGTAGCCAGATATTATTAAGGGAGACTGTGACTCTTCTGCTGGGGCGCGTAGGGTTGTACTTCGTGCAAGTGATTCTGGTCTTTACCAGAAGGGGACTCAGTACTAGAGTCGTCTGCGCATGTACCCTCTATCTTACCTATTTCTGCTGCCAAGCAGCGGTGCTTGCATCGCTGTGTTTCGGTTTGAAGGATAGGACAGGCAGACGAATTACGGGTACAAACTAACTTTGACTTAAAACGAAATCAGCTAACCACAGATTACAGAACAATAAACTGTCAATGTCAAGTAAAATTTAACCTTGACTGGGCTACGTTCCAAAACATCACCCGAGTGCACTCGGTCACCCGAAGTATGTCCTAAAACATTTCGGGTGCACTCGAGGGTGTTGGAGTGGCGTGTCCTAAAACGCTACGGAGTGCATTCGATCGAGTAGAATCTCACCCGCATAATATAGCAAGGTGTAATTTCACTCGATTGGATTTGGCGGGAAATTGTGTGGATTTTAAAGTTATGTGTGATTGTTATTACAAAGATTTCATATTCACACACAATTTGTGCATCTCGGAGAGCGAGGATGCGCTTCGTATAACGTCGACAATAAGTTAATTTTAAATTCCAAAGACTATAGGTATCGTAAGTGACACGATTGTAAAATTGGCCTTCATTTCCGCTGAAGCTAGGTTAGGCCGCGATTTAACAGAATTCATATTCTGTTGGTTTTAGCATTTTCGTAGATGAAACAGAGGAATGTAATCCATGCATTAAAGCGAACGGACGCGCCGATGAATTATATAATTTCTTATTTTTGTATATTTGGTTATGTAAACAAAGCAGACAACACTCTTGCCGTTCTAAAACAACCAACACTCCGACCACCCTAACCGGCCACTCTCCCCCCACCACTTACTCACTCCGGGTGATGTTTTGGAACGTAGCCCTGGGGACCGCGAGAAATTCACTGCTGTCAGGCGAAAATTACTCTACGTTTACTTTCACGGAAGCGTTGAGAAATACGATCAGAGCAATAGATCCGTTACCCTCGGTTTCACTCGGGTAGTTCTCGAACGCTATTGTATGAAATTCACACTACCCCTTCTCAAACGTACCCCAATAAAGTACAACCGAACAGAAACTAACCCGTTGCGATCGACCAATCGAAGCGCAGGGATTGACTTTCAATCAAATGTTCGATGACGTGATAACGTGGCGTTCTGATTGGTCGAAAATAACGTTCTGTAGGCTTACTCTTGAACCAATTCCAAAACGATCGGCATTGAGATTGAAATTTTTCGTACGCTTATTTTTGCGCATTGGCTCCAAATTGAAACCGCATTGCGCGGATTTTGGGTGAGCCAAACTCAATATTATTTGATTTACTCAAAATACGGATCCAATTTGTGCGCCAGTGTTGCTATTAAAGCGTACGAAAAATCTCAATCCCAATTACGATCCATCGGAATTGGTTCAAGCGTACAGCCTACAGTTTCGATTCAACGGTGTTTTATTAGTAGAATTTCCCTGCTTTTTCTATACTTTTGTGTTGCTGAAGGTTGTTTTTTCTCTAATTCCTCAGCTATGTACCGCGTTAAGTCTTGCGCCTGCGCAGTACGTGACAATGAAAGGCGTACTACTGCGGCGACCACCCGCCGCCGACAACGACCTGGACCTCGCCATCAGACACTATTTGCACACAGCCGGATGGATACGTAACTAGCAAACACTTCACACCTACCATTCTATGTTCCTCATTAATTTGTTCTAGTCTATATGCATGCACCATGAAAATTTTATTATTTACCTGAGAAAATTTTTCAGACGCATTGAGACATCGTTATATATTGTATATATATTTGAGAAACCACGTCAACTTATTTTATTTTACATTCTCGGTTTCACTCATTCACGCATTGCTATAGTAGATTACCTAACAAGTGAAAAAAAGGTGAATTCTTTTCGAGGCACTAAGTTGTATCCCGAGAGGAGCGAACGATTCTAAAATAAAATCCTGAGCGGATCAAGGGATACAAGAGCCGAGATAAATTTTATTTCACGTGTTAGGTTCTCTACTTTTTATTATTGACTGCGAGAAAATAATTACTCTGTGATTATGAATCAAATTTTATTATGGGTAATAGATATAAAAGAACAATAGAAAACAAAAGAACTAGAAACGTAGTTATTACGTTTTGGTGGTTTTTAGTACGTTTATATAGCGAGAGTGTGTAACCTCTTTGCACGTTTTCCTTTTTTCTTACTATAATCCGTATATTCCCGCATGTTCCAAATTAATTTTTTTTATTCACTCAGTGAAACAAAGAGCGTTTTCACTGTTTTTGAATAATCGCGAGCCCTTTGTTGAGTGTCAATGGTAAAAAATTAGTTTTTCCATTGGAATGACTCAACTTACAGGTGCATTTATGAACAATGATATTAGACTTAAAAATGAACAGTAATATAAACACAAAACATTCTCATCGGGAGATTTTGTGTTCAGTCCGCGTTAAGATTGTTAAGCAGTACGAGTGTATTATTACTAAATGAAAGGACTAAAAACCATGTTGTGTGTTTAAAAGGTGTAGGTACCAATTCAAAAGTATTTTATCGCGAAAGCGATAATGAGCAATAAAGATTGCTGGATTGAATGACGTTTGTTTTTATTGACGTCAGATTGACCAACACTAGCTGTCTTCTTTCTATCTGGCAGAAGCCATACAAACTAAAAATTTAATTGAATCCGTCTGTTAATGTAGCAGTGGAATCAAAGGCAAATGTTAATGTGTTTCGTAGTACCACATTCGTAACCGAAGTTTCATAACCAGTTGCGAAATTGTTTTTTTTTCATTGTTTCGTAACGAGCTATCAAATAACATGTTAGTTTTCTATTTTCATAACTTTGATTTTTTCGGTTATTTAACTACACCTTTTCCGTTTTAGTAACTTGAGGGCTAATAAAATATCATTGTTCGTGAATAAACAAACAAATGCAAAATGAATTTACGATGTTACTATACCTCCAATTCGGACCTGTTGGTCGGATATTTTTTAAATGTCATACATACAACAGTTTGTATGGAGAAATTGGATTCACGAGTTAAAGTTGATTTTGATTTCTGCAAAATTTTCGCAGGTAATCAATTTTCAAGGTGTATAATCTGTTTTCTTAACCAGAGGCGATTCTGGCATAATCGCTAACTGGAGTTTCGTCCACGAGATTTATTGCTGTGTACACAATAACTGCGTCACTTGAGATCGCTCACATCATTGTACAGTAATTGTACTTTTGTATAATCCAATTAGGTTCGAAAATTTTGAGGTATTTTGAGATGAATAATCAAGTTACTAGAAAGAGCTTGATATGGCCAAGTTTCAAAAATATGTATACACGACATGTTGGACTTATTTTTATAACTTGGACCGTATTGACCTCTTTGTAGCTAACTTCGATTGTCGACTATGAGTGAATTCCTTCATGTCCAATTCTGTAAACGCTCCTAAATTTTCACAGATAATTTGACTGAAATTGCCATTTAAAAAAATATGTTGTTGCTATGTGCTGTGCTATTTATTAAGAATGATTGTTATTAATTTAAATTTTTATAAATTGCAATTTCGGTTCTGGAATCTTATTTTTGTTTACGAAATTGGACATTTATATGTAAACGGAATAGGTAGGTGTCTAAATTTACTTTATTTAATGTGTTTTCATTAATCAGGAATTTTTTCATGGGCTTAGGACAAACGCTTCCTCAACTTGGAATCATAACTATTTTATTTAATAGTTTTGAAGTTAATTTGTGTAAAGTATCAAATTAAACTGCAAATTTGATAAATAGTAGACGTTAGGAGTAACATCTGCTAACGTGTGCTCAGAAAAGTCTAATAACATATATATATATATATATATCAAATTTGTGTCCCTTTTTATAATGCTTTGTTATACTTAATAAGTAAGAACAATAAGTTTATGCTAAATAAGCATTTAGGCTTAGAATGACTACGTAGCATAGTTAAGTTAGGGCTACAAAAAGTGTTTTATAATGATGGAAAATATACCATTTAGTTAATTTTTTGAGTTGTGTTTGAATACAAAGTTTTGAAATTGTGAAATCAAATGTATTCTCTGTCTAGCAATTGGTTGTTATAATAATAACACTTTTTTTAAATTACAAAACAATTTATTTATATTTTTGCTGTTATAGCTTAAATTTTTTATATCAAATTGGTTTTTATATTATACTTTGCATTGTCAAAATTTTTGATTAATGAATACACATGCCCTTGTCTATAAAACCTTTGTTACTGAATGTTACCTTTTAAACATATTTATTACTCTATTTGCGAGTATTGCCTTGATTTACATTAATGATTATAAATGACTAATACCTCGTTTAAATTAATGACAATAGATGTACAAAAGCTGGTGACTTAAAGCGTTTGGTATAGATAGTATTTATATACAAGATAGTTTTGGATATAGATGTTAAACGTTTTGATAGCTTTTTATCAGGTTATTTTAGAGGGCTATTTTAAATACAGCTATATTGTAGTTCAGCTAGTCGCATAAAATAATACTTATGAGTATTTGCAATAGTTATTATTGAGAATTTAAAAAGGTTTGCAATAATTATTATTGAGAATTTAAAAACATTCATTCATTCATTCAAAACAAAGAGAAGAAAATCAAATCCAGTTAAACTTTATGTTGCAATGGCATAAAGTTTAATGGAGATAACGATCCAAGTTGTAGCTATACTTTGTGTCATGGTGTCAAATGTATTGTGGATTTTTACCTTTTTTTTTCTCGGGGGGAAATGCGTAACCCCACCGTACCCGCCGTGGGCTAGACGGCGGGCGTGTGTGGGGCTCTCCTGGCAGAATGCCAGGCCTACCCACTAAAACCCCCCGGTGTTAAGGGCGCGCTAGGTAAGAGGGTGGATTTTTACCCTATATAAGAATGTGATTTTTAAAAGCCTTATAGAAATAAACTCTTGAATTGACAGCAAACGACATGTTAAAGGAGAAATCATCTGAGATTAATTTAATATTGTGCTGAGCTGTAAAGTCAATATACTAACAATACACCAAATATACATAAATGAGTCGACATTTTTACTTATTTATTAATAATGTAATATACGTTCGTTACGAATGTCATATGTACATTTGTCTGACGCTCCTACGGTGAAAGAAAACATCGTGAGGCAACCTGCATACATCTGCGAAGAAATTCAATGATGTTATGTGAAGTCGACCAATCCGCACTGGGCCAGCGTGGTTGACCAAGGCCTAATAACCCTAACATAGGGTAGGCTCGAACCCCGCGTTGGTAGTGGTAGTCGCAGTGTGGACCCTACCACGCGCGTCCAAAAGGGTAGGAAGAACACCGGGGGGTTTAGTGGGTAGGCCTGGCACTCTGCCGGGAGAGCCCCCCACACACGCTCGTCGTCTAGCCAACGGCGAGTACGGGGGCGGTCACGCATTCCACTCGAAAAAAAAAGGCTCGAACCCCTCGGTGGGGACGTGTATGAGCTGTGATGATGATGATGATGAATATACGTTATTTACAAATAAGCAAAAAATAATTCTGCAAGGGATAACTATAAATTAAACTCCAATTCGTTTGTACACTGAGGCAAATAAAAGCTCCCGTGTAGTGCTAAATAGTCTGTAAAGATATGTTTGAACACAGTGGCTTGGTTAAATATGAGTGAAATTCCAAGCCTCAACATTTTTATCCATAAGTAATTAACAATTTTCGTCATCTTTAAAATATATTTCCAGTTTCTACTGTTACTGACAACATCATCATCTGAATCAATGTTGTTGCTATGTCATGTATCTGTTCAATGTTCGCAGGTTGTGTCGCATAATTTTATATTTAAAAAAAAATGTATATATAATTGTATTATACACGATAAGGTCGGTCTCAAAGAATAAGACGAGCCAACAATAAGCGTAGAATTATCCCCCTCTTGTAGTGCAAGCGGTTTGAACTCAAAATAGACGAAATTTGACACAAATAGTCTGTGAAGCCTCTTCAAATCGTTTTGAATTTGATCGATGTTATATCGATCGACCGATCGTGTCTTGAGTTTGATACACTATGATGATTGGGATTTCAGCTTTAAGATATCACTTTGAACTTAAACAAGAACGTATACATAATATCCTGAAAAAAAAAGTAGGACATCTTGAAACGTCGTATGTTCACAACAAACTTGTTACCTACGCTTGTACAATATTTGATGGAGAAGGTTTGATGGATGACGGTGCTTAGAGGCTTGCTGGCGTTATTTAGTTGTAAATTTACAATGACGAATTTATTTGTGTAGGAATTAGTTCTGCGGTACATAGGTTTGTTAGTGTAATGATTTCTTTCACTCAAAGATTCTTGAAATTAAGGCTGTATTATCGAATATCACATTTAAAACATAGTAGTATTTCTTGCGCCCTAATATATACCACGAAACCTATACCATGGTAGGTGGGCCTTCAAAACAGAAAAAATAGATATGTTGCAGCCATGTGACATGCAAGGAAAGAATAGTTTTCTCTTACCTCTGAAATTGAATGCCTTTTTTAACCAGTATTTAGTTGGCCAAATGCTTTGTCTTCTTTTATGTTGAATGACTTATTAGCATGCTTAATTAAATTGAAAAACATTGATTTTACAGCATGTTTCATGCTAATTTCATTGCTTGAAAATATCAGGCTCACGTGCAGATACCATACATCTTGATGGAAAGAATAAAACAATATATTTTCTTTCTTGCTCAAGGCGGGTATTCTATTTCAAACAGAATCGAAAATCAAACAGTACCTTTTTATTCGACCAATCGGCGCGCGCGATCGGCGATTGCGTGTGACAGCGTGTTCCGATTGGTCGATTATTCGGTTCCAGTTGGTTATTCGGTTTCGGTTATTTGCTGGGATCCGCAGCATACCGCATTTAGTTGCGTTAATGTAGTAAATTTTATTATATGTAGCTAACATTATTTACCGCGTGGTATTTGTACAGATGTAGATTTAAGGGGTGCAAATGATTAAGTAAACCTTTCATTAATTACTCTTGACCAATTTGTCGGGTTTATCATAGGTACCTGATGTAGTTGTAATTTATATCCTTTTATTTTGTACATGATTGGGAAGGTTACCTATTGAAACGCATAATGTTTTTCGTCATAAACTTAAAAGGCATAATGTTAATTGCCATAATCGTCACTTGCCATACGTCATTATATCATAACTTCATAACGCATAATATTATAAGGCCGAAATATGTAAGGCATAACCATGAAAAGGCATAATTTGAATAAGCATAAGTAACAGTAGGCATAATTTATGTTTACCATAATATTTGAAAGGCATAATATTCAAAAGACATACATTTGAAAAGCATAACTGACAAAATCCATAAATCCATAGCGAACTCATTCACCCTAATTTCCAAAAGCAAACACTTGCTATGCATAACAGGTTCATTGTCTTATGTTTAAATTATTTACTATTGTTTTTATTTATTTTTGAACCTTATTTATTAAGAAATAGTTTACTTAAATCACGTAATAATATTAGTACATTATTTCATTTTGCATGCATGCAGCCGGCATGCAGCATGCATGCAAGCATTCAGTCATGCAGCATGCATGCAGACATGCAGAATGCATGCAGCATGCAAGACTTCTGCCATAGCTCCGGCACTGCGGGGTTCTGGCGGTCCCACGCATGCTAATCGTCGCAGATGGCTTTCGCTCACCACCGCAGCCTCGGCTTGATGGCACCAGCCTCAGCCGCGGCGGCTCGCTCATAGCCACCTGCTCCTCAGCATGCGGGCCGCCTCACCCCTCCCTGCCTTCGCGATTCTGAATAACACTCTAGGGGTAGGGCAGATAAGACTACGTGGAGTCTGGGTTTACTGAGTCGGTTTTAAATAGCACTAGTTTTTTTTAATAATTAGTAATCCTCGTATGGAGAAAAATACATTCCAGATTATGTCAAAGAAGATTTATGGACATGTACCAATTTACAGTTATTATTCTTTATAGATAGATAGATAGATAGAACTTTTATTTGATACATTAGGATACAACAGGTCTTATACACTAAATTCAAAATATAAGTAGGTAATGTACCAAAAAGGTCTACACTCAGCGTACGCCGTGACACTCGTAACAAAGAGTGCCACGACACTGATATTCTGTGTAAACCTTTTACCGATGTATTATTTATATTATACCGATTATTTATAAAACTATGTCTTTAGTGAGTTCTGCATAGTTTTAATTATGTGCAACAAAATTATGTAAAACAGTTATGCGTATTAAAATAATGCGTTTTAAAGTATGCTTAATAAATTATGGCAAACCAAATTATACCTTTCAAAGATTATGATTTTTAATATTATGCCTTTCGACAATTCTGCATTATAATGTTTATGCCTATTGATATGTTATGCCATGTATTATTATGCTTTTTGATTTTTATGCCATATGATGTATGCCAATCGAAATTATGACAATCAACAGTATGCGTTTCAAAGTGTCACCGATTGGGAAGTCTTTTTTTAAAAATTTATCGGTAATAGTTTTAATCAATAGTGAATATTTTTACCATTGGTAACTTTTTATTAAAAACATGTAGTACAGCCCCCTAACAGTACAGTACCAAACCACACTGAGTGAGATGGCTTTATACGCTGTAATAGCAGTGTCTATATCTTAACCCCTCAAGAACCCCCTATTATTTGAACCTTGCTCTAAGCGATTTTTTTTCCGCGATTTCAAGGTTGGTCCCATAGTAAACACTGTTCAGTTTGCTTGTCTAAACAAGAACACAAAATCTTGCTCCCGTTTAAAAAGTAACCCTGTATAAAATTATGGTTAACGGCTCTTCAGAGTCGTCGGATTAGTCAATTTTTTTAATTCATAATTTATTGAATTTCATATATTATGCATTTTGGGTAACTTGATTTGCTGTTCCACGTATTGGTCATTTTGGGTAACTTGTTTTGCTGTACACAGTACCATAATATGAAATAGGGTAATTTCTTACGACGATGCCATCTAAAATTCATATCTCGCCTATAGGAAATATGTCCAGTGTTACTTGTGTGTAGTAACTGCGTAGTAACAATGGCTGTGGTAGAGTTATAATATTTGTTAGTTTGTATATTTCGCTCGTATGTGAGGTAATTCCACTGATATTCGTGGACTTGCCTGGTCGATTGAGTTATGGGAAGTTTTCCAACTTTATTGCTCAGTTAATCTCAGTGGTTTTATGGGTGGAAAGTTTAAAAATACCTGTCGGATTTAAGACGAAGACTTGAATTGAAAAAAAAAATGAATGAAACCATTGATCAGACTGTGATGGAACTGGAGATGTTGGTACACTGCAGATGTCCGCTTCTCTCGGGTTTGTGCAAAAAATCTTTATAAATTAAGAATGTTATTACTATACTTGGCATTGTAACGGTTGCTGCTGCAGTTAGTATACATTAATTCAGATAACACCAGACTTTATTTTTATCTACAGATATTCATGTTGGACTTAATGATTATTATTGTTAGTTATGTAGGTAATCGGAATAATGAATTATTTTAAACAATGAATTATTATTCAGCAGTCTATTGTAGACAATACATATGTCACTGTAAAAAAATCATAAATAATTGCTCATACACTGATACACCATATCAGTGTGGATGAGTGGAATAAAAAGCAATGTCAGTGACAGCATTAAAATTAATTAAATATTCAGGATGATAAAATTAAATTAAAATGCTTCTGTCACTTTACCGCCTAGCATGGGACGTGACATCGCAAGGAACCTCTTAAGCAATACCATTATCTCGCTAACATTTGATCTCAACAATGTTATGCGTTACGTTTAGGTAATGCAAATATTTGTAACCCTGTTATTTTTGAAAAAGGGATGTTCACAAAAAAAGCAGATATTCTTTAAATGAGCCAATGAAACGCGATGATGCTAAAAATGTTGAATGCAGCAGATCGCGGATCGCGCCTATTGTTTCCTTTTTTGTTATCTGTTTGTCTATGTCCCATGCAGCAGGCGTAGCACGGACTGCCAAGAAATTTGTGATAAGACTCAGTGACACGTATCCCTCGAGGAGCGTCAAGAAATTTTATAATGTCAGTCACACTAAGGCTGCGTTCCGAAAATCAATAAGATCAGTCACTATTAGCGCGCTCAAATGCGTCCCGAAATGTTGTGAGTGCGCTAATGTTAGTCAGCATGAAAAGCCACATGACGTGATCGTTAACGTCATATAGAACTTGCTAATGCTCTGGAGTGAAATCACTTTATGTGAACTGTAAGTCTGACGTGCGATAATTGTGTTTTCGGTTCAAAATGAATGTACCTGTTCTTCCGGACCGAAATCGTAAGCATGCTGATAGCATTTTCAGTGTTCTCTTTAATTTGGACAAGGCGATTATAATCGTTAGCACTGTGAGAGCTGTTATCGGACCGCAGCCTCAATACGCGCCGCCGTGCTACTCTTTAAGACATAGATATTATGTCACTGAAATTGTGAGATAATGCGTGACTCAAGTCCCGTCTTGGCAGCCCGTGCTACGCCTGCTGGACCTATTTATTATAAACTTATTCAAAAGAGTTTCAATATGTACAATTTGGTCATTCATTAGGTGGTTTTATATCAATTTAGTAATATTAAAATAGATATACGACTTTTTGAAAATTGGAAGAAGCTAAGTGAACACATTGAAAAATGAAATGTTAAGCAATATTAGCGTAAACCTAGAATATAAGGCAAAACTATTACGTGGTAGTCCAAAACAAAAATTTTCATTACATTTGGCGTACAAACCCTTCTCCTCTCTATCGGTGCGAAATTTTTGCCGTCTTAAAGATAAAAACATGCTTTATAATGCCATTCGCAAATGTGCCACGTCCTAATGATTCGACGTTTGAAATGAAAAAAAAAACAAAACACAGTATAGGAGACTCGCGTTTACTAGCCGTTCGAGTTTGCCGTTACCTACCTCCCATCGCGGTCGCCCGCACGGCACCACCTAGCACACGCGTTTGTGACTAATTTTGTATGTGACGTCATTTGACAGCGGCAAAATCAAAGTGAATGGCTGATGCAAATAAAATTTTCGTCCGTCCGCAAAATTGTTGAAACATTCTCTTGTTCGTCGACCGGCGAATCAGAGAACGTTTCAATGCGAGCGCGGAAGCACTAGGTCACATAGTAACCAAGTTGAGACCGATTTAACAAATTAAAAGTTTATTGTAGGTTATGTTGTAATCCAATATTCGCGTTCCAGTATTAGCGTTTCATGGGTGTTGTTGACAATGCAAAGAGAATACTAGCGTTTTTCCTTTGGAAATTTCGTTCAAATGGCGTCTACCTCATTGATTGATATACATTTTGATAAAGAATTACTTTTATTGGTACCTATAGATAAGTAAACATTTCGAGCGCGACGTATTTTGGTACATGAGTAGGCACGCATGTTAGACCAACGTTTAAGCTTTAGTATGTTTTATTGGTGTCTGCTATGGCAGTCAGAAATATTTTTGTGAAACGTCCAGTTGATTCTGTCTCAACGTAAGTAATTGTTTACTCAGCATGTTCTCATCTTTTCATATTGTTATTTTAATTTGTTTATTGGTTTTATTTCATTTAATTGAATGCGTACACGGCACATAGTCCATTGTGTTTTGGACACAGATCTTATCTTTTACCATTTGTAGAATATTTATAAAGTAGGTACTAGCTGTGTCCGCGAACTACGCTTCGCCATGTCATTTTTTCCCGTTTTTGTAACATTTTTCATTGATGCTCAGCTCCTATTAGTCGTGGCGTGATGTTATAATAGCCTATAGCCTACCTCGATAAATGGACTATCCAACACAAAAATAATTTATCAATTTGAATCAGTAGTTCCTGAGATAAGTGCGTTCAACAAAACAAACAAACAAACTCATCAGCTTTATAATATTAGTCTACATAACTAAATAACTGTTTAATGCCGACATATTACCAAAACTCGGCACAGTTGCCTACTAGGTGTTAACCTTAATATGAAACCTCTAACGTAGTTAAAATGTAGCTATTTCAGACAGAAAATATTTGTGAATTAGTCGCGTTTTTTATTATTAGGCCCTTAAAACAACGTAGTTTCTGATAAACAAAAAAATATTATATTTCAAACATAGATAACTTGACCTTATTAGTTTGCCTAGTATATAAATATATGCTTAATAAGAGGCATTTGTATACATTGTTTGTCAAACTGTAATTCAAACCGAGAAATTACAGTCGCATGTATAAATGTGACATCTGAAGTTGTATAGGTATTACAAATATTACCTATACTCAATAGTCGTTACCTTAGTCAGTGCCTTTGTATTGTTCCAATTTTTGTAATAACAACCGGCTTTTTTCGCCAATATTTTAATACGATACATATTTAAAGCAAACTTTTTAATGTTGTGTTAGTTAACGTTATTCGACGTTCATGCCGTTGTATGAATTCGGGTGCGTTATGCGTCGATATGTAATATTGTAAAACATTTCTGTAATCCTTAGTAAGAGTTAGGGCAATTTTGACACTTACTTAGTCGTCAAATGCGTTTGATGGTGAAATGTGTTTAATCTATCGTTTGGTCTTCGTCATTTGATTACTAGAGACGTAAGTAAGGAGAAAGCAACCAAAACCACAGACATGTATGTAATTAGATCCCGCAATTGTATGTACTTCGTGTGCCAAAAGGAACGGTAATGGTCCTCTCTTTATATACATTGTTTCATAAAGCCACCCCTTCACTGTTATAGGCACCGAGCGTTAATTGAAATTTAGAAGAATATCTAATTGAGGGATGCGGACTGAGTATGCAAAATCGAAATCAAATTTGTCATGTGTGTCAGGTACCTAATTAAAAAATATCACACATGTCTTTTTAGTTTTGTCGAAATAATAAAATACTACGTAGATAAAGGGAGTTAAAGTTATGGAGGGGGGCCTACGTATCAGGCAACACTTCAAATCAATGTGTCGTCGAAAGTTGTTGATGACGTAAAAAAAGAAAAAAATACGCTTGCAATATTTTTAAGAAATATGCCAGACGGGCATTTAAAAAAAATACCGCGGCCAATGTACCGCTCTGGGCCACAAAAACAGAGTCTGAAGTAATGGCAACTTTTAATAAAACAGAACACTTTTGGCCATATTTCACTAACCTTGTCATAGCTTATGACAATCTTAAGAGGCATGCTGTCACATTATTTTCATTATAGACAAGAAATTATCATCAACAGCTCAAATACGTCCCCACCGAGGAGCTCGAGCTTGCCCTAAACTAGGGCGATTAGGCCTTAGTCAACAACGCTGGCTAAGTGCGGGTTGGTCGACTTCGCACACAACCTGTAAATAAATTCTTTCTTCACAAGTTTCCCCACGATGTTTTCCCTCATCGTAAAAGCGTCGAATAAACGCACGTATAAATTCTAAGTTGAAAACACAATTGTCGTGGCGAGGTTCGAACCGCTACCTCCCGATTGGAAGGTCTTACGCACTACGCCATCGAGGCTACTGACAAGAGACAGCATACTAGGTATGTCCAAAGCTAAGACGAGGTTATTGAAGTTCGTCATTAGGGTTATAGCCTTAACGTTTTAAGCGTTATTTAGACGTTATATTCCCATAAGAAATTGAACAGACTGTTTTTATACAGTTGCGAGGGATTGACAATGGACTCAATTCTGTGTGCCCGCCGTCTAAATAACCTAAAACTAAAATTTCTAAATTTAAACTTAATTTAAATGGCCGGTTAAGCAAGTGCTATTCTACGGTGACAGTCCAACTAAATTTAGGTAATTCTAAAATGTCTAAGATTAGTTTTAATTGTGTTTGTGTTGCTGTCGTAAAAATATTAAATGTAAATTTAATGGATGGATCTTGTTGTTAAAGAAACTAAAACGGGTTTATGTTTATATCAGTTAATACATTTTATGTACATTTTTATCCTATTTTTAACAATATTACTAAAAAAATATTTTTATTTTCCTGTTCATTTAAGGCGAAAATAATCAATATGGGCAAAATTAACATTTCTACCTCATTTGTTATTTGGATTTGTATTTTTCATTACCAAAATGGCGGATTTAAACAAGGTTCTACTTTTAATCGGGATGATTTTAGTCGCCGCTAAAATTAATCAGTTTAGGAAGTTTACGCGTAAAAATCTAACGTCTGGAATAGCGTTTGGACGGCTAAACCTAAGTTGAATTGACCGTCTAAAATTAGAAACGTCAGATTCAAATTAGCAATGTCAGTTGAATTTGACAGATACCGTAGAATAGGAAAATGGTTTAGCGACACCTAAATAAAATTAGGAAATTTAGCGGCCGCTTCAGAATTGAGTCCATTATCTAATTAAATACATTTCTGTGGTCAAAACTCAAACTAAGCTAAGGGTAATCTTATTCCCTATGAGGTGGTCCAGATAGATGCTAGCTAGAATTGATTGACCTCTGAATAGTCGATCATACAGCATGTCAGGCTACTACTACAAAACTATTAATTTTCACCAATAGAGACGCGGAATATATATGAAACATTTTGAATCATTCATTGCCCGTAGTCCTACTGCGTAGTCCTACCGGTAGTACCACGGGCAATTTATTTTGTCCGTGGATCTATCAGTAGGACCATGGGCAAGTACCATTAGCCTGATGTGTCACTGGTTGCGTAAAAATACAGGCCCTGGTAAAAAAAGGAATCTTTTAAGTGTACCTAATTAAGTATAGAGTGTTCCGTCATAAGTGTAAACACAAAATATATTATAAGGTTATTCACAGACGCATAGATTCAACGTGTTTGAAACAATTTTTTTCAAAACTTTCATATAATTGTGCAAATATTTTCCGTTAACCGAGAATTTTATCTTTTACGTGGTTGCGTGTCTGCGAGATGCCCTAATTTCAATTACGTATCTGCAACAATACACTATCGTAAAGAACTAAAAGCTATGTATATAAAGAAGAATTGCTTAAAATGAAATCAGCTATTGTAACGTCTTTTTACACAAATTATATTATTTATATTTAACTAGCAATCGATTCTATTTTTATCTTTTGATTTGGCTCAAAACTGTGTATAGAAAAAAAGAGTACAATTCCTTGTTGTAACTATTATTGTATAAAATTATATCGGTTAGTTTAATTAAGTAATTAATAAAATGCATTTTATGTTAATAGTTTGTTTTATTTATAATTTTCACTGCCTAAGTACTTAGATTTATTCGAGTGGGGTTTCGGCATCTCATCAAGATGCGCTGGAAAAGGTCTGTTCTTAAACCATTGATGCCGCAACGCCTGAAACATGTTAAGGATATTATGTATACCTGTGAGTCAAACTTATGCATTGAAGTAAGCAAATTTAGCTCAAAAGAAAACAAACTTTTAATTTTAAAAATAAAATAAAGGCATTAATAAAATTTGTATTAGTATACGCTACGGTAGGTTATAAAGAAGACTGAGGAGTACACACCCTGTCACTATGGTTGGGACTATAGGAAAGCCTTCGAATCTGTCGAGAGGCGTACACCCAATTTCTGAAAGGCTGTTCAGCGTTAAAATTAACTAACAAGCTGTCAATCTAATGCTAACTATGAATTGAGTTGCTGAAAACTAAATCAACTTATCACTGTGTTAGTTGACACAGCTGTCAAATTTATTGCAAAATTAATAAGGAAAGACCCATTTTGGGTTTCCAAAATACATATGAATAAAACAAAATATATGATTTCAGCAATGTGACCGTGTCTAAAAATATTTCTCACAAGAAATCAAATTTTTAAGAGATAAGTAAATTTTGGCTAATCAACGTTTCGGAAACTCAAATTGATTTGACACTGCTGTTAAGATGACATGGATGTTAGTTGAACATTATTTTGATCAACCTTTCAGAAACTGGGGGTTACTCTTGAACTAATTCCAATGGATCGACATTGAGATTGTGATTTTTTGTATGCTTGTGTTTCCAAATTGGTGCCAAATGACAATGCCAGTTTTTGACCCACCATTTACAGTAATATGAGATAATATGAAAAAATCTATATGAATTTTTATCTCGTACTGATTTCATTATTAATTTTTAAAACTTGCGGATATTTAATAAATATTAAAATAATATATACCTACTATTTCCGTTGGGAGAAGAACGAAGAAATGAAAATGCGTTTTGTTGTACGACGTACAAACAGAATAAAATATCAATCAAGTTTTTCGAAAAATATCGTTCTCTTTTTTAACATTATGGATCTTATGCGCATATCGGTTGTAAGTTATTAATGTTTATAAATAAGTTATTAATAATTCTAGTTCCTTTAATTTTTTATGTGCATACGCATAATTAAGGAGTACCTATGTGAAACTAAACGCCAATTCTGAATTGATATTGTTTGACATTTACGAGTAGTTTTTCTTATGACTGTCGTGTGGTGAACTTATGACAAATGACAAAATGAATGAAACAAAGACGGTTTTGCTTTACCAATATTGCTTATTAAAAAGATGTCGCAAATAGGGAATATATTATGATATACCTACCTATTCGTTAGTTACGATAGATATTTTTTTTATTCGGTATTGCAATTTTTTATTTAACTACATTTACATTATATGAACAGGAACGATTGGTAAGTTTGTTTGTAATGAATAAACTCAGAAACTGCTTAACCGATTATAACATTATTTTACCATGAAGTGTAATATATAAGGTATATCTTTGATATCCCACAAGATCGGAACCTATGTGGGAATATGTAATCTATTGTAATAGCCTTAATAATTTATCGACAATATCGATTGATTTAAAAGATTAATATATTTACCTACTCTAATTATCGTAAAACGGACGAATAGGTACCTAGCCACTACTTATTTATTAGAATTATGAAAGCGCCTAACTATTAATTTATAGCAATTACAGTTTTCTGCACAAATGCAGTTCGAGAAACGTAAGATAATTGTTCTCGTTTTAGTATATTATAAAAAACCGCTACATCTAGAGAATTTATAACTTTTATGTTTTAAAGACCAATATTACAGCTATCAAATGTAGTTTATCGCATTCGTGTAAATCAATTTTATGGGGTGGGGCAAACTTCTATGGAACTTCTGGCATTGTCATTTGACCCTTATCGCGCAGATTTTAAGTTTTTTGAGTGAACCAAACTGTGCTTTTTTTTTGAGATACGTATCTAATTTGTCGCTGGTATTGCTAAAAACGCATACGAAAAATCACAATCTTAAGTCGATCGATTGGAATTGGTCTAAGAGTAGGTAAGCCAAGTGATCTGTAGGCCTAGCACGAACATTTGCGTCAAATATTTGTTATAATAATTTTTAGGCTAATTTTTAAAACATCAACAACCTCCCAGGGGCTGATTCTAGTGCTCAGATGTAACAACTTTTTGTATGGGACCAACATCAAAATCGCAAAAAAAAACCACTTTTCCATACTTAAGTCTCGATCAGCTAACCTAGTTTGTATGGAGAAGTGTTTTTTTTTTGAGATATCGATGTTGATCCCATACAAAAAGTTGCTGCACCTGAGCACTAGAATCAGCCCCTGGGAGGTTGTTGATGTTTAAAAATGTACTTGGAACTAAAATTTTCATAGAAACATTTCACGATGACGTCATTGACGATACGAATACTTTGACGTAAATGTTCGTGCTAGCCCTCCTGACCAGCCCCCCTAGACAAATGCCACACGCTAACTTTTCTGCGGTCGTTCCGCAGAAAAAATGTATGGAGATGACATTAGCTGCGGAAAAAATAGCGTGAGGTTGTCGCAAAATAATGTCATTTCCATACATTTTTTCTGCGGAACGACTGCCAAAAAATTTGCGTGTGGCATTTGTCTAGGGGGGCTGAGCTGCGGAAAAAATAGCGTGAGGTTGTCACAGGCTAATGCCATTTTCATACATTTTTTCTGCGGCACGACTGCAGAAAAATGAGCGTGTAGCTTATTGTATAAGGGGGCTGGGCCGTGTTTCGGTCACTCCAGAGGTGTATTCAAGTGTAAGTAAGTGTAACTATACTGAAACAGTACTATTATCTATTCTGTGCTGAAACGTCACTATGTCAGTCCGCCGAAGACCCGAAACCAATACAGATTCAGCATGGTGTGAGATTCGACGATGTTTCTGAAGGAATCATAAGGGGGTCGTTATTTCATTCAAACATAGTCCCCTGTTTCCTTTCCGGATAATGGTGTTTCGCTTATTTTTCCACAAATGTATAGGTATGGCCACCATCAGCATTTGCTTTTTTTTATTAAGAGTTAATTATTAAAGGAGCCCTTAAAGAACTAAAAAAATTGGCTATATTTTTTGCTGTATTCAAACATGCAGCAATACGAAAAAAGCTAAACATAGAAACACAGCCGCAGTCCTTCTTTAATTTTTTATGCAAAGAGTAGGTAACAATATCGGTCTAGTTTTAAAAGAGAAAACAGGGGATTACGAAACATTATTTTGTGTACTTTCATAGGTATCTTTGGTCCGAGCTGCAGTTGTCTCTATCGCGTCCAGCTCGTTTGTATACGGGAGCAGTGGGCACAGAGCGACAGCAATACATTTTACAAATATCTATTTTTGAATTCTCTCGATTTTAGTGTTTCTTTTTAAGACCGAAACGTTTCACAGTAGTGGAGTTGGAGGATATTTTAGATTACTTCGGCTTAGTGGGGAGGGCTCGGCATCGTCTAATGACATCGTAGACGTGACGGAGATCCTGGAAGACATGGACGCAATGTTTGAAGAGCTTTGTAGAGTTTCTCAACAAGTTGGTCTTAAAATGTACATGAAAAAAACAAAAATTACTATGCCTACCCACCCCTGTGAAGACTGAAAATCTTACAAAGAACGTGAATAGATTTTTTGTGCATAATTTGCTCACTTTAATATTTCGGACACTTTACCCTTGCTTTGACTCAAAAGGTTAGGAATATTTAATGAATTGAGTATTTGCATTAATTTTATGATAATACAAACACCAAATGTACTTTAATGTTAGGTTTGGACCAGGGCCTTGTTTCATAGAATTCGCCACTATAGTCAATTTAATATTTTTCAACAAACTTGCTCGTAAAGTGGATCTAAATTCACAGGTTTTAGATACACAAAACAGCTTATAACACACGCGTGTTATAGTCGAGGCATGCATCACAGAGTCCGGCAATACTGCACTTGACGGCCGCGGCAGTTATGTACTATTTTTTTAAAGCTAGAGGTAATATAAAAGACATCAACGAACTTCATTATTTTTGAAACTATTATTCTCATACCATTATTTAGTTTTGTCTACAAATTAACAATGATTTGTGTTATTTAAACCAAAAATTCAGTTTATCAAGTATTTTTCCTCACAAGTGTGTTGAAAACGTCGTACGATATACGTGCGTATATTGGTTATGGTTATGCACATTCGGCACTATTACGCCCTCACCTTCGGCTCGGGCTGAAATTCCGCCTCGTGAGTTACAACCACCATAGCTCACTTATATCGTAATGTACTATTAGACCATAGCGTACAAGTATCTACCTACCTATACAAAAGTTATCATGTGATTATTTTCATCAATATTACAAGTCTAGGCACTATTAAGAGTTTCTATGAAATAGGGCCTAAAAGTAATTTAGTAGCTACAGAAAACTTGTGAAAAGGAGCGTCGGCGCCGCGTGGACTCGGCATTTGCCTTCCAATCGGGAGGTGCGGAATTCGAGACCACTATGATGTACCAATGTGTTTTTCGATTTTCACATGTACATTTGTCTGACGCTCCTACGGTGAAGAAAAACCTCGTGAGACAACCTGCTTCACGGTGTATGTGAAGTCGACCAATTCGCACTGGGGCAGCGTGGTTAACTAAGGCTACTATTATCTATTCTGTGTTAAGGCCTAAACACCCTTTTTTTTTCGAGGGGAATGCGTAACCGCACCATACTCGCCGTTGGCTAGACGACGAGCGTGTGTGGGGCTCTCCCGGCAGAGTGCCGGGCCTACCCACTAAACCCCCCGGTGTTCTTCCTGCCCTTATGGACGCGCGTGGTAAGGTTACATACTGCGACTACCACTACCAACGCGCCCGGGCTAGCCCGACCTGGCTGGTCGGGCTATCGCCAAGGGGGGATTGCTCGAGAACACCTGGGCAATCCCCAGACGGAGGGCCTTACGGCGGAGTACACGGGGCCAACCATGAACGCAGGCCTCTACGGCAGAAGGCCTAAACACCCTAACTTAGGGTAGGCTCGAGCCCCTCGGTGGGGACGTAAATGAGCAGTTATGATATGATGAGAAAACTTGTACCTCCTTAGCCGATATCCTCTTGTTATCGTCATAGCATATGAAAGATTTGACCACTTGTATAGCGTCAGGCTCCACTCCCGGCAGCAGTTCGTGCCACGGTGTTGGCGACGACTCCGGGAAGGAGATTTTGTGGTAATCCGGGAGATCTTTATGTCGTGGCCAAGAGTCTTCTGTGGGGGTACCTAGGTGTTGCAGAACTATCGCTAGCTGCTCAATATCAGATTCACCCTACGAAAGACACAATGATGGGTTGAAGCTTTGAGACATTGAAAAAAAAATCTGATATGATCGTCAAAAATTAATATTATGAAATGCAATTTATAATAATAATCGTAAGGTCACCAAGTAAAACGATGTTTGTGCTTCTGTTCGAAGCTTTTAAAAAATAAAGGTTTCAGACAGAGGCATATCAGGGTCACAAGCCAAGGACGGTATAAGGCGCTTATCACATTGCCGCCGCATCCCGCTGCGGTGTACGGAGGGACGAACACCGCATGCGGCTGCGGCGGCACGGAACCGTGCCACCGTACGGTTTGCTCCGTATCACCGTCCGGAGCTGCGATGCACGACGCACCGCATCACCGCATTATAATGTCGAAATCTATTAGGCGCATAACACATTGCACCGGACACCGCTACGGTGTACGGAGGGACGAAAACCGCATGAGGCTGCGGCGGCACGGAACCGTGCCACCGTACGGTTTGCTCCGTAACACCGTCCGGAGCTGCGGTGCACGACGCCCCGCATCGTCGCATTATCTATGTCGAGATCTATTACGCGTATGCACGTCCTTTCTACGCAAAAATCCGTACGATACTGCGGCACAGTGTGGCATACCCCGCGGACCGCACCGCATCACCGTCCGGGAGTGCGGTGCCGTCGCGCGCGCCTCGCAACCGCACGGGCATGCGGTGTGAGTGTGTTATACCCTGCGGTTTTTGTATACAAATTAAGATTCTTCAGTCAAAATTAAAAACCGCAGCACCGCACACCGGAGCGGTATCCGGTGCAATGTGTTATGCGCCTTAAAGACACTTAACCCTTTAAAGTTGCCTATTAGACTATTGTGGAAGCGGAACCATCGCAAACCACGTCCGAGTTAGCTGCAGGCTGCGGTGTTAGTGATAAAACTGTTTTAATCCACTTGAAGCAAATTGGGAAGGTGAAAAAGCTTGAAAGGTGGGTACCTCACGAATTGAGTGAAGCAAATCAACAAACGCGCGTTAACTGCTGCGTTGCATTGCTCAAACGGCACAATAATGAAGGGACTTTAAATTGAATCATTACTTGTGATGAAAATTAGGTCCTGCCTGTATGATAATCGGAAGCGCTCATCGCAATGGCTGAACCCTGCCGAACCAGCCAAACCATGCCCCAAGCGAAAATTGACTCCAAAAAAGTTACTTGTGAGCGTTTGGTGGACTAGTGCTGGTGTCGTTCACTACAGCTTTCTTAAATCTGGCCAGAAGATGACGGCAGATGTCTATTGTCAGCAACTGCAAACCATGATGGAAAAGCTAGCTGCTAAACAACTGAGGCTGGTCAATCGCTCTAGTAGACCACACACTGCACAACAGACGGCTAACAAATTAGAGGAGCTTCAATTGCAATGTCTAAGACATCCACCGTACTCTCCGGACCTTGCTCCAACAGATTACATTTTTTTAGAAATTTGGATAACTTCTTGAAAGGGAAAAAATTCAACTCCGATGGGGCAGTCCAAACCGCCTTCAAGAAATTTATTGATTCCCGTCCGAATGGTTTTTTTTAGTAAAGGGATCGATGAACTATCTATGAGATGGCAAAAGTGCATAGATAGCAATGGTACATACTTTGATTGAATAAATAGGTAGGTATATTATATTTTAAAAAATCGACTTTATGTTCCTCCCATACAAAACGCCAATTTCATATGTAAGGACCTAATATTATTCATTATTAAGGCTGTTATGATGTTATTTTTTTCATTATTTTTATCATAATTTCATATATTTTAATGAAATATGTAAGTTTGTGAAAATATGTAAAAATAAAATCTATATTATTTACTACCTGTTATCTAACTTATTTTGACTGACTTTCAAACTTTTACTACACAAAGGGATTGCCGAATCGAAAACTGGTGTTCACTCACAGTGCCACATATCCACAGTATTTTTGAAATCGAATGACACCCCACTCCGTGGGATAGATGAGAAAAAGAATTTATCCCTACGTTACATGTAGGGGAGATACCCCAAAATAATTTTTCTCATTTTATTTTACTACTTTGTCAGCTTGATTATCTATGCTAGACTACCTACAATTTTCTAGTATAAAGAGTCTGAGCTAAACCACGGACAGACAGACAAACGGACATGGCGAAACTGTAACCGTCTTATTACAAAACATGGTCTAACTAAACTTGTCCTGGTTTAAACTCGACGCTGTCTTTATATGTAACACAACACAACTGACAGCGCACGACGTTTAATTAAACCATGACTTAAGTTTAGACCAGGTTTTGTAATAAGACCGTAGGGGTTTCTTGTTGACTATGGAACCCTTAAAAGCTGCAAATTTTTTGCGGTTTGGACCTGCGATTAAACATAAAAAATCTAAGACCTGGAAATGGAAATCTCAGTGACCTTAAATAAATAGGTACCCATAATAGGCACATTTCAGTAAAATTTATAGGTATAAAATTGTGTATTAATACTTATGTCGTAGACACTACATATTATATACTGACCGCAAACAGGGGTTTCTTTGTGACCATTTCGGCTATAATGCACCCAACTGACCATAGATCCACCTTTTCTGTGTAGTATCTTGCACCGTACAGAAGCTCTGGTGCACGGTACCACCTTAAATAGAACGAGTAAGTTATGTCAATGACAATCACATTACCTATTTACAAACTTCTTTCCAACTAGACAAGTGCTGGCGTAGTAGGGACCTATAAGCTTGTATGCCGTATGGGTGTCGCTCCCGAAAGCGCCTGCCATATGGGACGCGGGACAGAGTGCGGAACAATTTAGCCGGGTATCGGGAAGCCAGTTGTTGTAGTCGATTACCCGCTGGTGGACAAAGGTCCCCTACGGCATAGTTTAATAAGCCTATTGGTATCGTCAAACATTATCTCATTGGAAAAACAGGTGTAGCCTGCCTGCTAGGATTGAGCCTAATACACACCTCTATATGCACCAGTCCGGGGATTACCCTGGACATGTAGGTAATCTCCATACGCGTGGGCATTAGCTCTATAATGTCCAGAGTAATCCCCCACTGGCATTAAGGGTGATATCTGACGGTTCATTTTTATTTCTGTTTCGTCTTTAAGTAAAAGTATACATCCTTCATTTGAAATGATACGGTTGAACACAAAATGAAAGTACAAGAATACAAAGAATGTCCGGGTCCTCGCGAACTTTATCATCACAGCTTATATACGTCCCCACCGAGGTGCTCGAGCCTACCCTATGTTAGGGTGATTGGGCCTTAGTCAACCACGCTGGCCCAGTGCAGATTGGTCGACTTCACATACACCTTTGAATTTCTTCGCAGATGGAGGTTGCCTCACGATATTTTCCATCACCGTGGGTAGGAGCATCGGCAAATGTAGGTACCTATAGGTACATATGAAATTCGAAAAACACATTAGTACATGGCAGGATCGAACCACGGACCTCTCGAATAGAGGACCAGTGCAAAGTTCAAATCGCCACCGACCTCAGGAGGATCCGACGCAGGACGCCGAATTTAGGAGGACCAAATTCGACATGTCGTCAACTGTATCACAGTGTGGTAGGGTCGATGGTACTTTATGGAGCCCCGGTTTCGGCGGAGTGCCTGTTCTCCCGTATGGAGGATTTCTTGTGAAAATCGCAGAGGGTCCCGGGTCATCGCGACCCGGGCTGTGCTAGCTTACCGCACGCTCAGGCACGAGGCAGCCTGCGGTTTAGTAGGTATGCTACTGGTACCATACCTACTAAACCGTGGGATGTTGATGCACGCGTCCTTGCGGAGGTGCACGCACAGACATCGGGTCGCGGCAAGGAATCGAGGGAATGACTCGTCGCAGAAGACGTACGACGATGGGTTTGCTCCCAGGCACAAATAGAGGCTCTGTTGATGGAAAGAGGCACTTGCCTTACCAGCAGCCGTCCACCGGACGATCGAAGCTATTTGTCCGGTGCCGGAGGAGTGGAATGGGCGTCGGCATGGCAGCTTATCATACCGCATGGTGCAGGTACTGACTCTTTTTTTTCCAATTCTATAAATTTAATCTTTTATAACCTCTTGTCTCTCTACGCTTTGTATGCAGATGATTTGAAAATTTATTGTCTGGCAGCAGTCGAAGATCTAGCGCAAACTTTACATACCATCCTGAAGATTTGTACAAAATTTGTGATTGGAGTAAGGCGCATGAATTACAAATAGATAAGACCCAGCGCATCACCGTAGGCAGCCCAAGACTAGTTTCAAAAACTGTTTCGCAGCCACTTCAGGAAGTGTTAAAATACGAACAAGCAACAGTGTTAAAAACTCTTCACAGTCTCTATTGCTCTGCTCCCCATGACTATACGGATGTCAGCTATCTCGACTATACTCAGAACCACTATCTATTAAGTTCGCCCCCTGAGTTTTGCAAGAAATTGGAGTCGGAACTGAAATTTCTGTAGCAGATTTATATTTAGATTTCGCAAATATGATCAAGTAAGTATCCGATTTTCGTGTTCAATAATTAAAATAATTACCAATCTATGTATAGGCAAATATTTTTTTTTTATAGAACTAAGTTGGCAAACAAGCATACTGCTCACTAATGGTAAGTGGTAACAGCCATCAGTGATAAAAACACAAAATAATAAAAACAAATTTTTGGTAAAAAATACTCCACGCGAGGATCGAACCACTGCTACACACAAGATCTAACGCATAGACCAATTCTGGCCTATATGAAATAGTGAAATTAGATCTCATGTTTTTGTGTAATGCTACATGCGATAGATGGACGAAAAAATTTGAGGCGATGTAAAAAAAAGATTCACTTCAATTAGTTTTACTTACCTCGTAGCTACTTGATGGGAATATGGTCTCCCGCCATCGGGCCAGTACAGCCGCGCTAAGCCCAGATCAGCTATTTTCAGTATTCCTTCATTATTTATTAGGAGATTGGCTGGTTTCAGATCCTGAGAAACTTAGGATTATTTATTATGTTGAAAGTTTTCACGATTAGCTTTTTATCAGCGAATTTTGTTCGCTGATAAAAAGCTAATGTGGCAAGTAGTTAAGACTTTGATGTGTTTTTTAGTTTACATACCGTTTGTTATAATTGAGAATTTATTTAAATATTTATAAGGTTCTTTTGTCCATGACTGTACCTTCTAAACCACAGCCGTAGGTACTGAAATTAAATTGTATTTAACTGTGGATGGAATTGATGCCTTAAAAACAGGCTACTAGATAATCTAGATATGTATTGCTTGTGCTGCAGTGTGATTAGATCACAACAGACAGACACAGTGACTGTTTCGGAACTGTAATATAATATGCGTGTAATAATAATAATTTTATTGTCTCGTCTCTTATGCTAGAATCACAAAAGTGGAATTTACTTAAATTAACTTGACCCACCACTAGCCACCCAACCACGAACTAGGTACTAGCCTGTATCTCGAGAGTTGAGTATTCCAGTAGCGGGTTCAAGTGAGAAACGGAGCACTTCTGCTCCGGAACAATAACATTATATTTTTTTAACATAGGCACTAGACGATAAATGTGTAATTTTAGAAATGAAAATAGTAATTCCCAAACAAGACGAAGTCTGTTTTTTGGGAATTCGTGTAATAGACAAATTACGAAAACATGAATATCTAGACAAGATACAGTATCTATTACTACGTTTTAGCCTCTCAAACCGCCAGATAGAATAATATTGATATTAAATATAGAAGAGATAAATAATTGTTATACAAAGCAGTTATTGTAAGGGAGTGCGTGCGTGTCTGTGTGTGTATGCGTGTGTGTATTTGTGTGTTTGCGTGCGTGTGTGTGTTTATGTGTACGTCATATATGATGTTATTAAGTATGTATGTTGTATAATTATGTAATTATCTCCAGATTTTATTTATAAGCTTTTTGGTAAGAGTTTTTCTGTTTCGGAGTAGGTATGTTAAATTTAAGAGCATATTGTGTAATTTACTTTTTAGTTCCTTTTTTATACAAGGATAAATAAAGATAATTTTATTTATTTTGTTGTAAAGTATGCAACTTATGACAGTATAATGCCGCTTTGCCAGAGCAGTCCTGTGCTGCGGTGTTCTGCAGACAATGTCCGATCTGCGTTTATTGCTCTGAATCATGGGATCAAATGGTAGTTGCGAGTGATTTCGAAAACTCTGTGCGGCTCTAAAACTTACCTCAGTACCTAGTTCCTGCTTATCCAACGTGTGTGCAGGTCTTTGCATAAAAGGTTACAGAACTCGGACAAAATAAATTCAAATAGACATTCGCAAATAAACTGTACGCAGTATTTGTATGGCACATACTGTGACTAACGTGGCAATATTGATCTGACGAATTTAGTTTGCGAAACGAATCACTTAGTAAAATAAAATATTATTATCATGGTGCTAAAGAACTCTTTGTTTTAACTATAGTTCAATATGTTTTTCTTACTCTGTGCATGATGTAATGCGCGTGCATGTAACGTGTGCCCTTAAGCAGCATTTGTGCGTAAGCCTTGACCCTCGGTAGTGTCAGCTCCTGCTGGTTGTGGTGTAGCATCTCCCATAGTCCAGATGACATATATTCTAAGACCAAAACCAAGCTCATGCCTCGAGGAAACATGTCATATAGTTTGATAATCTGTAAGAAATGAAATTAAATGAAAGTAATTTATTACAGATATAGGATGCATACATTTGAAAACGTTTAAATTAATCCATTGAAATAAATAAATAAAATTTGAATCTACCACTCGCTCGGAATGTTGACCTCCTTGGGAAGAGAGAGAGCCAGAAACTTGGGGTTGCTCTTTAACAAGTTTAAGTTGCAAAGGTAACAAAAAGTTACATATTTCAAGTTTTACTGTACAGAAAAAAGAAATTACAATAAACTGAGAACAAAGGAAACACATTATTCAGTGTTGATGGCATTCTTACTGGTGGAATACGTTTTGTAGGTACGTACCTACGCAACGTATCTAGCTTTGGTTGCAATAGATAGGTAAATGAAGTAGTTTGATTTATAAAACCTAACTAATAAAATAAAATATCAATGTTACGTGTCAAAACGCAGTAGGTAATTGCACTGTGTTCACTATCTGCCTGACAACTTGAGTTCTGTGATGATTAGTGACGCATGTCCTAGCTCTAGACTACAGGTTAAGGTATAGTCGGAAGGAACAAAAATTAAAAGAGAAATAAAACAGCCTAATGCTGAAAGTAGCACTAAAGTTCTGAGCTTGAAAGTATGAATTAAGTCCGTGTTATGTTGCAGAGGTGTTTGATCACTGAACTAATTAAACAGCTTTTTATTGCAAACAAACATACAGCTATAATCCATAGTACCACTACCAACTGTGCATTTACAGCAAGTGTAGCATACGTAATGCTACTACTTATTATCGTGGTAATACTTACATATTTACACCTAAGTAGCTGCAACGTCTTTATTTCTCTCATTACATTAACTGGTATACCATCTTCTAAGTTCTTAATTAGAATTTTCTTTAGAGCCACCTCTCTACCAGTGGGCAAATGGCATCCCTTGAAAACTAAGCCATGAGCTCCTTCACCTATTCGTCCCACCACTGAATAGTTCGTAATATTACTATTCATTGTTAATTCATTAGAATTTATAGGAAAATCAACTTCCCTAAAGGTCTTATCTTAATGTTTATATAATCATTGTTGCCATAGCAACCCAGCTCACTATTTACACGCGCGCGCGTGTCTCTGGAGAGTCGATAAGTTTTGAGAAAGTTTTGTAAGGCGAGAAGAAATTGGAAAAGCATGTTTTAGGTGATCTAATGTTTTAGGAAAATTTTGAACTGAATGCACCATTAGGTTATGATGGCAGTTTTTAGGTCAGTAACTACTGCTTGAAAACTGTCATGTAGTACCTTCATTGTCACGTTAGAAAATGTTAAAGTTAAACCTTTTTAAAGCTGACAATCGGCAATTGTAGATACGTATCATTTTCTATTGTGAAATTGTGAATTAATAAATGATTAATTGATTTGAGTCAGCGCTGTCGCGACAGCACTTAATTTCGATTGTCCAACTTACTCCCGAAATTAATTTCTTACGAAATTAAATATTTAAAAAATATTACACATAGTAAAGAAAGGCTAGTCCAAGAGTACCCTTAACCGGTAAGCGTGTATAACAGCTTTAATAAAAGGCGGTAAGTGGAAAACTGTAATCTCTACCAACGCCCACGGGAAAGACGAATGAGTGTATGTAAGGTACAGACATTCTGCGATGTAAGTACATAATATTAATTTTCAGATGAGCTCAAATAGTAACTGGTAAAGAAGTCGCGGCATGAATCCCGCAATCCCGCCTACCTACTTATTAATATAACAAATAAGTAAAGTAGATTTTATCAGAAATACACGAAAAGGTTATTTCTAGTAGAAATACCTACATTGATTTATTTGGTAGTAAATCAATGTAGAAATTAAGTATTCAACTTACAGGCTTCATAAAACTAGTGGCTCGTTTCTAGGGTGGTGTGTAGCTTTTTATAATAAGCTTCCACAAAGTGTCACCGACTTACCAATTCATAAATTAAAAGTTCACGTTAAAAAGACTCTCATGTACAAAGGTTATTACAAAGTGAGTGATTATTTAAGTGACCACACGATATATGGAACTATAGCTAGACTATGTTATCAGATGTCATGTTTGGTAACAACATAATTTATTGTATAATGCTTTAGTGTTAAGCTTATAACATTTTTCTGACATTTTAAATGTATGTAAGCATACCTACTGATTGTATTATATAACTTTCAATGAAATTTATCAAAACCAAAATTGTAAATGGCGATTTAAAAAAGGAGATAAAAAATTTGACCTTTAGAGTTTCTTGCCTGTTCTTCTCGAGAAGGCCTCCCAATTTCCGAACAGGTGTAGAGCCAATTTTTTTTCATTCCTACTTGTATTTGCAGATATCCTGCAGGCCAATTATGGATCGTTCATCGTATGACATGGTATAAATTTGAGATAAAGAAGTCATGAATTACTGCATTTCGTATTACCGATCTCCAATGATATCATCACTATGGCATAATTTCAATGATATCATCATTAAATAATGAACAAATGATCAAAAATCTGACCGGAAATCGTATTTTTCGTTTTGCACTATAATATCATATGATATCATTTGCAAAACCATGAGATCGGTAATAGGCCCTCTGATTATATTCAGGATGTATGCACATACAAGGTTAATATGTTTCCTTTAAATTAGAATGTTTTGCTTTGTTTTGACGTCAATAAGTGCCTGTAAAGGCCTATGTTGAATAAAGATTTTTTTAATTTGAATTTATGACAATGTGTGTCAGAATTATATAACAAACTACCGGAATCATTTAAGACTCTTCCACTACGTGTATTAAAATGACACCTGTATAAATTGTTAGTGGAAAAATCATATTATTCAGTTGACGAGAATTAAAATGACAAAGTATTAAAATGTGAAAGTATATGCTATTTTAGAATAATTTAATTCTGTGATTATTTAAAGTAAATAATATAATCCGAATCCTAATGGTTGTTTATCGAAACAGTATTGAATTTTATTTGACAGAAGTTATTGAATTTGTATTTGTATTTTTTTGTAATTGACATTGAAATTAATTTTTAAATGGTATTTGGTATTGTCACAAAATGTTGCATGCTGTAGAACAGTAAAATATGTGTAGAACTTAAATTTTAATGAACCACCTATTTGTAACCATATTTTGTGCAATAAAGTTATAATTATGATTAGATCGTCGACATAGCACAAATAATGTAAAAGGGTGGGTAGCACATACTGCCAGAAGGACCGACAGTCTGGTTTAGAAAGGTTCTCTGGGGTCATGTACAGATGTCATCATAATTCATTATCAAGAATATTCTTCTTTGAAATATATTGTTTAAAGAGAGATTATAAATATAACAAACGAACCTTGAAACAATGTCAGCAGTTGCACGCATGTGTTTCTCGACAAAGTGTGCTCACAATAAGACTAACGTTAGTATTTGACGGATGAAAATTTATTACAACACCGTTCATACAAAGAAAACTTGTTTATTCGGAGTAAAGGCAATATTTGAACAATTGTTTTAACTGGTGACTGTTACGAGGGGTTTCAAATATGCCTTTTCATATTTTATACCGGTGTTGGATAGACGTACATAAAGTTGTTGTTTTCTTCAATTATGGGCTCTTACAGACTCTGTTCAGTGTTATTTTTGATATTAAGTTTGTTAAATGTAGTTAAAGCTGCATCAATACTCGCATTGTTTTCGTCTTTGTCATTTTCCGATCACTTAGTTTTTAGAGCGTATGTGTCGTTACTCACGCAAAAGGGTCACTCGGTAGTGTTGATGACTCCATACCCTGGACAGTTTCAGTATCCCGATTTGGAAAATATTGTGGAATTGGATGTCGGAGGTGAATCTGCACAATTTTGGGATGAATTTAAGTTCCTCATGACAAACACCGATGATTACTTTCCCAGACAGAAGGCTATTCATGAGTTATCCCTAAGAATAGCTATTGCACAGCTAAGATCAAAACAGATGACAGCCTTGTTCATAAATCCTCATATTAAGTTTGATTTGGTAATCACGGAAGCCGACATACCTCTTCTGTATGCAGTGGCTGAAAAATATAATGCTCCTCATGTAGCCATTACGACTTCAAGTGGTAAAGTACATCAACATGAAGCAAAGGGCAATCCAATACATCCTGTGTGGTATTTAGATGTAAATACTCTAAATACAGGTAGAAACATGTCTCGTTGGCAGAAAATTATAGAATATTACCGCCTTATTCGCACGAGAAACGAATATTATTACAATTATTTGCCCCTATGTGATTTAGCATCCAAAAAGATTTTCGGAACTCAGCGTGATCTTCAGGAAATAGAATATGACATAGACTTGTTGTTTGTTGCTAGTAATCCCATCTTAGATGGAAATAGGCCTAATGTTCCAGCTGTTATACATGTCGACCGTATGCACATCAAACCTACAGGAAACCTTCCACCGGTAGGTTATGTAAACATTTTGTGACTGTACACTAGGTATATTGAATTTCGAAGAAAGGACTCTACTCTAGTAGAGTAGGTACGATTTTTATGCTATGCTAATCACAAAAATATAAGTACTATTTAATTTATTATTTTTTGCTTAAATACTCATATATATTTCACTTTTTTGCATTTCAAATTTCTATACTTTACAGTAAGTAAGTCAAGGCTATTTTGCATTTTCCAATTCTGTAATGATGCTATAACCCACAAATAAAGTTTACTTAGCATTATTAAAACCGATTTAATAAAGTAACATCACTTAAAATTCAAGAAAACTCAAGAATGTTGAATTAACATTATTCAGAGATTCTTAGCAATGCTATTTGGTTTTTGTGCTTTTTTATATTAGTGATTTTGCATTTTTGCATTTGTAAATATCTAGCTATATTTTATAGATTGTATATTTTGAATCAAGTTGTTGCCTTCTATTCCTGTCATACTCGTCAATGGTTCGCCTTTTCTCACTCACTGATCTATCTCTCACTTACTTATATTACTCACACACTCACCCATACACTCACATATACGCACACACACACACACACACACACACGCACACACACACATAATTTTACTGTTCATTAGGTACATTCATAATTATTTACACTTTTCCATATTTGCTATGTACCAATGTAAAAAGTATGTTTCTACAGTACCTGTGTGTTTTAGTATAGTTTTTAATGAGCACTTTGTGTCAATTTTGTCAAGATTAAGCGTCAAGAGGGATCCTGGTGACCTCTATCACAGGTTTCTCGGAAACCTACTTCAGGCACCAGTATCTCACAAATAAGTTGTTGTTAGTCAACTTAATACATTACCATGTGTTATTAATCTTATTTGTGTGGAGAGAATAATAGTAGTTTTATTATTATTAATTAACTAGAATAATAAACAAAATGTTTTAATTATTATTATATAGTGTAGGTAAGTTTTGATATTTTTAACCGACTTCAAAAAAGGAGGAGGTTCTCAATTCGATGCGTATGTTTTTTTGTGTGTATGTTACGCGATTAAGTACGCCGCCAATTGCTAACTGATTTTCATTTTTTTATATAAGATAGAGTATACTCCAAGAGTGGTCCCATGGTCACTAAAGTTAGGATCTGGTGATGGGATCCCATGAAAATCGAGGAAAACTCTTAAATTTTAAGGTGTGTCCAACGTGTTTTGTGTGTATGTTACGCGATTACTCTCCCAATTGTTGACCGATTTTCAAAATTCGATTTTTTGAAGTCGGTTTTTATTTTTTGTTAAATATTTTTTATTTAAAATGTTTTTAAGCTGCTTTGTTGGTCTGGTTGTCCGAAGTGCGACTGCTAATCATGAGGTTTCACTCCGCTTTGCACAAAATGTTATTATTTTTTTTCTAATAATCAAATCATCAGTCACAGCTCGGTGTCTAACGGCAACAGTCTCGCCACCTGTTACACGGAACTTTAAATAATTTGCGGAGTTTGGATAGAGGTGTAAAAACACTGTACTCTGTCCAGCTACCTACTGCTTTTGGAGAGAATTGACATCATAATAATAATATTTTTTTCAGAATTTGAAGACTACGCTAGACTCTGCATCCAAGGGTGCAATTTACTTCAGCATGGGTGCACTTCAAGAGCCTGAAGAATTATCACCCTCAATCCTCCAGACTTTGTCGGAGGCCTTCAGCGAACTTCCTTACACAGTTCTTTGGAGGATTGCCAACACTACTGGTATTAATATTTCAAGTAACGTTGTGGCGAAATCTTGGTTCCCACAGCAAGAAGTCTTAGGTAATTATATGCTGTCCTATTTTATGGGTTTATCCCAAATTATATTTAAATATCTACCTATGCATGTCTCAATTAATGCTTTAATAAATTCCAGCTCATCCAAACGTCAAAGTCTTCATGACCAGTGGAGGACCACGCTCTTTAGAAGAAGCCGTATTCTATCAAGTGCCCATACTTGGGTTTCCGGTATTAAGGCCCAGAAAAAATTTCATAATGCAAATAACGAAATTTGATACTGGTGAAATTGTAGATCCCTATCAGTTGGACAAGGAGGCTATTAAATCTACAATTACTAAAATAGCTACGAATGAGACGTAAGTTAAAGCTAATGTAGTACTTAAGTACCTACAGATAGAACATATATTTTTAATTCGACTAAATTTGCAAACGGGCAGGCTGTATCTATTACTATCAGGTGGACATCTGATGGTAAGTATATAGACAGGCGATTATATTACATATAGTTCCTATGGAGTCTGCAAATCTACAAGCCCTAGAAGGACCTCAATGTGTACGTTGATTACATGTGACATAAGATGTCAAGTCATAATACCTAGTCTCAGAAGAATAACTAATGATTGTTCTGAGTACCTAGTAATTTTACTGCCTGTCTCACCGTTCAAACCAGAAAACAGCAATGCAAAAACTGTTGCTCAGTTGCACAAATAGGTGGCACTTAAGGCAGGCGATTCTAGAGATATATGGCCCCGCTTCCAAAGTGTGACTGTGCGACCGCCAGCTCACAATCGTAGCAGTAGGCTTACTCTTGAAACAATATCGATCGACATTGAAATTGTGATTTTTCATAGGCTTATTGAGCACTACTAGCGACAAATTGGATCGGTGTCTTGAAAAAATTAAATAGCATTGAACGTTCTGGCAATGCTTTTAAGTAGGTGGTACGTCCGCTAGGCAGATAAGGCAGACTCGGCCACGACTCACGAGGCACCAACTTGCACGTTAACCCGAAGCTGCTATATTAAAATTGTGACTGAACTAGGCATTTATAGTTAAAAGCGCATTAAAGTAAAAGGATTCGTAACTGTACAGAAATGTATTGCAATTTTTTTCCAGGTATAAAAAAGCAATGACAAAGCTGAAGAGTATGGCTTTTGATCCATTCATATCCGGGCCGGAGAGTGCGGTGTGGTGGACAGAGTATGTGCTCAGACATAATGGAGCAAAACATTTCCGTTCCCCAGGCGTGGGCATTGGGATTGTCAAATATTACTTACTGGATATAATAAGCTATGTTGTTGTAGTCAGTACAATGATGTTGTACTTAACTTTTATAATATTAAAAGTAATTATTAGAAGGCTACGAGTTAGGTTCGGCAAAGGAGAGTCTGATAGCAAATATAAAGTATTGTAATTTATTATTTGAATAAATATTAGAAAATTTATGTGTATTAGTAGTAAATATTATTAATATCTGTTTATATACTTATTAATAAGGATATAAGATTTTTCATTAAGATTTTTCTGAATGTCTGAAAATTTTGTATGTTTAAAATAAATTATAATTTTGTACCTATGCGTAATTCAGTTATAATATTTGCTCGCATTGTCTCAATATTGTATCCTTATCTTTCATTGTAGCCGACTTGAGCCGAATAGACTTTTAGACTCAGTAACCTAGTGCGTCAAAAGGTCATTGTCAACCCACAGCGCTTGATCCAGATTAGAGAACACTTTCTCCAATTTGGAGGTCGCTCGCAGGATATATCTAACCTTACCTGTGACGAACTGCACAGCTGAACGTAGCTTTTCAGCTTTGAAAAGAGTGAAGTCAGAAATTAGATCGTCGAAGGTTGATGAAAAGCTTAATGGCTAATTGTAGCTGTGCACCCAAAATGACATTACTTTAAAATTTGACTACAAAAACGTTATTGACGACTTTGTAACACGAAAAACCAGAAAAAAAGCTATTGTATGAATCTCTAGTCAGTCTAGTGGTAAGCCAACAAACCAATAATAATCCACAGAAAATGTGATTAAACGAATACTGTAAATAATGTGAATACTTCAAATGTAAAGAAGGGAGGGTGGGTTGTCCGTGATGCCGTGAGGTATGTTACACGCATTCCCACCGGAGGCCAGTAGATACCTCACGGCTACCGGTTGCCAGTCCGGGACACGGGGCGTGTCCATAGGTGGTGGATAATGGGAAAGTCTCTCGAAAAGAATCAGGATAATTTGTAGAGTTAAGGGACATTTAGTCTAAAGTCCCTCCCGAACCAAAACTGGCATTTCAGATAAAATCAAAATTTACGGGGTAAAGGCGTCATCTTGTTCTATTGTAAGATCGTTACAATAGAACAAGATGACGAAGATAGGCATAAAACAACCTGACAAAAAACTGAAGGGTAATGGACGTCGGATCTAATAAGAAAAATGTGTTCGAAAAATTCCGAACCTCAATCCATGTATTAACAATTTAATTAAAGTCGTATTGACATTACTCTGGTATCAATTTCGCTTCTTCACCAAATGACGATCTATTAGATCTCAATCATACTAAATTTGATTTTGAATCTGATGTTCTTGGACCACTTTTGGAGCGCGGCGGATGGGAAGTGCAGTGCATGTTTGTAGGTCAATGGGTAGAAGGTAGCTGGAGCAATAGTAGACGTCTTTAAAAGTTTATTTTTAGGTTTTCTTTATTAATATTTGGGAAATTCTTTTACTAATACTTAATTTTATTGGAGGCACCGAGCTTCTACAATCAATCAGAATAGTCTTTATTCACATATGACTTGTTAAAAAGTAAATTGATTCGTCCAAATTTTTTTACTTGCCAACTATTCAGAACTTCTTTTTAACTTACATCAAAAAAGAGGGAGGCTCTTAATTCGATGCGTATGTTTCTTTTATGCCTATATTACGCGATACTCCGCCAATTGTGGACCGATTCTTTAAATTCTTTAACTTACATCAAAAAAGAGGGAGGCTCTTAATTCGATGCGTATGTTTCTTTTATGCCTATGTTACGCGATACTCCGCCAATTGTGGACCGATTCTTTAAATTCTTTTTGTATTTGATAGAGTGTATTCCTCGGGTAGTCCCATTGTCACCAAAGTCAGGGTCTGATGATAGGATCCCATGAAAATCGAGGGAAACTTGTCCGATACAAATCAAATTCGGATCAAAGTTGAGTGTCTAGAGATGAGCTTCATAGTAATGTTGTTAATCTTCTTCTTATAAAAATGAAACGCCGTGTGTTTGTCTCGCAAAAACTTTGAAACGGGTCGACAGATTCTTACGAAATTTTCTGTGTGTGTTTATATAGGTCCAAGGAAAGTTTAAACGTAAATTTGGACCCGGTAGGTGGCGCTGTAATCGGGCTGGACAACGTCTGCCGGGCCGACTAGTCTTCTTATACATATATAAAAATGAAACGCTGTGTGTTAGTCTCGCTAAAACTTAGAAACGACTGGACCGATTCTTACGAAATTTTCGGTCTCGCGCCCACTCATAACCAAAAATCTCATAACCAATACGTAAAAGTCCCACTCATAACTGCTGATGTGAGAAGACGAAACTCATAACCAACACAACTACACAATTATGTACAGTCGCTTTAATAATTATTAACAAAAAAGGGTAAATAATATTTTAAATCAAAGTAAAAAGTTTGGTATAAATTTTTTTTAACGAAAAATAAAACCGACTTCAAAAACACTAAAAACTTAAAAATAATATAGGAATAGGTACAAACAACATCACACTTCTATATTGAAGTCGGTGACAAATTTTAACACTTTCTAGGAGATCATCGTTTGGCGCCGACTTCAATATAGGTGTGATGTTGTCTGTACCTATTATTTTTTGTAAAAAAAAATTTCTTTTTAACTTTTTAGTGAATGAAATCTTTTCAGTTAAAGAAACCCTAATTTATTAAATTAGTGTTTTCCTCTATTTTCTATGGGATCCCATCATCAGATCCTGACTTTGGTGACCATGGGACCACCCTTGCAGTATACTCTATCGAATACAAAAAGAATTTTGGAAATCGGTTTAAAAATGACGGAGTTATGAGGTAACAAACATAAAAAAACCGAATTGAAAACCTCCTCCTTTTTTGAAGTCGGTTAAAAAGAGGTGTAAAGAGGCATCTTGCAGGTCGGCAAGGTGAGGGTGGCTATTGCGGTGTGTAATCTCTCTCCCGCATTAATATTAGACAGCACAAACAATACAGAAGACAAAATGTAATTTATTTTTACAAAAAATTAAACCGACTTCAAAAACACCAAAAAGTTATAAATAATATAAGAATACAAACAACATCAAAGTTTTTATATTGCCGTATAAGTTCGTGCCAAATTTTAACTAGTACTTATATTATTTTAAGATTTTCCAGGTGATTATTGCTTGGCACCGACTTTAATATAAAACTGTGATGTTGTTTGTATTCTTATATTATTTATGACTTTTTGGTGTTTTTGAAGTCGATTGTATTTTTTGTAAAAAAAAAATATTTTCAATCTTTTTAGTTAATTTAAAATACCAAAACCTTATCCTAAATGTAACAAATACTTTTCTGAAAACCGCATCAAAATCGATTCAGCCAAACGCGAGATAATTGCGGACAAACATACATACAAACATACAGGTCAAACTGAGAACCTCCTATTTGAACCGACTTTGAAAAAGGAAGAGGTTCTATGTTCGACTGTATCAATTTTTTTGAATTTCATAAATGAAATTTCTTCTAGCAGACCTGCGAAAGGAGAAATTGTAATATATTAGAATTTGCGTGTATTGTAGCTTAGAAGGCGATCAAATAGTAAAAAATATATAAACATAAAACCATACTATATAACATACTAAATAAAAATATGTAGAAATACCTAATACACAAATAATATGAATATTGTTAAATTTTTATATATCATAATTAGGACTTGGATAGATAGTATTCTCTTATGCGGCGCTTGAAAGATTAGATGAGATGTAGCTATCAGGACAAAGTAATTCTCAATCACTTCTCAATATTGTTATTTTTGTTGAAGATGTCACGGAGAGGATCTATTTATGCCTTCCTCGCACTAAGATTTGTTTAGTGCTTACCGGTGGTACTACCGTTGGTACTACTGTTAGTATAACACTACAGGTATTTGTAGCCCGATCCCGAATTTGGTGACAATGAGACTAATCGAGAACTATAACCCCTCAAACAAAAAAAAATATTTTCCAAATCGATTAATAAATGACAGAGTTATGAGGTAGCAAACGTAAAAAAAGAACATACAATGGAAATTATAAAGTCCCCCAATTTGTTAAGGCGGTTAAAAAATGAAATGACTCGCAATTGAAAGTTGCGTTAAAGTTGCTTTTAAATAGTTTTATTAAAGCGTTCCGTAATTTCTTCAAAATAATATAAATATTAAAACCGATAGTTACCCACATGGTGTTCTTTGGTGTCGAAGATAATAAGTAGTACTACAGGCAAAATTATTCACCCGTAGTACTACCGGCGCGTGAGTAGTATCACGGCACAGAATATATAATAGTACTCCATAACCACGGGGAAGCACTGGATTTTTTGTGTATTGCGTCTTGAAATGACAGTTAAGACTGTGTTGCTGTTTGTACTGTAACTAATATTTATTTTTAGTATGAAATAATACTCGTAAAACAAAAAGTACCTATTACTTTAAAATTAGTATGCAAGTATATACATATAATAGTAAGCAAGCACTATTGGTCTCAACTGTACTTCAAAATAGTTCACAGTTTAGGTATTTGCTTTTTTATGTTCGGTTATGAGTTACTCCTCTAAATTAAATATTTTATAAGTTTAAAATATATTTCATAACCATGGTTATGAGTGGGTCCTCAAGTCAGTTATGAGTCGCCACATTTTATTCCAGTTATGAGTTTCTGGTTATGAGTGGGCGCGAGACCAAATTTTCTGTGTATATTTGAATAGGTCCAGGGAAGGTTTATACGTAATTTAATTGGACCCGGTATGTGGCGCTGTCATCAGGCAGGACAACGTCTGCCGGGCCCACTAGTTGTTAATACATAATAATCAGTTTTTACAAGCTATAATCAATACAAATAAAAGCGGAGGTAAATTAATAATTTTATTAAAAAATTGCATTGACTTTTAACTACCGTTCACAGCCATTTTATAGCAGTGTTACCAATTCATATATCTTTCCACCCGTAAACATAAATTCTATCGATTTGATCGATTAAGAAGTTCAAATCGTTTCCCGATTTATGTTTTAATCCAATAACGACCACGTTAGCGAAGTCGATAAAGATTTTTAAAAGCATGAGTTACATTGTGTTATGTTGGCAAGACGTGCTATAGCCACAACGCGTCTTGTTCATGCATTTTAAACATAAAGTATGTATATTTTATGTAGGTATATACGTAAATCGGTCCACAATTGGCGGAATAATCGCGTAACATACACACAAAACACGTTGGATACACCTAAAGATTTAGGGGTTTCCCTCGATTTTTATGGGATTCCATCATCAGATCCTAACTTTGGTGACCATTAGATCACCCTTGGCGTATACTCTATCGAATACAGAAAGAATTTTGAAAATCGGATTTTTAAAATTCTTTTTGTATTCGATAGAGTATATTCCTGGGGTAGTCCCAAAGTCACCGAAGTCAAGATCTGATGATGGGATTCTATAAAAATCGAGGGAAACCCTTAAATTTCATAGCTACATCCAACGTGTTTCATGTTTTTTCCGAAGCTATTCACATAGTGACGCTCCTACGCTGAAGGAAAACATCGTGAGGCAACCTGCATACATTTGCGAAGAAATTCAAAGGTGTACCTACGTCTATGTGAAGTCGACCAATCCGCACTGGGCCAGCGTGGTTGACTAAGGTCTAAACACCCTAATTTAGGGTAGGCTCGAGCCCCTAGGTGGGGACGTATATTGAGCTGTTATGATGATTCACATATATTATTATGCGTCTGGTAGTCATGAACTGAGCTGATGATGGAAGGATCCTTAACTGTTAGGAGTAAGAGGTTAGTTTTTTAAATACAATAGGTACGTATTATCACGTGAATTTAATACCAGATCACCGAATGTGAGCTTGTATTAAATTCACTAAAAAGATATATTTATTTCTACAAAAAATAAAAAACGATTTCAAAAACACTGAAAAGTTAAAAATAATATAAGAATAGGTAGGTACACACAACATCACATTTCTGTATTGAAGTCGGTGCCAAACGATGATCTCTTAAAAGTCTTAGGCACCGATTGCAATATAGAAATGTAATGTTGTCTGTACCTATTCTTAACCGGAGCGCGTTCAGAGCAATCGCGCGAAGTACAAACGCGTTGATATTCAATAAATGTATTGATATTCAATAAATGTATCGATGAAGGTGTCTTCCCCGACCTCATGAAGAATAGCAAGCTAATACCTTTATTTAAATCTGGGAATAAAATTGATCCTTCAAATTACAGACCAATTTCTATTCTACCAGCACTTAGTAAAATATTCGAAAATATAGTATCTCAGCAGTTAATAGATCATTTCACATGTAATAACATTTTTCATATGAAGCAATTTGGTTTTACCAAAGGTCGTTCCACGACAGATGCTGGAGTTGCACTTCTCAAACACATTTTTGCCGCTTGGGAGTGTAAACAAGATGTGATTGGTATATTTTGTGACCCGTCGAAGGCTTTCGACTGCGTTAGTCACCAGACTCTTTTAAATAAACTCGAACTTTATGGTGTCACTGAAAAAGCAATTAGCCTTATGGAGTCTTATTTGTCCAATAGGGTCCAGAAAGTTGTTATTAACAAAACTGAGTCTGTTGGTGCATGTATAACTATGGGTGTGCCTCAGGGATCGATATTGGGACCTTTGCTTTTTTTAATTTACATTAATGATCTCCCACACTTCACTAACAATCTGTGCGATACAGTACTATTTGCAGATGATACTTCTTTAATATTTAAGGTTGACAGAGGAAATGAAAATACTGACGTTGTAAATAGTACTCTTTCTAAAGTATTGCATTGGTTCACAATTAATAACTTATCATTAAACTCAAATAAAACTAAATGTATAAAATTTTCATTGCCAAATGTAAGGAAAGTGGATACTATTGTGAAAATGAATAATCAAATTATTGAATTCATTGATTGTACCTTTTTGGGCATTACATTAGATTCACGTTTGCAGTGGGACCCACATATTGAGTCCTTGGCAAACAGACTTAGTTCTGTGGCATATGCAGTTAAAAAAATAAGACAACTTACTAATGTTGAAACGGCAAGATTGATTTACTTTAGTTATTTTCACAGTGTTATGTCGTATGGACTACTACTGTAGGGATCGGCTGCTAGTATAGACAGTATTTTCGTACTTCAAAAAAGAGCAGTTCGCGCTATTTATATTTTACGAACAAGGGATTCTCTAAGAGATTTATTTAGAAAAATTAATATATTGATCTTAGCAGGACAATACATTTATGAAAATTTGATTTATGTCTATAATAGTACATTATGGTACAAGTGTGTAATGTTGGTGATTACCGCTGAGGCGCATTGAGGCCCGAGCCGTCAGGCGAGGATCTTAAGAAGCCGAGGACGGTAACCATCAACACACACGTGTATCATACAACGTTTTTCAACACACTTCTGAATAAAACAATACTTAAATAAAAAACCATTTTACATAGTAGATAAAAAGTTTACTTAGAGAAACAATTAGTAAATGTGCAGTTAGTAAAATTATAATTAACTATTTTTGATGACATAGCGGTCTCATCAGATAGATTATTTATTGAAATACTTTCATGTTCTATTGTTATTTGTGATGGTTCATTATTCGTGTAGGTAGGTGAAATCCAATCATTGGACGTACTTGGTATTTCGCCAGTAGGATGCGTCTCAGAATCAAGTTTAATTCTTTTTGTGATTTTTGCACAAATTTCCTTCTTGTTTTGTATGGAATCTTCTACGTATGATTCTGCTACATTGCTAGATCGCCACCCGCCATGTCGCTTCAGTCATTATATCAGCTCCTGAATTTGCCAGCAATGTAGCTGAAGTTCTTCTGAAACTATGTCCAGTGTAGCTCTCAGCATCTACTAAACCCAAAAACTTAGCGATTTCTTTAGGCATAGAACCAAATTTGTTTATACCTATAGGCTGACAGGTACATTTACCATTCTGGTAATTTAGAAAGAAACTGTCATTTTTTGTTTTTGGCGAACGCAAACTTTCATACTTCTTAACAATATCATAGAATGGACCGTGTATGGTGAATGACCTAGGTATTTTATTTTTGTGATAGGTATCTTCACTAAAAGCATCTGGCCATGGTTCTCTATATCTTTTACAGTTATATTTGTTAATTCTTGTATCCTACAGGCACCAGTTACACCAAATATTAAAGCAACCTGAAACAAAAGAAACAATAATTAAGGTCAACATACAACACAAGCTGCTATTAAATATTTAATTAAAATTAATTTAACTAACCTTTGTAGCCAAATATTGGTTATCTGGAGCATCTTTAATAAATTTTTCAATATCATCAGATGATAAAACCTTTGATTTTTTGCTTCTAAATCCATCAGATAGTCTCTTTAGATAAGCTGACAAATTCGAGTATGTTTTTAAGTCCACTCCATTCTTTGTTCGGACTGTACTTTTTAACATTGAGTAAATACACCACAAAGAGCTAGGTTTGTACTTAGAAGATAATTCTTCTAAGTACAAACCTATAAAGTACGCCATGAACACATTTTCTAAAAAAGACTGCGTATTCTTGTTGTTCTGCCATTGTATGAAATTTTGGTACGCTAATAGATATTTTTCCTTTGAGTTTTCTGGTAGTAAACTTTCCATAACGTTCTGGGCTTGACATCTTATATCGGGCGGTGTACAACATAAATAATTTTCTTCATATATTGTATTTGCAGACATCTTAATTAATAACTAACTAAATAACTTCAAAAGAGAAAACGAGACGAGTTGTGAAAAATGTTTCGTAATGGCGGGAAAAATTAATCAGTTTTCCTATGCGCGCGCATCGGCCATAGACTAAAAAATGAGGTTTCTTTTTATTGGGCTTTTCGCGGATAGCATTTTAGCGCAAGTGTAAGCGTAACTCAACCAATAATATTTAAAAAAAAACTATTACTCACTCGTGAATAATAGTAATGAAAAAGTCACAGTTTGATTATAGGTGTCATTATGTGCCTAATTGCCATGGGATTAGGGCCACTTTATTTCCTTAAAATTAGAATGTTTTGCTTTGTTTTGACGTCAATAAGTGCCTGTAAAGGCTTAAGTTGAATAAAGATTTTTGAATTTGAATTTGAATACCACGGTAATGATATTATACTATTACCGTGGTACAACTTTTCGCTCTAACCCCGTTCAATGCTTTCGAGCTTGACGCCTGGGTAAAACAACCGGTCCGTTCAACTGAGACTGAGTGTCAGCGCGAGCTACAACCGAACAACCGTCGAATTTGATGGTTGTAAAACACTCTGACGTTTATTACTGAAATACACTTACGTGATTGAATGATATTGGAAGCAATATTTTAAAATGTCATGTTATAGAAAGAGAGAGAAATAAAAATTCACGTGTAAGAGGAAGATAAAATGTTTGGTTGCTGCAAATTACTCTAAGCGAGTTAAAAAACAACCCGACAACTACACTCCGAGGTTACGCGCTCCCGCCGGCTAACGTGAGCGCGCTCACAACAATGAGGATTCGTAACGATTTTAACTATAAATGTAGCTTTGTAGACAATTAAAAAACAATATAAATGGTACCAAAATTTTTTTTCTACGATGAAAATTTACGAAATTATAACGAAAAAACAGATCGCTTCGTCAAGCAGCCGCCTGGCAAGCGTGTGACGTCACACGACACGACACCTTCTAGGCAGACTCTGCATCGGTGCTAGCTATCACTCCCGAGTTTTCGACTAGTAGCCGCGCGCAGCGTTTCATGCGAAATCGTATTACATACCTATATTGTTTTTTTTTAATGTAATAATGGTAGTAGTATTCAAGCGGTTCAGTACAGTTTGAGCAATGAGTAATAAACTAGAAATCGGTTTTGTGCAAGGTCAATCGGATAAACTTCCTATTTTGACATTTTTATGGAATCTGGTTATCTGATTACTTACCTATTTAAAGTACACCAGTGCCGAAATCCGTGGTTGGAAACTTCAAAGGTAAGTGAATAAAGCTACATATTTTAAAATTAAAATAATAATAATGTAGGTTATTGATCTCTAAAGTTATGTCACTAAGTTATAAACTAGTATTTACCTTTGAGTATTTCTTTGGTTCTTATCTATGTTTAAAACATTCAAATAGATATTTTTTGATGTAGGTAGGTATAGGTTGGTATTCTTAGCACAAAATTAAGTAGGTAGGTCTATTTCGTAAAATGTACGAACGAATGACCACAGGGCAGTCTTCAGGATCACAACGTGACAGTTTTGGGCGGTCTGGATCATTCATAGTATGGTGGTGATGTTATGATCGAAACACACAATGAGGGTGCAGCGTGGCGCGGAATATATTCTTTATTTACACTATGAGCGTGCGCTCATTGCCCCTTTGATAGCGCCCTTTTGATTTTCTCTTTTAAAACACACATTTTTTATTATTCCTGATACCTAAACCTATCCTGTCCGTACCCGCGGCCGTACCGCCTAACTCAAAGCGAACACTCGCTACCGTTATCGTGACATTACAACAATAGTTTTAATGTTACAAGTGACATTTGAACTGTCCTCCTAGACAAGATGCCTTTCGATAATCGCAAACGCAATCGCTAAATGGATAATGTATGAGATTTGACAATTGCGCTCGAAAGCTAAACGAGGGCTTATGTCAAATCGCATACATTTTCCTTCTAACGATTGCGTTAGCGATTATCGAAAGGCATCTTGTCTAGGGGGGCTGTTGTTCTAATTCTAATATCACGAAAGCGATAGCGAGTGATCGCTATGAGTTAAGGCAGTAGCCCCCCTGGACTGCTGAGATGATTTTGAGTGTAACATATGTCCTGGGGCCTTATTCTGCTAGCGTTAATGCATTTGTGGCGTGTCAATAACGCTTCAATAGCATCGCTTTTTGAGACAGTTATTGTTGGTTAACCGAATACAAACTAAAACATTTGTAACTATTGACTTATCAAGAAATTGTAGTACAAATAAATTGTAGCAGAAAATGCGCATAAAAGCGACAAAAGCAGTTTTATTGAAACGCTATCACGACGCGACAACGACGTTAAGATTAGCGGAAATAGGGCCCTGGTCGTTGGTTTTGTTGATTTGTTTACTGAAAAATTGATAATTTTTGGCTTTGGTACCCGTTTTGTGTAGGCGACAGCTGGAGTACTGTATGGCCCATACTGCCAGATGTGGCTTTGAGTGTAAAACCTAGTATTAACAGAGTGTTACCTATAGCTCTGCTAGACCCCTATTGGGATTATAAGCGTGATTTTATGCATATATGTATGTAAACCTATGTATGAATGTTACCGTCACAAAGAATGTTTCCATTTTTCAATCTGGGCGTGCAGCTTATGGCGATGAAGCCGTAGGTTAGGTGGAAGTAAAGAGAACTGGCCACATTGTGCACTGTTAAAGCCAGAATAACGTCAGAACACAAATAGATTCACTATATCATTATACGGTCTAATATTGCATGGACTCATACAACGGTTAGTCTCTCTCTACTCGTTTACTGTAGGTAGGATACAAGTCTCCCTGTCTGCCACAAAGAGAGTTTTTTTTTTATTGATTGTAGCACTAAACAAGAAAACATTCCACCTTACTTAAAAGAATAATAATAATAATAAACGATTTATTGCACACAAAGAAAAAACAGAAATTTTTCAAAACAACACAGATGTTCAGCACAGGCGGCCTTATCTATACTAATACTAATAATATTATAAAGAGGAAAGATTAGATTGTTGGTTTGTTTGTATTGAATAGGCTTCGAAAGTACAGAACCGATTTTGATGTAAGTTGGTATAGGGATAGTTCGAGACCAGGGGAAGGGCATAGGGTAATATTCCTACGGGAAAATATAAAATTCCCACGGGAAAACAAAAATAACGCGGGCGAAGCTATGAGCGGAATGCTATTGCTAATAAGCAATCACTTCCAGGCAACCTTGGACCAGGGAAATATATAAAGGAAATTAAAAAACACCATAATCTATTATGTAAGTTAGGTAAAGGATACAAAAACAACTGTTGTCGAAATTTCAAGATCGCATTAACAAAACAAACCGAACGTTTTGTAACTAAAAATTCAACATGGCTGAACGGTACATTAGATTCGAATAATGCATATGTGCAAAAATTGAGAGACGAAGGCGGGTCCGAAAAAGCTTCGATTGCCATAATGCGAAGCTCTAATACAAACGAGAAAAAGGTGATGAAGAAAAAATATTTCATGAAACCATCAATATGAAAAGTTTCTCTGCAGATGAAGCTTTGGCCTTCTACGGGGATTTGGATCTGTCAAAAGCTAGTACACATTTTTAAGATTTAAAATTTATAGAAAAGAACTCAGTCATGTTTCCGTCATTATTATAACATATCGAGTATCTGACGCAAAAAAACGTACTATCTGCCTGCTTCGAGTATTGAAGTAACAGACACAAGTGCTAAAGTAAAGCTACAAGATTTGCTGGATCATACTATTGACCGTGTTTTGATGATAAAAGGTGTTTACAGACCTTCTCAAATACGTCTCAGGCTTAGGAAATGGGGATGTATTGGTTCATCGGGGCAAAGTGAATACAAACAAGGAAAAACTTGGAGGTAATATTATATTTAACTTTATAAATTTTGAGGGAAACATGTCTCCTGAATAAACAGACGCGAATAAAAAAAAATTCTTGTAGGTCCATGCTCTTATAGTGTATTTTAGTCAACTATCCAGTCATTTAGTGATATAATAACAATATTATATCATTATTTCCTTTATAATCACCTTCATATTCTCGTAATAAGCAAACAATGAAACGGTAAAAGTAATTTTGTATGGAAAAGTAGCGATTTTTTATTTTGTATGTTTTTATGTGTAATAATAAATTAAATATAGTATAAAGATTCTAGTATCATTTCATAGCTTTTATATTGGAGATCGTGTATGCAAAATTTTGTATCCGTAGGTGTAGTAGAAAAAAAGTTGCAGATTTTTTAAACACAACTCACGCTTTCATCCCATAGTGCGGCGCGCGGCGGCGGGCGGCGGATATTGTCGACTGACGTCACAGCCTGTCCGTAGGCAGCGGCGGATTTAATAAAATCAATTGATGCAAATTGGTTTATAACTTTACATCGGATGGACCGATTTTGGTGATTTAAAAAACATATTTATTGTGATGCAATAAGGAATGTTACTATGTATGTTGTATTATGAAAAGCCATACCATTACGGGACCTCATTCGAGACGCGCTTGAGCGCGCTGATAGAGTAGTGACTATTGATTTTCGGACCGCAGCCCAAAATATAAATGACTTGACTTCAATCTTGAATCTTGACATTGACATTGACATGTTTTTTGAATTTTCGGGATTTCATCCACAAATAGAAATAAACAAAAATAATTAAAAAAACATTCAAACTCACTTGCAAATCTCCTTAGGATATCCTATGTTGCAAATCCAAGGAAATTTAATAAGGTTAATGTTGTTCTTATATTAAAAAGCTTACCTACCTACAAATTATGTCTGCTGTACGGACATGCCCTGGGTTATATTGTGGGCGTACAGAACTCGAAGACCATACATGGAGCAACTGTGGTGCTTGTCCTCGGGGATATAGAACTAATAGCTCCAGCTATTGTATGCCTTGTGATGATGAACCGACTTTGTATGACTGGCAGTATCTTGGTTTTATGGTTTTGCTTCCTCTCGTCTTGCATTGGTTTTTCATTGACATGGTTGTTGTAGGAAAAAGGTAAGTTAAAAACACAAAATTTCTTAGCCTTATATAATTTGTATTTCGTAAGTCAGTATTGATAATTATTTCATTAAAACAAATATCATCCATTTTCAGCAAGGAAAGTATTATAATGCAACATATATGTGCATTTATAGAAGTGGTGTCTGGCACTATTGCAGCACTGTTGGTGTTACCACCAACTGGATCAATAACTTTGCGAGTTTGTTCCCCAGAGGCTCTTACTGATTGGTACACTTTACTCCATAACCCGCAGCCTGATTACAAAGAGACATTGCACTGCACGCAAGAGGCAGTTTATCCTTTGTAAGTATTACAAATGGCATTTTTTATAGATAAAAATACAGTCGAAATATGTTAACAGTGATATCGAAGGGTCCACATTTATTTAGTTGTAAAACTGATAGTCATAATGACTGGTACAAATCTAAACATAATAATAGAATAGGAATTATACCTTCACATTTAAATGAAAACTACATTTAATTATCTATTTAAAAAAAAATGTATATGACAGCACATGTATAGCTTAAAAAGTAAAAAAAAGTAGGTGTGCCCCAGGTGTGGCTGTGGTGGCTTCCAACTAAAATTCAATATAAAAAATATTTTTATGGAGTTTATAATAATAATTTATAAAGACCATTTCTGTTATTAATACCATTTTTTAATAATTTGGTAGATCAAGATTCAAAAGAGTCACATTTGAATAATGAATTTGTTTACTATACAATATGATGTTTTACACAAATTGAAATCTTGTTCAAGGAGATAAAATAAGAATTATATTTTTTCAGGTATACAATAGTTTTGTTGATATATGCATTTAGTCTGATGATGACTATAACATTAAGACCATGGCTGTTAACCTGGAACTTGCCCAGCCCAGGCAGGAAAGCAATATATTGTGCCTTATACTTTTATCCTATTCTGGTATTAATTCATACTGTGGCAGCTGGTTTAATATGTAAGTATGCAATGAATATTTTTATTTCATAGTAGTATTTAAATTCATTGTCATCTCAGGTTTGTGGGGAACACTAGAACCTGGGGGGCTACGGCCTAACTCATAGCGATCACTCGCTATCGCTTTCGTGATATTAGAACAATAGTTGAAATATCACAGGAGACATTTGAGTTATTGTTCTAATGTCATGAAAGCGATAGCGAGTGATCGCTATGAGTTAGGCGGTAGCCCCCCTGGTCTGTTGATCAGCAGGGTGCACTGCAAGCAATTAGGTGTTGTTGGAAACCCCATTAGATATGTACTTCAGTTTTCTAACAATTTGGAACAATTGTGGTACATTCTTAATCTTGATTGGACATCAGCCTATGGTGTCAGTGTCTAGTTATTTCTGTGTTAAGTAATAATTTATGGAAAATGCAAATTAGGACCTCAAAGTAACATTGATAAAACATTTTTTTGCATTCTTCATTATTACGAGGTTTTGTTTCAAATACTAGTAGTTTAATGCTTTAAACATAAACATTTGCCTGTTTTACTGATCATCAGGATTCCTTGCTAAGCAATCAATATTAATGAAAGGTAACATTTATTCCAGATTGTTCCTTCCCTTATATAATAATTATAATATCAATGATGACATCTGCATCCCATTTCTCGATCAAGATTGATCAGTCTGCACCAGCGCTGCTGATTTCATCTATCACAAATTCAAGAAACTTGATTATCTTGCTGGGCCATTGGGTGGTGCATGCATATGGGATTATATCTTTGACCGGATTCAAGGAGCTGTGGTATTTGTCTCTTGTGCCTGCGCCAGCACTCTTTTACATTTTGACTGCCCAATTCACGGATCCCATGAAGATACACAATGACTGACAGTCACCGAAAGTAATCAGGAAATTGATCTTGAGTTAATAGAATGAGTGTTAACTGTGGTCCTCAAATTACGAAGCTGGAAAAAGCAGATTTAATTCCAGTGAAAGGAAACAAACAAAACGATTACAGTGGTTAGTGTTATTATGAGGTGTGATATCTTTTAACTTATAAAACAAACTTACCTTAGTCAAGTTCTATCGTATTTATATGAGAGGCTCGAGATATCTTCCTAGATTTTTTTGTACTTCCAATATCTTTTCATCATAGGTATATGTTGTATGTTTTCATATTGTTTATATACATGTATTCATATTGTATATACATATCTGTATATTGTATATTTTAGAGGAAACAAAAAGCTACAGAAAGAAATATGCTTTTGCAGTATAATGTTTGCAACTCTGCATCTGTCAATCATTCTTTTTAGAGCAGCATTTATAGACTACCATGTTACCTACATCACTTTATAACTTGTAGCTTCCTACCAGGGCTAATATATTTGTTATGGAAGGATGGAGTAATTGATATCTCGAACTAAGCATCTGATATAATTACAATGGAACTTCACTTAAGATAAGTTCGTTTGATAATGTAATGATACTAATGCTTAGTCTGAAATATTTTCCTTGACTCGACTCGACTTCTGTAGAAGTCGAGAGAGAAAGTTGATAGTTATATTTCAAGTGAAGGGTATTTAACTCACCTGTATCCTTTAGGGTCATAATTATAACAATTAGTAAAACAAATGCTAAAAATCAAAGTCACAAATTATGTGATTATACATACATGTTGTATTATATACCTACATATTGTCCATAATAAAAGTACTTGTCAATCTTTTTCTTAATTAGGCAAATCAGTTTTAAGTTACTACAATAAACCTAAACCCTTCATTTTATTGATACACAACCTTAAATAGTTTTTGGAAAATCTGTCTTATAAAATCACCCAAAATACTTATCTTCTAGTTTGTTGTATTGAGCTGGGTACGGTATTTGGTCACTCCCTTCATCCTCCTTTGGTATTGGTTTTGACGAGGATATGGGGCCGGAAGTTTTTCTGTTTATTATATTTTTAATGTCAGACTTTTTTAATATAATATTTTAATATTATAAATGGTTTTATTAGATGGTTGGTCATTGGTCAAAGTCCGGTTTATACCAAAAGCAGGAAAAAAGGACTATTCCCAACCAAAGTCCTTCAGACCAATAAGTCTTACCTCCTTCCTTCTTAAAACTATGGAGAAGCTAATTGACGGATGCATTAGGGAAGGTCCCCTCAAGGAACTACCCTTGCATCCGAAACAACACGCATATCAGAAAGGGAAATCCACAGAGACTGCTTTACTGGAGCTTACGGACAACATCCAAAGAGCACTTGAGGACAGGCAAATAGCAATCTGTGCCTTTCTGGATATAGAAGGAGCATTTGATAACGTCACCACTACCTCTTTAACCAAAGCTTTGAGGAACAAAGGGATCGATGACACAACGACCCGGTGGATAATTGCAATGCTACAAAACAGAATTGTTAAAATAAACCTCCATGGGATAACTAGAAGCTTCAAAGTGACAAGGGGCTGCCCGCAAGGAGGCGTATTATCGCCACTGCTATGGTCCCTTGTCATAGATGAACTTTTAGTTAAATCCTCGGAAATGGATCTTAACGTACAGAGCTATGCTGACGACGTAGTGGCCTGTGTCATGGGCCCTTGTCAAAGTACTGTATCTTCAATTTTACAGAAAACCCTTAACATGATTGTTAAGTGGTGTTCGGATGATCATCTGACTGTAAATCCTTCCAAAACAATAGTTGTTCCATTTACTAGGAAGAGGAAGTTGGATAAGCTCCTAGAACTGACTATTAATGGAACAACTATACCATTCTCCTTAGAAGTCTAATACTTGGGCGTAACCATCGACAAGAGACTGACCTGGGAATCACATCTCAAAAACATCATCCAAAAGGCTAAAACCGCCTTAGGAATATGACAACGTCTAACGGGGACGAGATGGGGGTTAAACCCTAAAATCGCCCTATGGCTCTACACCACCATTGTCAGGCCCTCAATAACCTACGCCTGCACGGTATGGGGTTCAAAAGCACTGCAAGTAACTGCCATAAGGAAATTGACAGGCTTGCAGCGCACTGTGTGCCTTATGGCAACGGGTGCTATTCGATCAACTCCAGCTATAGCCCTAAATGCACTTCTCAGCCTCCCACCTCTCCACCTCTTTATTGAGAAAGAGATGAAGGCTGGCATCTACAGGACTAACGCTGGCATAAAACACTGGAAATCTCAAACAATGAGGTCTGCACCAAAAAGTGTTTGAATGTCCACTACTCGCAATGACATCAAATGTCTTGCTTCCAGAATTCTTGGTGTGGTTCACCGATGGCTCCAAAATGGGCCCTAACGTAGGATGTGGCATATATGCTGCCAAGCCCAAGGTAAGCAAAAGCGTAAACCTTGGCAAATATGCCACTATTTTCCAGGCGGAAGTTTATGCCATAATTGAATGTGTACAAGCCAACCGCCAGCGAAACTACGTTAACCAAAATATAGTAATTTACTTGGACAGCTTTACTAGCACTAAACGGCAACGTTATAAAATCGAAGCTAGTAAAAGACTGTGTGGAAAAACTAAATGACCTGGGACAACGAAACAAGATCAGCCTCAAATGGGTACCGGGTCATTCTGGAATCATTGGTAATGAAAAAGCCGATGAGCTAGCAAGGTCTGGGGCCAAAGGACTACAATTTGGCCCAGAGCCTTTCTGTGGTATCTCAAAGAACCAGGCTATGCAATACTTAAAAACCCACCTCCTGCAGGAGGCAAAAGCGGACTGGCAAAGAACGCCTGGGTTAACACATTCAAAAGCACTAATCGAACCATACTCTCGCAAGCGCACTGACGAGCTGCTGAAGCTCAACAGGGGCAACCTGAGCGTGATGATTAGGGCTCTGACTGGACACTGCAAGCTGAACAGGCATCTGTTCAATATGAGACTAAAAGATACTGATAATTGCAAATTCTGTGAACAGGAGCGTGAAACACCAATGCACCTCCTGTGCTTTTGTGAACCCCTTATTCACAAGAGAAACCGACAACTGGGGAGACATTCTCGACCCAGACGATATAAAAACAATCCAAGCTGGGAATATCTTATCATTCCTGGACAGTGCCCAGCTAAAGGAGCACATGTAAGGCCTAATAAGTCTTACTTGGGGCTAGTCACAATAGATCTTTGCAGGTCGCAGTGACGCAAATAGCCCCGAATTAATGGAATAATAATAAAATAAATAATTAGATGGTTCTCCATCAAGTATACACTAAAAATCTTCTCTTGTATTGTTATAAATTAAATAGTAAAATACAATTGTATCAATTGGGATGATGACTGAATTCTAATTTTCACGTCTCATCATAAAATATTAAAATACTGTAGAAAAAGATACAACTATGTGAAATTAGAATTAAAATCGGCTTAGAAATACATTATATACAAGCATTTTAAGCTGTTAATTTGAAAGCGATTAGACAGAGAGATCCGACATCAACCGTGTTGTCATTGTTGAGTACGGCCGTAAAAACTCCATGTAAATTGCTGTTTTGCTAGAAAAAGATGGTGAAAAATCTTTAAATAATAAAATAGTTTATTTCATCAAAATTAAATGATACACAAGATTCTGTGGCCAGAATCACCCGGGAAGCATGTGATCATGCTTGTGTTGGGTGGTTCTGCTCTTCCCTAGGTACATTAGCATATACTTGTCTTAGGTAACTAAAGATTAAACTATTTTAGACAAATTATAGACTAATTGTGTGTGTATGTGTGTGTGTGTGTGATTATGGGTGTGTGTGTGTGCGTGTGTGTGTATGTATGTGTGTGTGTGTATGTCGTAGTTAGAACGCAACGCATATCATCTTTCATCTATTCTGCGTTGGTTATTTTGGTCAGCAGATTTCTAGCCCTACGATGCAATTACTTAAGTTCGATATTTAAATAAGAGTAGGAATCATGTATTATGTTATGACTAGGTTACGTATTTAAATAATAAATCCTCAATATCACAGTACTCAAGACTCTCAAGACTTTGCACGAGTTTTTTTTACATTCATATAATTGGAGATTATATATTGCGTGTTTATCTTGAAGCTTATTATAGAGAAAGGCAGAGTGGGCTTGAAATTGACGTCTGGCAAAAAAAGTTCTACAAGGAGGAGTAGGAGCTACTTTACCTTTTCGGCGATTTGTTTGAACTCAACTTTTTAAAGACCCAAATGAGTTTACGGATCTTATCGCTTACAGTTTCAATTTGAGAGTGCCAGGATAGTCGCTGGTCCACAATAACCCCGAGATATTTAGTGGACTTAACACGTTCAATATTTTTGCACCCGCAATTTCTAATGTTAGTGAAGTCACAGGTGTGAATCTTTAATGACAAGTTTGAGGAGGGATAGGTGCGTTTATTGATAGCAAAGCAAATGAAATTTGTTTTTGCTATATTTAAGGTAAGGAGAGCGGACTTAAGCCAGCTTGCAACTTTGTAAAGACCATGCTCGGCCACCTCAAAAACGGATTTCCAGGAGTCGCCATTAATTACAATAGCTGTATCATCCGCATATGAAAATATACTACCCTGTCAATTTTGAGATTAGTTAAATCATTAAGGTATATAAAAAATAATGTGGGGCCTAAGACGCTGCCTTGCGGCACGCCGTACTCAATTTTGGTGTCAAGACCAATATAGCTGTCAATTTTTACACATTGAGATCGGTCTTTTAGGTAATCACTCAGAAGTTTCAATGGTATACCTCTAATACCAATATTCTCCATCTTTTCCACAAGGGTGGGAACAGAAACAGTGTCGAAAGCTTTCTTCAGATCAAGGAAGACTGTTAGACACTTCTCTCCTCGGTCTAAATATTGCGTTACTATGGAAGATAATCCTGAGATAGCATCTTCTGTGGATTTTGCTTTTCTGAAACCAAATTGCGAATTGGATAAGATTTTAAATTTTTCGAGATAATTAATAAGGCGAGTGTTAATTAGTTTTTCAATGACTTTAGAAATAGCTGACAAGACCGAAATGGGACGTTGATTTTCAATATCTGTTTTTTCACGACCCTTGCGGACAGGTGTAATGATAGATTTTTTAAGCAAAGTAGGGAATATACCTTTTTTGAAACAGAGGTTAGCAAGATGACTAATAATAGGAACAAGGAGAGGCTTAACCATTTTTATGAATTTAGTCTGTATACCATCCCACCTGGGTGCACTTTCAGTTTTAAATTTGAGATAATACTGTCGACTTCCCTGGGGTCAGTTTCCAAAAGGACAGAGGAGGATAGTTGTGTTTTTGTAGTTGATATAAAGTTACCAGCTGGCTGAGAGTGCTCACGAAGAATGCTTTCTGCCAGACGTTTACCGACATTAGCGAAATAAAAATTTACATGTTTGGCTGATTCTGAGGGGGAAATTTGAATACTGAGCAGTTCGCAGCTTCTAATTTTGTTTGTATTTAGATGCGTTATTTCTTTAATGGATTTCCATAGAGCTTTAGTGTTTTTAACAATCGTTTTTAACAGTTCAGATTCATATTTACGTCTTAGTTTTTTAATTAACTTGTTGCAGTAGTTACGGTACCTAGTAAAAGTTATTTTTAACATTGCATTATACGAGTCAGATCTTAATTTAAGTTGCATTCTGTCTCTTGTCCTGATACATCGTAAAAGGCCACCGGTGATCCAGGGCTTAATAATTCGTTCTTTACTAGAGATCCTCTTAACCTTAACACCCTCTTCCATGGATGATTTTAGTTTATTAATTAGGTGTTCGGCCACAAAGTTAGGGTTGTCACTATGCAATAAATTGGATAGATCTTTGTTTTTAAGTTTTTCAGCAGCTACTTCAAAGTCAATAAACGTCTTAATGGCTGAAGAATGGTGGATCTTAGTTTTTATTTTAGAGATGATCATAAATACCATGGCATGATCAGTTACAGCAGTACTGCAATTTTAGCTGATAGTTTAGTTTTATCAACCTTTAAAATGTAATGATCAAGGCAACTTTTTTCACGATGTGTCCAGGTAAGAGACCATGCAAGGACAGCATGTTAAGGTAAGAGGCCCGATTACTACATTCATAGGATGATTCATTATCTTTTATATTTAAATTACTATTTATATCCCCTGACAAAACAATGTTTTGATCACACTTAATCGTGTCTAATAATGTGTTAAGTGAGGTTATAAAATTAGCAGCATTCTGATGTGAAGGTGACCGGTATACACTTAGGATAGTACGCTGTAACGGAACGCATTGAGTTTTAAGCATTCGTTACAAATAGGGAATAATAAAATACATCATGCAATGTAAAACTTGATAGTTTCTCAATTATTCTAGGGTCAATTGGCAAAAATGCTTAATGACAATAGGTCTGCTTTTGTGCATACTATGTACATGGAGAATTTAAATAAATAAATTAAATAAAACTACAATTAAATTTAGAAAGTCAATTAAGGAACAAATAATTAGAATAGTGGCCTAATAGAGTCACGTAAACATTGAGAATAGACCCAGTATTAGACGCCTGCCTGTCGACGCGGCTGTTGTGCCATAAATGCATGTAAAAATGTATTAAGTATAGTAACCGGAGGGAGACTCTGTACCAGGGTCGTGTGCTTGGGTACCTCCGTCTTACCTATTTCTGCCGCAAAGCAGCAGTGCTTGCATTGCTGTGTTCCGGTTTGAAGGGTAAGATATGGCACTGAAATTACTGGGTACCGTGACTTGACATCCTAAGTCACAAGTTGGCAACGTACACTGTGGTTCTTGTGGGGGTTGCAGTTTTGCTGCGGATTTCACAGGAGCCACATGTACTATAGGTAACTGTTATCACTTACCATCAGGTGGGCAGTTTGCTTGTTTGCCAACTTTCTGCAATAAAAAAAAAAAAGTTAGTACAAACGATTATGAACTAACAGCGGAACTATTTCTCATATTTTGATATCAAAATAGTGTGACACCCCCGCGTCTGTGGAGATCGCGTCGTCGTTAGTGATGGTTCAGCTTGCGCAGATCGCCAAGATCGCCCAGATCGCCCTGTCGTTTTAAGTATAAATAGGTCGGAGGTAGGAAAATTAGCATAGCTGGGCACCGTTAATCAAATAGTTAACTTTGATAATCGTTAATCCGTTACTAAAAAAATTAACATCGTTAAACGTTAAAACGTTACATTTCGGAAGATTTAACGCAAGTTAACGTTAATCGTTAATCCGTTAACACGTGATTAAAATTGCATTTTTTATATCGTTGCGTTAATGATCTGCTTACAAAAACTGTTGTTTTGGGTTCTGGAAGTTAATAGGTTAGGTTCAAAAAAAGACAGTGTATAAATATAGGGACAGGTGGGGTACAATGAAACGAAAAAAGCATTTTTATTTTTTAGAAAAACTGTGCTTTATATTTTGAATATATTTGTTTAGAACGATCAAGAACGGTTCATAATCTACCTATTAAAAACAAAAATAAGTTGAAAAATTAACCTTAACCTATAAAAAACTGCGTTTTTGCTCAACGCCTCTTCTGTTTCAATGAGCCCCAGGTCTGGGGTACAATGAAACGGTATCTGGGGTACATTGGAACAAGGCTAATAAAGTACATAAAATTAAAATTCTATATTCATTCCTGCGTCTCTATCTCCTGCTGCTTTGGTTTTTTTTACATATCGATGCAATTTTACTGGACTTGGAATTTTTAGGTCAGCAGCAGTTCGTTAACTCGTACCATATCATACAAGTTCAACAGCGCTGCTCGCTTGCTGACTTTGTCCTTCTCAGCTTTCACGAGATTCTCATCATGAGGGATAGTGATATCGACGAGCATTGCTCGGCGTTGGGACCGGTCGACCACCACGATATCAGGCTTATTGCAAGCAATATTCCTGTCCGTGATGATAGAGCGGTCCCAATAGAGCAACGCACGACCATTTTCAAGAACCGGCACTGGTGCGTACTTATAGTACGGCGTCTCAGTCTCGACAAGGCCGTATCGAATGGCAAGTTGCTGATGGATGATCCTGGCCACTAGGTTGTGTCTGTGCAAATACTGGCCGTTAGCGAGATGAGAACAACCAGAGATAATATGCCTGAGTGACTCTCCGGGACGGCGGCATGCTCGACAGATGTCAACTGTACCGTCCTTTTATTATTATAAATAACCAAGCAGAAAATGACGTATGTTGGCCAGCCAGACGCACGCGCCACCTCGGGCCGCCACAGGCCACCACAGGCAATCGCCCGCGCCTTCGCGCCGTGCCTTTGAAGTTACCGACAATCAGCGGATACGCACGGGCGAGCTCGGGCCGCTACGGACGGCACCTTTCCCACGGCGCGTCGCGGCGCGAGCTCACCCGAGGGCGCCCTCGAAATCACGCGCCGCCGACCAGCGGATACGCGGGCAAGCTTAGGCCACCTCGCGCCGCCACGGGCGACACCCTTCCCACGGCGCGGCGGCCCGAGCTCGCCTGAGGGCGCCCGTAGAATCGCGCGCCGTGGGAAGCCGCCTTTAGAATGCTACATTATCCCAGATTAACACAGGCTACAAAATTAAAATTCCCACGGGAAAACAAAAACAACGCGGGCGAAGCTGCATAAAGTAAAGCTAGTCTAAGATAAATTTGTTTTGTGTCCCGTGGGACTACTGGGACGAAACCGTGGCAGTTGTCCCGTGATTGGAAACTAGTGGGATAGACCTATTTTGTAAGGCGAAATGCAATTCGCGGGCATTGCTAGTAAAGTGTTCTGTCTGTACCATCGTGGGAGACAACGAAACATTATTTACGATTTGTATTGTAATAGGTATATGCATTTATACATCAATTAGGTCGTGTCGCAACAAACGTTAAGTGTGTACGTACGCGCAGTTTAGCGTGTAAGCAAATTTAATAATATAAGTTTGTAATTAATTAAATATTTTCGGCATTCAATAAATGGACTTTGGGACATCAACATGTTTCTTTAAATACCTGAACTCACCACATATTACATGGCGACCCTGCCATTGGAACCACGTACTACCAACGAATAACACAGAAGAGGTTTGAAGAATAGAAGAATACTCGACTACTAGAAGACATGGGAAAAACGCAATCTAAAGAAGAAGTGGTTATTGCGCAGAATGCAAATCTAGCAGCTTCAGCGACAACTACGCAGCAACACGCGGAGAAGTTAGCCCTCATAGAAATTTTGATAACCATTGCTCTTACCATCATAGTTTTGGGCGTCATATATTACATTTTCAAGAAGTGCAACAAACACCTGGTCCGGCAATTCCAAAGAGAACTAGCAAGAAATAACATCAGCACTATATCGCGTGCTGACCTAACCACCACGTCGGTATAGAAGAAAGAAGGCTATTCAAGAGGTGTCCAGGGTATAGCCCGGCCCACTCGCCATCGCCGCCTGAACCAGCCACCAGCCCTACAGAAACATGAAGCGTGCCATGTGCCAGCACCTCGTCCTCGCCCCACGCCACTGCCCGTCAGCGCCATGCCATCGCCCGGTTCAGTTAAGACATATGAGATCTTGGTAGTATGTATTTAATTATTTTGCGTAATGCGCTATTTTTTTTCCTTTTAATATAAAATACCTATTGGACCTATATTATATAATGGTATATTAAGCTATATTTTTTTAAATTAAAATTTATTATGTCTAGTGTAATATTAGAGCGACATGAGCTGTTTTCGTCATTAAGTTATCTTAAAGAATACTTAGTCAAGTTGGGCCCTGAAAGAAGACAACAAGAACTAGGTATTAACAAAATTATAGAAGCTAAAAAATTGTACTCGAAATTGGATAGTATTTTGCCTGTGTTGCACTCAGAAATTGAACTTAATAAGATAAGCACTAGTGACATTACTTCCATTCATAAAGTAATTAGCGAAGGTAATCACTCAGAAGTTTCAATGGTATACCTCTAATACCAATATTCTCCATCTTTTCCACAAGGGTGGGAACAGAAACAGTGTCGAAAGCTTTCTTCAGATCAAGGAAGACTGTTAGACACTTCTCTCCTCGGTCTAAATATTGCGTTACTATGGAAGATAATCCTGAGATAGCATCTTCTGTGGATTTTGCTTTTCTGAAACCAAATTGCGAATTGGATAAGATTTTAAATTTTTCGAGATAATTAATAAGGCGAGTGTTAATTAGTTTTTCAATGACTTTAGAAATAGCTGACAAGACCGAAATGGGACGTTGATTTTCAATATCTGTTTTTTCACGACCCTTGCGGACAGGTGTAATGATAGATTTTTTAAGCAAAGTAGGGAATATACCTTTTTTGAAACAGAGGTTAGCAAGATGACTAATAATAGGAACAAGGAGAGGCTTAACCATTTTTATGAATTTAGTCTGTATACCATCCCACCTGGGTGCACTTTCAGTTTTAAATTTGAGATAATACTGTCGACTTCCCTGGGGTCAGTTTCCAAAAGGACAGAGGAGGATAGTTGTGTTTTTGTAGTTGATATAAAGTTACCAGCTGGCTGAGAGTGCTCACGAAGAATGCTTTCTGCCAGACGTTTACCGACATTAGCGAAATAAAAATTTACATGTTTGGCTGATTCTGAGGGGGAAATTTGAATACTGAGCAGTTCGCAGCTTCTAATTTTGTTTGTATTTAGATGCGTTATTTCTTTAATGGATTTCCATAGAGCTTTAGTGTTTTTAACAATCGTTTTTAACAGTTCAGATTCATATTTACGTCTTAGTTTTTTAATTAACTTGTTGCAGTAGTTACGGTACCTAGTAAAAGTTATTTTTAACATTGCATTATACGAGTCAGATCTTAATTTAAGTTGCATTCTGTCTCTTGTCCTGATACATCGTAAAAGGCCACCGGTGATCCAGGGCTTAATAATTCGTTCTTTACTAGAGATCCTCTTAACCTTAACACCCTCTTCCATGGATGATTTTAGTTTATTAATTAGGTGTTCGGCCACAAAGTTAGGGTTGTCACTATGCAATAAATTGGATAGATCTTTGTTTTTAAGTTTTTCAGCAGCTACTTCAAAGTCAATAAACGTCTTAATGGCTGAAGAATGGTGGATCTTAGTTTTTATTTTAGAGATGATCATAAATACCATGGCATGATCAGTTACAGCAGTACTGCAATTTTAGCTGATAGTTTAGTTTTATCAACCTTTAAAATGTAATGATCAAGGCAACTTTTTTCACGATGTGTCCAGGTAAGAGACCATGCAAGGACAGCATGTTAAGGTAAGAGGCCCGATTACTACATTCATAGGATGATTCATTATCTTTTATATTTAAATTACTATTTATATCCCCTGACAAAACAATGTTTTGATCACACTTAATCGTGTCTAATAATGTGTTAAGTGAGGTTATAAAATTAGCAGCATTCTGATGTGAAGGTGACCGGTATACACTTAGGATAGTACGCTGTAACGGAACGCATTGAGTTTTAAGCATTCGTTACAAATAGGGAATAATAAAATACATCATGCAATGTAAAACTTGATAGTTTCTCAATTATTCTAGGGTCAATTGGCAAAAATGCTTAATGACAATAGGTCTGCTTTTGTGCATACTATGTACATGGAGAATTTAAATAAATAAATTAAATAAAACTACAATTAAATTTAGAAAGACAATTAAGGAACAAATAATTAGAATAGTGGCCTAATAGAGTCACGTAAACATTGAGAATAGACCCAGTATTAGACGCCTGCCTGTCGACGCGGCTGTTGTGCCATAAATGCATGTAAAAATGTATTAAGTATAGTAACCGGAGGGAGACTCTGTACCAGGGTCGTGTGCTTGGGTACCTCCGTCTTACCTATTTCTGCCGCAAAGCAGCAGTGCTTGCATTGCTGTGTTCCGGTTTGAAGGGTAAGATATGGCACTGAAATTACTGGGTACCGTGACTTGACATCCTAAGTCACAAGTTGGCAACGTACACTGTGGTTCTTGTGGGGGTTGCAGTTTTGCTGCGGATTTCACAGGAGCCACATGTACTATAGGTAACTGTTATCACTTACCATCAGGTGGGCAGTTTGCTTGTTTGCCAACTTTCTGCAATAAAAAAAAAAAAGTTAGTACAAACGATTATGAACTAACAGCGGAACTATTTCTCATATTTTGATATCAAAATAGTGCGACACCCCCGCGTCTGTGGAGATCGCGTCGTCGTTAGTGATGGTTCAGCTTGCGCAGATCGCCAAGATCGCCCAGATCGCCCTGTCGTTTTAAGTATAAATAGGTCGGAGGTAGGAAAATTAGCATAGCTGGGCACCGTTAATCAAATAGTTAACTTTGATAATCGTTAGTCCGTTACTAAAAAAATTAACATCGTTAAACGTTAAAACGTTACATTTCGGAAGATTTAACGCAAGTTAACGTTAATCGTTAATCCGTTAACACGTGATTAAAATTGCATTTTTTATATCGTTGCGTTAGTGATCTGCTTACAAAAACTGTTGTTTTGGGTTCTGGAAGTTAATAGGTTAGGTTCAAAAAAAGACAGTGTATAAATATAGGGACAGGTGGGGTACAATGAAACGAAAAAAGCATTTTTATTTTTTAGAAAAACTGTGCTTTATATTTTGAATATATTTGTTTAGAACGATCAAGAACGGTTCATAATCTACCTATTAAAAACAAAAATAAGTTGAAAAATTAACCTTAACCTATAAAAAACTGCGTTTTTGCTCAACGCCTCTTCTGTTTCAATGAGCCCCAGGTCTGGGGTACAATGAAACGGTATCTGGGGTACATTGGAACAAGGCTAATAAAGTACATAAAATTAAAATTCTATATTCATTCCTGCGTCTCTATCTCCTGCTGCTTTGGTTTTTTTTACATATCGATGCAATTTTACTGGACTTGGAATTTTTAGGTCAGCAGCAGTTCGTTAACTCGTACCATATCATACAAGTTCAACAGCGCTGCTCGCTTGCTGACTTTGTCCTTCTCAGCTTTCACGAGATTCTCATCATGAGGGATAGTGATATCGACGAGCATTGCTCGGCGTTGGGACCGGTCGACCACCACGATATCAGGCTTATTGCAAGCAATATTCCTGTCCGTGATGATAGAGCGGTCCCAATAGAGCAACGCACGACCATTTTCAAGAACCGGCACTGGTGCGTACTTATAGTACGGCGTCTCAGTCTCGACAAGGCCGTATCGAATGGCAAGTTGCTGATGGATGATCCTGGCCACTAGGTTGTGTCTGTGCAAATACTGGCCGTTAGCGAGATGAGAACAACCAGAGATAATATGCCTGAGTGACTCTCCGGGACGGCGGCATGCTCGACAGATGTCAACTGTACCGTCCTTTTATTATTATAAATAACCAAGCAGAAAATGACGTATGTTGGCCAGCCAGACGCACGCGCCACCTCGGGCCGCCACAGGCCACCACAGGCAATCGCCCGCGCCTTCGCGCCGTGCCTTTGAAGTTACCGACAATCAGCGGATACGCACGGGCGAGCTCGGGCCGCTACGGACGGCACCTTTCCCACGGCGCGTCGCGGCGCGAGCTCACCCGAGGGCGCCCTCGAAATCACGCGCCGCCGACCAGCGGATACGCGGGCAAGCTTAGGCCACCTCGCGCCGCCACGGGCGACACCCTTCCCACGGCGCGGCGGCCCGAGCTCGCCTGAGGGCGCCCGTAGAATCGCGCGCCGTGGGAAGCCGCCTTTAGAATGCTACATTATCCCAGATTAACACAGGCTACAAAATTAAAATTCCCACGGGAAAACAAAAACAACGCGGGCGAAGCTGCATAAAGTAAAGCTAGTCTAAGATAAATTTGTTTTGTGTCCCGTGGGACTACTGGGACGAAACCGTGGCAGTTGTCCCGTGATTGGAAACTAGTGGGATAGACCTATTTTGTAAGGCGAAATGCAATTCGCGGGCATTGCTAGTAAAGTGTTCTGTTTGTACCATCGTGGGAGACAACGAAACATTATTTACGATTTGTATTGTAATAGGTATATGCATTTATACATCAATTAGGTCGTGTCGCAACAAACGTTAAGTGTGTACGTACGCGCAGTTTAGCGTGTAAGCAAATTTAATAATATAAGTTTGTAATTAATTAAATATTTTCGGCATTCAATAAATGGACTTTGGGACATCAACATGTTTCTTTAAATACCTGAACTCACCACATATTACATGGCGACCCTGCCATTGGAACCACGTACTACCAACGAATAACACAGAAGAGGTTTGAAGAATAGAAGAATACTCGACTACTAGAAGACATGGGAAAAACGCAATCTAAAGAAGAAGTGGTTATTGCGCAGAATGCAAATCTAGCAGCTTCAGCGACAACTACGCAGCAACACGCGGAGAAGTTAGCCCTCATAGAAATTTTGATAACCATTGCTCTTACCATCATAGTTTTGGGCGTCATATATTACATTTTCAAGAAGTGCAACAAACACCTGGTCCGGCAATTCCAAAGAGAACTAGCAAGAAATAACATCAGCACTATATCGCGTGCTGACCTAACCACCACGTCGGTATAGAAGAAAGAAGGCTATTCAAGAGGTGTCCAGGGTATAGCCCGGCCCACTCGCCATCGCCGCCTGAACCAGCCACCAGCCCTACAGAAACATGAAGCGTGCCATGTGCCAGCACCTCGTCCTCGCCCCACGCCACTGCCCGTCAGCGCCATGCCATCGCCCGGTTCAGTTAAGACATATGAGATCTTGGTAGTATGTATTTAATTATTTTGCGTAATGCGCTATTTTTTTTCCTTTTAATATAAAATACCTATTGGACCTATATTATATAATGGTATATTAAGCTATATTTTTTTAAATTAAAATTTATTATGTCTAGTGTAATATTAGAGCGACATGAGCTGTTTTCGTCATTAAGTTATCTTAAAGAATACTTAGTCAAGTTGGGCCCTGAAAGAAGACAACAAGAACTAGGTATTAACAAAATTATAGAAGCTAAAAAATTGTACTCGAAATTGGATAGTATTTTGCCTGTGTTGCACTCAGAAATTGAACTTAATAAGATAAGCACTAGTGACATTACTTCCATTCATAAAGTAATTAGCGAAGTACATACGATTTTCAAAAAAATTATAGAACTGTCTATGCCATTACCGCAAAACAGAGAACAATCAAACATGAGTTCAAAAAGTGAATTTGATATTAAAACGGCTATTGCCTTGTTACCTGTAATGACTGGTGAAGAATCAGTCACCAATTCGCTGATTAATAGTATCGAATTGTATAGTAAGATGATCTCTGACGCATCTAATAAGCAATTGATTGAATTTGTTCTTAAAACACGGCTATCGCCAAGTGCACAGTTGCGTTTGAAACCAACTTACGATACAATAGAAAATCTTTTATCTGATATGCGAAAACATCTCATTCAGAAAAAGTCCGAAGTCGCTCTGCAATGTCAATTACACCAATGTAGGCAAGGTGATCGATCGATCGAATCATTCGGCACAGAGTTAGAAAATTTATTTGTCAATCTTACAATAGCTCAGTCTAATGGTGATTCTAAGGCATACGATGTGCTGAAGCCAATTAATGAGCGCAGCGCAATCAAACGATTCGCGGATGGATTAAGTGACCGCAGGTTGAGTACTATTGTAGCGGCGCGCCAGTTCGATTCCTTACCGGAAGCTATCAGAACTGCTATGGACGAGCAGACTTTGTCATCGCAATATGATGTCATGAGTTTACGACGTCATAATAATATTTTTTATCGTGGTCGAAATAATTAAAACATTTCTTACCGCGGACATAATAATTTTGTACGACAGAATTATTTTTCACGTACTTTTAGCCGTCGCGATACTAAACCCGTGACCAATAACCCGCGTGGTCAATATAGCACTTCGCGTAATCCAGGTCACCATCAAGGTCGTGCGTACGGAACGTATAGCACGAGGCCGCGTAGACCAGCAGCACCAATACGTCACGCAGTGCAGGAGCGCTCTCCTGAAAATGTCGAGTCGCAGTCGCACCCTAGTAGCTCAAAACAAAATGTGACTTATGATTCGCCGAACGATTTTTTTCGTGAATTCTAAACATTTTATTTTAAACTTTAATAACAGTAGTACAGTAAATTTTTTTGTAGGTGATAAATTATTAAGTCTTTTAGTTGATAGCGGAGCAAGCTTGTGTGTATTAAAGTACGAATGGCTCGTTAATTATTCAGAGTTGTTACAGCAATTAAGTTATGATAGGATAGGGTATTACTATAAAGGGTGTAAGCGGTAGGTTAAAATCTGAAGGTTATATTTTTTTAAATTTAAGTTATAATAATGTCGTATTTGCTGAGAAATTTTATGTGTTTAAAAATATGTCTTGCACAGGAAATGGTATTTTAGGTGATAATTTTTTACGCAAGTTCCAAGCGATAATAAATTATAAGGATAGTTTTTTACAAATAACTAATAATAGTATAAGTGTATCAATGAAAATAACGGATAATGTTAGGTACAGACATTCGATTCCGCCGCGATGCGAAATAATTAGGTTTATTCCTACAGCATCGAAACGCGATTGTGTAATACTGTCAAAAGAAATTCAAAAAGGTATTTTTGTAGCAGGGTTGATTGCGAAACCAAATAATGGTCGAATCCCCTTACGAATTTTAAATACAACAAATAATGAAGTGGAGTATGATTTCCAAAATTTAGATATTCATGACTTAAGCTATTTTGACATTTGTTGTCTTTCAGAAGAAAAGAACAGTGTCAGTAGAGTAAAAACTTTATTTGAATTATTAAATTTATCTAATATGAACAAAGAAGAAAGACGACACATTGAGCATATTTGTGCAAAATATGCCGATGTCTTTCATCTTCCAGGAGATAAGTTAACGACTACCAACTTAATGACGCACACGATATCCTTAAAGGATAACGTATCACCTAGTTATGTTAAGCCGTATAGGATACCTCACTCTTTAAAACAAGAGGTACAAAAACAAATTGACGATATGTTAGCCAACGATATTATAGAAGAAACCATCTCAGAGTGGTCTAGTCCAGTTCTATTAGTCCCCAAAATCAGATAGGTCAAACGAAAAGAAATGGAGATTAGTCATCGATTATAGACATCTTAACAATAGAATCAAGGACGATAAATTTCCCTTACCGAATATAACAGAAATATTAGATTCTCTTTCCGGTAGTATCTATTTTTCAAAATTAGATCTTTCTCAAAGTTACTATCAATTATCCTTAGATGAAAAATCTCGTAAATATACAGCATTTAGTGTGGACAAAATGTACCAACTTGAATTAGATCCTGAATCTCGAAAATACACAGCTTTCACCACTGATAAAATATATCAGATGAAACGCTCCCCCATGGGTTTGAAAACATCCCCTAGTGTTTTTTCACGATTAATGACCATAGCTATGTCTGGTATAAATTATAATCAAGCTTTTATTTATTTAGATGATTGCGTCGTCATTGGGAAATCCATAGATATTCACAATAAAAATTTAGTTACTGTATTAGAACGATTACGAAAAGTAAATTGTAACGGGATAAAATAAAAAGTAGACGTTGCAGAATCACACTGATTTAATTTCGATTTACAATAGGGCAGAGTTCCGTCTTAGAAACAGTAAAACAGAGAAGTGCTCTAAATATGAGATGGCGCGGCATTTTATAGTTTCTCCGATAGTAAGGCGCTAGCTTGGCTTGGCTCTGATTGGCTGGCTTGGGCTGGCTGGCACATGGCTGCACGTGCTTGGCTCTGATTGGCTGGCTTGGGCTGGCTGTCACATGGCAACACGTGCTTGGCTCTGATTGGCTGGCTTCGGCTGGCTTGCGATTGGCTGAGGCGGTGTGGCGCGTAACAGTCGGCCGTCCTGAAACAATCATTGCTCCCGCAATGGAAAAACACGTGGTTAGCTTTCAAGTAGGTCAATGAGATCTTCGGTTTCAAGCTGGTCATCAGAGCTGCTGGAACTGTATGATATAGGGTACTGTGATTTTGTGATAGGGCCTCAAGAGTCCGATGCAACCAGGCTAGTAAAGGCCTTGTAGCCTCGGAACCCCTTGATACTGAGGATTCTGTATATGTCATTACCCACACCTTAGTAATGATATATGGGCCAGAGTAAATATCATCAAGCTTAGTGCTCACTCTTGTTACACTACTTGTGGGTGCTTGCCGCCAAAGAACTACATCTCCCTTTCTGTAAATTCGACTAGTTTTCCTTTTTTTTATCGACGTTACGCTTCATCTTATGGCTTTCTAATTTTAATCGCGCACTAGATCTATTATTACGTCTGATTTCAACCGATTCATTATTACTTTCATAACATCAAATCAAAGGGTTATACGACTATGTTGTACTTTCATTTACAGTATTATTAACACCCCAAATAATGTCAGGTAAGCTATTGGCCCAATTATTAGAAGTCTGGCTAGGATCAATCGCACGTAACGCATTCAGTAAGATCCGGTTCCACTTAACCATTGGCTCGTGGACATGCAACAGATGTCAAAATGCAACTACTTAAATTGCTTGTCAGTTGAATTTTTTTTAAATAAATGCTGTTAAAAGCTTTGCCATGATCACTGACAAGTTTATGAGGGTAACCAATAAACTAAATATTTTTTAAAGTGTTCTTATTGTTTTTACTGAATTGACCGTGGGTGGGCTCAGCAATAACAAATTTAGAGAAATTATCCTACTTCCTACTAATATTATAAACGTGAAAGTGTGGATGTTTGGATATTTGGATGTTTGTTACTCAATCACTCAAAAACGGCTGAATGGATTTGGATGAAATTTGGCATGCATGTAGCCTTTGACATGGAAAAGAACGTGACATAGGCTACCTTTTATCCCGATTCCTTAAGTAGTTCCCGAGGGAAAATTAAAAATTGTTCAAAATTGAAGTCCACGCAGACGAAGTCGCGGGCAGAAGCTAGTCTGTAATAACCAACATATATTGATAACCTTTTGCTGTTCTACAAAAGGGGCATATGGTCGACATGAACCATGACCATGGGTTCTGTGGGTTTCGGAATAGGGAACAATGTACCATTTACTCACTCTTTATTAAATCTATACATTTTTGAAAGCCTACATGACTTATCATTGTGGTGCATCTGAACTAGTCTATCTGATCAATGCAGACACTACGAGGCGATTACCATACAATGTCTTCCTATAGAGTCTATCATCTGAGAGCACATAGTTGTTGTTTATATCAGGGGCAGCAGAGCGATCTTTAAGCTGAACAATGATACGCCTTAACTTGTCATCCTGGTACTGGACTGTTATAGAACCCGTCTGACACTTCAAGGCGGTTGACATTAATAGCATCGACGGGATTTCTACTCAACGCGTCTACGTGTTAAATTTTTTCCCCACACCATATTGTACACTCATGTCAAAATCTTGTATTGACAGCCAGCACCTAGCAATACGTGGGATAATGTAACGTTTAGTAAGGGTGGCGCGAACGGCAGTACAGTCAGTTACCACTTTTACATGTATCCCTACTATAATACACTCTAAACCTACACATAGATTCTACTACGGCAAGCGTTTCAAGCTCGTAACTATGGTATATACTTTCTTCTTTACTCGTTGCCCTACTGAAATACATGACAGGCCTAAGGGAATTCTCAGTGTATTTTTGTAAAAAAAAATACCTGCGATAATCTCAGTTGGTAATACAGGGTCATATAAAGCCAGTATTGGCCTTGTACACAAACACAGTTTTAATTGTTGAAAACTATCGACTTGTTCAGTGCCCCATTTCCATAACTGCGTTTTTCTTTGTTAAATCTGTTAAAGGGCGAGCAATTAAATTGCGAAGCTTTTAATAAATTTACGGAAATAGCTACATAGCCCTATAAATTGACGTATTTCATGAACACTACTAGCGGTAGGAAACTGCGACACTGCTAACAATTTTGATTCACCTGGTTGAATGCCATTCGAAGATATCTCATGTCCTAAGTATGTAATTTTGTTTTATAAGAATGAACACTTACTCACATTTCACTTTAAATTTTCCGATCTTTATTTATGAAGAACTTTTTGTAACATCAAAAGAGGGTAGCAACAAATTGTCTAAGAATGCTAACATTTCATATTTATCGGGAAAGTCATTGTGGGTTTTTGAACTACCGCCTATTGTGATTGGAATTTCGTATTGAATCTACAACCTTATTCATTATTCAACAGACGGTGCGTTATCTAAGCCAAACGGAACACGCGTATATTCAAATACCAATGTGGCGTTATAAAGGCTGTTTTGTGGTTATCTGCAGGGTTGATTTTGACCTGATGGTAACTTTGTGCCAAATTAAGACTCGTAAAGAAATTCTTAACGGCTAATTTGGAAACCTAATCATCGATATTAGGCAAGGGTCAACACAAAGTCTACTATCGCCGTTCTTTTTTTACGAATTACGGGAGAAGCAAAACATAATTCAGATTCTTGAACTATACCTGCGTCGAGCAATTCAGACACTTTGGATCTAACTACTGACTGTGCGACAAGCTGTAAGGTTGACGGTATATAGGCTGTTCACTTGTTAACTTTATTTTTATGTTTAATAAATCTGTACATCCTAAGTCTTGTGTTTTACTCGCAAAATAATCAGGGAAATTGATTAGTAAAGCAATCAAATAATCATAATCGGTTTTTATTCAATAGATCTGAACTGATTTCCTCTATGTTTGATGCTCCGATTGTGCTAATATTGGCTTGGCTAGTTTGCAATAGATTATTTTGGCTACAAAGGTAGTGCAATAAAATAATGTGGGCTAACCTGAACCTCCGAAGGCTGTGTAGTAGTGCAGCTGGTGGCTCTGCTCTGGTGGTAGACCGCGAATGATGCATGAGACAACTGCGCTTTCTGACAACTTACACCGAAAACACATGGCGACTTTGTCCTGATAATATTTGGTCATCGAATCCATATTTGCGATGTCTGGGAAATGCACGTATCAACATTTGCTTCCAGTCTTCCCAAGAGTAATCGTATTCATCCAGCCGGTTGTACCATCTTCTTGCTTGACCTTAATCTATCTTGCAGATGAAACGACTTCATGTTTTCGCACCATCTATATGAATTTCGCCAAGTTGATCAATTTTTTTTAGCCTTGCTGTCGCAGTAGTATACTCTTCGCTATCCGGGTCGAACTCGGGGATTAGCAAGGCTGCACGGGGTTCTTTTCTTGTAGTGACGGAGGGTATTTCGTAATTTAAAGAACTCATGGCCTTTTGTACCTCTGATTTCAAAAGCTTGCGTAGGATTTTTCGAGCTGAAGGCGAGGCTGGGGGCGAAACTTTGTCTTCGTTTTCACTAGTTGTCTCGGATAAATCTTCACGCGGAGATTTACCCCATTCGTGCGGACGGACCAGGCGGCATACACTCGACGCACTAACTACGTTTTAGGTTTTTTTTATATTTATCCCACTTCTGATATGTAACGGGATAAAATAAAAAGTAGACGTTGCAGAATCACACTGATTTAATTTCGATTTACAATAGGGCAGAGTTCCGTCTTAGAAACAGTAAAACAGAGAAGTGCTCTAAATATGAGATGGCGCGGCATTTTATAGTTTCTCCGATAGTAAGGCGCTAGCTTGGCTTGGCTCTGATTGGCTGGCTTGGGCTGGCTGGCACATGGCTGCACGTGCTTGGCTCTGATTGGCTGGCTTGGGCTGGCTGTCACATGGCAACACGTGCTTGGCTCTGATTGGCTGGCTTCGGCTGGCTTGCGATTGGCTGAGGCGGTGTGGCGCGTAACAAAATCTAAAATTAAATCCGTTGAAATGCGAATTCTTACGTACTGAAATTGTTTATTTGGGTCACAAAATTACATCGCAAGGCATTCTTCCTGACGACAGCAAAATTGCAACTTTGCGCAATTATCCAGTGCCATCGAGTACGGATGACGTCAAGCGATACGTAGCCTTTGCTAATTATTATAGAAGGTTCATACCTAACTTTGCAAACATAGCGTATCCATTAAATAAATTATGTAAAAAGAATGTACAATTTGAATGGATTTCCGAATGCGAACAAGCTTTTCAATCTTTAAAATCGGCGTTAATGTCGCCACCTGTGTTGCAATATCCCAATTTTTCAGAAAATAACATATTTGAACTCAGTACTGACGCTTGCAAAACAGGTTTAGGCGCCGTTTTGTCTAACAAAAATGGTCACGTTATTGCATACGCCAGCCGTAACTTGTCGCCCGCAGAAAGTAGAAAAAAGAATGTACAATTTGAATGGACTTCCGAATGCGAACAAGCTTTTCAATCTTTAAAATCGGCGTTAATGTCGCCACCTGTGTTGCAATATCCCAATTTTTCAGAAAATAACATATTTGAACTCCGTACTGACGCTTGCAAAACAGGTTTAGGCGCCGTTTTGTCTAACAAAAATGGTCACGTTATTGCATACGCCAGCCGTAACTTGTCGCCCGCAGAAAGTAGATATCCAATTATAGATTTAGAATTACTAGCTATAGTATGGGCCGTCAGACATTTTAGACCGTATTTATACGGCAGAAGGTTTAAAATATTCACGGACCACAAACCTTTAGTATATTTATTTAGTTTAAAAGATCCGTCCAGTTGATTAACAAAGTTCCGACTGTATCTCGAGGAATATGATTTTGAGATCATCTACATCCCGGGTCGAAGTAATGCAGCTGCAGACGCATTAAGTCGACTCTCGATGACGATGACGTGTGATGACTTAAAGGCAATCGGAGAAAACGTTGTCTCGGTATTGACTCGCGCGCAAACAAAAAGATTAGAGTTTAAAAATCCGACACAAATCAATGACTTGACTCAAGAGTCTTCTACCAGTAACAGGCCTGATCAACCTGAGACCGTAGAGATTCTTAAAAAACCGAAAGATGTAATTGAATTAGTTTTCACTAGTGAAAAACACTTTAAAAACCAAATTTGTCTTTACTCTGATAAGAAGTATTGTACTTATATACCTTCACAATGTGTTATATACCTAAATACTCGATCGTTATCTACCCCACAGGAGTTAGCGAGAGATTTGGGTACGCTATGCGAAATACTCAATATATGTGAGATATTAATAATTAAAAATAAAGAAAATGCAACAAATGTAAAAATACTTGCAAGTTATATGAAAAAGTTGCATAATAAGGTACCAAAAATTTTAATAACAAAAGATGTGATAAGAGTTAGTGGTCACGAAGACAAGAAAATAATTTTAAATGATTTTCATTTATTACCCACTAGCGGACATGCAGGAGTAAATAGAATGCTCAACAATTTGAAGCAGTACTATTATTGGCCAGGAATGTCAAATGACGTCATAGACTACGCCAAAAAATGTAAGCATTGTCAATATAATAAATTTTCAAACCGCTTGATAAAAGAGCCTATGGTAATTACAAATACTGCAAACTCAGCATTTGAGCGAATAGCGTTAGATATCATGGGCCCTTTACCTGTCGATGCCTATAGTAATAAATACATTTTGACATTGCAATGTGATTTATCGAAATTCGTGGAAGCGTATCCTTTACAAAGTAAAGACACTAATTCTGTAGCACGATGTATTGTATCTAATTTCATTTTGAGATATGGTGTCCCCAAAGAAATCATTACTGATAAAGGTAGTGAGTTCATGTCTAGTGTTATGTCCGATATTTGTAAAATATTAAAAATCGAAAAATTAAATTCCACGGCTTACCACCATGAGACAATTGGTTCATTAGAGAATAGTCATAAATCATTAGGTGTATATCTACGAATACAATGCGATAGAAATATTACCGACTGGAGTGAATGGTTACCATTTTGGGCATTTTCTTACAACACCACAGTGCACACGGAAACAAAGTACACTCCATTCGAGTTAGTGTTTGGTAAAAATTGTAAACTGCCTTCTCATTTCGATAATTTAATTGAACCTTTATATAATTATGATGACTATCCAAAAGAGATGAAATATCGTTTACAGAGAGCTCAATATGATGCAAAAAATAATTTAATTTGTAGTAAATTAAAAAGAAAATTATTGTATGATAGAAATAGTGTTCCTTTAAGTTATAAAAAGGGTGATCTTGTTTTGGTAAAGAACCAAATAGGAGATAAGCTTCAAAATGTTTATAACGGTCCCTTTGAAGTTATTGAAGAACAGTCACCTAATGTTAAGATTTTAAAGGATAATAAGGAATATCTTATTCATAAAAATAACACAAAAATGTTTTATAAGTAAATGTTTTTTTTTATGTAAATTAATTATACTTAAATAGGCTATTTTCTTTGTTTTTATATAACAAAATTAAATATAGGATTAAGATACATTGATGTATTTGCATTTTATTATTAATTATTGTATTGCAACATGACTTAATTGTTTTTTTTTTACATTTTACATTAATATATTTTACATTGCTTTTTATTGCTAATAATTGTACCTATTTGTATTGCAAAATGACTTTTTAAAAAAAAAAACTCTTCCCTTCAGAAGGGGAGGGTGAGTAGGACTTTTCCGGGGAGTTGTAATAGGTATATGCATTTATACATCAATTAGGTCGTGTCGCAACAAACGTTAAGTGTGTACGTACGCGCAGTTTAGCGTGTAAGCAAATTTAATAATATAAGTTTGTAATTAATTAAATATTTTCGGCATTCAATAAATGGACTTTGGGACATCAACATGTTTCTTTAAATACCTGAACTTACCACATATTACAAGTGTCCGCTGACCTATACAGACGGACGGACATCAGAGGCTCAGTTACAGGGCTTCGTTGGTAGCTATCGATTACAGTGCCCAAAATACTCAAAATAGTAGTCTGGTAAAAATAAGTACCTATGAAATTTTCAGTATAAAGTTCACAAAGACGATATATGATAATTAACTGAACAATAATGGGAGGAGTCTAAAAATTAAATCTTGTGACAATATTTCTAGTCTGGAAACATCCAAAAGTTCCAAATATGTAATTCCGAATTTGAATATTCTGTTTTAAGAAACTCTGAATATTACAATGAGTGGATATTCCTATGAAACAAAATTCGTTTCCTTCTAGTCTAGTAACTAAGAAGTTGACATTGGTTTATAAATTCATACCTATTACTGCTTAGCTGTAGAATAATCGGCGTATTACAAACACCGACGCATATCCAACATTGAGATTGAATAAACATTATTTAACTTGTTATAGAAACCACTTCGATAGTTTGTGCGCGCTAACAACTTCATCAAGTTTAAGGTAAATATATTTGATCTGGATTTCAGTATTTTTCTTAAAAATTTAACAATGACATTTAATGGCAAATGCCAATCAAACAACTTATATGCCTTAACATCATACGCCTTCATATTAGATAAGAAAACAAACTATTCCGTTATTCTTTAAGAGCTTCTTTGCCCTAAGGTTGCTGGCAGAAGATGCTTTTTTAGCAATTACCTACGTCGTTTTTGGCGTATGTTTCTGTTCGTCACTATTCCCACTAGTTCAGTTGTTCAGTTCAGCTGACTGGACTAGTGAGATTTCTTTTCTCGTTTGTTCAGTTTGAAAATAAAACTAGCTTTTGCACCTGGTTACATTTACTACATACTTTTATTAATTTACTCGTACTTTTTCCAGCCGTTAAGTAACTGCATTTGTACATGAATGAATACGTCGTTTTCGATTTGAATTTGTCCTCTTTTTGTCAACATTTTTTTTGTACTTACTGCAAAAAACGCTGCGTCTTGTTTTAAATTATTTAGAAATTGAACAATTGTCGCTGGTCTCGTTCTATACATGCCGTTGATCGCACGATTCCAACCTTCTGCATAATTCGTAGTTCTGTGGCGCTTCCCGAATACATTCCAAGAATCTTGGCGTTTCATCCAAAACTCCATGTACTTTATGAACTTTTTCAAATCAGATTTATCCTCGAAATCATCAATTTGTGAAACAATGTAATTAAATCCGTCCGTAACACAATCCTTAGGCAACGAGGGTAAAACACAACATAGGCCCATTATTCTTTTTTTACGTTTACATTTTAACTTGAAACTCTTGGCTTTTCCCCGCAATTTATTAGTAAAGTGGTAGTAATAACCTTGGTGTTCTGCATTTGGAAAGAACTTTTTAAATGCCTGAATAACTGCTTCCTCAAAATCGGTGATAAATAAAGATGGTTCTCATTCAGGAATTTGAGATTTTATAATGCGAAACATTTTCAGGTACGTTTCCTTAGTACGATCACTAAAGAGAACGTAAATTAATGGCATTAACGCAGTATTACTTTCTGAACTATCTAAGTCTGCATGTATGGTGTGGCTCTGGCTGGGCATATTTTAAAGGTATCATTGCCAAGAAAAATTTTTGATTTACGCAATTGGTCCCTCGCCTCTTTCGAACAAAATACTAAAACGCGTACATCGTCATTAAAATCTGCCACTAGAAAATCGGAATATTTTGATGGCACTTCCACTGCCATAGCATTGTCTCTAATATAACATGTTTTCTTTACTTGATGTTCTTTGTTCCTTTGTCGATAAATAGAAGACTTTATTTTTTCAAAAGGCGGTAGTTTCATTTCTAAAAACTTTGGTATTTCATTAATTAGATCAATTCCAGATTCTTTTAAGCCCGCTACTGTTTTTTTGTACACCGCAGTTGCTGTGTCACTCCCAGGATCGATTTCTTGTATGCTATCTATCTATACAAATAAATAAAATTGAAGTGTCTGTTTGTAATGTCAAAATAACAAGTTTTTACTAAATGGGTATGTATGTATATCGGGTACCAATAACAATAACACATTTTAAAATTTTTTTCTCTGTCTGTTTGTTCCCGCTAATCTCCGGAACGGCTGGACCGATTTTGACGGGACTTTCACTAATAGATAGCAAATTATATAAGGTAATACATAGGCTACTTTTTATCAAGATCGGTCCAGCCGTTACTATTCCACGCGGACGAAGTCGCGGGCACAGCTAGTTAATAATAATTCATCCTTCAAAATAAACAAAAAAAATTGCATTATCATCAAAAAATATAAAAGGATAATAAAAATGTTTGTTTGCATTTATATTACTGAATTGAAAAACGAGAAAAAAAATCTCACTAGTTCAGTCAACTGAACAAACGAGAAAAGAAATCTCATTAGTCCAGTCAGCTGAACTGAACAAGTGAACTAGTGGGAATAGATGACATTAGTTAAAGGTTACGTAGATATTTGTTCGGTATATGTCATTATGTAGTTAATGTATACGATGTTTAAGCAAATTGCCAAATTAAGCATATCCATCCCATCGTAAGTACCTAGTTTGTTTGTATTGCTTAACTTACCATAGAAAAATCGGGATGTAGGCAATGTCCATAACGTCTGATTATTTATACATATCTATACCATTCCATAATAATAGAGTTTTGTTTCCCTGATGTCTCATTTGCACCGTTGGCCTGCACCACAAATGGTGCAAACGTAACTACTTTGTCTCGTTTGCACCATTGATAATAATACAAATCCTTCAACCTTCTTTGCTCTTTTTAAATTCGAAATTATTTAAATAATTTTTTTTACATACATTATACCAATGATATATGTATTATACAATTTCTTCACCTTCTTTGTAAGCGACCACATGTCTAGGAAGTAATGTCTGAAACTACTGTGGCCGAATGGGTAATACCAGAGCCGCGAAAAAGAATTGAAAGAAAAAATATTATCTGAAAATTCTTTCACCAACCAGTAGAAAGCTACTGATTGTGGCAGGCAGGCTATTTGATTGTGATTAATAATATTTTTAATTAGAGAACCGCGATTTATTGTCTGTAAATTATTAGTCTGAACTTGGCACCCATATAGATATCAACTCTTTTGTCGGCGATGTCAACAACAAAGCATATTCTATATATTAAACTTGGCTTTACTTTCACATTTATGTTTTTGACTGGATATTTATTACTAGGTATCCCTGCGAACTACGTTTCTCTTTATTAAAGCTTAACACTCAAAAATTTCTGGAAAATCCTTATCACTTAGGGGTTTAAAAAATAGCCTACGGCCTATTCTCAGACCAACCAAATATACACAAAAAAAATTTCGAAGCTTTCTCGCCGTTTCGAAGAAGTTCGATAACAAACATTGTGACACGAGATTTTTTTATATTAGAAGATTTCTACCATTATCGTTATTGTGGTCTCCGTCGGGTCTCCATGGTCAGATCCACTGTTTTGTGTCCTTGGTCATCTTACCGGAGGGAGACTGTACCAGGGTCGTGTGCATGGGTCCGTCTTACCTATTTCTGCCGCAAAGCAGCAATGATTGCATTGCTGTGTTCGGGTTGAAGGGTAAGATATATGGCATTGAAATTACTGGGTAACGTGACTATCTTAAGTCACAAGTTGGTAACGTACACTGTGGTTCTTGTGGGGGTTGCAATTTTGCTGCGAATCTCACAGGAACCACATGTATTATAGGTGACTGTTACCACTTACCATCAGGTGGGCAGTTTGCTTCTTTGCCAACTTAATTGCAATAAAAAAAAAACTTTCTTTACTCTCATCGACAAACCTTAACGGAATCAAACAAATCAGTTTAAATACCTAGGCGAAGTAAAAATAGTGGTAATAATATTGCTATAAGCATTGTAATGCCCACAGAACACAGAAAGACCTCTTTCTGTGTTCTGTGGTAATGCCTTTGCCTCATTACACTTAATATAGGGCGAGAAGCGAGGGTCTTAATTGTCAGATGCCAATGAAGGCCCCTTGATGAGTGGGGGTCGCCGGCGGCTGTTTGCTCCAAGGGGCCCGCTAACGTTTCTGGTCGCGGCAGCGTGAAATGAACGTTTTGCTTTGTTGCGGGCCGTTATTAAAACTGCTGGCCGATGTAAATAGTAATGGTATGTTCTTGGGGATAAGCAGCTCTCAGGGGTTTACACTACTTGGAGTGCACGCACCACATTATTGAGAAATGACGAATAGGTACCTAAAAATCATCCTCAATTACGTGAATGTTTATGGCTGAGTCTATTGGTACTGGTTAACATATAATTTTAAGTATCAAGGTTACATAAGAATTTGATCAGCTTAAATTTTGATCAGATTAAAGATTTGGCATAAATAATTGGACGATTCGAAAGATTTTATAATATGGCTTCCGTACCTTAAAAGGAAAACGGAACCCTTTAGGATTACTTCATCGTACAGGAGGGGGACTCTGTACCAGGGTCGTCTGCTTGGACACCTCCGGGCTCCGTCTTACCTATTTCTGCCGCAGAGCAGCAATGCTTGCATTGCTGTTCCGGTTAAAAGGGTAAGATATGGCAGTGAAATTACAGGGTACCGTGACTACATCTGATGTTACAAGTTGGCAACGTACACTGTGGTTCTTGTGGAGGTTGCAGTTTTGCTGCGAATCTCACAGGAGCCACATGTATTATAGGTGACTGTTACCACTTACCATCAGGTGGGCAGTCTGCTTGTTTGCCCACTTAATTGCAATAAAAAAAATTGTCCGTCTGTATGTCTGTTCCTCTCTCTCTCAAGACCCTTTTTCTTGGGAACTTGTAGTGCTGGAAACAAAAGGATGTGCGCGTACTCCGCCTGCGACCACGGCCGGGTCGAAACGTCAGGCAATAAAATAAAACAGTCCGCCTTTAGCTAGCCAAGGACACGGTAATAGTATATACAGTAGGTGGACTCGGCCACTCTTTTAAATTTTATACCCACGCGTAGGTACCAAGCGATGCCGAGCGGCCGTAGCTACGGCCGCTCGGCATCGCTTGGTGCGTGGTCCGCGATAGGGCTGCTCGCTTACCGACTATACCGACCGTGCGCTCCGTTTGACTCGTGCGTATGCCCTGCGGCGAACTGCATTCGTAACAGCCCTTGTAGTGTAGCTATGCGATCCAAGTGCGATCCAGATCGAGGCGCGTAGGCATAGCGCGTGTTTCGACCGTTTCTATGGAACTCATTCTACTGTATATACTATTACCGTGCCAAGGAATCGGTCGGTAACAGAGTGCACTAAGTTTTCGAGTGCTTCCGTCCTAGCTTACGTGATTTCGTGCTCAATCTGTTCTGTGTAAGTGTTCCCCACTCAAGAGGACCAAAGCTCCATTGCTGAGTTTTGAACGGCCTGATCTGCAGAAGGGGGGGCGCTCGTCCCGTCGCCGTTGTCTAGAAGCTGCTGATGGGACACTTACCAGTAAGTTTTAAGATCTTTATGTAGGTTTGGGCATAGTATTCTACGTGCCATCCTAAGAGCCGTGTATCGCGGACATAAGTGTGCCCCGGCGTATTTGCTAGAAGTTAGGGCAACGTGGTTTCTGCCATGCATACTTACCTACGACCGGCTGCGTACCGAACAAGTGGAGATATCAAACCTAATATCAAATAATCTCAGCTGTGAAAAATAAAATCGATTAAAAGATATGACCATTTGTGTTCATGTCTTTGAATCGATCCCCGGTTCAGACAGACTATTATTGAAAAAATCTGTAAATGCAGTTTGGCTGCTTAAAACTCAGAACAACAACTAAAGCATATTGTTCTGAGGTTTAAAACTCAGAACAACAAGAGGTTTAAAATGAAAATGAAGTCTTATTTCAGTAAAATTTTCTATCTACGGTATTTACGGTACTTGCCCCCCATGTGGCATCGCCGTGGGACGGCCTGTATATACATACCTATATACTCGCTCAATGTTAAGAATAGTGATTTAGAACGAGCGGGAAACCGTTTTGATAACAAGACGGACATTCTCAAACTCAAACTCAAACTCAAAAATCTTTATTCAATATAGACCTTTACAGGCACTTATTGACGTCAAAATAAAAACATAAAAATCTTCAACCAAGAATCTAATTAACTAAATTATTTAATCCTTGTATGTACACACACCCCAACCATTATTAAGATGTGTGCAAATACAAGTAAAATTAAAAAAAAAAAAAAAAAAAAATTGACTCTACACCTGTTCGGAAATTGGGAGAGCCTTCTCAAGAAGAACAGGCAAGAAACTCGGAAGGTCTTGTATTATTTTTTTTCTCCTCTTTTAAAATGCCAACATTACAATATTATATTTCACATACATTTTTTTAAATAATATAGAAATGCCTGTCGGTGTGAGTGGAACAGTTACTCGAATGAAATTTATCCCACTATCACAAAGTGTTAACACCCTTTAAACGTCAATTATCACATTTTTTGTCAATCCCAAGCAGTTTTATCTGTCATATAATCAGACACTTTATAATATGCTTTTTTCATAAGTGCGCCCTTGATAGCGACTTTAAATTTATTCAAGTTAAGTGCTTTAATATTATTTGGGATTTTATTGTAGAAACGTACACAAAGGCCTTTGAAAGAATTATTAATTTTTTTAAGCCTAGTATTTGGTAACGCTAACATATTCTTTTGCCTAGTATTTACTGAATGAATATCACTGTTTTTACAAAACGAATGTATATTTTTATGAACATATACTATATTCTCGTAAATATATTGCGACGCGACGGTCATAATACCAATTTCTTTAAATTTTTCTCTCAAAGAGTCTCTTATTTTAAGGTTATAAATAGCACGAATAGCCCTTTTTTGCAGCACAAAAACAGTCTGAATGTCGGCAGCATTTCCCCACAGCAAAATGCCATACGACATCACACTATGAAAATAGGCAAAGTATACAAGTCTTGCTGTATCAACATCAGTCAGCTGACGTATTTTCCATACAGCGTAGGCTGCAGAACTAAGTCTCTTCGACAATTTATCAATATGTGGGCCCCACTGAAGCTTTGAATCTAAAGTAATACCAAGAAATACTACGGTATCCACAAGGTCCACATTTTTATGCTTTATGTTAACAGTGGTGTGAACCTCTTTAACATTGGGTAAAACAAATTTTATACATTTAGTTTTCCCTTCATTGAGGCACAAGTTATTCGCATTAAACCAGTAAACTATTCTTGAGATAGAACTATTTACATAGTCATAAATTTGCAATCGTCTTTTAATTTTAAACATAAGTGAAGTATCATCTGCAAATAATACAATCTCATGCCTGTCTTGTACAAAAGCAGGCAAGTCATTTATATATATTAAAAATAGAAAAGGACCAAGAATTGAACCCTGCGGAACTCCCATTTTAACCGAGGCGCCCTGGGACCTCTCCCCGTTGACGTCTACTTTCTGAATCCTCTCAGTCAAATAGGAGATGAGTAAATCCAGAACAGTGTCGCGAAATCCATAGTAGTGTAATTTCCTGATCAGGGTGTCATGATGAACGCAATCAAACGCCTTGGACAAGTCACAAAAAACGCCCAGCGCATCATGTGAGTCCTCCCAGGCCTCATATATATTTTGTATTAACTCAACACCAGCATCAGTTGTTGAGCGACCCTTTCTAAAACCAAATTGTTTACAGTGTAGAAGATTATTTCTGTTAAAAAAGCTTTGCATTTGTTCCAACATTATTTTTTCAAAGATTTTGCTAAAAGTAGGTAGCACAGAGATAGGTCTAAAATTATTGGGGTCTGATGTGCTACCAGATTTATGTAATGGAATAATTTTACTCAGTTTCATTAGATCAGGAAACACACCACAGTCAATGCAATCATTAAAAATACTAGCAAGTATTGGAGCTATTGTTTCTATTACAGATTGGGAAACATCTACAGAGTTGCCCCACAGATCCACGGTTTTCTTTTTATTCAGCGTTTTAAATGACTTTATTAAATCATTTGCACAAATATGGGCAAATTTAAATTTATCATCACAAGTTTTAACATAATCTTTTAGAATAGATTCGGCTACAGTGGGGGAGGAATCCAAAGATTTTGTGATTGAAACTGGAATGTCAGTAAAGAATTTTTCAAATTCTGTAGCTACCTCAATATCTACTGTAACTTTCTTATTTTCAATATTTAAACAAAAATTGTTGTTATTAGTTTTTACTCTTCCGGTTTCATTATTAATAATGTTCCATGTCGTTTTAATTTTGTCACTACTATTTTTTATTTTAGAGCTTAAATAATTGGACTTTGCAAATTTACAAACTTTTTTAAATACTTTGGAATAAGTTTTTACATACAATTTAAATTGATCACTAGTATTTAATGAACGCTCATTGTAAAGTTCATAAAGTTTTATTCTGCTTTTGTGAATACCTGGTGTGGCCCATTCACTAAAAGCTAATCTACCATTGACTGAGATGGTTTTTGGAACAAAGATATTTTTAAATTCACAACAAAATGTGTTAAAAAAGTTTTCATACAATTTATTTGGGTCTTCGTCATAATCAATATACTTTAAATTAATACCAAGATTATTATTGAAACGCTCCAAGCGGCCAGCAGTCTTTGGTACAACAGTGATATTCTTTTTCGCCATAAGCTTACATTTGTAAGGTATAGTAACAAATTGACCAGAGTGGTCAGATTCTAAGTTATTAAAAACATTTTGTGCTAATGGTTCTATGTCAGTATAAATATTATCAATGCATGTGGCAGAAAACTCAGTAATTCGTGTTGGCTCCAGAAATAAGTTTTTAAGATTATATGACTGAAACAAATTTTTAATTCTCATACATAAACTAGAGTTTTCTAATAAGTTAATATTAAAATCTCCACAGACTAATATTTGTTTGCCTTGCTTACAGACTTTATTTAAAACTTCATCCATTATATTTTCAAAGTGGTCATACAATCCCGAAGGAGGCCTGTATACGCTCACTACAATAATCTGGTCTCATTAATAACTATCTAGCTAGCTGTTTAAAACATTAACATTTTTAGAAAAATAATACTACACAATTTTCATCCAGTACAAAACTCGCCGTTACAACATTTTAAAACTAGAAAAAGAAAAAAAAATAGGAGAGCACGCGGCCGTTCCCGGCAGCTGGTTAGCATTCGTTATTTCTCGTATTCAATGTTCCAGAATGTTCACGGGTTTCCAGTTTACGATTCCGCTTTCAATGCAGTATTATCGTGGCACTCGCCGGTCTATGCAGAGCTCGCGAGGGCTTCAAATTTCAATTGGTTTCAACACAAAGTTATGCACGTCATATTTCATAGTAAAGCATTTCAAACTCCGGGTTAGAATGAAGGACAGCATTAGCATATTTATAATATTTAATCCTAGCTGTGTCCGCGAACTATGTTTCGCCTTAAAAGTTCAAAGAAAAAAAGTAAATCTACTTTAACGCGGGAACTACTTACTTTTCTGGGATAGCAAGTAGCCTATATGTTAATCCCTGTCGTAATCCGTCTACCTACAAAATTTCATCCAAATCCATTCAGTAATTTTTGCGTGAAAGAGTAACAAACATCCATACACATTCACAAACGTTCGCCTTTATAACATTAGTAAGGATAAAAAAGGCTACATTACTACTTTACTTTTAGTAAGATGGGTAAATAGTTACTGCCGATTCGATCCATTTTTGAACTGCGCTATTTCAATAATGTTATGCTGTTATAAATATTTTTTTGGCATGATTAATCTGTTATAAATATTTTTTTGGCATGATTAATATACATACCCATACCACATTACAGCTTTTTAGTACTAATAGTATATGTGTAAAACCGCGGACTGACAGACAAACAGACATGGCGAAACTATAAGGGTTCCTTGTTTACTACGGAACCTTAAAAAATGCTACATATCAAGATAAGTTATGTATTTTTTCAACCTTGTATGTACTCGTACATACACCCCAACCATAATTAAGATGTACGGTAAATTCAAGTAAAAAAAGTAAACTACACCTGTTCGGAAATCGGGAGAGCCTTCTCGAGAAGAACAGGCAAGAAACTCAGAAGGTCTAATTGACTGAACCTAGATGTATGGAACAGCTGATTTTCTTAGCGATATTAAAATTGGTCCCATAGTAAAAGCTAGTGACGCTGCCGGCGCGGCGCCGTGCTTTTGCAGTAGAAAACTGCCAATATTGGGCAATCGTAGCAGTAGGTAGATTATTTTCAAGCGTGTCCATTAAGAACATACTACAAGCGTAAAAAAGTAGTATCCATTGAGAACGTAGCTTGCTACGATCGTCTACGTTAAGAATCGTAGCAAGTATCTACGCTACGCTACTGCGTAGCGGGCTATTCTACTTAAAACGGCGTAAGGGAATGGATACGCTATTAGATTGCATTGTTAAGTACAAGCTTTTATTTTTACATTTACCTGTCCTTGTCTGTAATGAAATCTTGCAAGTTAAATTTGACCCACTTCCCGGTTTACGACTGAGCTGAAATTTTGCATGCATATGTATATCGCGTAAAATGCAATATTATGATGACATGCAGCTGATCTAATGCTGGAGCTGGAAGGTGGACATAGGATTTCCGCAATATAAAGATATAATCCCATTGTGTTTAAGTTCGTTTTATTCGTATTGTACACGTTTACGTATATTGTAACACGAGTACTTTGATTCTATATAGTAACCAGGGTTAGATGCTGGAGCTGGAAGTTAGCCATAGGAACTCCGCAATAAAACGACACAACCCCATCGAGTTTTGGCTCATTTGATTAGTGATTAAACGAACTTACCTGAAGTGAAGTTCTATCATAATTATATGAGTTCCTTCGTCCGAAGAGATTAGGTAATAATTGTAGTAACACGTATCATGTCGCCTTTCATCCACTAAGTTAAAAGTAGGTATTCACTCTTTTTTTTTTTTGATGGTGGTACACAAACCTTCCTAGAGACACCAACCATATAGTCGCTCATTTAGTTGAAAGTCCCGCAAAACCTATATATTTCACTTTAAAGGGGTCATATTGGGAGGGAGGGACCTAATCTCTTCGGACGAAGCAACTCGTATAATTATGATAGAACTTCACTTCAGGTAAGTTCGTTTAATCACTAATTATACATTCGTTGCTTCGTCCTTTGAGATTAGGTAATAATTGTAGATTTTGAAAGCAAGTGAAATATTAAAACCAAATAATAATTAAAATATATTATGATATTCATTCTGTAACCAAAAAAATCAAATCTATAAAGGAATCAAGGCAACAACAAATAATATCAATTATTTATTGGCATAATGTTAGCTATTAAGGATAGCCAATGCAAAACTATTAGATTCATCTGGTTGAATATTTCTATAGTAATAATTAGCAAACACATTGGCTGCCACTCCCCCCTACAGTCCTGCGTATTGCTGCCTATGCGCCGTTGAGGTAGCTGCATGTCTGACGGAGTGGGCAGAAAATATTGAAATATAAATTCCGCTAGTTAATAAGGTGTCCTTAATCCACTTGCTGATTGTATTGGAAGATAAGATAAGATAAGATAATGAGGTCTTTTGAAACTTATCAAAATGTTCGGTTGACTGGTAAAGAATGTCTTGTTGCATTAAGTCCGCCCTTTATACTGTTTTTAAGTGCAATAAAGATTAAATAAATAAATAAATCTGTGGGCGGTCTTTGTAAAATGGAATACACAAATTTGGTTGATTTGATCCTGGACGTGATGTTTTAATCAAATCTTTAATTTTAATAATAATTACTTGATCTCTAATAATTATGTTATCTAATTTTATTTTTGCAATCGTCTGTACTCTGTGTGCTGTTACGAGTACAAGAAGTGTTGCAATCTTCTTTGACAATTGCTCTAAACTCAACGTGGTATTTAGATAAGCTTTTGACAGGTAATCTAAAACTAGAGAAGGATTCCAGGTAATGTAACATATTTAGGGGCTGGAGGACGAAGTCTGAAAAACCCTTAAACAGTCTTGTAATGCGGTCATTCGAACTTACTCTCGATCCCAAAATCAAAGATAGAGCAGAGCGATGACTATTATTTTAATCATCCATATTGTAAACCCGAATAAAATATTTGTGTAAGAAAATAAATAACCTGCGGAGAAAGTTGATGCTTCATACACGTCAACATTTTTTTTTTGTACTATAATTTACCCAGCGATGTATTGCGAATAATATTCTTTGATGGAATTTTTTGACAGGGAAGCCATCATGATGTCTAAGGATGACGGTGGTACGCTCCTCTTCAGAAGTGCCTTTCGGATAAGTTCCATGCTATCAATGTGAGCTTGGGCAGGCTGTTAGAAACAGACAAAGAAGCTCTTGGAATTAAGGAGACCAGGGTTGTGTAGGCCAGAAGGGAACAACGATACTATTCCCTCAGCTTGATCGGTTATTATTTTTCGTAAAACTTTTAGTGTTTACGCAGTAATTTAATAAAAGAAATAATACAGTATGGCTATCTGGACCAATCCTCTTCCTTCCCCTCGCACCTACCCCCGTTAACAGTTTGCGAGCTTGTCGATTGTACCGACGGCCATTTTCTGCAACCGCGCCAGTAGCGATCGTGCTGGGTGTTCAATAACACGAGTCTCGCCGCCGCTCGCCGCGCCGCTCGCCGCCGCCGCCGTCGTCCGTCGCATTCCTCAGTTTGGGTTGATCAAGATCAAAGGGAATAACAATTCAGTGTATATTACGCCAGATAAGGAGATCTCCTGAGGCGCCGCAACCCACCACTAAAGGTACCTGTGCTTCCTTTCCTTCTTTTCAGAAAGCCATAGTATTCATATTTTTTTTCAAACTTGTAAAACAAATTTCGTATAACCTCGCCCTCTCATTTTTGGTCCAAACGAACCGGATTACGAATAAATTAATAATACTAATAAGTAAATTTCGCTCGCTTTCATTGGTGGGTAAGTAAGTATTTTTTACCGTTACTTGAAATTTGAATTATATTCGCAAAATGCCTAATAAACCAACCGCTAGTAAAGTTCTTGAATCAACGGAGGAATCGTTGGACGAACGCGGATTTAAGCGATTACAAAGTAAAATTGAAGTTTTGTATAAACGCGCGCAGTTATTATATGACCTAATACCCATTAGCGATGATGCCAGTAGTATTGACAATTTTTTATCGGATTCCTTTTCTATCGATTTAGTTCGCAATGACTACATAAACGCAGTCGAGGAGATCAATATTTTATTGGCTACAAATATTAACGCGCCTATGCCCAATTACAACACATTAAACTCATTCGATCAATTATATTCCCGCATTAAATATAAACGCAACCAGTTAGAACAGCTAAATAAGTCTACTTCGTCGGTTATTAAAACGGAGAAGGTCAGATCTCATGTTAAATTACCCCGTTTAGAGTTATCGTCATTTAATGGCGACTTTGAAACATGGCCGACATTTTATGAAACGTTTAGATCGGTCATTCACGAAAACTCGGATCTCACCAAAACAGAGAAAATACAGTATCTTATTGGAAAATTAACGGGCAAAGCATTATGTATTTGTCAGGGGGTAGCCCCCACCGGGGATAATTACGATATTATTTGGAACGCATTGATAACAAAATATAACGACAAACGTGTCTTAGCCGCTTCATATTTTGATAAATTACTTAATTTGCCGGCAGTGAATGAATCGTCACCCGCAGACTTAGAAAATTTCGTGGATAAGTTTTCAGCAACTACCTCCGCTTTAAAGCAATTAAAGTTAGATAGCCTTGAAGATTTCTTATTCATTCATATCGGTTTGAAAAAGATAGGCTTAGGAAATGTTAAAGAGTATGAAACATTCGCTTCCAAATCTGATAAAATGTCTAGTTGTTCAGAATTCATTCAGTTTGCTCGTAATCAGGCGCAAGTATTACAGCGCGCGTACGATGCATCTAGAAATAAAGGTCAATGCACATCATCCATACGCAGGCCTAACAATAATAATTTGTTTAATGGTAAATCCACAAGTTCAACATATCGCTCGCAGAATAACAGTGTTAAAACTTTTGTTAGCCTAAATACTGAACAGAAATGTGCATTTTGCAACCAATCAGATCATTTTCAATTATACTTGTGCCCTAAGTTTATCAAAATAACACCCAATGAACGTTTTCAATTTATTAAAGATAATAAAATGTGTGTGAATTGTTTAAGTAACAAACATACTCTTAGTTCTTGCAAATCAAAGTCTCGCTGTCATAATTGTTCACGTAGTCACCATTCCTTATTACATTTCCCGCAAAATAATACTATTTCGTCTAATTATAATAATATATCGCATTATTCAAAATCTCTTCATAATAATATGAGTTCGGATAAAATTAATTCCGATAATGATTGCAGTACTTCAAATGCCGCGATCACGTTGTACGCAGCTAGTGAGTGCGCACCTTTACTTCAGTCGCTCGCATCGGCTCGTGCACTCGTCGGTTCTACTCGGAACCGCTCAGTGTCATGTGGTTGACGCTTGTACTAACACGGTCGTTGTGTTACGCGCCATATTAGATAGTGCATCTCAGCGTGATATTATTACTGACAATTGTTGTAAATTATTGAATTTACCTATTTACCCCACTAAAAATAAATTTGTTACGGGTGTAGGGGAATCGGCCAACCCTATTTTAGGTGAAACTTGTTTAACCATTCGCTCCCGATTCGATAATACTGTCGAATTTATTATTCGACCTATTGTTGTTAATCGTATTACTAGCGCATTGCCTACCGCAAAAATAGATATTTCTAAATTGGATTATTTGCATAAATTATCGCTCGCCGATTGCCATTTTTATGAACCAGCAAATATTGATCTTATCTTAGGCACAGATTTGTTCGCTCGCATTTTACGCTCAAATACAATATCACGCGCCGCTAATGAACCCGTTGCCATAGAAACCGCTTTAGGCTACGTAATTGTGGGGGAGGCTCCAATCCTTAATTCGCCTTCTGACTGCATCTCGTTGCAATGTCAATATCCTATGGATGATAATAATATTAATCATAATTTCGAAAATAATATGACCCGTTTTCTTGAACTGGAAAGTGTTCCGTCGCCGTCTACTAAATTAATGACACTGGCGGAACAAGAATGTGAGGAAATTTACTTAAATAATACCTATCGCGACTCGAGTGGTCGATATGTGGTGTCGTTGCCGTTTATGAGCGATCCGTCAGATTTAGGAGATTCGCGAAGCATGGCCGAAAGTAGGTATTTATCGCTCGAGCGTCGATTATTAAAAGACTCCGAAGTAAAGTTAGAGTATGATAATGTTTTTAAAGAGTATATTAATAAGGGTTATTTACGTTTAGTAACTGAAAACGATTATTGTGAAAAGGTGCAATATGTGATACCGCATCATGGAGTTATACGGCGTGATAAAACTACTACGAAATTGCGAGTAGTTTTGAACGCAAGCGCCTCGACTACGTCGGGAAAGTCACTTAATGACTTGTTGCACACTGGACCCAATTTACAAAATGATTTGTTTAAAATATTATTAAACTTCCGTTTGTTTCCGATAGCACTTAATGCTGACATTCGGCAAATGTATTTAAGAATATTAACTGAAAAAGATCATTGGCGTTTTCTACGCGTTTTGTATCGAATGGAGCCAACCGGTCATATTAACTTGTATGAATTTACTCGCGTCCCATTCGGTTTATGTTGCAGTCCTTATTTGGGCATGTGGCACCTGTTACTTTATTAGCAAAGTTAGTACTTAAACGCTTATGGATCGAAAAATGTGATTGGGACGCAGTGCCCTCAAAGGATATTTGCGTTCTGTGGCGTCAAATTGAATCGGAACTAGTGCTCCTTCGTAATATTAGACTACCGCGGCATTTAGGGGTTGAAATGAATAATTGTGTTATTTCAATATTAGGATTCGCTGACGCGTCAGAAAGAGCGTATGGTGGAGTAGTGTATCTTCACGTATTTTTTCCTAATACTAATAAATATTGCATAAGTTTAGTTTGTTCTAAATCCCGAGTCGCTCCAGTGCGGATCGCCTCTCTCGCGCGTTTAGAACTTTGTGCAAATTTGGTACTCGCAAAATTAATGAATCTTGTTATTAATTCTTATAGTGATCGATGTCAAATTTCCAATATTTATGCGTTCACGGATAGTACTGTTGCCCTGGCCTGGATCCATTCCGAACCCGCGAAATGGCAAACGTTTGTAGCAAACCGGGTGGCCAAAATTCACGAATATTTAAGTGCGTCCTGTTTCCATCATATTCCGGGTAAAGACAATCCAGCTGATTGTTTATCGCGAGGTTTGACTCCGTCTCAGCTACTCGAACATCCGCTTTGGTTCCGTGGTCCGCAATTTGCGCACAACAATAGTGCTGAGTGGCCTGTCCACGCTTTTACTATGCCCACGAGTTCTGAACTTCCCGAAATGAAAATTATTTCAATGCTAACTACCACTCGCGACATGGTCACGCCTTCATTATTATATAATTTATCTACTAAAATTTCATCATGGAGTAAATTACTAAGAATTATTGTTTATGTTTTACGTTTTGCTAAAAAATTACCGGCAAAATTTGAAATAAGTCATTTGGAGATGGCGGAAGAATATTTAATTAGAGATTTACAAAGATTTCATTTTACTGACATTATTCATATAATGGAAGCAGGTAAAAAATTACCTCCTGCTTTCCTACGTTTAAACGCTTTTTTGAAAAATGGTATAATCCGTGTAGGGGGACGCTTATCGAACGCTCATCTAGATTATAATAGTATGCATCCCATTCTTTTGCCTAAACGCGATGATCTCATAAATCTACTAATCGATCACTACCACCGTAAATACTTACACGCGGGACTGCAATTATTAATGTCATTATTGCGGCAAAGGTATTGGATACTATCAGCGCGCAATATTGTTCGGCAACGCGTACAATTATGTAATACTTGTTATAGGGCAAATCCTAAGCCGAGTTTTCCGCTTATGGCAGACTTGCCTGCTTTTCGGGTACAAGAAGCGAAGGCATTCTGTCATACCGGCATTGATTATGCCGGCCCGCTTCATATTATTCCTTATCGTCGCCGCGGCGTTCGTAGTCAGAAGGCCTACATTTGCTTATTTATTTGTTTAGTCACTAAAGCTGTGCATATTGAGTTGGCATCTGACCTTAGCACGGATTGTTTCTTAAACGCATTTAAACGGTTTCTATCGCGACGTGGACCAGTCGGCACTCTTTACTCTGACTGTGGTAGTAATTTTATAGGAGCTAAATCGTATTTAGATAATATATACGCTTTGATCGATTCGCAAGAATATCAAGATAAATTTGCAAATGAAGTTAAGGAACATAAGATCGAATGGAATTTTAATCCCGCGGCTGCTCCCCACTTTGGGGGAATATGGGAGAGTAATATTCATAGTATTAAAAATCATTTGTCCCGGGTAGTAGGTAAACAGCTATTAACCTACGAAGAAATGTCGACCGTTCTGGCGCAAATAGAAGACATTCTCAATTCGCGTCCGCTCTCCGTTTTAAGTTCGGATCCGTCCGAACCCTTAGCGCTTACACCTTCGCATTTTTTAACATTAACGCCGCTTAAATCTTTACCTTCAGAACCATTAAATACTGAAAATATTAATCTTCATCAAAGAAAACGCATAGTTGATCAACTAGTCCAATCATTTTGGAAAAGGTGGAAACTAGAATATTTACATACATTACAAACACGCTGTAAGTGGCTTTCCAACACCGCACCTATTAAAATAGGAACCATAGTATTATTAAAATCTGATAATAGCTTGCCCTTAGATTGGCCATTAGGGATTATTGAGAATACATTCCCCGGGAAAGACGGTGTAATTCGTGTCGTGAATGTCCGAACTAAATCAGGGTGGTGATTTTGTAACTCATCGATTGATCGGCAATCGTTATCAGACTGCATGATTTAATAAAAAAGAGCGAAATTATCTTCATTACCTATAAGTATTGGTTGATTTATTCAACAAATATACCATGACTACTTAGACGACGACACTACAAAACGTTAAACATTTTAAAAATCAGTTTTAATCAAACAGAATTATCAAATCGATGCGATAGTCGATTGCCGATGAGTTACAAAATCACCCACCAGGTGTATATCGTCGTCCCGTGGTGAAGATCTGCCCTTTGCCCACTCAATAATATTTCTCATTTTTACAGTCCACATCAATAATATTATTATAGATTTCTTTTATTATTATTTTTGTTCTTTTATTATTTTTGATAGTCAAAATCAACTCAAAAAAAAAAGTAATTTGCATTAGTTTGGTTCGCTTTGTTAACCCCTTAATGAGAGGTGAATAGTTTTAATATTGTCGCGTTTAGCTTATTTAATTTTTTTTGACATCACCCGGAGTTCTGTCAAGCGTTTACGCAGTAATTTAATAAAAGAAATAATACAGTATGGCTATCTGGACCAATCCTCTTCCTTCCCCTCGCACCTACCCCCGTTAACAGTTTGCGAGCTTGTCGATTGTACCGACGGCCATTTTCTGCAACCGCGCCAGTAGCGATCGTGCTGGGTGTTCAATAACACGAGTCTCGCCGCCGCTCGCCGCGCCGCTCGCCGCCGCCGCCGTCGTCCATCGCATTCCTCAGTTTGGGTTGATCAAGATCAAAGGGAATAACAATTCAGTGTATATTACGCCAGATAAGGAGATCTCCTGAGGCGCCGCAACCCACCACTAAAGGTACCTGTGCTTCCTTTCCTTCTTTTCAGAAAGCCATAGTATTCATATTTTTTTTCAAACTTGTAAAACAAATTTCGTATAACCTCGCCCTCTCATTTAGTATTACAGCAAAAGGCGGAAATGCATAAAATGAAAGATGTTTCCAATTCAAGGTAAAAGCGTTTACCGCCATAGCCCCTGAACACGTTAATCTGGATCATTATTTATTACAAGAAACATACAAGTTGCATTTTTATTGACTCTAGAGGCAAAAAGATCAATGTCAGGCTTGCAAAACGCCTTTAGAATTTGATTAAATGCATGATTTTTTAGCTCCCATTCAGTATCAGGGTGAGATTTTCTTGACTGCTATTTAATTATATCTGCTATTTAATTATATTATCTTTAGAGCTTATGTAACAAGCAAACACAAATGTACCTCTAGGTTCGCACCACTGCCACAGTTACCTGGTTATATCAGTAAGGTGTGGAAATCGAACTCCACCCATGCGGTTGATATACGAAATAGCAGTTGTGTTGTCAATGCGCAATAATATTAGACAATTTCTTCTTTTGCGAATATTTGAAAGCCTAGACAAGCGGCCAAAAGTTCTAAATAATTTATGTGTTTGGATTATTCCTCTATACTCCATTGTCCACTAGCGGTCTCCTCACCGCATGCTACCCCCCAACCTTTTTTGCTCGCATCCGAAAAAAAATCGATTTTGTAATAGTCTTGTCTAATAGGATTAAATGTTTTTATCAATGGAATTTTTCCACCAGGAAAAATCTGTTTGCAATTGTTGTAGCTATTGTTATTGCATAAAGCAAGGTATTTGCATCTCTCCATTTATTTGGTATACAACCAACCATACTTACTGCTGGGTAGGGTGAGGTGAGGAGTCCCAGCAGTCGAGCGAAACGTCGAATTTTACAATTTGTCTTATGTTGAAAATAAAGCAATTCCTTTTAAATAATATTTCTTTTATCCTATGTACTATAAACATATATGAAATTTTTTCGTGTCTATTATAAAACCAATAAATCTACAACTAGTGTTAGGAATCATACAGCTTTTTTTTTTTTTTTTTTTAACGTCGCCCCACACTAGGATTTTCTCCTGGGTCGTGGGTGCAGTTACCAACATAGTATATCACATGCACATACGGATACGCCCAGTCCGGAACAAATTTCTGTAGGCCATACAAAATATTTGTCCCGTACGGGAATCGAACCCGCGACCCGTTGCGCAGTAGGCGATCACTCGACCTCAGCGCTAACCATGTCGTTCAATGTTGATAATAAATCCAAAGGACTCTAAAATATTTTTAGTTTCAGCAATATTTGCTAGACATTTTTGGTAATCCCTATCAATGACACAAATATAGTCTAAGAAAATGGTACACATATATATGACCTAAGGATCGAAGTAAGTACATCACCGTCTTAAGCAACTTTGTTCCTACAAATGGTGCGGTGTTAAGGCCAAAGGGAAGAACGTTAAATTCGTATAGTTTATCTTCGATATAAACCCAAAATATTTTTTATGAGCTGGGTGGAATGAAATTAAAAAATAGGCATCTTTTAAATCTATGGTGGCCATGACACTGTTTTTTGAAACTAATTTCATTGTAGCTCTGTAATCTGTTTTTACATATTGGTTGTTTAATAATAAAGTAGCTGGACAAGAACTGTTTATTTCACTTGGTTGACAAGGTGAAATAGCTCCTGAATCAATCAATTCAGTAATGGCCACTCTATATTGTAAAGATTCAGAAGTTGACAAGGTCGGCAGTTTAGGTTCCCATAATTTATGAATAGGTCTGGAAAAAGGGATCTTATCCATCATAATATAACCGGGTCATCAGTTAAGAGTAGCCAATTATCGTAAAAATTACTTAAACGACCTGCTGAACATACTGAATCCAGCAACGTGGGCCTAGGTGCTGCTGCGAGCGAGGCGGCGGTCGCGGCAGCTGCTGTTGTCGCGGCGGGCGCGGTGCCTGCGGCGGGGCCAGCTCCGTCCTCCGCGGTGCTCCTACCTGCCTGGACCTCGGTAGCGGAGGCTTCTGGTTTAAATGACGATTTAAAGGTTGCTTTGGTTTTGTCTCGGTATGTTGTGCATCGCACATTAAACGGCTGGCCTCGATTAACAGTTTTTAGACTCACTGGTCTTTATGTTCTAAAGAAAATAATGTGGTCCGAGCGTCACCAATGCAAGATATAGCAACTGCCTGCTGTATTTGTTTATTTTCTAATGCTTTATATTTCTTAACAAGCATTTACGATAAGGCTGCCTTCATCTCGGGGTTCATCTTTGGTGTGTTTATTTTTGATTTTTGAGGGCACAGTTTTTTTTTTTTTTTTGGGAGGGTGTTTCACCCAAAATACTTAAAATCTCTTCATCCAATTCAACACGAACTGGTTCACTGCTCACATGTGCAGGTAGTTCGGTAGAATCTAAAGGCTGTAAAGCTGTTGTTGCGCAGTTGCAGCCATAGAAGTGGATGGATCTGAATTGATCTCTTCTACAATCGAGACTGTCGACCTCTGATTGCACTTCACTTTCACCTGCAATACGTTTGTGTCGCATACAGGTAACTGTGTGTCCAAAAATACATATGACACAGAAGAATACACCTTTGTCAGATATCCATAACAGCTGCTTAATTTTTTAAATGCGGTTGTATATCAACGACCAATGTTTGTGAGAATAAACCCTTTAGTGTCGTATGTGCACATACTTAATAGTCATGAAGTTAACATAACATATAAAATGTACACAGTACATAAACAATATTGTGACGGTAACATCCCGCATAGATGTACACTACATACAAGATACCAGTGGTAATTATTTGTGACGGTAGGTAATATCCCATATAGATATACACATCACTAAAGATTATCTGTTATAGATAACAGGTAGATACTTTAATATTATGCTCGCTGCTTCGTCCTCAGATTAGCATACCTAAGGAATAAAATTATTATTAAACACATGTAGTAACACGGTACGGCGTAGCTAATTCGCACTGAAAGTTGAGATATATAGGGTAAATAAATAAAAAATACACTTTTTTTTATTTTGATTTACCCTCGCTAAACTTGCCTTATTACCACCAACTGGTACAAACCTCATTCACGTTGCAGTGCTCAGCTAGTTCGCATCTACGCTTATAAAAAAGAAGAAGAAAAAAGTTCGGTTGTTAGGTTATTTTTTCTAGTATTGGAGGATATGGGAAAACGTAAACGTGGGAGTGATGAAAAATATGACAAAATCAAAAGGAAATTGCGAAAACTCGAGAAGGAGTTAGAGAAGCAGTTAGAATTCCGGCAAGACGATATAGAAAATGAAGGTTAGTAATGTTTCTTACGTTAAATCGTTGTTGCGAATGGCACGTGGGGCTATTACTTCAAACGAGTTTCGTATCACGTATTTTGGTTAGTACTGCGGTCAGTCTTAGGGGCTGTCACTTTACTGATCGTCACGTGAAAATGACTTTGATGCGGAGAGCCTGCAGGGCTATCACTTCATGCTATCATATAATATAAATGTAAATATACTTTTAAATGTAATGTTACCTACATATTGCCTATTGCTTAGATAGCCCTATTAAGTGTTATCTTTATACATGCATTATTATAATTTGTGAAGAAAGTGCAACAAGGTTAATATGTATACAAAAAATATATATATTTAAAATATATAGATATAAATATCAGCCGTCTGGCCTCCGACAAAGGGTATCCTCCCCTCCCTCGACTAGCCGAGGAATCGAGAATAATTCTATTTTAATTTTAAAATCATAATAGCATTACATACAAAATATTACAAGCAGACTAATGCCCTATCGCATATCACAATTGCAGATATCGCGACTTGGAGTGAAGAGCATGAGGGAAACGAGGTTGAAATCGTGCCACCAGCCACGACCCCAGAACCTATACCTTCGACAAGTTTCTCTACTAACCCACCTACGAATATTGAATCCAATATCGTGGACGCTGAAAGACAGCAATCAGTGTTATCACCTTTACCGGAACATACAGCGGAGTCTGGTATAGATGAAGTTCTACTAAACATTCTTGGTGAAGATCCATCTGTTGTAAATGAGTTTGCTAAAGAGATACAGTCGGATCTGGCAATCCGCTTTGAACACGTGGCTACAAAAGGATTGTCAACTGAAATACGTAAAGATTTACAAGATAAGTACTTACCCCTGGCTAATTGTAAGCGCGTACAGGCTCCCATGTTGAACCCCGAAGCTAAAGCAGCGGTCTCAGAAGCAGTGCTGAAAAGGGACAAGGGCATAGAAATCAAGCAGAAACAAGTAGGTTGTGCGATTTCATGCATTGGCGAGGCCTTGACACAACTTATGTCGAGAGAAGACAAAGACACTGCTACTATTAAACTTTTGATGGACGCAGGTCGCCTATTATGTGATGTCCAATATCAGGACTCAAACGTTCGTCGGAGTTTTATATGCTTCAACATAAAAAAAGATATGAGAGATCAACTACAAAAAAAGGACATCGATACCTTCTTATTTGGAGCAAATCTTACAGATACCATAAAAGTGGCAAAAGATATTTCAAAATCCGGAACAGAATTAAAATCAATCCCGAATTTTCTGAGTAAAAGAAACCGTCAACAAGATCCAAAAAATAAACCCATACCAAACTCAGTCAATCAAACCCAGTTTCACCAAAGAAATAATTTAAACTGGAAGGCTCCTCCCCCGAATCGCAGGCACACGGGGATTCCGAGGACGAAGGAGCCTGCGCAGAGGGGCCCGCACGCCAGCTCCTCGAGACAATCACATCGGCCGGCACCGACGTCCAGAGGACGCCACCGTCGCTAAATCCACCAGTAAGTTACGCCGGCAGGCTCTCAAAATTTTATCATAAGTGGTCACTTCTCACAAATGACTCACTCATATTATCATGGATATCTGGCTATGATATTCCTTTTACTAGGGCAGTTATACAAAATGTATACCAACAGAAAAATCATTATTCTACAATGCAAAAAAGGCATATTAGTAATTGTATACAAGATCTTATTTCCATTGGTGCTATTTCTCAATGTGAACCCTGTCAAAATCAGTTCATATCAAATTTTTTTCTTGTAAAAAAGTCAAATGGTACATACAGATTCATACTTAATTTGAAAGAACTTAATAAGTTCATCAGTACAGAACATTTCAAACTTGAAGATATTCGGACAGCAGTTAAACTTATATCCCAACATAGTTATATGGGCACTATAGATCTAAAAGATGCTTACTTTTTTATAAAATTACATAACAGTTCAAAAAAGTTCATAAGGTTTGAATTTGACAATAAATTATATGAATTCAATGTGTTACCGTTTGGTCTTAGTACAGCACCGTGGGTTTTTACAAAGATAATGAGACCAGTCGTAAAATTACTACGATCTTGTAGGTATCTTTCAACTATTTATTTAGATGATCTATTTTTGGTAGGCACTTCGTATAAAAATTGTGTAGATAATATCAATGTAACAAGGCAGTTGCTTACCTCTTTAGGATTTTTAATTAATATGGAGAAGAGTAACCTAATTCCCAGCAAAACGTGTAGATTTTTAGGATATATAATTGACACAGATAGGTTTTATATCACTTTACCTATTGAAAAAATTAACAAAATTAGAACTGAAGTAAATCGCTTTAGTTCAATGAATCGATGCAAAATTCGGGATTTGCAAGTCTAGTTGGTCTGCTTAATTCGGCCTGTCCTGCTGTGGAATATGGTCGTTTATATACGAAAGAGTTTGAACGCTGTAAATATTTGAATTTATTAAATGATCCTGAAAATTACGAAAAATATATGTATTTACCGAATTCTTTAAAACCTGATTTTGTTTGGTGGAACCGAGCCATGAATAGCCCACAGTGTAAAATAAAATATGATGAATATTCCATAGAAATTTTTTCTGATGCTTCGACTACGGGGTGGGGAGCAGCGTGTGGAGTGAATACTGCAAGTGGTCTATGGACTGAGCAGGAACGATTAAAGCACATAAATTATTTAGAAATACTTGCAGCCCTTTTTGGTTTAAAAGTTTTTGCACATTCTATGAGGAACTGTCAAATACTACTTCGTATTGACAATACCACGGCCATATCATACATTAATCGTATGGGCGGAGTACAGTATCCTCACCTCACTGATGTGGCCAAACAACTATGGCAATGGTGTGAGGCTAGGGGAATAATAGTATTTGCCTCGTACATTCAGTCCTCCGAAAATTTTATTGCGGATGGTGAGTCTCGTAAAGTACATCCAGATATAGAGTGGGAGCTCAACAATGTTGCTTATCAAAAAATTATTAAGTCGTTTGGGTTGCCTGAAATAGATCTTTTTGCTAGTCGCATCAATAAAAAATGTCACAAATACATTTCTAGATATCCGGATCCTGACGCATTTGCGATAGATGCATTCACATTGGGTTGGTCAGGTTTATTTTTCTACGCTTTTCCGCCTTTTACCCTGATATTAAAATCAATTAAAAAAATCATAAGAGACAAAGCAACGGGTATTTTAATAGTACCTCTTTGGACTTCACAGGCGTGGTACCCACTTTTTTCTACTCTAATGATCTCAAAACCTTTAGTTTTTAAGCCTTGTCCAAATCTTATTCATTCTCATTACAGTCACCGCTCGCTACATCAGAACATTACCCTGGTTGCCGGGCTCTTGTGCGGGAGTCGCTACTGCAGCGCAGCGTCCCGCCAGCTTCTATCGAGATAATGCTGGCTTCACTTTCAGAAAATACGATTAAGCAATATGATTCATGTCTCAAAAAATGGTACCATTTTTGTTGTCAATATAAAATTAATGTTTTAAATGCATCTATCCCAAAAATAATTTATTTTCTAACAAAATTATACGAATCAGGATCTCAATATGGAACTCTTAATAGCTGTAGATCGGGTCTATCGTTGATCCTTGGATCACATATTAGTAAGGATGATAGAATTAATAGGTTCTTCAAGGGCGTCTTCCGTCTTCGGCCGCCTCTACCGAAATATAACAATACTTGGAATACGTCGGATGTTTTGGATGTATTAGCAACTTGGTACCCTAATGCGCAATTAAATCTAGAAAAAATTACTAAAAAATTAATAACGCTTTTAGCCCTTGTAACTGCACATAGATTACAGACATTTTCAAAAATTGATATAAGAAATATTGAGTTTAGTGAGAACAAAGTCATCATTAAAATTCCAGACCTTTTGAAGACGTCCCGCATTGGGTCAGTACAACCAACACTTGTACTACCAATATTCTCAAAAAATGCAAGTATCTGCCCTGTAAGAGCTTTAATGCATTACCTTAAAATGACTGAAGTGTTACGAAACAAAAATAATATGTTATTTATCGGACTAAAGAAACCATATAAAGCAGTGACATCACAGACACTGAGTAGATGGGTTAAGGGTACCCTTCAAGAATGTGGTATAGATATATCTGTGTTCACAGCATATAGTACCAGACATGCTGCTACATCCAAAGCACACCAATTAGGAGTAAATCTGGATCTGATTAGGAAAACTGCTGGATGGAGCGGTACATCTAATATATTTGGCAAATTTTACAACAAAAATATTACTGATACCAACAACCAAGATACATTTGCTAGGTCGATTATCAATGATTATTTACATACTAATTAGTATCAGAAAACAAGTAATTTTTTGACATAATATTAATAGATGAATGTGATGTATACTTGTATTACAAATAGGTACTTGTCAATAGTTAATAAATGGTATGTAAATATTATGTAAAATATTTATAATATGCCTTGATTCTGTTTCCAATTTGATTTTAATGATTCTGTTTATTTTTGTTGATCAATAAAAATAATTCAGAAAAAAGCTAGTTTTAATTGATATTTCACAAGTCTCTCAAAGTCTACATGTGTTTAATAATAATTTTATTCCTTGGGTATGCTAATCTGAGGACGAAGCAGCGAGCATAATTAATGATTAAACGAACTTACCTGTAAGTGAAGTTCTATCATAATTATGCGAGCTGCTTCGTCCGAAAGATTAGCATACAACCCGCCCTGCCCGATATGTAAAATATCATAAAACTGCAGTTTCTCTCAACTGAATGAGGTTTGTACCAGTTGGTGGTAATAAGGCAAGTTTAGCGAGGGTAAATCAAAATAAAAAAAAGTGTATTTTTTATTTATTTACCCTATATATCTCAACTTTCAGTGCGAATTAGCTACGCCGTACCGTGTTACTACATGTGTTTAATAATAATTTTATTCCTTAGGTATGCTAATCTTTCGGACGAAGCAGCTCGCATAATTATGATAGAACTTCACTTACAGGTAAGTTCGTTTAATCATTAATTATCAGGTATAATATTTTGTGCCGGTAACATCCCCGTATAGATGTACACTACACAATATTAAAAACCAGTGGTGGTCTTTCGTTATGAAATAATCCCATATAAATATAGGAACACATTACATCACATTAAGTGATACAAATGTTAACCACTTTTAATAAATAAGTATAATATTATTTAACAACTGCGTACCTTCGTTTCCTGATAGCGTCAGAAGTGCCACCGCCGGTGAGGCTGGGCACGACGAGCTACTATTGTTTGAAATTATTCGATTGCGCGTACGCTTTTCGCGCTTTTTTAACATCATTTCTATCTTTCTTATTTTCTTGCGTAAGTAATCACTATCTTCCTCCTTATGACTTCGTTTCGGCATAGTAACGTTTTCTAAGAAATTAAGTAGGATACGTGGTGATCGGCGAAGCACTAAAACGCGAATGAGCGACTATATGGTTGGTGTCTCTAGGAAGGTTTGTGTACCACCATCAAAAAAAAAAGAGTGTGAATACCTACTTTTAACTTAGTGGATGAAAGGCGACATGATACGTGTTACTACAATTATTACCTAATCTCAAAGGACGAAGCAACGAATGTATAATTCATATTAACGAGTACTAAAAGCTTGTATTTAAAGCAGTATTTTATATTTTTTTGCACTTCTCATTTCTGTATAATGGATTCATTCTCACTGGGCCCACGATGGAGCAAGTGATACTATTTCGTCTCGTAGTCATAATACAAGATGTTCGCGCATTTTACAAAGAAGAAATTTTGACGACACGGGTTTGAGGGCCGGTGTCGGATGCAGTCAAAAATTGTTAATTTGAGTTTAGGAAAAAGAAAGAAGTCCTCTAGAGTCATATCTAGAATATAGTTGCTCGATGATATTTGTTGAGTTTTTGCTCAAAAATTCGTTCACAATGATGGCATTGTGCAAAGGTGCATTATCGTGGTGCAACATTCGAGAATTTTATTTCCACGAATCTGGGCTCCTTCGACAAATTGCTCTCTTAAACACCGCATAACGCTCGAATGATTTTCTTTATTTGCCGTTTGATCTTCTGGCAAGAATTCCGAGTGACTTTGATTTTTGGTTGACTTTGGCGTGGTTTGTAGTAGTAGTAGTAGGCGTTTATTGCTTACAATCAACACACAAACACTGAAATAAAAACACAAACAGAGATACAGATTTACTATACATACATATCGTCAATATGTTTGCGTGCTGCAGTAAGAAAAGGTGAGCTGCAGTAAGAAAGAGAAAATTAACGTCGTTGAGCCTTGACGCTCAGCGACGTTAATGTCACAGGACATAGCGCTGATTTTCAGCCATCACCCCGTGGGAATCGATCGGAGATCCGTTACATAGAACCACAACAGGGAAATAATTGAAAAATAAACTGACAATAATAAAAAAATGATACGTGAAAGCTCATCCATCATGTGCATTTACGATTCAGAAGATTTATATAGTATATTTAGGCTTAAATTCAATTCACTCCAAGCAAGCAAGCTAGTTTGTCGGTTTTGGTTTAGTTGGAAGACGCCACTCCGAAGCTTGTTGACTAGTTTGCATGTCACACTCGTAAACCCACGTCTAATACGTTTCATGAATGTTGGATCGGCATTGACTCGTTCTAGTATGTCCTCAGAATTTGAGTTTTTGGGCAAAATTCGGGGCTTTTGGGACTAGCCGAGCGGCAAAATGTTTCCTACCTAAGTCCTAATTATTTAAAATGGTAAGGATCAACTCGTGCGGCAAGTTCAACGGCTATCTTGCTCAAACTTGAATGAGGATTTTCAATCACTATTTCTTTCACTTTACTTGTTTTTTTTTCTCAACCAAACTTTCTTTGCTATGTTAACTTCAGTTGAAGACGTTGATGGCCTACCAGAGTGACGCAAGTCTTTCATCACATCTCGACCGCTTTTAAACACATTGCACCACTCATAGGCACGTGTTGTTCGAAAAATACAACTCGAGATTCCATTGGTGATGTAAATCTGTACTTTTGCGATACGATAAACTTTTTGTTCGATTTTTTTGGCCATTATGAAATTCGCAATACACTAGATATGATCTAACTAAAAACAGCACTGTATTTGATCTAAGATGCAACTTAAACTCCGCGACAAAATGGAAAACAGTTGTGTCAATCTAACAAAAAGAAAACGATTGCGGAGGCTCAATTAGTAGTTTCAAATAAATATCTGGCAACATACTTGTATTGAAATAGAAAATTTTATTTTCTCGGCAATACCCACATACATACGGTTAATAGTAAACGCATCTGAATGTTGGAGTGAAAGCAAAAAAGGTATTTCAAAAAGCCATAGCCCAAACCATCTATCTGGTTCAGTTCAATTCAAAAGAATAATTTTCAGGGAGAGAATTTTTTGCTGCGGCCGGCGGCCGGTGGCGGTCGTTTTTTATTGCACACTATTCCTGCGAATAAACGCGCGGGGAGGGGGTTAATGGACCGGGCGGGCCGCCCCCCACTGTCCAGTATTGGTGCCAGGGAATATTCAATATATTTTTGCCTGCTAACCGAAGCCGTCCAAAGACCACTAATCAGTGGTTAGACGATGTACGATGCCTGCACATGTATGTTCCCAATCGGTGCCTTTGGGTTTCAGTTGCATTCAACGTTGTTTTGCGACAATTTGTTATTAGCTATAACTGATTCGGAAATATTTTTTCATTACTCATACTCTGAAAGTAGGTCTGAAGTTGCCTGAGAAGCGGGTTGAAAGTAATACTTTTCGGCCCTAGGGAGAATCACTTTCAACTGACAGCTGCTGTCAAATACTAAAATAGAAACTAGTTCTTTTTTCCATTTTTATTGAACCATGTTCCGACTTTCTATACAGCCACTAAATTACAGCGCGGTGTAAAATTGAAATAACAATGTTAAGTATTTAAAGAATATATTTTTTAAATGACTTTATTATATTTATTTTTAACTATTTCTTTAAAATAACATAGATTTGGCAAAATATTTATCATTTTTTTAATTATGAAAATGAAAAATAGTGGCTGAATAGCTGGCCGGCAACAGAAAAAAAAACAAAATAAGCGGGAAAGCGGAAATGCGATCTTTATTTGTTTTTTCCATTTGTAGAGTTTTGTTAATACTTCCGTATAGCAGAGATTTGTATTAACTGTTAATGATATTTGTATAGCATTGTGTTAATAATTAACACAATGAGTTCATCTGATTCAGATATGGAGTTAACGCCTGATTTTATATGAGAAGCGGGCTAAAGCAGAAATTGTTGATTTATGTAAGTAAAATAAAATTTACACGTTTTTTCTTTAGCTAATTCATTGTTTCATTTTTACTTTCCTTGTATTCGTAATGAAAAGCACAGTGTTTACCTCGGGTTAAATACTTATTTAGTCCCGAGACCCTAGGGGTTAAAGACTAAATAAGTCTTTAACCCCTAGGGTAACAATGTACTATTTCATTCCTTAGTCATTTTACTTTTACGTACTATTCTGCGCTACAGTGAGTTATTTGCTTCGCGTGTTTTTTTTTTTTTTTTTTTTTGTTAAAAAAAACGTCGCCCCACACTAGGATTTTCTCCTGTATCGTGGGTGCAGTTACAAACATAGAATATCACATGCACATACGCCCAGACCGGAACAAATTTCTGTAGGCCATACAAAACATTTGTCCCGTACGGGAATCGAACCCGCGATCCGTTTGCTAGTTCAACGCGTTTATTTTTACCTGACTACGTTAAAGCAAATAAGACGGTTCTGATTGTTGCATGGTACGCATGACCTGTTCGCTCACAACTTTCAAAATACTTGTAATTTGAAAAATGAGGGATCGTTGGAAGCGTCTCGATCTTCCGCTAGTATAGGCTATAACGTTACACCTGGAGAACTTACAAGTCATGAACTAAATAAAATGTTTTCAATGATATCGTGTTGAGTATGTTAACTATTGCTTATGGCTTTACTTGCATGCAATGATAATTCGGAATAATTTCTAAAATTGTGTCTAAAATAGAAGACGATCAACAATACTTAATTACCTACTGCCTTTGTAAATTTGTCTTCTGATAGAAATCTTTATTCTCAAAACTGTTTCTTCGTGGATCGAATAAATGGACGTATTAAACTGCCGAACGTTATGAAATCGCTTGGAGGCTGATAAATAAATCCAACAGTAAATTGAAAATCGTAACGCTGCATTTTATCCGTTGAAACAGACGGCGAAACTCGGTTCAGTAACAAAGCCTTCATCAATGAGTAGACATTTTCAATAGATATTATTTTATTACTCTATTTACTTTTTTGTGCGTCGTTGGTGCTATGGATTCTGCATTGACTTTCTAATCGTAAACTTGTTGCCAACTTAGTTGTTAAAAAAAAATCGGGAGGTTCAGGGTTTGATCCCGCTATGTACCAATGTGTATTTCGTTTTTCAAATTTCATATGTTTGACGTTATACATATCTACATCTGCGAAGAAGCTCAAAGGTGTATGTGAAGTTGACTAATTCACACTGCGCCAGAGTGGTCGACTAAGGCCTATTCACCATAACTTAGCACCGCGGCGGCGACATACCTATATGAGTTGTGGTAATTTATTTTTTATCAAACTACTTATATAACACAGCGCTAGATCAAAATGTTTGTAAATCTCAAAAAGATCGGGTCTACAATATTTTATCTACATTGATATGGACACTAGCTGTGCCCGCGAACTACGTTTCGCCATACTATTTTTTCCCGTTTTTGAAACATTTTTCATTGATGCTCAGCTCCTATTCATAGTAGAGTGATCTAATATAGCCTAAAGCCTTCCTCGATAAATGGACTATCCAACACAAAAATAATTTTTCAATTTGAATCAGTAGTTCCTGAGATTAGCGCGTTCAAGCAAATAAACGAACTCTTCAGCTTTATAATATTAGTATTAGTATAGATATGTCATTATTAGCAACATGCACGAATTGACGACTTTCGCCTTGAGGCATTGCAGCAGATGGTCCGAGAAAATGCTGAATTCAAAAATGTATTTTACAATTTCGGATTTTCAACGACTTCATAACGTTTATATGACTTTATTATTATTATTAACATGGGTAGGGTGGGTTACGACTTAATGGGGTATGCACCAAACACCTTGTACCTATATGATTCACTCAAAAATTGCTCTTGGCTTATTACAAATTTTGTTTGTGTGCCAACCCAATTAAATCTGTTATCCAAATTTAATAATGTTGGTAACTTACCAAAGTTAGAATGTTGTTAACTTATTTAATATTATTGCAAGTGTTACTGCATTGTGCACACAGGAACATGTTAGGCTTTACATGTTGACCTTGAGACCGCCCTTATGACGCTCGTAATAGCGGCGGCTTTCGTAATGCAAATGTAAAGCTTGATGTGTTGCTGACTGTACATTATCCGTGTGGAGGCACGCATAAAATTGTAACTAGAAAGGTGGTGTGTTAATTTAGCTTTTTAGCTCAGAGAAATGCGATTATCGATTTCCACCCGCTACTGACAAGCAGGTATCCTCAAAAAAATTTAATAGATTTACAATATTCGACAATATTAGTGAGGTTGTATATATACCTATATACAAAACATATATGGATAAACAGAAGCCGAAACACACGGCCCACAGACCTTAAATGGAAAATGGCGGCGAAAAAACTTAGTTATTTTGCCGCCATATTTTTTAGTCAACAGCGGTCCTTCGGTGCGTCAGTTGCATGCAACGCCGACGCTGTTCAAAAGTTGCACCGTGTTTTCGTTTTGTTGGTTAAAAAAAGGATCTAGATTCCATCCGCGATTTGGCTTGAATTTCGTTATTGGGCTATTATGACCAGGATGAAAAATATTCAATATTTGTGAAGGGACTATGTTGCCCATGCTGTCTCCTTACCTATATACACGTCTCATCGCGTACGAAATCTGTGACTTTTCCTCATAAAATTTAGATTATTTAATTTGTGAATTTAATTTAAGTAGAATAACAATACCAACAAAAACGCGTAATTTTTTGTGGCGCGATACCTATTTGACTGTATCATATGCGATTATAAATTTGACGCTCAGTCAATGTATGCAATACAAAATATTGCTTAATAATAGTGATTTGCATGTTTACATGTTCACAGTGTGTTAGAACGTGGTTCAACATTGGCCAATCGAAAATACCTAGGCGGCATCCGCAACGTCTGCATCAGCACCGACGTGACGCACGACCCAATTAAGAAAACTGCAAGATTTTGCAGTTAGGCGCAATAAATGGACGCCACACATAGATTTAAGTGCATTTGTGTTAATAAAGCAACTCTGTATATATAGGCTTAATTTTCTAAAATAAATCACTGTTCAACTGGCAGTCGAGTCTTACTTATCTCCTGCACTCCTCCCACTGCGGCCAAGACACCTTTAGCCGTCAGTAGATTGGTCTTGTGAGCCTGCTTGACCGGCAGTGGGAAAACCCTCTCCAGGGCACATTGCAGGACGTGCCCAACCTTTTTACCTTCCCCTCTTCCGACTGTTGCTGTAGGTCTCTTGGCAACGGTCATCCCGTACCTATTTATCTATTTCTTACATTATATATTTTTTATGGTTAGATTAGGGCTGTAGGGATACACATTAGGTGATAGGGACGATAGGAACATAAAGACAATTAGGGAGGTAGTACCTACAGCTAATCTTTCCACTATCCATGTACAGTTAGCGGCAAGTTAGTGCTAGACACAGTACGACTATACTACACACGCACGCACATGACAAACACTCTACAGCGACACTAGTTTACTTGCCGTGTACTGTACACAGTGTAATTTTTTTTCTATTATACTTACCTACACCCTGGGCAAGAGTAGTAACAGGTGAGCACAAAGTTCAAAGCCGGGTACATAAACGCAAGTAGGTACAGCTAGCGTTTCGATATTTCCATATTTTCCATTCGACAGTCAGAGGGTTCCATCACATCAGTAAAACGCAGCCTCCAATCAGCACTCTATTCAAATTTTTCGATTCCATTTCAAACTCCGGTATTCGTGCTAAATTTTCGCTGCAAAATACTGTGGCCATTTTGAATAGTGCGCCGTAATTCCGCGCTATAGAGTCAAATTAAAACAGTGAGAATTTAATTAAATGTTTAAATGGGCACTTGTAAAAATTGCGGCGGACGGGATAGCTCTCGAGATCGCTGCCTCTGACTTTACTCATTAAAGGCAGATTTAATGCTTATAAAGCCTCTCCTATCCAGCACAGACTAGAAATTTTACGTTTGAATGAGATCTAACGTTGATGTCGTACGTTTCCGCCAGAATTCGTTCACTCTGCTAGTAATCTGCTTTTCTCTTGTCTTGATACTATTTTTATTTCTTAACTAGTAGACCTGGCAGACGTTGTCCTGCCCGATTACAGCGCCACTTACCGGGTCCAATTAAATTACGTATAAACCTTCCTTGAACCTATTCAAATACACACAGAAAATTTCGTAAGAATCTGTCGAGCCGTTTCAGAGTTTTTGCGAGACAAACACACAGCGTTTCATTTTTATATACAAGAAGAAGATAAAGAAGATACAACTTCACCGTTAGTGAGTTAATAATTAAAAAACCGGCCAAGTTGAAAAATATGTTCTCCCACACTTCCACCTGCAAATTTAAGTTCGTACGCACAATAGTGATTAACCATGTTATTTTAATATCATGAACTTCTTATAGGTTTTCTTATAATCTATAAGTACAAAACTAATTTCTGTGTAAGTATTTTTTTCGAAATTTTAGGTTCAATAGTTTCGGAGATAAGGGGGGGGGGGTCTATTTTCTTGAATAATTTGGAAACGATTTATTTTAAATTTACAAAAAAAATACATTTAAGATCTTCTCAACAAGACCTTTCATTTGATATGTCACACGATGCTGTTTTCAATTTTTTTTAAAATTTTCTACCTTACCCCAAAAAAAGACCTCCCATTCATCTATTCACGTCACACCTCTGCGTTTGGGTCACAGAAATTGATATGTGTACCAAATTTCAACTTAATCCGTCTAGTAGATTCGCAGATAAGTGACTGTGACCGACAGACAGACGGACACACGAGTGATCCTTTAAGGGTTCCGTTTTTTTATTCGGACGTACGGAACCCTAAAAATATGCATTAATATGTATGCAAACATAAGTTATTCAAATTCACATTTAATTTATAATTGAATTGAAATTATAAATCAAATTAAAAAACAGACTGCAACATTTTTGTGGGTTTATTTTTAATACAAGTTTCATAAAGCAGTTTCAATATCTTCAGCCATAACACGCCCACTGCTGGGCCAGTGCGAGTTGGCAGGGAGTGCAGGCGAAGTTGGTCTGGGTCTCGTGAGGTGAGGGTAATCTGGTGACATGGGTCATCCAGATCCCAGGGCATCCCACGACTGGAGTGACAAAACACTTATGGAAATTTTTTGTGGGTAGGCCCCGATTGGCTGGGCTGTCCCAATCTCTTGGGTAGATTTAAAATCTTTTAAAAGGTAACAAAAAAAGGGTCTCGTGAAGGGACTGTGATCTCCATTGAGGGCGAAAAGGATCCGAAGGGAAATTTAGCCGGGTTTGGAGACACCAGCCGAACTGCCTTCGGTGAACCAGAGTCCCACGGCATTACTAAGTGGGTGGTTTAGTTAACATAGACCCTTGATATTGTTATTTGAAATTTTTATAACACACTTTAAATCCTTAAGTCATATATTTTATAATCCAGTTTGCTCCTCAAAAAAAGCATAAACCGTATTGAATTTTACTATTACACTTTTACAAATTCTATTGGAGTATGTATAAATGGTGGCGCTGTGAACTTGTCACTTGCCTTCCAATCGGGAGGTCCGGAATTCGAGATCGCCATGTACCAATGTGTTTTTCATTTTCGAATTTCATATGTACATTTGTCTGACGCTCATACTTTATTTATATATTTAATAGACGGTACACAGCACAGTTTATAGTTAAATCATATAAAACAAATATACATTAAAATAAGTATTGTGGTCAACTATAACCCAATAATTAGTGCACACAACATGATTTTCTGTCTTCCTTGTACATGCATATATACGCATGTATACGGACATACACATGCATATACGCGCATTACACACAATATATAAACTACAAAAAAAAAAAAAAACTACAGACTATCGGATGGACCACTAAAACTGCAACAGCTGGACTTAAGAGGGCTGTGAAGTGCCAACTCGTGGCTGGAGTATGCTTTCATTCAAATATGCAGTTTGTTGCACACCGCTTAGAGTTGAAGGTCCAAGGCGAGTGACTACATTTCTTATTGAAATAATGTTCCGGGCGATAACGGTTTTACCCCCCTAAACCTTTACTACTTAGACACTTTTGGTTTCATTAGATTCAGTACACCTTAATCTATGTTTTCACGCTTTTTGCAATTTAGTACAATTTTGTCAAAAAAGACAAAAATGCTCGATGCAGTTTTTAAGTTTAAAATAAAGATATTTAGGTGCTTATAATATGTATTCTGAGCAACATTACTTCAAAATCAAAACGTACAAACCCAGTTCTTTATTGTATCTACAACATTTCCAAAAATTATGAAAATTGGACAATGTAAAGGGGGGAAAAAAGCGCCATCGCTTTTTGAATGAAAATTTACATCTTCACAATCCTCTCAAGGTGCATTTTTGAACAATATTTTTTTTAAACAATTTTGGAATCTTTTCAAGTTTGGATTAAATATATCCACCTCGAAGCCTTTATTCTTTGAAGCATCATTACGAGCATTATTAAGGTCATTGTACAGGCGGCACATGCGGATCATAGGATTGAAAAAGGACGTGTTGTTTTTACAAACCTGTAGGGCAAAAGTAGCTGGGTTTTTGTCACGAGATCGAAATTTAGTTTTGAAATTTAATAGAGCCAATAACGACGGTAAATCTATGTGGGAATGGAGTATTTTATGTAAATTTGAAAGTGCAGTATAATCACGTCTGACCTCCAGGGTATCAAATCCGAACCTCACCAAACGTTCACTATAGGATCTAATCTGTCGATGGATTCTATGCCTGTAGCACAACTGACTCAAACTACTGTGAAGGAAAACGTCGTGAGGCACCCTACATACATCTGCGAAGAAATTCAAAGGTGTATGTGAAGTCGACCAATCCGCACTGGGCTAGCGTGGTTGACTAAGGCCTAAACACCCTAACTTAGGGTAGGCTCGAACCCCTCGATGGGGACGTGTATGAGCTGATGATGATGATGTATGAACGCGTGCTGAAACTATATATTACATATCGTACCTTTGTATAACAGTTTTATTTTTCGTTTTGCTTGTCTTCCCTTTGTTTCTGTTATTTTATTTTAAAATATAAGTTTTGCCTTCTAACCGAATATATCTTTAAGAATATACCTTTACATTATTTATCTATGTCACATGTGTACAACATACATATCCTTAATATAATAAGGCGAACGAAATCGCGTGCGTCCCCGGGGGAAATGAAATTGCAAAATATGTCTGTGCGATGGAAGAGACGTGTCTAAGAGGCTCTTGTGAAGCCAAGGTAGTATTCAGTATTGGAAATGCTTGGCTTAGAGCAGGTTAGAGCGCTGAGAAACTTATAAATTGACTTATCATATTATGGTATGTCAGGTCAACGTTTCCTCAAACTCTTACAATACGACATAAATAGTCGACTTAAGTAGCACCTATGACATCAATGCATTTACTCATAAAATTAAATTTGCTTATTACATTCGGCCAACGTGGCATTATGTGTTTACTTTGATAGAATGAGATTTTTAAAAAATGAAACATATATTAATTGGACTAGCTTCTGCCCGCGACTTCGTCTCCGTGGACTTCAGAATTGGATCTAAAGCTTCACTCGTTAACAATTTTTAATCTTCCCAAGGGAACGATTTGAGAGATCATTACGGAATATAAAGTACATGTCCTTTTCCATAGCATAGGTGACATGCATACCAAATTTCAAAGCTGTCTGCCCGCGACTTAGCTCGTAAACAGTTTTCAATTTTCCCTCGAGAACTACTTAAGGAATCGGGATAAAAGGTAGCCTATGTTCTTTTCCATGTCAAAGGCTACATGCATGCCAAATTTCATCCAAACCGGTCCAGTCGTTTTTGGCGTGATTGAGTAACAAACATCCAAACATCCACACTTTCACATTTATAATATTAATTATAATTATGGTAGGATTACCAATAGTTCTTTCATTTATGATCCGCCAAACTACAAAATAGTGATTTGTGTTATTTTGATAATACAACTGATTTAACTAGCTTTTGGATTTTCAATTTTTTTGTCCTGCATCTCATCTGATAGTATGCGATGATGAGAAGGCTAAAGGTGGATGTGAGCTTCACTTGAACTCTTAAACAACTGAGGTTTCCTCATACAGCCAATGCCACATTTAAATTAATATGAAACATTTTCGTAATAACGTTGACATTCAAAAACCAAATTGCAATTTTGACTAATAAACATATTAAAATAATGAAGCAAAAAATTATTCTCCGGAATACCAAAAACAGTTTGTCAATTGAAGCAAAATGATCTTTCTTAAAGATTAATTTATTTTTAAGTTAATGTTTTTTTACGTTCAGTTACACCTAAAAAAATATTAATCTATTCGCATAAGATATTTATGATCACGTGTATGGTTAAGATGTTGCAGTTTCAATTTTTTACGAATCTAAAATATGAGTTTTCAGGATTATGAAGTCAGGAACACTACTAATGCGGAACAAATCCTCTTTGTTATTCTTCTGAAAACAATACAATCTGCAGAGTAAAATTTGGTACAAATATTTTATTTCAGTTGTTTCAGTATCAACCTTTTGATCGCGATAATATAACACTATAGGTAATTAAACGCCTTAAAATAGATTAAATCTATATTCATTCCTCCACGTACCTTTACACGACTGTATGTATAATGCGTCGTGCGGCCCGTATTCAATACGAGAGAGAAAATGAGATTGTATCTGACATATATCGAGACAGCAATGGTGTTTTTCCACGTGATCCCAATAGTGATAGCGGAGCCCCACGTACGGAATTTATTGGCCCTCTAATAAAATAGGACACATTTTCTGCATTCTGGCGTCGCATCACGCGCCTCGGGGCTGGCGTACGCCAGGTGACGTTCTATACGTAGTTACTTTAGCATTGTGTTTTCTGTCACTTGTTTTTATTGTTTGCTAGGTTTTGCGATTTACTATGTGTGTGCTCTTTACAAATTGTGAATCTTATATTCTTCTGCGATCACCACTTTCTTTCACTGCTGAGCACACAGGGGCGGATCCAGGATGACATTTGGGAGGGGCGGGCATTCTGACAAGATTCCTATTAGGAGCTAGAGCTAAAATAACAAGTGCATTTTGGGAGGGGTTATTCTGAAGGTTCCTACTCGGAGCTAGGGTTAAAATCACAAGCATACAAAAAATGTTGTGTTTATTTCTTTCATTTTTTACAAAATAATCTGCCAATGTAAGCACAGGTCTGTTTAGGAGGATTAGCCTACACATCACGCTGTTAAGACTGGTCAATGTAAGGTTTGGTTCGATACTTATACAACATAACCTTAAATTGCACAAAATTGCACATAACCTTAAATAAGTTTATTCAGAAACGTGTTAGTAATTAAAAAATAATAATATGTGTCAGATTTTATTTAAAAAAATTAACCACACCGCTTATTACATTTGCTTAGCTCTATCGTCTTGGCGGCGCGCGCGGTTTTAAATTTGCAAGACATGCAATAAAACAAAAAAAAAGGAAATATTTACGTAAATAATCCGCGAAACATTATTTTCATAATTTATATAATTTTTTATAATAAAAATATGTTGGACTGTCTGTAATTTTGCGTTATTTTGTTAACACGTTGTATGTACATATTACATAAAAAATGATGAGAAATTTATGTAAAAATACTGCGATTCTGTCACTAAGGAGTTTAGTTTCTTTCCCGATGAAAGTACAAGTTTGAAGTTGGTTCATGTTTACGGCGGAAGTTTGTCGGTCGAAGGCTAAAACTATCGCCGCCGATCTCTTGAAATCTATTTTCATTTTTTTTTCTCTGTAATGTAATGCTGCGGTGTATTTAATCGAAGCTATCGTCGAACGCTTTGTAGACGATTGGAATTTCTTTATATTTGATAGGCTTCTTTTTTTTAACCGACTTCACAAAAGGAGGTTATCAATTCGGTTGTATTTTTTTTATGTTTGTTACCTCATAACTCCGTCATTTTTAAACCGATTTCCAAAATTCTTTTTGTATTCGATAGAGTATACTGCAAGGGTGGTCCCATGGTCACCAAAGTCAGGATCTGATGATGGGATCCATAGAAAATCGAGGAAAACACTCAATTAGGGTTTCAAGTAGACACACTAAAATTAGGGTTTCTTTCACTAAAAAGATTTCATTCACTAAAAAGTTAAAAATAATTTTTTTTACAAAAAATAAAAACCGTCTTCAAAAACACTGAAAACTTAAAAATAATATAAAAATAGGTACAGACAACATCACACTTCTATATTGAAGTCGGTGACAAATTTTAACACTTTCTAGGAGATCATCGTTTGGCGCCGACTTCAATATAGAAGTGTGATGTTGTCTGTACCTATTTTTATATTATTTTTAAGTTTTCAGTGTTTTTGAAGACGATTTTTATTTGTAATCGTATTCATCGCGGCATTCCCGATGTCGTGGGTATGCTAGACCATGCTGTTACTGAAATACTTAAATGCTTTTAAAAGAATTTTTGAAGTTATTTAGTTTTTAATAAGTTATAAATAAATAAAAAAAAAAATATTTTTATTTGATGCGTAACATCCCAACATTTTTTCAAAATTAAAATATCGGATAATTGAACAGTGTCGCCAGTACAAGTTCATTATAGACTATATGTTACTACAGCACTATTTGGCGTTTAAGTATTAAATACGTATATTGTAAATGTTGAGGTTTTCATACCTACATTTGCTGCTTTTTAGGGTTCCGTAGTAAATAAGGAACCCTTATAGTTTCGCCATGTCTGTCTGTCTGTCTGCGCTTTTACTCAGAGACTATTAGTACTAGAAAGCTGTAATTTGGTATGGGTATGTATATTAATCATGCCAAAAAAGTGGTGGAAAAAACATTGTAAAAAATTTTTTTTAGGGGAGCTCCCATATAAGAAAAGTGGGAGTAAATTTTTATTTCTCAACTAACCCATAGTGTGGGGTATTGTTGAATAGGTCTTTAAAAAATAATGTAAGGTTCAGAACACCATTTTTCGATTTAGGGATCCGTTTCTGAAATATTTGCAAATTTTTGTTAGAGGTAAGTGTGCCCCCCCTTTATCTGGTAAACGGTTATATATGGACACGTGAAAAAAATTACAACAGTAGTATATATAACGAAGTTTAAAGGAAAACTATCAGAGTTGAGTACTAAGTACAAAACTAAAAAGTTAATGTAGGTAAATGTCGGAAACGTAAAATTTCATTGAAAATTACCTTTCGTAGACTTAATTCACCTGCTTAATTCACCTAGGTGCATTAAGTCAACGAAATAGTATACCTTATTCACCCAGGTGAATTAAATCTACCAAATAGTACTTTTATTCACCTGGGTGCATTAAGGCTAACAAATAATATTTTTTATTCACCCAGGTGAATTAAATCTACCAAATACTATTCTTTATTCACACAGGTGCATTAAATCTATATTTTTATTCACCTGTGTTCAATTTTCTCAGCCACGCAATTTACGTTAGTTTTACAATCTACTTTATGAGATACTTGTTTTATAATCACTTCATTCTGTAACAACAATTTATTACTTATATTATTTTGTGCCTATAAGAAATTGTATTTTTTTTAAATCGCGACATATAACAAAATTCTAAAACCCATCTCTAAAATACCAGCTATAAATCGAAAATAAAAAAGGTTCAATCGTGTTTTTAGTAGGTACCTAATAAAATAATAAAGAAAAACCCTTTTCCTTTATCGTAATAGATCCATTACATTTTACATGTTTCTTATTATTGCTGCATCGCCACCACTCTGCATTTGATTTTTTTTTCTATAGTTTAACTTATCATTATATATACAAGTCACCCCACGTCTTCTATGGATAAATTTAAAATTAGACATTTTAAAATTGTTTTATTTTTGTATAAACGAATTAATTTTTTTTTGATCCACTATTTGTTCATTATTTGATACGATATTAAAAGTTCAAAGACGCAAATATGCAGTGACATTGTCAAAAGTCTATCATTAAGATAAATGATTCATTAATGGCCAGTAATAGTTTAAAAATAGGTTACGTAACTCACAACAACGAATGGTTAACATTAATGCACCCAGGTAAATTAAAAATACGAAATGAGAGTACTTAATTCACCTGGGTGAATATTACTATACTTTTTGGTAGCTTTAATGCACCCAGGTGAATAAAAATCCCATTTGGTAGATTTAACTCACCTGGGTGCATAAGGTATACTAGTTGGTTGACTTAATTCACCTAGGTGAATTAAGCAGGTGAATTAAGTCTACGAAAGGGAAAATTAGTACTGAATATAAATTTACGAACCACGTGAAGTTAAGGAAATATAAAATCATTGCAGCTTTAATAATAATAATAAAAAAAAAAAAAAAAAAAAACCGCTGTCACCAAGACACGTCACTCCGTCTCTTGAAAATTAATATTTATTTTTATAGCAATGTTTACAACACCGTATTAAATTTAACTTTAGAAATTCTACTAATATATCAAAATAACAAAATTTTCAAGAAAAATCAATATGATCCAAATTAATTACAAAATTTCAATCAGCAACCTTGACATGACATCTGCTATCAAATATAAAACAAACATTTTTGGCGAAAAAGGCAATACAAAAAATCAAGAACAATGATTACAAGATCGAGGACGGCAAGAGCGGAACGAAGCGCACGTATACCATCTACACCAGTCCCCGCGTCAGCTCCGAGCGTATTGCTGGAAACAGGCTACGATGTAAACAGCTCGTCGAGCGACGCAACTGGACCCAGGACGCCGCCGCCACGACCATCTACGCGACGAGGACGTCCCCCACTGCTGGCATGCTTGGGACCTGTGAGGCAATCTGCCTCACAACAGGCCCCCGCTACCGGTAGTGTAGTGCGACGCATGCGATGGACTCTAACAATGAATGAGAACTGCATGCGCGCCTATTACGGGGCTACAGAGGGAGGAACCTGCCTGACTGCGTATCGTGGCAGAATGCTGCTTCTGTTTCAGACCCTTGAGCCGACCGTCGCCGTGTCTACCCAACGACTATCGGATCAAGTGCGAGCGATTCATCGGTGTAAGCTGTTGGATCAATCTACACTTGATCGGCTTCGCTTGGAGACGTTTCCTGCTGCCGCCGTCCCTTCCTCGACGCGTAGCCTGTCTGCCGCGCCCGTTGCTCCGAGTGCAGTGACGTATTCGGAGGAGACAACAGCGATGCAGGTTGACCCCGATGTTGATGAAGGGGATGACGCTGGCATGAATGTAAGTTCTCGAATAAAAGAGCAACTGGAGGACACTTTGGAGGACGTGATTCGTGAATATCGATACGCACTAAACACTAGGCCGCGAATACCACGTTTGCCGACGCACAGACGCAACCTAGCGCTGTTGGGAACACTGAATGCTTTGCTCGTTCCGTACCTACGGACTACCGAAGATTTGGTTGATACGCATTCTATTCTGTACTGCGGTGCCCTTACCGCATGCCGTGTTGCTCGAGTGAGGTTTCCGGATGCTGATCGAGCACCACGGCCTGCGATACCTGCATGGCAAGTGAGAATAGAAAGGCGTATCAACTCGTTCAGGGTTCTCATTGGCAAGCTCATCTGCTTCAGTCGGGGTAATACCCGACCCCGAGTCATGCGTTACGTGACCCAGGCCTATGCCGGAACCGGAATCCGGCCTAAGGATTATATGGCGAATGTCACGGAACGCATAGACTATCTGAAGCAGAAGGTTTATGCGTGGGCGAACCGTATTCGCCGCTACAGAGTACGTGTGGACAGATACTCTCAGAACCGCCTCTTCCAAAGTGATCAGAAGAAGGTATATCGAAAGTGGGAGGGAACCGATCACCGCGTGGTAGACGGGCGGCTGCCCGATGCCAATGCCATGGTCAGTTTCTGGCGTGACATCTGGTCGCTGCCTGTCGATCATGTAGAGGGTGATTGGATGTGTGCCGTCGAACGAGAATGTGAATCCATTGAGCCAATGGGGCCTATTACCATAGATCCCGTAGACGTTAGTTGTGCCATCCGTTCGGCTCAAAACTGGAAATGCCCAGGGCCTGACGGATTGCACAACTTCTGGATAAAGTGGTTCCGATGTTCGCATGCTCGTTTGGCTACACAGTTTCAAGAAGCCCTAGAACACGGTTCGCTTCCCACTTTTATGACCACCGGTACCACCTTCTTGCTCCACAAGTCTGGAAGTACCACGGAGCCAAAGAATTATAGACCGATCACATGCTTACCTACCATCTACAAGCTCCTTACATCCATTCTGACCACAAAAATTAACACACACATCGTGTCAAACAACATTTTGGCCTCTACTCAGAATAGATGTAAGGCTGGGTCCCGTGGTACGAAGGAGCTCCTCCTAATAGACATGACCATTAGCCAACAGGTCAGGCGGAGCAGGGGATCTCTCTCTGCTGCATGGATTGACTACAAGAAGGCCTATGATTCGGTGCCGCATTCGTGGTTGGAGAGGATTTTAGAGTTGTATAAAATTAATGCAACTCTGAAATCCTTTTTAAGTAACTGTATGCGACAGTGGACCACAGCCCTTCGTCAACCATGTGGTGGCGACAATCCCCCTGATCCACAAGACTTGATTAAAATAGAGAGAGGTATTTTCCAGGGTGACAGTTTGAGTCCCTTGTGGTTCTGCCTAGCACTGAATCCTCTCAGCACTCTGCTGAAGGACTCAGGTCTAGGCTGTCGGCTCCGGAGACAGGGTGAAGTCATTAGTCATCTGCTGTACATGGACGACCTCAAGTTGTTTGCACCGAAACACCAAGATTTGGTGGAGCTGCTGAAAATCACACAGATTTTTAGCAATGCTATCAAAATGGAGTTCGGTCTAGACAAATGTGCGGTCTTACATGTACAGCGGGGGAAAGTTGTGAATTCACCGAATGTGCAACTCCCCGAGACAATGACACTCAGATCTCTCTCCGATGCCGACACATACAAATATCTTGGTATGGCTCAGTCTTTGGGAATATCAGTAGAGGACGTCAAGAAATCGGTGAAGGCACGCTTCTTCTGTCGCCTAGCAAAGGTACTTAACAGTCTTTTGTCTGGCGGCAATAAGGTGCGTGCCTTCAACGGTTGGGTGATGCCTCTATTGATATACTCCTTTGGCATACTGAGATGGACTCAAACTGAGCTGGACGCCCTGGACAGAAGAGTCCGTCAACTGCTCACAACACATCGCATGCTCCACCCTCGCTCGTCTGTTATGAGACTGTACATTCCACGGAAGTGGGGAGGTCGTGGCTTTCTAAACGCCAAGAACCTCCGCAACCGTGAAGTGTGCAGCCTCAGGAATTACTTCCTTAACAACGAATGCGGGATGCATCTTGATGTTGTGGCAGTTGACAAAGGACTTACCCCTCTATCCATGGCAATCGAGAACTGGCGCAAACCATCGGTGCTCAACGTTGAAGACCGCAAGGAAGTATGGAGGGGCAAGGAGCTACACGGGAGGTTTTATCGGGCCTTGACTGGACCCGATGTAGACCTGCCCGCTTCGGTAAACTGGCTGCGCTTCGGGGACCTTTTTGGGGAAACCGAGGGTTTTGCCTGTGCAATTGCAGACGAAGTAATGATGACGAACAACTATAGAAAATATATCCTGAAGGACGGTACAGTTGACATCTGTCGAGCATGCCGCCGTCCCGGAGAGTCACTCAGGCATATTATCTCTGGTTGTTCTCATCTCGCTAACGGCGAGTATTTGCACAGACACAACCTAGTGGCCAGGATCATCCATCAGCAACTTGCCATTCGATACGGCCTTGTCGAGACTGAGACGCCGTACTATAAGTACGCACCAGTGCCGGTTCTTGAAAATGGTCGTGCGTTGCTCTATTGGGACCGCTCTATCATCACGGACAGAAATATTGCTTGCAATAAGCCTGATATCGTGGTGGTCGACCCGTCCCAACGCCGAGCAATGCTCGTCGATATCACTATCCCTCATGATGAGAATCTCGTGAAAGCTGAGAAGGACAAAGTCAGCAAGTACCTTGACTTGGCTCACGAGGTAACCGCCATGTGGGATGTTGACTCGACGATCATTGTTCCGATAGTAGTTTCTGCGAACGGTTTAATAGCGAAGAGTCTCGACCGACATCTTAAGGGGCTCTCGCTTGACGGGTGGATCAAGGGCCAGATACAGAAGGCGGTGATTCTTGACACGGCACGTATCGTTTGGAGATTCCTCTCCCTGTAGCCCTAACCACCGGTAGCTTGGGCCATGCTCCGCTGCCAGTGGAACCCTAGATTTAAGTTTTTTATAATATTTGTGTTTTTATATCTATATATTGTAAAAAACTTAAATTTAAGATGCTTTTTTGAATAAATGTATAATAATAATAATGCCTAATTTAATAGCAACGTATTTAGTAATCTGTGGCAACGTGTTGTGAGGTGTGAGTGTGAACTCAAAGTTGGCATTTGCAACTACGGAACCCTACACTGCGCGTGGCCCGACACGCACTTGGCCGGTTTTTTTTATAATTTCACTTGTCTTAGCTAAGATAAGTTTAGTAAAATTGGCCATTAGTGTTTCCTCTTAAGGGTTGATGTGATGATGATGAACGACGTACCATTTTTGAGAGAAAAATTGTAAACACACGAAATCCCTACCAAATAAAAACAGCACGAAATCGGAGTAATTAAATCAGTATCGAGCAATCAATCAGCAACCCAATTTACCTGGGAGTAGATAAAAAAATGAGAGACCGCTCCCGAAAGCAGCCACAATTTAACTCGTGAAGTGACAGGAAATTTGGTTTCGAGCGCTCCGCAAACAGTTTATCCCAATAAGTCATCTCGACTCGCTTCCACGAATCTTCGGGGTTTTCGTGAGAATATTTGGTGGAGAGTCGAACAAAAATGTTGGTTTCATTCACGTGACGTTTCTAAAGCCGATGTGATTGTATTTTTTTTGGCACGTCGACTGTAATTACCGTTGACTCTTTAAATTGAGAATTTTACTTAAGGAGAGTCGTTTCATTAAGTGTTCAGGTTAGAACGAAAGTTAGGTATTCAAATTATTATTTTTAAATCATCTGAAATTTAATTGAGGCTTACTTTTTTGATCGGAGAGGCTTTTACCTTACCTCTGTTTCATTTGATTTAAATATTTTGATATTGCAACCACATAGTAATTTGTAGATTAAGCGGCTTCCCAGATTTGACAATTTCGCCATATATTTTTTTAACCGACTTCTAATAAAGGAGGAGGTTTTTCAATTCGATCGTATATATGCTTTTTTTATGTTTGTTCGCGGATAACTTCGTCGTTTATGAACCGATTTTGATGATTCTTTTTGTATTCGATAGAAGATACTCCAAGGATGGTCCCATGGTCACCTAAGTTAGGATCTGATGATTGGATCCCATAAAAATCAAGGGAAACCCTTAAAGTTTTAGGTGTGTCCAACGTGTTTTGTGTGTATGTTACGCGATTACTCCGCCAATTGTGAACCGATTTTCAAAATTCCTTTTGTATTCGATAGAGTACCTATACCCCTGGGGTGATCCCGAAATCACTAAAGTCAGGATCTGATGATGGGATCTCATGAAAATCAAGGGAAACCCTAATTTAATAACAGCTCACCTTATTAAATTAGGGTTCCTTCTCTAAAAAGATTTCATTCACTAAAAACAACATCACACTTCTATATTGAAGTCGGTGACAAATTTTAGGACTTTCTAGGGGATCATCGTTTGGCACCGACTTCAATATAGAAGTGTGATGTTTTCTGTACCTATTGTTATATTATTTTAAAGTTTTCAGTGTTTTTGAAGTCGGTTTTTATTTTTTGTAAAATATTTTTTAAACATCAAAGTTGGTAAACATAAGGAAGGCTGCCCACCTAATGGTAAATAGTTACAAATTCAAATTGAATATCCTTTATTCAATTGGGATTTTACAATCACTTTTGAACGTCAAAGAAGCTACGCCATTGGTTCACAAGTCTACGGCGGGAGACCTTGTACTGGAAAGAACCAGCAAGAAAACCAGCAAGGGCTATTTTTTTCTCCCTGTATTGTTACAGAGTCGTCAATTGGAAGCAGAACTCAAAAGTAAAGATTATGTTCAACTTCCATTACAAGATTAGATGTGTCAGTGTACATTATACATTTAAATCTATAAATTAAGTCTACAATTAAGACCAAGCATTGACATCATTCAGATAATCATTGACCACTCTGTGGAACTTTGTTGTAAAAAGATATACATTTCCCCATAAATGAGCCCCTAGTTTTTTGGAGCCTGTACGTTGGAACGGCAAGTTTATTTTTATTTCTTGTATTTAAGTTATATATGAAATTTAAAATTGGTATCGAATGTGTTATAATTTTTATAAACGTAAATCAAATTTTCATAAATATACTGTCCTGCTAAAGTCAATATATTAATTTCTTTAAATAAATCACGTAGAGAATCCCTTGTTCGTAAATTATAAATAGCCCGCACGGCTCTTTTTTGAAGTACAAAAATACTTTCTATACTAGCGGCTGATCCCCACAGTAATAGCCCATATGACATGACACTGTGAAAATAACTAAAGTAAATCAGTCTTGCCGTTTCAACATCAGTAAGTTGTCTCATTTTTTTTACAGCATATGCCGCAGAACTGAGTCTGTTTGCTAAGGACGCAATATGTGGATCCCACTGCAAATTCGAATCTAGTGTTATACCCTAGTGTTATAATCTAGTGTTATACAGCGCTAACCTGAGACAACTTGTGGCACAAGATGTCAAGATCACAGTATCCAGTGATTTTATTGCCGTATCTTTCTAACCAGTACCGGTAGGTATACAACAATGCAGGTACCGCGGCTTGGTTGCAGAAATAGATAAGATAAAGATCACGCAGACGACTCTGGTACAGAAAATCTCTCACTGGTATAATAATAAGTCTTTTTGTTCAATACGTAAATTTCGTGAACTTATGACATTAGATATTGGTTCTACTAGGAATCACAAAACAAGAAAATAAAATACAGATATACTCGTATGTTACCAACTAATTATCACAACGTGAGCGTCGGTGGCGATGTGGACTCGGCACAGGCCTTCTAATCGAGAGGTACCAATGTGTTTTTCGTTTTTCGAATTTCATATCATTTGTCTGCTACTCCTTCGGTGAAGGAAGGAAAACATCGTGAGACAACATGCATACATGCGAAGAAATTCAAAAGTGTATGTGAAGTCAACCAATCCACACATCACATATATGTGTTCCAGCCGGGGGGACTTAGTAAGCCCCCTAAGTTATAACTTAAGGTAGGCGCGAGCCCTTTGGGGATGAAATGGCCCGGCCGCCGACAACCGGTTGAAAGACATTACATTTCCATCCCTGGCCTGCCCGTCTGGGGGGTCGCATTATGGTACTTGGCGACCCCTCCGTAGAGTAGCCCCAGCGCTTGGGTCGGCTGTGCTGGCTGGCTCACCGTTGGGCCTGTCTTCAAGGGGTGCGCTCTGGGAATGGCTAGCGCCGATCCCGATCGTCCCTCTATGGAGGTAGAAGTTGCTGGAGGGTGGGTAAGCTAGCTATGGGGTTTATACCCGAGTCCAATGGCATATCTTCGGGGCGGCTTTGTCAGCTTTTCAATCCCTTGTTGAATCGTAAAGAGATTCTCCCTCCCAAAAAAAATGGCTGGACCCCTTCGGCGGAGACTCGTATATGAGATGTGATTATGAATTATCACAACTAGTACTTATTTGTTGTTTTTGTTGTTATTGCGATAAATTTAAGGTGGACCCAGGTGGAGTCAGAAATCGTTCCACTAACAAAATCGAGAGCAGATTTTTTTTGTGTCCACAGAATATTAAACTTCGGATCTCTAAGGTTTGTATCTCCGAATGTCAATTACTAGGCCACAAATAAAAATGATTTCAATTATCTCTTATAAACAATTTGCACACAATTTGCCAGTAAATATTGGAATAAAATCGTCAAAGTTTAGTTTAAGAGCCCGAATATTTTGCAATCATGCTAATGGTTTCTGCTTTATCGTTCTCTGTCATTCACGTCGGGAACGTTGAATTATTCAGATAAGAAAAGCGGGAGTAATGTAATGGAAATGTCTCGAAGTTTTCGTAGAAAAAATGTAATAAAAGCAGATTTCTCGTATGCTCCTATTAAAATAGCTGCCATGTTTGTTGCAGGGCATAGGAGATGGCGAGTTGGCATGCTTCCAACAATATTGACTGCCATCAAAACAATGGTTCGATATTTTGAGTGATTAGATTGTACACAGTAATGTTATTGTGTTGTATATTATTTTTTATTGCGAAATCGACTGACTTTATGCGGTTTCATTTCGAGTATGGAAAGATTTCATTTGCTCGTTCTTCCATTTCTAGGTTCCCCAATTCCCCATGCCCAACTATAATCATGACAATGAAGTATTGTTATGTTATCATCTGTGTTGTTATATGTATACTGATTTGGATGTTAATACACTGTTCCATTATAACGAAATTAACTCTGCTTACATTTGTTTTTGGTTCAGAATTCTAATTATTAAGCTTTAGTATCTTTTTTTACTATGAATTAATAATTAGATCAAAATATTTGCCATTTTGCGGTATATTATGCAATATGATTTGTTGCATTTTTATAATTTGTATACAAATAGATACAATGGGATTTTATGGGATTTGGTTAGGTAAAATGCAGCTTACTTGGAGGACCGGGGGCCGGACTTGGCGAACAACCAATTCGGCTTCCGCACTGGCCGGTCCACGAAGGACCCGGTGGCCCTCCTCAAGAGGTGGACTGAGGAGGCCACAGCTCGTGTGTTATTTCGGTGTCTCTTGACCTCCGCGACGCCTTCAACAGCCTGGCCCACGAGTGCATAAAGGAGGCTTTCCGTTTCCACCGGGTGCCTCCGTACCACTACGCCCTCGTGGAGAGCTACATGGAAGGCAGGTCAGTTCTTTACGAGGGGCCGGATGGTTGCGTTTATACGTGGGCAATGGCGGCAGGTGAGCCCCAGGGTTCCATACTAGGTCCTCTACTATGGAACCTGGGGTACAACTGGTTCCTGCGAGGCGGCCTCCTGCCACGAATGGAGGTCGTCTGCTTCGCCGACGACACGCTCGTCACGGCGAAGCAGAGAGAGCTAAAGGAGGCGGCCCTCCTTGCGTCTGTCGGCACCTCTTTAGTTGTCCGACGCATCCACCTCCTGGGTTTCTCCGAGTCCGACTGGAGGGGGTTCATAATCTGGACCCTCGATGGAGTTTCGAGGAGCATTTTAAGCTCCTCGCTCCACGGCTGTGCGTTGCCGCAACCGCACTTGGACGGGTCCTGAGAAGCCCTGGATCGGCGTGCCGTCGGCTGTATCACGGAGTGATACGGTCGATGGCACTATACGGAGCCCCTGTATGGGCGGAGTGTCTTTCTCCCCGTACGATGGCCCTGCTGCGACGTCCGCAGAGGGTCATAGCAATCTGGGCCGTGCGAGCCTATCGCATGGTCAGTCACGGCGCGGCTTGCGTTCTTGCGGGCCAAACGCCGTGGGATGTCGATTTACGTGTCCATTTAGAGGTCTATCGACAACGAGAACGGGTGGAGCGGGTTCGTACCCTGGCGCAGGGGGAGGCTCTGAGGCCAGTGGGGTGAGGCACTAGCTTCCCCAGCTGCCGGCCACCGAACGATCGAAGCGATTCATCCGGTGTTGGAGGGGTGAGTTGGGCGCCAGCAGGGCAGCTTTACATTCCGTATGGTACAGGTACTGACCGGGCATGGCTTCTTCGGTCACTACCTGCACTGGGTCGTCCGTCGGGAGTAAACGCCGCAGTCTCATCACTGCGACGCTCCCGACGACACTGCCGAGTACAGACTATTAGTGTACCCGGCTTGGTGATGCTAGCGCAGCGAACTCAACGCTGCACTGGGTGGGAGGCGAAATCCTCTTGCTGCCGAGCATGGTCGTGGCCATGCTCCGCGGCGAGACGGAATAGGGGGCTGTCGCCTCCTTCTGCGAGGACGTCTCGCAGAAGGAGGCCGTGGAGAGGGAGCGGGAGGAAGATCATCAAGTCGCTCCCATCCGCAGACGGATAGGCAGGAGAAGGCGGGCATTCGCCCAAGCGATGCCCGTCTAATGACCCTGCCGTGCAGGCCTGCGGGCATGGTTGGCTCCGTGCACGCCGCCGTAAGTCCCTCCGTCGGGGGATTGTCCTGGTGTTCTCGGGCAATCGCCCCTTGGGAATAGTCTGACCAGTTGGTCGGGCTTGCCCGGGCGCTTTGGTAGTGGTGTCGCAGTGTGGATCTTACCACGCGCGCCCATAGGGGCAGGGAGAACACCGGGGGGTTTTAGTGGGCCTGGCACTCTGCCGGGAGAGCCCTACACACGCTCGCCGTCTAGCCAACGGTGGGTACGATGCGGTTACGCATTTCGCCCGAGAAAAAAGGTAAAATGCAGCTTATATAATAAAAAAATAAAGTAACTGAGCACGCAGGTGTAATTTTTGTAAACATTAAAAATATACACTTTGGTAGGTGTACCTAGGAAACCTAATGAGGAAATGTTAAACATTAATTTATCATCGATTTCCATAATAAATTTTAGCGTACCTATCTACATTAGTGTGAGTTCCACAGAATTCAGTCAGTCTTGTGTATCTTGTGATCTATCTTGTATGAAGTAGAGTAGGTATGTTTAATGTGTCATAAATCACTCGGTGTAGAATTTTCCCTTATTAACAGGGGAATTCACGTTATGCTTCACATAACGTGAATTCCCAAGACTTGTTGATTTGTATGTTAATATTATTTTTTTACATTTGGTACAAAGATGAAGTAACAATATTGATATTCCTCGTATCCCTACACATTTATCGTATCCGACCTTAACGACTTTAACACAATACTCCAGCCCCCTAACCATGATCGCTCAAAACAATATTAAAACCGCGCTAAGAGCGGGATGGCGCTATACGCAGCAAGAACGGTGTCTCTGTTACAATATTGTTTTAACCTTGCTATAAGCGATCATGGTAAGGCCCCAGGCGAGACTTACAAATTAGAGGCTCTCACATAAGATGCAATTCCGATCTTCGCGGCCGATCGCGTCGCGCGCGGCTGCGGCCGATTCATCGCCTAAGTATGACGACTGTCATTTGTCGGCCGCACGTCAAATGACAGTCGCCATACTCGCGGCCGATCGCAGTCGCGCGCGGCTGCGGCCGATTCATCGCCTAAGTATGACGACTGTCATTTGTCGGCCGCACGTCAAATGACAGTCGCCATACTCGCGGCCGATCGCAGTCGCACGCGGCTGCGGCCGATTCATCGCCTAAGTATGACGACTGTCATTAATTGTCGACCGCACGTCAAATGACAGTCGCCATACTCGCGGCCGATCGCAGTCGCGCGCGGCTGCGGCCGATTCATCGCCTAAGTATGACGACTGTCATTTGTCAGCCGCACGTCAAATGACAGTCGCCATACTCGCGGCCGATCGCCATCGCGCACGGCTGCGGCCGATTCATCCATATTCAGTGCAATCATGATCTTGTGAGACGTGGCTGAAATCGGAACTAATACTGTCATCTTGTAAAATTACTTTCTGCGTGGTTGACATTTTGCTGTGGTTTTTGATTTTTTGTATTTGATTTGCATTTATTTATAACTAGTTGTTGCCCGCAACTTCGTCTGCGTGGAACTCAGTTACATCGCGAGTTCTGTTACATCATGCAATTTCTATGGGAATCATTAAAATTATGTATGACAAGTTGTCTGTTCTTTTAGGGGTTAAATAATTAATCTTCTCTATCTCCAAACCAAGTTTCCTTGTAATTCAGTGATATGTTCAGTGGTTTGGGTATTGAAGCGTAATAGTTCTTTCGCATTTAATATTAGTAGGGATTGGAATAGAAAAAAATGGAATTGGCATACTATGGTCGTCTCACGTTTTATTTGGACTACTTTTTATTGAAGTAATCACAATGATAAAGCATACGAAATGTCTCTTAGTGGTGGAATATTGTATTAGTTTTTTGTGTGAACAGGGAACCCTATAATAAAATTATTATCGTATTTAATTTTCGTTCAAGAGCGCCGTTGGTGGCGCTGTGGACTCGGTACTGGCCTTCTAATCGGGAGGTCCAAGGTTCGATTCTGCCTTGTACCAATGTGTTTTTCGTTTTTGAAATTGCATATGTACATTTGCCGATGCTCCTACGGTGAAGGAAAACATCGTGATTCAACCTGAATACATCTGCGAAGAAATTCAAAAGTGTATGTGAAGTCCACCAACCCGCACTGGGCTAGCATTGTTGACTAAGGCCTAATCACCCTAACATAGGGTAGGCTCGAGTCCCTCGGTGGGGACGTATTCATGTACGTAAATGCAATCAGCAGCATCATCACAGCATGAGCTGATGACGATGATGATGATTGCATTTTCACTGTTTTTCTGTCTCATTGGTAAACAATGAGAAAGCTGATTTTATCAGTTAAAATCAATAATCAAAATTATTGTACCATTGTGAAATATAGGTACATATATTAAGCATGATATTTAAATTGACTTTATCTACACATGAAAGCTCTAACATAGGTAACTAAACTACGTACTGATATAATATTGCCCACATACAAGAATATCATACTTGGTACTTCATGAAGGAAAACATATTTCCTTTTTCGGTTACTACAGAAAAAGGTGTTTCAATAATACGAATAAATTTATATACAGTGACGTGAAATTGAAATCTGATGTACCCTTATCGTTCTAGCTATTATAAGTAGACCTATAGTCGATTGAATTCGCCTTTTCCTCGAAGGTCAGGGAGTACTGGTTATCTACATCGTGAAAGATCTATTAGGTTGGCTTGGATTTGTATTCTGCTGCCTCGTGTCCAGATACCGGTCCTTTGTGATTTTATAAAACCAGGGTATGGGTTAATATGCAGCATGTATGTTTCATAAGGTGACTTCAAAATAAGCGTAAAAGCTTCTTTAGGTAGCTTATTAGATTCGATATTGGTAAATTGAAATTGTGTTTTGGTTTTGGTCCTGACAAATTCTTTTAAAACAAGATTAGTTGCTTACTAATTTATTTATTACGCTTCACCACCAAGCGAGGACGGAGAGATTAAAATCATTAAGGGGAAGCTCCTTTACATTTTTTTTTATCGCGATAAGGCTGAAGAATCGAGTCCATTCAACCAACCTATTAGGCATTCTTAAAGAAGATGCCGCCATAAATATAAAAAAGGATTAAAGAAAGAGAATACAGATCTCCCGGTAAAAGGTATTTTTTGAAACATGTATAAATATATCAAATGTAAACACTATTAACTTTTAAGGCGACCGCATTGCAGTGGCGATTCCTCTAAGTTCTCTAAGACGTCAAACCAAACAAGCACGAAATAATTAAATGACTTGATTTAATAAAATTAATAAGTAAAACAAACAAACATATTATTGTACATAGTAGTAAATTATTTAGATACATTCATTTGATACTCCTATAATCAACATTTAAATTTACCGCACGCGACTTGGTACGTTTGACGATTTTATTAGCGCCATCAAATTGCATTCGGGACATTCGGGTGTCCGTCCGTCCCGCGCAGCCTCAGCCATCTTTCCGCTTGTTGTTTGTATGCAGATATTACGCGGCTGGTTGGCGCTTTGAAAAGCACCAATAAGAAATATGTTCTCGCGGAAATTTCGATTGTAGGTATTAGATTGTTTGGTTACCTTTTAGACTTTTAGTGACTTTTAACACAAGACAAGTAATACACAAGCTTAACATAAGTCAATTATAGTAAAATCTATAATTGAAGATCTTTTAGAAAAGCCTTTCTCGACGACATCGTTTGCTGAAAATGGACGTCAGGCAGGACGCCAATCAATCAAAACACTTTGCAAACTTAAAAAAAACAAAAAGCATTTCCCATTTCCATTCAGTGCTTCAGTGGATATCTTTCGCTCAAAATAGAGTCGATGAAGCCCTTCGGTCAAAATAGAGTCGATGAAGCCTAAATATTTAATAAAAGTTAAATTCAGTGAATTTTTGATGAGAAAAAAATAAGAAAGTACTTTAACCTGGAGCCAACCCAAAAGTACACACCAGGAATCGCCACTGCCGTATTAATCTAAAAGCATTCTAGGTAAAAAGTTAAATACGCACTGAGGGCATAGACAAAGTAACAACCTAGGGGTATTGCCAGGTGTATGGTGGGCCCGGAATCACGATAACAAAGTTCAAAGAACAAAATGTAAGGGATTAACATATGCCATCGCTAAATAACGTGGCGAATCGATCAAAGTCATCGATATGTAAGTTGGTAGACAAATTAATTCGCAACGAATCGATAAAGTAGCGATTTGTTTTTCCGTAACTTTCATATACCGGGTGTAACTGAACACCCCAAAAACATTTAAGGGGCACATAAGTTAGATACTAAATGGACCTTCGGTGCTTGTCTGAGACCCCAATACCCCAATACCCCAATACCCCTTTCAGAGTTATTTGATTTTAAACTGAAAGCAAAAACTTTCAAGTGACAACCATAATCAACTCTTCACACAAAATAAATTTAAACACAAAATGACACGTGACAGACGTGAGCGTAGTATTCCTCCTACGCTTACGTAGGGCTGTCGGCACTTAATACCAAAAATAATTTATTTAGTCTGTATGGGGAAAAAAGTAGGTTTGTTAGCCCTAATATTTTTCCTACAGAATATCTACTTCTGATGGATACATACCCTTAAATGTTATTGGGGTGTTCAGTTACATCCTGTATACTACTCAAAACAACTTTTTAATCATTAATTTTACCGTTTCTCTTCCATTTCTCAGTTTTGAGTACTTAGATAACCAATATGTTGTTTTCTTACAAAAACAACAATTCGACACAGCGATCGCTAATCCTTACGTTGGCTAGGAATTTGTTTTCGTTATATCAGAGAAGATGGCGAATTAGCAAAAGAACTTCCATGAAATGCAATATGAAGCAGAGAAAGGTTCCAGTGTTGGATCGAAATCTACGATTTGTTACTCATAAAATCTTCTTATTCGCTTCATTAATGGAGCCAATCAGGGCAACACATCAATAATTCAAAACATTCGCACAATGGAAAGCTTTAAAAGCACCATCCATTGTGGAAACTTTCCAAGCAGCCCGAATGCTATTTTGTGAGCGCTATCGCCAGTGTTGGAGGCATTAGAAATGTAAATGGTCGGGTCGTAAACAAACTGTACTTTTAAGGGGACCGTATTGATATTTAGGCATCCGTATGATTATTTATAAGTAGGTAAAAAGTTAAAAACGCACTGATTAGCGAAAGTAATTCCATGACTAGAAACTTTACAAGATACCTTTAAATGAAACATAAAACCTCCTGCTTTTTTGAAGTCTGTTAAAAAATATTTAATTTCTATTAATTTGTAAGTTCTAGAGGAGAGATACCTTGATTTTCGTATTTTTATAGTTCTAGTTTAATTTTTTAATTGTAAAAGGAGTAAATCAAAACACCATTTATACAAATAATTAAACGTCCATACTTACAACGCATACCTACAAACGAATCCGTACTATTTGATTGAGTGAAGGAGTATCAATATCATTTACATTTCTTTATATGTCTATAAGTAGTTTTAAATATTTTTCTCTACATTTTTATATGTTTGTCGGATATCTATATTTGTTAAGAGTGTTATACGACGTGCACACAGTTATGACGCAAGTTAAATCTTTGTTGATTATGAGGTAATTTTCGACATTGTACTTTGTATTGGTTTAAAGCTTTCCTGCATTTATATTGGACAATCAATTAGATCGTTTGTTCATGAAACCGTACGCCGTTTGTGATTCATATACTTGTACTTTGTCGAACTATTCACCATTGATCATTTAACACCCGAATGATTTCATAATAAGCCGGCAAGTTTTTCTAGTCAGAAGATTTCCACAGAGCCTATCACGCAATAATGGACGTGCAGGCAGGTAATAAAAATTCCGATACAGACGCGAGACGAATTCCTCCCGGAACGAGCACAAACAAGATTTGCGAGGGTGTAAGGAGGAGGCTGAGCACCCCACGTATGTTGCGAGCAGGATCTACGAAAAGGAACATCCTAATCTACGCTTTATTGTGTAACTTTAAGTTATAACTATCTCTTTCAGTTTGCACAGTCAAGGTACATCCTGTTGTTGCTTTGTAAAAGACAGTCGGTACAGAATCTTGCGTCTTGACTCTTGGGAGCGTTGGTGGCGTTGTGGATACGGCACTTGCCTTCCAATCCGGAAGTCTGGGGTTCGAGACCGCTATGTACCAATGTGTTTTTCGTTTTTCGAATTTCATATGCACATTTGTCTGACGCTCTTACGATGAATGAAAACGTCCTGAGGCAACCTGCATACATGTGCGAATAAATTCAATGGTGTATGTGAAGTCGACCAATCCGCACTGGGCCAGCGTGGTTGACTAAGGCCTAATTACTCTAATGTAGGGTAGGCTCGAGCCCCTCGGTGGGGACGTATATGATGACATCATCTTGTAGCGCCAAAACCAGTTGTACCGGTAGATTTTTACTGCTATGGTATGACTTAAGTTTGATGTTTGTTGAAAGTCTCCGGAAGGTTGAATATCTGGTGTTGAGAGCTCGATTCCTCTGAGGTCTCAATCTCTGGTCGCCACATACAGGAGCGGACGAGGTCTCGTTAATACAATGGCACATATCAAAGATCAGACGCCACAATAAAAATCACACGCACGAACAAGGAAGCTTACGCTTGCACAAAATTCACGATGATGGGCTTGACTTGAAATGTTATTCTTAAACGGAGGGGTGCGTTCTTATAAGGCGTTGACAATCTACATAGGCTGGCTGGCTCTTTTTTTTTAGCTTTACTAATTGATCATATTGCACTGTGGGACATCCATAGGTCATAAATCTTAAAAACCTGCTTTCTTGTTTTACATTTTATTCCTTGTCGTTACATTGGATAGTTGCGGTACCTTCTGAAACTATAAATAGGTCAGTAATTAGAGTGCGCCTTCATTATCTATTGTGCATTCAAAGAGAGCGTATCGCCAATCGTAAATACTGTTATCAGTGAGTCATTAAAAAGCGTGACGTCATTTGTTGTCATTGCGGGACCTGTGAGTGCTGTGTGAGTTTTTTCTGAAATGGATATCCGAGAACAGGGTATGTAATAATTAATATTTTTATTTTAATTGTATCTTAGTATATATTTTCTTTAGTATGTCATTGCTACGAGGCGACTTTTCTTGGAGTATTATATTTTAATATTCAAAGTTTGAATAAACTTTTAAATATGTTCCCACTCGCTCCGACTATGGAGGTATATTGCACCATAATCTTTAGACTTTCTTATCTTAGGAAAATTAAAACTTGGCTGCCCTTATCTGCCCTTTTGGCGATGACAAGGGTGCTACGGTTGCCAGATTATCTCGTAGCATTTGCTACGAAATTAGTTTATTTAGTCTTAGTGCTTTGTGTAGGTTTTGTGACTGAATTTTAACCGTTTTTTTTTTGTTTTAGGTAATTTATATATATTTTATGCTCGTTTTCAAGAATGCATATTCTTGAAATATGGCTAACTGTCAATACCGATAATGACTCGGAAAAGTGTCGTCAAGTCCTACAAAGTTTGTTGACTACTCTGAACGACGATGCTGAGAACATTGATATTCATTATTTAGAGAAAATTGTTAATAATTTATGTAAAGCTATTGCTCGATTCTGGAAAAAATGTAATAGGGATAAAACCAAGCTTTTATATAAGAATTCCGATTGGTTTAATGTTATTGAAAAAATTCAACTTGTGAAAAACAATAAGCAATGTACTCCGTCTGAAACGTCGCCGTGTCATTCACGTGGTCGTCCTCGAAAACCTTTTACGCAATGTAGTAAAAGGACTAAACGTCGGAGAGTAACTGATTTGTCAAAGTCTGATGATTCTACTGTGAGTGCATTGCTTGATGTTTCAGACTGTTCATTCGATTCGTGTATATCTAGAGTTAGCACTGATGATGTCTTGTCACTTGTGACTGATGCTCAGTTGACAAAACATCAGTATTTATTAATTAAAAACTTTGTTAATAGTAAGATTTCTCCTAATGTATTACCATGTTACCAACAAATTACTAAAGCGAAACAGAGATGTTACCCTTCTAATATAACTGTTTCCGAGTCTTCAGCTGAAGTTGAATTACAAAGTCTTTTTGATCACACAGCTTCTCGAATCCTTGAATCTCAAAAAGAGGTCTTAGATCAGATTCCTGATGATTGTTTGTCTAATATCTCTTTACTTGGGAAATGGGGATTCGATGGCAGCACTGGACTTAGTGAATACAAACAATTTTTTTCAGATTCAACTTTAGAAGATAGTAGTTTGTTTGTAACATCTTATGTACCCCTTCAAATTATTGTAAAATTAGCTGAAGATAATTGTAAAATTTTATGGAAAAATCCTCGACCCTCTTCCACTAGGTACTGCCGTCCTATTCGATTTCAATTTTTGAAAGAAAGCACAGCAGTGTCTTTGCAAGAGGAAGCTTATTTTAAGGATAAAATTGAAAGTTTGCAACCTACTTTTATTCAGATCGACAATCGTGAATTGGTCGTTTCTCATAAGTTGCAGCTTTCAATGGTAGATGGTAAAATTTGTAGTGCTTTAAGTGAAACATCTACAAGTAGATGTTATATATGTAATGCTACCCCTAAAGAGATGAATAAAATAGACGAATGTTTACAAAAACCTGTAATAGAGAGTAGATACCAATTTGGATTATCACCACTACATTCTTGGATACGTTTCTTCGAATATTTTATTCATCTTTCATATAGATTAGACATAAAAAAATGGCAAGTTAGGCTAGATAGTGATAAACAATTGTTATCAAATAAAAACAATATGTACAGTCCCAGTTTAGGGAACGATTAGGTTTAATAGTTGACAAGCCGCGTAGTGGTGGAAGCGGGACGTCTAACGACGGAAACACGGCCAGGAAGTTTTTTTTGGAATCAGCTGTATCTGCTGAAATTACAGGTTTGAATAAGGATCTCATAGATCGTTGTTGTGTAATATTACAAACGTTATCTTCTGGACATAAAATTAATGAATGCAAGTTTAAAGACTATGCATTACAAACAGCATACAGCCTGGTCGAGGAATATCCGTGGTATAGTCCAATATCCGTGGTATAGTCTTCCTGCTTCTGTCCACAAGGTGCTCGTACATGGATCAGATATTATAAGTTATGCATTGTTATCTATAGGAGAACTTTCCGAAGAAGCTGCTGAAGCGACAAATAAGTATATCAAAATTTATAGACGAAGTCACACTCGAAAAATGTCACGTGAAGTTACCAATCAAGATTTAATACAACGACTATTATTACATTCAGATCCTTATATTACAAGTCTTCGGAAACTTCCCCCTAAAAAGAAAAATACTCTGTCACAAAGTGTAATAGAATTGTTACATGTTTAATATTGTTAGAATAAGAATAATTTATTTGTATTTTGTTAGTTGTTTTGTTTTTTTTTGTATTTAATTAATTTTAATTTATTTATTTCTATTATTTTATTATAATTAAATAATGTTATCAATGTTTTGACTCTTATTTTATTTAAAATATATGTTTTACATTCCAATTTTTAAGTGTTTGTTCATGATAAATTTAGGTAAAAGTATGTTATTGTTTATATTTGTTTTTTACTGAAGTAAACGTTTTTTATTCCGTAAATACATGTACTTCTTTCATTTTAATGTTCCTAAAACACTTTTACAACTATAAGTCACTAAAATAATACAATGTATTGATAGTAACAGGACTTTAACTATTTATGACCGCCCTTGTATGGAGCGTGTCCCTCTGTGTATTGGTAGGCTTAACATTAAAATGTTCAAATTATATAATACAAATAAAGAATGTTAGCTTTGAGCGAAATCGCACAGGCGTATCCTATTTCAAACGAATAACTCAAAGATCAGAGAACCATTGATTGGTTGAAGGTAGCGGCTCAATTTTAGTTCGGCTGCGGTTTTGTTAGTAGAATTGGATTCTTGACAATTTATTGTAGTATTTATTGTTGGAACATTAATCAAAACTACGTAAATAGCGTAGCTATATTTTTGCCGACACGGTTAGCGCAGAGGTCGAGTGATCGCCTACTGCGCAACGGGTCGCGGGTTCGAATCCCGCTCGGGACAGATATTTTGTATGACCTACAGAAATTTGTTCCGGTCTGGGCGTATGTGCATGTGATATTCTATGTTTGTAACTGCACCCACGACACAGGAGAAAATCCTAGTGTTTTTTTAAAAAGAAATAAAAAATAGAAAAAAAATAGAAGTAACTGTATACCTGCGATATTGCTGTGAATTTGTGAAAACGCCCTATAGATATGGCAGAGGTGTGACGTTACAACCAAGTGAAATTGTAGATTTGTTTAAAGAAAATTGTTTATAACTTTGTTATTTTTGAGTTTAAAAAAAAGAAATACTTGATTTTAAAAACATTACGGTATTTTTTTTGTGTATCGTATTTACATTTTACAACAATTCCAACCTCGTGAATATGCAATTAAAATCGAAGACAACAAAGTTCGTGTGCTTGCATTGCACTGTCGCTTTGAAATGAAACGGAACCCGCGCAGATCCGTTGTATTGCTTGAGCACTTTCATTACTTCGACACTGGGATCAACGAATTTTTTGGGTCCTTATCTTTAAATATATTGCACACTGATTGTCATTTTCATGAAACTTCTACAAAGTTCTAGTTCTGTAGAATTATTTTCGAATTCGTATCAAATACTTATTAATTGCTCGTCATTATTTTCATCGTATGAGTAGGTATGTAAAAATACTCGTATAAAATAAGGATTGTGCAGACTGCAGTGTGCTATATTTTGTTAACTTCTATTTTACAGGCTTCTTATATACTTTACTAATTTGCTGTACTTTCTACATTTTAACTGATATATTGCTTCGAATAAACTATAGATTTCTATAAACGAAATGAAATGTACAAAGTTTAAGTAATTTTTCTTATGATTTCACAGACCTGTCGTGTGATAGTATTCAGGGAATCTTTTCTTTAAAAAAACCTTTGAAGTTAATGAAACACAACAAAACTCCATGAAATAAAAATAAATCCAGCTCTAAGATAAAGTAACTAGTATTTTGAGGTCTGTTCAAGTTAATTAAAACACACCCTCGTTTTTGTGTAAAAAGTTTGATATTCAGAGGAATAATAAGTACAGACCTACCTTTTAATTGCAGCTTTAAAAGAACTTGAGAATTTTGGAATTTGATACATTCAAAGAGAATCACAGTCACCATTTTAGTTGTATAAGAATTAAGAAACAATATCAACAAAATAATTTTATTTTAACTATCCTTGAAAGCTTTCGCTAGAGTATCGGATTGGGGTTGAATACACCCATTTAAGAAATTTCCCAGATGTTTTCGAAAATTATCGACAATTCGGAAATTATGGTCTTCTTGTATTTCTATCTCTTGTTCGTTTAATGAGTTATAAAGATAATGATATAATGATCATTATGGGAGTAAGGCTGAAACTAAAAATTTCGTAAGCGGAATTTCACTACTCTGCTTCAAGTATATGTAGAGAATTTATTAGGGAGATTTTTCAAGGGATTCCGGACATCTGCTTCATGGCTCGTTGTCGTAAGTAGTATATTTTATTACTGCACCACATATCGAGGAGTCGGGCGTCGGCGGATATTGGGAATAACTTGTGGATTTGATGCGGAGCTCCGCTCCCAATCCTGCGCGAGTCTCGTTTATATCCTGCCGCCGGAGGCGATACATCAGTACTTGCTGCTCGCCTTGCCATCTTGATATTTGAAATAAAACAAGACGACGTAGAAAATGTTACCAAGTTACAAGTGACTAACAGTGCTGTCACAAATCTCAAAGAGCATTGCCCATTTTGGGCCCACCCGCACTGAGAAAACTGGTAATCATGAATAACGTGAATTCAGTTTATTTAAAGTATGGTGAATTCACCTAAAAGACGGAGTATAGTGATATCACAAAAATTACGATGATAATACGTTTTCTGATGATAATGGCATATAATATGACGTGTCACTGGCTTTAGTAGATGAGAATACATTATAATTATGTTTTCTACTATTTATGCTTCCTTTCATCATATCTTCTATGATGTCTTATTATATTTCCTACAATTTTTAATGACTTTCAGTGACGTCCTATTCGTACTATGATATTCGTACTACTTATAGATGACTTCCTCACATCTCCTGTGATGTTCTTTTAAATTTTGGATTAAGTCCTATTATTATTCCAAATATCTCTGGTCATTTCCTTTTGCTTTATGTGCTATTTATCATTACATCCTCTTACTTCGGGCAGGGATTTTTTAGGTATATATATAAGGCTAGACAATGACGATATAATGAAGCGTAGATCCTAATCTCTGCCCGAGATAAGAGGATGTAATGATAAATTAAATATAGTCGCACGTTGCTTGGTCCATCGTCACACTCACACACACGCACAAACTTGCAATTAAACTCTTTGTTGTACTGTACAATTGTTTATACAAGTTTATACAAGATTAACAAAATTAAAAACTAGAGTACCATTACATAAACCTTAAATAGACAATCTCGCCGGCCTGCCGGCTGCGACTCTGCGAGACTCACGAGGCGAGATCCAATAGGTATGCTGAACTAAAAACTGAAAACTAGAAGATTCTGTAATCGTATTTTAGTACGTTTCACATACAATAATATGACTGTAATTTAAATGAATGTTCCGTAACCTACAAATTTCACATCATTTCATCACACTATTACATTTATGGGACTTCATGGTATTTTCAGAGATAATTCTTCATAATAAACTATGAAATCTTTATAAAGACGGTGACACGTCACTGTTTCTTATGATTATTATCTGATTTATGACTATCATATAAATTTATAGGACAGTGTACTATTTTCTACTATATAATGTTATTATTTGAAAAAAAACCAAACTATTATTTTATGTGATCAATTTTGAAGATGACGAGTACCATAATACTTCGTTATTTACCTAAATAATTCGACGCCATCTACACATTTCAACGATAGCGTAGTATTAATCAATTATTTCTTTATTTTAGGAGACCGCACCTATTTTATACTTACGTCATGTTTTTTTAAGATAACTCTGAAATGACATTTTTCTCAGTGCGTGAACAGCACATTTATGTTGTATAAACCCGTCATTAATTATTTATTTAATTTATGCCATTTTTTAACATTTACTAAAAGTATACCATTTATCAGATTTATTTAGAAGTATTTTATAATTATTTATATGATTCCCGGTTAAAAACAATTGCCAGCCACAATATAAAAAGTGATTGTAGCGACTAGTCGAATCCACGTCGAATCGATATGGAATATCACGTCATTATTATTCTGTTGTTTTTTATAGTATCTCAAACGAAATGTGTATATAAGTACCTACTCAGCACTATCTTAACTGCATAAATAAGTAGTTATAAATGAGTAAAAACAAGAACTAAATCTGAGTGTGTAGAATCGATGTTTTTAATGGTAACTGTTTTGCTGTTGCATTTGATTGCTCTTATTTCACTTGTTTGGACTGTGAATGCTATTATTTTTGATTTTACGACAACTTTAGCTTTCTAATCTAAGGCCTCGTAATCATGGTTAACATTTATTTAGCAACAGTTGATCAACATTGTTGATGAGCGGCGAGAATGTTGCTGGAAACTTTGTTTTGATCAATATAGGTTGTCCACACTAAAAACTTCATCGGGCAACATTTTAACGGCTGCGTTAAAATGTTGCCCGAGGAAGTAGTGTTGTTGTGTTCTCTTCTGTATCTGATGTATAGGATTTCTAATAAAAAATTGCATTATTTTATCATTGCACACTACTGCCATGTTTATAAACGGTCGCAAACATATCCACACACGTCAACAATTGTGGATAGACAGATGTTGTCGCATGGTTGTCGCTCGTCGTGCGAGAACTTGTCAACATGCCATTCAGTGTTGCCAGCAACATATTGACAACGACTCCGCAACACGTTGATTCAACTTTGTTGCTAAACAAATGTTTAGCATGAACACGAGGCTCAATGCGGAGTTTCTACCTGCAACAAATAATTAACACGGCTTTTGTATAAAGGACTCTTATTAGTGGCGCAATGGAACTAATACGGTGTGTGTAAATCAACAAAATACTTTTGATTCCATTTTGTTTATTTCATAACACACTATTAAATACTTAAACGTAATTTCTGGAAATAATAATAACTGGCGGACGTTTTGTTTAGATTTCTATTTTTATTCACATTCATGTATCTAAAACAATCATTATTTTTTCAATATTTAACTGTCCACTTCTGGGCGAGACGCAGTATGGCAAATGGGCATTGCTCTTTAGAATAGTATGGATCTCTTGCGTATCAGCTATAACGGTTGCTGTTACCACAGGAAGAGTTGCAGGCAGGACAGGCATTTGGTGAAACACGAATTATTAGAGCACCAAGATGTGTGCAAAGTAGAATTTATTATGTTGCAGTTAATGCACACATATCTCATGATTAGGCCATGAGTGTTATTGGAACGCGTTTTTTGGGATCTTCGGTGAAGTCGATACCACAAGTAGATTCAATTGCGTGACGGAATGTTATCTGTACTGAGTTTCACATTTTAATCGGAGACGAATATCGATTATTTGTCGATACCAACCTGTAGGTCATTGGAGAGGACTATAATATAATAACTGTATATTGTTAGTTTTCTGGAATCAAAACCAGTTGGCCACTTTTATGATTGTAGAGTTCTTTTTGTGGTGACTGGTAACGCTTGGTTTTTATCTGGTGTTATTTTAAAAAATCAGGTGAGATAAGATCATCGATACCTAGATTACCTAGGGCCCTAATCATAATCGTTTGTTTTATAGCAAGGCTTATGTTGACCTGGGATGTTGTCGGGTGTAAGCAGCACTAGACTAATCGTTGTGGAGACTGACAGTTTGAGGTTGAAATATAACCTCGTTTATTTATTTAACAATGAAGAAATGAAATTTCTTTCAGCAGACCCGTGAGAGGAGAAATTGTATTGTTAAAATGGGTGCGTGTATAACAGAAGAACAAACATATTAATAATAAACATAGTATATGAATAACAGTGAGAAAGGTTATAAATAATATTTTACTAAAACTCCAATATCTCAGCTTTCACATTGTAGAAACTTACTGATTTTTCAGTGTAAAGGCCTTATAAGTTTGAACCATTTAATTTACAGCATTTTATCTGTTTACATACAGCGTCGGTGGCGCTGTAAAATAGCGTCTTCGTGGCGCTGTGGAGTAACGTTTTCGGTGGCGCTGTGGACTCGGCACTGGCCTTGTTTCTAATCGGAAGGTCCTGGGTTGGATCCTGCCCTGTACCTGTGTGTTTTTCGTTTTTCGAATTTCATATTTGTCTGAAGCTCCTACAGTGAAGGAAAACATTTAGGCAACCTGCATACATATGCTAAGAAATTTAAAGGTGTATGTGAAGTCCATCAATCCGCACTGGGCCAGCGTGGTTGAATAGCCCCTCGGTGGGGTCGTATGTGAGCTGTGCTGATGACATACAAGGCCCAGATTTGTATGTGATTGTTTCAGTTTTCTTTGCGAACTCCAAAAGTTTCGATGTCGCCATAATGCGTACAAAAAAAGAAACACCGACGCGTCTCAAGCCCCGCCAATGAAGCCAAATGAGAAATAGGGTCGACGCAGCACACCCGCGATTATACGCGACAAATGCCAAAGACGCCGACATAAGATCATAATGGAAATTTACATAAAATTTAGTCCATTCGAAGAGAATTCGCGGCCGGGCCGATGCGAGAACGTTTTTTATGTGAGCACATTAGGGGACATTACGGGGCCGCCTACCCCGCCCCGTGTTCCGAAATAATATTTTTCAAGCTGTTGACTTGATTTTTATTACGTGCGCTGGCAAACGAGTTTCTGAGCGTAAATAAATCTTATATAGTTCTATAAAAGCGCTTGGTGCATTGATGATCTCTAGGGCTAAGGTGGGTAGTGGTAGTCGCAGTGTGGACCCTACCACGCGCGTCCATAAGGGCAGGAAGAACACCGGGGGGTTTAGTGGGTGGGCCTGGCACTCTGCCGGGAGAGCCCCACACACGCTCGTCGTCTAGCCAACGGCGAGTACGGTACCGGTGCGGACACGCATTCCCCTCGAAAAAAAGGGTTAAGGTGGGATGAAAGGAGAGATGTACGTACACTCGTTGTATCATCTTCAATTTGTCAATTCTAGCAAGTAGTCAATGCCATCTCTATTTATGCTATTTCTACAGGGGGAAAGCTGTGAACACATGGCATGAGGGGTCATGCGTTCACAGCTTTCCCTTATTTTGAAAGTCAATATTATGACATTCACTGCGACATCAAAGCAGGACTTTGGACTACAATAAAATCCAGTCTATCGGTCTATTTTATAAAATAGACATAGAACATACTGATGTATGTTCTATGTCTATTTGTCTGTCTGAGTATTCTCTCGAGGGTGTAGTCGATTTCTGTTTTATAGCTTAGAATTGACATTAATTTTGTGTCCAGTATTTTTGCCGGAATGAAAAATAAACAATTCATTGCTAAATGCAGGAGGCATAATATTTATTTTTCTATAGCACAAAAGCACTCTGTAACATAACACTCAGTGTTGTACCTAATAGCTTTTTAACAATGAGCTTTGAACTAAATCACGCACTGCTGGTAGAGTAGTGCGTGATCCATAAACACGTAACTGACAGAAGTATATAACGCTCGCAATAAACAGGTAACATGTACATTACTTAAGAACATATAAATGTATGTACATTATTGACCGGTATATAAGAGTAAAAAATAGTGTAGATAAGCGACATACCAATTTTGTAATTCAATTCAATTCACAAACAATTAGATTTTCCCAAATTGTTGTCTGTTTTTTTTCGTGAAAGCTCAACAAGATGTTTAATTCGAGTTTTTCACTCTTGTACTTGTGTTTGACACCAAAAAGTAATTGCAAATGTATATGTTGAACAAAAGTTTTTGAATTTGGCACTGTGCAATCTATTGTGTGTGTGTGTGAAATACTAGATGAGAGATACGATATAGAGATGAAGATTGCATGTTTGTAGAAGTATTATCTGGAAGTACTATACCAATTTTGAAAGCTCTTTTACAAGTAGAAAGCTCGGAAACCTCGGAATTGATTGACAAATCAATATTTGGTCAATCAATTCCGAAAAGAACGGGCTTATGCATTGATTTATCGGCTAGGTTAATGTTGATTATAATTGCCTTTTACAGTATATAGTTTTAACAAATACCTCAGAAGTGATTGAAGGTAACTGAAGGGAAGGTAAGTAGGTAACCGATAACAAAGCGATCCGGCACCAACGCGACGCGACTACGGGTCTCGCTTGGTGCAGGCAGCCACACCCGCCTGCAGCTGATGCAAAGCATGTAGCCAATATGCTCTATTATCTGTATGAAGCCGGGGCGGCTTGCTAGTATCATATAATGAGATAAAACCTCTGAAGAGAATGTCGAAGTTATTTCTCTCGCCAAATAAACATCGTAAATTGCACGTAAGTGGAAAAACAATGGAGCGATTCAACTATTTTATTTCTCTGGCGATTCGAGTTCGCCGCTAGTTTTTACGACTTATGTATTTAGTTCGGTTTGGCTCGAGTCAATAAATGAAATTGGTGGTAAATTCTTTTATGTTTCTTTTGTTCTGGTGTTTAGACTTGTTTGTGAATAATCTGCGTCTATATTTTTTATGAAACGGTTAGTTCCGCGTATAGCGGTTGGTAACTTTGCGTAGTCTTGCAAACGATTGCGTCTCATCGCTTTATCTTCTAACCCTTGAATGAGTTTACAACCTTATTATATTGTATTATTCTAGTAATTACTTTAAAAGATTTGAGTGATTTTAAGAGAAGCGTTAAAATATAGTAGGTATATTTTATCACAACCAGAAACAAATCTCTTGCGACGCTACTGTACTTTAGTCAGGCCAATGGACTAATGTACTGTACTTAATGATGAATATGTATAAAATTACTTTATATGTATCTCTACGTATATAAATAACGACAATAACGAGCTCATAACGATGTAGCTTGCAGACATGATTATACCCATAGTATGATAACTGGGATAACTGGCTGTCAATAAGCAGGAGTCATGCTCTTTCAAGTTCCAACCAACGTAAGTGCTGCGTCCATAAACTATCTTATACCGAGAGCAACAAGGAACTATATCGTTTGGCAAATTTTATCGGCATAGTTGTTGATAAAGCAATTTTCAAAAACGTTGGACATAAGCCTTATATATTGGTGTTAAGGTTTGAAATCGGCAACGGGCTGGTCTAGTGGACCGATGCGATCTGTGTAAGCTTGTTTAATCAACCAGCTTTGGCTGCAAAACAAAGGATTCGCATCGCACCGTTGTAGGGCGAAAGTTGATGAAACCTATATTTTCGATGCTATGAACAATTTTAGTTAAAATTTTCTCTAGCATCTCAAATAGTAGAGGCTAAAATAGGATTGAAATGATGTTGAATTTTTGATGCGATTATAAAAAGAGTGATGGTATATTCAATGCAAGTATTTTTTCTGCTAACTGGGACCCTTATCTCCTGGGTGTTTTTAATACCCTTCGTGGGAATAATATGGGGTCAATGATCAAATTCGTCCCACGCCCTGTAAGGTTTACAGCCTGCATATATTTAGTACCCTACTCAAATCTTCGGTTCGCTTGTCTCATAATACGTTTGCAATACATATCTCTGTCAAGCTATCTGTTTTTGTCTTTGTTTTTTCTATGGGCATATGGCAAAAGCTATAATAAATTGTCTGCAGATGTACCTAATTTATTCTGGTATCCCACTCAAGTTTTTGTTTCTTCCGAACAGTTGATGGTCATTAATTAGTACGTTAATCAGCCGTGTGCGCCACATAGGCGCATTGGATAACCGTTCCATACGCTGACATTGCAGCTAAGCCTATTCAACACGCAGGGTTGCCAACGAAACGTTTTGTACAGTATTTTTTTGGTTGTAAATCATAAAATTACCACAAAGTATAAACATTATATGAAATATAAATGATTGATATTTATAAATATAAATGTGTGATATGATTCGTTAAATTAATAACGAGAAATAACGAAAAATTTAACTTTGTCGTTATTTCTCGAGGACCTGTATTCGGAGCAGAGTGGGGAAATGGAGACCTTAATTTTTTCCCCAACTTTCGCGACAAACGTCACTATTAATAATACATTAGTAGACAACAGTTCTACTTAACTGATTTATCGGTCTGCTGACCAATCTCGATAAAGTAGCTCTTTAAGAGTACTCAATTTATGCAAGAGTTATTGTAGTGCACAACACAGTACACTACAAGAGGTCCTTCACTCACGAATTCCGATGGGATGGTTAAATAAAGATCACTGTTTATCACACGTTCCGAACCATGGAGAAAATTACACAGTTACGCAGACAGTGCGTATATACCATTAAAATGAATGAGTTTTCCTTGAGAAGAGTTTTGATTAGCATTCTGGATTTCACAAACTTTAACTAGTTATTAGTCAACTAAAATTTTCCGCTAGTGGTTGGACTGTATTTTTTTAGTTTTCATAGTGTTGTCCGTTCAACGAGGGTGCAATATAAGTTTAATTAATTAAGTAGATTAACTGTACATAGACTAAAATGAGTTGAGTGTGATTGATAGGTCTATTCAGGTACGAGTATATCCTAAGTGGTTTCGCTTAGACATTTATCAAACGTTAGCTGCACCTGATTTAATAGGACATTGAATTTAGAAGGATTTCATAGAAGTTCACCTTTAGATGGTAAATAGAAGTTGGTTTGTAAGAGGCTATAGCGTTCTCGAGTCCTGTCTTCGATTTTTTTTGTATCCTCGCTACTTGCAATTGGAGGGAGGGAGGAGAGTATGCTCTTACACCTTACTTTCGGTAACACAAAAGGAAAAATTATAATTCGCATTATAATTTGCTTTTTTATTTTTTTTCTGCGAACGGTAGGCATTTAACGCAACCAATTTGACTATATTATATCAAAGATAGTTGACTTTATAATCTCATCAAAACACACGTATTATTTATACGTATATACAGGTTTTTGGAACCGCGCCGAAAAGACCGAACGCGAAGCCGAAACCCACGTATTGAATTCATCGTCAATATCATTTTTGTCTTCTAGACCATACCAGGGAAATTAATAGTTACCGAGATATTTAAATTCAAAATAAGAATAATTTTTTTGAGGTTTTTATACAAAAGCATTTGGTATATTATTTGTTAATTTTCATTCAAAGAAACATCAAAGAAAAAAATCTGTATTTATAATAAAACAAAATATAACAAATAAAAGTTATTATTTTCAACGCGCAATGTATTTACAACGGACGCTGTCTATTATCGCCGCGAGCCGCTGACTCACGCAGAGACTAGATCCGTAGCTCGCTCGCACGCGTTACATTGCGTAGTATTTTAAGCAGTTGTTTTTTAAAATCTAAAAATAAATTTCGTTCCCCAATATTTTTTTTATATAAGTTAATTTTAATGGTCTGAATGCGTAGACGCAGGCTTAGATATGGGTCTTTTTACACCCTGTATTATAAAAAATAACAAGTCACGTTGGTAGCCCTATATCACGTGTTTATCTATCGAGCCATGCGTGAATGGCTGTCCTTTTGCGATTGTCTCCCACAGGACGGCTTCGCGGAACACACGCCAACACGGCCAACATACGATTGTAATCTGCAAAGTGAATGTGCCGCTGATCTCCTTGCTAATGCAGGTGACGTTTTACACCAATCTCCCGAGGAGGCGACGGTGAGGCAAAGCTGGAAATGCGTGTGATAAAATCACTATTTCCATCAGGGACCTAGATTACCTCTACTAGGGTTTAGTTTCGAAACGATATTCTTTTCCAAAAATGAATAATATAATATAGGTATACTCGTATACCTTATCTAAATTACGTCTACTGTTAGTTGAATATGTGTCCACCATGTATCGCAGTGTCTTCTAGTTACATATGAAACCTAATCAGGTTTCATGTAAATTTCGAATAATCGAATTCGAATAATAATATTAATCGAATGGATTTTGTGATAGGTATATATTGTATTTCAAAATATTGAAATACAACATATATCACAAAAGATTTAAATAATATCATGTCTCCAGATATAACAAATTTGGATATGCTATAATCCGGCCAATCAAATCTGCATTGCTTTTTTGCAACTCCACGTATGTTCAAGAGTGGTTTTTACACAGACATCTTAATCAAGGCTGTTCACCTCAGTGCCTATTCTAGGCACCAGTAGACATAGAATAAAGAAAGTTGTAGTTACTTGTGGTTTAAAATTTCGAGTTTCCATAGGTACTACAATCATCCCGTGTTCATTGACCTCAATTGCCAAATTATATAATAACAGCACTGACGTGTATCTACTTCAATTTTCTGAGGTATGATTATTTTTTGTGTAGATTACGTTCTATTATTAGTTTTTTAACCGACTTAATAAAAAAATACTAGGTTCTGTGTTTGACTGCATCTATTTTTATGTATCTTCGTCTATTTCTCCGTCAATAATGGACTGAATTTTCAAATTCTTCTTTATTCGAATGAGTATACTCTTGGTCCCAATATCACCATGCCAGGAGGTATATGATTATGGTATCTCTGGTAAACACAGGGAAATTTTATAGCTTTATAAGCACGTACAACATATTTCATATTTTTTCTAAAACCAAGAGAATTTGGATTTAAATATATCGTGACTAATAAACCTGTGTTCTTTTAAGTGCTTTAGGTGAGCTAATAATGGTAAGTTGAACTTTACTTGAGGAAATGATTCTTCAAGTAAATATAGCATAAGCATTAGTCGTTTTATTTTAATCATATTCGTTAAAATCCTTATTTTAAAATAATGAGATTTACTTTGGAATGTAAAGAACGACAGATGCATCGATAGACCCCCTCTAGTATGGTTGAATGACGGACAGACTGATTCTCGCTCGCCTTTTGATGCATACGCTGGCAATTTTTTGCTGCTCTCCAAGAGACGGACGGACGTAATTAATTCAGCTACGAGTACTATGAATAGGTGTGTGTAGATACTTACATTCTTCAGTTCCCTTGCTCGTGTAAAAATATGACGAAACGTCGGGAAACAGTAAGGCAATAATATTAATTTTATTTACCGCGATATAGACCCGATTCTATTGTATTTATAAAAATACTAGCTGTCCGCTCGCAGCTTCGCCTGCGTTAGCTTCGTTTTTCCCGTAGGGAAAATATGTATATATTTTCCCATAGGAAAATATTCTATAGCCTATGTTACTCAGTGATATTTTAGCATTCTATTAGTGAAAGAATTTTTGAATTCGGTGTAGTAGTAGTTTTACAAATTAAATGTATAGCTTGAATGGGAGCTTACTGTACCTGGTGGCTCTTGTATGATTCGCAAATATGCAGTTCTTACAAGAACCGCAGTGATCGTTGCTTAATTGTGTTATAGCTGTCCAATAACCGTAATCAGTTATTCCACACCCCCTTACTACTCAAACTGGAACACAGCAAAGCAAGGACTGCGTTGCGGCAAATAGGCGACTCTAGTATATTGAGTACTACTGAGCCTCCACGGAGATATTTATTTCCTACAAAACGTAGTCTAAATTTAAACTTAGTTTAAACGTGATTCTGTTTTATTTTTTAACTAGCTGCTTCGCCCGCGTTATATTTGTTTTCCTGTGGGAATTTTATATTTTCCCGTGGGAAAAATAATTTTGTAGCCCATATTTATCAAGGACAATGTAGGATTCTGAATGTGAAAGAATTTTTGAAATCAGTCCAGTAGTTTTTGAGTTTAATCGTATCAAACAACTCTTATAATAATTGTACAAAACATTTCTCTTTATAATAATACATAGTGTAGATAAGTTAGGTAAAGGCAGCATAATGATTAAACTATGACTAAACTTAGACAACTAATAAACAATGTTTTACAGTAATACCACAGTTTAACAATATACCTACATTATTAAACTGTGGTAATACTGTTGGGTTTCACTGTCACACAATTTTGATTAACATTTCGACGGCGTTGTGCCGTCGCGGAGTCCTCTTGTGCGTGCTAACAAAATAACTTTCAAAGCACTGTCACGATCTGCTTAAAGCGTGTACATCCCCTCATACATAACGTAAAAATTATTCCAGCTACAGAAAGTCCTTTGTCTCGGATTGTCGAGGCAGGAATGAAAAGCGAGCTGCGACGCGAGACAAAAGGCGTCGTTTGAGCGGCGCGGCGGTGCGGCGGCTGTTGTTCAAAATTAAAATCTTAATGACTAGAAAGTGTGGGGTTTTTGCACCGCCTCGACGCACTAGCATTAATGATAATTGCTCTGTTCCTGATTTGTGGCCCGAGTTTTCTTTTTATTTGAAACTTTCCCAAAAAACACTTCGTATATTCCACGTTTTAATCTTTTTCAATTTAATTTGGGCTTTCAAACTAGCATTACCATATACACGGTGTTTCATAATAACCAATAAATAATCAATGCGTTATCTAAAACTAATTGTTAAATTGTGTTTACCCGTAATGTCATTCAACCCAAAATTTTCATGTAAATCTTAGACATAATGATGATACTATGATATACATGAAAATTTCGGGTTGAATGCCATTACGTGTAAACACATTTTAATAATTAGTTTTAGATAACGCATTGATTATTTATTGGTTATTATGAAACACCGTGTATAATTAAAATCAATTACGTTATATCGTATCTTGCCTTTTAAAGAAATACAAGGTTATTTTTTAGTTATTACAAAAATTTTGTGTGCTTGTTCAGACAAGCAAACTGAACACAAACAAAAAAAAATCAGCTGTTCCATACAAATTTTCAACATTCACTGAACCTAGATGTATGGAACAGCAGATTTTTTTGCGATTTCAAAGTTGGTCCCATAGTGAAAGTTGTTCAGTTTGCTTGTCTGAATAAGCACACATTTTTTTTGGTAATTAAAAAATAACCTTGTGTCCATGTTCAGTAATAATAATAAAGTATTTTGTTATGTTCACGTGGAACTGATTTATCAGTATCCTTGTATTTAAGAACGATAAACTGATATTAGTTTCTTCTGAGATCTTTACTGCAAGTCGTAGCTATATTCATCACAAGAGTTTTACAATTCGCAATGAAATAAAATTGATATATTGTTTTGTTGCTTCAAGGTAAGCTTTGAAACAAAACAAATCAACTCATTCGATTAATTCATCAGACCTCTAACCATGATCGCGCATATTAAAGCCGCACTGAGAGCGGAATGGCGCTATACGCAGCAAGAGCGGTGTCTCTGTTTCAATCATGTTTTAACCTTGCTATAAGCGATTGTTGGTAAATAATTTGGGCTAGGTTAAGCCGGATTTATATTTGTCTGACGCGACGTGTTGTGATGCTCTCTGACGTGACGGCTAGCGTTCACATCTACTCGAATGTGTCGCATTCTGATGTCATAAGACGATTTTTTATTCAATACGGTTGTAGCTCGCGGACACGTTACACGTTCGCAATGTTTTTAGATGAATCTTCAGATTCTGATTCGGATTTTGAAGAAGATATTTAGTTTATAGTGGTGGCAAATCTTCTAAAAAAAGAAAGAAAGAAAGAACACACGATATTGGGTTCATCTAGTGTTCATCCAGTTTTATTTTTTCTGTTATCTTTTCCCAAACAGCTGATCTAATGGACTGGTCTTCGATTTTTTTATTTTTTTTTATTGCAGTAAGTCGGCAAACAAGCAAACTGCCCACCTGATGGTAAGTGGTAACAGTCACCTATAGTACACGTGGCTCCTGTGAGATTCGCAGCAAAACTGCAACCCCCACAAGAACCGCAGTGTACGTTGCCAACTTGTGACCTAGGATGTAAAGTCACGGTACCCAGTAATTTCAATGCCATATCTTACCCTTCAAACCGGAAAACAGCAATGCAAGCACTGCTGCTTTGCGGCAGAAATAGGTAAGACGGAGGTACCCAAGCACATGACCCTGGTACAGAGTCTCCCTCCATTAATTCTTTACATTTTGTATCATAAATCACTTTATATTCTCTTACTATTTCGATCAGGTCGTCCATACTGTCAAATTTAATGTTAATAATAATTAATATTTAGAAAAAAATACAGTTTACCGTCAGGTCACAACAACACAGGTGCGTGCACACTGCACTGACGCCGCTGCTTCTTCGTTTTCTTCGCCACCCCACCCCAGGCACTCTGACGCGATCGGGGTCACAACACAATGTAAATCTCACCATACTAAATGTATGAAACCCATACCGTTTTGACGCATCACAACACGTCGCCACAGATAATATAATACTACAGACGTCGCGTAATTTTTAAAATCATGATTGTGACCTTCGAAATCAAACTTTTCGTGTTTATGTAGTGTACCTGCTTTTCTTGTTTTATGGCAGAAATACTCTACAACTATACGAAGGCAGATTGCGGTTATGTTGAAGTCATTCAGGATAGATTCATTGGCTCAAGTTATGTTTAACTCCTTGTGCCAGCATCACAATTCGAATGCATCTATTCTGCTCTAATCGGTCTTTTTATTCAATTCCAAGTGTCTGTGCACCGCGTATAAGACTCATGTGACCTATTTACTACCGCAAAATCGAAGTTGAATGAAGCCAGAACTTAGGTTATATCACAGAACACTTTCCTGTGTTCATGCCCGACTTTTTGAGGTTCGCGAACTCAAGGTCAACAAAACACACGGTATTTTTTAAGTATACACTAATTTTATGTCGGTCCGCACTATGTAGAGAACATTTAATAAATAAACATTTACTTCAGCCATAATAGTAGTCGTAAAATGCGCCCAAACAGGGGACTGTAATCTCGTGAGCGCGGGTTTATCGTCTAGGTGGAAGTGCGGTTTTATTACGGCCTCGTATCAGAAGCGCGTCACTCTCACTTAATTTGTTGAGTGCTGCTTGCTGATTGAAAGCCCACCGAGGGTAGGTGGGTGCTTTGTGAATATTTGAGTGACACGAAAACTAGCTCGGAAAAAATGGGCATTAATAGTACCAGCTCCATAAAGCAGTTTCGATAGGCAGCGACATATATTTTTAAATTGTTTCTTGGGATATCTCTGACATGTTGCGCAGAATTGTGGATGCAAAATTTATCAGTTGGTACTTTCTTTGAATTCGACGCAACTTTATATTGACTTCAAGACTTCAAATAACTTGAATTACCAATGAATTGCATTAAAATGAACGTGAATTAAATATATATTGATATCAATATGTCTGCTACTTATGACTTAAGTACTTAATTAAGTAAATATTTGAATGTTTACTATGGCAAAAACATTAAGTAAAAAAAAGCAAATGTTTTGAGTAATCTAATCTAATATATAAAATTACCGCGAGCTTCCAGATTAAATATTTTAAATGCATCCAATCTTGGACAATACCGCTCAGCGGTGCATTACCGCTCAACAGAATCATTAGAGAGTTTAACGCTGTAGCACGTCAAGCAATTGGATATCTTTAACACTACAATTGGCGAACTTAAAAAATGCCTGTTAAATTAGTAGAATAATTACTAATAGTTAATGTAATTTGTTCTTTGTTATGCAATTTGTTACTATTTCATGTTGTCATCGCCTATAAATGTAATGGCACTTAGTTGATTTCAATCTGTCTAAGAATTACATGCTATTGTTATTAATGGTGTACATTATGTTGGTGATCAATAAATAAATAAATAAATTCTCGTGTCACAGTGTTTGTTACCAAACTCCTCCGAAACGGCTTAACCGATGTTTATGAAATATTTTGTGTATAGGTGGATAGGTAGGTCTGAAAATAGGTCGTAGGCTATTTTTTATACCCCAGGTGATAAGAGACGCCCACTGTTGGACATAGGCCTTCGCCAGGGATCTCAAAACCGATCGGTCTTGCGCCTCCCGCATCTAGCGGTTTTCCGCGACCTTCAACAGATCGTCGGTCCACCTTGTGGGGGCCTACCAATGCTGCGTCTCCCGGTACGCGCACGCCATTCCAGGACCTTTCCATCCCAACGGCCGTCAGTCCTGCGAGCTATATGTCTTGCCCACTGCCACTTCTTTGGGTTTTTCTACGGATCTCATTATTTTCGATGCAATTGCGTAGAGAAACCCCGAGCAAAGCCCTCTCCATTGCCTTTTGAGTGACATTGAGCCTTCAGATGAGGCCTATTGTCAACGGCCAAGTCTCAATTACTTTATGACTGGCAACACGCACGAATTGAAGTCTTTCGACGCTCAGTGGGTAGGCCCCCTACCAGGTGGACAGAAGATCTGGCAAAGGTCGCGGGAAGCCGCTGGATAGATTGAGTAAAAATCTAATATTATAATCTGCGACTCTATCCGAGGATTACGAATTTGTGTCGTTTGTGGTTAAAACTAAGGAACTGTGGTAAGTGTGGTTAGTCTTTGGCCCACTGGATAGAGCGTCAACAAGGTATGTTTAAGTACAATACGTTATTTCTGCTCAAGACGAAATTTTAACTTGTATTGATTTATTCATCATTTAATTTTTTCAATAAAACTTCTTTCGTTTCTGTACCCGAATTAGTTCAATTTCCTTAAGCTCATATTGAATCTATAGACTTAACGCTCTGTCCGAAGACTTACGCATATTAAGCGGAAAATATCAAAATAGAAAAATAAAACGGAGGAAAGTAGAAATTACGTTAATTTGATGGGCCGCAGTAAACGCTTACCAATGCGCCCAGCTGCTAACTGAAGATGAGCCGTTACCTTCTTAATATCGTAATCGTAACTTTTACTGTCCGTTCGGAAGTATTTTCCTGGAAAATTGTGCCGTTGAAGTATTAGGGTTTATAAATGATACATGATATCCTTGGTTGATATCTATGACTCTTGGTATTTAGGAGAGTGCTGGTTTTATATATAATAAATAAATGTATATTAAAACATTAATATATAAATATTAAAACTTAAGCGACGGTGGCGCTGTGGACTCGGCACTGGCCTCCTAATCGGGAGGTCCGGGGTTCGATCCTGTCAGGTACCAGTGCGTTTTTCTTATTTCATATGTATATTTGTCCGACGCTTCAACGGTGAAGGAAAACATCGTTAGGCAACCTGTATAAATCTGTAAAGAAGTGTAAAGAAGATGTATGTGAAGTCGACTAATCTGCACTGGGTTAGCGTGAAGTTGACTAACACCTAAACACCCTAACTTAGGGTAGACTCGAGCCTCTCGGTAGGGACATTATATGATCTGTGCTGGTGAATTATACATTTTTCTTTTTAGTGATAGGCTTTAGTTTTACTATAATATAAATTGTGATGTATTAACTTCTTCAATGATATGTGACGTACAATATTTGCCTTTGCAAACAAAATTGAAGAAAGAAAGAGGTTTATCAAGTTGAAATATATAATTTCATTTAGTCCTCACCTCTGAACTAGTAAGAAATTGTATTTTGGGAGCCAGTACCTGCCAATTAATGGTAAGTTCAAAAGAGCATGATATTTGAAAACGTTTCTAATCAAGATTTACAAACATTTTTTTCTCTATGCTTATTGCTTGCTTATATTTTTTCTCTATGTTAATTCGAAAGCTCAGGCACAGATATTATAATATAGTAAAAATCAATACGAAGAGCTAGACCAGTGAAACGTGTTGCAGTCAGAGTTAGTAGCATTAAAATATTTCAAATGGAGCAAAACCGTTCGGTCCAATAATGGCACCGTACAAAAGAATTGTAATTCGTAGTCTTCGCAGTCGACAGAGTAAATTCAGGTCACAGAGGAAATATCAGAAGAAAGGATAGTTATGTATTACCGCATTTAATTTGGAATCCGTTGGCAGGATTTAGTTTCTTCGAGCAGTCGGCAACGGAACCTTAATTTCTCTTTTTTTCGGTCGGAACAATAACTACGCCGCTTGCCCACCAAATGACTTAAGATGGACGAAAGACAATGGTTAATATAAATGTTTTGGCTCTGTTTGCCGTGAACTCACATTTCAACTTAAGCTTTTCAGACAGTTTCAAAGTGGCGAGATTACTCGTTTAATACTACGGCCGTTTTTTGTTTTAACAACTGTGATTAAATTACCTAATATGAATGAATGCAGATCTTAGTTTGCATATTATACAAGTTTCTTAACTAGTAAGTAAAATGGGTATTATTTAATATTAAAAAAAGATAAGAGCTAAGTACTAAACACTGGAAATACCATTTCCTCTAAAACCTCTTACAAGGAACAGTATATTTCAATGCTATAAATCCAAGACCAATGGAACATTTTTATGAGTCTCTGCGAAAATTTCTCGCTATTTTCTAATACTGACGCGGTGTTACTGCAGTTCCGAAGTTGAAAACTTACTCGACTTCAGATTGTGTTGGTTTGTGTTGTAAAGTTCAAGGATATTGAGGAATTTTTATTTGACAATATGGCGAAGTACTTTAGTAACTGTACTTATTCCGATAGTCGATAGCTGTAGGTAAATGTAAGTACTTATTTTACAGCATTTAGCCATTACAGTGACAAAAATTTAACTTGTGACTGATTGTATAGTTACTGTGTGTCTTTTGGACTTTTTGATTGAATTGATTTATTTCAACTTTTCGTACAACATATAAACGGTGCACAGAAGGCGGATTTAATGCCAAATGCAATCTCTACCAGTCAACCGGTGAGGTGTGAGAGAAAATGTTGACGGTGTACGAGTTAAGGGGAATAAAAGAATGAAAATTACTTTTGCTTTGTGCAATAAGAAGAATATGTATATGAATACAAAAAAGAAATACATAATAATTTTAAATAATGATTACCCAACACATATAAGAAAATATATAATTAAAAATGAATTAAGATGTTTAAAAACAATAAATTTAGACAGCTATATTTTTATACCTTTCGCTGTGGAGACCGTAGGCAGCTGGGGTAAAGAGGCAATCGAATTTATTAGTGAGGTAGGCCGTCGCCTCCGTGATCGGGGTATGGACCACACCGCTTCGGTTCGTTTCTGGTGCAAAGGATTGCCATTGCTATACAAAGGGGCAATGCTGCAAGTATCCTTGGTTCTTTTGCGCCAGGAGCGAATAGGGGTGGTTTGCTCGAATATTTTTATTTTTTTAGCTTTATTTTTTTATTTTTTCTACGAGTATGTGTTTAGATTTAATTATACCTTACGAGTTTATACTTGTATATATTAGTTTAATATAGTATTAAATATAGAAATTAGGTACCTAATTTAATAGATATATTGCTAATAAATATATAGTTGAAAAATAATGAAAAAAAAAACAATAAATTAGGACAATAAATATTACTTAAATATAATTATATAACGCTGATTTATTACTTTAGTCTTAACAGATTCAGAAAGAGAGGAAGTTAAATTTTTATCTAGTATCCATAAAACTTGTGTTTTATGGATACTATCCATAACACGATAGTATCCATAACACAAGTTTTAATGACACATTGCGTTACATTATTGATGATTGCGTAAAAAGTATTGTTTCAAAATATTTTTTTAATAATTATGTGTATTTGTAACCTTACATTTAATTATAACTGAGCTTGAACATCTAACAATATTTTACATTTATAATACAGATAAGTCTATACTTTTTTAAAAACGCAACAAAACAAAAATTTTATCCGTGACCACGTAGCACATAATACTATGCAATTCCGCTTAGTGCTTTAAAGTTCAGTGATTTCCACTACAAGAGAAATTGGTTTGTGGCCAGCGCGCTCTCACGCGAGACCGATTTTGGATGGCATAAATTGGATTGAACATTTTCTGTAAAATGTAAATATTGTAATGTTATCAGACTGTCTCATTGGAATCCAAAGAAAAGGTTCAATAAGTTTCATAAGTATTTGTACTTTATTTATTTGCTTAAAACACTTTCGATAACAAAACGTTCGCATCGCTTTATAAATTTTTGTCGATTTATTTAACTACCTACTCGTACATCATTGATATTTTGCCCATTAGCACTACATGTTGAACATTTGTATGGAACAGCTGATTTCTATTTTGCGATTTCAAAGGTGTATAATGGTAAGTGCAGGATACAGTCATAATAATAATATTATATAAGTACAAAGGTGGCGATAAAGTAATGTCATAATGTGAATTGACTACCATTTTGTTAGAAATGAAAAAAGAAAATTCCGCTGTTTTAATGTAAATTTTAATTGAAGACGTAAAATTAAGATGATAATAAGACATTAAGATGAAAAATGATATCGCTCAAATGACCACCTCCCGAGTTGATGCACAATTGTGCTCGATTTACAGCATTTTGAATTGTTGGTCGCAAAACAATTGGCTACGAATTAGCAATTTCTTCTTCAATGTTGACTTTCAAGAGTTGCAAGGTCTGTGGTTTGTTGTGGTGAGCGTGAGATTTCAAAAAGCCCCAAAGGAAGAAGTCTGGCACCGTTAGATCTGGTCGTCTAGACGGCCAGTTAAAATTGTCAAAATTGATGTCTCAAAATCTCCATCGTTGCCCTAGCTTTATGAGCAGTTGCTCCGTCCTGCTGGAAACAACAATGCTAGAGACTAATTTTGTATTAAATTTTTGCGCCACCTTGTATATTTTTTAAAATAGCTAAAAAGAGAACACATTGCTAACCTGTGCTTCATTCATTATTCTGTGATACTTACCTACGTTGCTGAGCCAGGCTCAGTAGTTTGTCGTCACGGAGTAACAGAAAGGCCGCGTAACAAACGAAACTCGCAGCACAAAAACAGCTCAGTCCAGCCATCCAATTTGTTTTTCGCCTCGGCTATACGTAGTTGCAAAGCTCTGCACTCTGTGAAAAACTGATTTCGTTGCGCAAACAATTTCCGTGTTAAAATTTTTCGATCCTCTATCATAGGGAAAACGAACACTTTTGCAAATTATTACTGGTATCGGATAGATTTGATTTAAATCTGCGTACGAAGTTTATTTAATTTTTTATACAACGCAAACAAGCATACTGCCCACCTGATGGTAAGTGGTAACAGTCACCTATTGCGTACACGTGCCTTTTGTGAAATTCGCAGCAAAAATGCGACCCCCACAAGAACCACAGTGTACGTTGCCAACTTGTCATATAAGATGTAAAGTCACGGTACCCAGTAATTTCACTGACATATCTTAACACCCTTCAAATCGGAACACAGCACTGCAAGCACTGCTGCTTTGCGGCAGAAATAGGTAAGACGGAGGTACCCGAGCAGACGACCCTGGTACAGAGTCTCCCTCCGGTCCGCCGTAGTGCTCAAATAAGCCAGCATCGGCTCGCTTACGTGACCCTTCGAAATGCTGTGTTTGTCATTTATTTGACGTGAACTGTCAAGGAACTCGGTAGCGTAGTGGCGAAAGTTTCGATATTTAAAACAAACCAGTTGTCGCTATGGTTGGACCCGGGATGGGTGGCTAAAATTTTCTCGAGTTCCCCCGTGTTTCGGAAATGTATTCCATGTAGGATGGCCTGTGATCAGAAGTGGGACGTGTTTATAGACTGTTATAATGAATGACGATATGTCAATTGCCAGCAGCCGCCACAAATCTTTTTGACGCATAAAAAATGCCGACAGGACGACAGATAGAATGTTACGCTTATTTCTAAAATGCCGCTCAAATCTACTGCATGGGCGTCTGGTGACAGAATCTAAAATGAGGGAATAATTAAACGCATTGGATATATCATGTAAAAGAAGCAAAAAATGATACTGACGCAGAGAACGCTTTTGAACGAGATGACTGAGAACGCCTTTTCAGTGTTACATACACTGTAAGCGTTCTCAGTCATAAAGTTACACTGCGTCCCTACAGAATTAACAAACATCCCGTGGTGGGGCCCCGTCACCTTTAGTATTATGATGATATATTGCACGCAATATGTTTCGGTTTTAAATAGGGTTAGACTGGGAATTTGTTTGGATAACTGCGCATAATATGTGAGTGTTAGGTTGTTTGTGGACAGCGCTACGCAAATCTCTCATATCCGGCGACTACATAAAGGCATTACAAATTCATAAAGGTAAGTGCACAGGCACGCATCATTGACTTTTTGTTCATACGCCAATTTGTGATGCGGTGGTCGTTTGGAGACTAAAATTTTTTGTCAATATTTAGCCTCAACGTTCTTCAACAAAAAAACAAAATATATGATTACAATAATAATACAATATCAAAGATAATATAGTAGGGGGTGCTATTTCCACGGCTAGCTCCACGTGTGCTCGGGTCTGGTCCTGTGCCGGCGCACCCTGGGCAATGACTGTTATGGTGCACACTGGGCCAACCGTGCACGCAGGCCTCCACGCCTTCTCCTGCCTATCCGTCTGCGGCGGAGGGGAACGGCTTGGGGATCTTCCTCCTACTCCCTTTCCGTAGCCTCCTTCTGCGAGATGACTTCTTCGCAGAAGTAGGCGACAGCCTCCCATTCCTCTTCGTTGCGGCGCATGGCCACAATCATGCTCGGCAGCGATAGATTTCCGCCTCCCAGCGCGGTTACAAGTTCAGGAGCGTCGCAGTGGTGACACTGCGGCGTTTCCTCCCGACACGCGATCCGGTGCAGTTAGTGACAGAAGCAACCGTGTCCGGTCAGTACCTACACCATACGGATTGAGAGGCTGCCCTGTCGGCGCCCGAACCACTCCTCCAACATCGGACGAATGGCCTCGAACGGCAGCTGCCGGCCACCGGGCGGTACCCCACGCTGTAAATATGTTGTAGTCGAGGAATTTAATTTGCAATCCACCTATGGTTGTATGTCGAGAAGCAATGCGGATCCAAGAGCTACGAATGCTATTAGGACGACTTTGCATACACTGTTTATACGTTACTAGGCAACATCTGACAATTCATAATCATCATTTCAGCCAAGAGACGCCCACTGCTGGACATAGCAGGCCTCCCCCAGGGATCTCCAAACCGATCGGTCCTGCGCCTCCCGCATCCAGCGGCTTCCCGCGACCTTCACCAGATCGTCGGTCCACCTTGTGGACGCTGCGTCTCCCGGTACGTGGCCGCCACTCAAGGACCATTCCGCCCCAGCGGCCGTCAGTCCTGCGAGCTATGTGTCCTGCCCACTGCCACTTAAGGTTTGCAATTCTTTGGGCTATGTCGGCGACTCTAGTTCTTGTACGGATCTCTTCATTTCTGATGCGATCGCGTAAAGAAACCCCGAGCATAGCCCTCTCAATTGCCCTTTGAGTGACATTGAGCCTTCTGATGAGACCCGTTGTAAACGGCCACGTCTCAGTTCCGTACGTCATCACTGGCAATACGCACGAATTGAAGACTTTCGTCTTAAGACAATTGTTAGTGTTAAATAATATGTCAACGAAATGGGTCGGGAATTAAATTCCTTGCCCATTCACGGTCCGTTTAAATATTCTGTCTGTGGATGTGGTTACTAGAGATAGGTACTTATTGACATTAGTTCCATACAAAATACGTCAAAATTCTTTCTCTAGTTAAAAAATCCATGGACTGAACCATCCCGAGCAACGTCGATCAACTCGAGCGATTCACTATAAATAACTTACAGCTTAATGCTAGGAAAATCAAGTGCATTTTATTTACACTCCCAAATGTAAGAAAGCTCGCAAGTCGCAACCAAAATTACAGTAAATGATGAACGTCTGGATGTAGTCCCATTCAGCTGTAGACTCGAGATTACAATGGAGCTCCCATATTTCAACACTTGCTGGGAAACTTAGTTCGGCTGCGTACGCCCGCCGTACAGAAGATCCGACAGCTAATTGATATTATAGATACACTGCCAAATCAGTTTACTTTAGTTATTTTCACAGTTTGATCCCTGTGAAAATATCAGTCGCATTGCCCCACAAAAGCATGTCCTACGGCATACTTATGTGGGCAATGCGGCTGACATTGAAACAATTTTTATTTTATAGAGACGTGCAGTAAGAGCAATTTATAAGCTAAGTTCTCGCACTTCTCTCAGAGATTGGTATTATGACTGCTGCTGCTCAGTATATTTTCAATTGTTTAAAGTATGTACGGGGTATTATTGAATCCTATTTCAAGTGTAGTGATGTACATAATCTAAATACGAGACACAAAAATCGGCTTTTATTAACTAAAATGAGACCATAATGTTCTCAGATCCTTTAAGGGGCAAAGTATAAAATATTATAATACATTGCCAAAAAATATAATAGACCTACCAATTCATAAATTTAAAAATTACATTAAATCACTACTCAAGAAATACTACGAGTATACAGTTAAAGATTATTTGGCTGATAAAACTATTCGGATATGAGGTCAGCTCCACACCTGAAAATTTCTTTTGATTGATATGTAAATAAAGTATGATGTTACTTAATGTACTGTGTACACACCTACTCGTAATGGAAGTTAAGCTCAAATTTTTGATTTGAGGTCAGCTACCAATTGACGACTCTCTGGAGAAAAATAGCCCTTGCTGGTTTTCTTGCTGGTTCTTTTCAGTACAAGGTCTCCCACCGTAGACTTGTAGACTTGTGAACCATTGGCGTAGCTTCTTTGACGTGCAAAAGTGATTATGAAATAATCAAATTTGAATAAACGATACTAAATTGAACGCAATTAATAGGAACCGACAAAAATAAATTTACTTAATTCGATTCATGATAATGAAATTCCTTTCACTAAAAGTAATAACAAGTGATATTCAGTATAGTCTATAACCAAGAATTAACATAAAAAGGAAGCATACTAAACTATCCTATTATGAGCCAAACTAGGTGAACTGCTTATGTTGAAAGTGTTCTTATGACTCTAAAAGGCGTTTATGATATCAAAACATTTATGTAAATTATAAAATATTGTAAAAAGTATCCAGTAAAAGATGGAGAAGAAATCCATATTCTTATTTAGCAGATTTTCTTATATAACTTATATTGCAACAGCTGGTAAATACATTATAACATGTTTTTTTGATATTGTGTTCGTATACGGTCTACATTTGTCTGGAAAGTATGTTCAAAACAGACATATTCATTTTAACTTATTGATTCTCCTTAAAAAACAATGAAGAAATATGCATTAAACATAAATAAAAACATGTAATAGATACGTTCGACGGACAGCACTCGATGCCAATACTTTATATTTTCACTTATTTTTTATGTACGAGTATCTACACAATATATGACAACAATATAGTAAATAAAGAAAAAAGAGTACAAAGGTGTGCTGCTTAATGCCAAAAAAATTTCTGCCAGCAGACCTGATTAGTAAACACGGTATACATATAAAACAATACAACATTTTGTGGTGATCAAGGCTCTGTTATTTTGCTCACCTAAATTATTGATATTTCTTTGCCTTATGGGATATATTTTAATATTTAGAAAAAGCTTTGATGGAGAAAATTACTAGAGATAACTGGAATAACCGATAACTATAATAAATAATGACTATAATAAATAATAACTGGAATAACAGGGGTTCGTTGGCTTATGTAGGCGCTGACTACTAAAAGATTTTTCAAAATTCCCACAGAAAGCTGAGAAACCTCGAACAAAAAAATAACGTAGTTGACTGGCAAAGCTAGTACTGTATAAATATATACTGAAGTTTACCCACTAAAATGAATCATAGTTTTTATAGCTTTGCATCTTCAAGTTGACACAAATTTCTATCTTAGCGGCAGTGTAACGATCGCCTCAGCAACAGACATTGTAATACTTTGTTGCTTTCCCAATCGCTTTCTCTACCGCTGGCGGTATTTACCGATATTGCCAGATACACCAAAATAATAAAATATTTAAATATTTTTATCATACTTCAGCATACTTTGGTTTTTTATATAACTGATGCAAAAATTAAAAATTATTGTCATAAATTTGAAGTTTGTAAAGTATTTACGCCCCCAGTTCGTGAAGCGAATACAGGACTACACTTTAATTTTTTGACATCATCATCATCATCACCACAGCTCATATACGTCCCCACCGAGGGGCACGAGCCTTCCCTAACTAGTTAGGGCGATTAGGCCTTAGTCAAACCACGCTGGCCCAGTGCGGATTGGTTGACTTCACATACGCCTTTGAATTACTTCGCAGGTGTATGCAGGTTTTCTCACGATGTTTTCCTTCACAGTAGGAGCGTCAAATAAATGTACGTATGAAATTCGTAAAACGAAAAACACATTGGTATATGGCAGGATCGATCGCGGGCCTCCCGATTCTACTCGGAGCACAGTCCAGTGCCGAGGCCATAGCGCCACCGACGCTCAATTTTTGACACACAACAGGAAAACTCTTGGTCTTCATCTCACCTGATGGTAAGATAAGACCGACTCTTTAACAACTGAGGAACTGGCTATCTTACCTCTTATGATCGGAACACAGCAATGCCATTAACACTGATATTATGGCGAAACAATAGACGGCAAGACGGTGGTATCTATCCAGGCGGGCTCAGAAGCCCTACCACCAATCAAACTAAACACTTTAAAAAATTGCCTCCATAGGGAATCTGAAACCCTGGATCTCCAGAACAATGAAAATCCAATAGATGCGTGCAATCGTTCGCGAAAACGATACACCCTATCTAAGAATACTAGATACTGCTGAAACATTATTAAAGGTTCAGTCAGACAGCGGGCGTGGCGGGACGGCGACGCGACGGGGCGTCGGCGGAGCGGCGACGCGGCGTGGACGTCACATAGCCGGCGGGAGGTTAACGCCGACGCCCCGCCGTCAGTGTGAACACGAAAGCGAAAACTCATAGAACACAACGCGTAATACGCCGCCGCCGCCACGCCGACGTCGCGCTCACGCCCGCCTGTTGTATTCACGCCGGGCGGGGCGTCGGCGGGACGCGACACGCCGGGCGGGACGGCGCTGTGTGACGTCTTTCATAATAATTCATACATTACAACTGCTTATATCGCGCCGACGCCCCGTCGCCGTCCCACCCCGCCCGCTATCTGACCGAACCTTAACATGTGGTTTGTTTTTACGAAATCGAACGCGTCTAAGGCGGATTGGTCGTTATCGATGTGTGAATAACAAATGTTCATCATAAATAACTGCTCCGAAACAAATGTTTCATATTACTAGTCGTCTAGATAGCAAATTCAATCTGCTTTGCCGTAACTCAAAACAAAACTAGTTTTGTTTGCCTATTGATATAACGTTTCATTATAATACATGACCACAAGTTATTTTGATATGAACGTAAGTGTAGTTGTTGAGTTGTTCTTTTGATATTGTTTAAATGGATTGGTTTTTTTTTATCTGAAAGAAGACCATTTTGGCTTGTCGTAATACTCGTAGTAGATGTAATTTTGACGAATTTATATTTTGTTCTTTTGGAGAAAATATGACATTATTAAACAGCATAATTATTATAATTGGTAAACATAGAAACCTGGATAATTTAGGAAAAGTTCTATCCCATTGGATTTTGATGTCGAGTTTTAGCATCGTTATATAGGCAGTTAAATAAATTTATTAATGCGTTAAGAACAACTATTATATTTACAGTTTCATCATGTTTTCAGAGATCATGTTTCTTTTGTGCATGTTTTTAACCTGTTATCAAATTATTTCGATACTTCGGGGAAGAAAGGTCGTAAAAGCCAATGTGGCAACTTTACAGGAGAGGCGAAAAACGAAATGAAAAACATGTTATCACAGATTACTTTTTTGTTTATATACTTATATTAACCTGAAAAACAGGGTATTCTTAAATCTTTGAGCTTTATCGAAAAATAATGCTTAAATGCTTGCTAATCTTACAGATCAAATGTTAGGTGGGATATATGACCCAATTTTTTCTAGAAAATGGTGATTACTCTTCTCTCTGTTCAAGTATCACGGGTCTTAACTGCTATTACTTGACAAAATATTTTAAAATATACGGTGTAAACGACCTTAATAAAATTATAATATGTCGTAAAACTGACCACAAAAATTATAATATTGCATTTATTGCAATATTTAAGAAATTATTTGAATAACTTATTTGGTAAATGAAATACTTATGACGTTTTACTTTAAATCAATTTATTTCGAAGAATAATCATTAGTAGGTATTGCAAGTAATAATCATACATAGTAATCAAAAATAGGTAATGAAAGAATTAATAAGAAAATAAAATATTATTCACTTCCTGATGAATCTTCATCATCAGTTTGTGGTAGAGTATCCTTTATGGTTTTATGGTGGGGCAATTGGAGAAATTCATGCTGAAATGGCTTGGGAATTAATTCACGGTCACAGAGTGACTTTAAATCATTATATTTCGCTATGGAAATAGGTAATTTATTTTTATACAGTACGTTAAGAGAATACTCGTGTGGCTGAAATTGTTTAGTAGTGGAACCATTCTTTCTTTCGTTTTCACTAGTTTTTCCCTGTCCTTTACCTTTCCCTTTTTTCTTACCTTTCGCTTTCTGTTTTTCTATTTCTTCACACAAGGTAATTTTTACTCCAGATGCTTTTTCAGCCATTGAGTATTTAATTTCAACCTGATCAGTATACTTCTTTTTAAATGTAGCAACTCGGATATTTTTAAATTGAATTTTTTTCAGAGTTTCTTTGCTGAACGTCTTCACAGCAAGGTCGTCCCATTTAATGAAATCTTGATTATCCATTAGAATTACTTCATATGGACGAGGACGTTTCCGTGCAGATGAGATGTAAGACATCCATTGTGATGGGCTCCAAACTATCATTTTTTGAACCTCTCGCTCAATGGTTGCATGTACAGAATCCACTGGCATATACGTGTGTCCTGGTTATAAAAAATTGATCTGTATCACTGCCAGGTTCTTCGAGACTTTAAGGAAATAGTTAAGTACAGACAGAACAACCTTATTTTTGTTTTGCCCGGGGCATGCGTCGCAGTAGAGGATCAGGTTTTTTATTTGTCTTTTATCTACGTTCTGTAAATATTTATACAAACAGGTTGCTATTTCTTGACTTCCTCTTTTTGCGTCACATTCTCCCCAGACATAACAGTATACATTCTGAGTACCACTCTCATATAGCGTAAAATTGTAAACTGCATATTTTCTAGCGTATCCTAATAGAATGGTATCGCCATGAGGAGTATTTAATACCTTTTGTAGGTCAAAACTAGTAGTGATTGTATCATTATTAGGGCTGTTGTATTGTTGGTGAGCTGCGAATCTCTGGTGGCTGACATGTTTTTCTTGACGGTGCTGTTCTAACTTTTGTTTATCACCTTCGCTCATGACGTCATTGCGATCGGCTTTTGTGCACATCAGGCATTTATCTTTCTTAGGTACGTGAAAGCTGATATTATATTCGCTGTTAAATATATTTCTGAAAACCGACTCTCCAATAATTTCTCTATCATTTTCTTCGCACTCTTTCAGATAAAGTCTGTATACATTTCTGATATTTTTTAGTTCTTGAGGAAGGTACACCCGGTTTGTTCTTTTCCGGTTATAGTGCGAAGGCACTGCTGGCAGCTTTTCAATAAATGATTTCGCGTCTGCTTTCGCTTGTGGTGAGTATTTATCTGAACAATGACGACGCCTGAGGTCATTTTGAGACATACTTTCCTTAGAATGGGACAGATTGTAAAGCAAATACTTTTGAGTCACATTTAAAGTTTTCAGTAAAAACTTCTGGCAAACTTTTTGACGATCTTCTCCATTGTTTATATAGTATTCGTAAGTCAAAGATCTTCTACTAATCGGCGAGTCTGTTCGTTTCCGTGCGACCTCAACAAGACGAGTACAATTTACAATCCAGTCTCTTCGGCGCTGAGGGCTTAAGCCCCAAAAAAAAGTAAAAAGAGCTCTTCTTCTTTCTTCTGTTATATCGAAGCAATTTCTTTTACATTTACTGGGTTCACATGGATTTGATTCCATTTTTTTTTCTTCCACTGTTTCTCCTTTTTCATTATAATGTGATTTTCCCGTGTCTTTCATTTTCTTTCTTAATTTACGTTTGTTTATTTTTTTTACTTTTATGCGCTTATCGCTACATTCTTCATTTTTTAAATCTTTCTTCTTTCTCAAACTTTTCTTCTTCTTGATTGTAGGTGATCCACTTGATTCAGACTCATTACAGCTCCAATCATCAGAGCTTCCCGCAGAAAAGTCTAACACTTCCTCATCCGATAAGAAATCAGCATAACATCTTTTTATATAAGATGTGTTACGGTTTCTTTTGGTTTGCCTTTTACATTTTGTTAGAATTTCGCAGGATGGTGGAGATGCAGTAATTTTACCGCACGCTGGTATTTTAGATTGAGCACTCAATTCTACATGCTCAGTATGGCAAATGTCATTTTTTATGGAGGTGTTTGAAACCAAAGGTGATGATTCGAAGCTTTTCTCTGGACTATTACAAAGAACTGGCTGCTGCAATATATCTGAAGGCGTTGTCTCTTTGAGTGGTAGATTGGAAAAAGCAACAGGTGGAGTGCTGTCAGATTCTTCAAGCAGATGATTTACATTACAAGTGTGTGGTTTGGAGGGCGACACAAAACCGATTGCGGGTTTAATAACTTTATCCGATAGAATAATTATTTTTTTAGTGTTGTTCTCAATCATGTTAGTTTTAAATGGACTCTTTGGTGGTATGATATTTCCAATATTATCATTACCAAAAAAAGACGTGTTTGATCGAGATATCGACATCAAAGAAGTATTTAAATCATTGTCACTGCTGCTATTTATTGTTAATATCGGTTTTGCAAACTGAATGGGTGATTGTTCCGTATCACTATTTTCTATAACATCGTCTTTGCTCTGATTTGAGCTGCTGCCCAAACTGTTTTGCCCAAAACTGGAACTCACATTCAGGTTACTAGTTGTGTCATCAGATCTGAAATAAATAATAACCTATTGAAATATAGTAAACACAAAAAGTAAAGGTTCTTTATAGCATCAAATAAGATAGAATGTGTTGAATGTCTTTAATACACTGTGTAATCTTCTGAAAACAAGCTAAATGTCAGGACATAAAGTTATAATAATACGTATACTAGATAATTAGTCGTGAAAGCTTATCTAGTATGAAAACATAATTATTAAATGAGATATTAGAAGCCGTTACTTTCTCCAAAATGTTACTAATATCATAGAGCCTTAATACAAATTTTGTTTAAACTGTGGTCGTAAAACCCAATCTTAAAAATACTCGCATCAAAGGTTTTGAAAATTGATGATAGTTGGGGCGTATAAGCCAATATTGTTTTAAAATATGGTCGTAAAAGCCAAACTAAATACGAGAGTGTGAAAATGGGAAATTAATAAGTATGGTGTAAAGGCCATTTGTAGCACCAACTTTTTTGAAAATTGCTCAAGTTGTAGGGCGTAAAAGCCAATTTGTTTACGAATATGGTCGTAAAAGCCAATTTTAAAACAGCAAAATTTATATAGAATACAACACAAAATACTTTTTTTTGATCGATTATAATTACACAAGAAACAAAACAACGGTAAATGAATGGGACAATGTAGGACCAAGAGTAATAAGTAGCCTAAATAAGTATTTATTTTAGTAACGAGGTGACAAGTAAAAAAAATACAGTTGTCGAGTTCTCTATAACCAATATTACAGTTATTGACGAGTTTGAACACTAACTAATCAAACGAACCGAATAAGCAACCACTGTGATACCTAAGTATTTCTTTATACCTACCTATGCGATATTAATTTGTGCTTCACTTATAATTTGCACTACTTTTTACCATTAAGTGACAAATCAAAAACTAAGTTATCTTCTTAATTAACCTCTGTTATCTCAAATAGTTATTCACTTTGTTCAGTAACGATTAACTAAATTAAGTATATATAACTTTTGAATAATGATATAAGAAAAACCAAAACTATATAACATAAAAATAGGTATTCAACTTACCTTTTTGTCGATCGATTTAGGCGTTGTGACAATGTCTTCAATATATTTCTTCTCTTTTGTAAGGAATCTAGTAAATGATTTTCCGTGTTTTCGTCCATTTTATTTTAACTTTATGAAACTTATAAAGGAAAGTAGTCGCAAAATAATGAGAATTGTACTTATAAACAACTCGTACGTTCGCTGCAGCAAGACTGTCGTGGTCTACTGGACTGGGCTCTGTTGCGCTCTGCGCACCGCGCGTCGCTAGGTATCGGTGATAAATAGGTACCTAACTAGTGAAATAATAATTCTAGCGCACTCCTATTCAGTTTTGATGTGTTCAAATGAGAGCGCTTAAATGCATGTGGAATATGTTATTTGGAGATGTCTGAAGTTAACCTTATATCAATATTACTGTTGAGTCATTTAGAAAATAATATTGGAAAAGGATTTATATACCTTTAACACTTAAATAAAATTTGTGGTAACTTACACTTAGTGTGCATTTTGAAGGAAGCTAAGGGCGTAAATGCCAAAATTAAATCTATCCAAAAATGTAAACAGGTCGTAAATATTATTTCATTCAATCGTTCGGAGTTACGGCGAAAGTGATTAGTTAAATGAGCTATACGCCCCACCCAAATAACAAATAAATTCAAGTTGTCACATGCGACTTGACGCGACATTTCAAAGTGGCTTAGGATAGTGAAAAAATGAGGTAGTAAAAGCCATTTTTTTGCTAATTTTGTTACTTTGAATATACAGATCGATAGAGCGCGAAATTCTGAACAAAACTGCATTATTAAGTCAATTCAGCCCAAAATGGCTTTTACGACCATTCTTCCCCGAAGTATCGATTTGCATATTATTTAAATATGTACATTATGTATTTGCAAATTTACCAACAAATACATAACATGCATTAAAATATCAATATAATACATACAAAAACAATTAAGTATACCTTCATATAAACGATATAATTTAACAACACAGATTGCAAAAAGAGAAGTTTTCAATTTTGAATCATGTAACTTTTATTTATCGTTGTTATAAAGTAAAATAGCTTTTACCAGGTAAATATATTGTTTATTAACTTCGATATCACATCAAAAGTTTATAAACAATTTATTTATCCCAAGTTCAGAAATCCCTGAGATTACAAGCTGCAATTTGAAATTCATAAAAAATTTAATTTAATTTGCGAAAGTAAATTTGTTTTGGAATGTCATTTTGATAGATAGGTATTTATACTGATTTGGAGTCACATCTCCCAAATAAGAACGCAAACCAATCGGCATGGAAACGTTTGAAGTATTTGCGATTTCTGGAGCAGAAATGGTGACCGATCATCAAAGAAGGCAGAAGGGTGCGCCAAATAGCACAGATACTTTACTCCCCCCTGTTGACGACACTGACCCTCTTACCACGTGATTTTCGGTTCTCATCGCATTGAATATATTGAAAGAATCGCGATTGGAGTTTCAGGTTGTTTCGTAATCGATACTGTTATGAAGTTTTTTATACCTACGAACTGAGTGTGTGGGGTTCTATTTCTAGCGAGAGCGTTTTCCGCTCCGTTGTTTTGGTGGTTAGATTTATTTTAGACCTTAAAAGGTTATATAAATAACGTTATATTGATAACACATTTCGCCTGCAACTTCGCTCGTATTATTTTCGTTTTTCCCGTAATCCAAACAATTCGAATTTTTAAGCGGAGGCTTTTCAAAAAGTACTATTCAAACCCGTTAGGTAGTTTAAGTTTGATGATAAAATAAATGCTTTCAAAAATAACAAAGTTGTATTTTGGTAATAACAAAGTAATATTTATATAAATAGAATAAAAATATTGTAAATTAGTTTTTGTAAAAGAAAATTAGTGTTTGCATGAAGAATATTTTGTTTACTTTGCGATAATAAAGTGTTGTAATATAAATAAAAAATCTCTCATAACGCCAATATAATTTATATTTAACAAAAACAATTTTATTTATCTAAAATTAGATCTAACATCAAATGTTAATGGAAGGGTTTTACTAATAATAAAATTAATAATATTATGTGCATTGTATTTTAATTTATTGCCACAAATACAGAAGATGCGGAAGTGATGTTAGTTTTAAGAGATACTAGTGAGATGGATCTACTGTAAGAGGGATATTGAGCTATTGGAGAGAATGCAGCTTTACTGTCCGTGTGACATATATTTAGCATTAAGCACCTCGGGGAGGATTTATCTATCACATTTTTTTCGTGGTCTGCGGCCGTAGGTACTTATTGCTTTAAATCTTGTTACCCAACAAACAAAAGATCCCTAGATTATCTAATTCTATCAATCTATCGAAACGAATCAATTCCGCTAGCTTTCCCTAAAAGCCTCCGCGCGAAATAAAATTCGGGGGCGTGAACTTATACTTTTTCACTTCGGTCGCGACGGCGGCGGCGGCATCGTTTTTCGAACGATGATTTGCGTCAAATCGGAGCCATTAAGGGAGATGTGTTTTTCGGAAGACATTAGAAATCTCGACCCATCGACGTCAAGGCCGACTTTGTTTGGCTTTTGTCTGTGTGAAAACAAGCTCACGGAACGATCGAGGAAGCACGTCGCTTTCCTGACAAATTCAATTCCATTTTCAAAGGTGACTGATGTTGGCGCTTTAACTCTTTCCTCAGAAGAATAACTAGTGATTGTTCTGAGACTCTTTCATTGGAAATAAATATGTAATACAGATGTATTATTCGAATAGATGGAACCTGCCTGAAGGTCGCTTTAACTCAAACGTCACACGTCAAAAAATTGTTGATAACATGTCAGCGCCAAAGAGTAATTGGCTTTTAATCAGTTATCAGGTTTTGAGAATCACTGTGAAAATGATGTTTTTATACGATGGGACTACCTCTTTAAAACACACCAATTAACCTGTAGTAGGAAAATTTATAATTATTATGAACCGACAGTCAAGGTTTGTCAATATATAAGTGGAGTGTATTATATTTGTGTTGCTTGATTAAAAGTGAAAACAATTTAAATTTATTTTGAACCTTCACAGAAATGGAAATAATGAACTGCAATTTTTCTTTGTATCAAGTAATGTTTGTTTTGTGGAAGAGGTTACTCTTGTGTGTACAAGTACTACAAAGTATATAATTAGAATATAGGTAAACAATCTATAAATAGCTATAAAATAACACGCTATATTGCTTGATTGCGTTTCCGAGAGAACTGGCTTGATGATATTTATTTCATTATTTTTATAAATATTAATATAGGTTACTTTAAAGTATATTATTAAATATCATTATTAAAATATGTAATATTAAATTCTGCAGTTAATTCGTACGAAAGACATGACGTAAAATCCTTCTTTGACTTAATTCATTTACTTCACATTCTGTTAGTGTCAAGTCTGGGTGAGACTCTATATAGAAATTGAAAATGTAATGGGAATACATGAGCGCCATCTAGCCTGCCACTTATTTTAGGCTCGTATTAATAGTCGCATCTCAAGTCAAAGCTCGATCTTGAGTTGCAGTTTTGACGTTTAATGTATGGCACATCTGTCAAAAACAACAGCTCAAGATCGATCTCATACTTGAGATAAGACTATTTATACGAGCCTTAGATTCGGTTCGTGGTACTCCCGTGGGGAGCTACTGCGCTAAAAGTAGAAAAGGTGTAAACATCATTTTGTATTTTATTGAAATGTATTTATTTTAATTCTTTATGTACTTTGGCGGACTTAATGTCTGAGGCATTTTCTCTGCCAGTCAACCTTCAGGTGGTGCAGAGAGTAAATGTGGTAGGTGTACCCATTAAACTAAATTAATAAATTAATATCGAACTAATTAGATTATTTAAATGTTAATACATGAATATATCTAAATAAATAAACAAATACATATTATAATTATTATAAAGACATCAAATTAACAAGTGGAAATACTAACAAGACCAACAAATAAGCGACGTTACAAAATACAGCTCTGTTGCACATGTTTCTTTAGTTTATTTTTAAAACTTAATCTGCTAGTCGATTTCCTAAAATCCAGCGGCAAAGCGTTCCAGAGAAGAATGGATTGTACCTACAAGAAAGTAGGAATGAATTATTTCAGAACTATGAGATGGACATTTAAGGAGACAATTGAATGATGACCGAAGATGTCTATTATGGGAAGTATGTACATAAGTACTAGAAATGGGGAATTAAATAACTGAAGCTGATATTGCGACAGTGGTAAAACTCTTGTGTGGACTACACATGTAATGGTATAAAAACAACGACTCAAATGACTTTATTATATTTTGATTGACTTGTTAAAAATTTTATTTGTGCAACGTATTTAATAACAATCGTAATAATAATCTTTATTGAACACAAAACAAATGCACCGAGGGGCTCGAGCCTACCCTGAGTTAGGGTGTTTAGGCCTTAGTCAACCACGCTGGCCCAGTGCGGATTGGTCGACTTCACATACACCTTTGAATTTTTTCGCAGATGTATGTAGGTTGCCTTACGATGTTTTCCCTTCACCGTAAGAGCGTCCGACAAACGTACGTATGAAATTCGAAAAACACATTGGTACATAGCAGGATCGAACCCCGAACCTCCCCATTAGAAGGCTAGTGCCGAGTCCACAGCGCCACCGAAACCGAAGCCACCCTCACCCAGGGGTTTGAGATATGTCGCCGGCTGAAAATGTCTCGTGCAGGCAAGTCGTCATTGAAATTTACCCTAGTATATTATTTCGATAAGGACATATCTGGGCAACGAACGGACAATGGAAACATCTTTGGAATTTTATCAATTCGAATACTGGGCGGTCAGTCAGCCGTTAGCGCGGCACTGCCCATCGTAGCAACCGTAGCGCTCATACTACGAAGTAGACAGTTCTAACTACATGTGTTCAGAAAATTGGGATAATCGATAAATGATGAAGCTCTCTTCGTGTATAAATTAAAGGAATAAAATAAGCCTTTCGACAGAAAATACAACAAAAAAAAAACAGAGAAAGGCATCACCAAATGTTTGGCTTTTCGCGAAAATGTTATCTGTACGTATAAAATGCAACCATTACTCACTGATCTATCAACACAAAGCTCAAACCACTGAACGGATTCGCTAAGGAAGGATTATCCAAAATTCACCCCCTAATGGGATGAAACGGTCCAAGTTTGTTGTATGGAAAAACAAGATAAGATATACTTTTTTATTCGAAACTTTATAGAACTACTTCTGTAAATAAATTAGTAAAAGAATATTGTTTTGAATGTTAGGAAGTATTTCATATAAAAAGTGAACTATATTACCCTAAGTATATATGGATAGTAATAACTTATTGATCTGAAATGAAAATAATATTATTTTCACCCCTCCAGCAAAATAAAGCCCCATTTGTTGACTAAAAACAAAATACACACAGGTATTATTGGTAAAAATTCGCTGACATGGCAGCAAACGGGATAGTTAGCTATTTGGCTATCATCCAAAATAAAAATTATTGTTGGAGAATCAAACAAATAAATTGATTTAACGAAATATAATTCGTTCTTTAGTTTACCTGATTTGTCAAAACTCAGTCAAGCAAGCTATAGCTAAGAACTTTTGGAGACATCTAAATATCTATAAGTGTAATCAAAAATCTATAATTTCTTCTTTTAATATACAGTTTATTTCCAATATTTGAGAAAGAATCCTATGATTCAAGAATTGTCCTGAACTTCTATGACGTTTTCCCCCCTATTCAAAATCGAATACTTGCGTTAAATAATAGCAATTGTGATCTATTGAATAAAACAGACAGTGAAGTAGTTAAGAATTAAATACCCGATGATTACTATATGTTTTCATACTACGTGATAACTAAGTAAGGAGTGCTTAATTAGGACACTACGCACGTGTTGTCAAAAGCGTCTTAACAAAGCATTAGTTCCACAGGTGGTTCATTAGAGAGCTTTCTGACGAGGGAGAGAACTAAAAGTTTTTGCAGCTGTAAAAATTAATTAGGTACGGTTTTGACCAGCATGCAAATCTAGTAATTAATCTGCTTTAAGAGGGACGTATATTATATGCATACCAGTCATATCTATATGATTTATAATTCATAATTCATTTATTTGTTCGTAAAACATGGATATAAATATAGATGTTAAAATTAAATGAGTGGCAACCTAGCTTAATAATTAGTAATTTTGGCTCAGTATACATTTTTTTCTGAAGTTAAACCTAAAGTTTATTGCATAAAATTTATAAACATTTGTGAGATACCATAATTTAATAAGTTTTATTTATTAGGCGCACTCAGATAATAAAAATAATTAATTAGTTATTATCTAACCTATATTTTGTTAATAAACGAATAACAACAACACAATAAGTATTTCCGCTTCGAAACCGAGCGGCCAAATGTCCTAGTAAATTAAATACTAGAATGTCTCGCACAAATCACCGAAAGCCGCTCCACAAATCACCATTACCGCCATTGTTGAGGCAGTCAATAAAAGTGTCCGAATCAATTTGAATCCGGGACCACTTTCTCAGCACAGTTTGCGATACGAGTTCGGAGCTGGAGAGAGATTTTTATTTTTCTTTCAATAAATTAGTCCGCGGCGACCGCAGATTGAACGCCTAAGTAAATAAAACTGCGCAGACTTCAAGCTCCAGCGTTAATAGAAAATGAACTTACCCGTTGCCCGTTCGCTAAGTAACCTCGAATGGATAACAGTGTAAAAAATACAAGCACAGATGAAAATCATAAATCGAAGCGAAATTTCACAGCGCCGCATTGAGAGGCGCTCAACTACAGAACGGAATAGCAGAAAGGTATAAAAGGTTCACCCTTTTCTAAAAACACGTAAATAAAGCGGGGAGTTCGAATGCTGGCGCACACACGCGCCCGGCGTTACATACGGCGAATAAGCGACGTGAAATGGGAAAAAAGTTAAATATGTATGAGTGTGGGTAAATATATAAATCGGTATATGGAGCCGTTATATAAAATAGGCGAAAGCGCGCGGCGGCTTCGCTCAGTCGCGGTCCGACTACGCGAGGAGCGGTTCCCTCCGCGACCGCTCGGCTGAGTCACATTTAGTTCGCGACGTTTGGGACTAGAAAAGTTGTGAACTATGTTGACTTTATGCGGGTGGTGTGAAGCGTGGCTGCGTGAAGTTAGACGTACTACTGACGCCATCGCATCGTGTAAGTGAGACAAAGTTTCAAAGTAGCTTATTACCGGTTTTACTTTGCCTGCGAAGTTTTCCTTTGTTATTAAATTTTCAATACAGATTCTTGAACTGGCCTTCGACGCGTATTATTTCTATACAAACAAGAAAACTTTTAGTCGAACAATCCATCCACCTTTGTTCTTTTTAGACTTTCGTGATCGTTTGTAAGAAATAATGCAAGCGAAATATTTGTTTTGTTTTGTTTAATGTATTTGTATTTTTTTATATAAGTAGTAGTACTTTTGGTTTGCTGTAAAATTAGTCATTACGAGTATTATAACAATGTCATGATTAATAAATATAAACTAGATTTTGAAAATTAAACACATTTTGAAAATTAACAAAGTTCCATAACAATTTTCAATAGCAATTTTATCCCCTTAGGGGTAAAATTTAAAAAAACTAATGTTGGTTCTTTGTACTTTTCTATTAATCCTACTCGTAGATAACGGACCTCATGGTGCATGGTGTCAGTATGGTATCTTGAAAACGTAAGTTCGAATATTACGTGAGGTGGATATTTTGTGCTTTACGTTGTCGTATTATTAATGAGCTTGTTATTTTTATCAAAGTATGATGTATGAACGAAACGGTAAATTAAATAATATAAGTTGACGGATGCCAGTATAAATTTACGCGCGCTACGAAATATATGTGCAAAATTTTCGGGTCGGCCATATCTCATTTAATATTATCACAGCCAGAAACTTTGTTGTCTTCTTCGTTAATGTATTGTTTGTTACCGTCGAATGAAAAGGGTCTTTTCTACACTCTACATTATTTATTTTTCTGCTTGCTTAAATATTTTAGGTCCCCGAGACCGCCAGTATACCCAGCTACCATCATTGTCCTTAGTTTGTCACATAGATTATTGTAGTGGCAATGTCATAATATTTTTAGATTTCTGTAATCATTGGAGGACATAGCCAGTAGCTCTGTAGTTGAAGAATCAACGCAAAATTTTGGATCCTTTTGGATCCCTACAGTTGGAGGAGATAATAGCTCTGTAGTTGAAGAATCTATGCTAAATTCGATACCATCTCGGATTTCTCTTTGACCATCAGGTAAGTAGATGATAGCGAAGGAAGGAAAACTATTGCAAATAAACATAAGTGGCAAAATATGGCGTTTATCGATTTAATAAGAAACCCGACTGGGGAACTACTACCAACTTATATAGGACAGGTGGCAATGTCTTGTAGGGCTCTCCAATTATAGGCATATTTGCCTATAATTAGAGAGCCATAAAATCATATTCCATAATTTCGATTAAAATAATAATCACGACACATAATAAGCAGGAAGCAGAATGTTATAATAATCATAATATTATGTGGCAGAAAATATGTATTAAAATCCATAAAGTCAAAATATACAACAACTTGACGCATTATTTTTCAAAGCATAAATAATGTATAGCATACGAGTATTAATCACAAAGAATAATACCTTTACGTAGAATTTTTCAAAGCATAATAAATTAACAGTAGATGGATGTAAGTTTTTCCTAGCTAGCATGATACAGGCATGCAGGTAGGCATGCAAGCAGGCATTTTTAATTGTACTGTAGGGGTCGAGTGAACAAGACTACGTGGTGAGGGTTTTCAAAAATTCGTTTTTGAAAATTAAAATGATATTAAACTGAAACCTGTGAAAATTAAAATGATTAAAATACTTCAGAATTTTTTAACAAAAAATATGTGGGATTTCATTATTTATGCCACATAAAATTATGCTAAAGCATTTTAGGACTACTATCATGTCAAAAGAAATCAGGATTTTCATTATTTATGTTTAGTAAATTCAAATTCAAAATCAATATCGTTTATTCAAATTGGATTATTACATAATCACTTTTGGCACTGGCGGTGGCACTTTTCTTCAAAAAGGGCGACAAGGCCCAGTTGAAGAACTATAGACCCATCACGCTCCTGAGTCATGTTTATAAGCTATTCTCGAGGGTCATCACGAATCTTCCCGCACGCAGGTTCGACGTCTTCCAGCCTCCCGAACAAGCCGGATTCCGAAAAGGCTATAGTACCATAGACCACATCCATACGCTGCGGCAGGTTATGCAGAAGACCGAGGAGTATAATCTGCCACTATGCTTGGCGTTTGTGGACTATGAGAAAGCTTTTGATTCTGTCGAGACCTGGGCCGTACTTAGATCACTCCAGAGGTGCCAAATAGACTATCGGTACATCCAAGTGTTGCAGTCATTTTACGAAGACGCCACCATGTCAGTCCGCCTTCAGGATCAAAATTCGAAACCAGTACGACTTCAGCGCAGTGTGAGACAGGGTGAAGTTATATCGCCGAAACTGTTCACAGCTGCGTTGGAGGATGTATTTAAGCTTATGGACTGGAGGGGACTCGGCATCAACATAAACGGCGAGTATATGACTCACCTTCGTTTTGCTGATGATATCGTAGTCATGGCTGAGACCGTGGAGGATCTAGGCACAATGCTCGAAGACCTCTGTAGAGTTTCCCAACAAGTGGGTCTTAAAATGAACATGGACAAGACTAAAATAATGTCGAATTCCCGTGTAGTACCCACTCCTGTGAATGTTGGAGGCTCTACGCTGGAAGTTGTTGACGAATATGTTTACCTGGGGCAAATAGTCCAGCTCGGCAAGTCCAACTTCCAGAAAGAGGTAAATCGGCGAATCCAACTCGGCTGGGTAGCGTTCGGGAAGCTACGCAGCATATTCTCGGCCCATCTACCGTAGTGTCTCAAGACGAAAGTCTTCAATTCGTGCGTGTTGCCAGTGATGACATACGGAACTGAGACGTGGCCGCTTACAATGGGTCTCATCAGAAGGCTCAAAGTCACCCAAAGGGCAATGGAGCGGGCTATGCTCGGGGTTTCTCTACGTGATCACATCAGAAATGATGAGATCCGTAGAAGAACTAGAGTTTCCGACATAGCCCAAAGAATTGCAAACCTTAAGTGGTAGTGGGCAGGACACATCGCTCGTAGGACTGACGGCCGTTGGGGCGGAAAGGTCCTCGAGTGGCGGCCGCGTACCGGGAGATGCAGTGTTGGTAGGCCCCCCACAAGGTGGACCGACGATCTGGTGAGGGTCGCGGGAAGCCGCTGGATGCGGGAGGCGCAGGACCGATCGGTATGGTGATCCTTGGGGGAGGCCTATGTCCAACAGTGGGCGTCTATTGGCTGATATGATATGATGATAATCACTTTTGCACGTCAAAGAAGCTACGCCAATGGTAAGCCAATGGTATAGTAAATATTTTGCCTTTGGATAACTATGCCTCTTAGATGGCTAGTGATTTATGCCAAGTGTCTTCAGGACAAACAACATTATGCGAAAAGAAAGGTCCCCGTCTTGCGCGTGAGTGTCATTTGTTGTGTTAGTGACATGAAACCTTGCTGCAACGCGCAAAAATTCTAGCGCCTATAGGCTGCATTTAACGCTAACAATTCATCAGGTGGATTATATTGCCACACAAAACTGATGATAAAATTCTTTTATCTTCTTCTATATTATACAAACATATATATGAAAATAAATGGTCGTTCTTTAGTCTCGCTAAACTCAAAAAGGGCTTGGCCACTTGATTATTTTTTTCTTTTGTTCGCCGTAATACAAGGGCGGTTTAAGAAGAAAAATAATAGGGTTAATCCAATTATCCAATAAAAGGTAATAAATAATGATAATTTTGTATAGAAAATGATGGTCCACTTCGCGATTGTTTATTTTGATCGTAATTATTTAGGTGATCCAAGTTCACCAAGTCACCTAGTCTATATAAATAAAAATAATGTATGTATGTTTGTTCTCTATGCGTTCCGAAACCATTCATCAGATTGTAAGGAAACTTTGGTAGGGTGTTCTGTGGACGCCCATGAGGGTTCCTAGTAAAAAAAAGACATTTAGGTGGCATTGCAACACATTCTGGGTTAAACTAGTTCCTAATAAATTCAAATGTGTATGTAGTCTATATTTTTTTTAGACATAGGGGGAATTGTGCTGAAATAGTAAAAATGTACACTTATACCCTAATGCATAACTATAGAAGAGTAAAAGAAAATACGACCTTAACTATAAGGATAATAAAAGAGATATGAGTTTATAGTAGGTTTACATAAATATTAAAATTATGTTTTGCAAGGTTTGTCTTTTTGTCTTAGTATGTAAAGTATGAAATTAAATCACAGGCGCTGTTAGTTCAACTCATAGTGTATTGCAATGCAGAATTTAAAGTTCTGATGAATTTCAATATTCTTCATGACGTGGCTATTATTATTCATCTATACAGGTTCCACATGACATAAATGAGTATTTTGTTGGCAAATATATCAAAATAAGCCTTCGTAAATGAGCAAGCGTAAATGATTTAATGAAAACGAAATGAGATTGGTCCCCTGAAATAATGTTTCACAGTAACTGTGATATATACGAGTAACATGATGAAGAATAAAAATATATGTTTGTTTGAACCGTCAAAATGAGTACTTTAACGGTTGTAGCAGTCGGAGGGATGTTTTTCCCATTAGAAAATAAAGTTTACAACCAATGCGTGTATGTGCATGTGATATTCAATGTTTGTAACTGCACCAACGACACAGCAGAAAATTCTAGTGCGGGGCGACTTAAAAAAAAATGAGTTTACCGTGTAAGTAAAATTCTATCACGATCGCGTGATGTAATATTCATTGCGGAGGTAGTACAGAAGGGCACGCTGATTGTCTTTAAAAAGCAGTGATGACTATCGTAATTGAAGGTCACCATTGAGCTATAAAATGAAGGGGCCAGTTTTTCAGCTTTTATGATTTTTTTGGTTATATTTTCCGGGAGTTCCGAAAATAGGTCGTAGGCTATTTTTATACCCCCAGGCCTCCTCCAGATTTTTTGACGATTATTATGGCGAAATGCAGTTCGCGGGCACAGCTAGAATCGATATAAGTAGGTTTCAATGTGCGCATTTATGTACTCTAAAAGAACTATAGTAATTTTGTAGAAGCGTTGACCACAAAGTGTCGAGACTTGCTGTATAGACGCATAATTAGCAATATATTGATAAGCTAAACATGCTCACACGAATTGAGACGGTAATATTTATGCGATAAAGGTGAAATTCAAATAGCAGAGACAGAGTAACGTATGATTCGAGCATATTTCAAATTGAGATCACCGAATACATACAAGTTATGTTTATCTCTTTCAATCTCTACCGAGAAAAAGAGGTAGATGCGTCGAAATTGTTCGACCAACCACCTTGCTAATATCACGATATTAAAGAAAATGAATTAATATCATCTCTTTAAACATATGGATATTTATTTAAATATTAAAATATAATAACGTAAAACGTATTAATACTTTATTTAAATTTAAAACTCCAGGTCTGGAAGAAACTCTACAGAATAATAATTTTTATCCTGGATTTTATAAACTTTTATTTTTTATACAATAAAGTTAGCAAACAAGGAGGTGACCCACCAGTAAGTGGATACAAACGTCTATAGGACAACTGCAGGCCAATTATGGATCTTTCATCGTATGACATGGTATAATTTTGAGAAAAAGAAGTCATGAAATTCTGCATTTCATATTACCGATCTCCAATGATATCATCACTATGGCATAATTTCAACAATATCATCATTCTCTATCAGATCAAAAATCTGACCGGAAGTCGTATTTTTCATTTCGCACTTTAATATTATACGATATCGTTTGCAAAACCATGAGATCGGTAATAGGCCCTCTGATTCCTGTAAGATATGCAAATCTAAAACCCTCACAAGGACGCCAATGTACGTTGCCAACTTGTGACATAAGATGTCAAGTCACAGTACCCAGTAATTTCACTGCCTGTTTTACCCGTCAAACCGGAACACAGCAATGCAAGCACCGCTGCTTGGCATCAGAAATAGGTTAGCATTGAGGTGTCAATGCCGACGTCTCTAGCGCAGTCTACGTAGCAACAAAATATTCTAAAAGTGAGAAATGTAACATTTTAATGTTTTATTATTTTGGGAAATTTGTAGCGATGCAACGAATATTCGGCAACTATTCGGTATTCGGCCTATTCGCCCATTTTTTTAGATTATTAGACAAAAAAAAATGAAAATAAAGACGTATTTCAATCAAAAAACTATTCATTTAGAACCTTGAGCATTAATTTAGAAAGATAAGTAATTTTTATATTTATAAAAACCAGTTTCTTTGCATTAGCGCGAACGCGCACGACCGACTATCGTTGGCAGATTTTTTGACGGTGAAAAATGAAACACGGAGTTCTACGTTGCAACGCACGCGAACTATAAAAAGTCGGTCAAAAAATATCTATGTATCCCGGTCGACCGGATTATCAGTGAAAAATGGAACGTTCGTAAATGTAGGTATACGTCACCGCACAACAAATCGGTCAAAATATCGGTGCATCGAGACAGATCGTCTCGCGATCTATCTATACACGGATCTACCGCTTGGCGACAGCCGAATATTCGGCTATTCGGCCGAGAGCGTCACCGAATATTAGGTATTCGGTATTCGGCCAAATCACTATTCGTTGCATCTCTAGAAATTTGTAAATATGATAATAAGAAAGAAAAAAAAACAGAGTAAATGATTACTAAAGCCACGAAGAACATTTTTTAATCGAAATAGATAACTTATCTAAAGAACTGTATATTATACGGATTACTTCTTTAGAACTGTATAATTACTATTCCCGTCACATACTTCAGCAAGAACTTTTCTTAACCCCTAAGGTTACCTGGTAGAAACTGCTACCTTAGCAACACGGTCGCCTATTATCACAAAGTTTCTAATATTATCATGTCCTGTTTATGTATGTTTCGTGTGCAATAAATTATTTAATGCCCGTAGCACACCTCCGCCGCGAAACTAACAAGGCGAAACCGCGTCGAATAGTCAGGAACAAAAAAAACGGCGAAGCGAACGCGGAGGTGTAGATGGCGTCTGAGCAGATCGGGCGGAACCGCGCGCGACAGAGACAGCGCCATAGTTAAATATCCGCGTTAGAGCAGGCAAGCTCGCCAGAGCTCGCGCGCCGTACTAACGACAACGTGGCGGAATCGTTTAACGGTTTCGCTACTACAGTTCCGCGGCGGAGGTGTGCTACCGGCGTAATCAATCAATTAATTATTTATCAAATTGAAATATCGAGCATATCTTATCAAATTTTTACCAAGAGGAAAGAAGACCGGGATATTTAAAATCCTAAATTCAATAACCTAAGTTAAAAATTAATAGAACACAAGGGACAGCAGCATACGCGTATAAAGAAATAGCTATTTTAACTTAGCAATTAGCAGAAAGCGAGGAAGATACAAGATACTATAGTTTCAACCATTGTCGTAGCCGTAGCTTCGTAGCCGATCGTAGCACTAAAATAGCTACTGCCATGCTACGAGCGTGTCGTAGCGGACTATCGATTGTTACCAAAATGAAACTGTCTGGAAACTTCACTTTTCAGCTACATTTGAAGTGACCATTACCAAATCTATTATTCCGCTACACAGCTGACATTATTAACGCAATCGACATAAAAAAAATGTCGCACTTTTTTTCGGCTGACAGTCGAATTAGTCCGCAGCTCGCAAACAAATGAAATGTCCGCATTTTTGCAGGTCCGTTTTAGGGCCTGGATTTTCGGATAGCGACTGTTTTATCAATGAACCCGTAGATGTAAGTATCTGCCCTTTATTTGGATTGCGTGAAGTGTTTTCGAGCGCTGTTTGTTTTCTCCCGATCGGGGACGAATAATTGAATGATAATACAATAGAACTGTAAAAAAAGCTTTCGAAATACCTGTGTGTCATTAATGTTTTTTTTTTGTTTTTTTCTTATTCCATTCTATGCTTATATATTATATTAGAATATTAAACAGAAAGTTTAAGCAATGTAAAAATAAAGTTAAAATAATGGATAAGTTAAAAAATTACCTTAAACAAAACATGTAGTTTTGACTACTTTAATTTACAGCTGAAGCCTGTCAATGAAAATGTTCATAACACTACACCTACTTAGGTAGGTGGTATGTAAAAGTTAAAATATAGTTTTCGTTAGATAGGTACGTGTAACTAAAATACAAGCACATCACTCTTCTTCACTTTCTTCTACCTACAATACGGACGACGAATCCATCGACACTGCGCCACTTTAATGCATCGCATACATTCACCTGACATCTAGTTTTATTTTTGAGGCGAAGAAATCCCTTTAAGCTCAGAATGGTCTAAAAGCAAAACGGTAAGCGATTGTAAAATGGTGAAGGAGCACAATGGTAAAGGACCAAAATGGTAAAAGAGCAAAATGTCAAAAGCGTACAATGGTAAAAGATCATATCGATAAGAGAGCAAAATGGTAAAAATTATATTTTATGTACACACACACCTGCACTCTTGGTCTTTCCGCAATTATATTGGACATAAAATGATTTTTATGAAACACAGGTACGAATAAAAGACAATCTATTATGAAGCCAAGGGGTTGATTCGACTAGACCAGGGGTCTTCAAACTTCGAAACGCGGCCCAAATTGAAATGCAAAAAAGCGTATGTTTGCTTAGGTCGCGCGCTCTGCCACTAGCCTAGAAATATAGGGTCAGAAAAATTAAAACTGTTTTGGCTCTTGGGACATACTGAAGTAAACATTATGGCCCTAGAGTACTCTGCTTCTGATGGAGGCATGTTCGATTGTTCAGGATCGGGACTGCCAATTCATCAAACGCACCTCCTGGAGACAAGCCCAGCCAGTAGCATAAACAATTTGGAACTTTACCTAAGGAGAGGCCACCGCGCAGCAGAGTAGAGTGCGTCCTAACTACTTCCTTGTACCATGCATGACCCAAGAGTTGATTCTGGTCTGGGGCTCTATTTTTGAATCATTCATCTGGCATCGAGCGCCGATAATACATCGATCGATAATGATCGATATCACGTCGATAAAGCATCGATAAAACCGCTACGGACTCGTGGCCCCACTGCGATGACCCACTGGTGGGCCCACGAGTAATTTTAACTTTACTCGTGAACCCACCGCTTCGCTCTTGACCTTAAATATTTTAGGTATGTAATTGGCTGTTCATAATTAAATGTAATGTACACATGAAAATGTGATAATTCGAATTCGCAACATTAAATGCTTTAAGAGAACTTCTTCCAGACGTAAGTATAAGAAAGTGCTATTAATAATAATAATAATAAATCCATTTTGATTCCTCTTTACAATTCGTTAAATAGATTTCATTACATTATGACACTTTAAAGAGGCTGGTGCCTGAAGTAAGTATAAAATATACCTGTATTACAGGTCACCAGGCCCCCACTCATCGGATACATTAAATATATGTATTATGTAGTTACAAATCACATTTTATGTATTATGTAGTTACAAATTACAAAAATTTTGAGAAATTATAACATCTTAAAAATAAGGTTGCAGGCGAATTGGTGTTGTAGGGAGTATGTGTGCGTGTGTGTGTGTGTGTGTGTGTGTGTGCGGGGTGTGAGTTCGTGCGTGTGTGTGTGTGAGTGTGTGAATGTGCGTATATGTATATGTGTGTACTGAGTAGTGTAGATAGAGGGTTAGCAGGTATGCATTACTTTATTTTAATAGGGCCGAAATTTAGTTTGGTATTAAGCCAGGATGCGAAGGATGTTTTCCGTGTCATTATAATCAAGAGATTTTAACCATTCCGACACAGTCGATCTGCAGCTGGACCTCTGAAGGGAGTATATAGACAACAAATGGTTGATTTTATTATAGAGATATGAACCGAGAAAAAGAAAGAATTTACGAGAAAAGCTTGTGTAAGAGGGTTCCGGGACACAAACCCTACCTCTCCTACGTTTACTCATCATTAATTCTGGATCATAAGATAACTCTTGGTGTTTCTTGAGAACGGTTTGAAGTATAAAAATTTGTCTGACCGTTAACAGATCCCACTCCTTGTACAGTTTAACAGTTGGAAATCGATAAGGTAAACCAGCTGCCGTTTTCAAAATCATTCTCTGTGCCCTCTCCACTTCTAATAAATGAGTTCTGGCAGTACCTCCCCATGAAGTTATGCAGTAACTAATCAGAGATTGGCACATCGCACAATAGACCATTCTGATTATGTGACGCGTGTCTCAAAGTTTTAAATATATAAATCAATTTATGCAGCCGAGAAACCAATGTATGAAGGTGCGATTGGAAATTGAGGTGTTCAGCTATTACCACTACAACAACTGTATTTGAAAAAAATTTAAATCACTGGGTATAAAAGCAAAATATTATCGTCGCATAGTTAGATTATGAGCAGTTTCACCGCTTTTGCCGTTTGATAAGGTGCGTGAAGGATGGAACTACATTGTACTTCGTTGTAATAATAAACATAATATAAAATTGAACGTGTTTATGAAATATATGAAAAAAAACAAGGAACGATGATTACATTATGGAGTGGTGTGTCTCAAATGAGAGACACAGGACAAATAATATGTTGGAAAATTGGCATTCGGTAGTAAATAAGCCGTTAATAAAAATTACGTTACCATTGCCAAATTGCTTAATAAATTACAAAAAAAATGGATCTATAAATAAAAATTGGTTTTCAAAAAGTGACAGGAGAAAAATAGAAATCGAAAAAGATGATGAGTTACTAGATTTACAAATGCAACTGCTGCATAACCAAATTACAGTTGGCCATTTTCTTGAGACATTAAGATAATAAATTGTACAAAAATAAAATAAAATTGTATTAGTTTTATAATAAACATGCACAGGCAAAAAATACCTACACCATGTTTCCTAAAAAATAATCTGTCAGGCAATAACAGTAACATATCATACTGCGTAATGTCTCCTAAGACCTGTCAAGAGCGAAGCGGTGGGTCCACGAGTAAAATTAAAATTACTCGTGGCCCCACCAGTGGGTCATCGCAGTGGGGCCACGAGTCCGGTGGGGATAAAACAGCAACAGCCTAGCTGCAACACGCGTTTTTAACTATAATGAGATTAAAGGATTATTTTATGTAAATGTTCCTTAGTTAACTCATAGATATTATATTAATATATGTATATATAAATATATATATATTTATAAATATAAATGTATATTTAATTTTGTTTAATTGTATTAAAAATGTTATTAATTGACGGTGTCAGGCGTTATTTTTCGGAAGTCCATTACTAATTGTTAAGGAGTAGGTATATAGCAAAACTTCCGATAAAAATGTCGGTAGTTGGTACTAACTACGCAGGCCAATGGTGCACCGCCCGCCCTCCCTCAATCGCATGCGACAAAGGAATATCAATAATTAGTACCACACCAACATGCAAATACTTAGATACGCGTCGAATAATAAACAAATAAAAATATAAAATATTAAATCTGAATAAATGAAACATATTACCAATGACTAGGAAGGTCTTGGATCTTTGTTTCCTTTGTTTTCGCCTAAATAAAACTACAAGAAGAAAAACTTAATCCCCTAGCACTAAAAATGCTATAGGCAGCATGGTCGTGGACCTTAGCCTGTTCCTTGCGGATTGAATGAAAAAAAAACTAAAAATGCTATTTTTGCTCCACTTTGGTAGGTACAATGACGGACTTTTTAAGCAATAGTTAAGTGAAATTAGTATGAAGGATAATAACGACTGAATCACGACCGTAGGGAGTGATTAAAGTGTTAGAATCCTAATCGACGCGAGTCATTCATGGCCCTCGGCATTGGCGTAGGTTTGGGGGGGGGGGGGGGGGGGCTAGGTGTCCGGACACCCCCCATACCCCCCATTGAAAATCGACATACACTAGATAGAATGAACTTTTCCTTAAAATCAGTATACACTAGGCAAATTAGAGCTTAAATCTGCCTCCCCCCCATCGAAAAGTTATACCTACGCCTATGGCCCTCGGTAAGAATCCGTTTTATTCAAGAGTTGCATACTATACTTTATACCATGACTACGAGAAAAAAAGAAAGATTTAGACGAAAATAGACATTTAACATCGAGTATTTTTTGTGCAAGTAGGTTGTACAGCATTGAGATGGAGGTCGAATGTATTGGTTTGTTCTAAAATCAAACACCAACATGGTGATTGAAAGTGTTTTTATTTACAGTTTTCAGTGAATAAAATAAGCTTTTTAGAGGGGGAATGGTATAAATTTATTTTTATCACACCTATTCGAAAATAGTTACTTGGTTTCCCGTAAACAGGGACCAAAATAACTTTTCAATCCCTCAGGGACTAAAAGTCACTTGAATTTAGAATGTGGATATTGTTAGTAAAAGTTTCAATCACCAAAGAGATAGATCGCGAACATTGTATGAAATAGTAATACCTAAGAAGCGCGCGGGCTTAATTTAAAAAAGTTTGTGAAAAAGTAAAAACGCACAAAATAAATCCTGCTCTTATAGCTCGTTAGTGATTGCATACAAATTAAGATTTAAAATTTTATAAAAACTAGTTTTTGCCCGCGGCTTCGCTCGCGTCAAATTCGGGGTAAGGCAACCACCTTCCAGCAGCTCCTTGAACTGTACTAATTATAGATGCAGAATTATTCCTGATAACTATATACCTACTCCTCTCGTCTCGCCGCGCCGCCCGCGCTCGCCTAGGTACCCGATTGACGACGATCGAGATGGCATATCTAAAATAAAAAAATATATAGAACCCTTATATGGGTGATGATATTTCACGTCTGCCACGTTAGATTTTAAAATTGTTGCTGTTTTCGTAATCAGCGACTCGATAAACCACAAAAAGAATACCCTTGTTGATTTTCAGACTTTCTCATCCCATTTCCCTTTTTACTTAAAACACGTGTTTACTTATTTATTGATAACAGTACTCCTGTGAAATTTCGAATAAAAAAGTCTGATTTTGTTTCCTCATACAAATGTTGGACCTCCGTTTCAAATCCTTAGAGGGTGGTTTTTGAAAAATCTATTCTTAGTGCTCATAGCCCTTACACCTCATAAGAAACCTACTTGTTAAATTTTGCATCTTTAGACCCGAAGGTTTGGGCTGTACGTTGATATGTGAGTCAGTTTCTTCTTTTCCATATTAAGAAGAAGATAGAAAACGATGATGGTAGTTCACGACCGCCAGGTAGGATTTAGAAATCGTTATTGTTTTTGTAACCAGCGACCCGATAAACCATACAAAGGATACCCATATTAATTTTCAGCCTTCGACACCCCATCTAAAAGGGTGAATTCTGAAAAAAACCTAAAACAAGTGTTGACTCATTTATCGATAGGAGTACTCCTGTGAAGCTTCGAATAAAATAGTCCAACTAATCTTGTTCCCCCATACAAAATTTGGAGCCCCATTTCAACCCCTTAGGGCGTGAATTTCGGAAAATCCTTTCTTAGTACATCTCATAAGGAACCTACGTGCCAAATTCTAAATCTCTAGACCCGGTGGTTTAGGCTGTGCGTTGATATGTCAGTCAGTCGGTTTCTTCTTTTATATATACAGATATAGATAGAAGATAATAAGTAATATGTAGCCGAGACCTATCTTTAATAAATAATTTTTCATCCCGAGCCCTATTATGTAGAGAAATTTAGAGATTTTACAAATAGAGCTTAAAAAATAACGAAATTTTGGATCCCTGTGATACCCAAAAGATAAGTCGCAGGAATCTAATGTACTTATGAAAAACGGTGAAGTGTGAGTTTGATAAAAAAAAACATATATTTTTCCTTCTGGCACTGGCTGCATTGCATTTTTAACCGACTTCAGAAAGGAGGGGGTTGTTAATTCCGTTATGTTCGCTACTGTAGAACTTCGTTGATTGAGAGCCGATTTCTGTGATATCGCGGGGATGGCCCCATTTAGATACTGGCGGTCCGGTGCTTTTTGAAAGAATCGACTGGAACAGAAGTAAGGGTGTTTGCCTTGGTTTTTTGGTGTGTCGTTTATATAGATAGTCTAATTTTGTACAAATTTTAGACCTCCGTTTCAACCCCGTAGAGGGTGGTTTTTGAAAAATCCATTCTTTTTGCACTTGCATAAATCTCCAGCCTAAATCCAAAATTTGGAAATCCTAACTTCAAAACTGACGGACTTTCATACAAACTTTCATCCCCATTTTACCCCCTCAGGGGTGGAATTTCCAAAAATTCTTTCTTAGTGCACCCCTACACTTCATGAGGAACCTACGTGCCAAATTTGAAATCTCTAGGCCCAGTGGTTTGGGTTGTGCGTTAATATTATCAATTTTCAAACTTTGACACCCCATATTAACACTTTTGACACCCTAACATTTTTGACACCCTTTTAGAGGTTGAAATTTGGAAAATCCTGAAACAGGTGTTAACTTATTTATCGATTGGAGTACTCATGTGAAGTTTCGATTAAAATAGAGCAAGTAATCTGGTTTCCCCATACAAGCTTTGGAACCCTTTTTCAACCCTTTAGAGGGTGAATTTTTAAAAATCCTTTTTTAGTGCACCCCTTCACCTCATAAGGAACCTACGTGCCAAATTTGGAATCTCTAGACTCGGTGGTTTGTGCTGTACGTTGATATATCAGTCAGTCAGTCAGTCAGTTTCTTCTTTTATATATATAGATTAGTGTCTTCCCCATTTATATAATGACGATTAAAGTATTTTATCGAACTCTAAAAATGTGATACAAAGTCTTTTACCTACAAAATCCCGTGAACAGTATATGAAAGCATATGACAATTTCATCCTATGGAAACATGCAAGAAACGCGAAATCTTTTTCAAAATTTGTCTTTTTGGTTTATTTTCAAGATTTTGCCAAATCTAAGCAACCTACAACTCTTTACAAAATCTACAGTCGGTAGTAAAAAGATTATTACTATGAACATTCATTATTGTTGAAATGTAAATATTAGGCTCTAAGTATATCTATTAGTAGTTTTCTTTTTTATTTCTATTATCTGATTGTCCCTAACAAAATTTATGTAAATAAATGAACATGTATTCATACTCACAAGTCTTACTTATTTTCTTATAGAACGCTATAAAAAGTAGAGTGTCCACCTCAGGAGCAACACTATTTTAAGCTCGAGTGAAGTACTTTGAATCACTCGCTGCGCTCAGGATTTAAAAAAACACTCTCGCCTTAAAAATAGTGCTTTGCTCCCTTGGTAAACAATCTACTATTAATCAAGAAAATAGCGCCTGATTAAATTCATTAATTCAGTGATTTTTGAAGGATTTGCTTTTAATGCCTAAGATGTTCTTTTTTCCTTTATATAGGGTTATTAGTATTTGCAAATTTGATCAATTTACAAATATCCCGTTTACAAAACATAAACTTCTGCATTTTTTACTTATTTTATAACTTTTAACATAGTAAAATAATATTTTTTTTATAATGCTGACAATTTCTATATACCTGCATATCTATTTCTCCTTTTTTAAGTAGAATGTTGTGACACAATTGAATGTAAACCACACATATCGCTTATTGTGTCGAGATCACATAATAGATAATAGTACTACGTACAGAATGGCCACTCACCTCCCCGCACTCATTTCAAATACCTCGTCCTATCCGGCACTTCGTTGTAGACATCACTGACACATAAACAAGGGCGCGCGCGATCGCACGGACGAGTAGACGCGAGCGCCGGGCGATAACAGAGACAGCGCTATGCGGGTGAAAGAGAAGGCAGTCGCCGCACTTCCCGCGTCATTTCGATTGATAACCGCGCACTCAGCCCTACTAGATTCCACGCACACATTTGCGCGTGTACGAACGTCATTTGTTTATGTAGTAGTAATAGGTAATTGATTTGCGAACGTTGTATGGAGTGTCCGGGGTGTGTCGAGATTAGTACGAACGTCATTTGTTTATGTAGTAGTAATAGGTAATTGATTTGCGAACGTTGTATGGAGTGTCCGGGGTGTGTCGAGATTAGAAACACTGATTAGTAAAATTGTGCTGTGGAAAGTATTCTTGTTCTACAGCACGATGTAAATATGTTAAGGAAAACAAAAATCAGAAGCAGTGTAGCAGTTGTTCGATCAAATAGAAGCACATCAATCATCGAAAGTTCGTGTACTATTACTGTTTATATATATATGGAGTACAGTGTATAAATCAACTAACGCCGAACTGTTTCCCCGGTATAATTCAATAACAAATAATTCACTGTTCGCCATTTTCCGACTGAACGCGAGTGAAATTCCGGTCTCCACAAACAAAAGTTGATATTAAAATGTTGTTTTGCTCTCCTCTACAGTTTTGTTTTCAGAAATTTTTTCGTTGCCGTGCTGATCCGATTTCGGATTGAGTTATTGAGGCGTAAAATTGACGTAAAATATTATAAATTGTTCTGTTGTTACGTAGTTAGTAGTAGCTACGTAGGTAGCTTAATATTTCATGAGTGCAATCAAAAGTTCATGATCGCTTGGATCACTTACACGACGTAAATTACCCCTCCCCCCTCCGAAATTTTATCCTAGCTACGACATGATGTAAGAAGTAAAGGGTAAGTAAGAACTATCACAATCACGTCAGCTTTAAAAAAATGGGGGCTTTGATGCTGCAGACAGATATACAGATACACATGTTGAACTTATAATCCTCTTTTTCGGTCGGTGGTTAAAAATGTTTTTATTTAATTTTGCTTCATAACCAAATTAGTTGATACAACGTTCTACCTAGGCAATAACATCAGCAGTAATGTCATTCTCGCGTGTACGAATACAATAAAGGATTACCGTAATGTAGAGTCTATTAGAGGTACGTAATACAATTCTTTTGTGGATGCGGTGTCCAAGTCTTGCTCGGTTCCTTGCGGCTTACCAACACTTACGGATAGCCACCAATAACCTATCAAAAATTATTAAATAGTAATACTGCAACCAATGCAGTCAAAGAGCGTCGGTGGCGCTGTAGCTTCGGCACTGGACCGTGCCCCGAGTAGAATCGGGAGGCCCGCGATCGATCCTGCCATGTACCAATGTGTTTTTCGTTTCACGAATTTCATATGTACATGTATCTGATGCTCTTACGGTGAAGGAAAACATCGTGAGGAAACCTGTATACACCTGCGAAGCAATTCAAAGGTGTATGTGAAGTCAACCAATCTGCACTGGGCCACCGTGGTTTGACTAAGGCCTAATCGCCCTAACATAACTAGTAAGGATAGGCTCGTGCCCCTCGGTGGGGACATAATATATGAGCTATGATGATGATGCAGCATGCAGTTACACAAACTCAACAATATATTTATTTATCAAAACTAATAAAAATATTATACACAACAAAACAGTTATATTTTTGAAGAATTTTTACTCGTACAAAGTAGCGGACTAGACAGTATTCCTAAACAAGTGTAAATGTATACAGCATGAGCTAAAGTAGATGTTGGCACTGTAAATTACCAAATTATTAAATATAATAATATCACATGAGTATGATATTTTCTAGCAAGTGCTATACCCAGTAGTATATTCGTGTATATTTTTTGTAACACCTGTCGCAATAACACGAATATTCGTGATTTTGCGATAATGTGGCTACAGTATTAAAACGTTGAGATAAAAATGAAATTCGTTGCTTGAAATTTGGCAAAGCTTAGTTCGCGTGTAAATTAAAGACACAATTATAGCTAAGTACGAGTTTTAAATGATTCTCTTGCTCTTGAAAGCGAAATAGCGTTCTAGATAGTGTGGTTTTGTTAGATTTCATGAATTGTTTTTGCGCTCATATATCTATAGCAAAATTTAATATATTAAAATGTTTAAAAATTTAGCGAGGTGACCTAACAATAGCATGCAAACACCGAATTAGTATTCGCGCGAAAACCGCAAACATAATATTGGGACAATTTATTTAGCGCCGACGGCGAAATTTTCAGCTGACAAATAAAATTAGTTCGCGCCAAACAAACAGTTGTAGGATTTATGCTATGTACTTTATTCAGTTTATTGAATATACGAGTATGTTCAGAGTATAACCGTCTCTAATGTTGGTTTGTTTGAAACTGATTGAGAGCAGCAGTCTTAGCCGGAGGTCCGGAGATCGATTCCCCATCCCACAATTTCCGTGCTTAATTTTGTTAAAAATTATTTTAAACGTCGCCCCACACCAGGATTTTCTCCTGTGTCGTGGGTGCAGTTACAAACATAGAATATCACATGCACATACGCCCAGACCGGAACAAATTTCTGTAGGCCATACAAAATATGTGTCCCGTGCGGGAATCGAACCCGCGACCCGTTGCACAGTAGGCGATCACTCGACCTCTGCGCTAACCGTGTCGTCAATTTGCTGAGTGCTGGATTTCTGAATACACCTGTCTGTCCATAAACATTTTACCTACCTCTGTTGTCAAAACTACAATATTAACAATGTTATTATTAATTGTTCCGCCTATTTATTAGTTCTTGAATACTAAACAATCCAGGTGAAGTATGACTTCAGCTTTCCTGTTTGAATAAAAAGAAATAATATTCATGTTTCGAAATCTTGTGGTTCTTCTTTTCATAACTATGTTCACTTTCCGGTTCTTGGTAGAATAACGAACAAATTAAAGTGAACTCAGTAATATGAAAAAACCTGTATACCACTTTATTTACACGCACGATGTGCTATACTTGGGTAGCAGTCATGAGGAGTTTACTGTGATATCGCAAAAATTGCGAAAATATGCGACATGAATGGTCATATGTTTTGATCGCATTGACTTTCTAGTATGATTTCTTCACAGCTGAATGCCAGACCATAGCTGAGCTCCACAGCTGAGACCATAGATTAATACTAGCTGTGCCCGCGCCTTCGTTCGCGTGAATGTCGGAAAATAGCAACACGTCGTACATTTTTTCCCGTTTTTGAAACATTTTTCATTGATGCTCAGTTCCTATTAGTCGTAGCGCGATGTTATATAGCCTATAGCTTTCCTCAATGAAGGAACACAAAAAGAATTTTTCAATTTAAATCAGTATAGTTCCTGAGATTAGCGCGTTCAGCTTAGGGTCTTGACAGACAGACGGACAGACAGTCAATGATGTGATCCTGTAAGGGATCCGTTTTTCGCCGTAGTAAAGTACCAAAAGTACCAGTAGTCATGTGAATATAAAAAGGGAACTGGAGAATATCTATTTCGTATACTCTTCTGTAGCTTCATAAGCAGATAATGAGAAATATTGACTGAAGGGGAAACGAGATGTTATAATTGATTTTGTGGTAACAAATAAGGTCAACATGGCATTACTGCCAATTAAATTTTCCCCTCCATAGCGCCGACTCTACGCAGAGACAGCGATATGAAACAAATTGTTTGTCGCGGACATAATTTTCAACTGACAGCCAAAATAAGACTGCCGCTTGCAAATAAATTCAATTTCTATTAATAAAACCTTACAAGGGTTGTTTTTGATATCGCCAATATAAACCCAAGAAACTAGAGGCCAATGTATAGTTGTTTTTCAATCTTTTAACACACAAATATATATACATAGAAAACTTCTTTATATATGACGACACGGTTAGCGCAGAGACCCGTTGCGCCTACCGCGCAACGGGTCGCGGGTTCGATTCCCGTACGGGACAAATATTTTGTATGGCCTACAGAAATTTGCACCCACGACACAGGAGAAAATCCTAGTGTGGGGCGACGCTCTTTTTTAAAACAAAACAAAACATATAAAAATGAATCGCTGTGTGTTAGTCTCGCAAAAACTCTTTAATGACTCGACCGATTCTTACGTAATTTTCTGTGTGTTTGAATAGGTCCAAGGAAGGTTTAAACGTATCACAGTTAGACCCGGTAGGTGTAATTGGACAGGACAATGTCTGCCGGGCCCACTAGTATAAAATAAAATTCTCACATCTAATCATAACTGGAGAATAGCTATTTGTGATCATCACACAAAGATTTGTACGGTTGGAGTAATATTCTTGTATTGCATATTCTCTGTTTTTTCTTCCGCGGTTACCAACAATGCTGCATAAATACAAATTACATTCATCTCTTTCTTGACAAACAGAATTCGTATGTATGTACGTGTATATGAGTCTCATATATGTACAATGAGGTTACAGTCCAAGACGGCACTTTCTATCTAATCGAAATTTAAATTGTTAATAAATAAAAAAACATTAGAATAGTATTTTTTTGCTTTTAAAGTGGTAAAATAATATATAATAGAATAGTTTAAGATAATTTTATCGCAATTAGTCGTTAAGACATGCAAATATGAATGAATTTAGATATCACGCTATTGAGCGGAATCAATCAAATTATACACACTTAATTAAGTCAGTTTCATTAAAATTCATATCATCCTTAGTATCAAGTTTTACAAAATATTATCTCACAAACATCATTAAATAATTTATGATATCATAGACAGAAAATCATCACCTATAAAAGAAAACTTTTTATTTATTCCGCTTGCGTTTGTTGCCATTTAAGTATTTGTGCACCGAGTAGTAAAACTTGTCAAGCACCAAATAAAATAAACTTGACCTGATTTTGCAACTTAAATTGTCTTTGATTCTTTTTGCCAATTTATTGAAAATGCGTTTTGCCATTATTAGATAGCAACTGTTTCTGCATAGAGTTGTTATCATTGTAGGCAAAACAAGAGTGTATGTGTACCTTTTGGAGTATTTTTCAATAACCCCACAATTTTTATTGGACAGAGATGCTGATCTTTTACAGAATAAGATATTTAGCAAATATACAGAGACGGCAATGTTAGCACTTTTTACCATTTGAAATATTGTTTGTATTGTATCTTCTTTGTTTAAAAATCATTAGAAAAAATAGCTTCACATAGCTGTTAATCTAAGAAAAAAAAGACAATATACTCGTATCTACATTCTCGTAGTTAACAAAAATGTGTAGATATCCCATTTATCTCTAAAGTTATTTAAAAATATGCATAGGCATTAAAGCCACCGACAAATATGTAGAGTCCGGAAGCGCTTACTATCCTACTCAGCATATAATTGAATGCGCCTGGCTCGTACAAAATGCCTCTAATCTGCGTTTAAATTACATGTTATTACGGCACGGCCGCGTTTGTGGGGTCAGGCGCAATGTTTAGCACTCAACTTTCAAAGAATAACATTGTTATGATTCTTTTATGAATTGACTATTAAGTATTTTTGGTTTCAATGCAATATATTCCTAACCAGCAGTTCCCGCGACTTCGCGTGAAATAGTAACTTTTAGTTTTGTTTTTATTTTTGTAGGCATTTTTTTTAAGATCTTCATAAAAAGTTATACCTTATATAATTAGCGATCTATTAGTGAAAGTCCTGTCAAAATCGGTCCAGACGTTCCGGAGATTAGCGGGAAAAAACAGACTTTTTTTTTAATTGTGTTTTTGTTATTGGTACCCGATATACTCGTACATTCATACCCATTTAGTATAAAAACTTGTTATTTTGACATTATAAAAAGACACTTCAATTTTATTTAAGACACTTCAATTTTGTTTATTTGTATAGATAATGGAGACTAGCAGTCTTGGTCTACTTGATTTTAGAAATTCTCGACTAACACCATTATTTATAAACCTATAGATATTCAAAGCTATAATCCTTGATTATTTTTAGGGTTTCGTAAATCAACAGGAAAAAGAGGAAACCTTATAGGATCACTTTGTTGTCAGGCTGTCTGTCAAGCAAATATATAGCTTTCATAAAATATTTATTCATTAATTTCCAAAACTTAAAGAATATACCCCTGGAATCCGTTCGAAATGGGTTCACTTTTATTGCTACGTCAGGTAAAATTCGTTATGTACTTAATAAGTAAAATTATAATGTCAGGTTTTCATAAGCTCTCATTACACGTTCACCACAAAGAAAGATTAAGTAAGTATTAAGTATGCTGCAGTATAATTAATTAAAAATATATTCTACTAGCTGCTGTCCGCGACTACGTCTGCATCCCTAGGGAACTTATTAAAATTCGGGATATAAAGTAGCCTATGTTATTCCTAAGGCCCAAAGCTATCTCTATACCAAATATCATTAAAATTAGTTGAGTGGTTTAGGCGTGAAAGCGTTACAAACAAACAAACTTACTTTCGCATTTATAATATTAGTATTATGTGGTTTCTGTTTGTTTTGGATATGTTAAAATATCTGAGCTGTACGTCACATACTGCAAACTCTTAGGAATATCTGTCTGCAATGACCAATGCAGGTTATACTTAACTAGCTCTTGCCTACGACTTCGTCTGCGTGGAATTCAGTTATATCGCATGTTAACATGGATAGGTTTCGACTTGATAGGGTATATACCAAACACCTTGTTTATGTTGATTGAGCGGTTTATACATATAAGTGTGAAAACATAAGTGTACTGTGTGTTCACTTTATTTCAAACGAACTGGAGGTCTACTCTATTTCTAAAAAAAATGAAAATTCGTATGAAATTTCGCATGTTTCCTACCACGGTTCTCTTCGATTCGAATATTCGTTCGACCGAAAATAGATTGATAGATATATTCTTCAAACCTACTCTAGTTTACGATAATTTCGGAAGAAGAAATGAATTTGACAGTTTGTTTTTGGGAGATTACCTTAAATTAACGAACACAAAAAATAAAAACCGACTTCAAAAATACTGAAAAGTTTAAAATAATATAGGAATAGGTACAGACAACATCACACTTCTATATTGAAGTCGGTGCCAAACGATGAACCCCTAGATAGTCTTTAAATTTGTCACCGACTTCAATATAAAAGTGTGATGTTGTCTGTACCTATTCTTATATTATTCTAAACTTTTCAGTGTTTTGGAAGTCGGTTTTTATTTTTTGTAATATATTTTTTATTTTTAACTTTTCAGTGGAAGGAACCCTGATTTGGTGCGCTGATATTAAATTTGAGAATTAAAATTAATAATAAAGAAGAACGTTGATTTGCTATGTGGTAACGAAACTTGTAATTTTAAGCTAAAATCAGTAATCATAATCATCAATATTATTTACACAAAAGCTCAAAATAGATTTGACTGGTACCAATAAGACTCTTATTTACAATTTTGAATAACTTGAAAACTATCAACCCAACATAAAAAATAACTGCGCGAAAGAAAGAAACGTGTTGCGATAGTGGATCATAAAACAATACTTGAAAACATTGCGATTTGCTTAACAACTTTCCTATGGAACTTCAATTTTAATGCAAATCAAGTTCCAAGAAATCGAGATTGTTAACATTTCGACAAAAATATTTGAGATTATAAGGCTTATCTTAGTTGCCTTATGTTTGTTGCCAAAATAATTTACTATTTTTCTGACAAATATGCGAGAAAGTTTTTGTTTCACTCTATTGACCCCTGAACTCCCATCCACTCCATTTTACGGCAATAGCCTTATTTCATTATTCGTTCTTCATTCGTTCACGAAAAGAGTCTATGGAAACGAAATTATTGTGCGTATTCGAAAACGACATAGAGTTTAATTCGTTGACGAAAGTTCGTTTCGGAGAAACGGAGTAGATCTTCGATATAAATAACATCGAAGTGACATAAGAGCAAGAGATATGTGAAGCAGAAACTCTTAAGGATTCAATGTCTATATGAAGCCAAATATAAAACTCATCAAGACCCATGTTCAAGTGATACTTGAGTGATATTCGCTGTTTGTAATAGGGATTTGGGTCAAGTTGAATGTCGTATAATATGTTAAAAGCGCTAATGCTTGAAAATGATGCTCTCCGTAAAATAATTATTAAATCTGAAGCTTAGATAATAATTATGTAAACTTCAAAAAATATAATTGTATTTAACAATATTACTAAGACGTTACAAATAAATAATTATTCGGTCATTGTTATATGTTTCGTGAGTTATTGTTATTTGTTCGCTTGAAGTTTTCAGAGTCAGGTCCTTAATTAATAATAATAATAATAATAATAATAAAAACTTAAATTTAAGGATATTTTTGAATAAATGGATAATAATAATAAAAATTATATTAAAAAAAAAGAACATAATAATAATAATAATTTATTTCCAAAAGGGGGTTACACAACATACGGATTTACCAATAGTCCCCAAACTAGGTAGTCCTGTATCTTAGGGACTAGAGCATGAGATTTGCACAAAAAAAAAGAATTAATTGGTGTTATATATAGTAACTATTTAACTGATCTGTGGTAATCTAAACTAAATACAGCGAATTTCTTCCCATATCACTCAGTCTAGTTTTAACAAACGTCAAAACATACAAACATTTACATTCATAGTTTTCTTCATAGTAGCATTAATATTACTATGTGTAAAATAGGAGGAAATATGTTAGTGTAAGGGAGTTTCTATGTAGAAATCGTCATACTTTTTGATTTACCAGTCCATAAATATTTACGAGCCTAATATCGTTCCGAGCACAGAACAGTGAACATGGCATGAGGACGTGTCACAGTTATGCGAAGCTACGCATAATTGAATTTGTACTTTTTTACATTTATTTATTTATTTATTCACACACATATAATAACATTTATAACATTAATTTAATACGAGGTATATAAAAAACTACAAAGTTTTAAGCATTACCTCGGATACATTCACTATTATTTGACAATAACAACAATAATTCAACATGGAGGTAGGTTTGTATAATTATGCAGACATAATGCGTAATACTGGTAATACACACTATTACAGTGATAATACGGCGTCGGATTGATACAGGCTGTTCAACAAAGTACATTTCGAGAAAGTGAAACAAACAAAACAATGAATATTTTTTACATACAACAGGGAAGCTTTTGGCGTTCATCTCACGTGATGGAAAGTGATGATAAGGCCGAAGACGGGAGTGAGCTTCACCTACCTCCTTACCATGACCGCTTAAATTAATTAAAACCGCATTGCGAGTGAGACGGTACTATACGGTAGTGGCGAAGGGTCCATATTTAAGAAGATTATGGGTCCATATTTAAGAATGTCAAACACTTTTGATGCGCATAATAGAAAAGTTGATCGAAATCGCGAGTTGATAAAACGTTTTATTGACACGATCATTCTTTTGGGAAAGCAGGAATTGTTATTTCGTGGTCACGACGAAAGACTAGATTCGAACAATCGCGGTAATTATGTTAAAACATTAAAGTTTAAGCAAGTAAAATTCTGTCTTTTGGGCTTTCGAGTGACATACAAAATGACTTAATTAACTGCATCGCTTCTGCTATGCGCGACGAGACTAAATCTGAAATAAGTGAGGCTCGTTTTGTTGCCGCTATCACGGTAATACTATTACCGTGCCGCTATGATTGACGAAACGTCGGACGTCAGTCATAGAGAGCAGCTAAGTGCTTTATTATTTCTTTAGTTTCGGATCGGTTTAGGTGTCATTGATTTCTTTCGACATTACTAATTCAAAATTTTCATTTGCTTTTGTGTTATTGTTTTAAAGGTTTTTTTACCAACTTACTTTTTTAACGTACCTTTTTTAACTTCACATGTGTACTTGTTAGTAACATACTAACAAGCATGCATGTGAAGATTTTGCGTACGTCTTTAAAGGCTTTTTTCTAAGCCACTTTTATCATACTGGAGAGACACTTTTTTATCATAATTTATCAGTGTTTTTTTTTGTATGGTGAAAGTGGGGCCTTTTCATCTGAAGAATGCATAACGCTGGCATCACGCGGTGCGGTCAGCGGTGAATGTTTTTAACCGACTTCAAAAAAGGAGGAGGTTCTCAATTCGATGCGTATGTTTTTTTTAGTGTATGTTACGCGATTACGCCGCCAATTGTGGACCGATTTTCAAAATTCTTTTTATATTCGATAGAGTATACTTCAAGGGTTGTCCCAAGGTCACTAAAATTAGAATCTGATGATGGAATCCCATAAAAATCGAGGAAAACCCTTTAAATTTTTAGGTGTGTTCAACGTGTTTTGTGTGTATGTTACGCGATTAATCCACGAATTCTGGACCGATTTTCAAAATTCTGGGGTCACCAAAGTTAGGATCTGATGATGGGATCCTATGAAAATCGAGCGAAACTTTAATTTAATACCATTACGATGATCTCCTAGAAAGTCTTAAAATTTGGCACCGACTTCAATATATAAGTTTGACGTTGTCTGGACCTATTCTTATATTATTTTTATCTTTTCAGTGTTTTTGAAGTCGGTTTTTTTTACGGCTTGCCTTTGCCTAATCTCGAGTCTTACTACTATAGCAAGAGCGGTGTCTTTGTTCCAATATTGTTTTAATCTTAGTCATAATAATGGCGATCATAACAATGGCGCTCCTATGTTATTATGTCCAGAAACTTAGATTAAAAAAAAAATAGTGGTAGGTGGTCAGGTGGGCTCAGAATCCCTACCACCAATGAAGCAGAAAGCTTAATCTACCCCCATGGCGAGACGAACCCCGGGCCTCCAAATAAATACCGGGTGTTCTCAACGAAATCGCCTCTATGGTCTTCGCCGAATTAAAGAGAATTTTATCTCATTACTAGCTGTATATAATTGTCACAAAAATCTGGATAAGGCCACTGTTATCACCTAGGGATATAAAAAAATTGCGTATGATCTATTCTCAGACCCATAAAATATTCCTACACAAAAATTTTCATAAAAATCCAAGCCATTTCGGAGGAGTTCCATTACAAACACTATGACACGAGTTTTTTACATATTGGATATGACCGCCGGTGTATGTTCTATATATGTACATATTCTGTTTTAGTTTTACCAAATAACCTCAAAAACACGAGAAGTCAGACATATTGTTTCCTAGTGGTTTACTAGAAAGCATTTACATACGCTACGCACGTACACAGTTTTTTCTGTTGCATGTTTTGGAATTTCATTTAGCGTATCATGGTAAAAAGTGATTAATAAATATACAGGAATTGGGTCCAGACTGTAAAGTATTGTTATATTTGATGCTTGCTTTTTTCAGTTTTGATAATTCATACTAATGTTATAAATGCGAAAGTGTGTCTGACTGTCCCTCTGTTACCTCTTCACGCCTAAGCCGCTGAACTGATTTAGATAAAATTTGGTATAGAGATAGTTTGAGTCCCGGAAAAGGACATAGGCTACATTTTATCCCGAATGTTAATGAGTTCCCCGGGCAATGCAGACGAAGTCGCGGGCAGCACCCAGTAACTTCATATTTTAAACAAGTCAAGATTTTGTTCTACTTTCAAATTTACTTTCTAAAGTGAATCTTATTTTACATTGCCTCAATTTTTTTCGTCCATCTATCGCATGTCGCATTATACAAAAACGTGAGATCTTTAAGTGCGTTAGATCTACTTTAAATCTGTGTGGCAGTGGTTTGATCCTGGTGTAGAGCGTTATTTTTTCCATATATTTGTTTTTTATTGCATTTTGGTTTATTTTATTAAATAATTTTAATAACTTTTTGTTTTTTTATTAATTACTTCTTCATTTGTAATTTTCATTCCAGAAGGAAAAGATTTAAGTTAAGATTAAAAATGCGATTTTAATACCCTAAATAGAACAATTTACCGACAATTTTCCTAAAAAACTGTCACTTGCATCATCGTTCACTAATTAACTGAAAAAAATATATTTAAGAAGAGCTTAAAGATGATTCTCAAATACCTATCGAATGTTACCTCTCCGATTTATTAAAATACGCCGAGATTATTTTTATCTACTTTACAAAATGCCGTCTTGTAAAGTGCAGCAGTGCTTGCATTGCTGTGTTCTGGTTTGAAGGGTAAGATATGGCAGTGAAATTACTGGGTACTGTGACTTTATATCTTGTGTCACAAGTTGGCAACGTACACTGTGGTTCTTGTGGGGGTTGCAGTTTTGCTGCGAATCTCACAAGAGCCACATGTATTATAGGTAACTGTTACCACTTACCATCAGGTGGGCAGTTTGCTTGTTTGCCAACTTTCTGCAATAAAAAAAAACAAAACAAATAATAACACATTATGGTATTTTGGTTACTGTCATATTTATATGGCAGTGAAATTACTGGGTACTGTGACTTTACATCTTGTGTCACAAGTTGGCAACGTACACTGTGGTTCTTGTGGGGGTTGCAGTTTTGCTGCGAATCTCACAAGAGCCACATGTATTATATTATAGGTAACTGTTACCACTTACCATCAGGTGGGCAGTTTGCTTGTTTGCCAACTTTCTGCAATAAAAAAAAAATAAATAATGACACATTATGGTATTTTGGTTACTATCATATCGTGAAACACTCAAAATCAATCAATGATTGATGTAAGAATCATCCATGCGCGCGTTTAGCACTTAGAACATATATTTATGTAGACTGTTAAGCAAATCACCCTCTTTTGCACCGCTCAGTCGGATAAAAGACAAACATCCTAACATCGTCCTTCCCTTTTTAGTAGATCCTCTACAGATATTTGTGATAGTGCTGGGTATAGATTTTTCGCAATTACGAGATTTTGGACATAAGCCCACTATTCTGACTTAAAGCGGTCAGTGAATGTTTACGGCTTACTTTATGGGTAGGAAGCGGCTAACGACAGCTCCTTAATGGTCACGCCGGAGTAGGATTAGGTAATAAAACAAGTCGTCTTTATTAAGCCGTTCAAGTTCATGGGCTTCGGACTAATTAATCCTAATGTCGATTCACTCGCAAGAATAGAACTGTACCTTTTAAACGAGGTAAGATACGACAATGAAATAGAGCGCATTAAATACGAAATTCCACTTCAAATACTAGGGGGCCTAGCCAAAGTAATAACTCAAAAAAGATAACGTAGTTCGAAAAGAACCGAATGTTCCATGGGGAATGCCCTAAGGAGCTCTTTAACCTTTTCCCTCCCTCTCCATTCCTTAACAGAAACACGCGTAAAGGCCTTCGGAGTCATCCTTACATTGTATCCTCCTTTTCACACCGTACCAAGAAATTCCAAGATTCCTTCTTCTGTCGTCCATCCCACACTTGGAATTCTCTATCTGCGCACGTGTTTTCTTCATCCTACAACATGGGTTCCTTCAAAAGAGGTGTGAAAAAGCATCTTTTAGGCCGGCAAGGGGCAGGCAGGTAGGATAGTGGATGTCGTCCCTCTTCTACCTGTCAACTCATTTGGGCTTCTTTCACCGCTTAACATCAGACGGGAGGAGGTCATTTGCCGGGCCCACCATAAAAAAAAGGACAAAATGTATGGCAATGATTCCACATCACGAATCATTCTCATATATTACCGTTCCATACAGAGCGACGAAACGAATCTAAATGATACTTTGGCTACAGGGACTCTATTTTTGGATCATTTGTCTGGCCACAGACGACGCTCTACGAATGCTCGAAACCAGGCGAATGATCCAAAAATAGGGCCCCTGGATACATTATAATCAAGACCAAAAGAGTCATTAAACTCGAATTAACAAAAAAAATAATACACGGTCGGAAATGCCCGATGAATGCAGTGATCGGAACAGTTACACAAATCGAATACATTTATCCAATAATCACTGAGTGTACTGTTAGGCAGGTATATTTTGGCCCAAGTCGTTCGTACGATAGAATATAGAAAACAGCCATAGAGCGATGGCACTGACAGCCAGTTCCTTTGCTACGATCTGTTATAATAGTGTTTAAACCCCAGTGAGAGCGAGATGGCTATACACTATTTGCTGCAATAGCGGTATCTCTGTTTCAACATTGTATTTACTACGATACCAACAGAGTACGCTAAAATAAGCTAGTAAGGACGTTACACGCGAAGAGAGGCAAAGGGAACAAAGCTTCCTTAAACTTAATTAAATACGAGGTGATTCTATACTTATTTAAATTTAAAATTTGGTTTCAAAGATGCTGTAACTATCTCTGAGAAAGACTGATCTACACAATTATTATAAAGAGGAAAGATTTGCATGTATGTATATAACAAATAAACTCAAAAACTACTGGACCGATTTCAAAAAGTCTTTCACTATTAGAATGCTATATTATCCCTGATTAACATAGGCTACAAAATTGTTTTTCCTACTGGAAAATATAACATTCTCACGGGAAAACAAAAACAACGTAAAGTAAAGTTAGTATATATTTAACATATCGTCGTTGATATTGCAATACATTCTATGTCAGATAATGCTGATTTTTCAGGAGAGACAAAAAACTCTTTTGTGTCCTAACGATTACTTCTAGTGATTACATTTTTAAACTACATTTTCAATAACGATGTTTTTCTTCATATTTGACAACAAAATAGTTATATTAATACTTCAGTTCATAGATTCAGTGACATAGAACCTATTGCATTTCAGTTTTAGTCTAATAATTATATTTCAGTAGCGACATAGAACATTTTTGTATTAAATATATACTAGGTATCCAAAAGTTTTTCAGTCAAAAATAAACATTTCTGGTAGAATCAAAACATTTAAAAGTGTCTATTTTGTAAACAAAACCTGTATATATTTAAAAAAGTTGTAAGTGAAGGTAGGAAAAGGAAAAACGATTAAAGCAGAAAAAAATATACTTAAGTAATCATACAAATCACAATGACTTCTCTATTGGATGTAATATTATACATTATAATTTACTTTTTTATTTTTCTAACGTGAGGGCAGTCTATTGAAAAAGCATGAGAACAATTTATGCTCCAGATAATCACTGTATTAGTGGTTTCGTTTCTTGCAAATAAATAATGGCAACTTAGTTTCTAACATAAACTTTTCGTAAATCCCATGATTGCATGTTCCAAAATTCGTCGAAAATTTACTGCCGGTTGTTAACAGACAATTTCTCACACTCATATTGCTGTCGGGAACGCTCCTCTCCACGCTGTATTTTGGTATGACCATTGCAGGCTTCTTGCAAGACTTTAGCCGGACGTATGAGAGTTTGCTGATATTTGCCATCACTCATCCTTTTGAAAATCGACATACCCTTTAGTCTAGCTTCCGAATTTTTTGTTCCCTTTCTGATTTTTTAGCTTATTCTTCGTTTTTCTGCTATTCTTCTTTCGCTTCCGGGTCAATGTGCCGCATCGTTCATCCAAAATTTATTCTCATCATCATATCAGCCAAGAGACGCCCACTGCTAGACATAGGTCTCCCCCAAGGATCTCCACACCGATCGGTCCTGCGCCTCCCGCATCCAGCGGCTTCCAGCGACCTTCACCAGATCGTCGGTCCACCTTGTGGGGGCCTACCAACATTGCGTCTCCCGGTACGAGGTCGCCACTCGAGGACTTTTCCGCCCCAACGGCCGTCAGTCCTACGAGCGATGTGTCCTGCCCACTGCCACTTAAGGTTTGCGATTCTTTGGGCTATGTCGGTAACTTTAGTTCTTCTACGGATCTCATCATTTCTGATGTGATCACGTAGAGAAACCCCGAGCATAGCCCTCTTCATCGCCCTTTGAGTGACTTTCAGCCTTCTTATGAGACCCATTGTAAGCGGCCACGTCTTAGTTCCGTATGTCATCACTGGCAACACGTACGAATTGAAGACTTTCGTCTTGAGGCACTGCGGTAGATGGGCCGAGAATATGCTGCGTAGCTTCCGAAAGCTGCCCAGCCGAGTTGGATTCGTCGATTTACCTCTTTCTGGAAGTTGGACTTACCGAGTTGGACTATTTGCCCCAGGTAAACATATTCGTCAACAACTTCCAGCGTAGAGCCTCCAACATTCACAGGAGTGGGTATTTACGGGAGTGGTAATTTATTCTACTTCGGAAGAATCGGTAATAATAGTGTCCTCATCCGCCACGAACTCAGGATCAGAGGGGTTGACAGACTCTACATTAGAAAATCCACAAAAAGTCTCATCGTCGCTTACATTACTCGGTTCCCTAGAGTTAAAGCAAACAGGTGCAGGTAGAAACTCTCCATTTTTTCGTTCAGTACTGCTACTTCGTTCATAGAATTTGCTATGTTTACCATGTCGATTTACCTCTTTCCTCTTGTCAGTCGATGCATGATGAGAAAATATTATATCCGCCAAAAGGACAAAATTAAGCATAAGCCACCCAAATTAAACTTCAGCTCCCCAAATTCACCCAAAACCAATGAAAATTAATTTCAATCCAAATGCCTATAGGTAATATCATTATATTTGTGAGCGATATGACATAAAACATTTCATGCAAAATATTATTATAAAAGAGCGTCACAGAAAGTAAAATATAAAATACTCTTAATAAATAGTATAAGACAATTCATGTTAGTTACGCACTCTAAATGTAAAATTACACAAAAAACTTTAGAAAAAGAAAAAAATTAATATCATACGCCGAACTGTAGGTTAGTTATTGTTCGTAAAAGGCAAAGCTGGTAGAATTATGGTTATCTGTTCAAATACGATTTGTTACAATGAATATAACTTACCAAATAATTGTCAAAGAAACAAAACAATCACAATAATTGTCAAAGAAACAAAACAGTTGCTGTTCAAAATCCGACATAGAACATATTGTAATATCAAATGAGAATGTTTTTTGACACGTGACCTATTGCGTCAGTTTCAAATCCAGTGATCTGATTGGCTGTTGACATAGAACGTCTTACGGATGCGTTCATAATTATAATATTATACCATTTTGCAGAAAAACAAAAAATCATAAAATTTTGACATAGAACGTATTGCAATATCAACGACGATATTAGTTAAAAATAAATAAGTTTTCTTTCTTTACGCTGTGTACTTTACTTTTCTTCTACATAAATAAAAAAATACTTTCTCAAAAAAGGTGACAGCCCTAGGCGCGGGACACATCAGACCTTCACCATCAACGGTTACTTCACTTGGTCCTAAGACAGTCATTTATACATCTGTAGATGAGTATTTTAAATTTGGTTTCGGAGTGAAATGTTAGTTTGCATAGAAAATACATCAACAGTATCGATTATATGTTTTTTTTGTTTGTTATCTCAGAACTTCGTAATTTATTACCCGATTTGGAAAAATCTTCTTTTGTTTGAGAGGGTATAATTTCAGATTGGTCCAATTGTAACCAAATCAAGATCTAGGGACAGGATCCCAGGAAAATATCCATAAACTTTCCTGTATTTGCGTCTGGTAGTCATCATCTTAAAGATTCCTCTCATGCTAAGCTGATGATGGAAGGATCATAATTTTTTAAGAGATAGAGGTTAGTTTTTTGAATTAAATAGGAACGTATTGACCTTTAGAAATGTAATTATAATCACAAGCGATCTCATATCTCGTACAAATATGTGGAGCATTTCGATTTATGGGGGATTTAACATCTTAATATCCAAAAATCTCATTAAATTTCTTGAAAATTACAAGTTCTCCACAAACATCCCAATTCACACAAAGCCGTCATGTTACGAGTATTAATAACGGGGTTTAGTTACATTTACAACTCGCAATATCCCTTACACAGCATAGGTGCAAAACGGCGAGATATTTGTTTTACTCGATGGCGAGCCCTTGGGGAAATCTAAGACAAACACGCTCGACGGGTACCCCATATAACAGTCGCTAGCTTGCTAACACACAAGCTCACTAAACTATTATTGGAACTGTCAACAGGTATAATAATGATACGAAGCCTCCGAACGAAGCCTTTACTCTAACTAAGTAATATGTTTAAATCATTCACCAAGATGATAAATTTTAATGAAACTAATAATCATTCCTGCTTTATAAACACCGCCATTAGAAAACTAATCACTTAACTAGTATCATGGATATGAAGTTTCAGAATGACAGTGCTAGTTAGCAGCCAATTTTAGTAAATAGAGGGCGGGAGAACAGCATTTCTAAAGTCGGCGCCAGGCGATGATCTCCTGGAAAGCCTTAAAAAGTAGTAAGTAACTAACGTAGTTACTTTAAATTTGGAACGCACTTTAAAATAAAAATGAGGTGTTGTGCAAATTGATGTATTGTTTTTTTTAATGGTTTCGAAGGTGGTTTTTATTTTATGTAAAATAGTTTTATTTTAATCTCTTTAGTGAATTTAATGCAGGCTCACCTAAGTTACGTAAATGATTACAATTAAACACAGCACAGTATTTTATAGTCTTATAGACTTTTATCGTTCTGCTTGACCATCTTGACGCGGACAGCTCTGATAACGTCCCAATGCGTGATTAGGACGTTTCTGAGAGCTTATGACACTTGTTATGTCATATCTGCTTCTTTTCAAGTCACATAAATTGATAAAATAACAAGATTGATTTATTACGATAATATAGTATTTTATCCTTTAAAAATCACGTTTTCCGTTTTCCAAATATTTATGAAGAGAACCATTAAACTGTAGGCTGATTCACTAACTAATAATTTACTAATTTAACTACACTTACCAGACTTATAAAAATTTACCAAAAACCGACTTATTTATTATCAAAATAAACTGCTCCATTTATTTCATCTATTTAACTTTTTTGAGTTTAAAACTTTTTAATAATGAAATATAGTATGTCTATTTTAAAATAAAGTTATCAGATAATTTTTAATTGAGTCAATGATTTGCTGCTTTAAATCATTTGGAGTTTAAAAGAAACCTTGTTGTATTTTCAGATTGATTTTGGTGATCGGCGAACATGGTAGCGGTTATATCGTTGGTTATTTTGGGTGAGTGTTCATTTTAGTACAGTTCATACATGCTAATGAAAAATACATTATTTTGTAATAAGGTAAATTATTGATCAGGGTTTGAAATATAGACTACCAATTAACTTATGAATATAATAAGTGAATATAAGAAAAACCGTTGCAGAGGCATTAAACATTAGCCCCAGATGAATATTTATATAGATATCCTCAAAATTAATTTGATTTATTTAATCTTGTTCGATTGATTGATCGTTCTTGATCGTTGCTAGTGATGAAGTACGGAACTGAGATACGGTCGCTTACAATTTGATTTATAAAAAGGCTTTATTGCATATCAAAAAGCTACAGAACTTTGCAACGTGTCTGTTGATAAAATTAGTGTGTGTAAAGTTTCGGAATACAGAGTACAAAAAATCCTTTGCCTCAAATGCAATACTGAGCAATATATTAAACTAGCTGTTGCCCGTGACTTCGTCTGCATAAAACAGTTATCTAATGCGTTTTCTAGGGAACTCATTAAAATTCGGGATTAAAAGTAGCCTCTTAGTAGTAGGTTTTAAGCTATCCCTATGCTACATTTTATTTAAATTGGTTCTGTGGCTTAAGTATGAAAGCGTTAACAAACAGACAGACAGATTATTAACTGACCTTCGCATTTATAATATTAGTAGGGCTAACTATCATCATTACAGCTCATATACGTCCCCACCGAGAGCATGAGCCTTAGAGCGATTAGGCCTTAGTCAAACCACGCTGGCCCAGTGCGGATTGGTTGACTTCACATACACCTTTGAATTACTTCGCAGGTGAATGCAGGTTTCCTCACGATGTTTTCCTTCACCGTCGGAGCGTCAGATAAATGTACATATGAAATTCGTGAAACGAAAAACACATTGGTACATGGCAGGATTGATCGCGGGCTTCTCGATTCTACTTGGAGCACAGTCCAGTGCCGAGGCCACAGCGCCACCGACGCTCTTAATCATGTCTAATTCGACATTCAATATTAGAGTCAAAATAACTATTGTCTAATACTTATTTTGACTCGATCCGTTAATTACACTTATATAGAGGCATTGTATCGTTATCGTTATTCAGAAGATATAACAGGAACTATATGGATGTCACTATTCAATTAAGATAATATCAATCTCTATCTGATATTTCATACCTCAGAAGAATAACTAAAGGATAGAAACCTAGCAAAAATAGCTACTGAACTTAATATATTTGACTCACTTTGACATTAGGCGCTGCTAATAGAAGTTAGACAGAGACACGTATATGCAAGATGTTTCGAAATTTTGTAGGTCGTCACTAATTCTCGCTTGTCAGTTCTTCTCCCAGTGATGTCGTGCTCATCACTCACCTAGTTTCAACGTCGATAATTATATTATGTAGGTATTTAATAGATCCCTAATACTAAAATGTCTTTATTACGAGAAATATAACATAAATAATTAAGGGTAGATTTTCTTATGTAACTTATCCAGCTAATAGCTGCTGTGTCTCTTTGGTATGGTCAGGCTGGCCGTTCATGAGACTAAAAGCGGGAAGTGCGAGTCGGACTCGCCCACCGAGGGTCCCGTATAAAATTGTAGGTTATACTTTAAATAGAGACTAAATTTTTTATGATTTAATTACAAATGTGGAGTTTGAGATTTTCCCTGACTTGTAGTGTAAGACTATATAACTTCACTTACAGAACTTGTTAGTGTAGAACTGAGTAATTATATGGTTTTAATTTCAACTCGATACCTTCACGCGTTTCCAAGATAGTCTTGACAGACAAACGGACAATAAAGTGATCCTATAATGGTTCAGTGTTTCTTTTGAGGTACGGAACCCTAAAATTTGGACTATTTAAGTGACGGGTATTTCCCGTTATCAAAAATGTTGGAATTTTTCTATTGCAGAGATTCACAAATTCTATGGGAAGGAAATCGAAGACACACTGCTTTTATTTCATCGCTTAGATTTAATACATTTTTTATCGCATCGCTTAGAGGTACTTGAGGTTAATCTCATATTTAATTTACTTACCCGAAAATTTAACCTCATGGATTTTGAACCTTGGATATATTCGTGAATGCTAAAACTACTATTAGTACATATGCTTGGAAATTAAACTAAAAACATTAACATTTGACCATAATTTATTGTTAAGACATTTTTCGATAGATTTATTACGCTTGATGTAATGTAATACAGATATATAAATATACCTGGCATGGACTTCAGTCTCTCACAAAATAAAATTGGAATAACTATAATATGTGTACACCTATGTACAGTTTGTTGATGAGGAAAAAAATATAATTACTATATTGCAGAAAACCGTTTTTAATTAATGTCCTTAAACCTATTTCCATTATTATCATTCAATGAAGCTTTAGCGAACATTTTTTAATCGCCAATATTCCATTATACCTTTTAATAAAAAAAGCTTCACTAGAACTTTTCAGTAAAATTCTTCCATTGTTCAGTATTTGTTATACTTCATGGATTTCTAAGTTTCAAAGGGATATCATTGCCGTTTTGCAATAGAAATACTTGAAAGAAAATGTTCAGTTCATTGAAGCAAAGAAATTTTATTCAGTTGCACTGCATCATAATATTTACCTTGCATAGACGATAGTGCTTCAAAGATTTCTATCGATATGTCACTAGAATTTTATAGCAATAGGTACTTATATTTTCATCGCGAAAACTATGCAAGAAAATACCCTTCTGGCCAGTATAAATTATATCTTCTGTACCAGTGTAGTATCTAAGGTATTCTTGCCAATTAGTTAATTATTATTGTAATATAGTAATAATAATGTAATATTATTACTATTATTACAATTCAATCAATTCATCTAGTGACTACCTTGTGATATGCCAAAAGAAAAATATTACTCATCTCTTACACTTACACAATTTTGTGCTGTATGATAGAAAGAGACAAATAACACATAATTAATTCTTATTTTAATGTTCCTTCTATGCTTTAGTTGTTATTCTGAGTTTCATACGTATTTCAGTATATAGCGAAGGTTGTGTATTCTTTTTCAAAATACAAATGGGAAAATACGGCGTGTGTCGATGACAGAGGCAGCCTAACGACTACACCAATTATTTTTCCACTCGCATGAACATGACAGCTCGCCGTCAACAGAATAATATGTTAGAAATTTGTTTGTAAACTGTCTGGAAGATTCTGGATATTTTAAATGTTTCTTCTGCTCGTGACAATTTTGTACCAAAAGCTAAGTTCAAGTGCAACTTTTTATGATACCAAAATAACGGATAAACACCTACTTACACAACACTTATTTAAACCTGTGCAAATTAATGTTATTTTAGAATGTCACTGAGCAGGATTTTTCAAAAAATGACAGCTTATCATAGAAGAGTGTCCAGAGATGGTCCAAAGCAATAGTTTTGATGAAATCATTTGCGAATCTTAGCTGACTGAATTTGTTAATGTTATTACGTTTTAGTCGGTAATATTTAAATAAAAACTGCAGATTGCGTGTTGATAATATAATAGAAATTCATATATATAAGATAATAATAAAATGTCACAAAAAAAGAACTATCAAAATACAAACATGTGTCAAAAGTAAGACTAGCCAGAGTGTTGTATATTAAAATCTATAATTACAGAAAAAAGGTTTGGTCTAACACCTCCCCGTAATATCAACACCCTGTACATGTGTATTTTATATACTCCAACGCATTAAAATTAACAAAGCACACTATACAAATAATAATTATTACGAAACTTTAACATTACAGAAACTATACTAAACCTAAACACTTAACACATTTTAAATGCTTTATATTAGGTAAAGGTTTGGTAAGGACATCGGCGACCATACAGCCAGTAGGTATGTATTTAAAAATAATTTCATTACTGTTGATGGAATGCCGTATGAAATGATACCTTACGTCAATATGTTTGGTACGAGAATGGTGAGTATTATTTGTAGTGAGTTTAAGTGCACTTTGATTGTCGCAATGAATGGTGATTGGGTTGATATTACCAAATATTTCTGTGACTAACGACTTGAGATATATAGCCTCTTTAGTAGCATCACTAAGAGCCATATATTCAGCCTCTGTGGTTGATAGTGTGACTGTGCGTTGCTTTCTAGACTCCCAGGATATAGCAGAGCCACATGAGATAAATACATATCCGGTATACGACCTACGGTCAATTGGATTTGATCCGTAATCTGCATCGGCATAACCTATAATGTCATCATCACTGGATAGAGAGTACTTGAGCTTTTTATCCTTAGTAGCCTTTAAGTACCTTAATACACGTTTAGCAGCTCTCCAATGCACCTCCCCGTAATGTGCATTGAATTGGCCTAAAGACGATATTGCATGAGCTAGATCAGGTCTTGTGCCAATGGAGATGTACATTAAAGACCCTACAAGCTTCTGATACGGTAAGTCTGGTGCCTCCTTATCTTTTTCGGGCAAAGTCAGTTTTTGACCTGGCTCTATAGGTGTAGAAACTGGTATCGCATTAGTGAGTTTAAATTTTTCTACCAACTTTTCAATATACTTGGTTTGGTCTAGACTAATGCTGCCATCTTCATGTTTTGTAACTCTCATTCCCAAGCAATCCTTGACAGGTCCTAAATCTTTTACAGTAAAATACCGTTTCAGTCCTATCTTAAACAACTCTTTCATATTACTACAATTGCAAGCAATAAAAAAATCATCAACAAAAACAGCCACTACAAGGAGTTTATCGCATTCTTTCTTAAAATATATACAATGTTCCGTTTCTGCACGAGTCAGAGACAACTGCTCCATGGCTTCGCAGACTTTTTTATTCCATTGCCTTGGTGCTTGTTTAAGACCATAGAGTGCTTTTTTGAGTAGGCACACTTTTTTACTCTCTTTGACAAAACCTTCGGGTTGCTCCATATAGATTTCTTCCTCTAGGTTACCATTGAGAAAAGCTGTTTCCACATCTAAGTGGTCTATCTGCATCTCTAGCTTTACAGCATATGCTAAAAGAAGTCGAATGGATGACAACCTGGCCACTGGAGAAAAAGTTTCTCCGTAATCGACACCATGCACTTGAGTGAAACCTTTTGCTACAAGCCTAGCTTTATATTTAACAATTTCACCGCTGGCATTTCTCTTTATTTTACATTTTATTGGTTTCCGATCATTAGGTCGGTCCACTAAAATCTAGGTGCCATGAGATATTAATGAATTGTATTCGTTATTCATGGCATTTCGCCAGTCTTCACTGTGCGCGTCTTCTAACGCTTGTTTATAGGTCTCTGGCTCAAAGTCAGGAGATACAAGATAAGCACCCGCTTCATATCTTACTGGAGAACGATGTTCCCGACGAGGATAGCGGTGTTGCTCACTGTCACTGACTTGTGGCTCTGGATTTGCACTAGAAGTGGGTTCAGTAGATTGAGTCATAATATGCGTTTCACAATTAGGAGACGGAGAAAATGAAGACGAAGTACTAGGAGTATCATCGTTAGAATCACAGGTTTCTATAGGAATAGAATCAGAAACAGCTGGATGAACCTCTATTGTTGTCACTGACGGTTCATCTATGTTGTTTGATGATTTCATCAACTCACAGTCTTCATATTTTTTATCCTCTATGAACACAACGTCTCTCGCTAAAATTATCTTTCTAGGATTCTGAGGATCAACTAACCTTCCTACGAAGATGCATTCTTGTGTTTTGGATTCTAGCTTAGTACGCTTTTCTTTCGGTACTAGTGCATGAGCAGTACATCCAAATACACGTAAATGAGAAAGATTGATTTGTTTTCCAGACCAAACTTCCTCGGGTATTCTGTTACTTAAGCCCTGAGTAGGTAGATGGTTTTTTAAATATATCGCTGTACTAACAGCTTCACCCCAGTAGGCTTTAGGGAGATTTGCATCTTCAAGCATTGATCTTGCTTTTTCAATGACAGTTCTATTTACCCTTTCTGCTAAGCCATTTTGCTGAGGGTTATAAGGTACTGTCACTTGGTGAATAATACCATTCTCTTTGAGAAATGTTGACATTTTGCTATTTACATATTCGGTGCCATTGTCAGATTTAATCGCTTTTATTTTTAACCCTGTTTGATTTTCAACAAGATGCTTAAATTCAACGAACTTTGTGAATACTTCGCTTTTATTTTTTAATAAGTACCCAAAAGTTTTTCGTGAGAAGTCATCTGTAAAAGTTAGTAGATACAAAGATCCACCCCATGAATGCGTACTCATTGGTCCGCACAGGTCCGTGTGTATCAACTCTAATTTGCTATTACACCTACTCATAGAGTTTTTAAGCGGCCTTTTTGACAGTTTGCCTTTTAGACAAGGGACACAGATTTGATTAAATCTGTCAGTATAATAGACACCTATGCGACGTTTCTTTAATATATCCATCGCTTTTGTATTCAAATGACCTTTTTTTTTTTTTTTTTTTTTTCTCGGGGGGAAATGCGTAACCGCACCGTACCCGGCGTTGGCTAGACAGCGAGCGTGTGTGGGGCTCTCCCGGCAGGGTGCCAGGCCTACCCACTAAAACCCCCCGCTGTTCTCCCTGCCCTTATGGGCGCGCTAGGTAAGGTCCACACTGCGACTCCACTACCCACGTGCCCGGGCAAGCCCGACCCACCGGTCGGGCTATCGCCAAGGGGGGATTGCCCGAGAACACCAGGGCAATCCCCAGACGGAGGGCCTTACGGTGGCGTGCACGGGGCCAACCGTGCACGCAGGCCTCTACGGCAGGGTCATTAGATGGGCATCGCTTGTGCGAATGCCCGCCTTCGCCTGCCTATCCGTTTGCGGCGGATGGGAGCGGTTTGAGGATCTGCCTCCCGCTCCCTCTCCGCGGCCTCCTTCTGCGAGATTACGTCCTCGCAGTAGGAGGCGACAGCCCCCCATTCCGCTTCGCCGCAGAGCATGGCCACGACCATGCTCGGCAGCGAGAGGTCTCCGCCTCCCAGCGCAGCGTTAAGCTCGCTACGCTGGAGTCGCCAGGCCGGGCACATCAATAGGGTGTGCTCGGCAGTGTCGTCGGGAGCGTCGCAGTGGTGACACCGCGGCGTTTCCTCCCGACGCGCGACTCGATGCAGGTAATGACCGAAGCAGCCATGCCCGGTCAGTACCTGCACCATGCGGAACGTGAGGCTGCCCTGCCGGCGCCCAACCCACTCCTCCAACACCGGACGAATCGCGTCGATCGTCCGGTGGCCGGCAGCTGGGGAGGCGAGTGCCTCACCCCATCGACGCAGAGCCTTCCTCTGCGCCTGGGTACGAATCCGCTCCACTTCCTCAGAAGCGGATCGTCCCCCCCGTTCACTAACGGCAACCCGATGTCGATACACCTCTGCATGTACGCGTGCATCGACATCCCACGGCGTTTGACCCGCTAGAACACAGGCCGCGCCATGGCTGACCGTGCGATAAGCTCGCACGGCCCGGGTTGCTATGACCCTCTGCGGACGTCGCAAGAGGGCCACCGTTCGGGGGGAGAGGCACTCCGCCCATATCGGGGCTCCGTAGAGTGCCATCGACCGTATCACCCCGTGATACAGTCGACGGCACGCCGATCCTGGTCCTCCCACATTAGGGAGGACCCGTCCGAGTGCGGCTGCGGCGGCACACAGCTGTGGAGCGAGGAGCTTAAAATGCTCCCCGAAACTCCATCGGAGGTCCAGAACCAAGCCGAGGTATTTGAGATGCGCCTCGACCGGTATACGGACCCCCTCCACTCGGACGCGGAGCCCCGGTGGGATCCCCGTGGAAAAGCATGGCCCTCGTATTGTCGAGGGCCACGTCTAAGCCCAGGAGGCGGATGCGTCGGACGACTAGTGAGGTGCTGACCGACGCAAGGTGAGCCGCCTCCTCCCCCGTTTTAGCCCTCGCCGCGACAAGCGTGTCGTCGGCGAAGCAGACGACCTTCGTTCGTGGCGGAAAGTCGCCTCGCAGGACCCAGTTGTACCCCAAGTTCCATAACAGAGGACCTAGTATGGAACCCTGGGGTACACCCGCCGCCATTGTCCACGTGTGGACGCGCCCATCCGGCCCCTCGTAGAGGATGGATCTGCCTTGCAGGTAATCCTCCACGAGGGCGCGGAGGTACGGAGGCACCCGGTGGAAGCGGAGTGCCTCCTTTATGCACTCGTGGGGCAGGCTGTTAAAAGCGTTGCGGATGTCAAGAGACACCGCAACAACAGTCTCCCCACGAGCTGTGGCCTCCTCAGTCCACCTCTTGTGTAAGGCCACCGCGTCCATCGTGGACCGGCCGGTGCGGAAGCCGAACTGGTTGTTAGCCAAGTCCGGCCCCTGGTCCTCTAGGTGCTCGATGATGCGGGAAGCGAGAATCTTCTCGAAAAACTTCCCGGCTTCATCGAGCAGCACCACCGGCCGATACCCAGTCGGGGAATCAGCGGGGCGGCTCTCCTTCCTTAACAGGCAGAGCCTGCCCGCTTTCCAACGACTGGGGAAGCGGCCCGATGCGATGCTTAAATTGAGCACCGCCCGGAACCGCTCCTCGAGGTGTCCCAGGGCGAGGGCCAGAACCCTGCTTGGGACACCGTCCGGTCCCGGCGCTGTATTCAAATGACCTAACCGCCTATGCCATATTGATACGGAAATGTCATTTTGTGCAACGTATGCTTGGCATGGAGAGGAGTCTAGCTTATACATACCTGCAAAGTTTGTGCCGGTAGCCAATATAGTGCCAGACATGTAACACTCATCCTTTTTATAAATAGCAGCACCATCAGAATTAAAGAGAACTAAAAATCCTTTTTTAACTAAATCCCTAACTGATAGTAAATTAGTCGATAATTTAGGTACATATAAAACATTACTTATTTTTATTACACTATTAGCTATATTTACAAGAACAGAGCCTTTACCTTCGCTATATACAACTTCTTTATTTGCAACAGTAATTGGCTTACGGAGAGGTGTGAAGTCCACAAACCAATCCTTATAACAACTCATGTGACTAGTAGCTCCAGAGTCAATGTACCAATCCTGGGATAAAGAAGGGGAATGATGGCCTGTAAATGAATGAAAAGATGATAAAAGTGTAAAATCTGAACTATAATTAGCTATGGAATCGCCGATGCCCTTATTTTTCTTTTTATTATCAAAATAACGCTTCCTGCATTTAGAAACGTGATGATCAGCTTTCTTGCAGTAGGTACACGATACATTCATCCTTGATGAAGTTGCGAGGACGTTATTGTTGACCGTGCTATTTGTTCGACGTTGATCTTCCTTTAAAAGTGTTGTTGCCACAAAATCCGACGTGATGGTAGCGCCAGAGTGTTCGATTGCCATTACCATAGGGCACATTACTACACCCACAAACTCGTCCTCGATAGGTTTTCCAATTGCAGTGAGTTTCAGCTGCGTGTCACGTATGTCATTGACATATGATTCTAAATTAGGATAGGATTCGAGTTTAGAGTTAAACATCTTCTTAAGTAATGCCAGACGTCTACTAAGACTGCTATCTGCGTACTCTTTTTGTAAAGCTTTCCAGGTTTGCTCGGCAGTGTCGCAGCTTATCACAATTGGATATACACTTTCAGAAATATTTAGGCAAATTTTAGACCTTGCTCGTTGATCGCGGCGTTTGAACTCTTCTGGTGTCAAATTTCCAGCACACGATTCAGGTTGAGCGACGAGGTCCCACAGTTCAGCGTCGATGAGAGTCATCTTCATGGCAAAACTCCAGGTATTGTAGTTTGCTCTACCGTTTAATTTAGATATGGAGTTCTGGTGACTTACGGTCATTATCGGGGCACGGGGTACTGAATTTTCCATTATTGGGGGATTGGAGTCGCTCACGTCCGTAGGTTTTACCCTCGAGACCCTACACGTGATCCCCGGGTGGTGCTAATCGAGTGACCAACTTCTGGTGGTAGGGCTTGAAAAACCCGACTGGCTAGCGACCACCGTGCGCATGACGTAAAACCCGTCAAGTGGGCATTTTGTGTCCGCGTTTCGGGATCAGTCATCGCACAGCCAGAGCTTGAGGGGTCGTTGCTGCGATTCGTGTGGTTTGTGTGGGCTTCCGTCGACCCAGTGCCAGGTTGACTGCGTTGACCCTCCGCCCAGGAAGACCCGAAGAAACGGCTGTTCCGCTGGCCGCCCGTGGTACAGTACAGGGGCCCAAGCGGACCTAACCAGTCCGTGAGGCTGCCCCACCATGCCACGCATAATCTCGGGGTGGTCCGTCGTGCCGGTTGGTGACCGGACGGTGGGTCCCGGCGACCACTTCCGGGGGGGTTCGGGGGCCCTTTCGTGCGGAGAGTCAGCGCAAATCAGCTGTCGGCTGTTCCCTGGCGAAACAGGCGTACACACGTTAACTATGCTAATCGCTGCAACGACACCTCAATTTCACACCTCTCACTCCAACAAACATGTTAGCGCACAATATTAGGACTGGTCGTACAGCGGTGCACTATCCCACCAAAACACCACTATTCGAGGTGGGGCTCGCTAACATCCGCGGGCTCCATTCTAACCTCTTGGCTGTCCACCACCATCTTGAGACAGCCCGTCCAGCAATGCTGTTTTTGACAGAGACGCAAATTATCTGCCCGGCCGATACAAGCTACCTTAATTACCCCGGCTACGCTCTTGAGGAGTCCTTCAAGGCAAAGGCAGGTGTTTGCTTGTTCGTCCGGGCGGACGTTTGTTGTCGTCGCCTGCGCTGTTTGGAGGAACCTTCCTTTTCCCTCCTTGGTACACGTCGATTTTGGCACTCATTGCAGTGTCTACGTGTGCGTCTATCGTTCCCACCGTGGTGACTTGGAGACAACTCGACTTTTTGAACACCTAAGTCGGGTGGCAGATGACGCGCAGGAGCAATTTCCTTCCGCCGAGCTGGTGTTTTTAGGGGACTTCAATGCTCACCACGAGTTGTGGTTAAGTTCCTCTAAAACTGACCATGCGGGTAGGACTGCCCACGCATTCGCTCTCACGCACGACCTGACACAATTGGTTACCCAGCACACCAGGGTACCAGATATTATCGGTCAAGCGCCCTCTTTGTTGGACCTTCTGCTGACAAATCGCCCCGACGGATATCAGGTGGTGATTCGAGCTCCACTAGGATCTTCAGATCACTGCCTGGTATCCGTCTCAGTGCCTCAGGCGTCGCGACCGTCGCCTGTGGTTGCAGCACGCCGTCTGTGGCACTATGCGTCAGCAGATTGGGACGGTATGCGGGATTATTACGCGTCTGTCCCTTGGTGGCAGCGCTGTTTCAGTGGGATGGATCCGAACTCCTGCGCTACCTCTGTTGCTGACGAGATCAGATTAGGAATGGAATATTATATTCCACATTCCAATCTCGTCAGTAGAGGGAGACGTAACCTCTGGTTCAATCGCGAGTGTGCCTCTGCTGTTGAAAACAAACAGCTAGCTTACCGCGCTTGGATCAGAGGTCGAGCTTCTAGGGATCCCAATACTAACCTACTGAAAACAGCCTATAATAATGCCACCAAGTTGTGTAAGAGGGCTTACATTAGAGCGGATGCTCAGCGCATTGCACAAGTGGGTCAGGAACTGCTAGCGCACCCTACGGGTAGCCGTTCTTTCTGGCGCCTGGCCAAAGCTGTGCAATCAAACTTCTGCCAACCCTCGCTGCCACCACTGAGACATGCCGATGGCTCACTTGCTCATCAGCCGCAGGAGAAAGCCGACCTCCTGGCAAAACTCTTCGCGGCCCATTCCCGTATCGATGACTGTGGTGCACAACCTCCGACACTGTCCCATTGTGGCAGCACTATGCCCGATATCCGCATCAGACAGCGAGATGTGCGGGCGGAGCTACAGTCGATTGATATTCGAAAAGCAAGTGGACCAGACGGCATTCCTGCGATTGTACTTAAGAAGTGTGCAGCGGAGTTGACTCCGGTCCTGACGCGTCTATACCGTCTGTCGTTCTCTGCTGGTTGTGTGCCGAAATCTTGGAAAGAGGCCAATGTCCAGCCGGTTCCCAAAAAGGGAGATCGTTCTGATCCGGCTAACTATCGCCCTATAGCCGTCACTTCCATTTTGTGTAAAATCATGGAGAGGATCCTTAACACCCAGCTGATCCGTTACCTGGAAGGTCACTCGTTGCTTAATGACCGTCAGTATGGGTTTCGTCCTAAACGGTCAACAGGTGACCTTCTAGCGTTCCTTTTGCACAAATGGGGTGAATCTATCGATAAGCGCGGCGAGTCTGTGGCTATTAGTCTCGACATCGCCAAAGCTTTTGATAGAGTCTGGCACAAGGCTCTCCTTTCCAAGCTTCCGGCATACGGATTGCCCGCTCAGTTCTGTACGTGGATTGCCAGCTTCCTCCACGAGCGTAGAATTCGCGTTGTCGTTGACGGCTGCGCTTCGCGGTTCGTGGCAGTGAATGCTGGTGTTCCACAAGGCTCCGTTCTATCCCCAACATTGTTTCTTCTGCATATCAATGACATGCTTTCCTTGGGAAGTATACATTGCTATGCAGACGACAGTACAGTGCATGGGGGATATCACGGAAGCTCAGGGGCTGCTCGTGGCAATATTGATAGGGAGAGGCAGAATCTTATCATTGAGCTCAACAGGACGCTGGACCTCATCTCCGAATGGGGTTCCAACAATCTTGTCGAGTTCAATGCTAAGAAAACACAGGTGTGCGCGTTCTCGGCGAAAAGGTCACCTTTCCTCCCCCCTCCTTCTCTTCAGGGCACAACCCTTCACACACAGAGTAACATCACCTTGCTCGGAATGAACATTCGCTGCGATCTGAACCCCAGAGACTACATCGAATCCGTTATAACTGCTGCCTCACGGAAACTCGGTGTCCTAAACAAGGTGCGTAGGTATTTTGCGCCGGACCAACTATGCCTGTTGTATAAAACTCAGGTTAGGTCTTGCGTGGAATATTGCTCGCACCTTTGGGACGGCTCCGCTCAGTACCTCCTCGATGCTCTGGACAGATTGCAGCGTCGCGCTATTCGAATAATTGGCGATGTAGAGGCAACTAACACCCTCGAGCCTCTGCAACTTCGTCGTGACATCGCCTCTCTTAGCGCCTTTTACCGAATGTTCCATGGGGAATGCTCTGAGGAGCTCTTTAACCTTATCCCTCCCTCTCCATTCCTTAACAGAAACACGCGTAAGGGCCTTCGGAGTCATCCGTACACTGTGTCCTCCTTTTCACACCGTACCAAGAAATTCCAAGATTCCTTCTTCTGTCGTTCATCCCACACTTGGAATTCTCTACCTGCGCACTTGTTTCCTCCATCCTACAACATGGGTTCCTTCAAAAGAGGTGTGAAAAAGCATCTTTTAGGCCGGCAAGGGGCGGGCAGGTAGGATAGTGGATGTCGTCCCTACTCTATCTGTCAACTCATTTGGGCCTCTTTCACCGCTTTACATCAGGCGGGAGGAGGTCATTTGCCGGGCCTTACATAAAAAAAAAAAAAAAAAAAAAATTATTTTAGCTTTATATCATCAACTTGAAGCACATAAGCCCATAACCTTTTAGTCGGTAATATTTAAATAAAAACTGCAGATTGCGCGTTGATAATATAATAGAAATTCATATATATAAGATAATAATAAAATGTCACAAAAAAAGAACTATCAAAATACAAACATGTGTCAAAAGTAAGACTAGCCAGAGTGTTGTATATTAAAATCTATAATTACAAAAAAAAAGTTTGGTCTAACATTACGTCTTTTAAAAATTCATATTTTGTTAGAGCTAACATGAAAATAAAAATCAATAATGCACAGCGTTAAATATACACTTTGATCCACCAGTCGTCTTGGTAGCCTAGTGTGCTATTGTGATTTATTACTTACTGTGCAAGTGTCGTCAAGTTTGTAGAGAAGCAAGGCTGGGCTTTGATCGGCGGGGTTGCCGAAACCTGCTGCTGCTGCTGCTCAGGAGCTAGTGACGAGACACTTGCCAGTAAGTTAGTTTTTATTCATTTAGGTTACATTAAGGTGTAACCCAGTGCCGTGTATCGCGGGCATGGGTACACCCCGGGGCGTTTTGTTGGTTAGGGCAAGACGGTTCTGCCCTACAGACGACCGGCCGTGTTTCGAACAACTATATTAATATGGCTAGGTTTCGACTTAATGGGGTATTGAGCAAACACCTTGTATGCACACGTGTTCAGTATATAAATCTTTACGAGTGTCAGCTCCGATAAGAAGTTGAACCCGGAACTTTTATGATGGGCTACTAACCACCAGGCCAGACAGTTGTTAACTATTTTGCTAATCAAAGTAAACATTTTTATTACATTATTATTACTATGTTACAATAATAATTAACTAATTGGCAAGAATACCTTAGATACTACACTGGTACAGAAGATATAATTTATACTGGCCAGAAGGGTATTTTCTTGCATAGTTTTCGCGATGAAAATATAAGTACCTATTGCTATAAAATTCTAGTGACATATCGATAGAAATCTTTGAAGCACTATCGTCTATGCAGGGTAAATATTATGATGCAGTGCAACTGAATAAAATTTCTTTGCTTCAATGAACTGAACATTTTCTTTCAAGTATTTCTATTGCAAAACGGCAATGATATCCCTTTGAAACTTAGAAATCCATGAACTATAACAAATACTGAACAATAGAGTGGAAGAATTTTACTGAAAAGTTCTAGTGAAGCTTTTTTTATTAAAAGGTATAATGGAATATTGGCGATTAAAAAATGTTCGCTAAAGCTTCATTGAATGATAATAATGGAAGTAAGAATGTAGGTTTAAGGACATTAATTAAAAACGGTTTTCTGCAATATAGTAATTATATTTTTTTCCTCATCAACAAACTGTACATAGGTGTACACATATTATAGTTATTCCAATTTTATTTTGTGAGAGACTGAAGTCCATGCCAGGTATATTTATATATCTGTATTACATGACATCTGATTCCCACCACCTCGGAACACAACTTAAATATGATTCTTTGTAAAAATAACAGTAAGAATTTTATGACAATACGTAGAAATAATATATTACAAAAAATGCTTGCTTGATTTGTATCCGAATGATGGTTCTACGAAAGATAAGCAAGTTGTTAATTTAATGGGTATGCCGCACGATTCCAGTCTACCAGCACAGCGGCCGTTTTCCTGGTGTCCTCGTTTCCGGCTACACCTTCTCCGGAACATGTCCGCCCCCTATAGAGTCGTTTAAGATCAGGAAGACTAGGAAAGTCTATTGGAGTTATAAAAAAATCACTTATTTTACGCACACTTTACTCTATCACCACAGCTCATATACCGAAGGGTTCGAGCCTATCCTAGTTAGGGTGGGAGGCTGTCGTCTCCTTCTGCGAGGACGTGATCTCGCAGAAAGAGGCAGCGGAGCGGGCGCGAGAGGTTGACCCTCTCGACGCACCGCTCCGGCGCAGGCGGTTGGGTAGGAGGAGGCACGCGTTCCTGGACGCGTGCCACCAACTCGCTTAAGCAAGCTGGGGATAAAATGACCCGGCCGGCCGACAACCGGTTGGGAGACACTTTTCTACCCCTGGCTTGCCGACTGGGGGGTCGAATTATGGCACTTGTCGACCCCCCCGTAGAGGTAAGACCTGGCGCTTGGGTTAGCTATGCTGGCTCACCGTCGCGCCTACCCTCCAGGGGGCGCACTCGGAGAATGGCTAACTCCGATCCCGATTGTGTCTCTACGGAGGTAGAAGTTGCTGGAGGGTGGTTTAGCCAGGTATGGGGTTTATACCCGAGTCCAATGGCATATCCTTGGGGCGGCCTTGTCAGCATTCAGCCTCTCCGCCCCACAAAAAAAGTTAGGGTGTGTAGGCCTTAGTCAACCACGCTGGTCCAGTGCGGATTGGTCAATTTCGCATACACCTTTGAACTTCTCTGCAGGTGTCTGCAGGTTGCCTCACGTCGTTTTCCTCATTTTCCTTCACCGTAGGAGCGTCGGAAAAATGTATATTGGGGAAAAAGTCTTTTCGCATTATAGTATGTATAAACTTGTAATAAAATCTCTTTGGCTATACTATTTGTATCTGGCTGGTTTTGGTATCATTGAAAGTTTAAATTTTAAAGAACATAATTCCAAATTCAAATTAGGAAAATGTGTGATTTTCATTTGTTTTTCGTACCGCCAAGATGAGTGAATCTAATGAAGAAATTCGATACATTTTAAAATTTTACTACAAAAAAGGTAAAAATGCAACGCAAGCCGCGAAAAAAATTTGCGATGTTTATGGACCTAGTGCAGTGTCTGTGAGAGTAGCACACATTTGGTTTAAGCGTTTTCAATCCGGAAATTTTGATGTCAAAGATGCACGTCGCTCTGGTCGCCCTATTACAGATAAAATGGATGCCATTTTTGAAAAAGTGGAGCAAGATCGGCATGTCAGTAGTTACAACGTAGCTGAAGAACTGGGAATTGACCACAAAACAGTTTTGGCGCATTTGAAAAAAACTGGGTACACAAAAAAGCTCGACATTTGGGTACCTCACGAGCTCACTGAAAGAAACCTAATGAACCGTGTACTCATTTGTGATTCTTTATTACGACGTAATGAAACCGAACCATTTTTGAAGAAGCTGATAACTGGTGATGAAAAGTGGATCACGTACGACAAGAACGTGCGAAAAAGGCCGGTCAGGCTTCACAGACTGTGGCGAAACCCGGGTTAACTCGCAACAAGGTGATGCTGTGTGTGTGGTGGGATTGGAAGGGCATTATTCATTATGAGCTGTTACCACCAGGCAGGACCATCGATTCTGAACTCTACTGCGAACAACTGATGAGATTAAAGCAAGAAGTTGAGAGAAAGCGGCCGGAGTTAATCAACAGAAGGGGTGTGGTTTTTCATCATGATAACGCTAGACCTCACACATCTTTAGCCACTCAGCAAAAATTAAGAGAGTTTGGCTGGGAGGTGTTAATGCATCCGCCGTATAGTCCTGACCTTGCACCTTCAGATTTACACCTGTTTCGGTCTCTTCAGAATTCTTTAGGCAGTGTCAGGTTAACATCACGAGAGGACTACCAAAACCACTTGTCGCGGTATTTTGACCAGAAGTCCCAAAATTTCTATAGCAATGGGATCATGTCCCTACCTACAAGATGGCAAAAAGTTATCGAACAAAATGGTACCTACATACTTTAGTTAAATGTAAATAAACTATATTAAAAAATGTTTTGAATTTTCTTAAAAAATGCGAAGAAACTTTTTCCCCAACCTATTATGAAATTTGAAAAATGAAAAACATATTGGTAAATAGCAGGATCGAACAGAGGACCTACCGATAAGCAAGTGCCGAGTCCATAGCGCCACCGACGCTTTACTACACACTTATGGGGCTGACAACTGCTAATCGAGCCTCACTTAAAACTTTTTTTAGCAAAACCTTTTTAAAAACACCGTAGTTAAAAATATTTGAAGATATTATCATCAAATAATTTACTAGTTTCTTTAAAATAAATTTTAAAGATTTGATATTTTCACTCAATTTCAATAACGAACCGCGCCCGTAATCCAGTAGAAACTCATTTCTCAAGGTCGTTGGCGTCTCTTAACCTAATCTGTTCTTTTATGATTTTGGTTAATACCGAAATTGTTTGGATCTATTCAAGTAGCCACTAAGTAACATGAAATGCAAAGACTGTGAAAAGGTTGAGACAGAAATATATAATAATCATTTTTGACTCACTACCTAGGAATGTAATACAGCGTACCGCCCCCGGCGACAGGCCCAGCAGGATCCCAGCAGTGGGACGTATATGCATTGAAATGATAATGAACGACTTTATAGATCAAGTTTGTACTGAAATTGTTCGTTTTTTTTATAATTAGCAAGGCCATTCAGAATTTAATACATGGCAGTATCAGTATCTTATTACTCAACAACTCCCTCAAAAACTTTTGAGGAAAGGTTAAGTGGTTTACGGTGGGTAAAACTAGTTAAGAGTTAAAAGCAAAGTAAAGAGCTACCGGGCCCTCGTCTAATTTAATTGGGTATAAGATTTTCTTTTAACGAAGCGTTTCAGGAAGAAAGTAATGTGTGGAAGGTTGTTTACTCACGACAAATGAGTTCGGTCGAGGACATGGTTTATTTTTGTCCCTGTATTAGGGTTTGTAGATTATGTTGTCTTACAGGAACCACAGTAGATGACTGCAGACAGTTACCGTCAGTCTGCTTGTTTGCCAATATCTTCTTTTTTCTTCTTTTAAATATAAATAATTCGCCGTTATTTAGTCTCGCTTAATTTCAAAAGTGGCTTGACTGATTGGAATATTTATTTATGTCTATTGTTTGCTTTAATACGGGGATAATTGAAATAGAAAAATAATAGGATAAATCCAAAAGAAAATCTAAAAAGTTTTATAAAGTAATTATTATAATTTTGTGTGGAAAGTGATGGCACACTTCTCGATTGTTTTTTTAAATTTGTCATCAGTCAATGGAATATGAAGTTAACCGGGTCAGCTAGTAGTTGTATAAAAAATGAACATAACAGAAAATTTAATTGCTTGCTGATGGTTTAATATTTCATTATTTTTTACCCTTGAAAAAATCATCTTATTGCAACCCTTGTCGGCTCGATTATGAACTCTGAAAAGGAAATATCTCTGTTCACGCTCGAGGAAGAGCGAGTGGCACACTGCATTGTGGTCTGTGCAGTGAGAGCTTTTTTTTGGCGGCCGGCCGCATGTGACATGTCAGTTGAGTCGAGTCGAAATGTCATGACATTGAATTAGGTTATAATGATGTCCGGGCATCCATAAAATATAATACACAATATTTAAGCATTATAGTGATTTGCGCGGCGCACCTAATATCGGGGTGCGAAAGCCCGCTTTGTGTTGTGCAAAAGAGTGCCCGCTTTGTGTTATCGTCGCGTGTGTGAGCCGTGGTGGCCTAATAGGCAAGTGTACCATCCGGTTCGGTCAGACAGCAGAACTTCAGGAGCCGCGACTTCCTTCGAGCTAGCTCAGGAAGTCCACCGGCTACATACGGAGACCAATCGGATCCAGGGTAAGTAATACCAATGTTTTCTATGAGCTGGTAGTAGGGTACAAAAATCAGCAAGCAATATAAGTCGGTGAATCGCCGACGTGGTGGTGTCTACCTTGGGCACCACCATCTTTTGGTAGCAGAGCGTTGTTCTTAGATTTGATTGTTTGATTAGTATTGTACAATTAATATTGTAATCTTGTTGGTTGTCCAAACGGGCAATAAATATTAATTGGTTTTGATTGCTGATTTTAAACCGACTACAATCTCATTTGTGGACCGATCTCCCTAACTAGTTGTCATTGTCATTGTATATGAAAAATTGGGGTTAAATGTCTTTTGTTGTTCTAGTTAAGTTCTAGCATTTACCTATATTTGATTTTGGTTTGTTTTTTCATATCTTTGTTTTGCCCTTGAATATTTTGTTTGTTAAGTTGTAAACTTAAACTTGAATTTATTTTGTTTAAAAAATTTTGCTGCTAAATGACTTTGCTGTTGTTGTAAACTTGTAATACACTATTTTGCTGTGTTAAGTTTTAGCATTTACATTTGATTTTGTTTTGTTTGCCTTTGAATATTATGTTTGTTAAGTTACTGACTTAATGCTTGAATTTAATTTGTTTGAAAAATTCTGTTGTTAAATGCCTTTGTTGTTCTAGTTAAGTTCTAGCATTTACACTTGATTTTGGTTTGTTTATATATTTTGTTCTGCCTTTGAAGTTCCTCCCGATCTGTTTTATTGTCTGCGGTTGTCGGTCTGTTTGTCCGTGTATTATTATAGTGTTTATTAATTTTGGTGCAAAATGGTCCCGCCAGTCAGCCCGCTTAGTGGTGCCCGCGCGGGTGCACAAAAGATTTTGAGATGGTTTGCTAGTGCCGTCGCTTTGGTAGACCGACCAGACCGAGAACAGGCCTTGTTAATTCGGCATGAGGGAGTACCTGCTCGCTTGAAGGAATTGGAGCAGCTTTTCGTTGCTCATCAACAATATCTGCTCGACCACCCAGCCGAGGGTGCCGCTGAGTTGCGGGCAGTCGACCAATTTAATGCCGATTATGATCAGTGTTTTGAACAGGCGGATGTGATCATAAACAAGGCTCAGGCTATCCTATGCGCCCGGAGGGGTGAGTCGTGCACGACCGGGGAGGTCAAGCCTACCCCGGCCGGCTTGCTGGGCAGACTGCCCACTTTGGACATCCCAACCTTTGATGGGAACTTGGCTGCTTGGATTGGGTTCATTAACCTCTTTGATAGCCTGGTCCACTCGAGGGACGACCTGTTCCCTAGCCAGAAATTGGCCTATTTGCTCTCTGCCTTACGTGGAGAGGCTGGTGTACTTGTCCAGCATCTACCTGTCAACGATGACAGTTATGATATTGCAAGGGCGTTGTTGACCGCCCGGTATCAGAATGTTCGCTTGCTAGCGGACACACATGTGGCTGCCATTTTAGGGCTGCCACGAGTATCGCGGGTCTCCTCATTGAGGAAGGAGATTTTAAACCCGCTGCTAAGCGCTATTAATGCGCTCAAACGACTTGACCTACCGGTGGACCAGTGGTCCTTTATTTTGCTCCACCTCATCCTCGATAAGCTTCCCATGGAGATGAAAGGGCGCTTTGAACAAAGATACGGGGGCAATAGTGCCTCGTACCTCCCCCCTTTCTCGGATCTCCTCAGATTTTTGGAGGATGAGTGTCGGATGACTGACCACTTGGATCTGGCTCCTAAACCGGGACCGAGTACAGGCTGCTATGAGGCAACCCGGGCAGCGCCACGGAGAGAGCGCCGCCCGTACAAGCAGTATACTGCAGTGCGGCAGAACTCTCCACACGGGGAGAGGCCGATGCCTTGCAAGTGTTGCAAGCGGAATGGCCATCGTTTGCCGGCCTGTCCCAAATTTGTTGGCCTACGCACCGAGGGGCGTAGGAATATGGCCAAGCAGCGGAATTGGTGCTACCGCTGCCTGGGGGCTCATATGGCATCGGCTTGCCCCCACCCACGAGATTGCGACTGTTGTGGAGGGGCCCATCACCCCCTTTTGTGCTTTAACAATAAAGACACTCGTGAGGTGGTGAGAGAGAGGGACTCGCACACGGGCGGGGGCCCTCGTAGGTCACCCACATCTCCGAGGAGATCGGAGGGGCGTGCCACACCTCCGCTGAGATTGGACAGGCGCCCCCCCTCCAGTGAGAGGATTGGGCGCCCCACCCCCCCTACGGGCGGGGGGGATTGACGCGCCGCTTATGAGGCGCCACCGCGGGATTGGGCCGCGGTTATTAGGGAGCCACGTCGGGAGCCGATACGCTTCTCTCCCCCTCTGATGGAGAGACCCCGGTTGTCACGGGCTCCCCCAACTTTCGCCCATCATGGGCACCGCCCGGCCCCCCGATGCCGCTTTGATCGGGGCCAGTACGTGCCGGATTGGGACCCGCTCGAGAGCCTTGAGCGCCCTATTCCTCCGCCACGCACGCATTTTTCTTCGGACCCCCCTTCCCCCCCGTTGCGGGGAATGCGGGAGGATTTTCATTAAACCAACTGTCGGCTGCAACCCCCCACAGGAGCAGGTGCTGTTACCAACAGCCTGCGTACAGGTGTGGGGCCCGAGGGGCACCTTTGTTTTAGTTCGCGCCCTTTTGGATACGGGAGCTCAGGGTTGCATTGCCTCCAGCTGGCTGGTCCGGCAGTTGAGTTTGAACACATCACCATACCTTGAATCGGTACGAGGAATCGGAGACCTGCGGATCCCGGATCCGATCGGTCAGGTTTTGTTCTCCTTTTCCCCCCACTTCTCTTCAGCGCCCAAAATTGGCGCTACCGCGATTGTTTATGAGAAGGTTGTTGGTCAGCTTCCGCAACAGCACGTTTCGCGCGCTGTCGTTGATGCGACATCAGGATTGACCTTGGCTGACCCTTCCTTCCACCGAACCGGTCCGATTCACTTATTGCTCGGTGCCGATGTTCTAGGCCGCGTGTATTGTGGGAAGAGGAGAGAGTTACAGAAGGGTGGGCTGGTAGCCTTATCTACATCGCTTGGGTTTGTAGTGATGGGACCAGTTAGGCATAACCCACCATCTCCATCGGTGGACAGTTACATAACTGTTAGCTCCACCTTATCGGATGTCCTTCAACGGTTTTGGGAGGTGGAAGAACCACCTACCGTGAAGCGAGTGAACCCCTTGGACGAGGAGTGTGAGTTGTTCTACCAGAACAATACAGGTCGCCTTCACTCGGGACGGCTGATCACTCGTTTGCCCTTTTTGTCAGTTCGCCCCTCACTTGGCAGCTCCCGGCCGTTGGCCGAGAAGCGGCTGCTGTCCATGGAGCGTCGGATGAGTAGGAACTCCGACTTCAAACAGAAGTATGTCGACTTCATGCGACAATATGAGCAACTGGGGCACATGTCGGTCTCGCGACTGGACTGGCGAAACGAGGAACATAATTTTCTTCCTCACCACGCGGTCTTGAAACCTTCCACTGGGAAGATACGCGTTGTTTTTGATGGGTCAGCTCCCACGTCTACCGGAGTTTCGCTGAATCAATGTCTGCATGCTGGACCGAAGTTGCACCACGAGGTGGGTGATGTATTGACCAACTTCCGTCGCCATGCCGTCGTCTTTGTGACCGATATCCGGATGATGTTTCGGCAGACTGTGATTTACCCGGACGATAGACGATATCAGCTCATATTATGGAGGGAGGATCCCAGAGATCCCATGCTGGTCTACGAGCTGAACACCAATACATACGGTTTGCGTTCGAGCCCCTTTGTGGCAATTCGCTCACTTGTGGAACTCGATGAACGTGAGCGGTTACGATACCCTCGCGCATCCTTGGTTCTCAAGGAGGATGCATTTGTGGATGATATTTGTACGGGCTCCTCTAGTGTCGAGGAAGCCTTGATTTTGCGAGATGAACTAATTGCTCTTCTCGAGGCTGGTGGTTATGAACTGAGGAAATGGATGTCCAACTCACCTCAGCTTTTGTGTGACTTGCCAGACGACCACCAGCAGGAGCCTCATATTTTTGAGAATGCCAACACTCCAGATTTACTGTCTGTTTTGGGAGTGCAATACAGACCTGTCCAGGACACGTTCACCTATCGATTGGAGCTGCCAAGCCCCAAGGTCTGGACGAAACGGTTGGTTTTGTCTACAGTAGCTCGTACCTTTGACCCAAATGGCTGGATTAGTCCCGTAGTGTTTTGGATGAAGTGCTTCCTACAGGAACTTTGGTCAGCCGAAGTGTCGTGGGATGAGCCCCTCTCGGGCCGTTTGCTGCGAGATTGGGAGTCCTTCATGTCGTCTCTCCCCGACATTAACCGTGTTAGTATCCCTAGACATATACTGCCTAAGGGACGGTTTACGGCCAGCCTTCATGGCTTTTGTGACGCGTCTGAGAGTGGATACGCAGCCGTCGTATATATCCGGACGGTCGATGATAGAGGAGCTGTTAAGCTCCACTTGCTAATTGCTAAGAGTAAGGTTGCTCCACTTCGGACTCGATTAACGATTCCGAAGTTAGAATTGTCTGGAGCTACTCTTCTGGTTCGTTTGATGAACCACGTTGTTGACACCCTGGGACGTAGTGTGGACTTTGAGTCGCTCTTTGCTTGGTCCGACAGTCAGGTTGTCCTGTGTTGGATTAAGAACTCCGTCCACTCCCTGGAAGTATTTGTGGCTAATCGGGTATCCCAAATACAGGCCTCGAAGGCCACGTTGATTTGGCGCCACGTGCCAGGTGAAATAAACCCTGCTGACTGTGCATCACGTGGCAGCGAAGCCCCTCAGCTTATTGACCACACTCTGTGGTGGGGTCCCGAATGGTTGTTACAACCGTCTTGGCCTTCCACACCAGCTGTGGTGAAGGTACCAAATCCGGGCTTGCGTGTTCACGCTGTCGAGACTATGGCGGCTCCAGAGCGGGAATTTTTATTAGACCGCTACAGTTCTCTGGACAAGTTGCTCGGCGTGACCGCTTGGATAAGAAGATTTATTCGAAATTGTCGCCGGCCTCAGGACAAAGATTTGTGTCCGGTCCTCTCACCGCAGGAGCGCCAAGATGCTCTTTTGCATTGGGTGCGTATGACCCAGTCTAGAGCGTTTGAAACGGAACTTAAGATTTTCCGTACCGGGACGTCGAAATTGAAGGGACCCTTGGTGCGTTTGACTCCCTTTCTGGATGATAAGGGATTGTTGCGTGTAGAAGGCCGATTGAGGCACGCTAACTTGCCTTATAGATCACGTCATCCCCTGTTGCTCCCCAAGGAGGGACCATTGGTGCGATTGTTGATCATTGATCGCCATGTGAAGAATGCTCATGCCGGATGTAATGCATTGACCGCGCTCCTCCAACGGGAGTTTTGGATTTTGTCAGCGCGAAGAATAATCCGATCTGTTATATTTCGATGTCTGCCCTGCTATCGTTTACGCCCCGAGACGATGCAGCCCCAAATGGGTGATTTGCCTGCTGATCGTGTGAATGAATCGATGACCTTCTTAGGAGTTGGAACTGATTTTGCGGGACCATTCACTATAAAAACGTCGCGACTCCGTAATGCTAAGACTGAAAAGGCTTACTTGTGTGTGTTTGTTTGTTTGGCCACTAAAGCCGTTCATTTGGAGGTGGTGAGTGCGCTCACCATGGACGCTTTCTTAGCAGCGTTAGGCAGATTTGTCTCCCGCCGGGGACTGCTCTCTCTAATTCGGTCCTATTGTGGGACGAACTTCAAGGGCACTGATAGACATATAAGAGAAGTTTGTAAATTTTTAGATAAAAATAATATTGAGATCGGATCCACACTCTCCCGTAGGGGGGTAACATGGCGATACTCCCCGCCGTCTTGCCCTCACTGGGGAGGGATTTTTGAATCTGTTGTAAAGGCCGCCAAGACTCACCTTCGCCGCGTTATTGGGGAGACTATTCTCACGTTCGAGGAACTCGCGACGGTGTTTCATAAGATTGAGGCGGTTCTCAACTCGCGTCCGTTATGTCCGTTGTCTACCGACGCGAACGATTTGCAGGCCCTCACGCCGGGCCATTTCTTGATAGGCAGACCACTTAACGCCCTGCCCGAGTATCCTTATAGAGATGTCAATCCAGGACGCCTTTCGCGGTTTGAGTTGCTCCAGCAGCTTACCCAGAGCTTCTGGCGCCGCTGGCACCTTGAATATTTACACATTTTGCAACAGCGCGTTAAGTGGTCAGATAAGACAAACCCACCGAGGGTTGGAGACCTCGTGTTAGTGAAGGACCCAAACCTGCCACCCTTACGTTGGCGTCGCGGACGCATTGTCCAACTTACTCTAGGGTCTGATGGTGTGCCCAGGTTTGCCGAGGTCCTAGTTGGGGATTCTGTTTTGAAGCGCGCGGTCGCTACTCTTTCTCGCCTCCCCTTAGACTGATTTGGCGGACAGTCCGGGACTGTCCGGAGCGGGGGGATGTTCACGCTCGAGGAAGAGCGAGTGGCACACTGCATTGTGGTCTGTGCAGTGAGAGCTTTTTTTTGGCGGCCGGCCGCATGTGACATGTCAGTTGAGTCGAGTCGAAATGTCATGACATTGAATTAGGTTATAATGATGTCCGGGCATCCATAAAATATAATACACAATATTTAAGCATTATAGTGATTTGCGCGGTGCACCTAATATCGGGGTGCGAAAGCCCGCTTTGTGTTGTGCAAAAGAGTGCCTGCTTTGTGTTATCGTCGCGTGTGTGAGCCGTGGTGGCCTAATAGGCAAGTGTACCATCCGGTTCGGTCAGACAGCAGAACTTCAGGAGCCGCGACTTCCTTCGAGCTAGCTCAGGAAGTCCACCGGCTATATACGGAGACCAATCGGATCCAGGGTAAGTAATACCAATGTTTTCTATGAGCTAGTAGGGTACAAAAATCAGCAAGCAATATAAGTCGGTGAATCGCCGACGTGGTGGTGTCTACCTTGGGCACCACCATCTCGCTTACGCACATTCAGCTGTGCCAGATATATATATATGACCGATTTTTCCATTACTAATAATGTCGAACTCATACGAGCGCCTAATAAGAGTAAATATACGTCATTATAAATTCTACAATCAATTTTAAAGTAAAATAATACAAGTAGACTTTTAATGTAAGAGAAATAAATAGAGAGCCTTAACTGGTACTTCTGCTAAGTAACGCAATGAGCAGATAATGACTTCAAACATGATTTTTAGGGTTCACCAGTCTGTGTAGAAGTGTGTACACTATCAACTGCATATGCCAAAGACGTTATACATAATTCTCCCTATTATCATGAAAAAATCAAAATAAAGTAAAAAGTTGTTTTAGTTTGACCAATATTTTCACATCTTTCAATTTTAAAACTGGTCCCAAATCATTTATAAAATGATTAATCGCGTATTCAAAATCACGTAATTAGTGAATGGATTTAATATAAATCAAGGAATTCATTTAATATTGTTATGACATTATTCGACGTGTTCTTGAATTGATATCCAAAAGCTGCCTGCCTTAAGTGTGAAAGTCAATAAATTTGTTTAACTATTACTACTATTATTTGTAGTGATGTATATTAATTTTCTAATTTTGCCGGATACTTTTCGTTACGTTCCTTTTCTTTTATTTATTCAATTTTATTGTATTATTATTTAAACTAAATATGTTTTAAAGACTTGATTTAATTAATTCATTGTTTTGAGTTCTCTTCAATTTTATTGAAATTAAATAATGCCTGTTTACGCCATAATTTAATATAAGTAATAATAAAGTTTGGCTATCTGGAGCATTCCTATTCTATTAAACATTGAATACGAAAAATATTTGTATGTTCAAAGGCGCATTAATCTCTGAAATAAATTTACTCCAGCCAACTCTAGCTGATAAAGAGAGGTTAATGTTATTTTATGGAGCGTCGGTAGCGTTGTGGTCTCGGTACTTGCCTTCCAATTAGGAGGTCCGGGGTTGGAAAACGCATTTTTTTTCAACCACATTAAACTTTATCAATCAACATTTAATTTTATTTACAGTGTAGAGAAACACTATTGACTTTTCGATCTGAATTCAATTCACAAATCAAAATGAATAGTTTGCCTTAGAGCGCCCTTTTGCTGATTTTTAAAAACTGCTAGGAAAATTAATAACTTTTATACCTTTTTGGAAAGCTTATGAAACTAGTTAGTCATTTTACTAATTTGTACGCCAAATTCCATACAGTTTTATTTGCAATAATTTACGGCAAAGTTCGGGAAAAATACTTTATTTTTATGTAAAATAAAAAATTATTTTATTTTTTGTATTTTTCTTTTATTACTTTTATTTTTCTTCCTTTTATTTCTGAGATTATGTAAGTTTTCGGCAAGTCCTTTTTTTTAAATGATCACAAATTTTTCAGCTTTCAAAAAAGTATCAATTCTATGTTTAGAGTGGAGTAGTTTATTCACAATTAATGGTTTTTGGTAGCAAGTGAGAAAAAATCAAAGAACCGTCACAACTCGGTAACCATCCAGTTTTGACTCCTGGTTCACTGGACTTAATTTATTGCTAATCACCTCTAAGTATAACCCCTCTCAAGGAATAGGTCGTGTTTCCCTGTCACCCTGTATGAGCTGTTATGATGATGATGATGACGATGACGAATGTCATTTATAACCTGCTTTAATTATTAAAGGTAAAAACTTCAATCCGAATTTAAAATTATCTCAGTTGCAGTGCTACAAATGCTTAAAGAAAATAATGTAACCGTTTTCTCCTTGAAATGAGCACAACAAACGGAAATGAGCGACAAACCTCGTCGTGTTGTTGACGCGAAATTGTTTGCGGAGGTCAATTTGTACGAAGAATTTCTAATTATTATTTTAATAAAAAAGAATGTTTCGCGTGAAAAATATCTCTGGATTTTCTTGGATATTATTCTTGAGCGCACCGAGATTGCGGTTTGCCCTTGTGCTTATCAGAGTCTTTTTAGATGAGTCCTAATAAAACGGCATTGTTTTGAATGACGCGGGTTCTGTTAAGTCTCAGGATGGCCACGTATTGTTTCGTTTTATTGCTTCAATTTGTTTGTGCCTATTACGATCCATTTATTGGTAAGCAGAGTCCAAAGATTTACAATTAGATATAACTTAATATACATACATATTTATATTTTATATTTTAATAAGGGAATGTGTGTTTAATTTTATCGATAAAAATATAAAAAAAAAAAATTATTTTTCTACCATTAAGTATCAGCACTTATGTATTATGTAATGCACTTCCCGCTTCATCATTATATTTTCACACTTTACTTTGCCCTAAAGTTGCCTGGCAGAAATTGCTATTTAGCAATAAAGCCATCTTTTGTGCTTTATTATTTATTGTTTATTTATACCATATTTTATTCATTCATTAATACCATGTAATATGATTCAACACAATAAAAAGTTAGTTAAAGCTAACGTTTTATTGGGAGATTTTTATAATTTGTATAAAAGCAGATTTTTGTCAATTAGTATATACTGAGTTTGTTTCGTCATGATAGGTAGTTTAGTTTAATAGTACATCATGCTGAAAACTATATGTAACTACTATTAGTGCTTAGAAGTGATAGGTATTTATTTCTTCACAGTGTAAACAGACAGCCAGATCTAGCTATCTCGCGTGCAATGTTACTTAGTTAATTGCCTCCTAAAATTATGATATAGTATTTTGAACGATTAAACACATAAAATTAAGAATGTGTTCAGTTAGAATCAACTTCTTTAATTATGAATAAATATTAATAAATACTTCTATGAATTCTGAGATACGTTACCGTTCGTTATAAACAATAAAATGACTACAGCAAATTACAGATAACATGAAAGTTGATCAAAAAACCTCATTACTGATCAAAATAAATAATTTGTTGAGGTTTTTGTGTATTTGATAAATGGGTTTAATCACTTACACTTGCTGTTTGATTAGATATCGGCATTAGTAATATTTTATGTAAAATCAAACATTTTTAATGTTAATTGAAGTTAATTATATTTAGGACTAAAAACATCATTTTCCAATTCTTATAAAATGTAAAAAACGTAAAGGTAAGCCTTATTAGAGACTCCGACAATTTTTAAAATGACCTTCTAGTAGATTTCTAATGTGGCATTACGTCATACGTAGTTTAATTTTCTACTAACTTACGTAGCGAGCCCCGACTACATAACTTTAATCCGCTTCGTCTCACTAGATTTTAGTATATAGACAAAGTAAAAAACACGGGTCTGATATTTTTCCATTATCTAATTAATGCACTAATAAGTAGTGTATTATTGTTCCTTCTATATCTCGTTCAATCGCAGACACGATTTCACTCCATCTAGAAGGAACAATAAAACACGTGGTAGCAGCGTCTAGTAAGTAAATTATCAGATAAGATTCAATTCAGGTCTGTAATTGGTTGTAAAATATTCCGCTATTTATAACGTTTTAACGCGACAATGCAGTCATCATTTTGTTGAAGTACACGCATCACATCGGTCACATTTAAGTGCAGATATGAAATTTATCAAACAAAAACAATCACTAAAATTAGAATGTATTTGTCCTACGTCAATGAATGAACCAAAGCGTCATGGCAACTTACTACCAAATACCATTCGCTGTGTTGTTTGTGGCCCATCGAATTGTGGAAAGACCAACTTAGTAATAAGTTTATTATTACATGAAGATGGTCCACGATTTCAAAATCTGTATGTTTATTCAAAGTCTTTGTATCAGCCTAAATATACATTCTTAGAAAAAGTTATGAGTATGGTTACGAACACGACTTATAATAAATATAATCATAATAGTGAAATTTTAAGCCCTCACGAAGCTTTGCCGAACTCGATCATTATATTTGACGATGTTGCTTGTGAGAATCAAAATAGCATCCGAGACTATTTTGCTATGGGACGTCATAAAAACATTGATTGTTTTTATATTAATCAAACTTATACTAAAATACCGAAACAATTAGTACGAGATAATTCTAACTTGATTATTTTATTTAAACTAGACGACATTAACTTAAGACATGTCTATGAGGAACATGTAGGGTCTGACATGTCTTGGGCTCAATTTCGAGAAATGTGCTCAACTGTTTGGAATCAACCATTCAGCTACATTGTTATCAATAAAGACTGCGAACGGAATAAGGGATGCTATAGAAAGGCATTTGACACATTTATTATGGTGGACTAGCATTCATAAAAAGGTGTTACATAAATATGGAATCAGTTTCATTTGTGATTTCATACCGAGAGGAAATATAAACAAAATGGAACAAAATTTGAAAGAACAAATTATAAAATCTGCCGCAGCTGTGAAAAGGAAGGTTAATATGATAAAAGATGCAAAAGACGCTAGCAATATGGCATTAGAAACAATATTTAAGCCTATTGTAGAACCACTTAATGTGTTAACAAGCAAAAATAACGAAAGTCTTCATAAAAATTTGGATATTGACCAAAACCACCCAGTAAAAAAAAATAAGTACAGCGAAAGTGAGTCATCAAATTCTGTAAGTGAAGATTTCGAGGAAGCTATGAACGAAGAAGATGAAAACTCTTATGGTGATGAGGCTTATAAATTATCTAACAAAACTCTTACGATATTACCCTCTGAAGATCACGATGAGCATGAAAACTCGTTTAAATCCATTCAATCATCTCCGAGTATTGCAAAAGAATCTTTCTCATGGCCTACGTCGTGTGATCTAATAAAAGATATACCTTATGGAGTCAGAAACGAGCGAGGTAAACTTTTGCTTGGCAAAACTCGCGTTTACGATGAAGGTTGTAGACTGAGGATTGGAAATCATGATCTGGAAAAAACACCCGGTTTAAAGGAATTATTGTTTAAAAAGATACCAAATTTAGACCTTGTCACTGACGACGACTTACAAAATTATAAACAGATACTAATAGATACTAATGCTCATAAACGTAATTACGATCCTTTAAAACCAGTGAACAGTAATAAAGGATTTAAATATATACGTATTATTAAACCACTGTTTAAATACACAAGAAATATTACAAGTAGTGTGGAAAGTATTCCTCGAGGAGAAGGTATAAACCTTTTAAAAAGGGTTAAAACAGATACTGATTTGGTTTACTGGGACGATCCAAATGAGTTAGTGGAACGATTAAAATTACTACTAGCATCAAAAGAAGCTGGTAATACCGGAGTGATAAATGAAATATATGCAATAATTGAAGAACTATATGAAGCTGGCATCATAAATGTAGAATATAAAAAGCATCCATCAGGAAAATTATTCAGTCTCGTTTCAATGAAGACTGCATCAAGACGACAATGAATGTAGACAAATTTGGACATCATGTACACAAGCGTTTAAGATTATCAGAATTCATTAACACTCTCAATGATACTTTAGTAAAATCTGAAACAGGTGACTTTGATTTAAAATCAACAAAGTTGAAGGGTTTGCAATTTCCTGAAAATAACGACGAAGCAGTAAATAAAGAATACGTGGATAAATGTATTGAAGAACTAGGACAAGAAATAAAAAATAATAATAGTGATGTTAAAAGATATTTAAGTAGTTTAGAAAAGGCGACAATTGTTAGTTTGAGTGCCTTATTTTACACAAAAAAAGAAATAGATTTTATGATTCAAGCAAATTCAACTAAGGATGAGTAAGCGAGACGTAGTTAACGAACTTCACAAAGCAGCACGAAGAAATTTTTCTCGTCGATGTACATTCATAAAAGGAATTGATGATCTATGGCAAGCAGACCTTATGGATTTACAAAAATATTCACAATTCAATAAAGGCCATAAATACGTTCTAGTAGTGATTGATGGCTTATCAAAATACGTTTGGGCTAAACCTTTAAAATCAAAAACAGCAAACTGTGTTATGAATGCTATGCAAAGTATATTAACCACTTCTTCGCGTAATCCTAAAAATTTACAAACCGATTTAGGAACTGAGTTTTATAATACGAGTTTTAAAAAATTGATGGAAACGTATAAAATAAATCATTATTCTACATATTCTGCAAAAAAAGCATCCATTGTCGAACGTGTCATTAGAACAATCAAGTCTCATCTTTACAAATTATTTAGTCTTCATGGACGATATCAATGGCTTGAACATAATTTGGATGACGTGATACAAAACTATAACAACACTAAACATCGAATTACTAAATTTAAGCCTGTTGATGTTACTAAGTCAAACGAAATTTTTGTTAAGTCAAACATTGTTAAAACGCAACAACCTAAAACAAAAAAGAGATTTGCGTTTCGAATAGGTGATTATGTTCGTATAAGTAAATACAAAGGAGATTTTCGTAAGGGTTATACTCCAAATTGGTCTACAGAAATTTTCCGCATAGTAAAAGTTAATGAAACCAATCCTCAAACATATCAAATAGAAGATAAACACAAACAAATTATTTTGGGATCTTTTTACGGGTATGAATTACAAAAAACTAAAGTTCCTGATCTTTACCTTATTGAGAAAGTTTTAAAAAGAAAAGGAAACACACTATATGTAAAATGGTTAGGTCTAAATAATAAAGAGAACAGTTGGATTGACAAGAGTGAATTGGTTCAATAGTATAAATATTGCTACGCAATTCTGTATCTTCTATTCACTTTAGAATTATCAATGAAGGAAGGTGGTGGTATACTTAACACAATAATAGACAATTTACCGATTGAGTTACATTTACCTGGATATCAATTTTGTGGCCCTGGAACAAAACTTCATAAACGGTTGCTTAAAGGTGAACGAGGCATAAACAAATTAGATAATGCTTGTATGTACCACGATATAGCTTATACAAATAGAAATTTAGACGTTCGACATAAAGCTGATTTAGGACTTTTAAATATGGCGAAAAGAAGGTTAAAATCCCAGGATGCTGGAAGAGGAGAAAAGTTTGCCTCTTGGATAGTTAAAAATGCAATGAAAGCTAAACTCAAAGCAGGGAGTGGGCTCAAATCATTTATGACCGGTGTAAAAAAAATACGCTTACAATTAAAAAAACTTAAATCTAAAGACAGTCACTCTGCAATTAAATATGCCCACGCTGCTGCAAAAAAGATATTTACAAATAAAAAGGGAATACGTTTGCCGCGTCGCATTCCTATTCCAAAATGTGGAGGACTTTTACCACTTATTCCGATTTTTGCGGGATTGTCGGCTTTAGGTTCATTAGCCGGAGGAGCAGCAGGTATAGCAAAGGCTGTTAATGATTCTAAAGCTGCACAAAAAAGTCTTCAGGAATCTGAACGACACAACAGGATGATGGAAGCTGTGGCTCTTGGAAAAGGGCTGTATATAAAACCTCACAAAAAAGGAGCTGGACTGTATTTTAATCCATCAAAAAACTAAATAAGGGGCTACCCAGACGTGCACTTACCAATATTGATATATTAGAACACGCAAGTGACATTCCATTTTTTCGTGGTGTTTTCATGAGAGATACGTTACCTACGAAACCTAAAAAGATAGAATGTGCGATATTGAATTTGGATAGCTCCAAAAATCCTGGAACACATTGGGTAGCCTTCGTCAAGCAAAACAATTACGCTGAATATTTTGATAGTTTTGGTAATTTGAAACCTCCATTAGAATTAATTCAATATTTACACAACTTACCAATAAACTATAATTACGTACAACACCAAAAATTTGGTACTACTAACTGTGGTCATCTATGTTTAAAATTTTTAAGATGTTATTGGAAAAATCATTTATATAACGTGTAAAATAAATAAAATTGTCAGTATAAAAATGTCTTTCACTGTGTCTATAACTGGGAGAGGAGCCTCCTTGACAACGAACTATTCGCCAACATTGGAGTTACATGGCGACTATGAATGTGGTCTTTTATATTTTTATACTTTTAATTCTATTCCTAATATTGATAAACGAAACAATAAATTTTATTATGGCGAAAATGAAGTCATCGAAATTCCTGAAGGGTCTTATGAACTTCAAGATATTTGTGATTACATAAAAAGTAATATTAAAAACACCGTATTAAAATTGACTTGTAACAACAATACTCTAAAGACAAATATATTTTGTTCCAAAAATGTTCACTTTAACAAAAGTGATTCACTAGGTCAAATTTTAGGGTTTCGAACTGAAACAATACATGCAAATATAAGTACTGAATCTCAGAATCCGGTCAGCATTTTATCAACAACCATCGTGAGGATTGAATGCGACGTAGTCAGCGGTTCATTTGTGAACGGAAAAGCTAGTCATATAATTTATGAATTTGTGCCTAATGTACCACCAGGATATCGGATCATTGAAATACCTAAAAATTTAATATATTTTCCAGTAAACCAAAGTTCTATAAGTGCGATTAGCATACGGTTACTAGACGCTGAAAACAAACAGGTAAATTTACGAGGTGAAGAAGTACAACTATATTTGCATTTCCGAAAAAAAAATGATTGATTTCAATAAAAAGCAAGAGGCATCGTGTACTCGAGTCAGTTTGAAAAGATCACCTCAAAAAGACGCACCGCTTCGGCTTAGAAAGAAGTTGACTAAAAGCAATAAGGATTTTTTGAAGTTAGTGGGCTTGTTAAAATGAATATATTAAATATAACTCAACCGACGTCAATAGATAACAGCATTGAAAGTTTTGAATATCACTCGTACAAACCATATGTAACAAGTTTCAACAAGAATGATGAAATACGAATACCTATCAATCAGCAAGATTTGTATGTGCTGCCCTCACTCAGCACTTTGTATATTGAGGGCACAATTAATGTTTATAACAGCAAAAAAGAAAAGGTGTCAAGTGTGCATTTCGTAAATAATCCGGTGTTATTTCTATTTCAAGACATTCGATATGAACTAAACGGAGTGGAAATAGACAAAATAAAAAATGCAGGAATTAGCACAACTATAAAATCTTATTTATCATTAAATGAAAATGAATCCAAAAGCGCAAGAGCTTGGGGCTGGTCGACTACAGGTACAACTAGTGTTGGTGATGGCGGATTCTCTGCTTCTATACCAATGAACAAAATATTGGGTTTTGCAGAAGACTATGAAAAAGTTATAATAAACTGCAAACATGAGTTAGTATTGTTGAGAAGCAACACAAATCTGAATGCTTTGATATTAAATAAAGGTGAAATAGTGGATGATATAATAATTACTAAAATTGCTTGGCGAGTTCCGCACATTAAAGTATCAGACCGTGAAAGAATTAACTTACTAAAACATTTAGAGAGAGATCGAGCAATCACTTTAGCTTTTCGTAATTGGGACTTATATGAATATCCATTATTACCGAAAACTCGTAAACATACTTGGTCTATCAAAACATCTTCACAAATAGAGAAACCTCGATTTGTTATAATTGCCTTACAAACTAATCGGAAACATAACGCTGAATTATCAATGGCAGAGTTCGATCATTGTCATGTACGTGACATACGAGTCTTTTTAAATTCGTCATATTATCCCTATGAAGGACTGAATGTAAATTTTCCAGATGATAAATTTACTTTATTATACGAACAGTACATTAGATTTCAACAGTCTTATCACGGACGTCGACCAGAGCCGTTGATGAGTCTAAAAGAATTCAGAGACGTCGCTCCTTTATTCATCATTGATTGTTCACGTCAGCATGAAACGTTAAAAGGATCTATTGACGTTAGAGTTGAAATTGAAACAGATCAAGAAATACCTGACCAAACAGCTGCATATTGTTTGATTCTGAACGATTGCATATTTGAATATAAACCTTTAAGCAATATTGTAAGGAAAATATCATGAACAACGATACGATAATTGTAGATTTGCAAGGATTTAAAAATAATAAAAATGAGTTTTTAGTAAAAGAATTTGTTATAGCAACTCTCGAGTTTACCCATATATTTTTAATTAAACCTCCTTATCCGTTTTCTACACTAACTGATGAAGAAAAAAAACAAGTTTGTTGGATAGAAAGAAACAGAGGTTACCAATGGAGTGAAGGATATATAGACTACAGAGAATTTAACAGAATTATTAAACCTTTCTTGAAAGACAGGAAAATAATTGTAAAAGGTGAAGAAAAAGTTAAATGGGTAGAGGATTTATGTGGTCATAATAATATCATAGACATAAGTTATACAGGTATACCAAATTTAAATACGTTAAATGATTTGTATAGTAATAATATGTTCCATTGTTTAACTCATAAAAAAAGATGTGCGTTAAGAAATTCATTGTGTATTAAAAAATGGTGTTTTCTCAATGGATACACATTATATGATTTTTGAATCTAAATTTAGAGAAACAATCTTGTTTAAAAATTAATATACAACTATATTAAGAATTTTTCAAATAAAATGTCATGTGTAATAAAAGTTGTTTTTATTATGTTTGATACCCAAAAAGAAAAAAACTTAGTACTTGAAAATATTTTTTTATTAGGAAAACGTTTTAACAAAATTAAAAAGTTATCTATAAGTTATCACCACAAAGTTTTTTGGATATTTTTCTTATAACGGTTTCCGTAAGGTCCATGATTTCATCCACCGGTTCCTGCACCACATATTGAGCACTCAGCACTACGTTTTCTTCCGCATCAGCAATGTCAAAGCAGCTATTTGATGCACTTGAAGAATCGTTCACTAAGTCCAAGACCAGTATTTTAATTAATTTCACGCCTTTCTGCTCCTTAGTGATCACAAATGATTTTGTAGATTTACGAGCTCTTTTTCTTGTGATGTCCTTTCTTTGTCTTATTTTTCTCTCTCCCTGTCTTGATTCATTAGTTTGTTCTTCCCGACGTATCATGTTTTGATATTCTTGCGTGAAGCCTTCCAATGGATCTTGTGCATATTGGGAAAACAAGATATCCGACGAGTTTGACATTATCTGTAACAAGTGAATAATAATAATGAATAAGTTGATATCCATAATTACCTCAATAATCAATAATGATTAAAAAATGATATGAAAAGAGAATGATACTTACAATAATATTACAATATGGACTGCTTGTCACGAACAACGAGTTATGAATGAATATAATATCAAATAAAGTTGAGGCTTAGACTAAATTTGCTTATCTAGCATTGCATCACACTTGACCTCAATACAACACGTGGAAATATATGACATGTGTAAGTGCAGTAATTTATAGTGTAGGTATGCAATAAAAAAACACAATACTATTTTAATGCTTATTTGGCATTGCATCATATTTAGTCTTAATATAACACGCGGAAATATGTAGCATGTGTAAGTGCAGTAATTTATAGCATACTAGCTTTCCGCTCGCGACTTCGCCCGAGTTATTTTTGTTTCCTGGTCTCGAACTATCCCTATACCAACTTTTATCTAAATTGGTTCAGTAGTTTCGAATCCTATACAATACAAACAAACAAACAATCAAATCTTTCCTCTTTATAATATTAATATAGATGCAATAATAAATAAAACACATAATACTATTTTAATTGCATTTATTAACTATAAAAAATATTAACAGGTCAAAAACAATTATATTAACTAATTTAACACTATCTTAGATTAGATTTTCATGTCCCCAAGCCCAGGTTCTAATTTTATCGGATAAAATAAAACGTTTATCATCTTGATTAGATAAAGCTACTTTGTTAACACTCTGAGTAAAAATCTCATGCTTAATGCATCTAAACAAAATATTTTTTTTCCGTATTATTTTGTCGTGAAGCAGAACTGATTTATAATCATCTAATGTTAAGTCTCTTACTACATTTTTTTTCACACCTTTTGCTTTTTTAATAAATGCTGATTCCGTTTTTATACAGTACAACTTAGACCGGAGACCTACGAATTCTGTCATAATTTCACCTCCTAATTCATCTTTAAATAAGCCCGGTATCTTTTTGTTTTTTAAAGGCAGACCAAATATATTGTCACAACTATAGTTACTGGTGTCAAAGAAGCTTAAAAAGTTATCTTTCAAATCATGATAAAAATCTTTCGTTTCAATCTTATAAACAAAGCTATCAGTATCGGTGTAGCAAAGTTGTATTTTATTTCCATAGTAAGGTTTTATGACAGAATAATGGAATTGATACATATGACTTTTAGATAGTTCTAAAACAGTAAAACCAATATAAATTGGCTTATCCAAGATAACCCTTTCAGGTTTCATTTGAACCGCAACTAAATTATTGGAAAAAATAGTAGCGCTGTGAAAATTAGGTCTCGCTATTAATTTGTCCGCTGAAATGAACTTTTTTGTCTTGTTAGATTTATCACACCACTTATTAACCAAGCGAACATCGACTCTTTTTTCACTGTCTTCCAATGTTTTTCCAAACACTGAATTATTCATCAACTTAAAAAGGTCTTGCTGAAAAGTAGTTACAGCTTGTTTTCTCAGTTCTGTGTTTAAATTGATATATTTAGCCAAAAAAGGGCTTTGTTTAAAAATTAAGGCGCGATGAATTTTATTTAAAACAAGACCATTATTAATGCATGTTTTCAAATAAACATAATGGATTACATACTGATATTTAGAATACAGATTAGGACAGAGTTTAGAAGTTTTACCTCCGAGTGGTACAAATTTTTCGGGACAAAAAGGATAATCGTTATGGTCATTATGTAGCTCCTCGGGATATGTTAAGTCCACTTCAAGAATATATCCGAACTCAGCATCATCTGCTACGTTCATGATATTTAACAAATCTACTTCGTATTCGCTTAAAAGTCTAAAATCTGAAACAGGTAAGTACTGACACATACTATAACCATACAAGTTATTGCAATCGATGTAAACTAGAAAAGAATCTGGTTCTGTAAAATCATATTGTGGCATATATTTATTGTTTGCACGAGCATATCGCGTTGAGCACATACAGATACCTCCCCGTATCCCTTTCTGTATAAAACGTATAATTTCTAAGTCAGTTAATAATTCTAACTGAATGCCGGTTTTAAGTAACATAGCATCGAATGAAAGACTTGGAGCTGTTAAGTAAAAAGCAGGATCTAATTGATAGTTCAATTTACAAATTTCACGGAAATTTTCAAATACATCAGTCAATAGCAATACATCGGTTTTTAGATAAAGGTCTGTGTACCCACCCATATCTTGTATTCTAAATGTAGACCAAACTTCCTGAGCATGAGTGTAATCTTTATCACTTATATCTTCATCAGTTAAAGAATTATAGAAACCTTTTTTGTGTGGAAGTTGTTTCTCGGAAAATGATTTCCAATGTGTCATATGATCATACGGATATACTCCTTTGCGTGTTAATAATTTAAATTCAGTTGCGTTTGGAAAATATTTTTTTAAATGCTTAAAATCTGTTTTATCTAACCCACTCGCTAATTTTTCCAAACTGGTTCCTAAGAATTGAAACGAATCGACAAATCGTATTTGAGCATATTTTTCATTCTTTAACTGTAAAAATTTTGTAAATGATACGTATTTTTCCTTATTTTTAGGTATGACTTTAACAGGTCCTAAACTATCGGCTAATTCTTTGATGAACAGATGACAGTCATAGCCGGATAGGTTATGGAAAAAAACGGGAACTAATTTAGGAACGCTAAACCGTAAGTTACAGTATTGATGCGCAGCACCTCGATAACTTCCAGTGAGGTGACAATGATCTCTCACTTTGTCAAAAAATAATAATTGCTTACAAATATGACAAACATCGGTACGCGCATAGGCCTCTGCGTCATATTCATCGAATTCCATCGCAATTTCTTTATCTAAGATGTCATAAATCTTTTTAACGTCAAAATACAGTTTATCAAGAAATTTTTGGACACAGTCTTTTCCTCGATACTGTACAAAAGAATTCAGACTGGTATCGTACGAGCACACTATGTGATAAGCAAAAGCTGATGGAATGTGCTGTTGACGCTGAGAAGTAAAACTTAATGAAGGGTCAGGCTCACAGCCATCGAACGGTATAAGAAGAGTTTCAAAGTCAGCATAGACCACAAAAGGAACGTCTTGCTTCCGTTCGAAATTTTTGAATTGTAGATAAGTTCCTTTCTCAGGCAGTACTGTACAAACGCCGCTGCATGTATGATTATCAAGATTAACTTCAGAAGTAAAAAATAGCAAGCAATCATCACAAAAATATAGTTTCTTATGATTTTTCGTAATTTGACTTCTTACAAGTCGAGAAAGGTTTTTTATCAAAACAAAGTGACATAGAACATTATTTTCAAGTAGAAGCAAGTTAATTTTAGTTCTGGTTTTGGATTTATATCCAGACTTATAAATGGGACCTACAACTATCTGATTATTCTTTAATGAATATACGTTTACACTTAAATGTGGATTGTTTTGTTCGAATTTCGCGATATCCGTAAACGTTACTGGGAAAGATATATCGTCGGTGTTTAGGACCTGTTCAAAGTGCGGATACGACGACGTACGGTCACCGTTCTTTTTAGCCGGGTACAAAGCGGCAACGACGCTCCACAAAAAACAATATTCATCTTTATTCCTGATGTTAATACACGCCTTTTTCTTTTTTATCGCTAGTGGTAAATCTACATAAGTTGAACCAGACCCTCTTAGAGGATCATATCTATTAATGTTAACTTCTAAGGAAACATTACTTAAAAAAGTCCAACCACTGTCACGATCCTCAAATTCTTCAACTTTGTTCTTAATAGTATTTACGAGTGTTTCAAACAACTCGTTAAAATCAAAATTGCGATGAATCGTTAAATTTTTTGTAACAAACGACTTAATGTTATTTACCTCGTTCTTAAATAAAAGAAAATCGGCAAAATATTCAAAATTTACTTTTAAACATATATGCTTATTTAGAGACATTTGCAAAAGATTATAAATTTTAGAAAATATACTATGCAAGAATGAATCGGGTAAAGAGCATCGGTACTCATCTGTAGGAGTAATTCTGTATGTAACGATGCGACCTCTAAACGCACTCGCGAGTTCGACAACACCGGCGTCGTCGTGCGCCCGCGACACTGCGCACCTGCGCTTGTGCGCGCTGCTGCGCAGGTGTCCTACCCATTGTCTGCTGCCTAATTGCATCGAACACTCTGAGCAAAAAGGCATCGTAGCAATTCAGAAAAATAAAGTATACAACTTGTTACCTAACGCTAATCTATAGTCTTTTTAGTTAATTACTTATCCACTTAACTAAATGAATGATTACCGTACCTCATTAATACCTAAGTTACGACTGTAACTTTACCTGGACGTGGGCTCAAAAAAACCGGATTAAATATAAAAACCTATTGTAAAAAATATTTTACTTGCTTAGTTAATTTATTTATTTAATATTTGTTTTATTACTATAAAATACAGGCTTATCTTTAAACAACGACTTTGACCGCTTTAAAAACTGCTGCAAGTAGTCCCACTCGGGCTGGTCTGGCTCTAGCTGCACCTTGAGTGTGACAAGCGCCTTGGTGTACCGCTGGTCGGGCGCTACGGCCAACGCCTCGTCCGTGCTGTATACGCGCGTCTCCACGTAGTAGCGACCGTCGAGCGGAGTACGCCGCAGGAGCGTGCCGTGCGCGGTCTTGTTGGCGAGGCTGCTGTCGAGTCGTTTGCCCTGCCTGACGCGTGACGCACGCTCGGCTGTAACTTCTTCGTCGTCCGACACCAACCCGAACAAATTCAACGACTCCTTTGAGCTCGACTTAGCCTTTTTCGATGAACCAGACCTGTAAAAGACAAAAGAGATTGTATTATATCCTATGTTAGGACAATCAGCAAGAACGTGAAACAACTCAACAATAATTGATATTACTATGTTGTTGTAGAACGCAATGTTCCTATCCTACGATTGACACCTGCAATCTTCGAATTTATCTAACCCACTATGATCGATAAAGAAAACAACACTTCAATACAAAAAAAAACCCACTCTATCAGTGATGAACCTAAAACGAAATTACCACTTCACTTGCATAAATAACTCATATCTTACCTGATAGTATCGCGAGAGATTGGTTTTCTCTTAGGCTTAGGCTTCTGCGCTGGCTCGAACAGTTCTTGCTCGGAGTCAGACCTGAAAAGATAAATTTAATAATATTGTTAGTCTCCTAGCTAATACTGATCAGCAACAGCATACTAACACCATTCACTCATTCATAATCATTTTAGTGTTCAATTGTTATCCACTTCAATCTAATTCATTAATATGTGTACTGTTGGCATACCCTAATAAATAAATATTGTGGTATTATCACATAAAATCTTCACTAACGATTCGAAGATTTAATAAATACTATGACGACAGTATAAATTAAACCTTACCTGATGTTATCTCGAGATGTTGGTTTTGTCTTAGGTTTGGTCTTCTGCACTGGTTGGAAGACTTCAAACTCGGAGTCAGACCTGAAAAAGTAACGCAAAATTGAGTATCGGAAAAAGACAATGCATACTTACACTGATCCTTCATTGTAAGTGTGACGATCTTTAAAACTATCTCATTGTTATTTTCTCCGTACGAAACTTGGAGGAAATAGTAATTACAACCAACTATCAGTAAACCTTTCAAAGTACTTACATAATGAACACTCACAAATAAAGTACTGTGGCTGAAGATCTGGGTGCTGGGGAGACTCCTCGACGACGACTGACGACACTGTTGCAGCTAGTTCCTTGGCTCGAAGCACTTTGAAGAACAGAATGAACCACTACTCGAAAATTTCGCATTATATAGGAACTTATTGAAAATTCATCAATTTTTACTAGGGTTGTCACAAATGTATCTGTTTTTGAAACCTGAATAAGAAAAACTACAACGAAAAATAGTATTAACTTTAAGTCTAACACAAAGAGATCAATATGAAGTGATAGTCGATGCACTGTGCTGGTGCAAAAGTTGATGAAGGTTGATGAGCTGTTGACTGTACGTGAAAAAATTATCCTGAATGTTGTTTCAGTAAATCTACGTTAGTGAAAAACGTAATCAACTTTCATTAGAAAAAACAATTTGTATTTTTTTTAAGTAAAGTAGTTTATAAGTATTTTGTTTCTAGTTATTCCTTTTTTCTTTGTATACTAGTTTTAGTAAGACATTTCTGTGACGTCATTATTATGTCATCAATAATTAAAAATATTTGTTATTAAATAGAAAAAAACAATACAATGTATAATATTTATACATTGTTATTACAGATTTTGACTATTGTAACATTAAGCAAACAATCAATACCTATATGTTTAACAGGTCAGTACACTAGGATTGTCCTAAAACTAATTGAATACTATTACTACTAAAGTAAAATCTTACAGCAAAATCTTGTTGTCGACGTCCCACTACGACTGACTCTCTCTCGTCACTCGTGACAACCCTATCGAGAGTTGCGCGCTAGACATTTTTCGCCGTGGTGCCGTGTGCAATAACCTATTTAAATGACTTTACGTATTGACCTTTAATTTGCTCGTTAAAAACTTTCCATTCATTATTGAAATAATTCAATTTCAAAGATTTATTATTTAAACACAAATTAAACAAAACATCAATTAAATTTTATACATAAAATATATTTATTAGGGTAGTTTATTGACATAATTGTGTTTTAAACGAAAGAAATTCATTATTAGATTTTAAAATTAATGTAAATAAGATACATATATACCCACGTTTTTAACTAAGACGACATTTGTTACTAAAAAGTTTTAAAAAATGCAGTAATACCTTGTAAATGCATTTTTATAACTTTCAATGTATTTGAATTTTTTATATATTACTAGCTGTGCCGCGCGAACTACGTTTCGCCATAATAAAAAATAGTTTACGACCTATTCTCAGACCTACTGAAAATATTCAAAAAATTTCATAAAGATCGGTCAAGCCGTTTCGGAGGTGTTTGATAACAAACACTGTGACACGAGAATTTTATATATTAGATTTATGTTTCAGTGTTATTAAAACAAACCAAAAAATAAGAATGAAACATTATTAAACACGAAAACTTATTGCAATTTTAATTAAAGTACAATCAACAGCACATCAACCTACGATAAATATTTAATTGGGTCTTTGTTAATTAATATAATAATAGTTTCATTGATTGAAAATCAGTTGTTATGACCTTTAAGTTTTTGGATATGTCGAACTGCCTTTACCATTTTTTTGTCGAGGGGAACCGTACTCGCCGTTGGCTAGACGACGAGCGTGTATGGGGCTCCCAGCAGAGTGCCGGCCTAACCACTAAACCACCCCGGTATTCTCCCTGCCCTTATAGGCGCGCGTGATAGGGTCCACACTGCGACTTCCACGTAGTTAAAATGTGCATACGCTCATTATGCTGCTATTTATTTATATGCTTTATTATGTTAAACCTTATACATATTTAATTCAGACAGTAAGTAGGCATGCCTCCTACCCGGTGGATAAGTGACCTGGTTAGGGTTGAAGGAGATTCATAGGGAGGCCTATGTCTTCTGAGCAGAAGACCTAATGGCTGATGATGATGTTGATATTTGATTCTAATCGCTAGTCCATATCCACTTATTTAACTTACATATATTTATATCTAGTGAATGCTAATAAATAAAACCAAATTCAGTAAGTCGTACATATATATTAACCTTGGGCGTTAATAATTGTAATAAATAAATAATTGGGTTTAACCATTATTTCTATATAGGTTTTCAAACGAATAATTTACATTTTGATATATACTTACATATAAAATTAAGTATTTTTGCTATCATTTGGGTCCGTTTCTTTACACTTATATCAAACAAAACTGACAAGGATTATAAACATAAAATAAAAATCCTACGTCATATGGAGTACATCTTTTTGTCTATTTTTAGTGCAAGCATAATATATATTTCATCATAACGCTTTCTGTTTGTACGCTAATACTAGAAAAACCGCTAGTATAACATTTTTCACATTTAGGAATGTCGCAAAATCATTTAAACAAAGTGTCCTCTGTCCAAAGGTTCTCCGGAAGATATCACTCTTAGCGATAAGACTGTCGAAATTGTACATTTTAGCTTTGTAAAACTTCTGTAACTGTACTACTTTCGTGGTGAGTAATAAAGAGTATCTTTCTATCATCACTTCGTAGCCCAGGGTCTGATTTGCTTGGAATGACAATCACTCCAAAACATAGTTTTGACTGAGGTTTTTACAGCCGATCTGTCTGACGCCAACTTTCTTTGGATATAATAATAATAATGTCCTCCTAACCGATATTCGGTCACGGCGGACAATCTCCACAGAGACTAGCCATCTGCGCAGGAGATATTATAGGGCACAAGTGACTGCGCAAACGCAAGTGCACTCTCTGTTCCTTCACTCGCCTAGTCCGATGGGACGGTTAACCGACACGATCGGGGTGAGATCAGGCGCAGGACCCACTGTTTAACGTGCCTTCCGAAGCACGGAGGAGCTTGAGATGTTTCTTATTTTGGTCACCCATCCTAGGACTGACCACAGCGAACGTTGCTGTGGTCAGTCAAACAAAACCGTATTTCTAGCTGCAATATTCAATTAAATTTAAAATAATTATTTTTGAAGACAAAACAAGTGTAATTAGGTCGCGGACGCCGCGGTCACACCGGACGCGGCGAGCCATACGACACTAAGAATTTGCTGACAGTAAATACTTAACTACTTAATGGCGCAACGAGCCATATGACGCTAAACATTTGCTGACAGAAAATACTTAACTACTGAAATGGTTAGATTTGAAGTAAATTATTTTGAATGATAATTTATCAAAACATAACCAGCAATCGCTGGTTCGAATCATTAGGTGATTTTGTACTTAAACACGGAATAATACGAGCGTAAACTTCTAAACTGAAAATTTACTTTTGTAACTGTAAAAATCTACTACCACGTGTTTTATTGTTCCTTATAGATGGAGTGAAATCGTGTCTGCGATTGAACGAGATATAGAAGGAACAATAATACACTACTCTAATAATATTTCGATTTTTCAGTCTCACTCTGATTGGATTATTTATTAGGGTACACTTCAAAATTTCTAACTATAAGAGATATCGACTACCATAATTATATCAAACTTTTTGCAAGCTTCACGCAGTAATCGCGCGATATGACAACATAAATTCACCACGGGCCGCATAAACAAGGCGACTGCTTTAAAAGCATAAAAGTTTGGTCGGACGTTTTCCCGCGTACACAAACAATTCGTCTCGCCGAGACTGGATAAGAAAAAGTAGGTCGTCGTGGGCAATGCGACCGATGACAAATTACATGCGGTCGGCTCGCTCCTGAAAACAGTGGCCATTACCGGCCTACATTCATCTATATCGCCAAGTCGTCCGCGTAAATACGGTTCATGTGGCGTAACGAGGTTCCGATAGTGACGGCGAGTACGTCGCATACCTACTTGATAATTTGATGCGTGTATTTTCACAATATATGTGGCTTCTGTGAGATTCACAGCAACACAATAACTACAGTGTACGTGGTCAACTTGTGACATCAGATGTAAAGTCACGGTACGCAGTAATTTCACAGCTATATCTTATCGTTCAAACCGGAACACAGCAATATAAGCACTGCTGCTTTGCGGCAGAAATAGGTAAGACGGAGGTACCCAAGCAGATGACCTTGGTACGGAGTCTAGAGAGTATAGAGATGGTTTAAGCCCTATACATGGGCTACATTTCATCCCAAATTTTAATGAGTTACCTGGGGACGCAGACAAAGTCGCGGGTAGTAGCTAGTTATTATTAATATTGACAAGAATTATGAAAACTATGAATTATAGTCAAACTGAAATAATATTGGCTTGAATGGAAATAAAATGAAAAATAGTGACCATTTTGTTGCGCGTGAGAGTGCATACGCGAAAAGTCAAAATCGACGTCGACTTCTTGCCAAGTTAAGCACCGGCGACTGTAGTGTTGCTTTAAATGTAGTTGTTATATATTATGTCTACATTCGTTCTTAATTTGAGATACATCTCATTTACTTTATTGAAAGCTTCCGCCTTCCTGGATTCTTTTATACAGAATTATATACCATCCTCATGAAAAAGACGAAAAAGATTATAGGGAAGCTGCAGGCGGAATGTTAGTCAATATTTTAAAATATGAAAATAGTGTATGTTTTTGAAGCTGTTATACAATAAACATACAGCTGTATAGCTTTGAACACAAACAAAATAACATTTTAAATGATTTAGTTTAATGGATAAAAATTTACTTAAATTAAAATAGTCATCAATAACTATCAGTAGAATCATCTTTATAGCTGTTTTTTACGCGATCATACTATAGTGAGCAAATTAATAAAATCTCTCTGATCGTTAAGTAATGGTGACCAAATTTATTTCAACTCAGATTTTCTATCACAAAATCATTACCTATTATTATTTTGCTGTCTGCTTCGCCAAAATTATATTAGGTTAGGCCAAATTGTCTTCAGGGGCAAGTGACTGTCGCGAGTCATCTGTTTTGATCCTCTCCCCTGTTTGTGAGCTAAGTCAGTCAGTTTGTCAAGTCGACAATGGGGGTGGGGCGTAGCGGCGCGCTATTATGCTTTTGTGGCTTTTCATCTTCATTGTTGGCATGGACCCGAGACAATATGTCAATTTTGTATTGTACTATCTGGTTGTAGTTTTTTCAAAGACAGTTCTCACTGAGTGATTGTTTTGTGAGAGTCAAAACAATATTGTATTATGGTAATGTGCTTTTTGTAACAATTATTACTTAAAGTATACGCATATTTTTTGGTGCGTATAGCGTGCGTATGCGTATATATAAATAGGTTTTTTATATAATACTAGTGATGAATTTGTTTTGGGTGAGCGAAGTAATTTTTAAAGTTAATTCCGATATTTTAAGTTAAAACATCGTACGAATGAAACTTATTTAAGTAAATTTTATTTCATATTTTCTTAGATACCGAAATCCGTTATTATTTTTATTTCATACTAAATAGCAGTGAAATATCGTTTTTTCATGATATCATATAATTTTTTCAACACACTTCCTCATAAAGTGGCTCTAATCCCATGGCAATTAGGCACATAATGACACCTTTAATCAAACTGTGACTTTTTCATTACTATTATTCACGAGTGAGTAATAGTTTTTTTTTATATTATTGGTTGAGTTACGCTTACACTTGCGCTAAAATGCTATCCGCGAAAAGTCAAAAAAAAGAAACCTCAATTTTTAGTCTATGGCCGATACGCGCGCATAGGAAAACTGATTAATTTTTCCCGCCATTACGAAATTTATTAGTCTATGGCCGATGCGCGCGCATAGGAAAACTGATTAATTTTTCCCGCCATTACGAAACATTTTTCACAACTCGTCTCGTTTTCTCTTTTGAAGTTATTTAGTTAGTTATTAATTAAGATGTCTGCAAATACAATTTATGAAGAAAATGATTTATGTTGTACACCGCCCGATATAAGATGTGAAGCCCAGAACGTTATGGAAAGTTTACTACCAGAAAACTCAAAGGAAAAATATCTATTAGCGTACCAAAATTTCATACAATGGCAGAACAACAAGAATACGCAGTCTTTTTCAGAAAATGTGTTCATGGCGTACTTTAAAGAATTATCTTCTAAGTACAAACCTAGCTCTTTGTGGTGTATTTACTCAATGTTAAAAAGTACAGTCCGAACAAAGAATGGAGTGGACATAAAAACATACTCGAATTTGTCAGCTTATCTAAAGAGACTATCTGATGGATTTAGAAGCAAAAAATCAAAGGTTTTATCATCTGATGATATTGAAAAATTTATTAAAGATGCTCCAGATAACCAATATTTGGCTACAAAGGTTAGTTAAATTAATTTTAATTAAATATTTAATAGCAGCTTGTGTTGTGTGTTGACCTTAATTATTGTTTCTTTTGTTTCAGGTTGCTTTAATATTTGGTGTAACTGGTGCCTGTAGGATACAAGAATTAACAAATATAACTGTAAAAGATATAGAGAACCATGGCCAGATGCTTTTAGTGAAGATACCTATCACGAAAAATAAAATACCTAGGTCATTCACCATACACGGTCCATTCTATGATATTGTTAAGAAGTATGAAAGTTTGCGTTCGCCAAAAACAAAAAATGACTGTTTCTAAATTACCAGAATGGTAAATGTACCTGTCAGCCTATAGGTATAAACAAATTTGGTTCTATGCCTAAAGAAATCGCTAAGTTTTTGGGTTTAGTAGATGCTGAGAGCTACACTGGACATAGTTTCAGAAGAACTTCAGCTACATTGCTGGCAAATTCAGGAGCTGATATAATGACTTTGACGCGACATGGCGGGTGGCGATCTAGCAATGTAGCAGAATCATACGTAGAAGATTCCATACAAAACAAGAAGGAAATTTGTGCAAAAATCACAAAAAGAATTAAACTTGATTCTGAGACGCATCCTACTGGCGAAATACCAAGTACGTCCAATGATTGGATTTCACCTACCTACACGAATAATGAACCATCACAAATAACAATAGAACATGAAAGTATTTCAATAAATAATCTATCTGATGAGACCGCTATGTCATCAAAAATAGTTAATTATAATTTTACTAACTGCACATTTACTAATTGTTTCTCTAAGTAAACTTTTTATCTACTATGTAAAATGGTTTTTTATTTAAGTATTGTTTTATTCAGAAGTGTGTTGAAAAACGTTGTATGATACACGTGTGTATTGATGGTTACCGTCCTCGGCTTCTTAAGACCCTCGCCTGACGGCTCGGGCCTCAATGCGCCTCAGCGGTAATCACCAACATTACACACTTGTACCATAATGTACTATTACCCATCAGAATGTCCATGTTTCCTAAAATGAATACTTATTTTAGGAAACATTTACCCCAACTGAGAATTGACTGAGGGTGATTGTCTCATATTACTGATATTTTTGTATGCAAGTGTGCATATTTTTGTATACAAATCCTAATATCAGAGCTCATTAAAGAGGAGGACAAGAGGGATACTATCAGTATTCTTGTGCTAGGTGTACATTTTTGAATCGCTTATCAGGCGTTGAGGTTCGTCAAGCGTCGTCTGCGTTCAAATTCTTTGTTTTGTGTTCGAGGAAATCTAGGTAATATTGATTTTCAGCGTGATGTTTGCTCATGGCAAAAGAAAATGAGCATAGGCGATATTCGACGAGCGTGCGACACCAAACGTATGATTCATAAATAGAGCTCTAGGAGACGCATATTTGAAAGAATAGAAATCAAATTCGCATTCGAAATCGTAAGATTCGAATACGATTTTCCAAATTCACTATTTTTCAATATTCATGCCGTGAATTTTGCAGCGAGTGGTTCTACCCACTCGTTTTTGATTTCTGCTAGTAGAATAATATACGCAACGCATAAACTTTCCGTTTTATGTGCGATTCAGTGTACCGATTATTATTTTTTCTCTGTGAAAAGATATCTAATATGGAATTTGTGTTAAATGACAACACTGAATTCGAGTGATTCAAAAATTCTTAAGTTGGGAACATTAGAAAATAATTTCGCACATGATTTGTATCATGCTTCACTTCTCATGATTGAAAAATAAGTCTCCAGAGCTTGATTCGAGTCGGTCGCAGCATGTATGTATATGCTACGCCGTAGCGTATAAGACGGCTACTACGGGCCATTTGTAGATTTGGCGGCTACGGTAATCACTACGTTTACGTCAATCCGAGTTGGATTCTATAGTGATTATTTATATAATTTAAGATAATTATATGTGTGCTAAATTAAGATTAGGTAAAATTAAACTTATGTTTAACCACTAACCATATATAAAAACAAAGTACAAATAGTATAACGTAATAGTGACAAATTAAAATAAGCAGAATGTCGAGATAACTATTTGTCGTTAACCTCGTTAGTTGGAATAAAGTTGTTTTTCCCTATAAGCCCCTATTTACGTGGTAATTAATCTTGCAGGTATCGGCTACTCGTCCGATGTTACCCAACTGATAGATTGCCTTATTAGACTGCTGGATTTAAGTGCAGGAAGCAAATTAATAAGTGCTTATTTATTGAAACCATAAGCTTCGGGAAAAAATATAGAATAGTAATAAAAATATTTTCCTTATTACTTAATAATATAGTTAAATATATTGATTAAATTAATTTATTGCTCTTAATGGTTTCAGGTTATTTATTTCATTGTCTATACACGGTGTTTCATAATAACCAATAAATAATCAATGCGTCATCTAAAACTAATTATTAAATTGTGTTTACACGTAATGTCATTCAACCCAAAATTTTCATGTATATCCATAGTATCATCATCTCATCATGTCTATGATTTACACAAAAATTTTGGGTTGAATGACATTACGGGTAAACACAATTTAATAATTAGTTTTAGATAATGCATTGATTATTTATTGGTTATGGTTATTATGAAACACCGTGTATAGAAAATTGCGCATGTTAACATTATTCTTATTACGAGTAAAGTATTTCATTTAGTAAACAATACGACGGACATTATTTTTTTATTACGTATATAAAATTGAGCCGCGTGACTGATTATATAAGTTTTTGTTATTTATAGGTTTTCATACTTTTTTTTTCTCGGGGGGAAATGCGTAACCGCACCGTACCCGCCGTTGGAAACATAGGTTTTCATACTAGAAATATTATTGTGTTGGTAGTAGAATTTCCCTTTTTCTATATTGTTAATCGCAATTGAGTGCGCGAGTTCGACAAATGGATGGGCGCATAGCTTTTTGTGACAAATGAGATTTTTTCTGAGATTTTCTGACAGTTTAATCTATCAGCTGTTTTATCGTAGAGTGTGCAATGTAGTATGCCTGTGATTTTAACCAGAATAAACAGTTTAATCTATTAGCTGTAGATAAAATGTTACACCAGAAATCAGTATGCATCACAAAAACAAAGAAAACGCCATCATCATTTCATATAACTATAAGTATCGCATGGAAACGATTTAATCTGTATTGGGAAGCGAACGTATTACGGGACTCATCTAGTTATATTTTACATGATCGCGAGCGCGCCCCCTCATCCCCCGTTTCAGTTGACGGGCGGCTTGGAGCTGCACCCACTTAATGGAAAGATAATAACTGTTTAGCACTCATTCATTACTTGGTTGCATCTTTGTTATATTTTTTTTGTAAGCCGAAGTAACAATGTTCTTTAACTTATTAAAGTGAATTTTTATATCTTTCTTTGTCCGTGCCGTTATTTCCCATGTCTCTTGGGGTCGGCCCTTCTAGTCTTCCTTCGCCACTCTGGGCGTATCTGCGTGTTATTTTCGGTTGCAATCCCGTCTTTTTTAGGTCGTTTCTTATAGTCCCCATCCAGCCCCATCTAGCGGTCTACCTAGGCCTCGCTTAGGTTCTTTAATACCCATAACGTATCTTGTCATATGCTCTTTTTCGCGCCGCCTTACATAACTATACCACTGCAAACGAGTCTCAGTGAGCTTGTAAACTATGTTTGCAACTTTGAGTGTCCCACGAATATGCTCATTTCTGACTTTATCTTTAAGTGTTACTCCCCCGGACCACTTTAACATCTTCATTTCTGTCACGTGGAGTTTTTATTTATCCGTTTTGCGCATAGGCCAGCATTCGGACCCGTTAAGTATGGCAGGTCTAATTGCCCGCTTGTATACATTGCCTTTGACTTCCACAGGCATCCTAGGGCCGCAAATTACTCCAGTGAAAGATCTCCATTTCAACCATCCGGTGATTATCCGGCTTTCAATGTCCTTAACAACGCAAACGTCGGACGTTAGTACTGACCTATACTTAAAGTGGCTAACTGCTTTCAGAGGAGTGGTTCCTATACACAGTGGCTGTGTTACATCGGTCGAATTTGATAGGTTGCAATGCATATATTCAGTTTTGGATTTGCTTACCCTGAGTCCTCTTCGTTCTAGGGCTTTGTACCACAAGGTAAGGTCGGATTGTACCTCTTGCATCGTTTCCGCAATGAGAACAATGTTATCTGTATGTGAAAGTGTCCACGGTGCAGGTTTCTGGAGATCCTGAGTGACGTAGTTCATTAGGATATTAAACAGTAGAGGACTTAATGTCGATCCTTGGTGTACTCCCACATTGACTTCAAGTTCTTCGTTAGTGCCCGCAGGGCTGACGACTTTTGTCTTAATGTCGTTGTATATGTCTTGAAGAACGAAAATTTACTATATCTGGGACAGACTGTGCATGCAATGCTTGCCAGATCAGTTTTCTCGGAACTCTGTCGAAAGCCTTTTCAAGGTCAATGAACACTAATTGTAGTCCCTTTTTTAGAGCTTTATATTTTTTCATGATAATTCTGAAGATGTGAATGGTGTCCGTGGTACCGACTCCTCTTGTAAATCCACAATGATTAGGTGTTATTTTAGTAATTTCTACTATCCTGTTAGCGATGACGCTGTCCCAGATTTTGAGGGCATGAGATGTCAGTTTAATGGCACGATAGTTCTCGCAGTCAGCCACGTCCCCCCTTGTTTTTGTAGAAAGGAATGAGGTTACTTTTCCTCCATTCATCTGGCATTTTACTTTGTGATAGAATTAAGTTAAAAAGTACTATTAACCATGAGATTCCGGAGGTTCCGCACATCTTGAGAAGTTCAGATGGTATCTCGTCGGGACCGGCTGCTTTGCCATTCTTTATTTTACTTAAGACCAATTTAACCTCACCTGTTGTTGTTTGATCCAAAGGGCCACATAACCCAAGTAAAATTTTTTTCGGGTCTCTGTTGTAAACTTTACCTCAAGGTTTTAAAAAAGTCATAAAAAGGTTAACGTTTTGCTATCTGGTCGTATTTAGTATTTCAGAAAGATTAATAAGTCCTAAAACTAATTGACTATTATTACAACCTTGGAACCGCTGACAAGAGTTTAAATTAACGTTAATTTTACTTAGGTTTTAGAAGCATATAGTCCTAAGATCTTAAAGTTGTCGTAGACTCCTGATTCAGTTCTAGAAAAGCTAGCATTATACTAAAGTGAGATCTAAAGGTTAATTTTTTAACTTATATACAGCTATAAAGTTATGGAATTTTAAAATCACCTATAAGTCATTTCTAAAACCTACATGAAACCTTTAGGCTATATTAGAGTTATCTAGACAAACAAATTAGGATTATGTGGTTAAAACCCAAACCAGTAATGCTATTGTATAAGCTTACGGCATGATTTAAGTCCTACGAGAATATTTTAAAGCTTAAGAAACATCCTCAAAAAATTTCAGTTATCTCCGCGAGTTTTAAGCAACTGCAAAAATAGCCTAGTAGTTTTAACTAGCTCCGCCAGATAATCTTTAGATCTTATTTTGGGAAACATAATTAGCTTTTAGCTGTTACAGTTCTGAAAAGGTTAATTTAAATTCTTTCTAGTAATTTCCTAACGGCAGCCATATTTTTATTGAAATAAAAAATCTATCGGAACAAAAAGCAATATTTTGAAAAATTTAATAAGGCAAATTTAAGTAATGTGTGCTAATATTTAAAATGTATGTTTTAGATGGATAGAAGTTTCATTTCTAATGCGATTTATCACCAGCTATCGTATTTTATAATTTTTATTTTATTAAAATATCTTCAGAATTTTAACTTACGAAGGGCCCACCTCTTATACAGCTCTATTATCATGAAGTTTTACAATAAAGTGCCAGTCGCAATATATTTTAATTTTTTCTGACGTCAGCAAGCTACTTATTATTTTTATGAATACAACACTTACCTTATCTCGCCATTTTAAAACAGTAAAAAATCTTAAATAGAAACATTTTAAAACCTGGGAGTCTCGGAAAAGCATTTATTCGTGTCTAAAAACGGTTTTAAGTTATCATAAAGATACATCCAACAACATTTTAGAAGGTTATATTAACCTTAAATAAAGGTATTGTGATTTAAACTATAGGTTTTGCTGTAGCTCTCAGAAAGGTTCTAAAACGTGGGCCCTTTTTGCACTCAGGGGGTTATTATAAGGTTAATATAACAATATTGAGTCTGTTAAGACTTAGTAGCAGATATCCATATATAGGTTCTAGAACCTTTTCAAAACCATTCTAGAACCTAAAATGTTACTTGGGAATGGCACTATGTCTTCCAAGGTGTCTTGTGGAATTTATTCATTTAGAAGGGTGCTATAATGTTCAAGCTATCTTTCATTTATATCTCTGTCTGATGTTAGAAGTGTTCCGGCTAAGTTTTTGATATATTTAATATGTTTAATGTCCTTTGATTATTTATTTCTAAAATTAGCGATTTTGAAATTTTCGTTATCTGTAGCAGCACTTTCAAGTTTGTTGTAGATACCCTCATTGATAGCTGCTCTTGACTTTGTCACCACTTTCTTGGCTTCCTTTTTTGCTTGGACGTAGTTCTCACGGTCTAAGTTATCCTGAGATTTTTGTCATTTTTTGTATCTTTTTTTCTTTTCGGCCAGTTGTTAAATATGACATGTTTAAAAAATGGCCCTTAGTTTAATCAAAAAACGTAAGAATGTGTTTTGTGCAATAATTGAGTTATTCACTGGACAGTTGTATGTCAAAACTACTTTTATGTTTATTTGAAAAAAAATGGGACGAACTAGTTAGGGAAGAAACACAAAGGTCGAGAGAATTCAAAAATAGGTATTTGTAAGACGTATATCTGCCGAGGCTGTCCTCGAACAAACGAGCTGAGAGCGATAGAGCGATTGAAGATACCTACGAAAAGTACACAAAAAAGACGTTCCGAAGTCCCGTGTTTTCTCCTCTATTACTAGGCCGATTAACGAGTAATTACTTTTTGCATTAAAAATCAAAGAAAGGCTTGTGTTGTGTTTCTATGTTTTGCTTTTTTATACCGAATATAACTAAAGCTGAAGACTTTTTTGATTGTTTGGTTGAACGCGCTAATCTCAGGAACTTACTGATTCAAATTGAAAAATTCTTTTTATGTTGGATAGTCCATTTATCGAGGAAGACTATAGGCTATACATGTTTATTTTTTAGTTATGACAAAAATTTTGTGTGCTTGTTCAGACAAGCAAACTGAACAACTTTCACTATGGGACCAACTTCGAAATCGCAAAAAAAAAGTCAGCTGTTTCATACATTTTTACAAGCACACAAAATTTTTGTCATAATTTAAAAATAGCGGTTTATAACATTATTTACATATTTCTTTAAATCGCACGTTGCGGTCTCATTTCAACTTAATTATTCGACACATGACTTGTCATGCTCCATTCTACGCTGTCCGCTTATGAAACTCTCTCCCAAAGAGTATTCGAAGTGCGCGCACGCTAGTGTTTTAAAAACCAAGTTCGTAATCACTTCTTATCCTTGAATCCTTAGTGACACTGATTTTCTTTCCCTGTCAAACATTTTTTTCTGATTCCAATTTCTGCACCCTTACCCCGGTTGTATCTCCTGTGTAGGTATATATTTCCCACTTCCGAGATTACCTGGTTTTGTTTCCAATTCCTATCGCTTTGCAGATGTAGTCGACTCTTACGACATGAATGTCATGGCTGGTACGACATGTATTATCAATCTATCACTGTACATACGTTGTTATTATTGTATAATCAAATCCTAAGTAATATCATCACGTAAGCAATAATTTTGGAAAGACCTAAAATAAAATTGGTATATTCCGTAACCAGGGTACTAAAATAAACAGTTAATATACTTGTATATATTTATAAATGTCTGTTAAATCTAAATTTACTGCTATTATCGATACTGCGATCGAACCCTTTTGAACATAAATTATATGGGTAGGCTGATTTAATCTCGATTACATTAAGCTTTGATACTATTTTTCTGTTAAAAGATAGGCTGTACGAGGCTCGGCTGGATATGATTCATTTATTTATTTATTTCGTAAAGTAAATGAATTAATAGAAGAACATGTATTCAGAACGCAGGCTTATGAAAAAGTTTGATAAGGCCAGATCTTGGAAGCTAAATTAAAACTACTTCTTGACATTCGATCCAGCTATCTATTCAATATGCAATAGGTACACAAACTTTATATTGACTTCAAAACGACCGCTGACCCAAGGCGGCCAATTACATTCCCATTTCACCTCCCTTATTAGCAGTTGTAGTAATTTTTATTGGAGAGTGAAATACTTAAAGTGTAATTCGTGAATACTTTCCAATAACATAATATAACATCAATATTAATGGGATTTATGAATTCGTATGTTGTAAGGAGTATTCTTAAATTGAATCAAGCAACTTATTTTTAAATAGCCCTTATAATTTTACTAAGCAACTTCCAAACAGTCACAGTGGGGCTGACTTGCATCATAACTGTACTTGATCCCCTTTTGTAAATAGGAATGTAATGATACTAAACGTTTAAAAAGCGACCTACCTAAAATCAGCCTAGAAACTTCATTAATCGAATCTATCGTATAGAATTTAGTATAGAATATGTATGATTAAAGAGATAAATTTCCAGAAAAAATTAAGAACCAAGTAGTTGTGTATTGTATCAGCTTGTCATAAAATCGTAAATGATATTTCGATTCTGTATATTGAAGTATTGATCATAGATAAGAGATGATAAGGTAGTATTATCAAGGAAAAACTACGCAATAAATAGTAAGTTCACCAGCTGCGTACTCTGCCAAGTTTGTAAAGATTCTGAGTGTGTACCGTTCGCTGAGAGCATTTTTAAACAATCCCAAAGCCGCAATGCTTTCAACACAATGCCTAGTGTTATTTATTGTGAGATCTTTCGTGGAATGGAACATCGTGTGACCTAAAATTAGAGATTCCTTTTCATTCCTACGTACCGATACTTGAGCGGGAATCTTGTTAGCATAGGTGTAAATTCATATTTTTTGCTTTACACTTTGCTTTACACTCATATTATGATTGGATTTGTGGATGTAGGTATGTTAGTATTATTAGTATTTATTAATCCGTATCAAATTTCACTAGGACACATTTCGACAATTCTTTTTCTTTCATAATACTTTATGATCTAATCAATAATTTGAATAAAAACGAAAAAATTTAACTTCCCTTTTTTATTAGAAACATATTGCACGCTTTCATATTTTCTTTGACTGTCAGTCTTTGCAATGAAATAATGCTTGCAACACTCTAATATTTAGGTAAAACTTTAACATGATAAAATTTGAACATCGTGATATTGAATATTCGCAGTAGTCTGAGCTGAAATCATGTCTCTAATATAACTTTGTAAAAAGTTTAAACGGTGTCAAAAGTGAACAATATTTTTTTAAAAAATTGTTCAAATAACTTACTTAAGTATACATGTTGAGGGGAAGTTTCATTAAAAAGTTAGCATTTTGTTATGTTTTCTGTACATATATTTTTTATAAGTTTATTATTTTCCATCTAAGCAAACTTTGTAACTTTTTTTAGGCCGTTGTAAAATTTAAGGAGTAATTAATATGTTGTGCTCCATCTTTGATGCTGAGCTAGGGAGTTAAATTTGTGAAACAAATTGCCTTTGTGAGATCATTATGTTGAAAAATAAGCAATCAACGAGATATTATTAATCCTGTCATAGTAAATTACGTAGACACATATATGATACAATGAACAAAATTATTGGCCATAGTATATTTTCTTAAATTATCAATAAATAAAAATAACACATAAACTTACTCTGATAGTATAGTTAATAATTTTATCAAAATTAAAGAATTTGCTGCAATGTTGAAAATGCTAAGTAAAACTGTTCACTATTCTAGAAAATGACAAAATACTATAATTTGATTTGTTCAAAACTCCAGTAACGTGAACATATCTTATAGGGTTGAATTTTTTATTGTAGATGGTGCTGTGTTAGATTTATCGGGCTTAAACAATAACAAGGCACCCTTATCTATATAAATAAAAATCACTGTATTACTATGTTTGTTTGTCCTCTATGCGTTCCGAAACCATTCATCAGATTGTAATGAACCTTTGGTAGGGTGTTATGGGGACACCCGTGAGGGTTCCTAGCAAAAAAACAAGGATTTACGTGGCATTGCAACGCATGCCGGGTACAGCTAGTAGTTTATATTTGTTCCGAAGCTATTCTTATATTATTTTAAACTTTTCAGTATTTTTGAAGTCGGTTTTAATTTTTGTAAAATATTTTTGTCATTATGTGCTGAAGATGTCATACTCTCGTATTTGTTCTACGAATAACATTTGTATAACGTTGGAATAACAGACCGTTATTCGAAACAATTAAATATAGGCTGAGTCCACGGTCGACTCATGATCTTCTCGAATTGCAGGGATTGAAAAGGTTCCTAGAATACCGGTACAGAACCGGTATTTAACGGTTTCGGTGCTAGAACCAGAACCGGAACCGGAACCCAAACAAGAACCTTTAAGAACCCTTTTATACCGGTTCTTGACAAATTAAGTCCGTACTAGTCGGACTTCAATAGGAACGATACCGAGGTGCAGGTGCGTCGTCGGCGGCCGACGACGGAAGTGGGGAGAGAGAGGGAATAAAAAATAAAGTACCTATTTTTTATTACGTCTTATACGTTGTAAAAACCTCGCGATTTTAATTCTTATAACTGTCAGTGAAATTAATAATATATAATATAAGTAATATAATATTCTGTTTATTTTAATTTTATATGTTAGTTTTATTGGGTCATTACTGACTCTACAATACTTTATACCAACTATAGCAAAATAGACTACTTCTTTAATTTTAATTATTTACTATTTTACGGCGAGTATCAACTTTATGTTCATTTCAATTGCAGATGAAAACGTTACCGTGTAGGTATATTATATGGATGGGTGCCTCAGCCTCTGCCCCCGCGCCTTCCACTCAGTCTACCCTGCCCCGCACGCGGACCGGCTAGGCGGGCTACGGCCCGAGAACACTAGGGCAAACCCCAGACGGAGGGCCTTATGTGCGAATGCCCGCCTTCTCCTGCCTCTTTGCAAGTCGTAGATCCGGGACCACTAATTTATTTTTGCTCCTAGTATTCAAATCCCTAACGTCACAATTCTTTTTAAAGGTGTGTATATTTTTGCGGATATACATTATATTTTCATAAATGTAGTGAGACGGAAATGTCAGAATATCAATTTCTCTGAATTTATTTCTTAAGGAGTCACGAGGCTTCATTTTATAAATAAATCGAACAGCTCGTTTCTGTAATATAAATTTTTTTTCGACGTCAGCTGCAGATCCCCACAGTAAAACACCGTATGACATGACACTATGAAAATACGCAAAGTAAACCAATCTTGCAGTCATCTCATCTGTTAAGTTCCTAATTATTTTTACAGCATATGCAGCCGAACTCAATTTATTTGCCAAAATTACTAAATGTGGCTTCCATTGTAATTTGGAGTCAACATTTATACGCAGGTTCGGCCTCATATGGAATACTGTTCTCATCTTTGGGCAGGGGCACCCCAATACCAGCTTCTCCCACTGGACCGCATTCAGCGGAGAGCGACTCGAATCGTCAACTGCCAGGAAATTTCTAATCGGCTCGATACCTTGGCGCTGCGTAGAGATGTCGCCTCACTATGCATCTTCTATCGCATATATTACGGGGAATGCTCCGAGGAATTGTTCGGTCTCATACCTGCCGCCTCTTTCCGCCATCGTTCCACGCGACAAAAAATCCATGCCCATCACTTAGATGGTTGGCAGTCCACAACTGTGCGTTTTTCTCACAGTTTCCTGCCTCGTACAGTCAAACTTTGGAATGAATTGTCACCTTCGGTATTTCCGGACCGATACGACCTTCATATACAACTTTCAAGAAAAGAGCGTATTCCTACCTTAAAGGCCGGCAACGCACTTGTAACTCCTCTGGGGTTGCGGGTGTCCATGGGCGACGGTAATCACTTACCATCAGGTGATACGTTTGCTCGTTTGCCCCCTATCCCATAAAAAAATACCCAAGAAAGTAGTATTATCAACTATTTCTAAATTATTTCCGTGCAGTTCAACATTTATGGGGTTATTTTTTGTATTTGGAGGTAGGAATCTAACACATTTTGTTTTCTTTGCGTTAAAAACCAAATTATTTGAGGAAACCAATGAGAGACTTCTTTTAGAGTGTTATTTATATGCATTTCACTATGTTTGACATTTAATCTATCTAAAGAAAAAATCAACGAAGTATCGTCTGTAAATAATACGATATCCGACATATCCTTCACCATGAAAGGAAGGTCATTTATATAAACAAGGAATAAAAATGGCCCAAGAATCGATCCTTGTGGTACTCCCATTTCAACCAATGTACCATCCGAGAGAACCCCCTTTATCCCAATTTTTTGCATTCTATTCGAAAGATACGATTTTATCACTTCTAAAGCAACACCACAAATACCGTAATAATTTAATTTTCGAATTAAAATCTCATGATCAACGCAGTCGAACGCCTTGGAAAGGTCACAAAATATTCCTAACGAGTCACACTTTTTTCTCAATTTAAAAAATATGATTTATTAATTTAGCCCCTGCATCCGTAGTTGATAACCCTTTTGTAAATCCAAATAGATTTTTTGAATTGAGAATAAATTATTCGTTCAAATATTTTACTTAATACAGGTAGCACAGATATTGGGCGATAGTTAGAAGGATCGTGTGTATCTCCTGACTTAAATATTGGAGCTACCCTACTTTCTTTCATCAAATCAGGAAAAACACCCACCTCTATACATCGATTTAATATTATAGCTAGTACAAGTGCTATAAGGTCTATTACAGGTTCTAGCACTGATACGGATAACCCCTTAAATATATTTAGTCTTCTTCTTTTTTAACATTTTATAAGCTTTAATAATATCTATTTTATAAATATTCCTAAATTTAAAACATGTCAATACGTTACCAAAACTGTCCCTTAAAATACTTTCAGCAAGTTCAGGAGAAGAATTTATGTGCTTAGTTGTATCAATAGGGATCATCTTGAAAAAAGTATTAAAGATGTCAGCTACTTCTGTTTTATTTTCAATTAACCTGTTGTCTATTTTTAATGTTATATTTGACTCTTTTTTTTTATTTTGCCAGTCTCTTCGTTGATGATTGTTGACCATGTTGTTTTAATTTTATTGTTTGCTCTAATGATTTTCTCCCTAATGTAATCTGATTTTACTTGTCTGCAAACATTCTTAAAAATTTTTGGTTATTGGCTGACATATTCTTGAAACTCAGAGTTAAATATTTACGATTTTTTGTCGTACAAATCATATAGGTGTTCTCTACTTTTCCTGATACCTTTTGTTGCCCATTTGTTAAAAACATTTTTTCCCTTTAGTTTTGTTTGTTTAACCTTAAATGTTCTATCAAATTCTTTTTTACTGACATAAATAATGTATTATAAGACTCATTTGGGTTATCAAAATTAAAATTAGCAGACGTTAGGGATGTTGCAATATTTTCTCTAAACTTATTCAACTTATTTTTTGTCAAAGGCTTATAACTAATAATTTCATTTTGTGTTCTATCACCATCAATTTCTATTTTTAAACCTTTGTGATCAAACGGTACCCCACTTATCAGAGACTTACTTTTAATTCTACAATTAACAATAATATTATCAATACAAGTCGAAGAGTTAGGGGTTATTCTGGTTTGTTCGTTGAAGAGACAACCTAAGTTAAAACACTTTAGCAACGTCAGCAAGCTATCTTTTTCATTAGAATCACTGAGAAGATTTATATTGAAATCACTGCAAATAACAAGTGGCTAGTATTGTTTGATACCTTGTTCAATATGTCCTCTAGGACACCAATAAAAGAGCTGAAATTTCCTGATGGCGGTCGGTAGACACAAAGGACAAGAAACCTCTCTATTTCCGCAGCAGCCACCTCACAAACACGTTCAACAGAATACCCAACAAGATCCTTACGTTCTTTATAAGTTACTGAATCTTTAACCAGTAAAAGGTTGCCTGGAAGAGATTGCTTTTTAGCAATAAGGCCGCCTATTTGTACATATATATATTTTTTACATTTGTATCCCATTTTAATACAATTTTTGTACAATAAAGTGTTTATTATTATTATTAAAAGACAACCTTCACCCATAGCTGACACTCTATTAAATATACTAGCAATTTTTTAGTTTTTTATATTAAAGCACATATTTTCCGGTTTTAGCCAAGTTTCTGTTAAGCATAATAGGTACATCGATACTAAACTTATCTAATAAAAATTCAACGTCAATAATTTTACCAGAAAAGCGATTTACGTTTTGATAAACTAAAGTTAATAAATTTGTACACTTCTCATCGGTCATATTTACATCACAAAAAATGATTAGCCAGGTCTAATAGAGTTAACCTTACTAATAGGCACTGAGTTTTCAATGTACGCTTTATTTAAATTATGAGCTAAGACAGAAGATAAATAATTTATAGATCGTCTATCCAGATATATATTGTAATCCTTCGTCATCTTAATTTTATTACTAAATAAATTTATGTCAAATAATTGGAAGTCACCACTATGACGACTGATCAAATGATGTAAGGTCTTATTTAATTTATAAATTTTGTCATTTTGAGAAGCGGAAAATGAAGTACAATATGAGTATTACAAGTATCATCAAAGTAATAATAAACTTTAAATCAGTATCAATCAGCAGTAGAAGAGTTGGGTATCAAGCAGACTACGTGATGCTGTCGCATCATATCTGGGGGGGTTATTATCTAAGAAAAAATCTATCGTGATCGCTTACAATTTGACAGTCGCCGTCCATCCATCGCTCCTTTCTTTTATAAAAAGATGTCGGCGCAGTCTTGTATTCACGGCGGTTACCTATCTTATTACCGAATTTTTCTAGTTCGAATTTCATTTTTCCGAAAACGTTTCGCCACTTTTTTGTTTACCATATTTTCATTATACCGAAAAAACGTTTGACATATAGCTGACAATCCGATTTTCAAAAAAGCATTTTTCAAATTCTATATGTTTCGGAATCTCACTAAACCTTTGATAACTATTTCATATTTTAAATGACTTATTTTCCAAAAAATTGATTTCTATAATACCAAAACACAAATAATTTAAAAAACAAACACATTTACAATCCATCAGTTTTACAAACGCTAACTCCTAGCCGAAAATATTTGCAATTTATTTTTCTGGCACAATTATTATGACAATGTCCATAACAATTTTAAACTTTAGATTATGTGGGTAGTCTTGATCATTTGTCAAGAATAATTGTTACAAGTTATTATCAGCACGGGCTCCCGTAAGTTTTACACGAAAATGTCTGATATTGCGGAATTATTTAAATCCAATAAAGGTGCTTTTAAGTTGTTTCATAAATGTTTCTCTTATTATAAAAACAAAGTGTACAACAACAAGTTGCAACAGCAGGCATGCACCGAGCAAGCAGGCATGCAGCATGCAAGCATGCATGCAGCATGCAAGCATGCATGCAGCATGCAAGCAGGCATGCAACATGCAAGCAGGCATGCAGCATGCATGGCTTCTGTCACGGCTCCGGCGCTGCGGGGCTACGGCGGCCCCACGCTAGCTTAACGTCGCAGATGGCTTTCGCTCACCACCGCAGCTTCGGCTTGCTGGCCGGCTTACGCCGGCCAGCCTCAGCCGCGGCGGCGAGCTACAGCCACCTGCTCCTGAGCTAGCGGGCTGCCTCGCCCCTCCGCGCCTACGCGGGTTTGAATTACACTCTAGGGGTATGACAGACAAGACTGCTTGGAGTCGGATTTGCAGCGATTCGCTTCTGTCAATATGTAGGTAATTAAACTAATGTCTTTAATCTTAAATAATATGTTTTATTTACAGATAATGAAGAGCTTAAAGAACTGGGTCATTGGTTCGAAGAAAATTACGTTTGTGGTACTTGCAGTACTTACTTAAAATAAATCATACGATACATCAATAGTTGTTTTTTATTTCAATCAATAATGTTGGCAAATAAATAAGTGTGTTTGAAACAATATAGAATACGTTACTTTGATATTTGAAACATCTAGAATACAAAATTATTGCAAACAAAACATCTATAAAAGGAAAAAAAGAAGTTTTGAAAATCGGCAATTAGTTTTTCTGGAAAATGAAACAGTTGGAAAATAAATTTATTACATACAATATTATGTCAAGAAATATATCTGCGATTCAAAACTTCGGTCAACCGTTTTCGGAATTTTGATATTCGAACAATGAATTTTCGAAAATATGATAGGTTACCATTCACGGCGCAATGGTTGTCAAATTGAAACCGATCGTGATTGTTTTTTTCTTAGACAATAACCCACCAGGTTACCATATCATGGAAATACCACCAAAGAAACAGTATGTTACAATAAACTTTAAATCAGTATCAATCAGCAGTAGAGGAGTTGGGTATCTAGCAGATTACTTATGAGTATCCTTATGGTTTTATTGATACACTGATGACCAATTTCACCAACTTGTCTTAGCTTAGGATACCTACTCTTCGGTGGCATACTGTCACATTCTTTTATTAAAAATAAAAAGTGACGGCATACTTCTTAGGAGTTTCATAAGCTAAGGTTAGTGAAATTGGCCCTTAACTACTATCCAAAGTTCTACTTATATAATTATAACTTTTTATTTTTTTATGACGTCTTCTTTATTGTTTTTCTATTATAATACATTTCTTGTCAAAATTCATTTCATCATAAAAAATCATACATCCATATAAATAGGTGTGTATGTAAACCAACATCATACACTGGTACAACACAAAAATAATACAATACAATATAACTTTCCTTTGTCCATTCTAATATTAAATTATTACAGTGTAACCTGTGTTAATTCAATAGTTAGTCCAGGATAACTAAAACACTAATATTATTTAATTACAATACTTTCACTAACTCTACACCAACATACAGTGTCGAGAAAGTCCCAAATAACTAAAATTACAAGCGTAGAAGAGACGTGCCGTGCCGAACACATTCCCTCTTAAGCAATATATGGAACCGGTATTAGAACCTTTATTTATTATTAGTTTGAACCTGTATTAAGAACCGGTACTTTGGAACTTTACCGGAACCGGAACCGAAACCGGAACCGCACCGAAAAGAGAACCCTTTTCAAGAACCTAAATGAAGAACCGGAACCGAAATTGGAACCGGTTTTCAATCCCTGTCGAATTGAAAACAAATCTTAAACGTTTTCCCTTTTCCACAATTAATCTTCCCCTTGTACTCGTACTTACCTGCAAAATTTGAAAAGGTTTCAATGTGAAATGATGACGACACGTCCTAAATGGTTTTTTAGCTCGATCATAAAATATCTCGAGCTCTCGAATTACGGCGAAATTCAGGAGTGCGTAAAAAGTTGCAAATTGCGGCTCGGGGCTTATCTTCAATGAATTGGTTTTTACGATCTCGATGAGTTGTGCCTTGAATGTCTTCATTATGTTTTATTGTGGAATCAAGAGGTATGAAAGTTTGAGTTCAGCTTGTAGTTGTTTCGGCGTAAAATTAGAGTGGCTATACTTTATTTATGCCTCCGCTCGGCATTGAGTTGTTCAGACGGTGTGTTGGAGTGTTTTTTAATTGTGTTTTTGTAGCTTTTGTTACGCAATGTTTTGTTTTGACATTAACATTCCATTCCTTTATTATACTTCCTATTTTATATTACATTCCTTTATGTTGATACGAATATACAGGATTACTTTTTTATCACCCAGGAAAATTTAAGAGACGCTTCGCAACATGGTAGTAGATTTAAATATGAATAAAAAAAATAACTCACCTCCTTAATTTTATATTAATTTTCTAAAATATCCAAAAAAGGATGTACTAGTTGAGAGCAGCATTTTTAGAGAATTATTTTTTTTTATTTTTAATAACCCTGTATAATAGTTATAGTTATTATTCAACTTTGTAATATTTTGTTATTCATTATGTACTGTTTACCCATTACGTCTTATTGTTCTTTCTCGTTATGAATTAAAATTAAAATGGTCTACATACTGTTTGACAAAATATGTATCTTTTATTTGCATACTATGTCTGTAGAGTGGTATGGTTGCGTGATATAAAGTGTCGTTAAATACAGGCTACTCATTCTATTTTTGTGTAATAAATACATACAATATTTTTTTTTTAAGGTGGGGTTTTATTGCTAAATATCCATTGTACCATTTTTAATGTGGAGATGAATTTTTTATCGTCTATCCCATGGTATGGAATGACGTTAGATAGGTCTTTTGAAATATTGTGGATGTGTGAACAAATTTTCCGTCCGTGATCCGTTTGAGAAATATTGTATAGTCTTAAAGTGCATTGTGAAATATGTATTGTATAGTCTACGGTGCATTGTTAAAGTCAAGTCACGGCAGTAGTACATAATTATAACGAAAAAAAGGAAAACTATCACAGCTTAGTAGGGTTTACAAAGAAAATATCTTTGGTCAACCAACCTATAAAATGTACTTGGCGAAGGAAAATTTCGTACAAATTCCATTGGAAATTAGTTAGATAAAGTTGTTAATAATGTAAAGTAATTAAATCTTCGTAAGTATTGATTGGAGCGTCGGTGGCGCTGTGGACTCGGCACTTGTCTTCCAGTCAGGAGGTCCGGGGCTCGAGACCGGCCATGTCTCAATGTGTTTTTCGTGTTTCGAATTTCACATGTACATTTGTCTGACGCTCCTACGGTGAACGAAAACATCGTGAGGCAACCTGCATACATCTGCGAAGAAATTCAAAAGTTTATGTGAAGTCGACCAGTTCTGCTGCTGCTGCTGCTATTATGATGTTTATGCAATATTGATTAATAAATTATATGTGAAATTATGGAAAAAATAAACCATAACCACCTTTATGACAAGAATAGTACGGAACCTTACTGTGTGAGACCGCTTTATGTCATTTTATGTGCATATGATACGGGGTGAATGCGAAGTGCAACTCAGCAATGAAACGATGTTCTCATAGTAACTGCTAACAGTAAACATATTTTTATTTATAACAATCATTTCAGCCAAGAGACGCCCACTGTTGGACATAGGCCTCCCCCAAGGATCTCCATACCGATCGGTCCTGCGCCTCCCGCATCCAGCGGTTTCCCGCTACCTTCACCAGATCGCCGGTCCACCTTGTGTCTCCCGGTAAGCGGCCGCCACTCGAGGACCTTCCCGCCCCAACGGCCGTCAGTCCTGCGAGCGATGTGTCCTGCCCACTGCCACTTAAGAGGATTGTGAAGTAATCGTGCGCGGCGCGAGTAGGTATTTTCTAAAATGCTATCTGTTTCACACCGCTCGGCCTCCCGTCTGGCGTTTACACCACAAATAAGTACAACACGCGCAAATTCTCACGCACACTACGACAGCAGCGCGCAACTCCTCGGCGCGAGAACTCGAGATCATTATTTTACCGTTTGTAATGTTTTGCGTTGCTTAGGTATTCCTGACTGCCTTTCCGCTCGCAACTTTGCCTTCGTTATTTTCGTTTTTCGTGAGGGAATTTTGTTTTCCCGTATGAAAAATTATTTTATAACCTTATATTACTCAGTGATAATGTAGCATTCTATTAGTCAAAAAAATTTTTTTAATCAGCCTATTAGTTTTTAAAAATAAAAAATATTATAAATAAAAATAGCTTTATTTCTAAAAATCATTTTAACAATAATTACGCCGAGACTTCCCAGTGAGCTAGTTTTTGAGTTTATTCATTACAAACAAAAATACAAAATAATATAATTCTTTATAATATTTTAGTAGATAAGTTTCGTAAATTATTTCAGTATTCCTTTGAATTTTATAGTGTAGGCACTTACTTGGTATCCCTACCAAGTCCTACTTTATAGGACTGAGCTGTTATTTGTTATAAAAAATACTTATCTATCGTACATTTACCTGTCTAAAGAAAATGACTTTTTGTAAGATGAGTGTTATACTGAATTAAAATGATTTTCATTTGAGATGTGAATCAATAATGGATCCTTTTATGAAAAAAATAAACACTAAACATAAAATGACATTTACAATTGTTTAAACAAGAACAGACTCTTGTTAACTTAAAAATAAATAACAAAAAATCTATTATTTTAGATAGATAAATTAATACTTTTACATACAAACTAAATAGGAGCAGGAATTTAAAAAATATAAAGTAATAATTATGCATCAAATAAAAAATACCTCTCATTTTTATACACTAATCTTGGGTAGTTATACTAATAGTCTAAGAATTCTAATTTTTACCACCTCCGTGGTCTAGTGTTTGAGGCCACCGGATGTTGATCGGGAGGTCCGTCCGGCGGGGTTCGATTCGTCGGGTTCGTCCGGACTACAAAAACACTGAAAAGTTAGGAAATAATATAAGAATAGGTACAGACAACATCACACATAATTATTGAAGACGGTGCCAAATTTTAAGACTTTCTAGGAGATCATCGTTTGGCACCGACTTCAATATAGAAATGTAATGTTGTCTGTACCTGTTCTTACACTATTTTTAACTTTTCAGTGTTTTTGAAGTCAGTTTTTATTTTTTGTAAAATATTTTATTGTTTAACTTTTTAGTGAAAGAAACCCTAATTAAATTAGAGTATCCCTCGCTTTTCATAGGATCCCATCATCAGAACCTTACTTTGGTGACCTAGGGACCACCCTTTTTTTTTTTTTTTTCACCGTACCCGCCGTGGGCTAGACGGCGGGCGTGTGTGGGGCTCTCCTGGCAGAATACCAGGCCTACCCACTAAAACCCCCCGGTGTTCTCCCTGCCCTTATGGGCGCGCTAGGTAAGGTCCACAGTGCGACTCCACTACCCACGCGCCCGGACAACCTAGGAGTATACTCTACCGAATACAAAGAGAATTTTGAAAATCGGTCCACAATTGACGGAGTAATCGCGTAACAAACACACAAAATGGTTGACACGGTTAGCGCAGAGGTCGAGCGATCGCCTACTGCGCAACAGGTCGCGGGTTCGATTCCCGCACGGGACAGATGTTTTGTATGGTCTACAGAAATTTGTTCCGGTCTGGGCGTATGTGCATGTGATATTCTATGTTTGTAACGGCACCCACGACACAGGAGAAAATCCTAGAGTGGGGCGACGTTTTTATAAAAAAAACACGTTGGACGCACCTAAAAATTTAAGGATTTCCCTCCATTTTTATGGGATCCCATCATCAGATCCTAACTTTGGTAACCGTGGGACTACCATTGGAGTATAATCTTGTGAATACAAAAAGAATTTTGAAAATCGGTCTGCAATTGGCGGCGTAATCGCGTAACATACGCAAAAAAAACATACGCATCAAATTGAGAAACTCCTTTTTTGAAGTCGGTTAAAAAATACCTATTAGTATATGTAATCAGCTGCTTTAAATTTTATAGTTAAAATGGAAAAAAAAACTTCTAAACCGTACGAAGGGTGCCTTCTTCCCATATATGCCTACCTTGCCTACCCTACATACTCGTATATTATTTAGGTACTTTGTCGTTTGTATTTTTTATACAATCGTAGATTCCATAACGCGAGTAAAACCTTAGAGCCCAGCTTTAGAGGAATAAAATTCAAATAAAATAATATTAAAAATAACGCTACTTGCATAGTCTATTACACGTTTTTAGCTGCTTCAACTTCATACATTGCATAACAAATACCTATCACAAGAAACAAAATACGAATTTATTTTGAGTTGGTTTCTTTATGGCACATATTTATTATAACAAACAACTACTTACATACTTACATTTTTTTCCTTTTTTGGTTTTGGGAATTTACAGTAAAGTTAACAGGCTACAGGCTGCTAACCCTTAAATAAGGAAATTTGTATTGAAATAAAATCTTTAAAATAAAACACTAAAATCAATAAACGTATTCAAAAAGATATTTACTTTTTCATGTATAAGGTATTTGTGAAGATTAATAGTTCCGACTTAAGTAATAACTTTCACTATTGATCGATATATCGATATTACTTTCTCCTCCCTAGGCGACAATAACTACGATAACATTATGTCACATCACTATCACTACATTGTACCCCTGCCCCCGACCCGTATCGTGCGATAGAGAGAGTTGCAAGAAATGGTCGAAATTGCCTACAATTCCTGTTTGAAATATTGTTTCGGGCGATAACTGTTTTACCCCCCTAAACCTTTATGAAATTAGACGCTTTTGATCTCATTAGATTCAGTATACCTTAATGTATGTTTGTACGTTTTGCTTTTTTTGTAATTCAGTATAATTTAGTCAAAAAAAGACAAAAATGCTCAAGGTAGTTTTTAAGTCGAAAATATAGATATCTAGATGCTAATAACTTATATTCTGAGCAATATTTCTTCAAAATCAAAACGTACAAACCTAGTTTTTCATTATATCTAAAGATTTCCAAAAATTATGAAAATTGGACTATGTTTAGAGGGAGAAAAGCGTTATCGCTTTTTGTATGAAAATTTACAGCTTCACAATCCTCTTAAGGTTTGCAACATCACAACATCACAGGCACCTGTTATTCAGGCTACAGACCCTAGAGCTAAATTAACCCGGCACTATACCGAAGAGATCCCGGACGTCAGCCTGTACGAGATTAGTGTGGCACACAAACAGCTTAAAAACAACAAGGCACCGGGTGATGATGGAGTTACAGCCGAACTCCTAAAAGCGGGCGGACTACCAGTCCGGAAAGCGCTGCAGCGGCAATTCAACTCCGTCATACTCGAGGGCAAAATGCCTAAAGCATGGCACAGGGGCGTGGTGGCACTTTTCTTCAAAAAGGGCGACAGGGCCAAGTTGAAGAACTATAGACCCATCACGCTCCTGAGTCATGTTTATAAGCTGTTCTCGAGGGTCATCACGAATCGTCTCGCACGTAGGTTCGACGACTTCCAGCCTCCCGAACAAGCCGGATTCCGAAAAGGCTATAGTACCATAGACCACATCCATACGCTGCGGCAGGTTGCAGAAGACCGAGGAGTATAATCTGCCACTATGCTTGGCGTTTGTGGACTATGAGAAAGCTTTTGATTCTGTCGAGACCTGGACCGTACTTAGATCACTCCAGAGGTGCCAAATAGACTATCGGTACATCTAAGTGTTGCAGTCATTGTACGAAAACGCCACCATGTCAGTCCGCCTTCAGGACCAAAACTCGAAACCAGTACGACTTCAGCGCGGTGTGAGACAGGGTGACGTTATATCGCCGAAACTGTTCACTGCTGCGTTGGAGGACGTATTTAAGCTTTTGGATTGGAAAGGACTTGGCATCAACATAAACGGCGAGTACATGACTCACCTTCGTTTTGCTGATGATATCGTAGTCATGGCTGAGACCGTGGAGGATCTAGGCACAATGCTCGAAGACCTCTGTAGAGTTTCCCAACAAGTGGGTCTAAAAATGAACACGGACAAGACTAAAATAATATCGAATTCCCGTGTAGTACCCACTCCTGTGAATGTTGGAGGCTCTACGCTGGAAGTTGTTGACGAATATGTTTACCTGGGGCATCTAGTCCAGCTCGGTAAGTCCAACTTCCAGAAAGAGGTAAATCGACGAATCCAACTCGGCTGGGCAGCGTTCGAGAAGCTACGCAGCATATTCTGGGCCCATCTACCGCAGTGTCTCAAGACGAAAGACTTCAATTCGTGCGTGTTGCCAGTGATGACATACGGAACTGAGACGTGGCCGCTTACAATGGGTCTCATAAGAAAGCTCAAAGTCACTCAAAGGGCAATGGAGAGGGCTATGCTCGGGGTTTCTCTACGTGATCATATCAGCAACGATGAGATCCGTAGAAGAACTAGAGTTACCGACATAGCCCAAAGAATTGCAAACCTTAAGAATTTATAACAATAAAAAGCCTAAATTGTAGCCTATTAATAAACCGTTCCTTAGGTTTCTGTAAGAAAAAATATTAAGTACCTTTTATTTTTACAGCAATTAATTTCGCTGCGTTAGCGCGTAAACTCTAACAAACAAAAGGACAACTAACCTTAGTAATTTTACTCGAAACATAAGAGTGTTAGAAGGAAATTGCACTTTATGAATGCAGCGCGAGAATAATTTATCATTTTGTATAGCGGGGGATATCAAATTTTCACTCTCCAACTTGTTCTTCTTAAAGCTGTGGTAAGAGATTTAAAAAGTTTCACGGCAATGCTGGCCGAATTGCTTTTCAGTAATTTCTCACACATATATGAATGAGTGTACGTCAGAGCTATAAAAAGGAGAGGCTAAATATGAAGAGAATATTTTTCAAATTATTTTACGTCATGTATTAAAATTCCACACAAACATCTCACACCTCTCACATTTGTCCGAAGAAGTGTTAAAAAATACAGAATTACAAAGTAACAAACATAATATAGTTATGTGTTTTTCATAACAGCGTTTTTATATATAAATATTCTTTAAGGTATTCAGTAGACATAAAATATACCAAATTATTTGTGAAATCATATTTACAATTTCAAATTTGTATTATAATTTTGAGTTTGTTATTTTATAATTTAATAGCTTGGGCTCTACGATGATACCTCGTCAGCAGTACTCCACTAAAGATTTTTATAAGTACGGGTTGTTAACAGGTAAAACTGGTTTTTTGGATCATCATCATCATCACAGCTCATATACGTCCCCACCGAGGGACACGAGCCTACCCTAACAAGTTATGTTAGGGCGATTAGGCCTTAGACAAACCACGCTGGCCCTGTGCGGATTGGTTGACTTTACATAGACCTTTGTATTACATCGCAGGTGTATGCAGGTTTCCTCACGATGTTTTCCTTCACCGTAAGGGCGTCAGATAAATGTACATATGAATTTCGTGAAACGAAAAACACATTAGTACATGGCAGGATCGATCGCGGGCCACCCGATTCTACTAGGGGCACAGTCCAGTGTCGAGGCCACAGCACCACCGACGCTCCACGCTCCGTTTTTTGGGTAGTTTGTTGATAAATTGTATTTTTTAAATGAAACTTTTATTGCATCGCCTGAAATCTTTTCGTCCATCTATCGCATGTCGCATTACAGCCAGCCGCGGAGTAGGGGCGACGTCCATGGCTCGCATCAGCTGACCGTGTAGCATATATATTCTCACTCATTCGTGCAAGTGCTCCGCGGTATTTGTGTGTCTTGATCAGTGTATTGATGTAAATGTTGTTATTCATTTGATCGTGATGGACAACGATACATCTACGATCCTAAAAAAAGTTTCACTTGCATTGTGCTTTAATATACACAATGTTTTTAGGGGTGGGTACGTATGTGTCGCTCAAATCACATAAATAGGACCCTAATATTGTATCGAGCCAGTAGTCGTTTTTTACTATCCGCGCGTCACATAAGTATTTGGTCTTGGTTCTTTGCTTGTTCTTGCAAACGTATACGAGTATATTGTATTTTCCGAAATCTATATTTTGTTTCACTGAACTGCGAGTATATTTTTCACTCTTATTTTAAAAGTGCCGGTGAATAACGGTTAAAGATCCGTAACACAACTCTGTTACTTTACTTACCCATTAAATGTAGTTGTAGGAGTAAGCAGGCCATTGTGCTTCATGTTCTATGGTTGTTATTTTCTGTAAGTGCTAGTTGTGTTGCTGCTACGAGTATATTATACCTTCTTGTTAGTGTCTTATGTCGTTAAATTGTATGAAGCCGTCTCCTTTTCAAGGTTTAATGAGTTCTTAGGATATTACTTTCTTGTTTTTTGTGGTGTGCGTATAACATTACTTTGTAAGTAAGAAAAAGTGATTATTTTTATAATAATATGTACAGTAAGCTCCTTGTCCAGCTATACTGATTGACCTTTGGACCATTCTTATGTCGCTCGTAATCGGTTTTCGTAGTGTAAATTTAAAGCTTGAATGGGAGTCTATTGACTACTGTACGTGTTTGTGTATATTGGGCATATTTTAAATATCAAAAACTGGATTTAGTACCAAAATCAAAATTTTTGTCATAACTTTTTCACAGTAAACACTATAAAATTTATGTAATTTATGCCTCCGCTCTTGAAAGCGGATGGACGTTTCGTCTAAATATAAAATAAATAGTTCTGAGACTATTCACATAATGAAATTTCTTATAAGGCTTTTAATAATAAATACAATTTTGTATGCTTTAGAAGTTATTTCAGTCTGCAGGTGATAATTTTTTGAGTTTTCTCCAAGTCAAAGATTCGGAAAATACGAGTAGCTTGTATTTTCTCAACGGTATGGATTTGCTTCACCATTATATCCAACCGTTAGTTTTGCTTTCAAGTTAAATAAACATGCAAATTGTATTGTGTTTTAATATCACTTTACTACTTTTCTAAAAATCTTTTGTCGATTGCCCGTTTATATATACCTATACCGGGTATAAGTGGTGGTGTCCAATGCTAATATTTGTTTGCCAATGTTTATTTTTACCGGAAAAGCTTTTAAAGCGAAAAAATTTTTATTCATGTTACGTAATGTATGGCGCACCGGCATCAATTTTTTTCCGCTCACACCGGGGCGTTGACGTTCGATGACCCAAACAGCTGATCTCGCGCGCAGTATGATGGAAATGTTATACGATTTACATTGCAAAGTTTATTTTTTGTGTAGTTTTTTCTAGTTTTTTGACAGAATATGATTTGTAAACGTTAACTTAGTTATATTACACCAGAAAATTTAGAAAAAAATAATAAAAAATTCGGAAAATTTATGAATTTTTTGGGAGAAAATTTCAGTGATTTTCAAATTAGGATCATGGTCTGAACTCACTGTTAAAAGAAATGGGACACCGTCACTTATACCCTGTATACATATAATAAAACATCGTATTGACCAACTCTTAAATCTTACAAAATGTCAAAACCTTTTGTACCGAAATATAGGTCCAAAAGTAATGTTGTTTAGTTTGATCGTTTGAACATTTATAATTTCACTATAGGTCATATAAATGTCGATCATAAATGCTGTAAATTCTTTAGGGAAAATATTGCATGTTTTTTTTCAACAAATCAGATAGGTACTGCTGTTGAAGAATTTAAAGTTCCAGTGGTTGCTACAGTTGCTGGTGCAAGTATAAATAGAATGACTGTAAAATCATATCACAGACCTGAAGTAGTGGTGAAGGAGAGTTTAAAAATTTTAAGATGAAGCCTTTTTTGTTGAACTTTTAAACTATAATATTTAGTTAGCGTTTTTGCAAAAAATACGCTTGCGAGTTACGCCAAAGCTGACACTGTCATTAATAGATGGATCTCTTCTTGGAAGGGCGGATTTTCAATCGACAGATATTTATCTATTGATTGAGTATCCGCCCTTCCAAGAAGAGCTCTTTCAAAAATTCTTTTGAATAAAATGACAATATGACTCCTCAAGGGTCTGTTTCACCACTTACTGATAAGTTATTAGGTGCTTTTTATAGTGGATTAACAACAGAATCTGGCTTTACTATCCTCGCATAGAAATATTTATCAGAAAAAAGTGCTCGATAACAGCATTATTTACAAACAAAAAACTATTATCAACTGCTTATTTGTCCAAGTTTTACTCCGCCTATTTATTTAGCGTACTTATTTCTCCAATAGGGTTCTAAAAGCTGTTATTCACAAATTTAAGTCTACTGGTGCCGTTTTAATTATGGGCATTCCACAAGGATCGATATTGGCACCTTTCCTTTTTTTAATTTATATTAATGACCTTCCAACCTTCACTGACAATATTTACGATATAGTATGATTTGTAAATGATACTTAATTAATTTTTACACAGGAAGTAAAAATACTAATGTTGTAATTAATACTCTCTTGACAGTATTGCATTGGTTTATAATGACTAATTTATCATTCAATATGAAAGTTCATTATGAACTGACAAAACTTGACCGGTAAAGAATTGAAAATCTGTCACGCCACCATATTTATCTAAAAAGTCAGCTCTATGAAAAAATGTAACGTTGGGACAACTGACAATGTTACGATTACTACGTCACCAGCTTTACTGAAACATTTCGAACACTCACTCCACCGACTAAGCCGTGTATAGGTAAATTGAGTATGTATAAACGAAATTCAGTCGCCGTCGTGTGTATAGCGCCGAGGGAATCCAATTTGAGCGCACAATAAAAGAACAAGTTGCAAGAGGAAATTCGCTTCGTTCGTGCTCAGTCCGACCTCATCACTTCGGGAAACGTCGCGGGCGATATGGGACTGTATGTTGCCTATATCTCAACCTGATATTAGGTATTCCTGAAGCACTATTTATCGCATATAAATTTATTTACGAACATTTGAACCAAAACCAAAACGTTACCGTTCCCATATGTTTTGACATCTGACTGCTGTCAAGGTGTTGTCAAAAGGTATGGGAAGGGAAACGTTTCTGATTTGGTTGAAACGTTTTAAATAGTACGATTGCCCCTCTGATTTTAGTAGCTAAATGTGTTGTATGAATTAAAATATTTATTCATAGACTGTGTGCATATTAAAAACATATAATTTTGCGACTTTGATTTCTCAATAAAAGCTCTGTAGCAAACTTTATAAGTAAAATCAATACAACATTTTTTTAATGACGAATAATCAATTACGTCAACGTAAGTGAGCGAGTGAATGATATTCCAGTGAGATACCAATAATATCGCCAAGATTGCACCAATTTTCATATAATTTTTCTAAATACAGTCCTATTACATAAAATTTCATTTACACATTATGTGATCTTATGTTGAAATCACAGGGAGTCTAAGGAAATCCTCTAAGACTTATCCTTTCATCTAAATATTTGTCATTGGATTTCAGGCATAGCTAAAATAGAATTAGTTTTTATTTTATGTTGACAATGCAATAAGCATTTTAAATTATTTGTTGAATTATAATTAGGCATTTCTCGTTAAATAATAATATTTTCAAACCTAAACGTCAACATTTTCAATAAAGATATTTTAAGATAAATCTTCTGCATTATTTATTCCTTTCTTCTATCAAGAGCTTGTTTTTGTTAAAATTAGCAACGGCCTAGTTATTGTTGAAGGTGAAGAGGGTTAAAAGGCAGGTAAAGGTATCTTTAATAATTCAGCAACGCTTTTAAATATTTCAATAAAACAACGACGCTAACGTGTTTATGTACAATGTTAACAAAGGTTGACACGCAAAACTTTGTGTAAATAAAATTTAATAATAAAAGGTATAACGACGTAACATGAATGATAATACGTAGTTTCAAGTATAATTTGTAGTGGCGGTTCGTTCTTTTTTCTTCTGACGTAATAAAAATTATTAATTCCTTCATGTGTCCAGTCCAACTAGGACTTTTAATTAATTAATGTTAACTTACGAGTAGTACAGACTCCAGTCACAAAAGATTTATGTGTACTGAGCCAATGATTGGATATTATTTCTATTTTATTGTTTTGGGAAAATAAATCTTATTAATATTATTATAACATGAATTTTCATGGGTCTCCTATTGCTGAGGATACTTCTTGGTGCGGGCTTTTGGCCAAATAAGAAGAAGGGAGGAAGAACAGTAATTTCTGTCTAGGGACAAACATTTTCGCACTAAACGCCAAGTATTGAGGATAGCAGCTTTCTGTATTAGTACCTATATAGGATATTATTATTATTATCTATCCTCTCTCTATATGTACAAGCTTTGCTTTAAGCTTTATGCTTTGATCGGTGTTTTATTTTTGACTAAGACACTACTCGTTGGTCGAGTATAATGGTAACTAGGTTTGTGCATATTCGGATACCGAATGAAACGCTCGGAACTGTAGTTCAATCATGTTCTAGTAATAATAAGTCATTTTAGTACACCATTACTACAACATCAGTCGGACAATTGAATACATATTTGATTGTCATTCATTTTTATTAAAAAGTAACAATCACAGTTCAATTTAATATAAACTTTCCGATTCGTATCGTATTAATTGATATTAAATTATGATGTATAAGTCAACAGCTTAGCATATTCTGCAGCGAGCCAACGAATATCATAACGAACGCTTAACTATTCGTTTTTGCATTAACTGTCCTGAAATACCTATTTGAACGACCAAAACAGAATAGTTCATTCTCATTCACACGAATTTTACTTCCTAATAGTGCATTTTCTATTAGGATATAAGCTTAAGTGCAATTAATAATCATGAGATTCTAGGTTCAATCTTCAGGTTGCACAAAATTTAATTGCATATTTTTAATAAGGAGGTTCTCAGTAGCAGCTCGGTTTCTGATAGCTGGAATAGGCTTGCTTACCTTTACACGACCTTTAACTAACATGTCGTAGCACAGAAGTGTCACTATAGCTTATAGATGTCTATTGTCAGAGAAGTCACTTTCGCGCTGTGACTCAATCCCAAGCTACTACGGCTGAAGTCTACTATAAAGTCGCACTTTCGTAATCTAACTTAAGAGGGGGTATAAAGCTAAATTGCTAATCGTAGATTTGATATCTACACTTGAAATTGAATAATGAACTACCCAATTTTTTTTAAAATAGATATTTAACTATATTTGTAAGTGAACGCACTGAGTGAAAACATAAAATTAAATTATTTTATCGATAGAAAAAAATCGCGAACATACGTCTAATTTTCAAGCAAAATCGATTGCTTTTCAATGTGATGCATATAACTGCGTCAATTTTTTAATATATAATATAAAACTATATTACCTAGGGACTGTACTAGCGATTTGCAAAAATAATGTATATTTTACGAGTAATTAAAATAAAAGTAAGTTGGCGCTTACAATGTTCTTATTCCGCGCAGAACGCTATCGTCTGTCGCACCTGACCCGAGGTAACAGGCATGTTTTATTTCATCAATCAGTCTTGATCGCTCCGTTGAGACGAGTAAACTGTGCTTCTGTGCTCCAGCCCGAGAAAATACATCGACCAAATTATGGCGAATGAAAAAACCAAAAAAAAATTGTCTAAAAGAACTTAAGAAATCAAAAATTCAACTTATGGCGTATTGTAGAAGGTATGTACCTATTACTTTACTATTATTATGTTTACGTAATATTTTACGTTAATAAGTAGTTTCACCTTACAATATAGACTCATGCGCGTTGACTTTTAATAACACAATACAATGCACAAGCGCTGGTGCAACGTAGGCGCGGGTAGTGTATGTAAAATAAATTGATGCGTTTGACTACTCGCGTGCTGGACGTAGGTGACAGTATGTAAACTTTTTATAGTGCTAACATAAATTAAATCAATTTGACGCGAAACTTTGATTATATAAAGACGCGACATTATCACATCATACTTCGTTAAGTAATTAAAAGTGTCATTACTGTAACAAATTTAAATTAAGCGACGACCGTCTGGCGCTGTGGTTAGAACGTGGATCTTTGGCGCCTTAGGCGCCAACGGTCCCGGATTCGATTCCGGTCGGAGCAGATTTTTTGTGATAAATATGAATATATGTATGTGCTCGAACCATGGACGTGTATGTTTATTTATATTTACTTGTGCTTTATTCATTTTTATTTATTTATGTATGTTTATCCGTTATTTCTATGAAATCTACAAATTCTTAATGATACTTATTGGGTTATATAATTGGGGTGAATGGGAAAAAAATATTTATTTATTTATTATTGTTAATTATTTATAGTAATTTTGTATTTCAGAGCTGCTGCAACTCGAAATATCACACAAGCTGACGAATACGATCCAGTCAAATCCGTAAGCGGAAAGCTCTGATCAAATTTGTAAGTTTATTGCAATTGTTGAACTTAGGACATTAATAAATGTTGTGTAGATTTTTCTGAGGACTGAAATCTATTTACTGTCAAAATATATTTTGATGTAAAAATCTATTTCTAACCAAAATTGCTTCAAAATTTCGGTTAAAATTTGAGGCATTTCATTTCTTTAGACGTCCAAATTATTGTTTTTTTTTGTTATAAAATTATAGATAGATTAATAGAGAGAGAGAGAGAGAGAGTAAGAGAGATAGATATTCATATTATAGACATAAATAGCACCATCATATATTAATGAATGAATTTACGTGAATTAAGTGAATAGAACGAAAAATTTATATTGTTTTTTTTTTCAGATCATCTTCAACTTTAGACAATATTCCGACGTCTAAAGTCTAAAAAAATTTTGTACAAAATAAGTTAGTACCAATTTCTCTCCTAAAAATTTTGTTATTCCATACTGGGTTCAACGATGGTTGACAGTTTAATATTATCGAGGCAATCCAAAGACTGCGTAAACCTGCAAATTAAACAAGTATATTGCTAACTTGTGCAAAGCAAAATGTTGCTTACTTACACCCAATTTCCGAAAGGCTGATCAAATCATTATTCAACTAACATGCTGCAACATTTGACAGTAGTGTTTAAATCAGTTCGAGTTTCTGAAACGTAGGTTAGTGAAAATTTACTAATCTTTGATCGATTTGATTTGACATGAGAATTATTTTTAGAGATGGAACTATGAACGACACAAAATGAATGATTTCAGTAATATAACTGAAATCATTCATTTTGTGTTGTTCATAGTTAATTTTCAACTACCTACGCATAAACTCTAATTGTGTCGTCGCTACCATCGTCGTCGTGGCTACTTTTCTTTCCACAGGAAGAAAAGTAGCCACGACGACTAAGGGAGTTTAGTGCCATAAGATACATTTATATTTCATTCTATAGTTATTTTTTTATTTCATTCTATAGTTCATTTCATAGTTCATTCTAAGCTATAAACAAACTCTAGAATACACGAGTCGTCACTACCTTTCTTTCCGTGTATGTCGTAAGAGACGACTAAGGGAGTTTAGTACAATTAAGTACATTTATAGTTCATAGTTCATTCTAAACTATGAACAAACTCTAGAATACTCGTAAATGTGTCGCCACTACCTTTGTTCCCGTGTATGTTGTATGAGACGAATAAGGTAATTTAGTGCGATTAGGTATGCACAAGTACATATTATGTATAGTTCATTCTTGACTATGAACAAACTCTAGAATATATGAGACGCCACTACCTTTCTTTCTGTTTATGTCGTAAGAGACGACTATCTGTGTCATCCACACCCAGACTACTTAGTCTTGGTGTGGCTGACCCCAGCTAGGCCACAAAAAAACTGGAAAATAGATTGTTTGAGTATGCCGCTATAATGTCCAGAGATAGGTATAGTATGTCTGAGTTTGTCGGCATCAGAGTTTGTCGCTTGCGCGTTTCAGAGATACGTGTGGCTCAGGTGGGGCAATGTTATCTGACCCTGAGTCACACGAATATCGAAAACGGAAAAACATAGCATAGCAAAAATCTGTTTGCTGATATAGATAGGCGGCAGTTTGTCGGAGTTTGTCAGACAAGTAAGGAATTTCAACCCTGCATTACTTCAAGAAAAATATTTACAAAAATGCTTATATCTCGAAAACGGTGCAGCGAAGTTAAAAAATAATGAAATTTTTGACCCCCGTGCACTCCCGCAGCCAATGAGGACACACATAATAGAGTTACAGAAATGGTCAAGTGTGGGTTTGACTTTTTTTCATTTAGGATGAACTGTACCCACTAACGTATAAAGAATGTTCAACGACCAAGTCACACAACATTAACTATAATAATAAAGAAATCGCAGTAAGGAACCTTAGACTTGGCACGACTTTGTCTAGATTTCATTACTTTTTAGAGATAAACAAGCAGCTCCATCGAGACTTGGCTAGTTTTTTACAGAATGTTTTTGGTGGGATTTCACTTCTTTTTGTAGAAACGTGAGCTTATTGATTTATTTTATTAGATTTTCTTAGTGGTAGTTTTTTTAATATTACAAATCTTTCTTTTCTTTATTGGAAGCGGCCCACCAAGTTGAATATTTTTTGTAAAGGCGGTATGTCGATATCTCTAATAGTTTGGTTGGGCTCTTGTGTTTTCTAATCAGGGTCACCAGGTACTCCAGATCTTCGATTATCCTAGTTTTTATAGTTTTCCCTTTATGTGGCAATTAAACCCTAGCTCTGTACCAGATTTCAGCTCTCTGAGTTTATGGGAAGTACAAGTTCAATTTTATGATCATGAGTGAGTGAGTGAGTGAGTGAGTGAGTGTCTGTCATAAATGCGAAACTTTGCTTTCGCTTAACTTCGGAACTAAATGACCTACAGACTTGAAATTTTGGATTTTAAGTATGTGATTATAGCTTACTGGATGACGAAAATGTCTGCGTTCTGATCTTATCCAGAGGTTCTCAAATAGGGGCCTGAAAATGCGGCGAAATGGTTCCAGTAAAGGATGGTATGGCAGTGTTTGCTTCGCGCTCGACTTGGCGGGGGCACTGCCGTGCCCCCAGATTTAGGAAAAAAAAAATAAAACGTATTGCAATTTATATAGATTTTGTCACCACTGAGAAGTTTTATTGCCCAGTGGAAAAGTTAAGTTTGTAGGTGCATTCGCGAAAGTTTTTTGATCGGTTGCTTTTTGTCCTTATTGCTACGCGATAGAGTCGAACAGTAGTCGAGCATAAACTTTCGCGACTGTACTATAGCGACATCTAAGTGATTTTCTGATTTTAGTGACATCATGATTTTTACACTGGGCTAGATTTGTTTTGACTCCATATTAAAAGTTATATCTAATGATAAAATGGTGCCACCATATTCACACTCAATTTTAACACTAATTGTTTGATTTCAGTAACACCGAACGACGGGTTTATCGGTTAATCGGGCAAAGACGGCTTTCAAAAAACGGAAAGCTAAGGAAGCAAAAGACCAAAGTACTCGTATCTATGGTGCAAGTGAACGACTTATCATTCATAGCCAACATATAGACCGTATTCTGAAAAAAATATAATTTTAACATACACACATTAATTATTGTAAATTAAAGCGATTCTTACGGTTAACAATTTCAAAAATTGAAAGCGACATAAGAGAGGTAAATAAATATATTTATCACTACCTTTTCGTATTATTTAAATCTGTACTCCAAGTATTTTTGGTGTTTGAAATATGTTTACGCCTATGCTTATCCGACGAGTGCTTAGCAGGTAAATGTAAATAAAGCACTTATTATGTTAAATACCTATATTCTAAATAAATAATAATATTTATTACCTACCTTTTCGTTTTACTTATCACAAGTGAAAATTATTTTATACTTATTCACAGTTCAAAGTACGGATAAATAGTCCGACTCGCACTTAGCCAATTTTATCTGCCTGAGGTAGGTTATACTATGCGCGATCACACAAAACATGAAGAGGAGCGAACTTATCGCTGCGATGGTCGAGACCGGAACGTGTGAGGCGCGCGGGTGAAATCTGATATTTTTCTAGCTTTATACCCGCTCTTAATATAAAATACTAGCAATATTTCAAATTTAATATTTTCCCGTAGTGAAGTTTTAAAAAGTTTCATTGAAATACCCTAAGCAGTTAGATATAGACTTAATCAAAAAACAATATTTCAATCCCTATTTCACACTTCTAAAGGACGAATTTACAAAAACGTTTAAAAACGTGTTTATTCGTTTTTAATTTCTATCAGTTTTAATTCAAAATTTCATGTTTCTAACTTCAAAAAAGACGGACTTCCATACAAACTTGGAACCTTTATTTTACCTCTTTAGTAGGATGTTTACTCAATAAAATGTTCCTACTGACCAAAGTTCATGGATCTAACTGCAATAGTTTACGAGTTCAATAGTCAGTCAGTTAGTGAACCAGGACATGTTTTTTTATGAGTATAGATAGATTTTCCTCTATGAAATGAAACTCAATAAAATGTACTGTCCACTATGACCGTCCTGTAATCAAATATTTACAAAGTTATGTTAAATTGAGGGTTTCAGTTGTTTTTAAGTTGTTAAAGTTGATATTGCATAGTTTGTAAATTGTATATAATAAATATATCAATATAATTTTGAATATTTAAAATTCTCGTTTCACAGTGTTTGTAACCAACCTCCTTCGAAACGGCTTGACCGATTTTTATGATTTTTTTGTGTATATTCGTAGGTATGAGAATAGGCATAAACTGAAATAGCCATTTTATACACCTCTAAGAGTACCTCTGAGAGGGAGAGAGAGTGTAAGAGTGTTTATTTTTGAAAATTATTATGGCGAAACGTAGTTTGTGGCAATAAATATATAATTGCAGGTAATACTATCCAGGCAATGTTGCAATCAGTAAGTTTTTGTGTTCCGGATAGGTACGTGTGGAGGCGAGGACATCCCCACCCCCTCCCCCCCCTTTGTGACACCTGGCGCACGTACTTATTTGTAAAAAGAAGCCCTACTGACCAGAGCCCAGCGTATCCCCACCAAAGTTGCTGACAGTATTAATGTGTTCTGTTGTTCAGAGGTTGAGCTATATAATGCGTTATAGAAATTAAGATGATTGTTATTATTTTTTTATTGCGTGGTATAATTTTATTAGTAGTTATAAATATTATGTTATATAGTGATTAAGGTAAATAAGTATAGGTACCTAAGTTTAGAAATTGTTGTCAACTAACGGCCTTACAAATAAAAAACTTATTCCTAGGAATAACCTCGGAATAGTTATTCCGTGTTTTGTCTTATTTTGACATATTACATCTGACAATTATTCCGAGGATTATCCTCGGTATAAGATTTATTTGTAAGGCCGTAAGTGTTTTAGTGTGTAAGTGTAAGTGTTGTAAATTAAATAAATCTAATGTTGTACCCGAATTTGAGAAGTCGGTCGCTACCAAATAAATACTCGTACAAGTACTCTGTAAACACATTTGTCAATAATTGTACGTGTTATACGTGCGTCCGCAGGTCTGTTGACCGCTTTAGCGTCCAAATGAGCCGACCGCGGGAAAAATACAATTTATTACGGTCTGCTCCCGGAGATAATGTAGGCGCGTTACGGGCGATATAGTGTGGGTTGCCAGCCTTCATGTCTCTCCAACTGGGAATAACGATAAAGGGACCTCTATATCGCGAGCGCGATGGTATAGAAGTGTAGGGCATGTCGTTGTGATCGTGAAATGGATTTTATATTCCACGGTGATAGGTTTGACGGTTATGCTGACTAGTCGTTTCCCGGAGATAATTTTGGATGCTGGACATAGAAAAATTGCACTTTGACTAAGGATGATATCCAATTAAAGCAAATTATATTGCCGGGTGAGAATACGTTTGCACAAAGAAGGTTGTATGGACATCGCACAAACGTTTTCTCACCAGACCGAACTAAAAATAAAATAAATAGTCGTAAATAGTAACTTATTTATTTCACTTTGAACGGTTTTCATTAAAGCACTGTAAACATAATTGTTTATTGCATTCCGAGCATCGTGTTTTAACTTTTTTACATTTCTTATTTGCCTCCTTATTAGAGAGGGTTTTTCTTAATTTACAGCCGTTACATTTTAGTTTCTTTTCGGTTTTTTCCAAGGTATGAACTATTTTTCTCACCCGCTCATCTGTAATTAAGAAATGTCTATCAGTTCGTGTGCAGCACGTCACTACCCGTTAATATTGGTGCACACTCAGTGTGGATGGGGCCTGGAAGGGGTCGAAGATCTATTGGACCCCTTCCCGCACTAAAATGAAAAAAACATAATTCAGCGCGAGAGAGGTCTAATGTGCCCCCCACGTAAGCTAAGTATGCCATATTATCAAAATTTAAGAGATATACAGAAAACAATATTTATCTCTGTTCTACTCCCACGCTTGGCCAAGATACGCTCCCCGCACTGAACAAAAGTACACTATTATCACTGCCGCACAGGGTTGCGGCCACGCATAGGGCTTTTTGTGCCTTCTCTCGCAGTGAACGTGTTAATTGCTTTTATGGCAATTTTAAATTATTTTTAATTTTTTTCAACAAAGAAGTGGCAAATAAACTAAAATAACAAAATTTTTGTGAACTTAAGACGTGATATAATTATACAAATAACATAATCACAGAAATTTCGTAGATTTTTTGTGGGGGGAAGCAACTCGGGAGGTTGGTTAGTCTGTGTATACTTATGTATTATTACAGCTAGATAACAACGTGAATTAATAATAAGGTCGGTTGTAAAAAGTTTGAAATGCTTCCTATATAATAGAGCGATGTTTATAGATGTGACTACCCTTTAATTCGCTCAGACTCTAAATGAAACGTAACATTCATTGACAACAACAACAACAATGAAACATTCCTTAACAGAAACACGCGTAAGGGCCTTCGGAGTCATCCTTACACTGTATCTTCCTTTTCACACCGTACCAAGAAATTCCAAGATTCCTTCTTCTGTCGTTCATCCCACACTTGGAATTCTCTACCTGCGCACGTGTTTCCTCCATCCTACAACATGGGTTCCTTCAAAAGAGGTGTGGAAAAGCATCTTTTAGGCCGGCAAGGGGCGGGCAGGTAGGATAGTGGATGTCGTCCCTACTCTATCTGTCAACTCATTTGGGCCTCTTTCACCGCTTAACATCAGGCGGGAGGAGGTCATTTGCCGGGCCTTACATAAAAAAAAAATTGTATTATCAAAATATCATAAATTGTCAAAAGAGCAATAAATCGAACAGTTTCGCTGAATCAGTTATGCTATAAAGTAATAAATAGATCCAGTAACAAGATCTCATGATCATTGTCAAAAGGTTTATAGCAATGTCTTGTATATCACTATATTATAATATGCACGAAATGACTTATTTTAGATTTAAGGCGTTTGCTTGCGTTCACTGTAGTGTGATTTTTCAGCGCGAAGCAGCGTGCACGTTACGTAAAAGTATTTTTTCATTAAAAGCATTGAAATTTACTAGCGGGGTTTCTTTCGTTTTAAGGTACCTTTGTTATCAAAAGCAAGCGCTCAAATATAGTATCTGAATACTTAGCAATAAACTTTAGATTAAATGTATGTTAAAACAAGAGACTCTGCTAACAAACTTTTTATGTATCTGACATTTTCTGAGATGAGACAATTTATTGTGGATGCAGCCTTAATTGCAACTATTTTCTGTTTTGAGTTACTTTCCACCACAGCTCATATATGTATGTCCCCACCGACGTGATCGAGCCTATCCTAAGTTAGGGTGTTTAGGCCTTAGTCAACCACGCCGGTTAGTCAATGCGGATTGGTCGACTTTACATACACCTTTGAAGCTCTAAGCAGATGTATGCAAGTTGCCTCACGATATTTACCTTCGCCGTACGAGAATTGGACAAATGTACAATGTATGAAATTATAAAACCGAAAAACACATTGATGCATGTCAGGATTTAACCTCAGCACCGCCGATGCTCGCAAATTAAAATATTTAAAATTCCAGTCATCAACAATACCTGATTTGAGTAGTCCTTGAAATTTTCTAATTTATTTTGCTTATTATCATAATTATTTTGCTTGCTTGGCAAATGTTTTATATATTATTATATACCTATTTGGAAGAAACTATGTTTCAATTAGTAATAGAGCGTGTATAATTTTATTTTCTGAAATAGCATTATACTCGTATCATTATGAACAAAATCATAACTGCATCATATAAACAGGTAATTGATTTCACTGTACAATTAATTTGACGTGGAGACATAGTTGCTGAAAGGCTTGTTAATGAACAATGATGAAACCTTGAATAGCATATTTACATAAAATTGTGTATGCCTGCCTCCTATGAACAGACGACACAGAACAATCGAATACTCGGCATGTTGATAGTGCCCCTATTTGTCGCAATGCCGGCGTCCCTTCAATGGAGTAGGTTGACTTTATGAAACTTCGTAAGCTGGTGGTTTTTACTATATACTTTTTATGTTGCCGGAACTTTTTTCAATAGGCTAATATTTTTTTTTCCGTACCGCAAATGGAAAAAATGGAGCCCTTATAGGACTACTTTGTTGTTCGTCTGTTAGTGTGTCTGTCAAGACTATTTTCTTGGGAACGTGTTGAGATATCAAATTGAAATTTATATCAAATACTTGGGTTTATAATCTCTTTCAGCTGCGAAAAAATCGTACTTGTAACACAATCAAAAGATATGACCGTTTATTTATGTCGTATATTATCGCAAATTTTGCGATTCACAAGGGAATCAAAACATATCCTTCTCGTTGAACAAGAATCATGAAATTTGACAAAAAGCAAGGTCTTATAGCACATGCTTGGGAAAAAATCTGAAAACTGTAAATATGTATACATAGTTAGGAACTTATACACCGCTATTTTTAAGTTATGACAAAAATTTTGTGTGCTTGTTCAGACAAGCAAACTGAACAACTTTCACTATGGCACCAACTTCGAAATCGCAAAAAAAAGTCAGCTGTTTCATATATTTAGGTTCAGTGAATGTTGAACATTTGTATGGAACAGCTGATTTTTTTTTGCGATTTCGAAGTTGGTCCCATAGTGAAAGTTGTTCAGTTTGCTTGTCTGAACAAGCACACAAGATTTTTGTCATAACTAAAAAATAAACTTGTATACTTAGATATGTTTGTACGGACCCCTCGGTGCTCGAGACCGACTCGCATTTGACAAATATGAACATCTTGAATGACATCTTGAATTAACTGAATGTGGTTGATGAAAACCAATTTTTAATACTAGTAGTGTGTTTCGAAAATGATTACAAAAAATGTGGAAACGAATGGTTGTGTGCTTAGAAGTCTTATATATGGAAGAAGTTTTATATATCTTCCGATATTTTTATGTAAGTATAAAAATCTCGTGTCATAGTGTTTATTATGAAACTCCTTCGAAACGACTTGACTGATTTTTATGAAATTTTTTGTGTTTTTTTGGTAGGTCTGACAATAGGTCGTAGACTATTTTTTATACCCCTAGGTGATAAGGGCGGCCCTCCAGAATTTTTATTGACAATTATAATAATATAATAATAATAATAATAATAATAATTTTATTTGTCAGAAACATGGTATACATTAATATATACAAAAAATCTATATATATAATGCAGGTCTTAAAATCATATTGCTCAACATGTTTTTACCGTGGTGGCATACAAATATTATAGGTATTAATTAAAAATATGTAGCATGCACATTACTGTCAATTATATTTCATTTGTATTAAATTTAATTATTTTATTTCGTATTAATTTGATTCCTATAAATTATATTCATTATATTATACAATTATCTTTCTCATTTTTCAAAAAAAATAATTAACAATTCCTACATTACCAGGTACTTAGTTACTATAAAATATTTTATCTTTCATAATAATAAGCCTTAGCTTACAATTTTTGTCACAAATATCAAACCCATTGTTGCCAAATTATAATTCATTATTATTATGTTCACTAATCTAATATTTACTTTAACAATAACAATAAAATAAAACAATAATAATTCAGAAATTAATACATTATGCAAATCATCGTTAAAATACATTAAATACACATGTTATACTTTAATAATTACAATTATACATTTAATATCACATCCTTATTATAACAGTCATATATTTTATTTCATGTCATTTATATTAGAAAATAAAAATAAATTCATATACCTTCTTGGTTTTTTTTTTTTTTACTACCTACAATTTTTTAACATCGTTCTGTCAAGAAGTCATTAATATTGTAATAACATTTCTCCAATAAATATAGTTTCAATTTCTTTTTAAATAGTGCCATGTTAAGTTCTTTTATGCTCTTTGGTAGTTTATTGTATATTTTTGGTCCCATTACAAATATATTTTTACGCATTAATCCCGTATTAACCTGAGGTGTACATAGCCTAATTTTATCCCTCTAGTTACGCTTACTGACATCTGACACTCTTGCAAATAATTTAGGATTCATTTTAACATAAACTGCAACCTCAAATATATACAAAGAAGGCAAAGTCAGCAACCCATGCTTTACAAAATATGGCTTACAACTCTCCATATTGCCCAAACCAAACATAGCCCGTAGACATCTTTTTTGCATTTTAAAGAGACTATCTCTGTCTACCGAATTGCCCCAAAATATTATACCATATCGCAAAACAGAGACAACCATACCATAATATGCTGTAATGAGAGCATCAACTCCAATAACTGGTGCAAGTTTATATAATGCATATGAGGATGAACTTACCCGTTTACATATTTTTTCAACGTGCGATTTCCAATTTAGCTTTTCATCAATAGTGATACCAAGAAAACCTGCATCACTCGTCCGAATTATTTTATGATTATTGTAAGTTACGTTTAAATTACAATTTTTGACGGGTCTCTGGCTGAAGTGAATAAGTTGTGTTTTACTTAGATTTATTTTTAGGTTGTTTGCGTTTAGCCACATTACAACAGATTGCAGGGCTTTATTAATGTCCTCCTCATAATTATCTTTATTTTTACACTCTACAATGATTGTACTGTCATCAGAAAAAAGGGTCATGCGATTGCCCACTACCTGTACTATATCATTTATGTATATAATAAAAAGCAGCGGGCCAAGTACACTTCCCTGTGGTACCCCATATTTTATAGATCGAGACTTTGACACATAAACTTCCTCACATTTTTTATTTATATTAATTTTTTTAATTTCAACTAATTGTCTTCTATTACTTAAGTAAGATTTAACTAATTTAAGCACATTACCTCTAAGGCCATAGGCATCTAGTTTACTGAGTAGTGTTTTATGATCCACATAATCGAAAGCTTGTGTCATATCACAAAAGATTGCACATACTGGTGACCTGTTATCTACATTTTTCATGACTGTACTTAAAAAATCAAATAAGGCCATGTTGATTGTTTTTCCTTTTCTAAAACCGTTCTGCTCATTAGCTAAAATTTTAAATTTTTCTAAATACTTATAAAGCTCTAAATGAATATATTTTTCAAAAATTTTTGAGAATATGGGGGTCAAAGCTATAGGACGGTATGACTCCATGGACTGTTTTTTGCCTTTCTTAAATAAGGGTTTGATAACTGTTATTTTGAGCTTATCAGGGAATATGCCCTCACTAATAGCCAAGTTAAGAATATAAGACAAAGGTACAGTGATCTCCCTCGCTACAAATTTAACTACTGCAGTAATAATACCATCGAATCCTACACTCTTTGTGTTTTTAAGTGAACGAATGATTTTAAATATATCTAATGGCAGGCAAGGCATCATAAACATAGAACTTGGATTATTTTCTATATGTAAATTTGCTGTTTGTACCACACTGTTTAGAGGTTTGACTTTATCCACAAAATAATCATTCAGAGCATTACAAATTTCTGTAGGGTTTCTTATAATGTTATCGCAAACTTCCAATTCACATATACTTTCTTGGGGTAAATTGATTTTCGATTTATTTATTATATTCCAAGTAGACTTCATTTTATTTGATGATGTTTTAATATCGTAAATATTTTGTGACCTTTGTGTAAGTTTAATAATTTTTTTATAAATAGATGAGTAATTCTTTAAGTGTTTCTTATTTGCAATAGTAGGACTAAATCTATACTGCCACAAAAGTTCCCTTTTCCTTTTGCTACACATCTTAATGCCACGTGACAGCCATTTCGGTTTCCTATTAATTTTGACTGTTCTATTAATAAATGGAAAACACAAGTCATAAAATAATTTAAAAATATCTAGAAAGTTATTATAGGCAATATTAGGATTCACAGAGCTATAAACATCTGCAAAAATACATTCCTTGAGACAGTTTTTAAATTTAATCATATTCGATTTACTATAATCTCGAATTTTTTTATTCCATTTATTTATTAAAAATTCTCTTTTGACAGGACATTGTAATATCTGTGAAGAATGATCAGATAGTGCAAAATCTATTACCTCCGACTTACAGTCTTTTTTTAAATTATGCGCGAAATTGTCAATGCAGGTTTTACTTGCAATCCTTGTAGGTACTTGTATTTGTAATTTTAGGTTGTAACTCAATAATAAACATTCGAATTCCAAGGAAATATTATTTTTTTTAAGAATATCAATATTAAAGTCCCCTGCTATGATCAAACTTTTGTTAAATTTATTTAACCTTTTTAGTAAAATACTTAATTTTTCGAAAAACAAATTTAAATTTTTACTACATGGTACTCTATAAATGCATACAACTATTAAATTATATCTACTGAGTTCTATGCCGCAACATTCAAACGTACCCTCTATCGAAAGTTTCGTAATATCAATTATTTCTTTACATTGAAGACCATTTCGCACCAATATGCACGCTCCACCTCTCTTACTGCACTGCCGACTGAAGCAAGCAGCCAAGTAGTAGTTATGAATGGCTAAGTTCTGTTCATTACCTGACTGTATAAAATGTTCAGTGATACACACTATGTCAACATTTGTTTTCTTTTCTGACAATTCATCTAAGCAAACAGTTAATAAGTCCGATTTATTTAAAAGGCCGGCAATGTTTTGATGCATTACACATATATATTTATTCGAGAAAAAACTGCTGGTTATCTTTTTGCTCCAGATCGTTGTTTATCGGCATCTCTTCATTAGTTGTTTTATGGTAATTGTGTCTTATTTCGTTAATTATTTGCATCATGTGTAGTAAGTCTTCAAAAATCGTTCGCATACCCATGTTATTAATGCGTCCATTATAGTTAAACATTTTATAGTCATACGTCAAATTTAAGTTGCAATCCAGTAAAAAAGCATGCTCATAATTATTTATGTCCAAGTATAATAAATTATTAAAATTCTCCACTCTCCAATTATAAGTGTCGTAAAAATATCCATATTTGAATGTCGGTAAGCATATAATTATATTTGTGTTATTTATTTCAAGCATTTTTTCTCTAATAGAATATATAATATTAAAATAATTATTAGTATTCTTAAATTCCTCTTCTCCAATAAATAAAACGAAAAAATCCTTTTTGGTTAATTCCTTACACATATTAGGGACGTCATTTATCATGCAATCCAGTCTGCAACTAGGCTTTAGATGATGAAGTATTTCATAATTTTCTTTCTCGAAAGTATTTTGTGCAATAGGTAAAATTTTACAATATTTATTCGTGCTTAAAATTATAATTTTATTTTTTCCATTCTTATTAGTCTGGCTAGTTGAGTGTGATGTAATAAGGGGCTTATTTACACATTCATTTGTATTTCCCTTTTGTTGTTTTTCTGATTGGTTCAAAAGATTAATTTTTTTCTGATTTTTACGTCTAGATGTCTTGTTTACAGAAATTGGACTTTGAGTAACCTTTTTATATATTTCATTTTTTAAAAGTAATTCATCATTTTTTCGTTTTAACTCAGTATTTTGTATTGACAAGCACTCAATTTCACTATGGGCACTATTAAGCTCATTTCTTAATTTTTCTATTTGTTCGTTCAGTTTAATTATTTCATCAGTTTCACTGTTATCTATAGAGATGTTTGGCATGCTACTAGTGGAGTCATCTAGTATCTCTTCCAAGCTTTCCTCTAAACATGTTCCATTTATAGACATTGACGAGTCAGACTTAGTCCGTTTACGACGAAAAGTAATATTTTCCAAAAAATTCATTCTTATCTCTTATGTTTATATTTGAAACATGATTCACTCGATTGCCATCAGAGACAGAGGCTTTCCATCTTCTGCTATCTATACATTATACGTCAACGCAAAACAGTGTACTATTTCATTCTTTAGTTACAGAAATAACATTTTGTGTGAAGGTAGAAATGTTAATTCTATATATCAATCACGTTTACGAATATGGTTATTTTATTAACATTTACTTCAATAATATATCTTGATAGATTTTAATCACACTGTTCAGCCAACTTGACTTATTGGATTTTTTGTTGCACTCGTTATAATCACAAATATCAGATCATCTTTGCACTTTACATCAAAATTTTTCACTTTGTATTTTAAGCCATACATACTTATGTAATAGACAATTATAGAATAATTATATAATAGAATAATTATAGACATACTTATGTAATTTATTGCCTCATTTGATTACAATATAAACTTATTTTACATTTTCTATTCTCAACATGAACACTGCAATTATGGCGAAACATAGTTCACGGGCACAGCTAGTAGTTTTATATAAAGAAAAAAAAAACCGGCCAAGTGCGTGTCGAGCCACGCGCAGTGTAGGGTTCCGTAGTTGCAAATGCCAACTTTGAGTTCACACTCACACCTCACAACACGTGGCTATTAAATTAGGCATTATTATTATGATTAAAGCTGCAATGATTTTATATTTACTTAACTTCACCTGGTTCGTAAATTTATATTCAGTAAGTACTAATTTTCAATGAAATTTTACTTTTCCGAGTACATTTTATAAGTCGTCTATAACTTTTTAGTTTGTACTGAGTACTCAACTCTGATAGTTTTCCTTTAAACTTCGTTATATATACTACTGTTGTAATTTTTTTCACGTGTCCATATAAAACCGTTTAGCAGTTAGGGGGGGGGGGGGGGGGCACATACCTCTCACAAAAATGTGCACTTTAAAACCAAATATTTCAGAAACGGATCTCTAAATCGAAAAATGGTATTCTAAACCTTACATTGTTTTTAAAGACCTATTCAACCATACCCCACACGATGGGTTAGTCGAGAAAAAAAATGTTACTCCCACTTTACTTGTATGGGAGCTACCCCAAAAAAAATTTTTTTTTCATATTTCTTGCTACCACTTTTTTGGCATGATTAATATACATACCCAATTACCCATACCAAATTACAGCTTTCATTACATATTTAAAATATGCTCCAATTTCTATGAAATTTATTATCCCGGCTTAAATAGACTACGGCTTTTTTTTCCTACGGGAAAATATAAATTCCCACGGGAAAACAATAATAACGCAGGCGAAACCGCGAGCGGAAAGCTAGTATTTTATAAAATAAAAATTATTGTGAAATACTATTGTTGTAATATTGACAATTTAAAGGAGGATGCAAAAAAATTAGACTTTCCGGGTTTCTTGCCTGTTCTTCTCGAGAAGGCTCTTTCAATTTCCGAACAGAGACCCAATTGTACTAATAAGTTATAGCTGAATCGAAACTGAACCGTTGCGGTCATATTATGGCAGTGAAATTACTGGGTACCGTGACTTTACATCTGATGTCACAAGTTGGCAACGTATAATGTGGTTCTTGTGAGGGTTGTTGATTTCCTGCGAATCTCACAAGAGCCACATGTATTATGGGTGACCGCTACTACTTACCATCAGACGAGCAGTTTGCTTGTTTGCCAACTTAGTAGCAATACAAAAAAAACACACCTTGTAAAATACACCATTTTCAACTCACATTACGTCATAAATTTGGTATAAAATGTATTGTAAGGCATTAACGATCATTTTGCAGACACAGACGCAAATAATCACAATTATACTTTTCAGTAGCGATGCAAACAGATGACCGTGAGTTCAAAGCACTCGTATCCGCGGGGCGAGGGGTTGGAAACAAAAGATGGTCGTTTCCTCGCCCGTTCCGGGGGGGAGCTAGGCTCGGGGATAGATCTACAATAGAGGCATTGTTTGTGGCCGGTGACGGGAAAAACTCCGACCTCCGTGTTTCTTTGCATTTTTTATTTCTTCCTTCTTTCGCCCACATTTTCTTTGCCAGTAAGCTCCTTTGACCGCGCGAGCGAAATCAAACCTGTTTTGAGATCTGGCAGCCGCCAGGGATTTGGTCTGTCGCGAATACCTGTCTGAAGTAATGATTTGGGTCGCTCTAAATCTAATGGACGGTATACGGATGTATTTATTTCGGCTAAGCTTGTGTTGTATAAGTTTTTTGGAAGGAAAAAGGTAGGTTTTTAACAATCTTCTAATCTCATCCACTTTGCTTTTTATCAAAATTTTATAAAAGAGTCTTGAAACTTTTATGCTACAATGAATTTTAATGGTAATCAAACCAATTTTTTTTATAGCCAATGTGTTTTGTACTTTTAATTTGAAACAAAAGCAATGTTATGTTTGATTTTTCAATCTTTAGATAAATTTCATCATCAGAATAAAGGCTTTAAGTAAATCCATATATGAGACAATCATTATACCAAAAAAAGCAAAGCGGGATAACGCTAAATTAAAATTCAGATATGCAGTAAAATCGTCAATACCTATGTGTATCCATACAATACACAATATGTTATTTGCTGGTTGCCTACATAAACAAAGCAAAATACTCTACCAGGCTGGGTAAACATTTCACCCCCTAAAGTTGTTTTCCACTGCTCGACTGCAACTGCAAAAATATATAACGTCCTACTCATAATTCTCCAAAATGACACTCAAAAATTATTATCCAATATAGACATTTACAAGCAAATATTAACGTCAAACAAAATACATAAATCTAATTAACTAAGATATACAATTTATTATTTTAACTGTATGTGCCCTTGGGGGTACATACAGTTAAAATAATAAATTAATTATAGTTGGTTATAATTAAGTTATTTTATGTAAATACAAGATAAATAAAACAATAAAACAAGATAAATAAAACAAATTGGTAGAGCCTTCTCGAGATGACCAGGCAAGAAACTCGAAAGGTCTAAATTAATGTATCAACTGTGGCATAGTAAAATTTCATAGATGATGAAGTTGTTTTCTCAAGAATTGGTGATTAAGTCAGGGAATGAGTAATGTAATTGCACGCTACCAAAACTTGTAATATTTGATGTATAGTTTCGGAAATTTCTTTTAACATACAAACATATATAAGCCTTAGTTTCTATTTAGTGTGGAATAGTTTCCATTTTCAGTAAAAAGTCAACGATTCAGCCATGTTTCATAAAAGTGCGCCGCCGGCACTCCGTCGGTCGCGTGTATATCCGCCGGAAACCCCCTCCCACCTGACCCTTTCCGGTCCGAGCTCAGACTCCTTATTTACCCGTTTTCCTTATCAACCGGCACCATTCGCAACATATTATTGAGTGCTCTGCGGTCGGAATGGAGGTTGCTAAATGCGAGGTGTCGACTAAAGCATAATTTATTTGTAAAAGATTTCACGCACTCTTTGTTGGGATCTATCGTTATAAGGTGTGTATACGCTTTGTACCTCTGTACTGTCTAATATTTTGATTCAAGCGTCGCTACGTCACGATGGAAGCACTGTTAATATATCAATTTATTTAATTATTTCCGACCGAATACTTAAGGTGTTAGTAGATATAATTATATTAATTGCTGTCGACCGACGTGACGACACGTGATTGAAAATATTACTAGATATAGCAAAGTTAAAGGGCCGATGAACACATTTTATTTTTTAATTTTTGAAGGTTGTTTTGTCGGGAATTGTTTTAATGTTTGATATAATTTTTATGATGAACAATTTCTCTCGAACATCTTTGTGCTCCAAAGAAATCATGTTGTGTACATAACCAAAGGGGGCTAACTAATGAAAAAACTTTTTATTTTGGGCAAAGACAAAATACATATACAGCCACACATCGATATAACAATTATGAGTACTAATCAAATATGCCTAATTTTTTTTTCAAAAATATGGAAGTATTTAATTAGAAACTGATTCAATAGTGTCACAAATACATTAAAAATTTACGTATTATGACAAAAATTGTCCGTTAAAAAGACGGGTATGCTAATGTCATCGAACAGAAATATATCTTTGGAATATTGACTTTCTTTCAAACTCCTCATATTCGAAACTAGCTTTTACCCACGGCTTCACTCGCGTTCAATTCCGGGAAATTTTAATTAAAAACCGGGATTTTCTGCGCAAAACAATAGGAAGTAAGTACAATTTAAGATCCAGCTGAATTTTTAAGATATACGTCATATCCAGACGTTGCACATAAATTGATAAGTTTTAGATCATAACAGAAGATCTTTGCAGAAGTAATAAGTAAAGCCCAAAAATTACTGTCTAAGGTGGAATTACTATGAACATAAGGTCTCGGTAGTGTAATGGTTAGAACATCCATCCGGAACGTGGAAAGCGCGGGCTTAATCCCCGCTTGACAGCCTCGGGTGTCAGCCGGGGATTAAACCCGCGCCTTTTTATTATTTACTAGCTGTGCCGCGAACTACGTTTCGCCATCAAAATGCTTAACACTAGAGTACACGCGTGGTCTACTATAGTAGACCAGGGTGACATTTTAAGTGATAACTTTTGAATTACCCACGCTGGTGCGTTGGAATTTTAGGCTAGCCTCGGCCATAAAATTTGTCAGCGAGCCAGTAAAGCCCGCAAGGTCAGCACGTAAACACGTTCCTGCGATTTCCCACCAAATACGTTGGCCTACCATAGTAGTCCGCGCGAGTATTTTGAGTACTTATATATGAGTTTAACAAATTTAGGTAAGTGCTATTTGTTTCGATTTGCTATTTATTTTGTTCGAGCAACCATGGAGACTCTTCCTCGATAGTTGAGATGTAGAATAGAAATGCTAACGGGCACAGCTCAAGCCACATAGTATGATGTTACCCTCAAAATGGGACGGGTCGGTCGATGCGCATTTTGCTCAAGAGCCAGAAATCGATCCACAAAAAAATGGTGCAAGACATGTAAGAGCTGTAGTGTGCCTTGAATGCTATGAAAACTAAGGGACTGATTGAATATATTTTCCATTTCTGTAGGAATTTTATTCATACGTAACCAAAAAACAAATTGATAGCAATTATAAAAGGGTATACCATAGTAGGCCACGCGTGTACTCATGTAAAAAAAAGGGCGCGTGTACTCTAGTGTTAACACAGTGTTTAGTTTTTTCTTCCATTTTATTCCATAATGATTCAACTTTATTCTGCCTTTATTGAGCAGCGGCCATTTGGAAATTAGGACATTTTTCGTAGGTTCGTAATGTTCTAGGTACTCTTCAGGGCCTACTTTCATTTAATACCCATATTGCTGGGTTTGAAAAGAAACTTTTATCCTCTTTTTTGAGCGGCGGCCATGTTGAATTAGCTTCAATGTTGCTACGTTCATAGTGCTCTACTGATCAAGGCCTTTCATTTTATACCCATATTGCTGGGTTTGGAAACGAACTTTTATCCGTTTTTTTGAGCGGCGGCCATATTGAATTTTATGCGATTTTCCTAGGTTCATAGTGCTCTACTCTTCAAGGCCTTTCATTTGTTACCTATATTGCTAGGTTTGGAAACAAACTTTAATCCACTTTTTTTGAGCGGTGGCCATGTCGAATTTACGTCAATGTTGCTAGCTCCATAGTGCTCTACTCTTGAAGGCCTTTCATTTGATACCTATATTGCTAGATTTGGAAACGAACTTTTATCCGCCTTTTTTGAGCGACGGCTTTGTTAAATTTATGTCAGTGTTGCTAGGTTCATAGTGCTCTACTCATCAAGGCCTTTCATTTGATACCCATATTGCTGGGTTTGAAAACAAACTTTTGTCCTTTTTTTGAGCGGCGGCCATGTTGAAATTAGGTCGATTTTCCTAGGTTTCTAATGCTCTACTCTTCAAGGCCTTTCATTTGATATCCATATTGCTAGGTTTGGAAACGAACTTTTACCCATTTTTTTTTGAGCGGCGGCCATGTTGAATTTATGTCAATGTTGCTAGATTCATAGTGCTCTACTCATCAAGGCCTTTTATTTGCTACCCATATCCGAACAGGTGAAGCCTTCCCAATTTCCGAACAGGTGTAGAGTCAACTTTTTTTTTTCATTTTACTTGTATTTGCATACATCGTAATTATGGTTGGGGTGTATGTACATACAAGGATTAAATAATTAGTAAATTAGATTCTTGTTTAATAAGATTTTTATGTTTTGTTTGACGTCAATAAGTGCCTGTAAAGGTCTATATTGAATAAAGATTTTTGAGTTTGAGTTTGATATTGCTGGGTTGAAAACGAACTTTTATCCATTGTTTTGAGCGGCGGCCATGTTGAATTTAGGTAGATTTTCCTAGTTACCTAATGCTTTACTCTTCAAGGCCTTTCATTTCATACCCATATTGCTAGGTTTGGAAACTAACTTTTATCCACCATTTTTGAGCGGCGGCCATATTGAATTTATGTCAATGTTGCTAGGTTCATAGTGCTTTATTCATCAAGGCCTTTGATTTGATACCCATATTGCTGGGTTTGGAAACGAACTTTTATCAGTTTTTTTGAGCGGCAGCCATGTTGAATTTATGTCAATGTTGCTAGGTTCATAGTTCTCTACTCAAATTCAAATTCAAATTCTTTATTGCATTCCATAAGTATTTTTTAGCTATAGACAAATGTAAATAGTATCATTATGGACCTTGTTAAGGCACAACAATTTTCGAGATAGGCATGCACTACCTAATATAAAAAAAATAATTATCTAAATCTAATGTCATCATATTTAGGAACTATTATCTATAAACATTCACAGGTACATTTTAATTTAATTTATATATATACATTTTTATTTAATTTACTATCACAGCATTATAATAATCAGAATATAATATGTCATTATTAAGAAATATTTATATGGAATAAAATTAACATTATTGATATTTATAGTAACATTGAATGAAATAACATTTATATATTACAATATATCTTAATTTGGAGACGTGTAAACATTTAAAAATATAATCATATTTTAATAATTACAATTATATTTATTTTATTAAACTTTATTAAATAGTTATCTGTGCTTTTGGAGATTATGTAACTATATTATTACTTTTTTTACATTTATATATTTGTTGTATTATATTTATAATATTTAAAGCTAAGGTGTAGTTGACATTACTCATCAAGGCCTTTCATTTGATACCCATATTGCTGGGTTTGAAAACGAACTTTTATTCATTTTTTTGAGCGGCGGCCATGTTGAATTTACGTCAATGTTGCCAGATTCATAGTGCTCTACTCACCAAGGCTTTTCATTCGATATGCATATTGCTGGGTTTGGAAACGAACTTTATCGGCAGTCATGTCGTTCGATATCCATGTTCCTTCGGTGGATAAAAAAAAATGTGATCCGTCATTTTAGACATTAGGATCAAGAGTCCCGTCCCGTCCCTCTACGCGTAACTACTACCCAGAATATTGCAGCCAGATATTTTTTAAATTATCAATATTAATCTATTACTTTTAATAGTTTTAAATGGATGAAAGAGTTTGATTCCTTAGTCATAAAGTAAAAATATATAACACCTTTCAAAATACCTTGAAAAGGGTATCTTCACTTTTCAACCTTTTAAAATATTTTAAAAATTGTACCGATTTTGTGAAAATGAGTCAAGAATTAAACCAATCTACAAATTTCATTGTGACTCGATATTGTCATAATTAATGCTTTATACATTGGTTGTATGGCTTGATCCTTTTGCCTTACCACTACGGTACGACATAAGAAAAAGACAATTTGGTAGGCGAAATCCAGATGGGCACAGCCATTAACAGAAAATATAAATTTTTTATTGCACTATGTGACAGACTTGTCAAAATAATTTCACGTGCGCCATGTTGATTTTCTACATAAGCATTGTTCGAAAATTTATATGGTATTTTTTCATTAAATGCTATCTTTTTCGACATGAGCAAGGCATTTGACTGTGTCTGTCATAACGCACTTTTAAATAAATGCTACTTTTACGGAATCAGGGGTCCTGCATTTGAGTGGATTAAAAGCTATCTACTTAACAGAAATCAATGTGTTGAGATAAATGGTATGAATGAACTGAGTGAGATTACAACTCATAGGTCTTCTTTTAGAGTAAATAAATACGGTGTACCCCAAGGGAGTGTCTTGGGACCCTTACTGTTTCTCATCTATATTAACGATCTGCCAGACATTACTAAATATCACTGTACATTATTTGCCGACGACGTGTCTATTGTATTAGGCAACAAAGATATTAGTGAACATGGCAAAGAGATATATAATACAGCAATGAAATGTATAGAGTGGCTGACAAAAAACAACCTTACAGTTAATATTTCCAAAACTAAAATTGTTCACTTTTTCAATCGGAAACGTAAATGTCCTAATCTTAACATAACTTACGAAAACGAAGCCATAGAAGAATGTACTGAAACTAATTTTCTTGGTATAAAACTTGATCAAAATTGTTCATGGAAACCACATGTAGAACATTTAAACAATAAAATTAACAAGTTCATATTTGCTTTATGGAAAATATCAAGAATAACAGATTATGAAACCGCAATAATGGCCTACCATGGATACATTATGTCTCTTCTTCGGTACGGAATAGTTTTGTGGGGTAATGCTGTAAAAGTAAATAGTCTATTTATAGCCCAAAAAAAATGTATCCGTGCCATATTTAATGTACCTCCATGGACACCATGTACTCCAATATTTAAGAAATACAAATTATTAACATTGCCTAGTTTATATATATTCGAATCATGCAAATTTGTTAGAGCCAATGCTGAACTTTTTGAAAAATTTGAAGATCGGTATATATATAGTAATAGACATGTGGGACAGTTAGCGATACCACAAATGAAAACAAATTTGTACAGCCGAAATAGCCATGCCATGAGTGTTCGAATTTACAATAACCTACCCCAAAGCATCAAAGAACTTAACGGTAAACTTTTTAACAAAACTTTATTTAATTGGCTAGTTACAAATTGTTTTTATTCGGTTACAGATTATTTGACTTATAAGCATAAATAATATTAAAAATTACTGACATTTTATTATAATAATTTAATTAACATGTAAGAGTAATATAATTATTAGGTATAGTAATATAGTAAAATGACATATAATAATAATACAAAATATAATACGAAAATTTAAATTATGTAATTGTAAACTGACATTCACATGCCACAAGTTGGTAAGACGTGCTGTTCAGCTACTCATTTTGTTACCATTTTTACCATGCCTTGTGTGAATAAATACTTTGACTTTGACTTTGACTAAAAATAAAAAGGGAATTTAAACAAATGAAATTATGCCTAGAAGAGCTCTTACAGATCTGCGGCGACAGCTGTCGCGGGCTGTCGCGCGCAGTCGCCGACCGCTATCGCGCGACAGCGCGCGACCGCACGCTAGCTGTCGCGCGACCGCCGGCGATCGCCCGCCGGCTGTCGCGCGACCGCCGGCGACTGCTCACGACTCCCGATCGCAAGACTCTATTCCGCAGTGTGAGGCGTCTAGACTGAGGGACAGGACGTATTTCTTTTCGCAAAAATGAACGACTTCGACACCAATTTATTAATTGCTTCAATAAAAAAATATGAATGTTTATGGAATTATAAATGTAAAGAACACATCAACAAAACCACTAAGAATGGTGCATGGATGTCAATATGTGCGGAAGTTTTTATATAATTACGTAATAATTTTGTTCTTATATTTTTAAGACTTTTTAGGTGATCATTGCTTGGCACCGACTTCAACATATAAAACTGTGATGTTGCATGTATTCTTATACAATTATTAATGAATTATTGTTGTGTTTGAAGTTGGTTTTATTTTTCTGTAAACATTTTTTTTAACCATTTTAGTTAAGTAAATACATACGTATTAGAATTTGAGCCAAGGAAAACATCAAAATTCCAATCAGCTTAGTAAAAAGAAATACTTCTTCCTCAAAAACCATTTTTGAAAACTTAGCTCCCATACTACAATCATTAGAAAACGAATTACTATACTGGTATCGGTGCCGGTCGCGAGCTGTCGCCGGCGGTCGCGCGACAACGCGCGACGTCGCGCGGCAGCAGTCGGCGACTGCGCGCGACGTCGCGCGACAGCTCACGACAGCTGTCGTCGCAGATCTGTAATAGCTCTAAAAGTTCTTCCGAAAATTCTAAGCATTGTGTAAGCCATATCAAATTCTGTCCAGTAGTTTCGGAGGTCTTTCCGGACAAACAGACAAATAAACAAAAACAATTTTTTTTAAAACTATTCTATTGTGTTCTGCTAATGATTTTAAGGCGACCTGTGTATTTTTTTCTTAATATTTCGCAATTACAGATTTTTGTACCCCTACGATTTTATTATATAGTATAGAGAAGTATAGAGATATAGTATAGAGATTATTTAGTTTAGTTTTTATTATTTATAATATCAATTTTAATACTATGACTGGTAAAAAGATTACTAACTTGGTCTGTATTAGTGGTAATAATTATTGTGATTCATTAACAGATGAACAAAAGCCAGTGTAGATTTTGAGAGCCGGCAAAATTGTTGATTTTCATTTTAGATTTCAGAATTATAATTAATATCAGGAATTTCTTTTTATTTTGGCAAAAATGATGATTTTCAGACTTTCTCACTCCATTTCCCATTTTTAGGAGTTGCATTCTGTGAAAGCTTACAACACGAATAAAATAGTCTAATTTTGTTTCTCCATACAAATTTTAGACCTCCGTTTCAACCCTTTTTAGAGGATGGCTTTTGAAAAATCCATTCTTAGTGCACCCCTTGACCGCATAAGGAACCTACTTGTCAAATTTTGCATCTTTATGCCCGGTGGTTTGGGCTGTACGTTGATATTGAGCCAGTCACCCTTTTTTTCTTTTCCATATTTAAAAGAAGATAGAAAACGATGACGCCACTTTGGATCTTAAAACCGTTGTTACTTTCGTAATCAGCGACCCAATAAACCATACTGAGGATACTCATGTTAATTTTCACACTTTGACAACCCATATTTGATTTGCATTTTTGGATATTTTGGAGAATTAATATAAAATTAAGGAGGTGAGTTTTTTTTATTCATATTTACTTAAATCACTCGACTACCATGTTTTGAAGCGTCCCTTAAATTTTCCTGGGTGATAAAAAAGTAAGCCTGTATATACAGTGTGTAACAAAAAACCATTTGAACCCTTTTAGGAGCATGTTCGGAACCGATATAAAGAAGTGATGGCGTCATCGAAAATTCAAAATTGTAAAATTAATTTTTAAGTCCCCCATACAAATCGTTGGGTCTGCAAAGAAAAAATGTATGAGGAATTAGAAAATTAATTTTACAATTTCGAATTTTCAATGACGCCATATCTTTTATATATCGATTCTGAACATGCTCCTAAAAGTATTCACAGGGTTTTTTTTACACGCTGTATATAGATGAAAAGTAGAGTGTTATATTCCGGTGAACACATCAATTTCAGCCTCGAACTACGACTATTATTGGCGGCTCGTACTACTCGTATTTACTGTTAAGTCACCTCTATGAATGTCGCATGAGTAAAGGTAGCCATACACGGTAACGTCTATTTGACAGGTTTGCCTGTACGTACATTTGAATTTTACAGGTAAACCGAAGCGTGTATGTGAGGCAACTGTGCAGGTTTCCACACCTGTCCAGGCAACCGAAAAAATATGAAATTTGATATTTTTTGCCCGTTGGTATACCTGTGTAGTTTAACTGTACAAAACAAATAATAAACCGATTAGCGCTACAACGTCGAGATCTGCTGCTGGGGCCATGACTTCAACTGAGAGTTTGTACAGGTTTACCGCTACACGTATAATCCTCTATTAAACAATATAACGCCGAGCGCACAAGCCACTGGACCTCACGGACACAGCAACAAACCTTACTCGTGCTATATTTGATTCATTAAGAAATATTTGTTCTTTCGCCGTTTGTATACAACGACAGAGCGAGGGTCGTCTAATCAAATAAAGGCACTCAAAATGTGTGTGTATGTGGTGGCGAATATTTGGAGAGGTCCTTTTCACAGTGGACTCCGAACCGGCTAGTAAATATACTTATTATGAGTATTACTAACGAGTAAGTACGAAACTACAAAATAATGATACAATCAAATCAATGTTGTGGCTAATAAATTGTCAGTATCTAATATAATTTCTAAGCAACTTTTGTGATGTTCTAGCATTTGATATATTGACAGTGATTTTTATCTCATTAATAAGTTTGAAAACAATTATTATAACACTTTCCTTTACATATGTAAATAAAATATTAATAAATTTGCCTAGTGCAAAATTAAGGGAAACAAGTATGTAATCAAATTGCTTTAAAAATATTAAAATAATAGAAAATAATAGGCTTAAGGTAAAAAATTGAGCTTTATAAAATATAGATAGACGACCTCCATTTTACCTGTTTCTGCCGCAAAGCAGCAGTGCTTGCATTGCTAATATGACAGTGAAATTACTGGATACCGTAACTTTACATCTGATGTCACAAGTTGGCAACGTACACTGTGGTTCTTGTGGGTGCTACAGTTTTGCTGCGAATCTCACAAGAGCGACATGTATTATAGGTGACTGTTACCACTTACCATCAGGTAAGTGGAGCTCGGGCCAATTCTGCTAATGAGTCACCGCTGAACCGAAGCTAAATCGTTGCGTTCGACCAATCAGAACGCCACATTATCACGTCATCGAACAGTTGCGCTGCAATATATGCGCTCCGATTGGTCGATCGTAACAGTTTAGTTTCGATTCGGCTGTAACTTATTACTAGTATTGGGCCCTGCCCCCGTAGCACGTCCACCAAAACACGATATGATAAAGCGATTTATCGCGGTGAACTGTCAAAATACGACGAAACCCTATTGTATTTTGACAGTTCACCGCGCTAAACCGCTTTATCATATCGTGTTATGGTGGACGTGCTAGGGGGGCTGGTGTGCTTGTGCTGTTGACTACGTGTAATTGTGCGCCGTATGGTTACTAGCGTCTGTACTATACAGGATTACTTTTGAAGGAGGAGCCAAATTTCGTATGCTTTTCAGACAAGTAAATTGAACAACTTTTACTATGGGACCAATCTTAAAGAAATATCAGCCCTGCTCCATGCATCTAGGTTCAGTGGACGTTGAACATTTGTATTGGACAGCTGATTTTTTTGCTTACTAGCGATAGGTATTTGACATTAGCTCCATACAAAATACGTCAAAATTCTATCTCCAGTAAACAAATCTAGAGACAGATAGGTTAAATTCAAATCGGTCGTAAGTCTTTAGCGTAACTTACCGCTGTAGTTCGCGGTATGAACCAAAGTATTTGCGAATAATAAACTCCAAACATTCGCCGTTCGCCCGCTCGCTCAATAGACATTATTGTACGCTGTTCTTGGCGCGGGCCTGCCTACGTAGTCTAGCTTGTCATAGCTTCGCTTAGTTCACTGAGTTAGCCACGGTTATTTTTGGTTTTTCCCGTGGGAATGTTTAATTTTAAAAATTATCCGAGCCTTCCAAAAAACCTTCGTAAAAATAGTACATTACTATAAGACAAAAAAGAATCCGTTTTTCACACTGGCATTTTCAAATACACCTTAATAAATAAGTTTTTATTCATTTCTAATCATTAGTTTAAATTAAATAAAAAGTTGCCAGTTTTTAATCCTGAAGCATGGTTTAAAAATGGGTTTCCATATATAGCAACTTACAAACCCTTTTACACCCTTAGGATATGAATTTTTATAGATCCTTTGATGTTGCGATTATAAAAGGGACCTGCTGGCCGAATTTGATATATTTAGCTTTTTCGCATAGCTACCATGAATCAGTCTGTTGTGGACTGTATGGTTTAGGTCGGCAAATTCTTTACGCTCCGTTCAGGGGTTCGGGGCTGGTTCAGGTACTGGTAGGCACTGGTACTAGTACAAGTCACTATTAATTAAAACGCAAACTGGTTCACTATGCAATACTGAGCACACACACACAATTTATTTGCAACTTACATTTCTTATAAGCCCCCGTTTAGGGTCACAAGTAGCGCGGGGTATAACACGTAACAATATGCAAATTCCTTATACTACTAAATCTAAGGGTCGCAAGTAGCGCGGGGTATAAGCGCGTACTATGCGTATCGCCATCCCTCTCGCACGCGTGTTTGTCGTCCCTTACAGTTCTCCCCCCGGTGTAGACTCTGTCGAAGCCTCTTCAACCGCTAGGACGACTAGCTTCGACGTCGGGCGGCGGAAGGTCCCTCCTTTGGTCCGAACGTCTGCACTGCGGACACGTCCATCGGGTCCCGTGTAGACTCGTTCGACTACTCCTCTCGGCCATACATTGCGCGGTAGTGATGAGTCGACGACCACCACTAGGTCGTTCACTTGCAATGGTCGTTCTGGTGCAGCGGCGGCTTGGCGGGGTGCGAGCGTTGGTAGGTACTCGCGCACCCACCTCTTCCAGAACTCATCGACGAGCGCTTGGCATGCTCTCCACGTTCTTCGATCAGCCAGATGACAGGGCCCAGTGCTCGGTAGTCCCGTTGATGATCCCAACAAAAAATGGTTCGGTGTAAGAGCCTCAGGATCCGCAGGGTCGACGGATACGTGAGTTAGGGGTCTTGCGTTGACCGCGTGTTCGACTTCGGCGAGTACTGTTTGTAGTACTTCTTCTCTGGGCGCTTTCTGATTCAGCACCGTCGTCAGTGCCGTCTTTACTGAGCGCACCATCCTCTCCCATGCTCCTCCTTGGTTCGGTGCGCCTGGCGGGATGAAGCGCCAGGTCATCCGATGAAGGTGGCCCAGTTCCCGTAGAGCTGAGGTCCATTCTGCGTAGGCAGCTCGTAGTTCGGCGTCAGCTCCGCGGAAGTTGGTGGCGTTGTCGCTGATCATAAGTGACGGCCATCCGCGTTTCGCAGCCATTCTTCTCATTGCCATGATGGCGGAGTCAGTTGACAGCGAACTCACAATTTCCAGATGAATTGCGCGTGTTGTGAGACAGATGAATAGGGCCACCCATCTCTTTTCGTGTCTTCTCCCGATGGTCACTATCAATGGCCCGAAGTAATCGACACCGCAGTTAGTGAAAGGTCGATGGTAGGGGTCCAAACGAAATCGTGGTAAGTCTCCAAAGACAGGCACTCTTGGTTGCGTCTTTCTTAGGCGGCATAAGGCGCAGCTATTAGCTATAGCTCGCACAGTAGGTCTCAGGTTCAATATCCAGTATCTCTGGCGTAGGTCATTTACTACACGCTCTCGATTTCCGTGACCGGCGTTCTCGTGCTCTCTCTTCACTAACAGGCGCGTGTAAGGATGACGCCCGTCTAGTATGACCGGTTCTTTCACGTCGTATGACACATCGGCTGCCTTTATTCGCCCGTTCAGTCGTATAATGCCATCCTTGATCACCGGGTCTAGCTTGTAAAGTCGGCTTGACTTAGGTATCGGTTTCGCTTTCTCTAGCAACTCGTATTCTTCATGAAAGCTGTCTAGCTGGCTCTCTCTTATCCAGCGTCTTTCTGCCTCCTGTAGATGTCGTACTTCTACTCTTTCGGTTTTCCCTCTGCACTTGTCGATGAATGCTAATACGACAGCTGTTGCCCTGATCAACCTCTCGTGTGAGGAAAAGCGGTCGATCTGCGGCAGACCAGTTTCGGCTCGTTTGATCGTGAGCGTTACGGTTTCTTCGTCTATCGCTTCATTGCTGTTTATCTCCGTAGGCCAATTCTCCTTCGGCGCATATAAGAATTCGGGTCCCGTGAACCATCTATCTTCCATGGAGACGGTCTTGTGGGTCAATCTTGTTGCGTCGTCAGTCACGTTATGCTCTGTTGGTATCCAACGCCACTGTTTAGCTTCTGTGCGTTCGCAAATCTCTCCTAGACGATGCGCGACAAACGTAGTGTAGCGACGTGCGTCGTTTCTTATCCACTGTAATACTGTTCGTGAATCGCTTCAGTATGTCACTCGTTCGGGTTGACATCTATGTCCTGTGATCACGGCGTGGGCTAGGCGGGTGCCTATCACGGCTGCTTGCAGCTCTAACCGCGGAATGCTCTGCGTCTTCAGGGGTGCGACTCTGGCTTTGGCGGCGGCCAATCTCACATCTGTGACCCCGTCGTCTCTCTCTATCCTCCAGTATGCGGCTACGGCATATGCCTGCTCACTGGCATCGCAAAAAACGTGGAGCTCTCTCGTCGCGTTCTCTGTGGCTCCGTACCATCGCGGCAAGCGAAGTTGAGCGATGTTTCCCCTCAGTTCTTGTAGCCATCTTCGGAATGTTTCGGCTTCTTCTTCGGGTAATCGTTCGTCCCACTTGAGACTCTTCCGCCACAGGCTTTGCAGCGTAATCTTCGCTCCTATGGTGAAGTGACTCAGTAGGCCTAATGGGTCGTAGACTGACATCACGATGCTCAACGCTTCTCTTTTAGTCGGTGATCGATCTCCGTTGAGTATCTCTGTCGGTACTCTCGGCGGCACAGTGTTGAAGGCCAACTCGTCAGTCTGGGCGTCCCACAGAAGTCCCAGTGTCTTCCCTGGTGCCGATGCCAATTCCGTCGTGGCTCGCGTTCTCCGATCTTCAGGGATATCTGCCAATGCGTCTTCTTCATTTGAGTTCCATCCTCGTAGGTTAAAATTAGCTTGCGCATGGACGTATGATACTTCACTGATGGTCTTTCTGGCGGTCTCTATGTCTTCGTAACTCTCTACTAGATCATCCATGTAGTGGTTCGTGGTGATCGATTGAAACGCAGCAGGATGCGTTTGCGCGTGGTCTTGTGCGTTCCGATCTCGCACGCTGTGGGCCAGGAACGGCGAGCTGGTGGCGCCAAAGATCAGTGACATCATCTTGTAAGTTCTCGGTGATTCGCTCGCGTTGTCACGCCACAGGAACAATTGGACTTCCTGGTCTTCAGGTCTGACTTTGATCCTCAAGAACATCTCTTCTATATCTGCCGTCACCGCCACTCGCCCTTCTCGGAATCGAAACATGATGCCCTGTAGTGACTGCAACAGGTCAGGCCCTTCAAGCAGAAGGTCGTTGAGGCTTGTACCGTGCGACTTGGCGGCCGCGTCGAACACCAGCCGAAGTTTTCCCGGTTTGTTCGGATTGAAATCCGGAAAATGCGGTAAATACCATTTTCTCTCACTGGTTTCCTCATCTTGCTCACATGAAGAAAGAAGAAAGAAAGAATTTATTATGTTCAAATGTACAATTTAGTTGAGTCCTGACTCCTGAACTAGTGTGAACTGTATTTCGGGAGTCAGTACCTTCCCATTATTATTAACATCGATGTATAACATATAAATCTTTAAAATAAACTGCTAAATTAAACGAAATATAAAGTACCTTAACAAACAAAATTTTTATAATTACTGTACCTGTATACCTATTGTATGTATACTATAGCTAAGTTTTTTTATATTTTTTGTTAATGTCATTATTATTATTATTTTTTTTTAACAGCAACCGATTTAATCTACTTGTGCTTGTGCAACATAGACTTGAACGTGTGTGTGAGTGTGTGTGCATGTGTTTGAGCATATGTGAGTGTGTGGGTTTGTGTGTCTAGGTGAGCGTATGCGTGAGTAAGTTTGTGTGTACGTACGTGTGCGTGTGCACGTATTTGCATGTGCCAGTGATTGTATCTTTATTGTATGAACGGATGTCGTTGGTGTTTTTTTGTATGTGGATGCATGCTAAATTATATTTTTTTTTGCCTGAATATTAGGGTTTGAGGAATTCTTCAACAGTACATGGATCAGCATCTAAAAGGAATTTTCCGACAACATTTTTAAATTGGTAATCGGTGATGTGTTTGTTTACCACGAGTTTATTATTTATTAAATTATATACTCTGGGAGCTAAGTAGTCATATAATTTTTGAGTATGCCTATATTTGGCAAATGCTACTGGGAATCGACAGGTTCTTTTGTTGAAATGAGGATGACATGGGGCTGTAGTACGGGGATACCTTCTCACGCAATGATACACAAATAACTTGCGAACTGTAAGCACCTTAACTTTATCATACAAAGACAAAGTAGGGAAACGTCGAGGTAAATACAGCATTACTTTTAAGACAGCTCTCTGTGCTCGTTCCACCTGTATAATATATTTTTTGGCTGCTCCTCCCCATACGCAAATGCAGTAACTAATCAAGCATTCACATAGCGCTTTGTATGTTTTTAATAGGAGGCAGTAGTCAGCAACTTCTCTGAGATTTTTGAACAGGTAGATGAGTTTTCTTATTCTTCCAGCCATAAGGGAGAGATGGTGATTCCATTTTAGCTTATCATCAACTAGCACACCTAAATATTTAACGACACTAACGCGCTCAAGTAAGAGACAGCCGCATGATGCGACATTAGGGCCAGGAAATCGGTTACAGGGATAGGAATGGATTTTTACCTCGATGCTCTTCGGTTCTGATGCTGCTGTTCTGCAAAAGCATAGATATTTTGTTTTTTCTGCATTCAAGGACAGGAGATTGTCTTCAAGCCACGCAGTTACGGCGCACAAGCCCGTCTCAGTTTTGATTTTAACATCATTCCAACTTGCCCCATGGAAAATAAGAGCGGTATCGTCAGCAAACATAAAGATGTCCACAGATGATTGCACTTTTAGTTTGCATAGCTCATTGATGTAAATGAGGAACAGGGTCGGTCCCAGTGTGCTACCCTGAGGCACACCATACCCACAAAAAGCATCTTCACTTACATACCCATTAACTCGAACACATTGCTTATCTCTGCATAGCCCTTGGCTAAGAGATCTTCTATGGCTTTCGTGTAACGCTGTGCGAAGGCCGGTTCTCGTTCCATTCTGCCTTCTACTGCCTGCAATCTTCTTAGTGCCATATTATAACTCGGCGGCGTGGTCATGTCGTCAACACGCCATGGCAATCCCACTTCAAATTGACAGTTCCTTTTCTTCACTGTTTTCTCGAATATGTCAATGGCGCGCTTCTCCGCTTCGTTCGGCTTGCTTTTAACGGCCACTCCCAGTGAATCTATCTTGAAGTGATCTTCCATCAACTTGTCTAAATTGTCGTCGGGTGTGTACACGTGAAGTACGGACCCTTCGTCTCGTCTGAACATACAGCTCGGTGCTGTCCCATGGATGGTCCATCCCAATTCGGTCAGTGAGGCTGCGGGTTCTCTTTTCTTGCCCATCCTTAGTTCACGGGACACTATCAGGTGCCAGTGGTCTGCCCCGATGAGCAACTGTGGTCTAGCGCCCTCGTGACAAACATCTTCCGGTCGTAGATCTTTTAAGTGTTCGCACCTGAGGAAGGCAGCTGGTATCGTTTGCTTGTGTAGCACCAGCTGTGGGATCGTGTGCAACTTGATTGCATGGAATTCTTCCATTCTTTCTCCTTTGATCCCTAGGTCAATAAGTCTGCTCAACGTTCGTTTCTGGCTGGCGGCTACCCCGTTGATTCGTAGGGGCTGTGCTTCTCCGTCAGCTCCCAGCTTCTTTGCCAGATCTTCTTCTATGAGGGATATTGTTGAGCCTTCATCCAGTAGGGCGAAAGTATGTGCATCTCCCTCTGGTCCGGCAATATGAACAGGAACTACTTTCAGTAGCACTGTACCTCGCTCGTTTTTGTCTTCTGCTGCTATGGACATCACGGTCTCACTGGATCTCGCGTTCGTCGCTTCCGTGAGTCTCTCGCTTGTTGTTGGCGTTGCCGGCTCGGCGTGCAGCAATGCGTGGTGCGGCCGACGGCAATCGTTCACGCCACATGCCTTGGCTCTACAATTAAATCTTCGGTGTCGGCCCGTGATACATTTGAAGATGAGTCCCGCCGACTTCACTATCTGCCACCGCTCGTCTGTGTTCATCTTCTTGAAGCTCCTGCAGTGAGGTAGCGTATGATTTTCTTCACAGCCAACGCACTTGTACCCTTTGGGTGATGCTGTGGTGGTATAAACATCTTCTCTGCCTTTCTTTCTGAGTGGAACGATGATTGGCTTCAAGTTTCGGTTAGTGGTCGATGTCTTCAGAGTTGAAGTCGCGTTTGGCGGCGCATAGGTGAAGCGAAGCGCCAGATCGGCTTCACGCATCAGAAATTGTGACAGTAAAACAATCTCCGGCTCCATAGAATGTTCTGTACTTAGGGCGTAGTCGCACCATCGAGCTCGCAGGTGTGGACTCAGCTTCTCGGTCACCTCGCGTGTCAGCATGGGATGTCGTAGGTACCCTTGCCGATCCACGCTCTTCAGTACGCAGACGATGTTCTGTAGTCGAATGGCGAAAGTGTTCAGCTCGTTGGTCGAAGTACCGATTCGTGGTAGTCGCTTGATGTCTTCCATTGCTTGGTCAATGATGAATTCCGGTCGTCCGAAGCATTGCTCAAGAGTGCGCATGACTTGGTTCGGGTCGCCGGCGGTGTGTAACAGCGCCGCAACGGCTTCACGCGCTTCCCCTCGTAGACAATTGCGTAGTCTAGCCATGTTCTCGGTCGGTGTGAAATTGTATACGGCAGTGGATTCCTTCATCGCAGCCTTGAATGGTAACCACTCGCTGATGGCGCCACTGAATGTCGGAAGTTCGGTGACTTGTCGTGGCACTGGTCGGTTTCTCGCCATTTTCTCAACAGCTTCTGCCAGTTGTTCGATTCCCCTATTCCTGGTTCTGGTGGGTGTTGGCGATCGCGTATGATGTCGATTGCTTTCTTCAAATCTCACGGGTTCAGCTTCACGGCGTCGCATTATTTGAGCGTTCGGTTCCCCCCGTTCGTTTCCTGGGGTGCGCGTGACTTGCGCTGGAACGGCGCCCTCTTCTTTATATCCCGTAGAAGTATGTCTCGGCGTCGTTGACTATATATCGCTGGGTTGAGCTTGTTGAAGCCAATCGTCGACTCGTCCTGTGACGTCGACTATGCTCTTGGGTGCTTCATCTTCTTCTTCATCTCGAATGTTTTCAACTTGCACAGCTAGCCTTTTCTTAATTAGATCAGCTTCTATCTGGAGCTCCTTTCTTCTTATTTCTGCCAGACGTTCCTCGGCTTCTATGTGTGCGTTACGGATGCGGGCGATCGCACTACTCTTCGATTGTTGAGAAGTGCGTGACCGCGTCGGCGATGGTCGTCGTGGTTCAGCAGCCAGGTTCGTGGTGAGCGCAAGGTCCGCTGTGGTTCGTAGCGGCACTGCCTCGCTCGTTCTCTCACTTTCCCCTTGACTACGGACGATGTTCTCGCTTCGTTCCTCCGTAATTCTTGCTTGTGCTGTTATCGCCGATGGTGATCGCGGTGGGTTATGGAAAATTCGGATGCCAATCGGGCGTTCGTCCGCTTCTTCCTGACTTCTTGTTCGCACCATCTTGATACAGCGTTCTTGTACTGACTCGTACTAATTTACACGTTCCACGTTCCGGAATTACTTCTATCTATCCGGCGCTGCGACCAGCAAAGTTCACAATTCTGCTCCGACGGACCAACGAATGTTCTCAATCCGGCGCTCGACCAGCAAATCCTCGCAATCCGTGTCGAAGGACCAGCAAATCCTCGCAATCCGGCTCGAAGGACCAGCAAATGTTGTGGACTGTATGGTTTAGGTCGGCAAATTCTTTACGCTCCGTTCAGGGGTTCGGGGCTGGTTCAGGTACTGGTAGGCACTGGTACTAGTACAAGTCACTATTAATTAAAACGCAAACTGGTTCACTATGCAATACTGAGCACACACACACAATTTATTTGCAACTTACATTTCTTATAAGCCCCCGTTTAGGGTCACAAGTAGCGCGGGGTATAACACGTAACAATATGCAAATTCCTTATACTACTAAATCTAAGGGTCGCAAGTAGCGCGGGGTATAAGCGCGTACTATGCGTATCGCCATCCCTCTCGCACGCGTGTTTGTCGTCCCTTACACAGTCAGTAGGTAAGTCAATCAATCGACCAGGACTTGGAATTATATATAGGTATGTAAAAATATATAAGACAAAGTGTATCTATGCACATGTAACTTTCGGTTTCATGACACGTCACCTTTCTACTTCGCTGCTGAACAACGAAATTGCATCTGTTCGCATTGAACACAACGATGATTGAACTCTGAGAGGCCTCGCAACATCCACTTAAGATCTAAAAGCAGCTGGAGGGCGAGCGTTTATGTAACAGCGAGGAACAATAGGCGCGCTGGCGTAATGTTGTGACACAAATCTCGGGAAAACCCCGCATTTCTTCGAAAAAGACTCTAAAAATGCAATATGGAGAAAACGAAGAGTCACGTCTGCGACACGATACAGAACACACGTAGCTCTGCGAACGGATATTTAAAAAATTGTAAATATTGGTTTGTGGAGTTGCGCGCGCGGAAGTGATACAGGCCGACGAGGTGAAGCGTGGAGAACGAATCAGTAGTGGAGGCAACACCAACGGTAGCAGGATTCGGGATAAAAGGGACTGCAATCTCGGAACTCATTAACTCATTAACCTCGAGCGATTCAGAGACAAGCTTAACGCCGAAACAAAGCTCAGAGACAGTGTTCCTGAAAGATACCAAGATCTGGTTCCTAAGTTCAAACCCTGGGGACTTCGGGAGTGATTAAATTACAAACATCGAAGATTAGACGCTTGAATAGAACAAAGAAAACCTTCGCGACACGTACCGACCAAGATAACGATAACAGTTGCGATAACCCAAACGTCACGTACAACACGTAAACTCAGAACTGGCGACTCCGAAGACGACCCGAAATCACCTAAAGACTGCCTAGAGAAAAACTATAGACATCATTGAACGTGGTGAAGATAACTCCTCAACTACGAACGGCTTGGACACAGTCTAAAAAACTCTCACATCAGTCGCTCATCAAGAAGATTCTACGAAGTATCCGAAAGAGTTCGACGTCGCATTGTTCCAGCCTTGTTGCCGTCTCTTCACAGCACTTCAATAGAGCCATTCACACCACACAGCGGACGCAGATCAATCCGCAACGCGCGCGAAGCCGACTTACTCCTCATCGATGCCACAGCACTAACAACGCGGACAGGCACCGGCAATAACATCAGTCGCGGTGAGTTGCGCAACGATTATTGTTTAAATCTTTTATTTTATATTTTTATATTGTTATAAATAGTATAGTATAAGACAGTGTATTCAAAAGATTTTAGTGTATCTATAGTATTACATACAGCTTAAAACAAACCAAAATGTCTTCTAAAATTACCGCATCGGGATCCGAAAAAGGGGCGTTGACAAGCACACACAAGGAGACAAGAGCACCCAGATCGCTCCGCGAAAGGGTTCTGACGAAAGGTCAAGTCAACCCTAAGACCGCCAAAAGTGACATCGTTGCTGTGGTGGAAAGGGGTGATAAACGGACAGGAATGACAGTGGCACCCCCTCGGGGGAAGTCCAGGTCGCCACCAACTCACATACAGCTAGAGCAACCGCAACAGCGTTCCCAAATTACCATCGATGACAGCGATTCAGAGGGCTCCTCCTTACTGAAGCCATTGTCAACAATGGCTAAGATCCGTAAATGGGACTGTGAGGAGCTCCCTCCCCGCCCAGTCATCTCAGAAGATGAAGATGACTCCGATTCTCTCTCCTCATATACTGAAAGGATAAGAACATCAAATAAGGGCAGACCAAGTATGCTCGCGATGCCATCGAAGTCAGGGAAGGCGAAGGGGGTGGAGATGGATATGGCCACTAAACTAGCAAATGAGATGTGGCAAAAAGGCAAGGAGGCGCTCGAAACAGCCGGGAACATTAAAAAAGAATGTAGAGCCACAGCAATAGAGTCCCTACAGATGCTGTACGAAACAGTGCTTTCCTTGTCTGACTCTCGCTCTAGACATAAATTCAATCTGGAGAGAGAGTCAAAAAGACACGCACAGGAATTAGTAAGAATGGAGAGAGCCCACAATAAGGCGCTGGTCGAAATGACAGCCAGAATAACAGCGTCTCTAGAGAGCCAACAAAATAAGAGTGAGGAGACCCTTAAACAGCTCACTAGAATAGACAATTGGCTGCAGTATGAAACTCGAGATCCGCAGGAACAACTAAAAGACGTGCACGGGAAATCCACCAAAATAGAGGCTGCCCTCAGTAGAGTAGAAGCCAATTTGAAAAACATTAAAACTACCGAAACAAAATCATCACCACAAGACCCCGCTTACCTCGAAGCAGTCCAAAAAATCGGCATGCTTCAAAACACACTAGATAATCTGCGTAGGGATGTACAACTTAGTTCTAACAAACTCGAGCAAATGTTAAAAACGTGCACGAACGCAGGTTTGTGTACAGCAAATATTCAAAATCTGGTCCAAAATGTTCTAGAGCATATCGACAACAGCACTTCGTCACCAAACCCAGAACTAGCACCACAGCTCAAATGCATACAAAGCTCACTGACAAAACTAACAGACATACTCTCCGAGGGCGCAGTAGATGTCAACGGCAAGAAGAAAAGCGATGCCAACGAGGACCTGCAACCAATAAAGGAGACCCTGGAGGCGGTTCGGTCCGAGCTCAGAACAATGAGAGAGGAAAAGCGGGTTCCGATGTCTCCACCACCAGTATCCCTGGCTACGGAAATGGCTGAGGCCTCTACGTCTCTATCAGCGGCAACAATACAAAAAGGGGCATCAACATATGCTTCTATGGTAGGTAAGCCTGCAAAACTTGCCCCGCCAAAGTCCCGTTCAAATCATACTCTGATCATCTCATCTGTGGACGAGATGAAAACAGGCGAGGATGTCATTGAAGAGATCAGGACAGCCCTCGATAGCAAGAACACCGGAGTTAAAGTTGAACGGGTTAGGAAATCGAGGAACCGCAAGGTAATACTTAGCTGTAACACAAAAGAAGACCTATGCCTGGCTAGGGAGAAAGTTAAAAGCCATCGGAACCTGAAGGTGGAGGTAGCGAAATCATCAAACCCTCTTGTAATTATTAAGGATGTCTTGGCCTATCACAAGGATCAAGACATAATACAGTTTTTGACCTCCGAAAACAAACATCTTTTTAAGGACATAGCTGTGCAGGACGCTACGATGAAGGTCCATTACAGGAAGCGTGCCAGAAACAGCCTGGAGTGCCACCCGGTGCTTGAGGTATCACCACTACTCCATAAAGCGCTGTTGGAGGTAGGTGTTGTGTACCTGGACCTCCAAAGGCGACCGGTCTTCGACCTGTCTCCACTAGTACAGTGCACGAAGTGCTTAGGCTATGGCCACACAAAAATGATCTGCAAAGAAGAGGAAGACCGATGCAGCCACTGTGGCCATAAACACAGGTGGGTAAATTGTAAAGTCCGCAAAGAGGGCAAGCCGCCAAAATGCCTCAACTGTCTTGAGACGAAGGGCACTAAACCAGAACATAGCGAGCACAATGCGTTTAGCCATGAGTGTCCTTTGTGGCAAAAATGGGATGCCTTAGCCAGAGAGAAAGTCACCTACTGCTAAAGGCATGCCATTGATACCCCTCAGAGCGAGCAGAGAACTATACATCATCCAGGCAAATCTGCACCGCTCTAAAACAGCCACGGCAGAATTGCTTCAAGTCGCAGACCAACGTAAAGTAGACATAGCCATCGTGCAGGAACCGTATGTGGGAAATCAGGGTATAGTAAAACGTTACCCTGGCACCAAAATCATACAGTGCACCAGCAATGCCGTCAAACCAGTGAAAGCGGCCATTATCGTCTTCGGTGACAGACTCAGGGTGATACAAGACCCTGGGCTTGCCACAGAGACCGAGGTGGCTGTATGGCTGGAGGCGGCAGGTCTGCGGCTTGGAGTAATATCTGTCTATTTCGAGGGAACTGAAGAAATCGAAACCAATATAAATCGGGTAAAGACAATTATACAAAAACTCAGTGTGAGGGATCTAATCGTGGCGGGAGATATAAACGCATGGAGCCCGTGGTGGGGCAGCAGATCTGAGGATCGGAGGGGGGAAAAGTACGCAGCATTCCTGAATGAAATAGATCTAGAAATACTGAACACAGGGGATACACCCACCTTCGAAACATACAGGGCAGGGAAACTGTACGAGAGTCATGTAGACGTCACAGCGTGTAGCCTATCCCTGCTAGGAAAAATCACCAACTAGAAGGTAGACAGGCATCTAACGACATCCGATCACAATGCAATTACTTTTACCATAGGGCTAACAAACCCTATAGGCAGCTTAAAACCCATTACCACCCGGGTTTACAACACTGCTAAAGCAAAGTGGTCGGATTTTGTAAAGACTTTCAGATACAGTATAGAAACAAAGAATTTGGACCCCTCACTTGCTGAATCCGAAAAAGACTTGAACGCTGTAGTAATTGATTACACCAAGCTGATACAGGACACTTGCGATCAGGTAATTCCGAAAATAGCAACAAAGAACGGGAAACCAACCCCTTCTTGGTGGACAAAAGAATTGGAGTCAAAAAAGGGGGAGGTACTTCGGATGAAGCGCAGAATAAGGAATGCAGCCCTTCACCGAAAAAACCAGGTCTGGCAAGATTACCATAGATCAAAGAGCGAATACGCAGAAATGGCAAGTTGCGAACAGATAACAAACTGGAAAGAGTTCTGCACAACGCAAGAAAAAGAGACGATGTGGGACAAAGTGTATCGAGTCCTAAGGAAAACATCGGGAAGGCAAGAAGATGTACTCCTAAAAGACCATAATGGTAGCACCCTGACTCCGCAGACATCTGCTGAACTACTTACCAAAACATTCTATGCAGACGACACACTTGAGACCGACACAGCATACCACACAAAGATCCGAGCAATGACGGAGAGCCAAAGTTGGAGGGATGATCGACTAGGACCAGATGAACCACCGTTTACTACTGCTGAACTAGAGTCAGTGCTAAGGAAGCAAAACCCTAAGAAGGCACCAGGGCCGGACGGACTAACAGCCGATGTGTGCACAGCAGCAATCCGAAACGACGGGGGAGTGTTCCTGGGCATAGCAAATAAATGCTTGACGCTGAGACACTTCCCTGACCAATGGAAAGTGGCACACGTTATCATCCTGAGAAAACCGGGAAAGGACGATTATACGCATCCTAAGTCATACCGACCGATTGGCTTGCTGTCAGTGCTTGGAAAAATACTAGAAAAACTAATGATCGCAAGACTGCAGTGGCATATTCTCCCTACACTGAGCGCGAACCAATACGGCTTCACGCCGCAACGCGGAACCGAAGACGCCCTTTTTGACTTGGTCGAGAACATAAGGATGAGGCTCCGAGAGAAAAAGCTTATCCTCATGGTGTCACTGGATATAGAGGGTGCCTTTGACAATGCTTGGTGGCCAGCGCTCAAGAAACAGCTAATAATTAAACAGTGTCCCCGAAACCTCTACTTCATGATCGAATCATACCTTCGAGATCGGAAAGTAGAGGTTAACTACATGAGGGAAAAAGCGGGAAAAGCGACCACCAAAGGATGTGTCCAGGGATCAATAGGAGGTCCAACTTTCTGGAACATAATCCTGGATTCCCTGCTAAAACAGTTACAGGGGAGAGATGTACACTGCCAGGCCTTCGCAGATGACGTGGTTCTGGTTTTCACAGGTGAAACAGGTCAGCAAGTGGAGGAGACCGCAAACGAAATCCTAGATAGAGTAGTGAAATGGGGAGGACGTAATAAACTTAACTTCGCGCCACACAAAACCAAGGCGATGGTGATTACGAAGAAATTGAAGTACGACCCCCCCATAGTGACGATGTCCGGGATGAATATCGACCTGGTGACGGCAATTAAAGTACTAGGACTCACGATTGACAGAAACCTAAACTTCGCTGAGCATGTATCAGAACAGTGCAGAAAAGTAACTAACATATATAAGCAACTAGCACGCACGGCGAAGGTAACATGGGGTCTGAACAGTGAAATCATCAGGACGATGTACATAGCGGTCATTGAACCTATCATCCTGTACGCCAGTGGAGCGTGGAGCCAGGCCACAGATTTGGAACTCATCAAAAAGCAGCTGGAGTCGGTCCAACGTAACTTTGCGATAAAAGTCTGCAAAGCCCACAGAACAGTATCCCTGACGTCCGCTCTCACATTATCTGGACTGCTCCCACTTGACCTGCGAGTGCAAGAAACAGCAACCCTCTACAGAACCAAAAAAAGGGACTGCCGAGACCACCTGCCACCGGGGAGTATACTGGAGAAGGAAACACCATTTCTCAAGAGACCCCACCCATCCGAGCAAGTGCTGATAGAGTATGAATGTATAGAGGATACATCAGTAGAGACCATACGAAAACACAAATTCCAAGACCCACAAATATACACAGATGGCAGTAAAATTGATCAGGGGGTAGGAGCTGCCGTCTCGTGGTGGGTAGAGGGAAAAGAAACCGCCAGCTACACATTTGGTCTCGATCCTGCCTGTACGGTCTTTCAGTCTGAACTGTATGCACTGCATAGAGCGATAGAAATGGTCCGGAGACAGGGAGTTACCTCAGCAACGATACTGAGTGACTCTAGATCATCACTGGAGATCATCACGAACCCCAAAGCAGATCATCAGGTCGTGCAGAGGATCCATGAAGACATCAGAAGTATTAGAAAAAACGGTGGAGAGGTCAAACTGTTGTGGTTAAGAGCACACGTGGGCACAGTGGGAAACGAAAGAGCGGACGAATTAGCCAAAAAAGCTGCGAGGGCGGTAGATAGAACGCGGGACTACTGTGAGATCCCCGTGTCGTTCGTGAGGAATAAAATAAGGGAGGAGACAGTCCGAAAATGGCAGGACAGATACGTGACCTCTTCTACAGGGGGAGTGACAAAATGTTTTTTTCCAGATCAGGCAAAAGCATACAGCTGGGTTAGAAAGGAAAAGCCATCATCTCGTCTGGTACAAGTCTTCACGGGACACGGGGGGTTCGCAGAATATCTGTACCGATTCAAACTAAAGGACAATCCATACTGTGAATGTGACCCTGGGGAGATTGAATCGGTATGGCACGTGATCCTGGACTGCCCCAGATTCGCTAGTGCCCGCCATGATTTAGAACATAGACTAGGTAAGATAGTAATAAGTAAAGATAACATCCATGAGCTACTGATGGATAAAACGGCAAAACCATTTGTGGTGCAGTTTATAGAAGCAGTGGCCGATGTGGCGACACAACGAAATAAAAACTGTACTCCACCAGCGCAGGGAGGTGATGGAGATTCGGTTATTGTGGCGCCACGAATGCAGGAAACTTACGTTGCCCCAAATATAACCCAAGAGCAGTGGTTGAGAGGCGGAGAAAAAGGAGCAGTAGGTCTACTCACAAGGGGTGTAGCGTTGTTCATGGACAGTGCAGGAGAAAGGATTGGCATTAGTTTCTGCATGTCCAGAACAAGGAAGCACGTTGCGATATCACCAGGCTTAGCAGTCCTGCTAAAAGGAAGCACTACCAGGACGACCATCAAAAGGAAGGTGTTTGACGCAATGCCCGAGGTGATGCTTGCAGGGCAGAAATGCCGGATCGTGCGTTCCAGGAACAAGTCGATCCTACTCCTGGACTGGGACATTGATAAGTCATCTTTCACCAGGGCGGGGGAACTACTGTTAAACCTGGTTGGAGACCCGAGAGTCATCAGCGTGGATGTCATGAAGGCGGATCTCGAGAAAGGGAATGTATCCGATTACACACCCTTATTAGAGGCCTCCCGAAAACACAAAATAATCGTATACGAGGGGAGAGGCCAAAACCTCGACTTTCTACTTAAAGAACATGAGCAGACTCCACGCGATGAACTGACGGAAAGTGGCTCAGCTAGGGCAGAAAGGCAACATGAGGAGGCGGTGCAAGAAGCAAACGAAAGAAGATGCCTCCAATCACAAAGACAATCCCCGACAGACGACCTCGTCAGGGGAATATGTATTGCCCTGGGCCAAGCTCATCCTAGGAGGACGGGTGGCGAGACACTAACGAACGTGGACCCCAAATATAAAACGATTTCCTCAACAAAAACCACACTTGCAGACATGGGAAGGGTGAGACCGCCAACCAGAATAATAACTGATCGGGACGGAGACGACCTAGTCAACGCCTATCTGGAGTACGTGGAGACACTGCGGGCGACGCTGCAGGTAAAACACACCACCTGTAGCAAGATACTGGAAGCATTTCAGATAAACGCCCGCATGTTATTGCGGGAGCTCCTGGAAGGGGCGAGGGCTGTGGTCTATAACAACGACACCGGAACTGTGGTGGCGGGAACTCACCCTATAGATAAAAGGCAAATGGCGGCGTACAGTGCCACGGCGGGCATGGTGCTAGTGGATCATGTAGCGACTGAGGAAAGGGGAGTCCTCACATTCTGCACACCAATTGAGGACCCAATAGTGGTAATTGCCAGGTGCACCCGTTTTATGTTGGAGGACCGAATTCTAGAAATGGCAGAAGCCATGAGCGGAACTTGGGTCTCCGAACCATGGGGTAAACTGGCGATCAGATGGGTGGACGGTGTGCCGGGGTGCGGGAAGACTACGTGGCTCCTCAACAACTTCCAAATGAAGGAAGACATGATAATCACTAGCACACTCGAGACGGCAAAAGAACTGTCGGACAAAGTGACGACTCGATTTGGGGCGGTCGTGAGGGGGAAAGTAAGAACCATTGCCTCGGTCCTCATTAATGGGGTGGGAACATCAAAGCGCCTTTGGGTGGATGAAGCTCTACTAGTTCATTTTGGAGCTATTGTCATGGCAGCAAGGCTGACCGGGGCAAGAGAATTGGTACTGATGACTGACACGAATCAGATCCCCTTCATAGACAGAGATAACTTGTTCGAGATGTGTTATGGAAGCCCTGCCGCCATTACGTCGATAACAGAAAAGCTTCTCTGCACACACCGAAGTCCGCTGGATGTAGTGTACGCCCTCCAAAACATCTACGAGGGCATTTACACATCACGGCAAGTGCTAAGGTCCATGACATGCAAAATGGCATCTGAAGCGGTACTACGAAGGGGCGACCAAAATACCCTCTTCCTTACCTTTACTCAAGACGAGAAAGAAGCGTATGGGAGGGATGGGTTTGGTACCGGAGCTCAATCCAGATTGCTGACGATCCATGAAGCACAAGGACTAACATACGATCACGTGGTTGTGCTCAGAGGAGCAGAAAGGAAGAACCCTGTCCATGATAGTGTTCCCCACGCGGTGGTTGCCATAACGAGACACACAGTATCCTGCACCTACTTCTACCGGGAGCTGAAGGAGGACGACGCAATTAGACGTCTCATTGCCCATCCCAGTACAGCAACAGATGAAGAGGTGGTAGAATATAATGAAAAAATTATGCTCAGAGCCCTATCAAGCGCAGCGACCTTGGTGTAATAACAAACATCAACCCTGGAACCCGAAGTGAATACATAGGCATAAATAGGGAAATGTTAGCATAGGTTACTTAAGAGCACTCGTACAATAAGAATATTGCGATAATACAGATATAAAAAAAATAAAAGTCTTTATATATCCATGATGTGTATATGTGTATGTGTATATATAAAATTTTAAACTAAGCTAATTTGATTGAGTTGCGCAACTCACATTAAAATAAGAGTAGTCGTAAGTCTTAATATAATTTAATATTATATAGAATGGATCAAAAAGAAACCTAAAAAAATTAAAAAGGCACGGACCACGAGTCTGTGGAGAGTTAAATATGTATTAAAAAAAAAAAAATATGGAGAAAACCAATTTCGAGCATACGAACGAAGGCTGAGAGAAATGACTATCGCAATGTATAAGGAGGCCACTACTATGACAACATATTCTAAGTCTCACCAGTTTTTGTTTAGAAAATCTGTTGAACCAAAATAGTCATTTGTAATGAAATAGGTACTTTAGAGATAAAAAATGTCTGATGATTTCGGGAACATACAAAAATGGAGGAGCGTCGGTGGCGCTGTGGCCTCGGCACTGGACTGTGCCCCGTGTAGAATCGGGAGGCCGGCGATCGATCTTGCCATGTACCAATGTGTTTTTCGTTTCACGAATTTCACATGTACATTTATCTGACGTTCCTACGGCGAAGGAAAACATCGTGAGGAAACCTGTATACACCTGCAAAGTTTGTAACTGCACCCACGACACAGGAGAAAATCCTAGTGTGGGGCGAAGTTTTTTTTTTAAGAAAAAAAGTAATTCAAAGGTGTATGTGAAGTCAACCAATCCGCACTGGGCCAGCGTGGTTTGACTAAGGCCTAATCGCCCTAACATAACTAGTTAACTAGTTAAAGTAGGCTCGTGCCCCTCAGTGGGGGGACGTATATGAGCTGTGATGATGATGATGATGATGACGAAAATGGCTGTACTTCTTTAAGCGACATTTGGCACATAAATAATTAATAGCTTGGATTCTACAGTAATGTATTATCCGTCCCAAAATGAAATCGTGATCGCGTTGCAATAATACAAAACGAATAAAAACCTGAGAAAAACGACAAAATTGATTGTCAAGAAAAGTTCATCCTCATCCAAATGAAATTATCGTCATCATCAACCCAAACACGTCCCATTGTTGACCATAGCCTCTCCCCAGGGGCGGATAAATTAACCTCCTCCTAGAAAGAGGCAAGGGCCAGTTTATGGATCTGTGCGTGATATTTCCTCCGTCTTAATAACATTTGAGTGTATTGCAGTTTTGTTACACGTTCAACGATTTCGATGTATGATAGATAACGTTTATTTAGTTATAATTTGTCAGGGACATTAATGAATCTGATATTTTGTGATTTAAATTAGGGTTCAAATTGCAGCTAAAAATTGTAGAACACATAAAATTTTGCATTAGATAAGCAGTAGAAAAACTAACTGTTGCCACCTATTGCAGTATTTATGAATTTGTTTAGCATAATTATATATTATACGACATTGAACTCATAGCTTGACATAATTATGCCGAGTGGAAATCTTTTTTATATCACAACAACTGTTGTTCCTTTTATTATTGTACGAGTATTTAAACAAGTATTTGAGATGAAATAAATTCTCACACATTCCTTATTAACGCGCCATTGGTGACGTTCATGTCTGTGAGACCGGGTGTTTTTAAAAATGCGAATAACTTTTTTCCCCGCCATCGATTTTTATCGTGATTTCTAGTAGCTGCCGCTTTTAACGTTCTTCACCGTTAGGTCATCACGCGATTTCAAAGCGGGTGCATATTCTGAAGTTTTGGCACCAACCCGGTGCGTGAGACCGGCGTCACCGATTACGTTAGTAAATTAGTCATAGTTGAATTATTGATTTATTATTATTAGCATTTTGTCAGGGCTATATACATTTTTCACTTACTTTTGTAATTATTTTATTGCATTATCCTTTAATTAGTAAACCTATTGCATGATTATATATATATTTTACAAAAATATGCAATCTATATTTAATTTGTAAACATTGTTTCCGCATGGTCACGAATCTCTTCTACAAGAAATACTTGATGAGGACAGACCACCAATGTCATCAGGCAGTGATGCTAGAAGTGATATCAAGCCAGCGAATCATTTACCAAATGAAATACAGAATTTAGCAAGCGATGAGGAGTTGAATTTTATGTGCGAATTTTCTGACTGATGAATAGTTATTTTTCAGATCTATATTGTTGTTATTTATTGTTAGTAGGATACTATTTTTTGTTTATTTTATGTAAGTTCTTAATGTCAAAATATCGAAAAGTCTAAAATAATTATTAAAATGTAATGATTGCTGTGTGTTCCCCAATTAAAAAAAGTTGTGTGTAAAAACTTACTAATTTTTAATGCTTTAAGTAAAATTGTTTAATGATAACTAAAAGTCAAATAATCGAGTTGCGATTAATGAAATATCTTTGATTTATTATCGAATTACATATACTTAAAAAAATAAATGAACAGTAAATAAAGTATTTTGAAAAACCTTTCATTGAAAATCCCGGTGAGACCGGCGTCACCAATGATGTAAGTCAAATTGACGTCACCAATGGCGGGTTAACCCTATATTACACAAGGGGTTTTAGTATGAAAATCGCCGTTTTGTAATGAAGTTTTCAACCAAGTCAATATAGGTTGAAAATAATCAATCAAAGTATTTACCCTCAATGTCAAATATACGAGTATCAATTGATTTCAACCCTCAGTTTTTTACAACAGAAATGTTGCTGAGCACGATTCGTTTCAAGATGAAACTGTTAAGGGTAGTAAAGTCCTTTATGTTCAAGCATTTACCCGTTCAATGCACTATACCTACGTAAAAAGCTCCGCTGATACTATTATGTGGCTGAAAGCAGCGTGTGCTCGCAATTGAGTTGACATGGTATAAGTACCCGCCCATTAATAGTATATTGAATTTAATGCTTTGTTTGAATTGCACAAAAGAACGTCAGTGCTAAAACCAATATCTACTTTTGGAGACAATACAATGTCGTTCGTCGAGAGAGCGTGGGTGGCGCTGTGGACTCGGCACTTGCCTTCCAATCGGGAGGTCCGGGTTCGAGACCGCCATGTACCACTGTGTTTTTCGTTTTCGAATTTCATATGTACATTTGTCTGACGCTCCTACGGTGAAGGAAAACATCGTGAGGAAACCTGCATACATCTGAGAAGAAATTCAATGGTGTATGTGAAGTCGACCAATCCGCATTGGGCCAGCGTGGTTGACTAAGGCCTAATCACCCTAACATAGGGTAGGCTTGAGCCCCTCGGTGGGGACGTATATGAGCTGTGATGATGATGATGATGATGACAATGTCGCCTCAGATATTTCATCAGCCCAGTTAAGATACGCCCAATGTTGTGCTTGGGCTTTCGCTAAAGAGGGAAAAGTAATAAGTTAGATTAAGGGCACAGTCAGTTCACTAGCGCCGCCATTCGTTTTTAGGGTTCCGTAGTAAACAAGGAACCCTTATAGTTTCGCCATGTCTGTCTGTATGTCTGTCTGTCTGCCCGTCTCTCTGTCTGTCCGCGGTTTTACTCAGAGACTATTAGTACTAGAAAGACGTAATTTTGTATGGGTATGTATATTATTCATGCCAAAAAAGTGGTAGAAAAAATATAAAAACAATTTTTTTTTCAGGGTAGCCATACAATTAAAGTGGGAGTAATTTTTTTTTTCTCGACTAACCCACCCTGTGGGGTATTGTTGAATAGGTCTTTAAAAAATAATATAAGGTTCAGAACACCATTTTTCGATTTAGAGATCCGTTTCTGAAATATTTGGTTTTAAAGTGCAAATTTTTGTTAGAGGTAAGTTTCTCCCCCCTCTATCTGCTAAACGGTTATATATGGACACGTGAAAAAAATTACAACAGTAGTATATATAACGAAGTTTAAAGGAAAACAATCAGAGTTGAGTACTCAGTACAAAATAAAAAGTTATAGACGACCAACTTATAAAATGTACTCGGAAAAGTAATATTTCATTGAAAATTAGTACTGTAGCAACAGACACTCAATGCTGTATGTTGATGATCTGAACGTGCTGACAGAGATGGCGCCATTGTGTACAATTGTATTGGTGCGTATGTGACCACAGAGATGGCGCTGTTGTAAATTATAACGTAATTACGTTATGTGTTAATCAGATGCATATAATGCTCGAAAGCCATTGTTTGAATATTCTTCCTTGGAGCTTATCCTGTGCTGACGGCTTCCCGGCTTACCTAATAAACTACCTGCGATAGAGATCTGGCTGATGTGAATGGTTCCCGGTACCCAGTCCATCAGCAACGTGTCGTGAGGTGTTTGTGAACTCAAAGTTGGCATTTGCAACTACGGAACCCTAGACTACACTGCGCGTGGCCCAACACGTACTTGGCCAGTTTTTTATTAATTATGATGAATTAAAGACATTTCTACAAAAAATAGCACAGTCATGAACTCAATAATCAATATAGATACTTTAGATTTATATTTAAGTACTAGCTGTGCCCGCGACTTCGTCTGCGTGGAATAGTAACGGCTGGACAGATCTTGATTAAAAGTAGCCTATATTATACCTTATATAATTAGCTATCTATTAGTGAAAGTCCCGTCAAAATCGGCCCAGCCATTCCGGAGATTAGAGGGAACAAACAGACAGACAGACAATTTTTTTAAATTGTGTTTTTGTTATTGTTCCCAATATACATTCATACCCATTTAGTAAATACTTTTTAACAAAAAATTGAACCGCCGAAAAAACTAAAAAGCAAAAACACTGAAAAGTGACAAATTTTAACACTTTCTTGGAGATCATCGTTTGTCACCGACTTCAATATAGAGGTGTGATGTTGTCTGTACCTATTCTTATATTATTTTTAACTTTTCAGTGTTTTTGCTTTTTAGTTTCTTCGGCGGTTCAATTTTTTGTTAAAAAGTATTTATTTTATATTTTTTTGTGACTTTCATCTATTAATTTTACAATCAGTGAGTGAATCATCAATCATCCCCCGTTTTCGTACCTTTTGGGTTGGAATTGTTTTTTCAAATTTATATGGGACCACCCTTTCCAATAAAAAAAAGAATCATCAAAATCGGATCACTCTGTAAAAAGTAATGCGTGGTCATTGATCACAATTAGTGAGTAAATCAACAATAATTTCCTGTTTTCCTATCCTTAGGGTAGGATTTTTTTTTCAAATTTAAATGGGACCACCCTCGGGCTATACTCTTTCCAATAAAAAAAGAGTCATTAAAATCGGAGTTCTCTGTAAAAAGTTATGCGTGATCATACATAAAAAAAAAATATACGCGTCGAATTGAGAACCTCCTCCGTTTTTCGTCGGTAAAACGTGTTATTTTCACATTACAAACAGACACTTCAATTTTATTTATTTGTATAGATTTTGTACACATTAACCATATAAAATAGTTATAACCGTATAGATTATTCCTATACTTTTAATCTATGCCTCAACAGCTCCCAAAAATCTAAAATATCTATATTGAGTTCGTGACTGTCCTATTTTTTGTAGAAATGTCTTAAATTCATCATCTTCTAATATATAAAATTCTCGTGTCACAGTGTTTGTTACCGAACTCCTTCGAAACGGCTTGACCGATCTTTATGAAATTTTTTATGTATATTCAATAGGTCTGAGAATAGGTCGTAAACTATTTTTTATTATGGCGAAACGTAAGTTCGCCGTTATTATGGCGAAACGTAGTTCGCCGGCACAGCTAGAAAATAATAAAAAACGAATGGCGGCGCTAGTGGACTGACGTGCCCCCTTAAGTATTTTTGAGAGTGTCGGTGGCGCTGAGGACTCGGCACTGACCTTCTAATTGGGTGGGCCGAGGTTCAATCCTGCCAGGTACCAATGTGTTTTTTCGTTTTTCGAATTTCGTATGTACATTTGTCCAACGCTCCTACGGTGAAGGAGAACACCGTGAGGCAACCTGTATACACCTGCGAAGAAGTTCAAAGGTGTACCTATGTAGGTATATCGACCAATCCGCACTGGGCCAGCGTAGTTGACTAAACCTCAAACAGAGTAGGCTCGAGCCTTTCGGTGGAGACGTATATGAGCTGAAATGATGAAGTATTCCTTCAATTGTGCTTAGAAACTAGGCCCCATATGGTGGAAAGTTCGTTCCAACACTTTGTAGCCTAGTAACGAAAACTGGCTCTAAATGCCGCTGTATTTCATATGTTCGGCTAATACGATTCGTGCGGTTCTATCTCAAAATCTCTCTCTAATGGATACGAATAAATATTTGAGCTTATTGAACAAATATTCAGGTGTTCTATATTTAATTAGGTCAAATGTCAGACAAAGTAGGTGCAGACGTGCACGCAGCTCCATCCGTAACATAGAAGAAGCTTTTTTGTTTTTTGGAATCAGCTATTTGACATTAGCTTCATACAAAAAACGTCAAATTTCGATTTCCACTTATAACACATCTAGAGATAGATAGGATATAAAACTGGTCGTTAGAATACACGTGTCACCACTGCGTTTCCTCCCGTGGATGTCGTACGAGCCGACTTAGAGTTTGCCGCAATTAAATCTATATGCAAGCAGTAAAGAACATTCGACATAAAATGTTTTAAGCTGATGAGTGGTACATCAGTAACATTTGATTTAGATTAAAATATCTGATCGCATTACTTCTGCAAGTTGTAACGTCGTGTCAACACGTTAGGCGTCAGTGAAGCGAGAGTTTGTGGTGTGGGTAGGTAGGTTATACATGATTCCCGAATATTCCGTCACTGATTTTATATTTACGTTTACAAATATTTCAAATAAAAAAGCAATCTGTAACAAATACGACAACTTTGGTAAAGATTTATGAATAACTACCAGACATATAAAAACTTACCAAAGTATTTAAAACTCACACATAAGTGCCTGACTTTAATAATTTTCCAACGAACTTTACTAACTAGCATTATTAGCTCCTTTACACAAACTTTGCGAGTGTGAACACATTATTAATTAATAGCTTATGATAAAATATTATTGAATGGTAAAATTTTAGCGTCGAGACTTTTAAAACGTCTCGATATCGGCAAACAGCGGATCGATCTTCTTATGTTTGTATTTAGCTAAATTTTGATGCATTTGCGTTACATGGTTTATATTGTGATAGAAAGTAGGTACTTGCAAATTTTATGAAAGAGTAAAAAAAGGGTGATTGGTCTTTAAAAACATTGACAAATTCAACGTTCAGATGTTTAATTCAATTTAATTTCAAATTTATCGTATATCATATTATTTATTACTAGCTGTGCCGGCGAACTACGTTTTGCCATTATAAAAAATAGTTAACGACCTATTCTTAGACCTACTGAATGTACACAAATTTCATAAAGATCGGTCAAGCCGTTTCGGAGGAGTTTAGTAACAAACACTGTGACACAAGAATTTTATAAATTAGAAGAGATAATGTTCCCGTACCAAAAGCTAGGCGAGTGGCTAGTTTTTGATAAATTTAATCGGTTATTTTGATTCGTTTTTGGCGATTATGGATAGGCTAATAAGGGTAAGTGTCCTTCCGGCATCACCCTAGTTACATCACTAACCAGAATGCACTTGGTGTTCCATAAAATCATTTAGTATACGCATGGTTATAGAGAGAAAAAACTGATACTTAAGCTGGAGTCGTATATAAAAAATGAAATAAATCTCAGAATATGGATATTGATCCCATCTCTATTCTATACCTACCGCACTTCCAGAAGATTGGATCAAAAAAAAGGATACACGACATGTCGAATTTTTTCAAATAGGTACATATTTACATTTGCATAAATGAAATAGAGCAACCTTTTTCCTAAAGCTATGCGTAAAATTTACCTGCAAAATATTCGGCGGGCAGCGAGCGATTCGACATTCAATGAAAATACGTTAGGTATGGCTCCCCCCTCCCCGACATCCTGTCTCCCCAGCCTCCCGTTTCCGAACTCTTCATTTTTTTGCTCCTTGTCCCCACTCACGCATAACACATCATGTACTTGTAACACAATTTGTCTCATAAATACACGGCTCGATCGCTCGCGTTGAATCGCTGAGCGAGAACGGAAAGATTTTGGCATAAGCGCCTGATGATCACGTATTACGTTAAACGGTTGTCTCAGAATAAATGGAACATAAAAGTGAATCTTTGGAAGTCCACAGATTGAAGGTTTCTCATGCAAATAATGTTGTCTTAACAATGGAACGATAATACAGGCACGTATACTAGGTTGCACAAAATGTATTAAAATATTTGTATAAAGTATGGCGATATTGCGTTCAGTTTATAACTTTTGTCGTGTTGGTCATTTCGAGTTTACTACATATAACACATATCATCATAGGACCCTATGGGTAGCTTCCGAGCGCAGCGAGGAGTTTAATAATTAATTAAATCCTGAGCGTAACGAGGGATTTAAGTCTAGAATCCTGAGTGCAGTAAGGGATTTAAGTTCATCAGAGAAAAATACTCTATTTTTCGCACCACCCACCTGCGAGAAAGTTCAAAGAAATATGTAAGAATTACAGCATTTATTTAAAATTATGTTAATTTAATATAAAATCATAAATTATTATATTACTTAAAAAGCCACGAAACTTGGCGCGTGGTGACTACATGGCGAGATTGTTTGATTTTGTCATATTTGATTTTTCATTTTAGTGTCTCTCAGAATAATTTTTTTCGACAAAAAATATAGAGGATGGGTTTTTGTCAACATTTAAGTACCAACTTTTGGTGTTTGAAATACAAAATAATTCAATCCCTAGGGATCGAAGGAAATTCAGTATAACATTCAATCCCTGCTTTTAATGACACAAAATTTCATGCACTTCGTTTCCACGGCATCCGTGATGTCTGTCACCGTTGCCAGCGCTGCACTTTCCCGGGCTATACCGTTGCAGTGAAAAACGCCCATTGCTGGACTAATTAGTATAGGTAATAGCACATATTGTGATGGTAAAAATACGAAAAGAAGAACCATTCATCATTGTGTTTCGTTCATAGGCTTAGGTATAACTTTTCGATTGTTCCAGATTAAAACTTCAATTTGCCTACTGATACATGAAAGGAAAAGTTCATTCTATCTAGTGCATGTTGATTTTCAATGGGGGGTGTCCGGAGCCCCCCTATACCTACGCCAATAGTTTCGTTAACTATTACGTAATCTGTGGTTAATCAAAATTTCCCTCTTTGCGTTTTCTGGGGTTGCGCCTTTCTTGTGCCGTTGGATTGTCTGTCGACGGTCTATAGCTTTAGAATTTACAAACGGGAACCTATCACTGTCCTGTCCGAAATTTGCTTCTTCGAATTTCATTTGATCGAAAACGGTTCACCGACGTCTTTTTTGCCATATTTTTAAATCATCGAAATATCATTTGGCAGAGGTGTTATTTTACCGAACAACGTTTCACCGATTTTCAAAATAATTCTTTTACTATTGGTCAAAGTTTCTTTTGAACTTTTTTCATTTGCCATATACTTTCACTTCACCAAAACAACATTATACCGAATATTATTTGGCTACAAATGTTACATTATGTTGTGTATCTACTTAACCTCTGTGCTATTACACCAAAGGTAACGAATGAGCCAGGTTATGCAAAAAGTGCAAGGGTGCAGGGGAGCGCAGCCACCCTGCTCGGGGGGGTCGGGGAGCGGAAGCCCCCCTCAATGAAAAGATGTTGCAGGATAAAACAGGATAATAGCTAGGTTAGATTATAATAACATTAACTTATTAGAAATAATTATAACATTAACTTACGAGTATATCTCATGATATTAGGTATTGTGCGTTTCGCTTCACTATAGAGTACAATACAGGCTACTTCAATTTAAATCATAGCGATGTTAACTACGATACTATAAATAATATATATTTTATATAATTTGTATTTAATTATGTTTATGCAAACCTATGAATTGCTTATTGATTTAGTTGTGACTGATCTTTGATACCGAAATAATGTGTGTTGTGCATTTCTGATGTGATCTCTATTATTACTTTGAATCATAATTGTCTTTGAAAATTTGTTTAGATGCATTAGCATTGAGCTTCAATTGAGGATTTCAGTCTCACCACAACCAAGAAAGTTTCTATTAAAGCAACAAGCTATCAAGCTAAGCTATTTCATGAACGTGTATTCTGTTAATTCGCTCTATATTAAGTAAATTTCATTCACTGCGCACTAAGTCACCACGAACGAGGGTTTTATGAACATTCATTGAAGCCTCCTAACGGCACACAACATACCTTCAGCAGCATTATTCTATTTTCTTCATACGCACCACTGATATTGATATATTTGTATTGTAAATGGTCGGTAAAGGAATTCATTTCCCGGTAACTGGTGGAGTGCGTTTCATTATTCCAATCTCACTTTTCGTCTGTATAATATAAGAAATGCGAGAAAAGATATCCGATTCGTAGTGGCTATCAGAAGTATGTATCGTATCGACTGAGACTTTGGTATAACAATCACTGTTATCATCTTTTTTTAGTCAAATTAATGTTCTACGCGTATCTAGAAGATTAATGTTAGAAGAGTCGCGAAGACATGGTTAATTTATCAATGAACATTTTCCTAAGTATCAATTTTAATTTCCCATTATGAGTTTGGATTGTAAGTATTGAATATAGGATAATATAAAATCAATAAGTAATAAGCTCAAAGAATTTGCAAAAGTCGTATAATGATACTGAAGATCTATTAACGATATACTCATAATTTTATTAATAACTATTTATTTAATTTGTACACTATATAACTACAATAAATTACAATGTATTTTTACACATATTATTTATCCTTTATGTATAATATCGGAAAACAACTTAAAATAGATTAAAATGCTTATATTCATAAATTGGAAATTTTGTAACTTAACTTTGCATTGTTTAGACTGTTAAAGCAAAACTTAATTTTATAACTGAGGCGAGAGGCGCCGGATACCGAAATACAGGTTACCCACCTAGTTCGGTACCGGATGCTACATTGTAATTATTAGCTGATCTTTTTAGTTAAGGAATATAAGTATTATGTAAACAACTAATTGCTTGAACAATAAATATTATTAATATATTATTATTTGAGTTATTGTACAATACACAACGAACAACAAAAGTTATTGCACAGTACAACGATGAACTCTAGCGCAACGTCGAGATTTCAACATGTTCAGTTTCATTACTTTATTATAAAAAAAGAAAAGAAAGAAAGAAAGAAAATTTGTTTATTTGGTAAACATTACATACACACAGGTGAAAATGTGAAACAATAAAATATTACTAAAAGCACAAACAATATTTCCGAACCCATCCGTTAACTTAAATTTAGAACTAAAACATTCGATTAATGTAATTAAAAATATAGCAATAAAGCAGATTTGATAAAATATTAATTAAATGTCAATGTTTTTCATATAATATTATCGCCTTAATAACATGTGTACGCAGGAATGAGTCTGTCTGCGTGTTGAGGAACGTAATCCCTTAAAAATAAATTCGGAAGTTTTAATTCTATTATGTACTTATTTATATTATAAAAAAAATAATCGTCACGTAATGTAATACGTGATGAATATTTTTTATTTTTTTACGATGGTGGCATTCATGGTCATTCCTAGGCAGGAATTAGCCATATCCTTTGTACACAATATATTCTTTTGATGCCGCTATAATCTGCCTGTCTAATGCGCAGGGGGTCTAAGGATCCTTTCATGTTGGTCAATATTTTATTAGCTTAGTTTGTTTATAAATGTGGATACTATGCAAATTTCTATACGTTCTGACTGACTTCACGACTATTCAAACAAAATTTCATAATCGCTTGCAGTTTTTAAACATAGCATGAACTGTATGCTCCAAATGATAAACTGCCCACACTATAAAGAACCCGTATAACGTCATTACTTTTACCTATGTTTTCGTTCTATCGCCCTTGCCAGTAGTTAAATTCATTAAGGACCTTTGAAACTGCACAAAAGTAGAATAGAAAACTACCCGCACAATACGAAACCCCAGAAACACACATCCGTGAACTGGAGCCTCTCATCTCATGCCCACGTCAATAATTGGAACGGTTGTTCATGTGTTTTTTTATTTCCAGCGGCGCTTTCGTCGGGGCCCCATTGTTCGTGCTCCGGCCCGCCGGCCCCCGGCCCCCTCTCGCCCGACGCAAAACGGTTCGTATTTTTCATTGTTGCTTTAAAGCCTTATAGGTTTTGCTTTATTTATGCCCTTTATAACTCGCCGTGGAAGATAAATGCCCGCGAGGCGATGTTCTGTTTTTGTCGCGGCCTTAATGGTTTCGGTGTACCTACATCGCAGCGATAACTTGTGGTGGAGTTAAGAGAAACCGACTATGTATACACAAATAGAGTTTTTGCACATTGTATGTGAGCCTCATTGTGTTCTTGTAAAATTTTAGGAAAAATGTAGGCACACAATGTAGCTACCCATCCCATCAGTGTTGATTTTTTTATTTGTTGCCTACTCTACAATAACATTTGAAAACATTAAAAAATAGGTACGAAAATTAAGTACACACTTGGGGATCCTGAACACTCACTCTCACTAGGGAATATTTTATAGGAATTTAATATTAGGTAAATCAAGAGTTATAAAATCCCAAATGGTAAAAAAATTAGCTCATTTCCATCAACGGTTTTATCGTTACTTACTATGAGGTGAGATTTTCTTTAAAAAATCTTTGCCTTCAGTTAATTGACATCCTAAATAGAAATATATATTTTATGAGCGTTATTTGATATACTCGTATCATCATCATCATAACCCTGCGGCTGTCCATTGCTGCACTTAGGCCGTGGCGGTGGTGCGCCAGTCTAGTCTTCAGCTTTTTGTATCCACGCACTCCCCTGTCTGAGACGCAAGTCCGAGTTTTTGCACGGCATCCTATACACTTGGTTTGCCCATATGTGATCTCCACTCCATTACTCGCCTGCTTCCACGATTGTCGGTTCTGCGACAGAAGTGGCCAGCCCATTGCAATTTCTTTAAGACATCTTTGTCTTCTTCTTAAGGTGCCATCTCCTACCGGAGGTCGGCTATTATTGGGGCTATTTTGACTTTAGACACTGCTGCGAGGAATAGTGATCTCTTACTTAGGTTGAACCACGTCCGGAGATTTTTAAGTCACGAGGTTCACCTTCTACTGAGTGATCGGTTTTCCTGGATCTTCTCTTAGAAGATTAGCTGCAGGAGTTCATACTTCTCGTAATGCATCACATGGCCCAGATACTCCAATTTGCGTTTCTTTACCGCCTTTAGAACTTCCAACTTCTTGTAAATTTTCTGCAATACTCTCTCGTTGGACACTCTGTCCGTTCACGATATTCCCAAAATAATTCTGTAGACCCACATCTCGAACGTTTCTAAGCGATTATCATCTTCTAGGTCCACGACTCAATACCATACAGAAGAACCGAGAAAACGTAGCACCATGCCAAACGCACCTTGGTAGAGATTTTCATTGAGCGGTTGCAGAGGAGATGACTAAGTTTTATGGAAGCACTAGCTTTTGCCCGCGGCTTCGCTCGCGTTAAATTCGGGGTAACACCGAAGATTTAAAAAAAAAATAAGGCAGGTATTTTTCGTTGGTAACAAAGAGTCTGTGTACCGATTTTTAGCTTCCTACGTTGAAAACTGCAAAAAGTCCCATATAAAATTTCACCCCCTCTTTTAAGGTGTTTTGGCAGATTTCCAAAAAAAAATGATGCACGATTTTTTTGTTAGTCACAAATAGTTCGCATACCAATTTTTAGCTTTCTTCCTTGAAAATTGCGGAATACTCCATACAAACTTCCATCCCCCATTTTAGGGAAGTGGGGGGTTAAAAAGAGACAAAAAGTAGCCTATGTCACTCTCCATCCGTTCAACTATCTCCCCTTAAAAAATCACTTCAATCCGTCGCTCCGTTTTGCCGTGAAAGACGGACTAACAAACACACACACACACTTTCCCATTTATAATATTAGTATGGATTTCGCGCCTGCTCCATCCGACATTTATACTCTACGCTGTGGTCACTTTGATCATTTAAAATACCAGATACTTGTAAGAGTGTACTCCCTGAACCATTTGATTCCTTACTAGGTGTTGCATATGCTGTCGCTCGACCGACAATCATGATCTTTGTCTTTTCCAAATTTATATTCAGACCATTACTCGCGGTGACGCTACGACATCATCATCACAGCTCATATACGTCCCCACCGAGGGGCTCGAGCCTACCCGATGTTAGGGTGATTAGGCCTTAGTCAACCAAGCTGGCCCAATGCGGATTGGTCGACTTCACATACACCATTGAATTTCTTCGCAGATGTATGCAGGTTTCCTCACGATGTTTTCCTTCACCGTAGGAGCGTCAGACAAATGTACATATGAAATTCGAAAACGAAAAACACAGTGGTACATGGCGGTCTCGAACCCAGACCTCCCGATTGGAAGGCAAGTGCCGAGTCCACAGCGCCACCGACGCTACGACATAGATAGTTAAAATGTTCCAAAATTATTCACAACAAAGCGTTAAAAAAGTGAAGTAATCGAAACTACATAACTTGTTCTCAAGAAAAAATTAACGTTAATTTGATTTCTTAATAATAACTAAATTTTTCTATAGAGACCATAAATCAGAGATTCTAAGTAAAACACAAAGTTTACGTACTCAATTATGTTATTAAAATAGTACGAAAAAATCACGAAACTCATACAATCTCTATTTGATTTTTCTACGATAGATCAGAACTTCAGTTTTAAATGATCATTTACCACCGGTCCCTCCCTCGTAATCATATGGAGGACCTAAGGATACGGATGACGCAACCAAAATATGCCACCCATTCCACATTATGATACAAATATACATTCGCACAATGTAAATGTATCCTTTCCTCTAAGCGGGATAACAAATGGAAAGGGCTTGGTTGGAGCGCTCTATCAATCACTATTTCGATAGAAAAACTGAAATTTGGGCCATGATTTTATGAATGTAGCGAAATATAATAAAAGGACTTATAGAGAAAAAATTAAAAGAAATTAAATATATAACTGATAATTTTGCAGTGACTCGGAAACTCTTGCGCGTTTCCACAATTTATAAATTTATGTGACTATATTATGAGATTAGAAAGAAAAAAGAAAAAAATATATATATCTGGAGCAAACAAATAATAAATATACTGTATGCTATTAGTTTACAATTGGGTGTTATTAATTTACAGTGAAATAAAGCAAAATCAAGTACCCAATTATTTCGTGTAAAGTGACCAAAAGAGCTTTTGTGGATATGCAAGGACGATAGAGCATGATCCATCTTTAATATAATACTCGTACAATACGATATCCAATTTGCTCCGAACCACGATACGCACCATTCACAAAGCCTTAAATAACTTTTTAATTAAATAAATATTGCATGAAAATATATTTAAAATTAAGGTTATTATTAAATTATTTGCTATAAAGTACTTACTTAATAAATTGTAAAAATATTTCATTAGATAAAAGTATAGAGACATTACAAAAAATCTGTATAATAATATGAAGTAGCATGAGCCAGGACAAATTTTATTTAGATTAATCAAAAACGCACCAAGTTAAGTAATTGGTGTGAGTGTGGAAGAATCATTTACTTTTCTTATTTGCGTGGATTGTGACTCAGTCAAACAGAAATACGAACGCTTTTCAATGAAAATACAAAAACGTTGTTCAATTAAATAATCGCTAAAGTATTGGCTGTAATTCAACCAAACCTGGAACTACCTCATAGCTTTGACCATAGCATCTATCTAAAAATTATAGATTTTCGTTACGAAATGTGAACATGTTTTTTTAACCAAGCTCGGAGCTGCTACTCATTAAGTTAGTAGATTGGACGCGGATTGGGTGCAAACTTGCTGGCGTCGAATATTTTCGTAAGAGCCGCTTCGGGCGTGTGTTTTAGTGACGATGGCTCAAAGGAATCCAGGAGCGATTTTTAATCAAACGCGTTAGATAAATTTAATTAAGTTTTAAAAACGAATTTTACTGACAGTTTTCACTCACAAGTTTGCTTTACTTATTATCGTTTTGTTATGCTTGACTATAATAATACCATTATATACAGAATGGTACATTTAGATCGGTTGGTATGGGCAATTTTGTAACTATCAGACATACAAAGATCTGTTCGATAACATGGATCCTAAAACCATGTTATCGAATTTAGTGACAAAAAAAACTGCAGACATAGATTAAAAAAAACTTGTACTCAGTTCAGGAATCGAACACGGTCGTATTGAAAAATAAAACTTACATTATTTCTATTTGGATATCGATTGTGTAGGTCATAAGCAGTAGGGGTGCGATGTCAGAACACCTCCTCGTGGTGCACCCTGGGCAACCCGGCAGATAAGTCTGAGGAGAGGCCTCTCATGGAGGGGGGGCGTGGGATGGCTGGGTTTAACCCGGCGGGCCACTTTGTGTGGGCAACCGCTTCATGCGGTGCAGGGCGAAGTCCCCTCTTCTTTTCTTAAGAAGAGGTGTAGCTTTCGCCGGAAGCCAGTTTTCGGCTGCTGCCTTCTGTGGCAGCAGGGTTGTAGTGAATTTTCTCACCATGGCGCTCTGCGCCTGCAGGGGATCTCCCTGAGCTTCGGCTCACCCGCGCGGCGGTGGATCCAGTGGGGTCTGCCGTCAGGCAACCCGTACGCCGCATTGAGCGGACACGGGGGTCCGGCGCACTGAGCGTCGGGAAGAAAACCACTATAAAAAAGCACCCCAACCCCAAGGTGGCGTCTCCGTGCCGAGGGGGTGCGTGGCTGGTGGGAGACCAGTCCCAAGCGGAGTAAGGGAGTGTATCCCTAAATACACATATCATGGAATTTGGCAAAAACTCAAAACGTCCCCAGGGGGTATCAGTCCCCCCCATAGGACTGCGCAAGGCGGTTGCGGGCAGCCAGGCGTATCTGGGGCTGGCTCTACCAAATTCTACCCTTCCGAGCGACGATGCGCTCAGCTCATGCGAACCCGTTGAGAGCGGGCCACCACCGGTATCCGGGCCGGCTGGTGAAAATACCATCGACTTAATCGAGGCGGCAGGAGAGTCACAACCCCCGACGGCGGTTCCCGGGTCGTCGAGGGGTAAGAATACGACCGGATGCAAAGGAGGAAGGAGAAGGGTCAGCATATCGGACATCATGCTGGACTATGATGCTCCTGATATGTTACCGATTTCGGGAGAGTCCGATTGTCTGTCAGAGGGTTCCTCTGTCATGAGCACGGACAGTGGCATGAATGCCTCTACCGCTCGCCGGAAGAGGGCACGTGAAGTAGGAGGAGAGGAAGACAGCGATGATCCTTCTTTTGAAGATATTCCGCTGTCTTCCGTTAGGACACCTAAGCCTAAAGGCAAGCGAGGCAGAGGCCGCCCGCCAACAACCGGAGAATACGTAGGGTTGGCAAAGGCTAAGGCAGAGTACCTCCGGCAGGAGCGCCTGGAACTACAGCTACAGGCCGAAAAAGAGCTCCTAGAAATGCCGAGAGAGCCGATAAGCACACGACGTACGCCCCTCCCCGCAACAACATCAGCGGTGGTGGAGGCTTTGACTACGCTAGAGGAGAGCGGAGATGACGACCCGGCGCTCACCGTTATCGAGCGCATGGGTCAAGCACTGGCCGTCATAAACTTCGTGGCCGAAAGGTCATCGAATCTGAAGGGGATGTTTGTTAAGAAACTGAAGCAAGCAGCGAAGGACCTACGGGAGGACGCCAAAATTTTAGCTGCACGCACTATCTCTGATGAGACGGTGCGCTTGCAGCAAGCGAACTCCCATCTGGAGGCAGAGCTAAAGGTCCAGAAGGAGAAGATCGCCGAGCTGGAGGCGAAGATGAACGATCTCCAGGGGAGGAGTCAACCACCACCCCACACTCCAACCCCAGCGAACCCAAACCACCGGGACGAGTCTCTAGCTCAACTTAATATCAAGGAGCTAGAGAAAAGACTGATGGGGCATATGGTTGCGCGACTCAACGCCAGGACCCTTCTCGGCAACCCAAACTGCGTACGCCGAAAACGGCGGCAGTCGTGCTGACACTGCAGCCAGGCGCCGAGGAGAAGGGCCACTCATACGCCAGGGTGATTGCGGCCGCCAAAGCCAAGGTAAGCCTCGCGGAGCTGGACATAGAGGGTGTCCAGTTCCGTAGGTCCTTGACTGGGGCGGCCGTAATCCTCGTTACGGGCGATGGGAAGGAGGCGAGTGCGGTCGACCTCGCTGTTGCCCTTAAAAGGGTAGTTGACTCGAATGTTGCGTGGGTAACCGTCCCGACAAAGATTGTCGAGATGTTGGTTTCTGGACTGGACGAATCTGTTCAGCCGGAAGAACTTAAAGAGGCACTCGCAAAGATCGGCGAGTGCCAAGTCGAGGAGGTCCGAGTGGGGGAGATCCGCCAGGGCCGCTACACCATGGGCACGGCTTGGACGTGTTGCCCGGTGGAAGCGGCAAAGAAGATCGTCTCTGCTAAGAGGCTGCTGGTAGGCTGGTCCGCCGCGAAGGTGAAGCTTCTCCAGCCCCATGAAATGCGGTGCTTCAGGTGCCTCGAGTCGGGGCACCTGAGAGTAGATTGTAGAGCGGAGGTGGACCGGAGCGCACTCTGCTACCGATGCGGGGATGCAGGGCACAGGGCGTCGACATGCTCGTCGCTGCCTAAATGCCCATTATGCATAGCGGCTGGGAAACCGGCGGACCACCGCCTTGGGGGTAAAACCTGCTCTGCCCCCAAGGCAAAAATCAACAGGAGAAGGAGGAGGGCAGCGCCAAACAGGCCACCCGAAACCTCCGGAGGGACAGAAATGGAGGTGACCGAGTACGTAGTCGGGTATCATACAAGAGGAGGAGACCGCGGGAGGGGATCCTCGCGCTAAAAGTGGTAACCAACCCCAGGGCACCTAGTGCTGGGATGTTTCGGGGTGAATAGCGGCGCACAACACGGGCGCCGCTGACAAAGCAGCTGAGCCACACGCCATAGGCATAGCGGGAGTCCGGAAACGGACGCATTCACGGGCAGGGGGTCAGTGGGAACAAGGCCTCGCTGTTGTCCCCATTCCCCTGTCTCGTGACGGACGGAGGAGCTGCGGGGGTTTTTAGTGGGTAGGACCGGGCCGAGTTCGGACCGGGGAGTCCCACATATCCTCGTGGTTTGGCTCGACCACGAGGAATGCGTAAAGGCATTTTCCCCCTCCCAAAAAAAAAAAAAGGTCATAAGCAGTAAATGTTACTATGAAACATTTACTGCTTATGACCTACACAATTATAAATGTATCGTAAAATATGTGATTGCTTATAACCGACTTCAAAAAAGGAGCCGGTTCTCAATTCGATGCGTATTTTTTTTGTCTGTCTGCTTGTCCCGACAGATGAGGTTCTGTCAAAAGCTCGTGTTTTCGATTATTTTGTTAGACATTATAACACAGCTAATGCAGTTTGGAAATAATGTATTTTTAATGTTTCTTACGGCATAGTTTCCAAAATTTTTTTTATAATCTTCTCCGTAATTCAATAAATACATAAAACATCCAGCCAAAAGTATTTTGGGCCACGCGCAATTTAGCGTTCCATACTATTAATAATAATAATAATAAATTATTATGATAAAGGCTGTTATAATTTTAAATTTTCCATAATAACACATGACTCGTGAATCTATATTAACTACCCATTTTACTAAAGTAACAACTTTATCTAACTAATTTTAAATGGAATGTGTACACAATGTTCCTCTAACAAGCACATGTGAGATTCCTATTATTTGATTATATACTACTACCGTGACTTTTTTCATGTTATGGATACGTGAAAAAATTCACAGTAGTAGTATTCAGTTTAGTTGGCAGGGGCACTTGACTCCAACAAAAATTTGCAATTTGAATCTTAATATTTTCTAAACGGATTGTAGAATCGCGAAAGTGTTCCACCCACACCCACAATATTTTAAAAATACTTATCCAACGACACTATATGATAAGGGAGAAAAAAAATCATCCCACTTTACATGAAGGAGAGTTACCCTAAACATTTTTCTTCCTAATTTTATTTTACTCCATTGTCGGCGTGATCAATATCGCAAATTACAGTTTTTTTTCAGTATTCAGTCTCTGAGCAAGCGCCGGTAGATAGACACATAGATATGGTGCAACTATAAGGGTTCCTTGTTGACTACGGTACCCTAAAAAAAGATTAATCGAAGCGGTTCACTCGTTCTCGAGTTTTCCGCTTATTAACACACTAGCTGTGCCCGCGACTTCGTTTGCGTGGATGTCCGAAAATAACAATATCGTGATGTTATATAGCCTAAAGCCTTCTTCGATAAATGGACTATCCAACACAAAATTATTTTTTTAATTCGAACCAGTAGTTCTTGAGATTAGCGCGTTCAAACAAACAAAATCTTTAGCTTTATAATATTTGTATAGATTTAACGATCCATTTCTGGGATAACCCAGAAATGGATCGTTAAGTTTATTTTTTAATTATCACAAAAATAACCTTGTATAGATTAACAACACAAGCCACCTGCTATGACAGATCACGGGTTCGAGCCTCGGTTGAATGAGCTGCTGTCGTAGGATACTTCGCGTATTCTGTAACTTGTTCTTTCGCCGCCTGAGAAGTCATTCCCAATTAGTTCCTGAAGCCCACGTTAACAAATTAAGGAATAAAGGACACTAATAATATTATACTCATAGTACAACAAGCAGAAATTTACGCGATAAATATTGATTTAAGCTATATTGACTAAGTGGAACATTGAATATTGGCGGCAAGAGTTATTTTCATTAGAATCAGCGTTCTAAAGTTGTGTAGTTCCTGAAATACTCTTCGCAAGCACCGTTTTCCGAAGTCGGAAGTGTGCTACTGAAAGATTAATGGAATATTCGGGCTGCGATCAAGTTCTCCTACATGTAGGTAAATACCGCTCCGTTACGGGTGCAATTAGAATTAAAGGCTGAAAATTTATTGATGTGTGTTTAATGGTCAATGAATGAAGTGTCGTTGTTATCTTTTTGCCGCAATTCGAATCTAAATAAGCTAATAATGTTTAAGCTTGACCGAAACTTTGTTTGGTATCGTTTATGTGCTTATTTTTCATTCTGTAAATCTGTCTGTCTGTTCGTCCCCTGAACGACACAGAAACTTTAGTTTTTTTAGGGTTCCGTAGCCAAATGGCAAATAACGGAACCCTTATAGATTCGTCATGTCTGTCTGTCTGTCTGTCTGTCCGTCCGTATGTCACAGCCACTTTTCTCCGAAACTATAAGAACTACACTGTTGAAACTTGGTAAGTAGATGTATTCTGTGAACCGCATTCAGATTTTCACACAAAAATAGAAAAAAAAAAACACATTTTGGGGGTTCTTCATACATAGAACTGAAACCCAAAAATTTTTTTTTCATCAAACTCATACGTGTGGGGTATCTATGAATAGGTCTTCAAAAATTATATTGAGGTTTCTAATATCATTTTTTTCTAAACCGAATAGTTTGCGCGAGAGACACTTCCAAAGTGGTAAAATGTGTGTCCCCCCCCCCCCCCCTGTAACTTCTAAAATAAGCAAATGATAAAGCTAAAAAAAAATAAATGATGTACATTACCATGTAAACTTCCACCGAAAATTGGTTTGAACGAGATCTAGTAAGTAGTTTTTTTAATACGTCATAAATCGTACGGAACCCTTCATGGGCGAGTCCGACTCGCACTTGGCCGATTTTTTATGCAGCTAAGTTGGCAAACAAGCAAACCGCCGACCTGATGATAATTGTTAACAATCATTTATAATACCTATAATTTCTGTGAGATTCGCAGAAAAATCTGCAACACCCACAAGAAACTGCTCGTTGCCACTTGTTTTTTTCTTTATTGATTTTATTTATTTTTGAACCTACTTAATATGTCGACACATCATTAATTACGTAGAAACAAGTAAATATCTTCGAAATACTAAGACACACTTCTATTAAAAATGAGAAATAATATATAGACACAAATCGTTATTAATTACTTGTTAACTTCTTATTAATAAAATAACTGAGAGTCGCGCTTAACCACAACCGATAGAGAAAAGTATCGGAAAAGTATTCCAAAAACTATTACTCAATTAGATTGAGCGTGCATTAGTCAATACTATAATACATCGACAAGCCACGTGGGGATGATCGATGGTCCCGTGAGAATAATGTTGAGCTGCGTCAATAAACCATGAAGCCGACTGCGATCTAGCGGACGCAGAATAAAGATAGCTAATTATGATAGATTTACTGATATATATTAGACTATTAGACAAATGATAATGTACGACGAAGTTGTTAAACAAGCGTATCTAAGGACCACACTCAAAAAACGAGACTTTTTCAGTTATAGTGTAAAATGAAATGTAAAATCATCATGTGATATGTACAACCCTATACATAATGTATTAAGCGGCGGTGGCGTATGGTGGCGACGATAAATAATAATTTGCTGCTTACAATTTACAAAAAAAAATCGTAATACGGTAATAATGTTATAATGATGTAAACTAAAATAACATTTTAATTTCTTGTAAAGTGAATAAGCTAATTATAAACAAAATACAATCTAAAATACATATATAAACTAAATCTTAGATAAAATACGGTAACAATTGTAAGTGCGTACTTTTAATTGTAATTGGATATATGTTTTAACAAAACCAACAACAAGCTCTCTAATTTAAACACTTATTTTATCTTAGTGTAGGGGCTGAGCCAGCATGAGAGCCTTCGCCCTTCGACCCATCGTGGTTGCGATAGAGTCATTTTGTGTATATGTCATTTTGCGTTTAAGACATTTTGAGAGTATGTCATTATGCGTTTAGGACATTTTGCGTCGAGTCCGATCTTTTGTGCTTCCCCATGTTTAGTCCTTAAAGTCATCACCACCTTCGGTCCAGTCAATCGTGCTCATAAGCCTGATGATGTCCTTCGGTGGTATGGCCCTGTAGTCCTCCGGTTTTGGGTTACCCATTACCGTCAGCGTTAGTCTCCTGCAGGCAAGAGCATCGCAATGGCTCAAAAGGTGCTCCATGCTCTCCTCTTCTTCCTTGCAGGCCCTACAAGTTTTGGAACTGGTGTATCCCATCCGGGTAAGCATAATCCTAATGCTAAAATGGCCGGTTAAGGCACCTGCCATTAGACGAGTCTGGGATAATTTAAATACTTAGTTGATCACTAACGCTGAAGTGTAGTCAGATTTTCAAGTTACGATGACTACATCGTAACAACATTTCGTCTTAAAATAACAAGTTTTTGATTATGGTACCTTTTTGAGAACGGAAAAGTACCTGAAGGATGCTTTTAAAATCTGCCGTCAAGAGGCTGCATCGTCTGCATGGACTCATCGGCATAGTTGTAATTTTCCTAAGAATTGGGGACGAAACGCGCATTAATTTTTTTAAATTTATTGTTCGCATGTAAACAATTTAATCGGCTAAAATATTTTAGTATATCTCCATAAAGCAATGCACAATGCAGACTAATACGCGATCATGACATATGTTTCATATCGACACTAGCGTAACTTGTCGTTTGATTTGTTGAAATGATACAAATATGGATTGGAGCAAATATAATTATCTAGCCGCATCAAGGCCATATGAAATTTTAATATCGTCGGCCTTTATAGTTAGCCTAAGCTTTATTCATAGTCAATGAAGATGTATCAATATCGTCTGCTGAGCAATAGCCTCCGCTTCTTTTATGGGCATCAACTCGGTAACAGTGGGTGGTATTGTACGGAGTAATGATCGATGGGCGTGAGAGAATAATGGAAGAGTTTCAGGAGTTTATCACGCATGGTAGATTCGTATATTTATCCAGTTCGGTGCAGACCCCAGCTGCCGCCCGCGCAAATTAATGCTGCTACGGTACCAGATATTTATTGGGCCTAGCCGTAGTCGTTAATTCACCGTTTATTTATTTTCGCACATGCGATAGCTTCGGTAATGGGAGACGTTGATTGAACAGCTTCACTTCTATAGAGCTGCGATAATTGTTTTCGTTTAGTCGGAATGTGACAGCGGTGTAACGAAATGGATAGTTTACTCGTAGAAAGATGTTCTGTGAACGAAATTAGATAGGTAACAACTATTACTACCTAGCTGTGCTCGCGATCTATAATAAAAACCTGGAGAGGGCTACCCTTATCACCTAGGGGTATAAAAAATAGTTTACGACCTATTCTCAGACCTACCAACCAAATGTATACAAAAAAAAAATCATAAAAATCGATCGAATCTTTCTGGAGGAGTTCGTTAACAAACACTATGACATGAGATTTTTATATATTAGACTAGCTTTCCGCTCGCGGCTTCGCCCGCATTATTAAGATTTTCCTGTGGGAATTTTATATTAAAGGAGCTCGGATAATAAATTTCATAGAAATTGGAACAGATTTTAAATATTTTCCATAGAAACTTTCAACCCCTATTTTGCACCCTAAGGGGGTGAATTTCAATAAACCATGAAACACGTATTCAATGTAATGTCTTTAAGAGCATGAATCTCAAGTTTTATCAAAATCGTTGCTAATTTAAAGATTTTTTTAAACAAATTTGCAACCCCTATTTCATCCCTTTAGGGTTAATTTTTTATAAAATCCCTTCTTAGTATGAGTCCGCATTTTGAATTAAAACAAATAAAACCGGCCAAGTGCGAGTCGGACTCGCGCACCGAGGGTTCCCTACAAACCTGTATTTTTTATATGATGTAACTATAAATTTACGGTTTTCGCAATTTTTCGTTTATCTGTGCTATAAGACGTTACTTCGTACCAAATTTCAAGATTCTGAGTTCACGGGAAGTACCTTGTAGGTTTTGATTCCCTGGCGAGTACCGAAAATTTGCGGAAATTTGCGGAATAAACGGCTGTATCTTTTGATTGCGTTGGCTTAGAAGTTTGATTTTTTCACAGCTTCAAGGGACAGTAGACCTGAGTATTTGATTTAAATTTCAGCTTTATATCTTCACGAGTTCCTGAGAAAAAGGGTCTTGACAGACAGACAGACGGATGGACGGACAACAAAGTGATTCTATAAGGGTTTCATTTTTTCCTTTCGAGGTACGGAACCCTAAAATAAATTAAAATGTGGATAGTTCCAAATTTCAAGCTTCTACCATTTGCGATTACTGCTGTGCGTGCTTCTATATTATGTCAGTGGAATCTTCTCCTTTTATATATCTTTATATATTACATTAGGGCTGGAATTGAAGACAGAAAGGTTACCTTACTCATTCTTGTTGATTTCACGAATGCATTCAACACTGTTCACCATGATATTTTGTTATCAATGTTATCTCATCTAAAGGTCTCACCCAAGGTAATTGAGTGGTTCTCTTCATATCTTCGGGGACGACAGCAGTCGGTCATTTGGGAAGAGTTGTCTTCCTCATGGCGTAATCTTGACGCTGGCGTTCCTCAAGGTGGCATTCTATCTCCACTTCTTTTTTCAGTTTTTATAAACTTTATTACCCATCATATTCGCTGTGCGTATCACCTGTATGCTGACGATTTGCAACTTTATACTCATGCAGATGTTGATAGTATAAATGATGCCATTGCTATAATCAATCAAGATCTCAAAAGTATTAAGGATTGGTCCGAGCAATTTGGAGTCCGCGTTAACCCAAATAAATGCCAGGCGATAATGGTGGGCAGTTCCAGGTTCATATCTAGACTGGAGCATCTGAACCTTCATCCCGTAATTTTTGATGGTGAAGTTATCCCTTTGAGCAACAGTGTCAAGGATTTGGGGTTGCATATAGATTCAACGCTCAACTGGCAACCTCAGGTAACTAACGTTTGTCAGAGGGTTACTGGAACTCTGAGATCTCTCTACCGACTGAAAAACTTTCTGCCTATTGACATCAAAAAAATGCTTGTACAGTCTTTAATTTTTCCTATAATAGACTATGGTGATGTGTGCTATTTCGACCTGAATGCAGATCTACTCAACAAACTTGACCGACTTCTAAATAACTGCATTCGATTCGTCTTTAATTTAAGAAAATATGATCATGTTTCGGCATTCCGAATGCGCTTAAAATGGTTACCTATTCGGCAGCGTAGGCAGATGAGAGCCTTAATGACTTTATACTCCTTACTTCATAACCCTAACACACCCTCCTACCTCAAGACACATTTTCAGAACTTATGTACCTCTCATAACAAAACCCTTCGTTCTGCCTTCAATGGTATTCTCATAGTTCCTCCTCATCGCTCTGATATTGTTCACTCATCCTTTTTTGTCCAATCTATTCTTTTATGGAACGCCCTCCCTCTAGAGGTAAGTAACGCCCCAAGCAAGCTTAGCTTCAAACATAAATTGCGAAGGCATTTTGCACAACAGAATTGATTTTTTCTTTAGACATTGGCAATCAAAAGATTGCAATTATCTCGTTGGTCGTAGGCATTTTAGATAATATATATTAGTTTATTTTAATTATTTTATTTGTGTAGTAGAATTTTATGTTATAGTATATAATATTCTTAATAAGCTGTTCCATTTCTCGGTACATCTACCGCATCACCCTTTTCTGCACCACCCTAAGGTTGACTGGAAGAAAATGCCACAGGCATTAAGTCCGCCTTTGTACGAACATTGTGTACATAAAGAATAAATAAATAAATAATTATACCGATAGCAATCGAGGTGATATTTGACGAACTGCGTTCCAAAGTTCTCGTAGACCATAAGCCCGCCGCATAATATCTATATATCAAGATGCTATAACAATAGGGTGCCGACAACAACATACATTTTTGACTCCACTTCCGGTTCAGCAGAATATACCCATATAGTGACCTACAAGATGAGACATGCACCAAAATCTTTGTTTCCGGCCATATCAATAAGTTGTTATTTCTCCTTGTTAATTTATATCAATACGAACCAATTCACATTGTTCCATTGTGGGTCCCGATACATAATTTTTATGCGTACTTCTCCCCCTATCTGTCGCCAGTGCCAGCTGCATGCATCGATCTAATTTATCGTTTCTGAACTGCTCCGCCTATTCTGCCATTGCTGCGCGAACTCTGAAATTCCCCTCTGAACTAACTAGTTCCGCATAGTAAACTGGTCTCTCCACAAGCGTAAGAACATATAAAAATGACTCTAAATGAGCTCACTTACGCATCTGTACTCACAGTGACAAACACAATATCACCAATTGGCTGGTTGTCGCCCTCTTCATTTCCATTTGATATGATAAGCTCCGACATTGAATCGATGTTCAAACTTCGAGCCAGCAAACTTTTCAATCAATTTAATCTTTGGATTGAATCTAATATTTGATATTAATTAAGCGATGATGTCATTTATGCCTTATCTAAAATTGCTATCTTCAACCTGAACTTATTTGAATTAAAATCGAACGTTTGTGACTAAAACATTCTGACAGAGAAGAACTGACTAAGGTCATACGAATTCCGAATGTATATGTATCATTGGAAAACCAAAAAATATGTGCACAATCCAGCACATCAAGCTAAACATTTCTGTTGCAAAATGGTACTTATTACAACTACATAAAATACCACAGGGTTTACCTTGATGTGCTGTCGGCCGTACAATAGCTTATAATGCAGTATTTAATAACGTGATGGAAAATCAATATCATCGGAGAAAGAATTTCATTACAGCCAGTGACCGCCACTTCGCTATAGAGTTAAGCGCGTGTCAAAAGTGACACTTGAAAGCTTTTGTTCGACGAGAGCTTGAGTGCTCATTTCAGTGTTTACAACAAAAAAGTAAATTTGTTTTCAATCAATAATATTTTTTATTTCTCTTATTCTTATTTTATATGTAATACTACTTTTACTTCATGTGATTGTTTTAACTTACCTAAACCATTATGTAATTGTATTAAAAAATATGAAAACACCTCTACGAAAGGGAATTCAACACCTTAATTAATGAGCTGATCTGTCGAAGAATTTGGAATTGAAATTTCGTATCTATATCAAATACTCGTACTGGTACGCCGACTTTTGTATTATTTCAACATGCCGTTGAATAATGGATTTGCAATTGTGTATTCCGCTGATAGTCCGTGTATCATCAATCACACATGCCAATACGAAACGTAACGGTGGCGGTTGACAGGCGTTTCGCGTTCGAGTATTTTTTGTGACGTGCCCCGATAAAAAAAATATTACGTGGACCTTTCTTCGACGTCACAAAAATATCTACTTACTACAATAACATGACTATCATAATAGTCAACTTGGCCTTGTCTAGATGCCATCTAAAATTAATAACCATTAATACGAGTATCTGCCAGTTAATTGTTTAATCTCATTATAAGCAAATTAATTCTTTTCCTTATTAAATGGTTCGCCCTTATTTAGCGAGGTGTCTCTTTTTTGGACGAGTATTGCACGTTTATTCCAAATATTTTTTTTCACATAAAAGTCCGCAGATTTTACTAGATCATCATAATTGTTTTTAGAACGTCGATTTTTTTACCCATTGATTTCTTGGCCTACATGTCTACATTTCAATTGCAGGATCAACTTTTACTCATACCGCAACCACCTATCTGGCACACCTTCTGGACTTATATTTTGTATCCAGATTATAAAATATTGTGTTCTATATAGGCGACTGTAGCTACTTACCTACAGATGGGCAGCCATCTTGTATATATATATATAAATACTAGCTGTTTGTTCCCGCGAACTACGCATCGCTTTAATAATGCTCAACACTCAAAAATTTCTCGAGAGGGTCACCCTTATCTCCTAGGGGTATAAAAAATACACAAAACTAATTAATAAACAAAAAAATTATAAAAGTGGTCAAGCCGATTCGGAAGAGTTGCGATAACAAACACTTATGCAGTGTAAAAGGAATCTGCTTGACAAAAATACCTCAAAGGCTTAAAGTTGCGCTCTGCTATGGTGAAGCAGTTAGTCAATTATTCAGTCACATGCATTTAATGTTCACAGTATACAGATGGCTCGACTTACGTATTTCATCACCAATGGGTGAGATTATAAATAAAAAATGGCAGAAGATTAGAGAGTTCTTCCAATACCTAATACCCCTCCAACGAAGTTCCGAAGACTACAACGGCATTTTATTATTACTTCCGAGGAGGAAAGATTTTCAGTTACTGGGAATACCTTCACTTCGGTTGACGGCAATTTATTTAGGATATTTGTCATAAATGCTTACAGAAGCATCTGTGACGGAATGTTATTATGTATGAGAGGACGCATGACATAACTTCGTTAACGCTATGTCGTCTGTTTTGTGGAAGGTAAAATACCTCTTGCTTTACACGTAAAATGAACACGTAATTTTGCCTAATCGATTCAGAGCATGTTTGTGTCGTCTTAAATTAATCCTAAAAAAAATAACAATAAGAATAAGAACATTTATTGCTTAACTGTTACAGTTTCTTACCAGGTACAAGGTGTTATTGGACACAGTTAGTTATAACAGTTACCCTTGACGGGCATACAATAGTGAATGATAAATTTCGTTATTATAAATTAAAATTCAATTAATAAAATCATACAAGTCAAATCATATTAATAAAAATAGTCAAAAAATTAAATGTTTTTTTTATTACAATAAAAGTCAATATTTTTTGATATTAAAAAAGTAATATATACATCAGATCATATATTGATAACAATATCCTTCATTCGTGATTGTTACACAAGTATTCATTTATGTTATAAAATATTAGGTTGGGGAAAAAGTCTTTTCGCATTATAGTATGTATAAACTTGTAATAAAATCTCTTTGGCTATACTATTTGTATCTGGCTGGTTTTGGTATCATTGAAAGTTTAAATTTTAAAGAACATAATTCCAAATTCAAATTAGGAAAATGTGTGATTTTCATTTGTTTTTCGTACCGCCAAGATGAGTGAATCTAATGAAGAAATTCGATACATTTTAAAATTTTACTACAAAAAAGGTAAAAATGCAACGCAAGCCGCGAAAAAAATTTGCGATGTTTATGGACCTAGTGCAGTGTCTGTGAGAGTAGCACAAATTTGGTTTAAGCGTTTTCAATCCGGAAATTTTGATGTCAAAGATGCACGTAGCTCTGGTCGCCCTATTACAGATAAAATGGATGCCATTTTTGAAAAAGTGGAGCAAGATCGGCATGTCAGTAGTTACGACGTAGCTGAAGAACTGGGAATTGACCACAAAACAGTTTTGGCGCATTAGAAAAAAAACTGGGTACACAAAAAAGCTCGACATTTGGGTACCTCACGAGCTCACTGAAAGAAACCTAATGAACCGTGTACTCATTTGTGATTCTTTATTACGACGTAAAGAAACCGAACCATTTTTGAAGAAGCTGATAACTGGTGATGAAAAGTGGATCACGTACGACAAGAACGTGCGAAAAACGTCGTGGTCAAAGGCCGGTCAGGCTTCACAGACTGTGGCGAAACCCGGGTTAACTCGCAACAAGGTGATGCTGTGTGTGTGGTGGGATTGGAAGGGCATTATTCATTATGAGCTGTTACCACCAGGCAGGACCATCGATTCTGAACTCTACTGCGAACAACTGATGAGATTAAAGCAAGAAGTTGAGAGAAAGCGGCCGGAATTAATCAACAGAAGGGGTGTGGTTTTTCATCATGATAACGCTAGACCTCACACATCTTTAGCCACTCAGCAAAAATTAAGAGAGTTTGGCTGGGAGGTGTTAATGCATCCGCCGTATAGTCCTGACCTTGCACCTTCAGATTTCCACCTGTTTCGGTCTCTTCAGAATTCTTTAGGCAGTGTCAGGTTAACATCACGAGAGGACTGCCAAAACCACTTGTCGCGGTATTTTGACCAGAAGTCCCAAAATTTCTATAGCAATGGGATCATGTCCCTACCTACAAGATGGCAAAAAGTTATCGAACAAAATGGTACCTACACACTTTAGTTAAATGTAAATAAACTATATTAAAAAATGTTTTGAATTTTCTTAAAAAATGCGAAGAAACTTTTTCCCCAACCTATTACGTTGTCAAAAAGCCATTTCTTTAAGGAATTCGTGAACTTATGGTCGGGAAGATCTTTCAGCCTTGTAGGTAATTTATTATATATTTGAATAGCAGACACATAAGTACTTTTCTTGAAGATCCGAGAATTTACATATGGGCAAACAAGATCGTCATAGTTTCTCATATGTGTCTTTCTCACTCTAGACTCGGATAATTTTGGAAAAATTGATTTTCGGTTCCTCACAAACTTGCAAATTTCAAGGATATAGATGCTACATAGTGTCAAGATTTTCTTCTCGGTAAATATTGGTCGCAAGCTATCATCGTTACACAATTTATAGATAATTCTCAAACATCATTTTTGAAGAATGAAGGTGCTGTTAACATTGACAGAATTTCCCCAGAATATTATTCCGTAGGAGAGTATTGAGTAAATATTTGCATAATAGGCGCTTAATGCTACCTCTAAGGAGGATGTATCAACTAATACTGATAAGGCATAACAGTAACTAGCAATTCTATTATTTATAGTTACTATGTGAAGTTTCCAATTTAAGTGAACATCTAATGTCAATCCTAAGAATTTCGAGTGGTCAATTTCGGTAATATTAATATCATCTAGCGTTATGTCTAATTGTAAAGATTCTTTTCTATAATTTCTAAATTGCAGTATGTTAGTTTTTTGCAAGTTTACAGTCATGTTTAAGGAACTGAGCCAAGTAGTTATTTTTTTTAATGTCCGGTGTATGGTTGATTCGAATTCACTTACGCTCATATCGTGATCCTTAACAAATAAAACAGACGCGTCGTCAGCGAACATCACGCACAAGTTATTAGCAATTTTAGGGAGTTCGTTAACATATACCAAAAACAATATTGGTCCCAAGATGCTTCCCTGTGGTACGCCCACAGTGGCGTATTGAGGCTTTGATTTAGTTGATATTACACACTTAGTTTTATGATCCATAGAAGTTAGTGTAACCTTCTGAGACCTGTTTTCCAGATACGATTCAAATAGTTTCAAAGCAACTCCACGAATACCTAAACGGTTCATCTGTTCTACTAAAATACTATGTTGTACACAATCAAATGCACGGGACATATCTAACAGAAGAGCCGTGCAGTGTTTTTTTTCGTCAATTGCATGCCAGACCTCATTCAAAAAACAGTATATTGCTGCAGACGTAGATAAACGTTTCCTGAAACCGAATTGATTCTTGCTTAGTATGTCGTGTTTATCTAAAAATTGTTGCAGCCTATTGTACATAATTTTTTCAAATATTTTTGAGAAAGCGGGTAATATAGCAATAGGTCTGTAGTTGTTAGCTATATCACGTGGCCCCTTTTTATGAAGTGGATGTATGACAGCTATTTTTAAGCTATCGGGGAAGACCCCAGTTTCAAGCATCCTATTAATAATATGTGCTAGATGGGTTGCTATGTAGCATACACATGATTTAACCACTTGTATGGATATTTCATCGTGTCCACAGCTTTTTTATTTTTTATTTGTTTAACGCAGGCAATAATTTCATTCGGGCTTGTAGGCTTAAGAAACATACTTTCAGAGGTAAAACCAAAGCTTGGAGCATACTTTCCACTAGGACAATTATTATGATTGTTTGTTACAAAAAAATTATTTAAGTAGTTAGCAATATCTAACTGGCTCTTGTATATAGTACTGTTACCTTGCAAGCATTTAATTGATTCCTTTAATTGTCTATTTTGTGTTGTGCATAATTTTATAAGCCCCCAAGTAGCTTTTGTTCTGTTGGTGCTATTCTTAATGTAATTCATATTAGTAATTTTTTAGCGAATGCTACAATATGTTTTAATTTAGTTTTGTATTTTTTTTTTATAAATATTGTGAGTTATTCTTTTACGTTGCAGTTTCTTATGCATTTCACGTTTCTTATTACTAGAAACCCTTATACCCCTTGTTATCCAATTTGGTTTCTTTTTGTATGTAATTTTTTTGCGCTCTAATGGAAAGCAAAGATCATATATCATTGTAAACACTTACAAAAATTTGTTATAAATAGAGTTAACATTGTTTTCTTCGTACATTTCTGTGAAGCTTACTTGTGATATAAATTTAATAAATGTGTTCAAGTTTTCGTCAATATTTCTCCTATATTTATACCAGAATTTACAGGTTAATTTGGGTTTGTGAGGCAATGATATGACTTGACCAGTGTGATCGGACAACCCGTTATCAAGGATTTTTGTTTCGTATTTCTTTAAGTTTGTGATTATATTATCTATACAGGTGCTAGAGTGAGATGTTATTCTTGTAGGTGAATTAATAGTGCATACCATATTGTAACTAGATAACAGTGCCTTCAGTAAATTTGTATTTTTATGATTGGTATCCAGTAGATTAATGTTAAAGTCACCAACCAGTACAACCTTTCTGCATATTTTCATTTCCTGCATTTTTTTGAATAGTTTATGTTCTGTAATTCATTGACTGAATATTAAATGTTATTATTATACTAGTTGTGCCCGCGAACTACGTTTCGCTTTAATAAAGTTCAACACTTAAAGCTTTCTGGAGGGCTACCTTTATCGCTTAGGGGTATAAAAAACAGCCTACGACTTAGTCTCAGGTCTACCAAATGTACACAAAAAAATTAATAAAAGTCGGTCAAGAAGTTTTGGAGCAGTCGATAACAAACACTGCGACACGCGACTTCTATTATTAAAATGAATAGATGCAGCGAGAGCACATACAAACAGTCTTTATTTGTTTTACATTCAACTACTGAAAATGATTTAAAAAGGATAGCGTGCTTCAAACTATATAAAAGGATGATAGTGCTCGACACTCTGACGTAAATATGAACGAACCTCACTCAGTACATGCGTCTCTATCGCTCTTACGGTAAAATGTTATACTGTCTCTTTGTATTGTCTGATCGATATTGTGAATTGCAATATCAAGGGGAAACACTAGGAAATCTCTATCAGAGATAAGTTTGCCCTTGTAAGCCTGTAGTACTCACTGTAGTATCCAATGTTTATAAGTATGTATAATTATTAGTTAAATAAGATTGAACCGTTTTTGAGACTTAACTGCGTGCGCGGTTATTGCATATCTACCTCTTTTTAACCGATTTGAAACAAGTAAAATCATTAAAAAGAAACTTTTTGAAATGCAAGCTTTTATATCATCATAATATTGCATTGTCACGCGATATACATATGCATGCAAAATTTCAGCTCAATCGGAGACCGGGAAGTGGGTCAAATTTAACTTGCAAGATTTCATTACACCAGACAGGTGAAAGTAAATAAAAGCTTGTAATAAAAAGGAGGAATGCCTGGTGTTAGCCTGAAGATAAAGAATCATGTTGTTGCGTATAACTATTTATGAAAACAAATATTATATTTGGTAACGACACAGTAAAAAGAGAACTGACACATCTGTAATGGAAGTTGAGCTCAAACTTTTACTTTGAGGTCAGCTTTCAATTGATTACTCTGTAACAATACAGGGAGAAAAAATAGTCCGTGCTGGTTTTCTTGTTGGTTCTTTCCAGTACAAGGTCTCCCGCTCTGTAGACTTGTGAACCATTGGCGTAGCTTCATTGACATTCAAAAGCGAGTATGTAGTCCTACTTGAATAAAGTATATTGACTTTGATTTTACGCGATTACTCCGCCAATTATGGACCGATTTTCAAAATTATTTTTGTATTCGATAGAGTATACTCCTGAGGTGGTCCTATTGTTATCAAAATCAGGATCTGGTGATGGGATCCTAGAAAAATCAAGGGAACCGTTCCCCATAAATTTTATGGGCAAGTCTATCGTCTTTCATGTTTTTTCCGAAGCTATTCAGGTTTGGGTCTAGTAATCGTTAGTCGACCTGATGATGGAAGGATCCTTTATTTATCGGAGTTAGGGGTTAGTTTTTAAAATACAATAGGCACGTATTGACCCTTAGTTTTATTCTTTCTATTCTGTCAAGTTACTTTGGTGTCATTATCATCATTTCAGCAAAGTGACGCCCACTGTGGGATATAGGTCTCCTCCAAGGATCTCCAAACCGATCGGTCCTGCGCCTCCCGCATCCAGCAGCTTCCTACGACCTTCACCACATCGTCGGTCCTCCATGTGGGGGGCTTACCAACGCTGCGTCTCCCGGTATGCGGCCGGCATTCGAGGACCTTTCCGCCCCAATGGCCGTCAGTCCTGCAAACGATGTATCCTACCTCTATAGTGTCTAGTCTAGCTCAAAGAATTGAAAACCTTAAGGCACCTCCAGACTCTAGCCGAGAACCCCGAGAACACCCGAGAAGCGTGAATGTGATCGGTTTCTCGCCTTCTTGTTCTCGGGCTCGCCTGTTCTCCGATCGGTGTCGGTTTTTTTGTCGGCATCAAAGGGTTTCAAAATTAAAATTTAGCACCGACTTCAAAATAAATAAATGTGATGTTGTGTGTATTATTATATATTATTTTTGACTCTTAAGTAAATATTTTTGAAGTTAAACCTCAAACTTTAAATCAGCATCGCGATTGAGCGAGGTAAGGCAGCCAGTATTCTTGCCACCATGACCCCCGGTTGTGGCCTCTTCGACCACCTTCCTGGACCCTTTATACCCATTCATTTTAAATTTTTGTAGTTGGTTTTAATTTCTTTTCTATTTGATGAATTTAATACCAGCTCACCGAAATAAGTAGAAATAAATTAATTATGGTTGGTTCTAATGTAAGAAACTGGTTTTTTTTAACATTTAACAATGAAAATGTAACCTCGAATTTAGCTCGCTCTTTCCGGAGAGTTCAACATACCGAGCGAGCGGTAGAATAAGTTTAATTAATTAATTTGAGATCTATTCTTCGTATCTACGACGTAACAATATTTTAATTTCATTTCATTATTGTGTTGTTTAAAGTATACAAAAATCTATTTTTTTTCATCCTGAAGAGCGTTACGAGTACGTGCCATTATCCTCATCTCGAAAAATAAACATGTTTTATTTTATTTTTAATTTTTACCTTTACACAAGCGAATACCTTCTTGTGTGAGGTTCTCCAAAGCCCAGCAGAAGGAACACTATTAAAATTTATGAAAATTTGCAATGCAAGTTATTATTAGTGAACATGGTCTTATTTGGCATGAAAATGTGAAGCGAAGATAAACGCTGTTGAAATTTCGCTTTGGTTGGGTAAGGGGTCGGAGGCCTCGTTTAATATTGCTGTATTTTTTTTAGCAAATAAGTACTATAGAAATTAAAAAAATATTTGAAAACATGGAAAGTCACAGACAAAATGTTTGCTATATTTTTCTCATATTTCACGATATCTGTGAAGTTATATTGATGAATTTTGATACTTAGTTATAATGAATAGTGTATAATGTCTATTTCGATTAAATAAATTAAAAAATAGATCAATAATGCAGATTTTTTTTCGGGTTGGGTAATTCCTCGTTGGACTAGTATTAAAAAAAATTAATAGAAACTATTTTTATGACGTTATTATGTTGACAGTACAGTAAATTTGAATACAAAAAGAAGACTAAATATTACTTCATATCTTTCGTTTTCATCATTTTTATCTCGCCGAGCTCGTGACAATATATTTTGCTACGCATAATTCAGCGGCGGAAAGGGTTGAATTTTATTAAATGTACATCTTATTGACAGCTGTCAAACCATTGATCAAATCAGTTCTGCTAGTTCGCCCCCTAAACCCTTCCTGTTTATTATTCTCTCACAACCATATTACAAGATGACGGTCATTGATCCCGCCAGCTCTACAATAGTAGAGTAGGTAGGGTATAAATAATGGAATATTGTTGTTTTACAATGTTTTTTTGTTATAAAGTTGATGTTTTTTTGTAAAAGGAATTATTTGTAAAAGGAAATTTGTCTGTGGTTGGAACAAACACGTGAAAGCCGCTCATAGTGAAGCCCGATTGTGGTTTAGATACTGGGTACTATACAATAAGCCTCGAGAGGGATATGTGTTTGATAAGATGCGTGTTTCTAGAAATGTGTTTATAGCTAAATTAAAGTGGTGTCAAAATAATCAGCAGCAGATAAAAATGGATATTTTAGGCATGGAGTATGCAAAAAAGAACTTCTCGAGTTTCTGGAAATACACAAAAAAACTTGGCCCAAGGTCAATTGCACCAGTGAGTGTTGAAGGGTTAAGTGGGCCTGCTCAAATAGCTGAGATGTTCAAAGAACATTTGAGGGTTCAGCCTGTTGATGGTTTCTCTGAGATTGATTATGTTTCACATGGGGGTCAGTGTGTTGGTAAAAAATCAGTTCTGATTGGGGCCAAGGACACAAGATCTGTTTTGAGAAAAATGACTAGGGGTAAATCACCTGGACACGATCACTTGAGTGTGGAGCACCTGCAGTATGCAGGTTTGCATTTACCGCGTGTGCTAGGAATGTTTTTCTCTCTTTGTCTCAGTCATTGCTACTTACCTGACGATATGCTTAAGACTGTGGTGGTACCTATTGTTAAAAATAAAACTGGTAGTGTTAGTGACAGGTCCAATTATAGACCTATTTCTCTGGCGACCATTGTGGCGAAGGTGCTGGACAGGCTGCTTGAGCGACAGCTGAGTGAGTGTGTCAAAGTCCATGATGCACAGTTTGGTTTCAGACCTGGCCTCTCCACTGAAACTGATGTACTGTGCCTCAAGCAGACTGTGCAGTACTATACTACGAGGGAGACGCCGGTCTATGCGGTGTTCTTGGACCTGTCAAAAGCATTTGACCTAGTTCAATATGAGGTCCTATGGAAAAAGCTTACTAATGACACTGATCTTCCATGTGAATACATCTCAATACTGAAGTATTGGTACTCCCACCAGAGAAACTTTGTTAAGTGGTCTGGGGAGTTCTCTAGCATGTACAAGTTGGAAAGTGGTGTGAGACAAGGGGGGCAAGTTCACCTACGCTTTTCAGCTTGTATGTCCACTGGAACGTCCGTGGGGACTATAGTCCCCAAAATCTCGATCTTCTCGATCGACCTGGGTACTATGGTACCCAGTTCCCTTTGCGTAAAACCGCGCGGTGTGATAAAAAAATCGCGAAAAATAAAATATTTTCTCTATGGCTTTATTCCTTTGTCAATAGTCTCTTTCATAAGTTGACAGGTCATGTCCAATTTATTTTTAGTCTTAGATTGAAATAAATTTGTCATAGTCTGCGGTTTAACTTACTTGGCCGTATCCATACGTTTCTTACTCCATGACCGATGAGATTTATTGCGTACTTACTTAGTCTGTATTAGTATTTTCGTAGAGTGTTCTATATCAAAATAAACTAGAAGAATTGGGCTACATTATTATGTATGGTTTATGATAGTTTATAGTGTTATATTGCCACACTAAACGTTTTTTTCAAAAAGTGAGTATTTTTGAAATTTTAAGCACTTTAGTTACTATTCTCGTCATTATTCATTCAATTATGAATCCTTATCTAATTAACTATTATAAGTTCATTCCTTATTAAATTAGCTTTCCATACGTATTTTTTATTTAATTTTAGACACAATAATTTATTTTTTGCATTTTTTTTAAATTTGAGGTCGCGCGTGCGCATCTCGCGTATATAATTACGTAATTAATCGTTTTTATTATTTTTTTCTTTTTTCATTAAAAATATTACCCAAAACTATTATATATCAAAATAATCTTCAAGAATAGGGCTATAATAATATATATGGTTATTTAAAGTTTTATAAAATAGTTTTTGTGCAAAAAATTTTTTTTAAAAATCGGGTCTTCCGCGACCTTCCGAACATTTTCGCGCTTCATTCATTTAATTATTAATCCTTATCTAATTAACTGTTATAAGTTCCTTCTATATTAAATTACCTTTCCATACGTATTTTTTGTTCTCTTGTAAACAGTATATGTCACTCTCCGCAATTTTTTGAACACTCCGTACGCGCCGGGGTGAGTCATTCCGCAATGGCGGCACCTTTGATATTTGAGATATACTACTTTTTGCTTTTGAAACCCACCACGCTTCGCGTGGCGAGCGTTCGAGTGGATGTGAACAAACTCATTGATGAGCTCAGCAGTGCTGGGGTTGGGTGTTCAGTTGATGGTACCTTTGTCAATAACATAAGTTACGCCGACGATATGGTACTGCTGTGCTCATCGATCAGTGCTCTTAACAAGCTGCTTGGCATCTGTGAGAGATATGCATTGGCCCACGGTCTAAGGTACAACTGTGCTAAAAGTGAGTTGCTTGTTTTCAAAGCTAGAAACAAGTCTTATAAAGTCCCAACAGTTAAGCTCAATGGCACGCCTCTGAGACATGTACAGAGCTTTAAGTACCTGGGACATTGGGTCACTGAGTCTCTCAAGGATGACCTGGATTTGGAGAGGGAGCGAAGGTCATTGTGTGTTAGGGCTAATATGCTGTCCCGCAGGTTTTCGCGTTGCACGAAAGATGTAAAGCTTACACTTTTTAAAGCTTATTGCAACTCCTTATACACGTGCAGCCTGTGGACAAATTACACTCAAGGTGCATACAGGGCCCTACGCACACAGTATAATAATGCATTCAGGGGGTTGATGGGGTTACCACGACACTGCAGTGCGTCAGGGATGCTAGCAGCAGTTGAAGTAGACAGCTTTTCGGCCATCATTAGAAAGCGTATAGCGTCCCTGATGCAACAGGTGCGGGGCAGCACCAACAGCCTCCTGAAGACGGTCGAGGCGAGACTGGATGTGGACAGTGTCATTATGCAGCACTGGACTCGCATCCAGCTCGCCAAGGACACTAAAATAAATTATAAATATTTTAATAAAAATAATTGCTTATACTAACATAGTTTGTAAGATTAATTGTTACTAACCTTATGGACCTTTGTATCCGAATTAAATACATTTTATTTTTATTTATTTATTTTATATGTATATGAATGTCAAGATATAATTTATTCATTTTGCATCACCGTATTTGCTGTGAAATCACGCAGTAGCATTAGCAGCGGTTCACAAGGATACATCAATACATTTATATTTTAATAACTAATTCTCCATAATTATCTTTTTTTTAAGTCATACCTACATGTTCCTATCGTCAAATTTTCACAATTTTTACAATTGTGCTACAGTCGATGTGACTTATTAAAAAAAGTTTTGTGGTACAGTTAACAGAAAACGGAAAAATATCTATAGATTGTTTATGCGGGAAGAACAAGCATTAATCTATCACCAAGGGTTACGCACAATCTTATTTATGTACCTAATTATGTGTATATTTTCAGATTTTTTCTTTAGCATGTGCCATAAAGTCATGCTTCTTGTCAAATTTCAAGATTCTAGGTCAACGGAAAGTACGCTATAGGTTTTGATTCATTTGTAAAATCGCAAATTTTGCAAAAAAATGCGACATAAACGGTTATATCTTTTGATCGCGTGGTCATACAATTATGATTTTTTCACAGCTGAAAGGGACCGTAGACCCGAATGTTTAATATAAATTTCAGTATGATATTTTTACGCGTTCCCTAGAAGAGGGCTTGACAGGCAAATGGTCAGACAGACAGAAGGGCAGCGGGACAACCAAGTGATCCAATAAGGGTTTCGTTTTTTTCATTTAAGGTACGGAGCTCTAAAAACATCTTATGGGACCTCACCAGCATTATATGTATTCTGATGTGGTTTGACTAGTAACATCTGCACATGCTGTTTAATGTAGGTGGTCCAACTCTACGCCGCGCTTTGAGGCGGAAACCTCTAGCTACCGAGCGTGTTGTGGTCTTTTCGCGACGCGGAATGGGGAGCTATTGCCTCCTTCTGCGAGGATGTCATTTCGCAGAAGGAGGCTGCAGAGAGGGAGTGGGAAGAAGACCCTTAATCCGCTCCCCTCCGCCGCATTAGGATTGCCAGGAGAAGGCGGGCATTCGCGCAGGCGATGAACGTCTAATGACCCAGCCGTGACCTAGCTCGACCAGTGGTCGAGCTTACCCGGGCGCGTGGGTGGTGGTATCGTATTGTGAACCTTACCATGCATGCCCACAAGGGCAGGAAGAATACCGGGGAGTTTTGGTGAGTATACCTGGCACTCTGCCGGGAGAGCCCCACACACGCTCACTGTCTAACCAACGGCGGGTACGGTGCGGTCACGCATTTCCCCCAGAAAAAAAGGTGGCTCTAACTCTCCAACCAATCAGCGTGGTGGCAGATGAGCTTTCACTACGAGGTTTATGAGCAGCAGTAAGCATGCTATGGCTGACACGATGAAGGTTCGTCCGGGGCACATCTGCTTGGTCGTTTCTGCATTTTCCACTGCCGTCCTTAGTTGAAACTATAATCAACAACATATTTTAAGGGGCAGTAGCCGCCTTCCGCAAGGAAATCTTCACACAGACAGAGGCCGGAATCGGCACGGAATATAGGAAGTTAGTAATAATGAAAATTGACAGATATTTGATACAGAAAAAGAATTACAATTTATAGTAATTCATGCAAATAAATAAGTGATCGAAACATAGAGCCAGGTGCTGTCGATAATCCGGCTGTCGCTGTATCGACAGCTTGATTAACGACACGGCCCGCGTCCGTGGAATGCGTAATGCCGGACCCGCCATTTGTCACGTACAGATTATACGAGTGACATCATAAAAACAAGGGCTTATAATCAAGGGGCTGCTCGCATTAATAACTCTTTGAAATCTCTTGCGTTTGCCGAAAACCACAGATATGTATTCGACAAAATCGCTACAATATGACCAATCACACTGTGACATAAAATAAAACATAATTATAAGTAGTTCGATTACAAATTTGTATTTTTTCAGTTCGTGGGAATAATGATAATATTTTTATCGTTAGTTCACTTTTATGAACGGTAAAGCAAATCCAATTATCTATTAAAATATAAGATGAAAAAAAATCCACGGAAAAGAGAAATCTTATACATATATAAAAATGAAACGCTGTGTGTTTGTCTCGCAAAAACTCTGAAACGGCTCGACAGATTCTTACGAAACTTACTGTGTGTGTTTGAATAGGTCCAAGGAAGGTTTAAACGTACAATTAGACCCGGTAGGTGGCGCTGTAATCGGGCGGGACAACGTCCGCCAGGCCCACTAGTCTTCTTATATATAAAAATGAAACGTTGTGTGTTTGTCTCGCAAAAACTCTGAAACGGCTTGACAGATTCTTATGAAATTTTCGGTGTGTATTTGAATAGGTCCAAGGAAGGTTTAAACGTACAGTTGGATTCGGTAGGTGGCGCTGTAATCGGGCGGGACAACGTCCGCCGGGCCTACTAGTAATACAATAATTATCTTTAGAGAATATATTTTTTAAATTGGACTCACGATTTTTTTATTTATATTTAATTGTATTGATGACATAATGTTACAAATAAAAAAATTCATCAAAATCGCTGTCCTTAGGAAGAGTGCCCAGAAGGCTGGCGGCATTTCCTCGTTGGATTGCTAAACTTAGCCGTTGACCGAGGAATGCACCAGCCCTCCGGTCACCCGATACATCGATCAGGCGGGTCACCAGGTCTCGGAAAAATAAACTGGCTTCAGGCCCCCATGGTCCTAGCGTTTCGACTCCAAACGGCACAAATACAAATATTATCTTTAAATATTAAATTTTGACTTTTAACGACAGTATAAAGTTACATGTGTATCCCTCATTCTCATTACTATTAATATGCGTAAAAATTTTGGTATCTATGTAGGATTATTCCAAAATACAGGTTGTTAGATATAAGCGTGGTAAAATAATTGTAGAGTGTTTTTTTAAAGTGTTGTTTCTCCTGTGTCGTGGGTGCAGTTGCAAACAAATAGAATATCATATGCACAGTATACGCCCAGACCGGAACAAATTTCTGTAGGCCATACAAAATATTTGTCCCGTACGGGAATCGAACCCACGACCCGTTGCGCACTAGGCGATCACTCGACCTCTGCGCTAACCATGTCGTCAAAGATGATTGTTTTCTTTTAATTTACTCTACTTCCTTAATTTAGCCAGCAAAATTACTGTATCCATTAGCAGATAAAAATAAATCGACATTCAATCACGGTTTGTTGGTCCATGCATTCAATTTGATTTTTTTTTTCGAGATACGTGGCTTTTTATCATTGTAAGATGAAAAAGAAAACGGTACTATGTGGAACTTCCTTTTTAACTTGCACTTGACACATTGAATGTAGTCAAGTTCTTCTGGCTGTTGAAATAAGGGCCAGGATTGCACGATAGCGTAGCGACTTAAGGTGACCGCTCTAGGATCGAGAAGCCTCAAGAGCAATGTGCCCCGTCCATTGTCTGAGGTGACGGTGTATTGTGTTCGAAGGAGCACTCTGTGGTGCTTTAGGTAGCGTATGTGATTGAAGGAATTGTACACTACTTTCAACGACATTTTGTCTATTTTTTTATCACGGCTCTCTATTTAGAGGCATAAAATTTATTGTCATAAATTCATATTCCATAATTTCGATTGAAATAATCATCAAGACGCATAATAATCAGCAGGCCAATTATGGATCTTTCATCGTATGACTTGGTATAAATTTGAGATAAAGAAGTCATGAAATGCTGCATTTCGTATTACCGATCTCCAACGATATCATCACTATGGCATAATTTCAATGATGTCATCATTAAATAATGAACAAATGATCAAAAATCTGACCGGAAATCGTATTTTTCATTTAGCACTATGATATCATATGATATCATTTGCAAAACCATAAGATCGGTAATAGGCCCTCTGGAAGTAGAATGTTTAGCATATTAATTACAACGAATAATATGTTTACGCAGAATTTATCAAGGCATAAACTTGCACGCAAGCATGCAAGTTGAAAGGAAGCATACAACATGCAAGCAAGCATGCACCATGTAAGCAAGCATGTGCCATGCAAGCAAACATGCACCATGCAAGCAGTCATGTGCAATGCAAGAAAGCATGCAGCGAGCTTATCATCGCAGATGGTTTTCGTTCACCACCGCAGACTCAGCTTGATGGTGGATTCAATCGAATCATATTCTATTCTATTCTAATTTATTTCATACTAGCTGTGCCCGCTACTTCGTCCGCGTGGAATAGTAACTTTTGTTGAAGTTATAAAAAGTAGCCTATGTTATCTTATATATAAAAATGAAACGCTGTGTGTTTGTCTCGCATCTCGCAAAAACTCTGAAACGGCTCGACAGATTCTTACGAAATTTTATGTGTGTATTTGAATAAGTCCAAGGAAGGCTTAACGTAAAGTTGGACCCGGTAGGTGGCGCTGGAATCGGGCAGGACAACGTCTGCCGGGCCCACTAGTACCTTATATAATTAGCTGTCTATTAGTGAAAGTCCCGTCAAAATTCAGCTGTTCCGGAGATTAGCGGGAACAAACAGACAGACAGACAGTCGAAAAAATTTTAAATTGTGTTTTTGTATACCCATTTAGTAAATACATTCATATACCCATTTAATAAAAGCTTGTTATTTTGACATTACAAACAGACGCTTCAATTTTATTTATTTGTATAGATTTAAAAATGCTTAAAAGAAATAATTATCTTATTTTTGAGGTTTTTTCTTCAATTATTTAAACAAGGTTCCATTAAAAATGTGTTCCATTTGACTTATGATTTCCACCACCAACAATAACAACGAAAAATCTTGCACAATTTATAACATTTTTTACAGAGATTTTGACCAGGTTCGATTACCGGTTTTGTATGAGAGTTAATAAAATTTGAATGCTATTATTATTAATAAATCTAAAATAGACGCCATGGTTCCTGAGAACAGATTCCGTTAACTCTCATAGTTTCTGACTTATTTGGATTGATTACCCTGTATACAATGTACTATTGTTAAAATTGTGCGCGTTTGAATACAGTTAGGAAGCACAAGCATAATTTTGTTCTTTAAATAAATAATATGAGACGTGATGGAAAGAGCGATGTAAAAATACATTCACAATTGAAACTCAGTTCTGTAAAGAACAGGATAAACATCGCAATCAGATACCAAATTCAATTTCCCCAACACATTTGAATGTGCTGTCGATTTCCCTTCTAATGTAACCAAATATCTATTCGCCGACGCACACACTTACGCCTCATAGATTTGATTTGTAACTCGATCAGTGTTGACGTACGTCTCAATTTCTATGAAAGGAACGCAAAAAAATACTTTTTGCTATTTAAAAACCCTACTTATCAAAAGACGAAATTCCATCTATGTTCGTCGGGTTCGACGAAGTAACTCGATCAATCACAAACAAATTAGAATCCTTTGCCTGTCGGCAGGAGTAATTTGAGTTGATGCTATAACGTAATCATTGAAAAGAGTTTTCCCTAAAGATTTTTTGAACAAGCTCTCAATGTGGCTTAAGTTCTTGATCGAATCAAACTAAGACATTGATTCGAAGAAATTGGCAATTATTTACTAATGCTACCAGTCAAGGTATGTTTCCTTTTGAACTTTCCGCGCTTAAATTTGTAGGGGCAAAATCGTTTGAGGGAGAGGTCATTCAAGCGAAATGTTTTAAGATCCAATTTAAACATAAAGCAACATTTTCTTTTAATTTATCTGACACGCCGATCAATTATTTTTTATAATTTTACTACATTTCTGTCCTGCAGCTTTGCCCGCGTTATTTTTTTTTTCCGGTGGGAATTCTGTATTTTCCCGTAGTAAAAAAGAACCATTTTAAAACAAAAGCTTTTATAACAGTCCTGTTAAAATACTTTAAGCAGTAGGGTATAAAAAAACAAAATTTCAATCCCTATTTCACATTTCTAAGGGGAGAATTTTCTAAAACGCTTAGACACGTGTTCCTAACATCAAAAATAACGGATTTCCTTACAAACTTCAAACCCCTATTTCAGCCCATTAGGGGTAGAATTCACAAAAATCTTTCTTGGGTGGACGTCTACTGAATAAAATGATCTTACTGATGGGAGATAACCTCGTGTTTTGCGTTGAGATAAGAGGTTATAATTGGACCACCAAGCAAATTTTGCTTCATGAATTGGATATTGTTGAGTAGGTGGTATGAAAAATCTCCTTTTTTATACTGTTCTTGAAGAATCTCATGCTGTACATTTAAATAAAACTACACTTTTCGGATTTACCCTATATCTATATTTAGTTGTCTGTTTTAAATATTTTAATAATTTATTAATATTATCCAATGTTGTATGAATAGAGCCAATTCTGATTTGTTTCTTTTGTTACATGTTTTTTGTGCAATAAAGAGTTAATTATTAATTATTAAATTAAGTACTGACATATTTTTTTTTCTTTCAGATTTCGTCGTCTCACTTATAAGATATATGACGAAGACTACTGGAAAAAATGTAAGTATTCTAATGTCTTCTTTCGCACGATAAACACTTTAAAATATTTTAAAAAATTGCTTACAATTCTAATATTCTTTAAGTATCTAAATCTGATCAAAAGAGACGGATGTTGTCAAATGATAAGTTATAAAGGGATAAAAGAAAATGATATCTCGTAAAAGTATTCTCAGTAGGTAACTTAATACTCAATAGAGAGCCTTATCAGATTTGAGAGAGAGATAGAGTCGTATCGAAAGTCATGAATTCCTTCAAAAGGCTTCATTCAGCATGTATTGTATTCATATATTGTATATTTTAAGCTAAAAATAGTAAATGGTAAAAAGGCAAATCTCCGACCGACCAAATTTTTCTCCCTTTTCGAGCACGTAGCAATAACAGGTACCGATTATGAATACAGATTCAGAATTGGGTCTAAAGCTTCGCTCGTTAATAATTTTTAATCTTCCCACGGGAACTATTTGAGAGATCATTAAGGAATATAAAGTACACGTCCTTTTCCATAGCATAGGTGACATGCATACTTCAGTCTGCCTGCGGCTTAGCTCGTAAACAATTTTAAATTTTCCCTCGGGAACTACTTAAGGAATCGGGATAAAAGGTAGCCTATGTTCTTTTCCATATCAAAGGCTGCCAAATTTCATCCAAATCCGTTCAGCCGTTTTTGGGTGATTGAGTAACAAATATCCAAACATACAAACATCTAAACATCCAAACATACACACTTTCACATTTGTAATATTAGTAGGATATAGATTCGTGCTACCATCAGGCGAGATGAAGGCAGAGAGCTTTGTCATAAAAAAACTGTTGCTTTACACAAATATTGGGCTTAGTCGCAGAATGTCTACTTCGCAAAATGTCTACAGGTAGCAAAATGTCTTTTTCGCACAATATCCCTTTCGTGTAATGTCCCTTTCGCAAAATGTCGCTTTTGCAAAATTTCCCTTTTGCTAAATGTCTATTTTGCATAATGTCCCTCTTATATCAATTTGTCTTTATTAAGGTAATAAACAATATATTAGAACAATATATTATTCACAATCAGTTTTTATTCATGTTTACGACCAAATCACGATTACATCTGGTTGTGATTACATAACTTAGGATAGGCTCGAGCCTCTCGGCGGAGACGTATATGAAGCTGTGATGATGATGATGATTACATGTAACTGAGCGCTACGTGAGTTAGAGACGCCTCCGCCTCCCGCATCCAGCGGCTTCCCGCGACCTTCACCAGATCGTCGGTCCAACTTGTGGGGGGCCCACCAACGCTGCGTCTCCCGGTACTCGGCCGGCACTCGAGGACCGCCCCGCCCCAACGGCCGTCAGTCCTGCGAGCGATGTGCCCTGCCCATTGCCACTTAAGGCGCATAGTAGGGTCAATCATGAAAAATCACTGCAGAAAAAACCGGTTCTCTTTATAAATATTGAATAAAAAAATCTTTAAAAAAGATATGTTATTATTCAACATATTCTTTAGTGGTTAAAATGTGACCTCGATTTTAAAACTTTAAACCTAATCGCGTCGTAAATATTAGGTTAAATCATATACTTTCGATTTCAATAAATAAAGTGAACAATATTCTAGTGGATGGTCTTTTTAGATTTTTCTTATTCGCCTTTATTAATTTTTAATTGAAATAATTCATCTTACGCGTAAAGGTTTGCTTAAATATTCCCCTCACTCTCACTCACTCAATCCTATGTAATCAGTGCGGGAAGATCGACGCAAGGTCATTGGGACCACTATACGCCTTAATGTTTGCATTTCTTTGGGCTATGTCGGTGACTCTAGTTCTTCTACGGATCTCATCATTTCTGCGGCGATCGCGTAGAGAAACCCCGAGCATAGCTCTCTCCATTGCTCTTTGACTGACATTAAGCCTTCTTATGAGACCCATTATAAGCAGCCACGTCTCAATTCCGTACGTCACTGCATGGCAACACGCACGAATTGAAGACTTTCGTCTTTGGACACTGCGGCTGATTGGCCGAGAAAATGCTGCGTAGCTTCCCGAACGCTGCCCAGAGGAGAAAAGCCTATTTTTATAATTTTCAAACGATTCTTTATTAATATTAATAAAGATTGATATTATTATGAGTACGTACTATTACCATAGTAATATACCTATACACTATTACCGTGATAATATGTAGTTTTATACGTAATTTGCGTAATACTTTTTTGAGATAATTGGTAAAAATTATTGTTATTATTATTGTTATACAAGAATAAGGACTGATTATGAATGTTATATTGTTTTTTACTGTTGTTCATTAGCTTTGTAACAAAGAATTTCGCACTATGTCACTCTTAAGTGACATAGTGCGAAAGGGACATTATGCGAAAGAGACATTATGAGAAATGAACATTGTCCGAAAGAGACAATATTGTTGTATAACACAAATATTTAAAAATGAACTTGTAGCTTGTAGATTTATCTCTAAGACATGGTTTACATTTGCCTTTCTTTCATACTTTTTAGCATGCTCTTTTAAGGCATATTTAAAACAAGATTTACAAATGTTCTTTTTCACTTGCTAGATTTTCTTATGAAGGCATAATGCAGACCAACGTTCGTATTTTTGTAGCTCCATGATGCAGACCACAGACCTGAAAGAAGATTTTTTTGTAGGTCCATTATGAAGATATTTAAAAGTCCTCATTGCTTTTTAAGATGATTCGGATACAATTAGCATAGCAAATGTATATCGTGTTATAAAGTATATATCAATTTGCATGCTTTTAGCTCCAGCATGATAAAAAACCGTCTAAATGCGAGAGATCCGCGCACCTAGAATTCCGTACAAACTTATCTGAGTATATAAGATCCTAAGTATATACATCTTTTTTTTTAATAATAATTCTTTATTTACCCATAAAATACAAGTTTGGAGAGAAATCAAAAACTCCCACACTAGGCAGTGCCTGTCAGGTGGGAATTTTAATAATCTGATTAAATAGGACACTAGAATGCGGTAAAAATACTTTATACGGTTTTTAGTTTTTTTTCCCTAATATGTGCTCTAAGATATTACTTTTTTGCCAAATTCCATTGTTCTAAGTCAACGGGAAGTACCCTATAAGGTTCTTATTTCATTATGAATAACAAAATATGTGAAAATATTGGACATAATCGGGCATATCTTTTGAACGCGTTGACTTTTAGAGACTACAAACCTTGGTATTTGATATTAATTGCAGTTCGATATCTTAACGCGTTAATGAAAAATATTCTTGATAGACGGATGGCTAGAAAGACGAAAAACGAGGGGATTCTACAAGGTTTCCGTTTTTTTCTTTTTGAGGAACGGACTCCTGAAAAAGAATGAAAAAATAGAAAGGAAAATAAAGCAGGTGTAAACCAGGCTTTAATAAAAATAGCCGAAAGTGAACTCGACGTAGTACTTCTAATGCAAACACAAAAACACCTCAAAGAACTCAAACAAATACGACATAAACCCTGAGTGTGGAATCGAAAATCTATTTAGCTGTTTTGAGAGAAAATGTATTTGTTTACACAGCACTGCAAAGTACCCACTCAGTGCGCAATACCATGGATACGGGAATGTGTTTTAACGCACTCTTTGGGAAACGTATCTCATTATGAATGCGCGATGGAAATAAATTGGAGCACGCTGTTTGCTGAACACTCAGTCGATCCGTTGGATTCAATTCGCCCTAAATTTAATTGGGAATGAATCGGCCGACCGGAACGGGGGCCTTACCACGATCGCTTATAGCAAGGTTAAAACATTATTGAAACAGAGACCCCGCTCTTGCTGTGTATAGCGCCATCCCGCTCTCACTGCGGCTTTAATATTGTCTTGAGCGGTCATGGTAAGGAGCCAGAAGTCACTCGCGCGATAATCCTTAATGCAGAACGGCCCAGCCGTAATCCTTTTTGGAGAATTTGACTATTTCATTTCGTCATTAACAATTTTATAATAATCACTTCGTTCTATAAACATGCATGCCGCATGTCGCATGCCGTGCCTGTATGGGTCTAATTTTCACGTTTTACGCTCAGCGACGATGAATCAGGTGGCTGCAGTCACTGGAGGGAGACTCTATGCCAGTGTGGTGCTTGGGTACCTACGTCTTACCTATTTCTGCCGCAAAGCAGCAGTGCTTGCATTACTGTGTTCCGGTTTGAAGGGTAAGATATGGCATTGAAATTACTGGGTACCGTGACTTTACATCCTAAGTCAGAAGTTGGCAACGTACACTGTGGTTCTTGTGGGGCCGCATGTATTATAGGTGACTATTACCACTTACCATCAGGTGGGCAGTTTGCTTGTTTGACAACTTAGTTGCAATAAAAAAAAGTCAGCGAATCAAGGATCAGTAAGGACATTTTATAACGATTGTAATACATAAGCTCGAAACACGCTATCTCGATGCACGTTAGCGCGACAAATCGCGACAAACCAAATTTCGATGCACGAAGTCTCGACAAACCAAATCTCGATGCACGAAATCTCGACAAACCAAATCTCGATGCACGAAATCTCGACAAACCAAATCTCGATGCACGAAATCTCGACAAACCAAATCTCGATGCACGAAATCTCGACAAACAAAACCTCGATGCACGAAGTCGCGACAAGCCAATATAGATATAGTGGATATCTCTCACCTGAAATGATGATGACGATGACTGTGTGATAAATTAAAGCAATGATACAGATTTATTTATTTTATGTTACCTATAACAGATCCTGAATCGATCCCTTTCACATATTTGGTTTTTGGGGGAGAGAAATAAAAATTAATATAACGTCAAATAAAAGAATACTTAAGCAGAACAGCGCATGTATTTAGGAATTCTCGCTTTGAATATTTAAGGGAAAATATCCAAGTTATTTTGTACGGCCTTTAGTCAGAAGGGTCTAGGAAAAAGAATAATGAATACTTGAAATAATTCGGATAAAATTAGGAATTTTAAAGATACGGTGAAAAAATTAACGCAGAGATAACAAGAGCTACTTGTATTGATTGAACACTGAAATAATAATATATTTTTATGTAATAAGATGATTTGAAAATGTTTCAATTATCTCGCAAAATCTAGTAAAGGTATCTTCAAATTTAATTGATTGGCACTACGTTTTCAGGCGAATAGAGCTACGTGTCAGTACTGTACGCTGTCTCAAGTTGAATACAGGGTGGGTACAAAAAGGAAAGTAATAGGGAATATCCTTAAGAAATGTTAAAAATAATATAAAGAAATAATGGTTATTTTATGTGGAAAGTGACCGTATACTTCTGTCATCTGTCAAGGTGATACGAAATTCGCCGGGACAGTTACGAGTAGTAAGCACTAGCACAGATAATATAATACTACAGTAGCACTAGTAAGTAAATAAATATACAGAAATAAAACCAGTGTTTGGACTTTAGTTTAAGAGATTTTTACCACTATTAAACTTACTGTCTAGAGTTAGCAAGTACTTAATAATTAAATAAAAATCTGTCTTAATATCTAATACTTAATACATACTTTTCATTTTGAAAAAAAAATGGATCAGCTAAGTAATCTTAAAAGAAAAAATGGGTCAACCAAGTTATCTAGTAAAAAGAATAGAAAATAACATAGCCAATTATGAGTTCATTGACAAAAATATTATAAGGACATAATAATATGTAATGTATAATAATGTTTTAAATAGGCAACAGAAGTGTACTTAAGGTTATTGTACAAGATGATTACTCGTTCCGCTTATTAAAATTAATAGAACAGCTTTGCTATCATGCTTTATAATTAAAACCATTTCCATAACTAACCCCTAAGTACCTTTCGTTAGTCGAAAGCTTAACATTTTTTGTAATTAGTGTATGGACTGGAATAAAATAATCACTTTTTATTATTATTTGTATTTTATCTTCCGAATTAACACGAAAAAGAACCGATTAAGTGCATGTCAGGCCACGCGCAATGTAGGGTTCCCTACTGTCATTCCCAAGTAACATTTTCTTGTTCTATAGCAGTCCATAGAACGTATCTCAAACACCACCTTTGGCCCTATAAAAGACCAAAGAAGGTTGAGTAACGTCTATTTGGCGCAGTTATATCTCCATTTAGTGACATATTGGAACCGTAGCAGTTTTAGTTGTGACATTTTAGGTCTATAAAGTTCATGTGATGGTGACTCGTTAGACAATTTACTGACATACGGGTCACAGTAACGCTATTATAGTTTCTTTTTATACTGTAGTAGCGTTCGTGATTCTATTATATCGCTATTTAATTCTATAGTAGAGTCCGAGATTCCTATACTACACAATTCTTAATCATTTTCTCGGCAAAGATTGTGATTTTGCTGTGTGAATTACACTCAAAGAAAATAAAAACAAACCTACTTTGTTAAGGAATTGTATCATGATACGTTTTTTTATCTTATACATTGAATAATTCGGTCAATACTGCAAAAATCACGTGCGATCAAAGTTTTACCGATAGAATAGTATTAGGTTTACTGAGTATTTTTAATGCGCTCTCGATTTATTGAGTTTTGAATAAAATATATTCATAATATAAAATTAAATTCAACGTAGTTTCTACTTTACAGCCAAGAAGTAAATTCGTGGCTCTTATTGGCTAACTATGGCACTCGTGACATAGTTTTTGCCGCCATCATTGTAAAATTGGGGTTCCATAAGACTTTAGCCGGGTTACACAAACCTTTATGTACCTTATTTATCCTTTAAAGGATATAAAAATCAGCTACATGCGCTGTGTGTTTTAAAAGAACAACCAAAACCATTATAGAAAGCTTCAGCCATATAAAAGAGTCGTAGTGACGACTGCCGCAATGAGATTATAATAGGGATTTACAAACAATTAAAACATTTTTTAGTGCTATAAAAATGTCTTAAAAATCCATTATAATATTTTGGAACTCAGTAATTAAAATTGGAAATTCTTACAATAGGGATGATGACTGAATTCTGATTTTCACGCCTCGTCATAAAATATTAAAAGACCGTAGAAAAAGATACAATCCTGTTAAGGGGCCACAGTACCTACTACTAGCGCCGCCATTCGTTTTTTATTAATTATGATGAATTAAAGACGTTTCTACAGAAAACAGATCAGTCATCCACTCAATACAGATATTTAAGATTTTTTGAGTGCTATTTTGTACCGTATTACCGTATAGAATAGCCGAAATCAAAATTATTGCTTAAAGTGGCCACATTTAGCAATAATTCGGATTATGATTATTCCTATACATTTAATCTATGCCTGAATAGCTCAAAAAATCTGTATTAAAATCGGCTGAGAATACATTAGATACAAGCATTTTAAGTTGTTAATTTGGAAGCGATTAGACAGAGAGATCCGACATCAACCGTGATGTCATTGTTTAGTACGGCCATATAAACTCCATGTAAATTGCCGTTTTGCTAGAAAGGAATGGAGAAAAATCTTTAATACCTTATATCTTGGTTGTTTTTTTAGTTATTCGAAAACCGATTTTTTCTTTCAGTTTATGTAAGAGCTTCTATTAAAGCAAAAAAAAAATTTGTCATCTAGCCTATATGCACGCGCAAGAGCTTGATCCTTAAAATTTATAACATTTGTAGTTTACATACAATAAGATTTTAACACTCAATTATTTATTATTTAATTTATTGCAATCTATTGCAACCTATCTCTTATTTAAGATTTTCTTAAATTTAAGTTAATGTTATTATTTTTATTAAAGTTGTTATGGTTTTATTTTTCATAATTTCACATGATTCGTTAATCAATATTTTCGCGTTTGATAGAGTCTGGCATAGAGATCTTCTCGCGAAGCTACCATCATAAGGAATCCCTGAGGGGCTCTGCAAATGGATAGTCAGCTTCTTGGATGGTCGTCGTTGGACTTGTGTCTGCCACAACTTGTGTTTGAAGTCGAGGACTCTCTAGGGCGAGTCTCCGAATGGGGTGCAAAGAACTTAGTTAAGTTCAACCCCACGAAGACACAAGTGTGCGCATTCACTGCGAAGAAGGACCCATTTATCGTAGTGCCTCAGTTCCACGGAACTACTCTTCGTATGTCCGGTGGTATTGGGATCCTCGGTGTGGAAATTTCTGCCAAAGTGCAGTTTGGGAGTCATTTGGAGGACAAAGCTAAATTGGCGAGCAAAAAACTGGGCGTCCTGAACAGAGCCAAGCAGTAGTTTACTCCTAGCCAGTGGCTGATGCTTTTTAGAGCACAAATACGGCCGCATATGGAGTACTGCTCGCACCTCTGGGCAGGAGCTCCGAAATATCAACTCAACCCTCTTGACTCCCTGCAAAAGCGTGCATTCCGCATCGTCGGTGATCCCAGTATCACGGCCGCAATGGAGACGCTGGAGCAAAGGAGGGACTTTGGTTCTCTTTGCGTGCTCTATCGGCTCTTTAACGGAGAGTGCTCTGAGGAACTGTTTGCAATGGTGCCTTCATCACCTTTTTATCATCGCACCACCTACCACCGCAATAGAATTCATCCGTACCACCTGGAACCGATCTTGTCTAGGACAGTACGGTTCCAGCGTTCATTTCTTCCACATACTCGTACGTGCAGACTCTGGGACGAATTCCCAGCTGCGGTGTTTCCTCAGGTAACAGCTACGATATGTCCAACTTCAAACGAGGCTTAAAAAGAGCAATTCTCTCCAGGTAGGCAGCAACTGAGCTTTGCCCCTGGCATTGCAGATATCCATGAATCAGGTGGGCCACTTGCTCGTCTGCCACCTTTAGCAATAAAAAAAATCAATATTCACTGCCTGTTTTACTTAACTAATAACATCATCAATCTAACTAATATTCAATAATATTTGTACGAAACTTTCGATCACCAAGTACATTTTAAAAGGTGCTCGACTGAAGAGACGCGAGGTCCCTTAGTCAATCAACTTATAAAATGTACTAGACGGCCACGACCACGACCAGCCCTTTGATTGTGTAACAAAAACCTATAGCGATCACTTTCAATTTTGACAATCAAAGTGCATTCATTGCTATTTTTTATCAGACAGTCAACAGAGTCTTGTATTGACGCCGCAATGACTAGCATTTTCAAGGCGATCGTGATAGATTTCTTTTTAGACAATAACCCCCAGTCGTGACGGCCCATTATTCGTGGCCGTTGATAGCTGTGACCAAGTGTGCGACTATTGGTATGGTTCTGCACCGTGTTTGGTCAAGCTATGAAGCTTAAAACTGTGTTTACAACAGAAACACAAACAAAAAAGATAAACACAAAGTAAACAAAAAGTTATACTGTCATTGAAAATTCGAAATTGTTAAATTAATTTTGAAATCCCCCATACAAAAAGATGGATGTGAAAAAATTGTAAGTATTAGGTCCTTACATATGAAATTGGCATTTTGCCGTACTGGCCAATTTGATCTCGAATATCTCCTCTATGGTTAGGAATTCCTAATTCAAATTTATACAGCTAATTACTCATGTATTTGTGTTTCGAAAATTATAATTCACTTGTTTTTTCCTCAATTGTTTTTTTTCTTTGCGTCACTCGTTTATTTACCAGTACGAGTTCCACCGTGACACCAGTGCTGCAGAAACGGCTCAAAGGATAAAAAATTATGTGTATAACGACGGTGCCGCAAAAGAAAACACAGTGCGTTTTTGGTTCCAACGTTTTCGTTCTGGAAATTTCGACCTGCAGAACAGGCCCCGTGGACGGCCGGAGACCAAAGTTGATAATGAAGAATTGAAGGCTATTGTGGAAGCGGATCCATCGCAAACCACGTCCCAGTTAGCTGCAAGCTGCGGTGTTAGTGATAAAACTGTTTTAATCCACTTGAAGCAAACGGGGAAGGTGAAAAAGCTTGAAAGGTGGGTACCTCACGAATTGAGTGAAGCAAATCAACAAATGCGCGTTAACTGCTGCGTTGCATTACTCAACCCGCACAATAATGAAGGAATTTTAAATCGAATCATTACTTGTGATAAAAATTGGGTCCTGTACTATAATCGGAAGCGCTCATCGCAATGGCTGAACCCTGCCGAACCAGCCAAACCATGCCCCAAGCGAAAATTGACTCCAAAAAAGTTACTTGTGAGCGTTTGGTGGACTAGTGCTGGTGTCGTTCACTACAGCTTTCTTAAATCCGAAACCCACGTATTCAACCCATCGTCAATATCATTTTTGTCTTCTAGTCCAGACCATACCTGGGAAATAATAGCTACCATGATATTTAGGCTCAAAATGACACTTATTTTTTCGGGGTTTTTGTACAAAGTATTTGGAACATTATTTTATTAATTTTCTTCCAAAGAAACATCAAAGAAAAAATCAGAGTTTATCAACAAATGAAAGTTTTTAATTTACAACGCGCAATGGATTTACAACGGACGCGCGAGCGCGCCTACAATGCGTAAATTAGAAGTTGCTTTTTAAAACCTACAAACAAATATCGTTTCCCATCAATTTTTTATATTAATTAATTTTTGTGGTCTGCATGCGTAGACGCGGGCTTCTTTATGGGTCTTTTTACACCCTGTATGTATACTACCACGGTAAACGTTTATCATGTTCACGTATCTATCTATATCTATCAATTAAAACTATATATATCACATGTCATGGGATAGACGAGATAAATTCAAGGGAAGTACTCTAAAACATTTTGTACTGTGTTGGCGAGTACAAAGAGTTTCCGAGCTAAACCATGGACAGACAGACAGACGGACAGAATTGTTGACTACGGAACCCTAAAAGTGGAAAAAAGAGTTATAGCTCATATTATTTTGGAATTAACATTCCAAATAAAAACTAGTACTAAATGTAAAAATATTTGATAGGTAATACAAAAAACTTTTTAATGTTTCAAGGTTAAGTAGGAATTGCTTATTAATGTTGTGTTCTTCTTTGATATTTTCATTTTTCAATACAAATGTCGAATGTTATAATGCTTGTTGTGTGGCTGTACTCCTTTGTAAAGCAAGGATCAAACAACGTATTTTTGACATTCTTTGATTTCTTACTGAACGTTTCTGAAAAGGGTTCTGTGTGAAAAGGATTTATTTCTACACGTGTAGTCTACCAAAATAAATAATAACAATAAATAGCAAGTTCTCTCTATAAGGTTTCATGTGCCTGGAATATTTCAGCGCCACACCAAAGCACAGAAAAATCAGTTAGCGTTTAGCTTTTTGACTGTTCCCCGCCTAAAGAGTTGCGATGCAATATGAAATACTTTTGGTCTTATATCAATAATAATAAAAATGATTTTCCTAATAAAATGACTTATAAAGACTTAACTGCTAAATGTCCAGGTGATATATGTAATTTGTTCTCAATATTTTTTAAATCAAATTTTCAACCCTCTTGCGTTAGTAATAATTTTGATTTTGTTGATATAGTGGATTCAAATCACGACTCTCATCTTATACTGTCTGATATTCAGTTTCATGAGGACATAGTTTTAAGAGAACTGCGCAGCATGGATAAAACAAAAGGGCCTGGTTTAGATAAAATACCTCCTATTTTTTTGAAATCAATCGCTTCATGCATATACAAACCAATTTGCTACTTATATAATTTGTGTTTAAGGAAAGGAACATTTTCTACCATTTGGATAAAAAGCCCGTGTAATTCCAGTTTTTAAGGGCGGAGACAAGACCAATGTTGAGAATTACCGCCCAATATCTATTCGTCCTGCTCTGTCGAAGCTTTTCGAAAGATTAGTGCACAACAACATATATCCATCCCTACATAGTATTATCATTCCCGAACAGCACGGTTTTGTACAAATTAGGTCAACTATTACAAATTTGTTAATATACTCAACACACTTATTTGAAAGTATAGATAGTAATAAACAAGTAGAAAGTATATATACCGACTTTCGGAAGGCTTTCGATAGGGTAGATCATAGGTTGTTACTGGACAAGATGGCATACAATGGAATACGTGGGAGCTTGTGGCGATGGTTTAAGTCTTATCTCTAATAGGACACAAAAAGTGGTCATCAAAGGCTTTGAATCTGGTTTTGTTCCAATCGATTCCGGGGTGCCCCAAGGATCGATTCTTGGTCCATTATTATTTATAATAATAATAAATAATAATAAATAATAAATTTGTTTAATTCAGGCATAAAACCCATATTTTGTGATACAATATATACAGTGGAGCTGATGTAAAATAACAAATAAAGAAAAATTAAAATAAGAAATAAAAATAAAAATGTAAAAAAAAATGTATATCATTTCCTATTAGGGTTGCGATGCAATTCCAACCAGTGCTTAAAAATTTTATTTTCGTATACATCTTCACATACTGTCCTCATGAGCGAATTGTCGACACTTTGTAGTCTGCACCAAAAAGATGCAACTCTTTGGCGCAGGATGGCAAAGAAATCGGGGACCTCAGCGTCGGCGAACATTTGCGACGCGCTGCACCATCGTGGTAGGCGAAACATTATTCTAAATGCATCATTGTACTGCACTCTAAGGATGCTAAAAGCTCGTTTTGTGTAGTTGGTCCACAATTGACAAGTATAAAAACTCTGGCAATAGGCTTTGAACAACGTAACTTTAACATCCCTAGAGCACTTAGCAAATCTGCGTGCGATCATGTTACAGCGCACCGCCAACGCCCGCCGCTCGCGTTCCATGTCGACGTCGTCACTCATGTTCTCGGTAAGTATGTGACCCAGGTACCTGAACTGTTTCACAACCCGAACTGGCGAACCATTGAGGAATACCGGGGAAAACCTTTCCGGACCCCTCCCATACCTAAAAACAAGTAATTATACTTCATTCCATGTTGTTTCGCAAACTTTTCACATATTTTGAGTAATTTACGTATGCCATTGATCGAGGGGCTGAGGAGCACCATATCGTCAGCATAACTGAGGTTATTAAAACAAACTCCTTGCACATGACAACCTATTCCGGTACCCCTCAACTCCTCGATCAAGTCATTCACAAAGCAGTTGAAGAGGTCCGGCGAGGTCAACCCTCCCTGGCGCACGCCACATTCCAGCTTATACTCACTGGAGTGCACGTCACCCCATCTCACTGTATTTGTTTGTCCCTCGTACCAATATCTCAACAGACTCAGAACACTGTTAGGTACATTTGCATCATATAGTTTTTTCCAAAGATACTTATAATTAACTAGATCAAACGCACGGCTAAGGTCTAGAAAACATCCGTACACCGAGGTCTTATTCTTTAAGTAGTAGTTAACTGTATTTTTTAACGCCAGTATAGCTAAGAGTCCGTTGAGAGACCGGGACGAAATCCAAACTGTGCATGACTAATTTTCAGACATTTTGCCAGTTCGGGCTGCACCAATCTCTCAAGAACTTTACCCACGATGGTACCTAAAGATATAGGTCTATAATTATTTATATTAGACATATCACCAGTTCGATTCTTGGGTAGTGGAATTACCACAGTTTTCATTAGGGGTTTTGGTAAGTAATTATATCTTAAACATAAATTAAATAAATTAGATAACGCGAGAAATATTTCGTCACCAGCATAGAGTATGTGCTCGATACTTAGCGCATCATGCCCCGGCGATTTCCCGCGCGTCATTTCTCTCACGATCCTGGCCACAGCGTCTGGCGTGATGTTCACGTCAGGCGCGGCGGCCGCCCCCTGCGCTGGGGTGTCCTCGCGGAGCGGCTGCGGCAACGCCGGCTCACTCTCAACTTTCAGCGGTGATACACTGAAGTGACGTGCAAACTGCTCTGCTATATTTTTGGGTTCATTCACATTATTGACACTGGTCGGCAAGCTTTGCTTGTGGTTAAGGCTTTTTGTTGCTTTCCAAAATTTGTCAAAATTTTTATTTTTTCTATGCGACGCAATAACATTCATTTTAATAGAAACTTGATTATTTAAACACCACTTAAGTTTATTTTTGAATTTTTTTCTGCTTTCATACATATTTTCAAATTCTACACCACATGCAGGCCTTTTTTTTTTTTTTTTTTTTTTCGGGGGGAAATGCGTAACCGCACCGTACCCGCCGTTGGCTAGACGGCGAGCGACCACATGCAGGCCTACCTACCTGGACCCAAACGTGAAAACATAATCTAGCCACTTGATGCGCTTCCCTAACGTGGTAATTCCACCCCGTTATATATTTCTTACGTTTTCTTGCACCGCAACCATTATCCTTATCATAACTTAATACTGATGCATCCTGCAAAATTGAAATAATATTATCATAATAATAATCTAAAAAATTTAAAATACATTCTCTATCCTTATTTGTAAAATTATAAAAAATATCATGACTAGAATTATTTAAATATCTTAATTTTTTCTGACAATATTCAGTATATTTATTTATTTGGTAACTATTTCTATCGCCCCATCTAATTACATTATTTAAATATGGTTCGCTTTGTATCACAGATTCGTTAATATCTTTAATATTGCACTTTATATACAGTGGGAAATGGTCAGACCACAGAACATCGTAGTTTACACTCACATCCACAATCACACGGTGAGCCGCCTCCGTGACCAGGCAGTGGTCGAGCCACCTGCGCGAGCCGTGCGCCTCACTATAAAAAGTGTATGTTCCCGAGTCGATACCCAAACTATCCACATCAGCACATATCCAGCGTTGCTCATCGCAGAATGATCTCATCTCCATACCGAACCTGGCTCGTGGGTCAGCGTTGTAGTCACCAAGTAGGAATGCGGCCTCCAACTCCTCCTCTTCAATGACCGCTGCGGCGCTGGCCAGCACGTCAGTGAACTCTGGCAGATTCTCCTCTAAGTCTATCGGCATGTACACATTAAACACAACAAATTGGCGGCCTCCCAGTACAACTCGAATGCCCGCCAATCGACCACTCGTGCATTGTATGATACTCACGTTCGGACATTTAGACTTGCGCCACATTAGGGATACACCTCCGTAAGGCCGACCTCTAAGTATGCCCGCAGTTAGATCCACAGATGATTTCGAAAAGTGGTTGAAGTTAGTATCAATCTCATTTAGGAAATCAAGCTCATATTGTAAAAGCCAGGTCTCTTGCAATGCTATTATATCTGCAACCCGACATAGTTCCCGTACATAGTCCACTGACCGTTTAATTAATTTGCAATTAAACGACACCATTGTCAAGTTATTATTGTTATTAACACTGTATGTCATTATTTTATTTTAACGATATTGGGATGCGCTGAGACATACGTTCTCTGTATCTACGGTATACCACTCCAACAGGCCAGAAGTCACTTGACAATACCTTATTTATCTGTTCAACGTTTACAGTAATTTTAAATGAGTTGAACGTCGTCTCATTGTTTTGCTTCAGCTGCTCAACACTAACAATCTCAGTACCCATGTCTTTCATATGTTCCTGAATCTGTGCAATGCCTACAGTTTTCGCAAACCTAGAAACATAGATAGAACAGATGATTGGTACTACTTGTAGCTTTGCACAAGTTGTTAATGTACCACGCATGTTTTGTTGTCTTTTACGCCTTTTGTTTTCAACTTTAGTAAATCCCTCTGCGTCAATAGTAATATTACTAATCAGCGAACTAGTTCGCGTACGTCTATTAGATTTCTGCGAGTCTATTATAATATCTCGATACGTCGGAGTATGTGATGGTGCATTGTCAACGTGCGCGATGGTCTCGGGAACCGGTTTGCCAGCCGGCCGCTCCGTACGCCTAACGCATGACTGATGCACAAGAGGTTCATTATGTTTACAAGCGTCGCCAATTGATAAAGGCGATTTTTTGCTACTCGTCGATATGGATGACTGTAACAGTTTCAACTCGTCGCGTAAAAGCTGCATTTCACATTTAGGAATAGCATCCTCTCGCAAACTTTGAATTTCAGACTTCAGATAGGCTAAATCTTTAAGTAATCGTGTGCAGTCCACGCTATCAAACGTCACTGGCGGCAAACGATTCAAATCACGAGCCACAAAAACAGGTTGCTTGTCAATGTTCGACTCCTTCAGTAATTTTATAACGTCTAATATATTCTTTTTCTTTTTATCCTCGCCTTTTCTTTGCACACATCGTTCTTTCCCGTCCGTAATATGCCGGTATGCAACCGCCTTCCCGAGCTCGATTTCGGAGTCCGTAAAGTTTGTAACACATAGTCGCGTTATAGTCACTTCATCCAACACGTCGATTTTGTTTTGAATAAATGTCAAAAACTCGTTAATTATCACATTAGATTCACTACTTGCCATTGTTACTTATGTAAGCAACATGATATTTACAACCGGATGTTAGCACGACCGACACTCAGCACAGCGCGACCGCGACTGTAATTTGTTTTATTTATAAACGATATTAATAAATGTTTCGAACATAGTAATTTCTTACTATATGCTGATGACTTATAAATCTATCTGGACATTGACCATTCTGATGACCATTTAAAATTACAGCATGATCTGAATAACCTAACGAGATATTGTGAAGTCAATAAGCTCAGCTTAAATGTAAGTAAATGTAAATCTATAAAATTTACAAGGAAAAACATAAGCAATTATACTTACAGTTTATGTGGTGAGACGCTCCAGAGTATTGATTCAATTAGGGAGTTGGGAATGATCTTTGACACTAAACTACATTTGGATATTCATATTGATTTTATTGTAAATAAAGCCTTTAAATTGTACGGATTTGTGATGCGATTTAGCTCAAATTTCACACGATCTTCCACTAATATTTATCTTTTTAAAACATTAATTCGTTCACAGTTGGATTACGCGGTTTCAATTTGGAATCCATTTTATAAGAAATATGATATTATTCTTGAAAGGATACAGAAAAAATTTCGGCGTAGTGTCCAGTATAGATGTTATCATAGCTATCTTTCGTATGACAATATTTAAAAAAAATATAATTTAATCAAACTAAAGTATCGACGCTTACAGCTTGTTGTCAATTTGCTGTATGATATATGTCACAATAAATACGATTGCAACTATCTAATTGGCAAAATATGCTACAGAATCCCTATTAGGACGCATTGTCGTAAACAAGGTAAATTGTTTGCAACTATGAGATGTCGTACTAACGCTGGTAAGCGATCACCTTTATATCAAATGGTTTAATTATATAATGATCATTTTCCTGATATTGATATGCATGCAATCCCACCAGGCAGATTCAGAAGGGTTACATATGAAAAAATTAAACAAAATCGTTTTGTTCACGAGTTGTGGTTTTTCTGAAAAATAAACCCTTCACGTGACATTGCCCCACGTTGGGCGCCAAACTTGAGCGCAAAGATTACGGCGATTACAAACAAAAGGTACCGAGGTATAAGTGAACAAGCACGTCAGGTAGTGAGTCGTCTCGAAGTATTCGCCGGCGGTCAGGCAACGGGCCCTATAAGCTATGCCTGTCCCTGTCACTTAAGGCTTACAATTCTTTGGGCCATGTAGGCGACTCTAGTTTTTCTACGGTTCTCATCATTTCTGATGCGATAGCGTAGAGAAACATCGAGTATAGCCCTCTCCATTACCCTTTGAGTAACCTTGAGCCTTATTATGAGACACATTGTAAGCGGCCATGGCTCAGTTTCGTACGTCATCATTAGCAGCACGCACGAATTGAAGACACTCGTCTTAAGACATTCATGCAAAATACGATTTGCTTTCAATTTCGACTATCATAGTTTATAGTGATTGTGATAGATTTGAGTTACATAATCAAGGAGTAGAGTTCATGTGACTCTGCCAATACTGTTGTAGGTACCCGTAGCATAGAATAGTTACTACGTACCCGTAGGGCGGGGTGTGGGTCGACAACGCACAAATGACTGGCTGCAACTGTCCACAGGTAAGGGTAGTCCCCTCCCAACCTCCTATAAATCAACTTCTGTTGCTGAACCAGCTATTATTTTGAAAGACTATTTATTTAATTTCATCTTTATTGCTCTAAAATCCTAACCTCCTATAAATCAAATTCTGTTGCTGAACCAGCTATTATATTGAAAGACTATTTATATAAAAATAGAGTCTATAAGGCGAACTCGATGCGGCAAGACATTCTCTTGCAGTCCACTGAACGGCAAGTCATAATGTGAATGATGGCGCATTTTATATCCATCACTTACTAGTAACTAAACACGAAACTTACTTGTTATGTTCGGGTGATGCTTATCATTATTAGTAATGGGTATAATGTTTGCATCAATATGATAATTCTGAGGTTAGCGAATAAGGGACAGACCGCGTTCGCTTTTTTAACACTTTGTTGCTTAAAATTAACAAACATTTACTTTTTATTGAGAGTAAGTAAATGAATATATTTTGTGACAAGCTTGCCAATAGTCCCAATGTGAGCTTAATCCATCCAGTGTGTAAGCGCAGAGATGGCATCTGTCACATATGACGAGGGTGAGCGTGGAAGCACGTCGCGGACACGTGAACGAGGCGGCTGAACTTGATCGTCCTTGACAGAGGAATTACGAAGGAGTCAATGCGTTAAAATATTGTATGTGTGACTAGGTCGCGCCTGAGGTGTACTTTGATCAATTTATGAAAGTGTTTTTTTATTGCGATAAGTCGGCAAACAAGCAAACTACCCAATTGATGGTAAGTGGTAACAGTCACCTATAATACATGTGGATCCTGTGAGATTCGCAGCAAAACTGCAACCCCCACAAGAACCACAGTGTACGTCAACTACTTGTGACATCAGATGAAAGTCACGGTACCCAGTAATTTCACTGCCATATCTTACCCTTCAAACCGGAACACAGCAATGCAAGCACTGCTGATTTACGACAGACATAGGTAAGACGGAGGTACCCATGCAGATGACCCTGGTAGAGTCTCCCTCCTGTTTTCCCAAAAGCATTACCTATAGTAGGTAAAACATTGTTTCAACTATCGTTGTCAAATCGTGTTCGTATGGTCCTCAGAAGAATAACTAATGCTTTAGTTGTTGTTCGGAGGTATGGTCATCGTGAAATATTTGTATGAGAATTGTACAGCGCCCCTACAGGGCGTACTTTGAACTAAATTCGAATTCGAAATATCGAAGCACGAACCTTTCGTGTAAAGTTTCGTAGCGTAACGTAAGTGTGACGTTGTACATTTGTATGAAGATTGCGAGGCACGAACAAGGCTTTGATGTACAGTATCTTCAAATTCGAAGGCTGGCTATCAAAAACATACGAATATTTTACGATTGCAAAGGTGCTTCGTGCTACGTACTAGCGCCGCCCGTCGTATCGTGAACTCGATATGCTAACGTTACGAATCCTACAAATATTCGTGCTTGGCCTACAGATAAAAAGTACAAAGCTCATAGTTTCAATAAATTTTTGAAGTATTTTGTTGTTGTGTCAAAACATATGTTATCCACTAGCACCTGTAATGTAATATACGATGCGTGAACGGAGTTCCTTTAATATAATGAGATAATTTGCATGAAAGTTTCCCAAATATTTGATTATTATGAGAAGTGTCGCATCCTCTCGCCTTAGAGGAATAGAAGACAGTAATAAAAATTTTAATTTTCTAAATGTGGAAAAATGAATACAATAATGCAAGACTAATATTTTAAATCGGGCAGGATTTAAGCCCGCAACATACTGTTAATAATAACTAAGTCAATACCCAACAGAAATCTTTACAGATTTCATGAAAATTGGTTAAGAATAAAGCAAACATACGGCGTAAGCGTTTTATATTTGAGACTTTGCATGTGTATTTTAAAATGCTAAATAAGTTGAAAAATTTATAAACCAATACAAGAAAAATTTTAACTGATGGCGATAAACAACATATATCTGTGGCAAAGATGTCTACTAATATAGTATTTTTTTTCTCTACAGGGGGCAAAAGCAATTCGTGGATCATATCGCACGTTAGTTGGAAGAACAACGCGCAGAGTATATGCTACGAGAGAGTGTCACCGTCCAAGGAAAATCAAGAATTACACAGGTGAATGAAAGAAAACTGTTCTATGAATGTTAGTGGTAAATGCCGTAGATATTTAATATTTAAGGGACTTTTACTTCTCAGAGAGAACTGGACTGTCAAAAAGAAACTTGGGAGAGGCTGATTTTCAATGTAACCTACACATCAATTCGGTGAACGGGAGAAATATTTTGATGAAATTTGCATTTTTGTTAGTAATTTGGCCCAACTTAACAGATAGGATTTGGCGATTAATGTGTTTAAAGTTAACGAAATATGACATTTTAGCTCTCTTGCGCGGCACTAAGTCATTTCTCACAAGCTGTACAACTTGTACAAATTTCAACAAACTCTATACCCACAGAGCGTGCGGATTTCTCATGATGCGATAAGAGATGGGATAAACAATACTAATTTATAGATCTGATCACACTTTTCTTATCGGAGTGGTATAAGGACGGTTCTATGGGATCGGTGCAACTCTTTTTCTTTTTTCATTCATCTCTCATGCGTCATTATTCATAATTCATTTATTTGATCATAAAACATGCGTATAAGCATACTTAATTTCATTATAATATATCAGCGTCATCTCAGTACTGACATTCTTCGCATGCATATCCTCCTTTAAGCAATTCATCAGCATCTTTTTAGGTCTTCCTTTTACTTTACGTTCTTTAGTAGTTAATTAGGTACTTGGGTAAGAGGTTTTTATAAAATATTCTATGTACAGGTCTGGTGGTGGTAGGGCTTCTGAGATCGCCTGGCTAGCTACTACCGTCTTACCTAAGTTTGTCGCCATAGTAACTTTATTAACATTGTTGTGTTCAGACACTAGAGATAAGCTACCTTCTCCAACAGCTTCCCTGTAACGTGAAAAAAATGTACAGAAACTCATTATTAAGCAAAATGGCCGCACAAAGTAAAAAAGCCTTCGTTTATAGATATTGAGAAAGCTTAGCGTGACGGGCTAGCATCAAGCGAGCCCGTAACAAGAGCGGCTACGGCATGAAGCTTCGTCCCATTACTCTCATTGCCCGGAAGGAGCTTAGTGTTGCAACAGCTTTTGCAGCTGTTCGTCGAATACAATACTATTTCTTTCAAGTAATTGATCAGCAAACATTTCACTTAATTGCGCTTGAAGTTTAAACGTCTTTTAAAACTTTAGTAGATACTAATGTCAAATTGCTACCGTTGGGAAATTGATAAGTTAGAGAAATTTTAACATAATATTGTCGTGTTATTGTTCTAGATCTCATATTGCGCCATAAAAAGGGTATGCCCAGATCCTATGAATCGTAATCTACTGTTAAAGTCGCAACGATCATGAGCATTCTTCTAGAATATTCTTGAGAAATATGTATAGTAAATTGCTTTCTTAATAAATTTTTATGTGAATTGAACTAACAAAATACATCGTGAGTAACAGATTTCGGGAAAGCCATTTCGCGAAGTTATACGTTCCACATGGCTCGTATTAATAATTGTATCTTAGGAATGAGATCGATCTAATAGTAGATTAGTAGCTAAGGGCTGTAAGGCATCAATTGCAGCCCGAGATAATTAGGCGCACGAGCGCAGCGAGGGCGCCTGCATTTGTTGTAATAACTTGGTATTAATTATTTTATTTATTTTTAATTGCATTTACTTACAATCTTACTTCTCTCGCCTATTGAGGTGAAAAGCTAAAAAAGCCGAAATAAAATTTGTTTGTCACTTGCCTTTAAAACAACCTCTGTGTTCAATATTACATATTATTATATATTTTTTTTATTTATTTTGCATATACTTACAAATATTTTATAAGATAACTAAGATAGATGCCACAAAACCTTTAATAGGTTTGACTTGGCATCCTGATATTCGAAGCTTATTGTATACCTACATTATTGTTATTAAAAATTACCTTTTTTTACATGGGTACCTGTCTTATATGAAAAATACAAAAAGCAATTCACAAAACATAACATTCACAATACCAGCCAAAGAAAACAAATATTTTTACAATGCTAAGTGGGTAACTATATATTAAAGGAATCAGCAGGGCCCATTTACTATGAGTTCCAAAATACGCCCCGCTCCAGCGAGTGAACGAGACAGCTCCATACACTAAGTAAAGCGCTGTCTCGTCCATCCACCGAAACCTGTGCATGCGCATGACGAGTGCAAACCGATCGCTAATGTAAACAAGTCTTGCTGCAAGCCTATACAGAATGTTCAATATTATAGCCGATTTTTTTCTCGTGATTTGATTTTTTTTAAATTATTATTTGTCGTAAAGGTAGTTTTGTACAATCGGTATTATAGCCAAAATGTAAACAAAGAAAGAAAGGAAACAATCTTAATAATAGATATGCATAATTTATATATAATATTATCTATTTATTTATATATGTATATATAAATAGATAATGTTAAGATTTATAATTAATTTACATTGTAAAATATATCATTGAAATTAATGCTATGTATATTTAATAGGTTTAGATAAGTTCATTATTCATATTTTGCAAATAAAATTGTTTCAGTTTGAATTTCATATAAGTACTTCTTGTTTATTGTGTCTCTCAGATTAACAGGTACCTTATTATAAAGTCTGGGTATTATATAGTCACGTGTTCGCCTACCGTAGTTATTCGTTGTTGTTTTAGTGATCATGTCTTTTCTGCAGGCTAGTCTTGTATGTATTTTATGGTTGATCGGGCTCAAAAAATGTTGGTTGTTCATGGGTTGTTCTGTTAGTAAAGCGTATTTACCTTTTTATGAACCGGCATTACCTCGCAGTAGCTGAATAAGGCGCGATAGTTATCTTTATGTTTTTCTTTAACTTTTCTCGGTACTATTAATTTGAGTAATCTTACTTGTAAGTTGTAAATTTGATTAAGGTAAGTTTTATATGTGCCTCCGTAACTACTTATACCATACGAGATAACTGATTCTGAAAGAGCGATGTAAAGATTTCTAAGGACTTTCAACGGAACTTTGTTCTTTATTAAATATATTTTTGATAGAAGAGCTCGTAATTTGTCACACAACATGTCTATATGGAATGACCAGTTAAACCTGTCATCTACAATTACCCCTAGGTATTTGGCCTTTTTATCTTGCTCTATGGTGTTACATCCACCCTAGCAATGTGTTCCTTTGTACATATGTAAGCAAGTATATATGTAATATTTCGCCAGTTGGTTAATGCACAAAAAATAACTTTGCTGTCTTGAAACTATATTTATGGGATTAGTTTCAGATAAGATTATACTCGTAATAGGCAATAATTTCTTAAGTTTAGAATTTGCTTAAATTAATAACATAAAAAATACTGAAGATGATGAAATTTACCAGAGGGAGATTTTGAGCCGTAGTCGTCTGCATAAGTACCTCTATCTTACCTTGTTTTACCTTATTTTACTCAAGTTGTTTTGCATTCTTGCGTTCTAGTCACATTACTGGGTACTTGTGATTTATGTCATAAGTTGGCTACGTTCACTCTCGTCCTTGCAGTGCTTGTAGATTTGCAAGCTTACATACAGGAACCACATGTATTATAGCGACTGTAGCTTACACTTGCACTAACCATGAGGTGGGCAACCTGTTTGTATGCCAACTAAGTTGTATGAAAATAATCTCCTGCATTCTGTGAACAGAATTAGCAAATTACATAGTGTATTTCCAGAATTTTACGCGTCAAGTTGTACCCAATTATTATGGGAATAGCTCGTGTACTCTCAATATTCGTTCGGCAAAAAAGAATATAAGTAGTGGTAAAATTTGAAAGCTTTAAGTAGACTCAATTTTCCATTCCGTTCTCTAAGAAGAAACTCCACCTTTACCTATTATGTGTAACAAAAACTTTTATTTACAGCTCAAGTTCCATCGTTAACGTCACCGGAGATGTATCGGCGAGCGAGAGCGGTGCGGGTGAGTTGATACAAAGTTGCTTCTAATGATAGTACATCATCCGCGCCCCGCGTTTCCTCTTAATAACAGATTTATAATATTGCGTCCTTGCTCGTGTGATATTTCGAAATGCTGTCCGTTGATTAGCTCTCGGCTGTCTTATATCGCATAATTATGTCCACTCGAACATCACTAATCTTTATCGTTATTAAGGTTATCATGATTTGTTGATAATCTATTATAATATTCGATAATCCTTACTTTCTTACAATATTATAAATGCGAATGTAACTCTGACTGTCTGTCTGTTATGCAATCACGTCTAAACTACTCAACCGATTTAAATGAAATTTGGTACAGAAATAGTCTAAAGCCTGAAAAAGGATATAGGTAACTTTTTAATGCCAAAAAAGGGTTGTAAAGGGTTGAAATAGGAAATGGAAATTACGTCATTTTTACAGCTAGAAGCTTATGGACGACGTCGCGGGCACAGCTACTTTTAAATATGTCTATCACTAAAATATCAACTTGATTATATATTTATCTTTTCACTTCACTTACCTGTTAATTAAGTTATACGGAAGAGCGAAGACTTCCTGATACAGGTATTATTTTACTTACTAGGAAAGTCTCCACACTAACTTGTAAACACACGGTAGTGACTGAAATGAAACTTTGTTTGTTTGTTTGTTTGTTTGATGGCACGCATAGAGATGTCTAAGGACTTTTTTAATAAAAATTCAAGATAGCGTAGTTTTATATACTATTTGTAGTCAAATCTGCCAATTCCTCGTGTAATTTTCAAGAGTGGAATGAACGAACTAGTTATTGTTTAACTAAATTGTTGTGAAATTACATATTCTTGCTAAAGGTTTTCTTTTATTTTATTTCAAGTTGTTGAAGTAAAAAAAAAAGCTGATTCGGTGAACTTCGAAGATAGATTAGCCCTTGACAGATGACAGATCTAAATAAACATCGCTAAGTGTACAGTAATTTTTTATACAAATTACATCATATTATTTTTTGCTTTTCTTAAGAATTTTTCCCATAATTTATCTTTTAAACCTTTTGTATTGAAACGAACAAGGGAAAAAAATAAATTGTCAAATCGTTCAAGCCGTTTTCCAGTTTTAGCGAGACTAACGAATGGTAATTCCTTTTTATATAAGCATATATTTAGGAAATTTGTTTTTGTTGTAAACAATGCGAAAATAGCTTTAGTTAACTGCGTAGTGATTCGAAATACTAAATTCACGTGCATTTACCAGCAGTTGTGATACCTACTGAAAGCTAGACATATACGATTTCATCGGACCATAATATCGGTCGCTTTCCGCGAGCTCTCACAATGCAACAAATTACCGGCCTAATTCCATCCATTGCTCGTAATGTGGGTTCATAAAACATCTTGTTTGTGCGACATCAAGTACAATGGACAGGCCCGGCTCGGCGCTACGAGGCCCGCAATTTCTCCCTACTTTGTCTCAGTTCCTTGTCTAGGGCAAATGAGAAATGGAAGATGCGACGTTTTTCATTATTTGCTTGACATCTCTTTAAGGCAGCGAAGGGTCTTTTGTTGCTACGAAAACGTTTCAGAGTGGTACTGAGTAGTTACTAATTAATTTATTTAATACTAGATACGGCTTGTAGTAGTTGAGTTGGAAAAGTTTAAGGTTTTTAAGAATTGAGAATCTAATTTACTACAGTCTATATAATGAAATACTGTTTCATATTGACATTGATTATAATGGATAAAATGATGATATGTTATGAACCAATGAACACGTTGATTAATATTGTCTTGATAAAAAATAGCATGAAAACAAAATGTAATAAAAAAAAGATACCACAAAATATTTGCATACAAATCTTTTCTGCACATGACTATATGTATATTTCTACTTCTTTGTTGATATATATCAATCTATATAACAATAAATTGAGAGTGAGGGAAAACCCTTTCGTAGCAAATGCCAAAGTACATAATTTAGTTCGTTACATTTGTAGCGCGTGCCAAGTTTTGGAAACCGCTTGTTGAAAATAGTTACGAATCTAGTCATTCGTAAACAATGCCCCGAACCGTTTTGGTATATACTCAGTTACGGACTTTTGCTATACAGTTCCTATGTGGGGCACTCTATGTGATTGCTCTTAATCTATTTTCGTTGAACTGTGACGTTACTAATGCTTTGTAGACAAAATAATAATAAAATATGAGTTTTTTTATGTCAAGTATTATTTACTTTGTGGCATTCTAATAAAAAGTAGACACTGATGGGATAGAAATAATGGCATTGGTGTGAATAAGTATGAAAACAATAACACTCGATTTTTCAGTTTTAAATCAGACACAGTGGATAATATTCACGAGGTGATTAAACGTAGAACCTGCTTTAACGACGTAAAGCATTTTAACTATTAATATTACAAAACCCATTTTTGGTTTAACGTAAGTATAAAACTTTCACTTGCTATTTAAAAACCAAATAAAATAACCGAAAAAAACACTCTCAATCATTTTAATTTCATTCGCGCAATTAAGAGATAAAGAATACGCGAACATAAATAAAGCTTACCTTATATTTCATTACGCTCGAGCAAACAGATGTACAAGTGTAATTTGTCGGTTTACTCCCGCGGGAACACGCGAGCGGCGCCCAGGCGCGGGCACGTTATAAAACAATTACGTAATACCAGCAGCAACATACAAAATTTTCTCGCCTGGCACTTTAAAGAAAAACAACGTGGCATTCCGCTGTCCTTTTATGAGTTTCTACTTCTCAAAGGGAGAGATATTGCGCCCCGCGTTCGTTTTGAGGCACAAGAGTGTAATTCCCGGAGGTTTTGTCTTGTGGCACCCACCACATCGTACAAATGGAAAGACGCCGACATTCAAAGCTGGGCGGTGCATTTTAAATTCCTCGCAGAGTCCAGTCCGCTCGCAGCGAATACGGTGTTTGCCAACTAATGGACTTTTTAAATGCGTTTCTGTTTTAGGGCCGGGACACATTTAAGCTACGGCGGCCATGTACGGAATTGTATCAAATCAATATCGCTTGTTTGACGTGTATCAACATAGACAATACATAAATATAAGTCAACTTTAGCGACCAATATAAAACCTACGCGACCAAAGATGAACAGCATACATTAAGCTCGAAATAAGATTCAAATGCAAATTTCCAAATGTATTATTTCTGAATATTCATTTCGTAAATTCTGCAACTATTGGTCCCACTCGATTTTTACTAGTAGAATATACGCAACGTATAGGTATACCTACTTTCCGTTTTACGTGCGATTCATCGCCTGTTTTATTTTTTCTGCGTGAGTGTAATGAAAAATAAGGTTAACAACAGTCTTTTATTTTATCTGTCTAAAACGGAATCTTATATAGAATTTGTTTTTAATGACAACACTGAATTTGAGTGGTTTGTTAAAATTGGGAACAGTAGAAAATAATTACGCACATGATTTTTATTCGTTTTCGAATTTAAGATTCACCTTTGATAACAGAAAATGCGTCTCTTGATCCGAACAGAAATCTATGCTTTATTGTGTCATTAATTCATATGGACAGAGTTAGGGGTAAAAAAAAACATAAAAATCATTATTCAATATAGAAACACAAATTACTGATTATCTTAATAATTGTATACCATAAATAATATTCAAACATTCTGAGTGAGCCTTAGCAATCTTTCTTTGGTAGATCAGTGGTAATATTTTTCACTACATATTTACATTTCATAGCAATTATGATATAAGAGCTACTATTATGCATCCAGTATTATTATAATTTATGAATACGACGTATGAAGTGGGGAGGCCCATCAAAAGTATTGCATCTTCTCGAGATTTAAGGCCTCTGCATACGTAACGTGTTTTTACTCGGACGGAACGGGACGGGAAATTTTGGAAATATCGTTTTATAGAAAATGTATCCGATAGTGTATACGTCACGAGCACACGGACGGAACGGGAACGTGGCGCCCACGTGACGGGAAAAATATCGTCGGCAACGATGTTTAGCACGTCCCGTCCGTGGTTTCGCTGCGTATGCACACTCACTCCGCTCGCTTCAGATACCTAAATAGTGATGCCACAAGAATTGAAAATGGACGACGAAAAACTAATCGAGTGTGTACGTTCATATCCAGCTTTCTATAATTTTGCAAACGCAAAGTATTTAGACACGAAGCATAAACATTTTCTGTGGCGTAAAATTGCAGTCGAATTATCACTCACTGAAAACGATAACCTTTATTTTTTTTTTACTGCATTCATAACTTTATTTATAATATTTTCGCAACACCTACTCAAAATTAATAATTTCTAGGTCATATAAACTCAATATGAAGTAACTAATTTCAAGTCTCTATAAAACAGATATAATATTATACTGAATTTCATTATTTCCCTAGTAATTAAATTAATTTCTATTTGGTACACAAACAATACTTAAATGATAGAAACCCTTCTTATATTGTTAAGCGAAAAAAATAATGATTCTGATTCGACAACATATGCTGAAAAAATTTCCTATTCACAAGACTAGCACGTTAGTTACGAGTCACTGTCACGTTGCGTATGCATTTAACTCCACGTCAGGGTTTTCTAAACCACGTCCCGTCTCCGTGCCGTCCTCGCTCCGTCCACGTTCTAAGCACGTTATGTATGCAGAGACCTTAGGAAGCAGATTTTTAGTAGGTACATAATTACTATTAAATGATACAAAAATTACAAAAATATACTTTATAATAGCTTGGGAGTTCTAAGTGGGTCCTTAAAGGTACTTTTAAATTGGTTTTACTTTTGATGTAATACGCTACTGATGCCCGAACTCAATAATGTATTTTCAAGATCCGAACCAAGATTAAAAGCAATCTTGAATTATTGCGTATCGCTCGATCGACCTCTGTATGTTTCGTAATCTAAAAGTATTCCGATAATTCGTAGGTTGGCTCTGTGACAGATTTAGTTGCAACTAGTTATGATTTCTCCCGCGGGGCAACGGAAGTATTTTACGCCAGACTCAACCCCCCCTGAATGCCGCGTTCAATTTATTACGTAATTCTGTACGCATGCCGACAGTTTTTCAAAAGAAGTTTCTACCACCTTCGGTCTTATCATTACTTAACAAAAAGGTATTCGTATCTAAGCAACAACATTAGAAATGATTTAGATTCTGAGTTTTTTCCAGTTTCTTTCTTATCTGTCTTGGTTAAACTAAGTTGGACCACTTATTTGACTAGTTAGAATAAGCTACAGGTTAAACTCAAAGATAATGGTGATTTTTAACACTTGCATAATTTTGGATGTAGACACATTATATTTCGTTGCGTTCATTAATATAATTTAATGTCATATCAGATACACAATAGGTGTGTAATAGATTGAGTGTGGAAAATCAAATTACGATAGTCCATCGGTTGGATAATTAAGATAAAATATCAGACTCCTATTTTTTTATATTATTTTTAAGCTTTTCTTTAGAATTTCGTCTTTTATTTTTATTTTTAAACCACACCTTAATCACAAGTAACTTAATGCAGACAAAAGGAAAAATAAATATTGAATCGAACTTCCCGCTTTGCTTTTATCATATACTAGCTTTCCGCTCGCGACTTCGTCCGCGTTATTTTTGTTTTCTCGTGGGAATTTTATATTTTCCCGTGGGAATTTTATATTTTCCCGTAAGAAAATTACCCTATGTCCTTCCCTTGGTCTTGAACTATCCCTATACCAACTTTCATCAAAATCGGTTCAGTTGTTTCGAAGCCTATCCAATACAAACAAACAAACAATCAAAATAGTATAGATAGTATAGATTTTCCTTCATCTTAAGGTTGCCTGGCAGAAATTGCTATTTTAGCAATAAGGCTGCCTTTTGTAATTGTTTCTGTTATGTGTAATTGTTTTTAAGTTTCCTTGTGCAATAAAGCATTCATTCATTCATTCGGTCAAGCCGTTTTTGAGTTTTATCGAGAATGGGGAATCATTATTATATATCAAAAAAGAGAAGAAGAAGAAGATTGTAATATGAATCGCAATGTATGTAGTTCCAGCACAACATTACCACTCATTCGAAAAACAACGCAATATGTACGCACAATCCACGAACGAGCGGCACAGAGCCATTGCGATCCGCGGAGCTTTGAAAGGATGAGACATTGAGATTCATTTCAGCGTTTAAAAGCAAGACAGTAATTTCACGGGCCTTTGTCTCGCCCGCGCGGCTTACAGGAAAATATGCGCATTCCAAATGGATTTTTATAGTTTGTCAAGTGGCAAGCTTCAGTTGTTTCCCGTCTTATTTTGTGAGGCTTCGGGGTTGCGCGATTGGGGTCTGTGGGGTTATTTGGGGCTTGTTATCTGTAACTAACAAACCCCAAATAGCCCCATAAACCCAAAACATTAGAACCTACAATTTTAGTGTCTTTTAATACATACACATTTTTTAGCACTGTGTCAATATATATTTTATTTACGCAGAAAAAACCCCAAGATTGCCTCATACCTCCTTATCACGAAAGGTGAATAAACAAGCTGTAGGTACCAATTATATTTAGCTGCTTTTAAAATAATCAGAAAAAATATTTTGTAAGCTTTTAATAACCACGTATATAGACCACGTATATACAAAATGTATAAAAATGTGTGTGCAATAAAGAATATATATATATATAAACCATGATGAGCATGCACCTATTATTTACACTCTAGAGATCAACAAAACAATCCTATAACAGTTTGCTATATACAGAAAAAAATATATTGTTTTTTAATTAAATATAAAACATGATTCAATTTTAATGAACAAATCTTCTAAGTACCTTTAATAACTGTGAATAATCGAAGTAACTTTCAATTAAATGTGCTGAAAATAAAATTTATCTAGTACAATTTAATGTTATTTAATTTTACCTACATGTACTTACAGTAAGCGCCGCGTCACAGGGCAAATGTAAAGCTTGACTAGGCGTTAACTGTACATACATAATATGTATATTAAAAATAATAGTCTAAGTAAAAAGTTTGTTGGCAATAGATTGAACACGAAATATTCATGTTCATTTCGTGAAATGTTTTGAAAATGATTAAATATTTACCGGCTTGAACCGTACTTAAAGTTGATCCTCTTTATCTTTAACGCAGCCTTCCGCCGGCTGCAGCTTCACTCGCGTACTGTAGTATTATATTATCTGTGATGTGATACAGAGAAAATATTGTTTTAGTGTTTGTAATGAATAAACTCAAAAAGTACTTGGCCGATGTTGAAAAATTATTTCCTTAGTAGAATTCTACATTGTCACTGAGTAACATAGACTATTTAATTGTTTTTACAATATAGAATTTCCAACGCTGGCCAAGCTGTGAACGGAAAACTAGTAATAAAAATGCATCTCCATTCTGCATTCTTCTTATACCAGGAGATTTTTCAAAAATCCTTTCATGCTTTATCCTTTTTATTAGCTCAAATTTAATTATTTCATGGATAAAGGAGTTCTATACATTTTCATTCCTTATTTCAATCTCTAATGGGATGATTTCAAACATCCGTTCTTAGCTGATAGTTACATTATAATAAGTAATAACTATTTGTGTGCTAAAATTCAGCCCAATTCGTGGAGTTGATCGATGTGTGTTGGTAGACCATTCAATGAGTATGTAACTAAAGGTATATAACTAAAAGAAGAGTATGCAACTAAAAAATGACGACACAGTTAGCGCAGAGGTCGAGCGATAGCTTATTGCGCAACGAGTCGCGGGTTCTATTCCCGTACGGAATATTTTGTATGGTCTACAGAAATTTGTTCCGGTCAGGGCGTATGTGCATGTGATATTCTATGTTTGTAACTGCACCCACGACACAGGAGAAAATTCTAGTGTGGGGCGACGTTTTTAAATAAAGAAAAGAAAAGAAAAAGATGAAATAAATACCTTTGAAGAGGAAAGAACTGAAATGTACCAAAGTACTCACTGATTCATCTAAATAAAATCTATAAGTCCTAACATTTCTCAAACCCTGAGTATTACACTGACATACATATCCGTTTTTATCGGACACGTGTCAAAATAAAACCTATTTATTTGAATAATGTAAAATAATAATAAAAAAACGGAGGCTCTACAAAAAAATCTGCACGTGCTGCAAAACGATAAATCGAAAGCGATTTCCAAAAGTTTATAGTGCGATAGAAACAAGGGCTTTCATCTGAATTGGACCGTGTGGGTATTGTCGCAACTAATTGCACTGTCACTACTCTCCGTTTTATTTTGCGTCACGTACCAAATAGTTTATGCACTGTGTGACCTTATTCTATGAAGCGCACGACTGGGTCACTGTACTCTCGCAAAGTTCACAGTATTGATTTTATTGCGCACGCCCGAAAATATAAATGGGGACCTGTTTTATCCAGAGCGGGACGCGCTGATTTACGTGCGCACACTGAAATTACTACAACTGCGTCCATATTCAATTACTTCGGGGACGGCGGACACATCCTTTTCAAGCACTCGTGAAAACCAATCTGAAGGGTGTGCCGGCCATCCTTAATTGAATTAGTCTAATTCTATGACGGCGAGTGTTTATCAACGCGACGCTGTTTGATCACTTAATTAAATTGAGCCCGATCGTGTTTCCCATCTGATTAACGTTATCTCTTTCGCAGGTTTCGTCGTCGTGAAATCGGGACGCGCACGTGCGTTGCTCAAATGTGAAACGGCCAAAACGATCAGCAAGTAAGTTTTTCTTTTTAAATATCCGTTTACTTGAAGATTTCCCGGCTTGTTTTCCGTGCTTGTTTTGAGTCGGAAGGAAGTTCTGCCGAATTTACATTCGGCGGGATCTCAGTCATAACATCTTTGTCAAGTTGGTTTTGCCGCCGAGCGATTCTCGGCCTTACCGTGTACGCAACAGACTGCAAAACAAGTCACGCCGTGTTCACCGTCGCGACATCCTCGTTACGTAATTACTTTAGACGAGCGGCGGGCCGACGACCTCCGCCGACTTTGACCCACTTCTTACTAATTTTCGAGTCTCACCCCGTAGACAACTTTATCTGTCTAAATAGCTTTGTTCCCGCTTATTGTGAATATTACTGGCGTGGAGTGGTGTACCTGAAACGATAGTTTCAATTACATGTTATCGTATGAGTCGGAGTTAATGTTTTCCGAGAAACTCATTAAGTTATTAATTTCCTTCCGCCTCCTCCCAGGATCCTTTGTATCTGAGCGTATGTGTGTGTACACCCTTCATTTGTACTCGCTCTAAGGCATCAATGGTACAGTTGTGTTTCATTGGAGAAGTAATTAAGGGCACACGATATCATCTGTCGGTTCTCGTTTCTGTCAAACATACAATGTATGAAATACACAGGAATGAAATTGAGACACATAAAGGCCCTTAGTATATAAATGATTATTTTATTCATAAGATGTTATCCCTCGATTGACAACTTAAGTCTAGTGATTGTTTTATAATACTTCACTCTTCCATTGGGAAGATTGCAAGCATGTGCACTTAAACTGTTAAGTGCACATACTTACTACAATAATATAAATTCACTGGCTTCTGTTAAATCAAAATTAAAGAGGAATGTAGAAAAAACATGGTGGTAGTAAAACGATTTCTGTAGCACACCACAATACTACATAGGTATTGTCGAAATCCATAATATTGTTTTTGTAGCTTTTTACCTTTAGGTACACTTCTGAAAATTTTATAAAAAACGACAATTTTTGAATACTTCTTTTTTATTTATACAGAATTTAAGCAAAATAAATTTCAATTTACATTATTACAAATTATAACATTTTAATTTTACATAAATTTTTACCATTAACAATACAAAATATAACTAGAAAATATTAAGATATTACATTGACATAAAATGACATTAATTATTTAATACAATAGTATTTATTTTATGTAGAGAGCTTTCTATCGCACCTGGTTTGCCTGCTCCAAGAGCGAACGAAATTTATAAAAATAGAATCTAATTACAGCTGCAAGTTTGCAAGTAAACCGTCTTTGGCCAACCTTTTTTGTGAAGCTACTACAATGAATAGATTTCAATAGAAAGCGGGAACAGTGAGAAATAGGTTAGAATTGAATGAGAATCAAACTATATTTTACCCATCTCAATATTCTGCAAAACGCCAATCGTCGGGACTTGCATATTATTAAAATAATGAGGGGTAGTAAATAACAAATCTTTGGTTTGATTGATTTAGTTGAATAGTTTCTTCAAATAAATTCAGAAATAACATTGAAATCTCAATTTACCCACAAGATCAATGTTTTAAAAATGGGTTAAGATCCCGACTAATAATATCAATATTTGTCGATTTCCATTGATTTTAGGAATATTCAGCTGTGTGATGGAACTATGTGCGTTGATAGTTTTCTTTTATTGCACTTATGTTATGAAAAAATAATCAACAAAAATAAATATAGCACGTTATCCTTTGATAAGCCTAACCACCAATCAAAGCTCTACATTTTTATTTTTATATCCTTTTCAAACGAATTTTGTAACATGATGTTAAATACGAAATTGATTCACTCAGTTGACGGTTCGAGAATGTTGATATTTCCTCAAGCCCACAACTTTATAGCTACCCACGAATAATACTTCAAATGTTTTCATTCCATCATCTATGATTTGGGTGTTTTTAAGGTAGGGTTGAATGAAATAACATTATGCTCAAAGAAGGTTATATTATCTTAAGCGTCCCTACTCTTTTGATGTAAGGCCACGTTGTTCCTTTAAATTCATTTGGATCATATTTGTTTTCTGTAACATAAAATGCGCATTTATTGTTTATAAAAAATATGCAATTTGTTCTGTAATAAATTAATAAAATTGACGAAAATTAAGGACTGTCTGGAAGACTGTAATAAAACAATTTTTTACGTATTTAAGCCACAACATTATAATAAATTACTTACTTTGCAATGACTCCAAATTATTTTTGCCCACTAGTGAAAGTTGGAAAAGCCGTAAATTAAACAATATGTCTCGGGATGAAGTTCTATAATGTATATACTCGTATTGAAGTGGAACACAACGAATGTACAGCAATTTCAAAAAACATAGTGACAAGCTAAAGCTACCATAGAGTTTATACCAAACTCTCCAACACCGGCCCTTAAACTATATGGTACAAAACAAATAAAAGTTTACAAACACAAATAGTTTACATCGTAGATAAGCCAAACCCTTTAATACACTTGTTATGACTGTCTACACTAAGAGCCTTAGTCAATACATCTGCAATCATTTTGTCAGTGGAAAGATATTTTAATTCAACCACCTGGCCCACCGTTTCCCTGATAAAATGATGCCTAATGTCGATATGTTTCGACCTAGCGTGATACATTGATTGTGCACTTAACTTTTGTGCTGAGACATTATCATTAAACAATGTTATCTTAACATCAATGTCTAAGCATTCTGACATAAAATTTTTAATAAACAAAGATTCTTTGCAAGCGTCAGAAATTGCCATATACTCCGCTTCCGTACTCGAAAGCGCTACAGTTCTCTGTTTCCTACTCTCCCAACAAGTAATTGAACTACCTACTTTAAATATATACCCCGTAAAAGAGCGTCTGTCAATAGTATTAGAACCCCAATCTGCGTCCGTATAACCAAGTACATCTAGACCAGATTTCTTATACTTGATACAATAATTTATTGTACCTTTTAGGTAACGCAACACACGTTTCGCGGCTTACCAATGACAATTTGAATAGCAATTATTAAATTGACTAAGAATACTAACCGCATGGGATATATCTGGACGAGAACACACCGCAATATACATTAAACAGCCTATTAGTTCTCTATACGGCACATTGTCTAGCTTTACATCAGCTTTAGGCAGTTTTAAACCAACTTGCATAGGAGTTTTAGCTTCTTTGCAGTCTTGCATGTTATACCTTTCTAGCAATTGTTCTATGTACTTAGATTGATCTAGATAAATTACACCGTCATTTTTCTGTATCCTTAAGCCCAACACTCGTTCTACTGAACCTAAGTCTTTCATGACGAATTCTTTCATCAACATCTTCTTGGTTCTTTCTTTCTCTATTTTATCATTCGAGAAAAGGACTAAATCATCAACGTACAATGCTATAATAATTAATTTATCATTCTTCCTACGAGTAGAAACGCATGGTTCAGAAGACAATCGTTTGAACTTTAGTTTATTTACAAGAACATGATTAATCTTTTCATTCCATGCCTTGGGGGCTTGCTTCAGACCATACACAGATTTATGCAAACGGTACACTTTGTTTTCACCTTTTCCAATTTCAAATCCTTCCGGAATTTCCATATACACAGTTTCTTTCAAATCTCCGTTTAAGAAAGCTGTTTTGACATCCATGATATCAATGTTCATGTCATATTCAGCTGCAACAGCCAACAACATTCTTATAGTTTCATAACGAACAACAGGTGAAAAAGTTTCAAAGTAATCAATACCTTGTCGCTGCGTAAATCCCTTGGCTACTAAACGTGCCTTATATTGCAAGATTTCATCATTGAGCCCTCTTTTCTTTTTAAAAATCCTTTACATTTGACAGGTTTTACACCTTTTGGTAAAATAGACAAAGAAAAACATTTATTGTCTAAAAATGACTGTTACTCATCTTTCATAGCAGACTTCCACTGCTCAGCCTCCTCACTATTCAAGGCCTCTTGAACCATTTTTGGTTCATCGCTGACAACTGTTTCACCAGTTAAGAAAGCAGATAAAAATAATTGTGATTCCTCATTAGCTGCTCTAGAATCATCCGATTCAAAATCTACACCTGACTCATATGTTTCATCAGAAAGATGATCAGCTGAACTAAAAGAAGAACTCGGTTCTGGACTACTATTTTGTTTAGAAATATCAGTAGCATTACTTTCCTGAGATTGTTCATCATTGTTTGTTACTTTTTCAATGATAATGTATGGCGGAGGTTGACTACTGTTACTACCATCACGAGATAAGTCATTGAAAAATTTATTTTCAACAAAGACCACATTCCTAGCAATAGTGCAATCATTAAAAGCGAGAGGATCTAATAATCTATATCATTTCGTGTTTTCACAGTATCCCACAAAGATGTATGGTTTGCTTTTTGCATCTAATTTCTTTCGATTGTGTTGAACAGCATATGCTAAGCATCCAAAAACTCGTAAATTAGAAATATTTACCTTATCTCCAGAGTAACATTCATTCGGTGTCAAGCCTTTGACAGCTTTTGTAGGAGAGCGATTCTTAATGTACACCGCAGTGTTGGCAGCTTCCGCCCAAAAACGTTGATCCAACTCTGCATCCAACAGCATACATCGCACAGCCTCAATTATAGTGCGATTCGCTCTCTCCGCTACGCCATTCTGCTGTGAACAATGCGGCACTGTATTTTGGTGTGTAATACCGCACTCAGAAAAAAGTTTCTTAAACCTATTGTTCACATATTCACCCCCATTGTCACTCCTAACAACCTTAATATTTTTATCAGTTTCGTTTTCAACAAGGGCCTTAAAATTAATAAAACATTCAAAAACTTTGTCTTTAGAAGAAATAAAATAGCAAAAAGTCTTACGGGAAAAATCATATATAAAAGACAACATATATCGTGCACCACCCAATGACACTACAGGCATAGGGTCACACAAGTCAGTGTGAATCAGGCCTAATACCTCTTTAGCACGAGAAAAAGATTTCTTTGGGTAAGGTAAACGAACAGACTTACCTTCGATACATGCTATGCACTGTTCGTAGCTTGAGTCGTAATTTATGCCACTCGCCATACCATTTCGCAAAAGGTTCATGCTACGAGCATTAAGATGACCAAGGCGACGATGCCACAATCCCTGTGAATCTTGTATTTCACTAGACTTAAGATTTTGCTGAAAATTGGACTTTGACAACACATTTGTAGTCATGACAACCGACTTTGGTTTTACGGACGCAAACTCTGATTCTAATTTATATAAACCAGATTTTCCACGTTTTGCAATAGCAACAGTAAAATTATTTTCTAAAATGTTACACAAATCTGATTTAAAAATAACTCGAAAATGCCTTTGTGTCAAAACATTGACAGATATCAAATTACATGATAGATTTGGCACATATACAACGTTGCTTAAAGTCCGTATACCACTTTGCACCTTAATTTCTACATTACTTACAGCTTGTCGCCGTTTGCGACTTGCAGTTGTAAATTATTGGGAAGCTCTTCGTAGTCTGTCATGACGTCCTTGCTGTTACACATGTGACAGGATGCCCCTGAATCAACGTACCAGCCATCGTGCTTCACATCGATAGATAATGCTGACATCATCATGGCGTTGTCCTTCGGCTTATACTGCGGCGTTCTGCAACGAACTCCTGGTTCAGAACTGGTCCTAGCGGTCGGCCAGAGTTAGGTTCTGGGGTCGCCTTCTTCTTAACACAGTTCTTAGCCACGTGACCCACCTGCTTACAGTGGTAACATTTAGGTAGCTTACGAGTTACAAATGCCGCACCTTGAGCATTCCCATCCGTCACGTTCTCCCTGCGTATCGTCTCTTGTAGTAATTTTGTTTTAACAAGATCGCTGCTGAGCTTAATTGACGAATGCTCTAGTGTCATGATGAGCGGGTCGTAGTCTTTTGTGAGACCGCTCAACATGATTACCGCCACGAACTCATCCTCGAGAGGAGTATTAATGTCGCTCAATTGTTGCGCAACATCGCATAATTTATTGATATATGTCTCCATATCAGAAAACTGCTCGAGCTTCAACCCAAAGAGCGTACGTAATAGGCCTAATCTTCTACTCAAACCTTTGTCTTCGTAAGCTCTCCGTAGGTTGTGCCAAGCATTGAACCCTGTACCGCAGTTTCTAACATGGGAAAATACGCATGGTTGAACTGACATTCATATCCGCGCCAGAGCCTTCTCCTGCTTCTTACGGTCGCTGCATGAGGCCTTACCACTTTCGTCGGCTGTTACGCATTCATACAGGTCATCGCTGATAAGCACCATTTTCATCGTGAATTTCCATGTAGCGTAATTCTGCATACCGGATAATTTTTCCACGAATGGCACAACGACACTGGAATTAGCCATTTTACACTGGTAAACGCACACGATTCTGCTACCAAGTTGGAAAAGCCGTGAATTAAATAATATGTCTCGGGATGAAGTTCTATAATGTATATACTCGTATTGAAGTGGAACACAACGAATGTACAGCAATTTCAAAAAACATAGTGACAAGCTAAAGCTACCATAGAGTTTATACCAAACTCTCCAACAGTGAATTTTATGTGAATCTTTTAGGATTCGTAAACACCACACGGTTTTTAGAAAGTAAATTAAATTTTAAACACAGGCATTTACTTTTTCCTTTGAAACATTTAGAATTGTTGTATGATTACACATTTAAATCAATCATCTCGTTACTTGAAAAAGTTACAACAGTACTATTTCACCTGTGTTACAGTACAAGAAAAATCAAATCCAAGTGATTCACTATTGAATCCTATAAGATATCTTTATAGCTTAGAAGTAACATTACTCCACGAGTAACTACACTTTAATGTTGCTATTATAACGCAATCATTATAAATCATAAATCTGATTCCGGTAATATTTCTAGAACAAATTAGCAAAGAATCTTCTTCAATTGAGAATAAAATCACAATAAAAGGACCAGGACCCAAAACTTCGCTTCGCTGGCGGAAGTTGGCTGACTTTACATACTTTGCGCATTTACATACTTTGAGCCGGCAATTTAAAAGCCTATTAAGGAAGGTGTTTGCAAGTCCCAAATAAATGTCCCATCCAGGTGGTTAGTCAGATTTTATTGTAGGCGTTTCAAATAAATATTTAAACATTTATCTAGGTATCTGGTTTTGTGAAAAACAGATAATACTTACTTGATTAAAGATCTTGTACCCTGTTGAATCATGTTAACTTATTGGTTTAGAAATGTAAATCTGCTTAGTAGAATTTTTCTTAACGAGGCTGACTGCTTTTGCTCACTGTACTTGTAGGACAGACGTGTGTGAGGCTCACCCCACTGAATGCGAAGCATATCCCCACTGAACGAACCTCGATGTTCATCATAGTTGAGGTGATAAGGGGACTGGGAAAGCCCAATTATCGGACTTCCCAGGGACAACTACTGTGAGGGACGTAGTATATGCAGGTTATAAGATTCATATTCATGCTTTCTATGATTTTACAAATAGAAAAATTGACGGTTTGCACTCCGGGAGTGCCGGCAGAAGTGAAAACTTAAGTATTAACGTTGTGCGTTTTGGATATTTTGGAATGGTTATGGAATAATTTTGCACGAATTGCTTTAATTATCAGAATAAAAGTACTATCTGTTATGTGGTAGAATACAATATTTATTTATTGCGCTATCGTACACAAACATGACAATTTATATTACATTAAAAAGTGTATCCCTCAGAAAAATCAACTTCCTGTTGTAACGTTGTGCGTACATAATTATATAACTAGTAATAATGAATCAAAATATTTACAATTAAATTAAAAATATGATCAAAACAGACATTAATATACTACTTAAAAACGTAATTTTATAACAAACAAATAATATTTAATTTATACTAACTTACCTAATTAATATTTACAACAAAATCAAATAAAAGCACAATTTAGATTTTTCCTATCAAAGTAAATAAATTGATTAAAACTGTCTCAAGTGACGTGTGACTTCCAGTACTTTTGCCAGCCGCTATTGTTCTCGGCCGGCTTACGTGGACCCCTCACCGCACCTCGACAGTTCCTGCGGCCATTTCAATTTTATTTGGCTACGCTCCATCCGTCTTACGAATTTTCGATCAGGGTCACGTGTCCTGACGGTCACGTGTCCTGATGGTCACGTGTCCTGACGGTCACGTATCCTGACGCGAGTTTAACATTTTTTACCCATTACAAAAAAAGTGTACAACGCCGCTAAAGAAGTTCTCACTTTTAAAAAATCCGCTTGTTCTTTTTATTTTCCCTCGCGATTTCGATTATTCCATTCATTATGGAAACATATAAGTGTGGAGCTTGTGAGGAGATGCTTTCGGAGGGTGTTCATTGCACTGCATGCAGCCGAAAATTCCACTTCCACTGCGCGGGCATAACAGAAGCTGGTTACCGCAAGTTGGGTGACAGGAAACTTACGTGGCGTTGTTCTAAGTGTAAGCAGACGACCTCAAATCTACCTACATCATCGCCCAGGATCGACATGGAATCACGTCTCTTAGCTGAAATAAGGGCTATCGCGGCGAAATTGGCTCCTTTGGAGTACTTGAAGGATGAGGTTGTTGCACTTAGAACCGACTTCGCTAATATTAAATCCTCTTTAGATGAAACAAATAAGGGGATTAATGAATTCAATTCCAAGTTTAAGCAATTCGAGGAACGGTTGACACAGGTGGAGAAAATGCAGAGTCAGATTGACACATTTCAGGCCCACCTGGATAACCTAGAACATAACGCTAACCTACATGAGCAGTGGACGAGGATGAACAATGTCGAAGTTAAAGGGGTACCCCAACTCAGTGGCGAAAACCTGTATGATATTTTATCCAAAATAGGGGCAAAAATACAATATCCAATTTCAAAGTCTCAAATAAATTTCATAACAAGAGTACCAACGCGAGAGAAAGAACATACAAAACCGATTATCATTAGTTTCTGCAATCGGTATATTAAGGAAGACTTCGTGGCTGCGGCTAAATATGCATCTAAGACGGGCCCGCTGACTACTGATCGACTCGAGCTGCGTGGAGACCACAATAAGATCTACATTAACGACCACCTCACTCTTCAAAATAAGGTTTTACTTTCGAAGGCGAAAAAGATAGCGACTGATAAGAATTTTCGTTATGTCTGGGTCAAACATGCCAAAATATACGCCAGGAAATCGGACACATCGCATGTAATATTGATAAACTCGGAAAAGGATCTGGTCAAAATCGTCGAGTAGTAGTAATACATAAATCATTAACACTAATTTTTGTTCACCATTGTAAATTTCATTTCATAATTTTTGCAATCGGGCTGCAGTTTAGAACTCGCTGGTCGTTATTTATTATTTGTAAGTTTCGTCTAGTAAATCATTGCGTTTCGCATCAGTACAAAGTAATTGTTTACCACTTTAAGAATAATCATAGTATATTGAATCCTACCGCCTTGGATTTATGGTCGCATATCTCTTTTTTAATATTCAAACCCTACTGCCCATCGAAATATGTGGTTACGCTAGAGCAGTATTTGTTTTTTATTTTTACACATATACCGTCATTTAGTGCTTATAACTTGTTGTATGATCACTGTGGAGCGTTGCTGTGCTCATTGTCTGTTAGCATTATGTTCATATCTACCTACCAATTAGTTCATTACGATTCTTATGTTTTTCCGTTACAATCAATCAAACTTTCCTACTATAATAATAATATGTGTTTGTTTACTTATATAGGCTGTGTAATGCATTACGATGTCTCTTAACTTATACTACCAAAATGTACGTGGTTTGCGTACGAAAACTATTGGTTTTTTACGGAGAATCTGTCTAAGTTCTTATGATATTATAATATTAACAGAAACATGGTTAGAGGAGAGTGTGAATAGTAGTGAATTGTTCGATCAGCGTTATGTAGTTTGGAGACGTGATCGTGATTATTGCCGCACATCACAGGCGAGAGGGGGTGGTGTTTTCATAGCCGTTAGAAACGATTTAATTGCTGTTGAAAGATGTGAGTGGCGTAGTACCGCGGAGGACATTTGGGTAACTATCATGCTCAAACATAATAAGCCTGCAATTACGTACAATATACATATTTGTGCCTTATACCTTTGTAAAGAAAATCTCGGACACTCTTATAATACACAATTACAAAATTTTACACATAAATTGAATAATTTAATTTTATCTAATTTGCTGGATAAATTTATAGTAGTTGGTGATTTTAATTTTGGAAATCAGGTAGATTGGTTGCCTGATAATGATAGCATTGGTTTTTCACCACTAAATTACTCATGTCAGTTTCTTGTTGATTTCTTGGACACTACTAACATATGCAGCTTAACTCAATATAACGGGATACGAAACGTAAATGATAGACTGCTCGATCTTGTGTTTTGTAATGGGTTGGTAACGGTTGATGAATGTTACGAACCACTGGCATTACCTATAGATTTGCACCATAAACCCTTAGTTATCAGAACCGAATTTGTCCAATTTCACAGACTGAAAGAAAAACAGAACACCAAATATTTGTTTCATAAATGTTATTACTCTGCCATCAACTCGGCACTTGACCTAGTTAATTGGACTGTCCTCTTAGATACTCATTCTCTAGATGAAGCAGTTGACCTATTTTATGCAAAATTATATGAGCTTAGGAATACTTTTGTCCCCGTTAAGTCAATAAGGCATTCATCTCACCCCCCATGGTATAACTCGGCCTTTATAAAAGTACTTAAGGAAAAACAAAAATTTCACCGTAGATATAAGACTTACGGCAACCTTTCCGACTATCAAACTTTTTCCTTGCTGCGTAGCAGAGCTGTCATGCTTGAGCGCGCTTGTTTTGATGGTTACATAGAGAAAATTGAAGCTTCTATAAAAACCAACCCCAGGGCCTTTTGGTCTTATATTAAGAACAAAAAGAATTCCTTCACGCTTCCTAATATTCTCTGTTTTCGTGGGGATTCTGCTGAAACAAGGGAGGGTGTCGGAGACTTATTCGCCAAATTTTTTCATTTGACCTATCAAGCTTCAGATACAGCTTCTACCGGCTCGCAGCAACTACCTGAGAGTGCTAACGCAATTGGTTCAATACACGTATCTGAAAAAGGAGTCTTAAAATTGCTGAAAAATTTAGATCTCTCTAAATCTGGTGGGCCCGACTCCATTCCACCTGTTTTTATTGTTAATTGCGCTGAGAGGTTGGTGATGCCGCTCTGCATACTTTTTAGACGTTCGCTAAAAGAAGGTAAACTTCCGCAAATCTGGAAGTCAGCATTTGTTACACCAGTCTATAAAAAGGGTGATAGGTCTGATGTAGAAAATTATCGTCCAATATCCAAGCTTTGTCTGTTCTCGAAAATCCTTGAGCGGATTGTGTACAGCGAGGTATATCAAGCTGTTAGTGGAAATTTAGGCGAGTCTCAGCATGGATTTGTTCGTAAGCGGTCTACCATAACAAATCTTATTTTAAGCAATGATTTTATAACTCATGCGATGGAGCAGGGGGCTCAGGTAGATGTAGTGTACACCGACTACAGCAAATGTTTCGACCGTATAGACCATCATATGCTTCGTCAAAAAATATTAGCGGCTGGTATCCACGGTGACCTATACCGTTGGTTCTGCTCTTATATTGATAATCGTACACAAGCCGTAGTGCTACGTGGATATACATCTGCATGGTATTCTGTTCCCTCCGGTGTACCCCAGGGCTCGCTCTTAGGTCCCCTGTTATTCAATATATTCATAGCTGACATTGGCTCGTGTTTCCTGAATTCTGATGTCCTGCAGTATGCCGATGATATGAAAATTCTAAAGGCTGTGCGGTCGGTTTCTGACGTTAATGACCTTCAAGAAGACTTGGATAGACTCGTTTCTTACTGTAAGCTGAACGGTCTACAGTTAAATATAGCTAAATGCTTTCTTGTCACGTACTCTAGACTTAAAACGCGCTTTGGAACTGGCTATACTCTCGATTGTCAACCGATTAGCGAAGTACCATATATCCGAGACTTAGGTGTAATACACGATAGTAAATTAACATTTGACAAACATGTTGAGAGTATTGTGAAGAAAGCTTCTAAGGCACTTGGTTTTATCATAAGGGAATCATCTTGCTTTCGTTCCTTGAAAACAATTAAAATATTATACTGCTCGTATGTAAGAAGCAACCTTGAATATGCATAACCGGTGTGGAACCCGCAGTATCAAATCTACAACAAGCGTATTGAGGGTGTACAAAGAAAGTTTTTACGATACCTTGATTTCAAGGCACAGCGACGGTCTGTGGATTATCGGGAGAGATGCAAGCACCACCATTTTCTACCATTAGAATACAGACGTAATGTTAGTGACATTTGTTACTTGTTCAACATAATTCAAGGCGGTATTGACTGTCCAGAGTTGCTCGAGCATGTCGGATTGAGTACCCACCGATCTGGCCTGCGACAGCGACCCTTACTTAATGTACCATTTACTTATACTAGGTATAGGAAAAATTCATTTTTTATGCGCAGTGCTTCGGCGTTTAATAAATTTTCATGCGAACAATCTGTTGACATAGATCTCTTCTGCACTAGTTCGGCGTCAGTCAGACGGCTAATGAACATTCGATTTTTTAATGATATATAGTATGATGTTAAGGCGGTGGGTTTTCCCGGCTGCGGCCTGATTGCTTAGTTATTTCTTGTTTTGTTATTATTTCTTCTTGTAAATGTATTAGACTAAAAGTGGTGTAACTATAACTTATTTTTGTCATTGTTTACTTATACTAATTTTTTCCCCTGTGATTTATTACAATTGGCTTAGATAAATATATGCGAAGGCTTGTAATTAGCGAATTGAACATTTATTTGTCTAGTAATAAGTTTATGTGTCTGTAAGCCTTTCAAAAATAAATAAATAAATAAAATAAATAAATAAAAATATGAGGTAGAAATTATTGAATAATAATTAACAATTAAACATTCTTAAATATGTCGTATTTATTCCATTCTGTTGATTTATTAAATCTCCTTTTATGAGTTAAGGTTAGGTTATTTGTAAAAATTATAAAAAGTGGAATTCTTTTATTTAAGATCTTCACGGGAATCTTGTGGGATGATCTTCACCTTGACCGACAGTTTGACAACACATTGTGACGTCATCAAGATCACCTGACGGCTTGGAGCGTTTAGACGCACCATTTAAACAACAAACTTTAAACATGTGATTTTTTAATTAATATTAATGAATAAATAGTTTTAATATATTTTTTCGTAATAATTACATATATTTAAAATGAAAACAGTCCTGAAAATTCGTCAACATCCCTATTAATAAATTTACTTAAGTAACAAGATATAATTATAGACGTATGTCACAAAGGCTCTTATATTGTCAGACAAGGCGTGCTTTATAAGAGCTTTCAAAGACCTATAATTTCGACCCGTGAAAAGAAAAAATAAAAATTAAACAAGGACCTTCCATTCCAATCCAGCTGGAAAACGAGAATGGATTTTTCAACAAAAAGAACTCGTACACACGCTTTGCTGGGTAATTGCCTCTTCTCTGCTGCCATCAAAGAGTTGAATTTCAGCCTTTTAATTTCAGCCAATTAATCAATTGAAACTTGCGCTGCGCGCGCTCTGTTCGCAGCTTTGGTGAAATAGCTCGTCGAGCATAATTACTACTTCACCTGTGAAACGTCAACATGTACGCCGTTTAAACATACACACGAAATTGTGGTAATATTTCGAATAATGTAGATTGTTTCAATTCTGAGTAGGTGAAAAATTGACAATCCCAAAACTTATTTCATTTCTATAATTAGTACTACTCGTTCTAATATTATAGATTACATTAAATCAAATTAAAATGTCATTTGCTATTCTCATATTTGTTGGCCAAATAAAGTGAATAAAATAGATTTTTATGTCGATATACAGTATTTGTTTAACTTATCACTACACCATATAGCAGGGGTGCTTAAACTTGAACTTCTGGTAATCTACCTCAAATTGTTAGACTCCTGTGGATCGACTCTGAGAAGCTGCAAGTATGTATTAGGTATGTAGAATTGTCGTCTCGTCTAAATAGTCAGGATCTATCGTGGCGCATGTGTATCTTACAAAAAACTACATAACGGAACTAATAACATAGTACATATAAAAACTGTATACACTAAATACCATACAAAATGGAAAACAACTTTCTTGCCTCTTAAATAATCCAATTCTAAACTGCTTGCAGAAGAATGAGTTTGCAAAGTAGGATTTATAAGAAAGTATGAATAGACAGGATTTACGAGTGTAATATGCAGAATGATATATCTTCCTTCCTTATTCGATTTATCATTAATGTTGGTATATAGATATTACTTATATTTAGAATTTAAGATGCTTATGTTCTGTTGTTCCAGAAATTTTTACGACGTCCTGATTCAAAACAATGAACAGAATCATCACTTCGGCTGCTTTATGACGGATAACAAAAGGCCGATAAAAAGATACAGTAAGTGTTTCTTAGATGTATTTTATTAATGTGCTGAGCTTGAGGCATCTTTAATATGACTACACATAACTACTACTACTACATAACAATGCGAAACTCAATAACATTCAAAAGTTTGTGTCATGGAATCCAAAACAACAAACATAAAATATTTTTTATCTATATGTTAACAATTGTTTTTTTTAAATATTATTCAAAAGATAAAACCCGACTTCAAAAACACTGAAAAGTTAAAAATTGTATAAGAATAGGTACAGAGAACATCACACTTCTCGATCGTTGCCAAACGATGATATCCTAGAAAATCTGAAAAATATGCAAATCGGTCCAGAATTGACGGCGTGTTCGCGTAACATACACACAAAAAAACATAGGTACGCATCGAATTGACGACTTCCATACGTCCCCACTGAGGAGCTCGAGCCTACACTAAGTTTGGTTGTTTAGGCCTTAGTCAACCACGCCGGTCCAGTGCGGATTAGATTAAAAATACTAAATGCAAAATATAAAATGTCCCATAATCGCACATGACAACTTGTACCGTCGCATCATAACTCTACATTAGCTGTTTTGAGTAACGGCTGTTTGAATTTTCAAAAAATTGTAAAAAAATAACCATAGAATTTATTTTAATGATTCAAAAAAATACTTAAATATGATTGTGTTAATAAAATGACAAAAATAGTAAATACCTTAATGTTAGTCTTTCTTTTTTCGTGTTTAAAAAAAGTTCGTAGGTATGACTCGTATGCTTTCATGAAAAATATCGTTTTAAGTCTCTATTACAGCCTTAGTTAATCTTGTAAAGTATCGCTGTATTAAATAAATGTATGACTGTGTTGTGCCTCTCTTTTTTATTTTTAGCTCTTTTTTATTTTTAGGTGTTGATTTTCAGAAGTAAGATTTTGGTTAGATGTTAGAATTGGTGTAAGTGTACGTTGTACGTACATCAAATCCATGTGGCATTTACAGTTGCTGTACGAAGCTTCATTAGTGAAATGTTCTTAGCATAGTAAGCTTTATGACAAGACCTGAAAACCTCAGAAATACAATTGGTGTATTTACAATTTTGAGTTGGTGGTTTTGTCTACATTAAGACCTAACATTATTGTTTACTTTAACCACCTTTTTAGGTGGAGTTTGTACGAAGTCATTCCTGTCATTGAGTTTTTTTTCATCTATACGTTTGTACGATTGATATTTCATAGAGTCTTCCAAGGAAAAGCATAATGTTATTTATTTTTCTATCAGCATCGTTTTCTTTTTAAAGCCGAGGGAAACAAAAGTTTTCTGATTCTGAGCGTAATAGAATGAAATTCTGATTGTGGTGACTTGAAAACTTAACGTAAGTAATAAAGTCTATATTTTAACGGTGTCAGCATTTGTATTCAATCAGCTTTAGATTGTTCCTCTGGGCAGCCGAATTTTGCCGGTGCTACTAAAAGTGGTCATACTGTACGGACATTTTACATTACATAACGAATATTAATATACAACTAGCTGACCAGCCACGCCATGCTTTGGATCACTGGTTATAGTACGTTAGATCACTACTGTTATACTACACTTGCTAATGTTCAAGAAACTTGGTTATGTCGTAAACATGAACACGTATGATACGAATACACTGTAGCATGAAGAAATCGATACACAACGCCATATATTTATAGGTTCATATAATTGAATCTCAAGTATGAGATCGATCTAAAGATACTGTTTTTGACAGATACTCCATACAGTAAACGTCAAAATTGCAGCTTAAGATCGATCTCAACTTTGAAACGCGTTTATTATTACGAGCCGTAGATTACCAAGTGTTATATCAATAGGTTAACTCACATTTCAATCTGTTTACCACTAACAGATAAATACAAACAAATTTAATTTACAATAACAAACAATGAGGTCAATAATCGAGATAAAAACTATCCTATTTTTTAAGTTGGACCAAATTACATAGAGTAAACCAAATTTCAATAAATTTGTTTAAGTAGTTTACCGGAGGTAGACTCTGTACCAGGGTCGTCTGCATAGGAACCTCCGTCTTACCTGTTTCTGCCGCAAAGCAGCAGTGCTTGCATTGCTGTGTTCCGGTTGAAGGGTATTTAAGATATGGCAGTATAATTACTGGGTACCCACTCCACATGTGATGTCACAAGTTGGCAACGTACAATGTGGTGCTTGTGGGGGTTGCAGTCTACTGCGAATCTCACAAGAGCCACATGTATTATAGGTGACTGTTACCACTTACCATCAGGTGGGCAGTCTGCTTGTTTGCCAACTTATTTGCAATAAAAAAATCATTCTACTACCGTGTCCTACCGTTAAATTAACCAGCGTGATAAAAAAGTTATCGTGTACAGAGATAAAATAATACCTAAAAGTGTTGTAATATTGAGTAATAATATTCAGGCTACATCATACATCAATATTTATATTCAAATGCTAAAGGCTCAGTTACACAAGGAGAGTTTCTCGCACGCGAGCGGCGAAATTTTGACAAAAACTCGTATTAATCAAGCGATACAGGCTCTCGGCCTATGGGAGTATAATTGTATTCGAGAAGCAAGACTCTTATAGTTTGTTTAGACTAGGCGAGCATAATATTGCCTAGAAGAAATCGCCGCTCGTGCCCGAGAAACTCTCCTTGTGTAACTGAGCCTTTAGAAAGCCTTTAAATTCGTGTAAACTGCTGTTATAATTATTTAAGAAAATCGCTTGTCAAACAATTGTAATAATTACGATTTCTCGTAAACCTATTAGGCCTATTATTTCTTAAAGCAAAACTTAGTTTGCACAGCACCAAGTCCCATCAATTTCCACTTAAGTGGGGACGAAACAATAGATTAGAATTATTTGATAACACTCCAGCAGAAATTCTCAATTAAAACACCGGTCATTAGTCTGTTTCTAATTCAAATAAACAAGCACATTTTCAAAATAATCACTTCTAAAGAAGCCGGTCGCGTGAGATAACAGTATTCGTGTTCTTACACAAAAGAACTTAATTTACTTTTACGAGGGCGGAAATAATCCTGGAAATACAATGTTGAGTTTTTTTTATTTCAACGTGAGAGCATTAACGTGGATGCTGCTTGGTGAAATGATATATTTTTCGTTAAAATTGTAGGTACTTCGTTTATTAAATGTATATTTTGTACCTTAAGCATCCTTAAGATAAGCAATTTCTTACAATTACTGTGATCTCGTAATATTTTTTAAATTCTTTATTGGGGGAATGCAATGGGAAAGAGTGTGCAAAACTTTCGTAAGGCTCATTTGGAACTAACATTTTTATTTCCGCATTACATGAATTAAAAAGAAAAAGGAATCAATATTTCAGCACGGCAAATTGACTTTTTGTCCATAATAATTCCAAGAATACAACATGAGCTTATCGAACGTATGCATGAAAATGAATTAAAATATTTTTTTAAAGACCTATGCTATTAGCCGGAGATGGCTGTTACAGCTTCGCCTTAATTATTTAAAAGAAGGCGAGAACTTTGGTGGGTCCTCAAGCCTCGTTTGGCTTACCTATCCTGGTGGATTTCTAGCTCAGAGAGGCATCACCACGGGGGTGTCCCGCTCTTTGAGTAGAGTCACCAGGCGGTTATAGCCGGTGCGGGGAGCTGCTGCAACGCGAGCGCGCCTCTAAGGCTTGGACGCTCGAGTTCGCCGTGTAGTGGAGGGTGGGGAGAAGCGACCAGGCACATATCTGTACCTGGTATATCGCAAACTGTGTAGACCGGGACTTCGCACTTTTGTTCTACGTGCAGTGTATGGAACTATTGCGTGAGTGTGCAGTGTTTGACAGTAAATTGGAAGGCGGAGGGAATTAAGCATTGCCGTTTTCTGTGATGCGTGCTTCGAGTCCGTTTTGGCCAGCGTGTACGTAACACCCGGCAATGATGCGTATGCGGGACATGGCATACTTGATTAGATAATGATCATAAGTAATGGGATAAAAAAAGTGGCCAGTTTTTACAGATTTTTACTGCGGGATTACAGAAAACAATACTTACGCAAGCAAGCTATATTTATGATCAAAAGACAGCGTGAAAAATTTGCGTTTATTTCAATTTAAAATAATTCTGTATCTATAATAGTACATACATATATAACTAGCTTTCCGCTCGCGGCTCCGCCCACCTTATTATTGCTTTCCCGTGGGAATTTTATATTTTCCCGTAGGAAAAATAATTTTGTAGTCTATTATATAGAAGACTGTTATTTATATTAAGGAGCCCGGATAACAAATTTAATAGAAATTGGAGCTGATTTTCAATATTTTCCGTAGAAACTTTGAACCCCTATTTTGCACCCTAAGGGGATGAATTCCAATAAACCATGAAACACGTGTCCAATGAAATGTTTTTATGAGCATGAATCTCAAGTGTTATGAAAATCGTTGGTAATTAAACAAATCCATACAAACTTGCAACCATAGGGGTTCATCCCTTTAGGGTTACACTTTTTTGAAATCCCTTCTTAGTGTGCGTCCGCATTTTGAATTATAACAACTGTCCAAATTTTACGTTTCTACCATTAGCGGTTACGGCTGTGCGTGCGTCTATAGATGGGAATTTCTCCTCTTATTTATTTATTATTATACATATATATAGATTGCGATAATAATGGTCGCCTTTTCTAAGAATGGTCACTCTATTCGTGCTCGCATTGCATCTGCATCAACACAGGTCGGACACTCCTCTACACTTCTCTTACCGCCTTCCAATTTCGAGCGTAGTGTTTCGTGTGCTGGATAAAATAATGATTAGATTAGATTAGATTATTTATTCTTTCTGTGGAAATTACAATATAGTTCATGTCATAAATTATAAGTTATTCACAAAGAAATCGTCAAATAAAAAATACAATAAAAATATCGAAAACAATGTGAAAACACATTTTAATAGGGTGTGTATACTCTTTAACTGAGTACAGTACTTTATCCATCGCGGTACAGTACAGTACTTTATCCATGAAATTACAAAAAAAATAGGTAGGTAGATATACTTTTTCTGAAAAATAGGTCAAATTCACAATACTGATGGCATTGAACAAAAATACTGTCTCAAAAATTAACCCTGTGAACACAAATACAAGAAAACAATATTAAATGTAAGCGTTTGAGCCAAGCGTCCGCGTGGTCGCTCACTTTATACTATACGAAAAATAATGTCAGTAGCGCTTGTATAAATGTAAAAACAAATTTGGTCTGAAATGCAATAAGCCTCGCCGGAGATACAGCCGGCCCTCATAGCGAGACGGGCCATAAATATCAGGGCTAGGTCCCCAGGCGCATAGCGGTGAGGAATTACTGGCGTACTCTGGAATACTGGAATATTGCAAAGCAAACTTTTGTTTCTAGATTCATTCTTGAGATTTTGGACACGGTTATGATGTTTATTGCATACTATTGTTGTTGATTATGAGATTGATTCTGTTGATGGTCGAGACTTATAAATATTGAGGTATATTTAAATTTGCATTTATTGTATTCAATGCTAAGTGAAACAGAGTTCCGAACATCGCGCATAGTAAAAATACTACCACAGAACAAAATAAAAAATAAATACCTACATAGGTAATTGAGATATACGATCGCTTCTTATATAATCTTCTTCGGGATAAATCGTATTTAACAGTGCTGGACCAAAAAGTATTCAATAATTTCCTATCTTACATGTTTAAGCGGCCGGCCATGTAATTTGAAAATGGATCGACTTTCTTAAGCCTGAACGTGCCTGAACACTGTATTAAAAATCTGTCGGCATTAACATGATGACTAATAACGTAACTCACATAAATTTTATTCAAAATTTCGAACTAACACTTATTTTAACACCAACATACAAAAACCGGCGAAAGCTGTTATTGAATCAGAAACATAAAAACTTATGGAAATTAATATATTCATTTATACGTATTCTACGTATTTGAGAAAAGACATATAAAGATTATAGCATGTACTTTGTTAACTTCACTTTGTTTTGATTAATAATGTACGCAGAGATGTACGTAGTCAATAAAATAAATAAATAACGCATACTTATATAAATTAAATCAAAGTGCGCGCATCAAATAGTGATAAAATTTTCCCAGTGCACATTAGAAAACATGTATGCAACAGGTTATTTCGAATTGGTAATTACTTTTTATAAAATTTTGATATGGCAAATGGTCCTATTTTAGGAATACTCGTACGTTTCAGTGTTATTCACCTTATATATACTCGTAAGTTTGTACACGCTCCGAGGTTCATGAGAAGGTAAGGTCGGTTCATTACAATCACAAATTTCATAATGCTCCCTTACCCACTGACCCAAGACCTTCCCATTTGATATAAAATAATGAATGGACTTCATAAAACGAACATTCTTACCATAAATTGCTTTTTATCCGCAGATGGCTGAAACGGTTTCCTCCTAGCCACGAAGAAACAAATATATTGCGATTTGCTCCTTCATTTTCTCGCAAGGTATTTTATTGCTTTGGGGTCTCTCATAAATTCTGTACTCACTCTAAGAGAAAAATAAGGTCTAGTAGATATGGGTGAAATCGGTGCGAAAATTCTTATTAGCTTATTCTTATCATATAACCCCAGGGCGTTTTGACGAACGCTGCCTTTCCGCCATATTTGATTTGAATGTTGAACTTAATAATATTTCGTTGGCATGTGTGTATTTAACGATCAAGAGTGCTTTAATGTCCTAATAATAAAATATTATTTTCATCCCCCCATCTCGGAAAGAGTATTTTTGCTATTCGATATCTGACCGCCAAAGCCGTTTTTATCCGCTTGAGGTTAAAGTAAATTTGAATTAAGAACATCGCGTGCAACTAGGTATGTGATTTCAAAACATAGTTAAACCTATTTACTTCCATCTCCATGGTGCCGAATTTATCACACACCTTTTTTTAAATTTGTTAAAAACTCAGACTCTGAACCTCCTTGGTGTACTTTTGTTTTTGATTTGCTTTGCGCGCGCCATTTTGTTTTGACGTCGTATTATTATTATTATGAAACTTGAAAATAAGTAACAAAATCTTATTATTTGTTATACATAATATAAATATTTTTCTGTAATACTTACCTATCATAATGTTGTAGTAAATATGTACCTAAACTGAGATAAAAGTATCTTGTGATTGTAAATGTTTTATTTTGCATTTAGTCATTTATTTCCTCGCTGAGGGGGGATGAAAAGTTACGTGTTGTACTCGAGTGCAAAGATTTTTGACCTTGTGCTCTTTTGATTCCCTCGCCAACGCTCAGGATTCTAAATTTTGATTTTAGAATTCTTCGCTTGCTCAGTCATCAAAATTGAGCATGCGGTTAAAAAGCAACTTTGCACTCATGTATAACAAATAACTATTATCTTCACATAATTATTATTTTCTAAAACGATAGAATTATCATGATATTTTTGTCTTCTTATATGCCCGTTACACTCAATAAAATATTTGAATAGCTTCTCTAATAAATTGAGTTCATCTGCACATGTCTCTGTATGTGTAGACAGTATCACGGCGCGCTTCAATAAGCCTTTGGTCACGTGGATCTCGCATAATTGAATTTCAAAGCTTTACGTTCAAATGCTACAATGTATTGACACTTGAAAGCGTAGCTCCCCCGGGAAATCTTCTCTAGCTGAAGCCAGACTATTATCAAGAAAAGGACAAAGTGAATGTGGTAACCTCTCTGGTTTTATAAATTAGATCTGTATGACAAGCGAATTGATGTATCCGAGGAGAAATGTCACGGGTCACGTCGATGCTTAGGAAAAAAAAACATTAAATATCATCTGTGTTGCTATCATAAAAAGTGTCAATGAAAGAGGTTAGGTTAGGTTAGGTTTTACGGTGGCTGGGAAACCGGCGGACCACCGCCTTGGGGGTAAGACTTGTTCTGGCCCCAAAATACCCATAGGCAGGAAAAGGAGGAGGGCAGCGCCAAGCCGGCCACCCGAGACCTCAGGCGGGACAGCTATGGAGGTAGCCGAGGATATCGTTGGGGCCCCCATCATTCAGGAGGCGGCCGCGGGAGGGGAAGTCCCCCGCGAAAGAAATAGTCCCCAACCCCAAGCCATTTAATGTTGGGTATCGGGGTGAAGAGCGGCGCACAACACCTGCGCCGCTAGCAAAGCAGCAGAACCACGCGTATACCGTGAGACCGGCAACGGATCATCCACGAACAAGGGGTCAGCGAGAACAAGGCCTCGCTGTTGTCCCCTTCAGGCCCGTTTTACACTCTGCCAGCGCCCTAGGCACAACGAAGAGCGCCTCTTTTTATACCCCTGCCAGCTGATTACGACCCCCCACCAGCCCAACCATAACGCCTATACCCCGTAAATTTTGATTTTTTTGCTCCCCCCAAAAATGCGAATTGCCTAGCGCCCTAGGCACGTGCCTACCGTGCCTATTCGGTAAAACGAGCCTGGTCCCCTTCCCCTTGTCTCGTGACGGATGGAGAAGCTGCTGGGGGGTTTTTAGTGGGTAGGCCTGGGGAGTCCCACATACCCTCGTGATTTAGCTCGATCACGAGGGATGCGTAAATGCATTTTCCCCCTATCCAAAAAAAAGGCTAGGTTAGGTTTCAATTGTTGACGATATAATAGTGTTGATATGAATACTATTTTAATGTCTCGCCTTACTAAAAGTACTATAACTACTACTTTCATACTGATAAGTTGTTAAGAGTGATTGTTTAAATAAAACTACACCTTTCGGATTTACTCGCGTATATTTAGCTTTAAAACATTTTAATTATTTAAGCCGAGACGCGACGTTTCGAACGCTTTATAGCATTCGTGATCACGGGATGACTGAAGATGTTGGGTGTCATAAAGTAACATCAGATTTATTATTTTACTACTGTCATTTCATACATTTATGTGGTCCATTTAATGTAAACAGAACTCACGCTATCTATTGTTTTAGCAGTCTGTGGACGGCCTTGAGATTTGATTGCGTTCGAAACAACAGGCTAAATAATTAAAATGTTTTAAAGCTAATGACGATGGTTTCGTTTGAAAGGGTTTCTAATTCTGTATATAGCTGACATTATATATTTAATGACATTATTAATATATTTTTACTCAATGAGATATTCAATTGCATAACTTGTTTTACTTAATTCTTAAATTAGTGAATTATCTGTTTTCTCAATAAAGATTGCACGCACTGTGTTACTCTAAATGTTCCGACTAAATTTTAATTATACGAATACTGTAGGTGGGTTATTATAGGTTAGGTTATCTTATAACCTAACCTATAAAAGCTTACCTACAGGCTACAGTTAATCATATAGGTTTGCTCAAACAAACATTGGTTAGGTCAGCTCCGACTAGCATTTAGAAGATCAATACAAATACAGACAGCCAGAGCCGTCTCTCCCAAATGGGGGATCGGGGGGCAGACGTTTGGCTCTGGCTTCCGCCGGCCCACAAACATTGCCGTTAATCTTTTATGCATAACCTAAATGCTGTTTTCTCACATATTATCGATGGAGGTATTCAGTATTTTATGGTGTTGCAGGTAAACTAGTAATTAAATACAGGCAACAATGTAGAATGATAAGGTAAAATTATTTTGTAATGATAAATTGTAACCCTACTTGTTGAAATAAATATATTATTATTATTTATAGTAGGTGTTCAGCATTACTATTATTCGATTATTCGATTTAGTGTATTAAAATCGCGTTTTTTTATCTTAACTTAAATCTTTTGTTCTTAAAAAGAACATTATAAATAAAAAACTAATTATTAAAATCAAAAGAGTAATAAAAAACAAATAAGCAAAAAGCAATACAAGTGGCTCTTGTGAGATTCGCAGCAAATTTGCTACCCCCACCCCACAAGAACCACAGTGGCAGTGTACGTTGCCAACTTGTGACATAAGATGTAAAGCCACGGTACCTCCGTACCTACCTAGTAATTTCACTGCCATAATTATGTTATCTTTCAAACCGGAACACAGCAATGCAAGTACTGCTACTTCGCGGCAGAAATAGGTAAGACGGAGGTACTCAAGCAGTCTACGCTGGTACAAAAGTACCTAGCAATTCAATTGGGATTGGCCACTGTCAAAGACGTCACATATAAAACTAGCTGTCAAGCGGGTGTGACAGAGAGTGAGGTGCGAACGAGCGGGCCAAGAGTTAGTTAGCAGTTAATTCAAAGCAAAAGGCTAGTGCATAATAGTATTATGCACGAGTAAGCTTTTTGAGGGACTTACGCTGTTGGCCGCAGATAACCTTTGTAGTTTAAAAAGAAGGCGAGAAATTTGAGGGGCCCTCAAGCCTTGTTGGCGAACTTTATCTCCTGAATTTCTATTGACCAGGCATCACCTCATGCATAAGTCAAATAACAGTTTCACGATAAGTTCGTATATGTATATAAGACAATTGATTTTAATTTAATTAAATTACGCTATTTTAATGTTAAATAATAAATCTAAATCAAATAATGTAAAAGTATTTAAACATTAAAAGTTTGTAGCTGACTATATGACCTGTAATATAGTATATGTGATAAGGATAAAGTAAATTTTAAACCTTAAAAAAATTACTCGAGATAATCAACCTTCTGCACAAGCTCCATAAATTGCCACTTTTTAAGCAACTGTGCTTAAAACATGTTTTACGCGTTACTTCCCGCAATATTCTTAGTTAGCCATGAAGACTAGTAGCTTGATTCTTATCTTCTCTTTGACACCCAGCACCTTCAGTCATCCCTTGACCACAGGTACCTACTAAAAACATTCTAAACTTCAGGAAAAAGAAATAAAAATGTTTCATAATATACACAAGCTAATTCCGGCAAGTTTGTTTTATCTAATGTACTCGTGCAAATAAAAGACTATAGTATTATATAGGCAGCTGTGTTAGTTATTTCCATTCTATTCTTCACAGTCCTTCAAAAATTCAGTATTCAGGAAATTGGCCGTTACATTAAAAACAAAACTGACTAACGAAGGGGCGAATCGCTCAGACAAGTCGAGTGTTTCGATCTAGTGCTATCGAAAAGCAATTCGCCAAATCTAATTTTACCGTCACGAACGACCAGAGAGCGAGTTCAATCCACATTTTTTTATTCCAACTACCTCTTCGAAAATACCGACAGGAATTTCAATAGGCCTGTCTGTATCCCTCTTTCTACTGTTTTCATTTTCTTTGTTCTTGAGTTTGTATACAATAGTGTCGGATTCACGTAAAATAATAACATCACATAATCCAAAAAGCAGTTTTAACACTATATGGACACTTAATAGACTACACAAAAGTTTGTTAACTTTTAGTATTAAGATAGCTCAACTCTATATCAAGTCTTAATAATGAATAAATAAGTGTTATAACTGAAGCTCTATGGCCACGACCGATCGTTGAAAGCTCGGCTACACCCGTTCAAAGTTAATTAAGCTCGTTTTGGAGCAGCTCAAATGAACTTCGGAAGTGTTGATCTGAGAAGTGTAAATCAATTTTTCGAGTCCATTTCCGGGTGACCAAGTGCGGTTGCCCGAGCTAGAGAAACTTCCCAAATTGGAATAGTTGGCCGGTATTTCGCGTTAGCATCCATCTCTGCGGGCGGGCTTTGGAAGGTGAACGGCCTGCTTGTTTTGCTTTTTATCTGTCCATGCTCCAGAGGAATTTCATTAGTTTCTACTTTGTTGTTGGATGTGTAACGATTCTTGATTTTTTGGTCGATTTCACACATTTCTACTGGTGTTCTTAAATAAAGTATCTTGTTGATACTCATTGAAACTAATGCGTTTTAAGATGATCAATTTTACTGACATCATAACAGGTTAGCATGTGTCCGACCGATAAAAGGAAGAAATTATTACATTACACGGGCCGCGAGCTCCTAAGCACATAAAAGCATGTTGTTCGCGCGTAAAGATAAGCCAAAGCCATTTATCTCGTCGATTCAGGACGCTCGTCCGTTGTAAATATTTTTTTCGCCATTTTACGATTTACAGCGTTATAAATTTCGAATGAATGCGGATAGTAAAACCGGGAACTGAGTGAATTTTTCAACGAACCTCCCTACATGTACCCGTAGTATGTAGGCCCCGTATATGTGTACTGTGCACAGCACACATATTTGTAGCAGCGTAATCGCGAATGTAACTCATATTGCAATGGAATGGAGATGTGTTTCGATGTTTTCCCGGCTGGTTTCGATTGTACGCGGACTAGTCCTGTAGATATCCGGTAAGAGAGCAGTAGAGCGGTTTTATTGCACGCTCGTAAAGGCCGTGCATTTTTTTAGTATTAAGCGTAAACCGGTTCAAAGCAACAAGACTGATTGAAGAATTTCTCGTATCTAGGTGAGTAGCTACGTACATTGTACCTACAATTCTGATCCCTTTGTATATCATTGTATATTTATAGTTATTGACATAGTGATATGAGGCGCAAAAGTAATTTCATTGTGTGCTTATGACATTATTTTTAGAGCTCTGTACCTCAAATGATAAAAAATAGAACTCTTATAGGATCACTCCGTTGTACGTTTGTCCGTTTGTCTGTCAAGACTCTTTTTCTCAGGAACGCGTAGATATATCAAAGTGAAATTTATACCAAATACTCGGGTCTCGGTCTCTTTCAGCTGTGGAGAAATTCGTTTATGTCGCGTATTTTCGCTAATTTCGCGATTTCACAAGGGATTCAAAATCAATACCATACCTATCTACTTACCTACCTGTACCTACTTCCTGTTGACCTGAATTATGGAATTTGGCAAGAAGTAAGGACTTATAATAATAGAGCATATGTTAAGGAAAAAATCTGTAAAAATGGACATAGTTAGCAACTACGTAAAATATACTTAGATAAGTTTGTATATAGGGAATCCTCGGTTCACGAGTCCAACTCGCATTGGACCGATTTTTTCAAATGGCGTCAAATCGCATGATGCTTGGAAATGTAAGTTGTAAACAGAGAGTTAGCTGTCAGCCACGAAACGATACCGAAAGAACGTAAAATTAAAATTTCAAACAACGATTTCCGGATTGAGAGATCTTCCGTTTTGGAGTTTCAACTCTCTTAGTCGGTTCTTACGACATCCACAGGAGCAAAGGATGTGGGCGTCACCAGCGTCACATATATTTTAGATTTTTCACTGCTCACACAACAAGCACAATATTAATCAACTTGGAAAGAAGTTATTTCAATGATAACTTATCCTACTTAACATTTGAATCATAACTATTTTATATCTTTAAGCATGAAAACGGAGCTCAATTTTGTAATTTTTATCAAACTGGTAGCTAATTCACAATTTGACAATACTTTTCATTACCTTTCGATTAAGAATTTTGCACTCTGCACGGACGTCCGCGCACGTCACACGCGGTGCGGGTGACGGAGCCCATCACCTTTCACAAGAAATGTTCACCGCTTCATTTTGTCACTAGCTGTGCCTGTGACTTCGTTTGCGTGGATGTCGGAAAATCATAACATGTCGTACATTTTTTCCCCGGTTTTGCAACATTGATGCTTAGCTCCTATTAATTGTAGCGTTATAGACTTCCTCGATAAACGGACTAACCAACACAAAAATAATTTTCCAATTTGAATCAGTAGTTCCTAAGATGAGCGCTTTCAACCAAACAAATAAACAAACAAGCAATCAAACAAACAACAAGCAATCAAACAAATCCTTAGCTTTATAATATTAGTACCTAAGTATAGATTTGGAGAGTACGGGTTCATTTTGTAAATACTGCTTCGATCCAAGTTTTTAATTAATTTCGCCAATTGATTGACTCAAAATCTGTCATAAACGCTTTCAGTTCTGACAGTCAAAGTATATCCATCATCACTGCTTTATGCTGCGGCTTCACCTGCGCCGCAACGCTTTATTATACGCAATAATTTTAACATAACACATATACGGCCAACAGCTTAGCGCGTTAATTGGTTTGCGGCATTGTTAGCGTTAACACTTACATTGACGCAGGTAGAGATCCTATTTAGTAAGAGAATATTTTCGCCAAGCTATTAATAAGTCGCTGAAATGTATATATACACGCATAATGTCAGAACAACTGTACCATGGATAATTCTTCTTTTGTTGTAGTCAGAACTAGGTTTGTAAACAAGTAAAATGTATTTCTTTTAATTACAAGCTTTTAGTACTCGTCAATATGAATCAAACGAGCCCAAACTCAATGGGGCTGCGTCGTTCTATTGCGGAGTTCCTATGGCCACCTTCGAACTCCAGCATTTGATCAGCTTCATGTTATCATAATATTTCATTGTCACGCGATATACTATATGCATGCTAAATTTCAGCTCAATCGAAAACCGGGAAGTGGGTCAAATTTAACTTGCAAGTCATGCTTGCAAGATTTCATTACAGACACCGGGACAGGTGAAGTAAATAAAAGCTTGTAAACATTTTTTTTTTGAAAAATTATACGAAGCAGTTAAGTTAGTATACCCATGCCAAGATGTATAGCCAAGAGATCTAGCTATGAATCATCATTTCAGCCAAGAGACGCCCACTGTTGGACATAGGCCTCCTCCAAGGATCTCCATACCGATCGGTCCTGCGCCTCCCGCATCCAGCATCTTCTCGCGACCTTCACCAGATGGTCGGTCCACCTTGTGGGGGGCCTATCAACACTGCGTCTCCCGGTACGCGGCCGCCACTCGAGGACCTTTCCACCCCAACGGCCGTCAGTCCTGCGAGCGATGTGTCCTGCGCACTGCCACTTAAGGTTTGCAATTCTTTGGCCTATATCGGTAACTCTAGTTCTTCTACGGATCTCATCATTTCTGATGTTATCACGTAGAGCAACCCCGAGCATAGCCTTCTCCATTGCCCTTTGAGTGACTTTGAGCCTTCTTGTGAGATCAATTGTAAGCGGCCACGTCTCAGTTCCGTATGTCATCACTGGCAACACGCACGAATTGAAGTCTTTCGTCTTGAGACACGGCGGTAGATGGGTCGAGAATATGCTGCGTAGTTATGAATAAAACACAGAAATGTAAAATTAATTTATATTGAACGTTTCTCGTAAATAAGTTTACTTAAATTAGTTTGCTCAAATCGTGCAATAACAATAGTTCATTTTAAATTTCAATATTACTACGGTCCACCAGCTTGCCATAATTTGCACAAAGTTCGATATTGTCGGAGTTTGGCTAAACAGCCCATTAAATTTTGTTTCCCAGTTTCAAAACGGGCTTTCCTCGTAAATATGACTTCTTAAAATTATGTCCTTTAATTCATACCATTAGTATAAACTCCAACGAATCGAGAGGAATCATTAAATTAACGGGCACATAATTTTTTATTCAATTTATTTTTCTCCCTTAATTTAATTTTTTCGAGTTATTATTTATATGGCCAACAACATATTAAGTTCGCGAAAAGGTCCATTTTCTATAATTAGTTCCTATTTCTTTTTAATCTTGTTTCAGTTTGCAATTCTTGAAATTCAAACGTTTTTTTTTCTGAGATGCTTAAATCACAATTGTTCATAAGTGGTTAACTCATCATTGCTGGTTATATTTTCCTTCAACAATTTTTTTGAAATTTTATTATATGACGTATTTTTTACTACATATATTTCTTAGTTTTGTAATAATAAGATACAAACTTTAAAAGTATATTGGCAAATGTAAACGCAATTGTAATAAGTACATACCTAAGCGTACGATTATAAAGAAGGATCCCATAAATCGGACACAATAAAATAAAATCCCTTCTTCCGTATGGTAATTCTATTGTCTTTTCTATAACACTACTAAGCCTCTTACTCTTCATAGGGATAATCCGGGATCTTGGACTCAACGAATTTCGTTGGTATTTTTTATTTGATCATTTCACACATGGTTTACCTAATTTCTACCAGAAGCCATTGAAATAGAATATATTTTCTAAAGATCAACTCTCTCTCTCTCGCCTATGTAATTTTATCACTATGTAATATTATTACAAAAAATGTAATTTTATCCCGTAGACAAAAGATTATTAAGCCTTGGATTACTCCGGGTCTTTTACGGTGCATTCAGAATAGGGATCGCCTACATATGAAAGCTAAAAGTGAACCAAATAACACAGTTATACAACAAACTTATTTACGCTACAGAAACAATTGCGGTAAAATTTTGAAAAAAGTTAAAAGTAATTACGAAAAGGATCAAATTAAAAAAGCTGGCACCAACACTAAGAAAATCTGGGAATCCATAAAAAAGTGACATATCTCAATAAAGAAAAAACTTTTTCTAAAGAACTTTTGTGCTTAGTGCAAAATCCTCAGGTTTCTGTCAATAAAGTAAACGAATATTTTGTTAACATAGGTAAAAATTTATCTGTGTTTTTACTCATATAAACAGCCATGTGTCTCTTCCCAAGACACCTTGTAATCTTAATTCTTTTGTCTTGGAGAGTACAGATTCGTCAGAGGTTGAGAAGCTTATTAAATCACTTAAAGATAATTGTGCGGTTGGAACGGACTTAATTCCTAACAAATTTCTCAAGGACAATGCGAATATTCTGACGCCTCCCCTGACTCACATCTTTAATTTGTGCCTCAGTATTGGTGTCTTCCCAGATATATTTAAACGTTCATAAGTGTGTCCAATATACAAATCTGGTGAAAGAAATCAGGTTTCTAATTATCGACCGATCTCTATATTGCCTTCTTTGTCGAAAATTCTGGAAAAAATTATCAATATTCGGCTAACGAACTATCTTGAAAAAAATAATCTATTATCTAACATGCAATTTGGCTTTCGACGTGGACGTTCTACAAATGATGCAGTTCATTTCTTGTCAGATCTTATCTCCACCATCCTCGACCGTGGTATGAAATGTTTATCGATATTCTTAGATCTTGCAAAGGCTTTTGACACCGTCTTTATCCCAAATCTATTAAACAAGCTTGAGAAAGTTGGTGTCAGAGACAAACAGCTTAAATTATTTAGGGATTACCTAAATGGTAGGTATCAATGTGTGAGAGTTGGTGACTATATTAGTGAGAATCTTCCAATATTTTATGGAGTGCCTCAAGGCAGTATACTCGGGCCTACCCTTTTCCTCATTTATATTAACGATCTCCTGCTTCTTAACTGCGCCGACTGTCATATAATATCCTATGCTGACGACACGGTGCTAACTTTTGTTGCAAAAACTTGGGAAGAGACTTATATTGAAGCTCAGCAAGGCTTCAATAAAGTCTGTCACTGGCTGCAAGACAATATGCTGACACTGAATGCTGATAAGACTAAACACGTTACTTTTTCAATTCGTAACCCACCCTAAAATAGCTTTAAAATTTATATGCATTCCTGTAATTTAAATATAGCAGATAACTGTTTTTGTAGATCTCTAGAAAAAGTTAAAGTCATAAAATATTTAGGTATCTTGATCGATGACAAATTTAGTTTCAAAAATCACATTGATTTATTATGTAAGCGAATAAGAAAACTATATCAAGTGTTCAAAACACTAAGGCATATATTTGAACCTTTCTGGTTAAAACAAGTTTATTTTGCACTGTGCCAATCAATAATTACCTATTGCATTTTAAGCTGGGGTGGTGTGCCTAAAACCACATTGAAAAAGGTTGCCCAAAGAGCCATACTCAAAATTTGTACATTTAAACCATTTCTTTATCCTACTTCAATATTGTATAGTTTTTGTGAAGTCCTGACAGTTCGCCAACTCTTTTTGCTTTCTGTTGTAATGAAGCAACACTCGTCCCTTTTGTACTCCCCAGAAACCAGCTTTAATAAAAGAAGGAGTTATGATATAGCTGATAGAAATTTTATGCCCAGAACAGCTTTCATAAAACAATTTTACATTTTCTTGGGACCTTTTATTTATAACAAAGTAAATAAACATCTTAATATTTACCCCCTAAATAGCTATAATTGTAAAAAGAAGATGACTACATGCCCCCGTAGCACGTCCACCAAAACACGATATGATAAGCGATTAATCGCGGTGAACTGTCAAAATACGGCGAAACCCTATTGTATTTTGACAGTTCACCGCGATAAACCACTTTATCATATCGTGTTTTGGTGGACGTGCTAGGAGGGCTGGTTAATGCAAAAATCGTATAATGATACTGAAGATCTATTAGCGATACACTCATAATTTCATTAATAACTATTTATTTAATTTTGTACACTATATAACTACAATAAATTACTATGTATTTTTAGACATATTATTTATCCTTTATGTATAATATCGGAAAACAACTTAAAATAGAATAAAATGTTTATATTCATAAATTGGAAATTTTGTAACTTAACTTTGCATTGTTTAGATTGTTAAAGCAAAACTTAATTTTGTAACTGAGGCGAGCGAGAGGCACCGGATACCGAAATACAGGTTACCCACCTAGTTCGGTACCGGATGCTACATTGTAATTATTTGCTGATCTTTTTAGTTAAGGAATATAAGTATAAGTATTATGTAAACAACTAATTTCATGAACAATAAATATTATTATTATACATTTATTCAAAAAAGCATCTTAAATTTAAGTTTTTTACAATATATAGATATAAAAACACAAATATTATAAAAAACTTAAATCTAGGGTTCCACTGGCAGCGGAGCATGGCCCAAGCTACCGGTGGTTAGGGCTACAGGGAGAGGAATCTCCGAACGATACGTGCCGTGTCAAGAATCACCGCCTTCTGTATCTGACCCTTGATCCACCCGTCAAGCGAGAGCCCCTTAAGATGTCGGTCGAGCCCCTTAAGATTATTATTATTATTATAATTTTAGTGATTCAAATTTTTGTGGTAATTCTTATCAAACAATTTGAAGGATCCACCGCTGAGTATATTAGCATAATAAATAAATCAATTGATATTAGGATACTGAACTAGAGTACTAGTGAATATTAAAATGATTAGGTAGTGGCAATTATACAGTTTTCATAGTATTGAAATTATTTATTTTGAGTTATGAAATTATTTACGTATTATTTCTTATCGAATTTTTTTATTTTTTTTTATTTTACGGCACAATATTTGATACAAATCTGTCAAAATGAGAATAATGACGAAAATATTTACATTACCTACGTATTTTGATGTATTTAAAAAAATGTTGATTTACTCAAATCAAATCGTTTAAGGCAAGACGCATATGCGGGAAAGTGGTATTTTTATGCAACTAATTTAGCTAAAAAAAAATTAATAGGCTACTCACCTGATGTTAAGTGGCTATCAGGCTACAGTCGCCTATAGTACATCTGGTTTCTGTAAGACTCAAATCTACTAAAGCCCCTATAAGGGTACCAACGTACCTACTATTTCAACTTGTGACATAACGTGGCACGGCGCAGTGCCCAGTAATTTCAATCCTTGTCTTACCCTTCAAACTGCAACGCGGCGATATTAGCGCCGCTGCTTGGCAGTAGAAATAGATAAGATAGAGGAAGGCATGTGGACGAGTCTGGTTCAGAGTCTCCCTCTAGTGGTGTTGGGACAGTTTTAAACGGCGTAAATATAATAAGTTAATTTATCAAAACACTAGCTGTGCCCGCGAACTACGTTTCGCCATATATTTTTTCCCGTTTTTGCAACATTTTTCATTGATGCTCAGCTCCTATTAATCGTAGCGTAATGTTATACAATAGCCTAAAGCCTTTCTCGATAAATGGACTATTCAAAAAATTAATTTTTTTGAATAGTCCATTTATCCTGTTAGTTCCTGAGATTAGCGCGTTCAACCAAACAAACAAACTCTTCAGCTTTATAATATTAGTATTAAGCCAGCGTATAGATAGATGGTCCAAATTATAAGGGAGCCCTTAGCCTAGCAGTGGATATCTTATGGCTGAATGACGAACCAATAAATAGTCTGCAATAAATAACGTATGTGTAACTGTCGTTTTGGTTTCCATGACGCTCAAAGAGCTACAAGAGCTCAAACAAAGAGATCCATTTTGAAATCACAGATATACACTTCAATCTATTTATTTGCATACGCAAACATATTCATAAGCAGCGGCTTCAGCAACCACACAAACGACACACGAAACGAGATCTAATCGAATTGAAATTAGACACACTTTGCAGCACACCGTGTGGTAATTCGAATTTATTTAATTCCGCTTATATTTCCAGTTATGTGGTGCTCATTAGGAAAGAAAACTGGCGCTTTCCGTTCGTTCAAACGAAAACGCTTTAAACGTTCTTCGGGTGAGTGTTTCTTTGCTGCGATTACTTTCTCGCTGGCTTGTTTTATTTTATATGGTGTCGTGTGCTTAGATTCCAGGCCGGAGCTGGTGTATACGTTTATAGAACAAGCTGTGCAGCCGGGCGCCCAGGTGGCACTTAAGTGCTCGGCGGTAGGGGAGCCTTCCCCCCGTTTTAGGTGGACGTTGGATAGCCAACCGATACCGTCTCATCACGGGTGTGTAATCACGCTTAAGCTGTTGTTTGTTTTTTTTTTTATACTTCTGCAGTTGCATGACAAGACAAGGTGGCGATGCGATGTTGATTTTTTAAGTAGTGTAGTATTTTAAGTGTGGTCTAAGCAATATTTAGTATAATATATAATATAATATATAAGCAATATTTAGTATTATACTAATAGCATTTCATAATTTTTATAAGTTTTTAAAACACTACATATTTAAATTAAAGAAATCTTTATTTTGCACAGGATGCCTACAATATAAATGCTTCACATATTTCAATACATTGTTCAATATCAGTCAGAACTTGTGTAGCTTAAGCTTTTAGCTATTTGCCAATAGCAAACACAGCATGCAAATATCAGCTTTGATCTTCAGCATTATTATTGATATTAGTGGGAATTAATTTATTAACACACTCAACTATGAAAAAAAATTATAAATCGTACATGTCCTATAAAACTTTGGTATCAAATACATTTATAATACTAAAGTAAGAAACAATGGTAGTCAACCTAACGAACCATACATTAGCAGCACATGTTTTTCAGTTAAAATACACCATCCAATTCCTTGCAACTAAAAATTTTGGTAGAGAAATGCTTTCGGTTTGTCGTTTTAAAATTCAACAAAGCATTACACCTATAATGCCATATTTGCGAAGAGTGGCAGCTACGTCATCTATCTTGATTTGGCACCAGAATACAAGTTTCTGGCGTGATGACCCCAAAAGCTCGAGAGTTGGCAAGCTGGCTTAGTGCACATTTTAGATGGGTATACTACATCTAAGCTGATATTTATTTTTGCATGTTTGCAAAGTGTAATAAGCTTTGTTTTCGTTTGATCACGTACCTAAGTGTTTTAGTAGAAGTTTATAATCTACTTTGTGATCTTACGTGATCAACTCGACGTTTTTGCTAAGTAATTTATACCAATTTGTGACTATGTTTTAATTGTAACAGTTTTGACAAAGTCAACTTCAATGTTTGATAAAGGCTAATAAAAATACAATACAAAGGGCAGTCGAACATTGTATTATTTTTAAATAAAACTTGGGATTTGCGAACAAACAAATTTTGAATCAAATACATGGTGATTTTTTTTAGATCGATGCAACATTGGATAGCTGAATAAAGTACAGTCATTATAGGTATTTCTTAGAAAATTTCTTGCATACTTATAGCTATTAATTTACTACTTTGAGATTAAATGTTCAGGTTTTAAGAACATTAAAATTAAATAGAGAAATAAAATATATCATAGAAGAATCTTCTATCTTCTTATACATATATAATGATGAATCGCAAAATGTGTTGGTAAGCGCAAATCTCAGAAACTACTGGTTCGAATTGAGAAACTCTTTTACTATTAGAATGCTACTTTGTCCCTGATGGTTATAGGTTATATTATAATTTTTACCACGGGAAAATATTTCTTTCCTATGGGAAAATTCGATAACTACTGGGCCGATTTTAAAAATCACCATTAGAAAGCTACATTCTTCGTGAGTAACATAGGCTATATTTCCCACGGGAAAAATATGACGGGAAATCTATCGTAAGGCGAAACGAAGTTCGCGGGCACAGCTAGTATATAAATAAAAATGGATCTTCGAAATGTATAATAACTTTCGAACGACTGCACCAAATTGGATGATTCTTGATTTTATGTATTCTTTATTGTTAGGACAAGGTTTGTGTAATATAAAAATTACAATAATTTAAACAAACATTTCAGTAATTTAGTTAAAAAACATGGCGATACAAAGTACGCCAGATCAACTAGTAAAAGTAATAAATTTAAATCAGTCAAGGGTAACATTGGTAATACCGGCAATAAGACAATAAACCTTCATACTAATTTCATATTCCATGGATAAACGAAATAGCTATTTGGAGTTTACGTTGACGAAACGATCCATCATTGTCGGTTAGCGAGGCCAACACATTTTGCGCGTATTTCATCCGTTATAACTATGCAACCCTAGATAATCGTGGTTCCTGCTTGTTCACTTATATCTGAAGCTCAGGGCTCATATTTGAAATTTACATTACACATATGCACAACTACTGCTTTCAAGTAGTTCTGAATATCCGGAACTATAAAAAAACACTGAATTTTGATTGTATACTATAGTATGTATAAATAATCCACATTAAAATTATAATGCTTTCAGTGATACGCCAGAAATATATCTAATAGGATACAAGTGAGTTTTTTGCTAGTTTCAATACACAGATAATGAGCTAAAACAATAATAGAAAAACGACTAATCTCGAGACTAAAAATACTAATTTATTTAATCTATCTTTAGACTAAAAATTAAAAACCAAATGTAATAAAAAGACCTAGATGCTTTCTACCCCTGTCTCATGTGATATAGAGCTAACAATGTTGGCTGCGTTACCTTGCTGAATTGTATAGCTGGTTCTTTCCTCGAGGTAAGTGCCAGCCTTCCTGTCACCAGGATGTCGACCTGATGCACAAAAATGATGAGTTTAGGCCTCATTGACCTAGCCGTAAAAGTATACGTTTCTTATTATGACGTAATAACTTGTTCCTTATCAGAGCAATAATCACTGAAGGCCGTGAAAGTGGCCCTGCTGGCATCGGTGTCAGCAGCAACTACGTACTGTCGACTCTGTCCCTAAGCAGCGCTCGAGTGGAACATGGCGGTCGCTACGAGTGCAGAGCTTCCAATGCTCACGGCAATATCGCTCATGCAGCAAGACTCAATGTTTACGGTACGTAGATAACTGGTAATTAGTAATTAAATTATTTTGTCATTTGATACAAACGTTCTGGCAACAATGGTCTCTATCGCTTTAGTTGTTTGCAGCGACCGAAGATTCTTCGATAGTAGGGGTTCTATCCCTCGTAACAACACATCAGAACAATCGAGGCATATCGACGATATGTTGAGTTGTATCAAAACGTGTTTCAAAAGTTGTTCACATATTACTACTGATATTTGGTTATGGAGGCCTTGACATTTAGTATGAAACGTCTGATGGTTATTTAGCTATTGCTGAATGCACGCTGAATGGATCCCATAGCGAACGTTGTCAAGTTTGATAAAAGTAACAACCTATTCGTCACAACTTTATGGAACACCTTATAATATTTTTTCTGTTCTAAAACTACTAAAAACATCAACTAGCAAGCAATATGTCTGAGGTACCAAGGTGACTTGGTTTAGGATTTTTTTCAACGACATAATAATAGGACATTATTAATAAGTGAGAATGATTTCGTTAGGTCCACCATACATACGATCAATGGCTCCTGTGAAGGCTGTAGCTGGTGCTGAAGTTACGATTTGGTGTCCGTATTATGGATTTCCTGTTGAGTGAGTATAAAACTTAAACACTAAATTGTGCAGTTTGATTGAATAGGCTCCTCACATAGTCTTAGAGTCATCTACGGTAAAATACTTAAAACCGAAACGAAATTAATAATATGTTTTTTATACTATCGTAAAAATAAGAGAAGTAATAACACGGCTTTTTTGTAGCAATAGAACAGACTGCTTAATTATCTAAATTAAATTTTACTTTGCGTTGTAAACAGCGATTTCATTTAATTTTCCTACAGTTTCCTAATAAAGCTAATATTTTTCAGGTCAGTTAAGTGGGAAGGCGGAGCTGGTGCTGACCCTCGCTACCAGCAGAGAGACGGTCAGGTCACGATCACCAACGTGGAAAAGAACAGGGACAGGGGCACATGGACTTGCTCAGTATTGACGCCGGGAGGGGAATTGGCGAAACGGGAGGTGAGTCTACGATTTCTCATAAAATACCAAGCAACATAAATGTCTGAAAACCGATTTATTTATTTATTTAATAGACAAAACAGAACACAATCAAAACTTGAATAATTATTATTTGTACTAAGTAGTGAACCAGACTATGACTGAGATGAGAATTTAATTGCTTATTAATATAAAATCGCTTCCTCTCTCCTGCTTTAAATATGCCGTACCCGACAGGGATCATAATTAAACTGTAATAATATGTAAGTAAGTACTACCTGTATCGAAACATTATGGAGAACAATAAATGATGATTATAACATACCTAAATATGTGTATAGTGCACATGCAGTGTAATACTTAAAAGTAGATAGTATAGTCGTTACACCAAAGAACCCATGAGCAACAGTTTAGCAATTACGAATTACAAAAGGCATGTCGCATGTTAAATTTGAATTTAGATATCTTTTGTCCAAAAACAAATTAACGAAGTAAACGACATTGAGAGAAGTTTTTGTTCTAAAGGGACTGTACTGACGATACATTCTGACAAGTGAGTTTTAAAGTGAATATTATTTTTCATTTCTCATATTTTGAAAGCAGGTCATTGTTTACCTAAGTATTGAGCTGAATTTATTATACATCGCGACTCTAGGGCCGACAAGTAATTCAGAAAGAATTTCACTATTTGTCCATTTTTCACGGACCTTAGACAAAGTATTAATTGAAAGTCCAATACAATACATGTGGCATGTAGTGTGTCAAAAGAAAAACTGTAAGGTAATGACAAAAAGCACATACAGCATCGATACTAATCAATAAATAAACTTGGCGAATACATTATGAATAAATCAAATTATGCTTAGATATCCAATTTGTTTTTTCAAATAAATGAAAGCATTTTATTAGTAACAGATTAGACATAATCACAAATACATATTTAAATTTGACATAAGTGCCATGGTATTATAACTCTTAAATAATGTGCGTGAATAAAAAGGCGGGAAAGCTCATAATCATCGAACACATTTTTTTTTTAAATTTGAGCCTTGTTTTACTTTCCTTATATTCAAAATAAAAATAGAGTGTTTAATTCGGGTAAACAAACACACCCATTTCAGTCTCGAACTATTGCCGCTCGAACAAATTTCAACTGTAATGGGTGCCTTTAAAAAGCCCTTATAAGCCCTTACAAAACAATCTACTATTAAAACATTTGCAGTAACCAATGAAAGGATATGGTCGGCGTGCAAGTTTTTTTATACAAATACTAGGTGTCGCCTGGGCTTTCTCATGATGAAAAAAACCCTAAGATCTTACAATAATAATGTCTAGAAGTGACGCTGATCTCAGTGCTCTTCATGGGGCAGATATGATCAAAATGTTGACAATATCTCTGTGATAAAGCTTTACATTAGCGATTTGTGTAGCGATAAGATGTTATAATAAGTCAGACATGAATAAAAATACTTCAAATTCATCAAACACCTGCACAGAATTTCATAAATTATAGCTAAGAATCATCACGATAATGTTAGCTTTCAAACAAAAAAAAACCGCATCAAAATCGGTCCATTCGTTTGGGAGCTATGATGCCACAGACAGACCATACAGATACACATATTAAACTTATAACACACCTCTTTTTCCGTCGGGGGTTAAAAAAAGTTTTTATCATACAAGCTTTATATAAGGTCAAATTTTACATTATTATTTGTTGTGATAATTGCAGACAGAATTTTGTCTAAAACACAGTATGTATTATATTGCCAGGTACAAGTGACAGTTGTATCTCCGCCAGTCCTGTCTCCTGTCGTGTTCCCTCCAGGACTGCGGGCTGGAGACAGAGCCCAGCTTACTTGCAGCGTCACTTCCGGAGACATGCCCGTCTACTTTTCCTGGCTTAAAGACCGAATGCCAATATCCAGCAACCTACAAGTATGACCTCATAATTAAAAGACCTATTCGCTCCAACATGACAAACTATAGCATGTCATCATTTAAATGTGATTATCAAGTTAAATGATAAAAAAACTTGTTTAAATACATGCTTTTATTAATCGTCATTACGAATCAAACGAGCCTAAACTCGATGGGGCTGTATCGTTTTATTGCGGAGTTCCTATGGCCACCTTCCAGCTCCAGCATTAGATCAGCTCCAGTTCTCATAATATTTCATTGTCACGCGATATACATATGCACGCAAAATTTCAGCTCAATCGAGAATCGGAAAGTGGGTCAAATTTATCTTGCAAGATTTCATTACAGACACCGAGACAGGTGAAAGAAAATAAAAGCTTGTAAAAATAATGATATTTTTTAAATTTTAAAATTAAATAACTCCCTATGCGTATAGAACATATTTACGACAATCTCAGTTATGTATTGCATAACTGTATTGCTTTGTTTTGAAAGTTATCTTAGCCACTATCATTTTTTTTAGTTTATAATATTAACATAACAGTGCTTGGTACTACCATTGGTACCCGTAATATTTTTTTCCCGTGGTACTACTCACGTGTCCGGTAGTACTATGGGCGACTTATTTTGCCCCTGTACTACGGGAATCTATACGGTGTTCTAAAATATTGTAAAGCTATTAAAAATGATTGCTCACACTAAACTAAATGGCTTCACTATACATAAACTCTGATATTGCAAAAAAAGATTAGCTGCTCCCTACATTAACCTCGAGTGGGTCTTATTCTTTTATACCTATAAAACAGCGGATTTTTCCGTGATTTCAGAGTTGATCTCGAAGTGAATGCTGTTAAGTTTTATGGTCTTGAGCAACCTTTTTTATAATCTGTTAAGTCGGAGGACACGGGTGAAGTCAAACACGGTCGTTAGCTCACTGAATGCTGTGACGTTTATTGATAGTTTAAGTAATACCCAACACTCCTCCCCATAGTTTACAATAATTTAGGTCGTACATGTAGTAAACTTATTTTAAATTACAAAAACATTGAAAAAAAAGGCTTATAATTAACCCTGGATATCGGACGCAGTGACCTACTCCCGGCTATGACTTGTCCTGGCTGACCGTCTGCCTGTAAGGGACGGAAGTACGTTGGTTGTTCAACACGTCGTGGAGTCATAATCGGTAAACAGCCTTGATCTATCCTTTCTCCTCTGGTAGTTGACGAAGGTGTAGACGTCATGTCAGAGGGGGCATTGCCAGCCCGCCCCGGAACTGCTACAACAGCCTCCTGATGACTTGTACTCATGGGTTCGCTATTATTGTTGTTGTCGCATCCCTTATACGCAATTAATTGATGTTTATGCTTTTTAAATAAAGCATCTGACAAAACGTCTTTACTTAATAGAATAGATTTTATTCCCTTTTTAATAATTTTCACAAAGCTCTCAACTTGTCCATTACTAGCCGGATGATAAGCGGGTGAAGTCAGGTGAGTAATACCATTCCTGTTACAAAATGAGTTAAAATCGTGTGATGTAAAAGCGGTGCCATTATCGCTAACTATGGTGTGTGGTAACCCAAATCGGGCCATATATTCCTGCAGCCTTAGTACAACCGCCTCAGACGAAGTGCAATTCATTTTATAAGACTCGACCCATTTAGAATACGCATCTACTATAATGAGGTATGTGCTGTTATTAATGGGTCCGAGAAAATCAATGTGAATTCTATGAAAAGGTTGTGGGGGGTACGGCCAAGAAGCTAGCGGCGCGCTGGTAAAGAGCGTAATTGAACACAAATATTGCAACTTGCTATCATTTTTTCTATTCCTTTGTCGATACCCGGAAACCAAAACCGACTTCTTGCTTCGGCTTTTGTTTTTGTTATCCCCAAATGAGATTTATGAAGTTCTACCATCAGTTTGTCTCTAAGTTTCTCGGGAACGACAATTTTGTGACCGCGCATAACACAACCACCCTCGTAAGATAATTCTGTTCGACACAAAAAGAATGGTTTAATATGCAAATCTGATAATTTTGGTGGCCATCCCTGCAAAATGTAGTTTATAACCCTTTGCAACGTTTTATCATTGTTCGTTTCGTTCCGGAGAATCGAACGTGTAACTGGTAAACTGGAATCGACAACAAAATTTACGTAAGATGCACGATCTTCTGACAAGTCGCTATCCGAAGCCGTGTCGCGCGCGCGCGGCGATGACTCACGCGCCGCTGCCGCTGGTAAAGTAGCCCGAGACAGGTAGTCGGCGCTATTACTGGCGCTGCGCACGTATTCAATCGTATAGTGATATGCACTTAAAAACATTGCATATCTCTGTAACCGATTTGAGGATACTTCTGGTATACCGCGATAAGGGCCCAATATAGACAACAGCGGCTTGTGATCAGTGCGAAGTATGAAAGGCGTAGACCTACCATATAAGTACTGGTGGAATCGTCTTACCCCAAATATTATCGCCGTTGCTTCTTTTTGTATTTGAGCGTAATTTTTCTCCGCTTTATTTAGAGTACGTGAAGCGTATGACACGGGCCGTTCGAACCCGTCCTTATCGACTTGCGACAGTATAGCTCCTAACCCAAATGGAGACGCGTCCACAGTTAAAATTATTTTTGCATTTGGATTAAAATGAGCGAGTACCTGATCGGATGACAAACATTTTTTAATTGTTCTAAATGCATTCATGTGCTCCGTTGTCCAATTCCATTTACTCCCTTTTTGTAATAAATTGTATAGGGGACTCAGTATGGTAGAAGCCCTTGGTACAAAGGTACGATAGTAATTAATTAATCCTAAGAAAGACTGTAACCCCCTTACGTTTGTAGGTATTGGAGCATTTACAATTGCTTCAATTTTTTTTTTAGATTTTTTTATACCATTTTTATTGATTGTATAACCTAAATACTCTACTTCGTTTTTAAAAAATTCGCATTTTTCTGTTTGAAGTGTAAGACCTGCCTTCTCTAACTTTTGCAATACAGCTTCCAGCCTTTCCAGATGCTGAGACCTACTATTCCCGGTAATCAAAATATCATCCAACATACAAAGAACTCCATCCATGCCAGATAGTAAACACTCCATTGCGCGTTGGAAAATAACCGGAGCGCACGCAAGACCAAACACTAAGCGCGTATAATTAAACAATCCACGGTGTGTGTTAATGCAGGTAAGTTGCTGGGACTCCTCGTCCAGCTCGAATTGGGAATAAGCCTGTGACAGGTCCAGCTTACTGAAATGTTCGCCTCCATGTAATTTTGTGAATAGTTCTTGTGCTGTAGGTAACGGATACTGATCGATTTTTAGTTGTTTATTTATTGAGATGGAGTAATCTGCACACAATCTCATACTACCATTTCGCTTTAAAACCGGGACTATCGGTGATGCATAATCCGAGTGTTCGACTGGCTTAAGAATGCCTATGTTCAACAAACGGTCGATTTCTGCATTAATTTTATCTTTTAACGCATAGGCCATAGGGCGCGCTTTACAGAAAACCGGTTTGGATCCCTCTTTTAATTGTAACTTGACCCTATATCTATTAAGTAAAGACATTTTGTCAGATGCTTTATTTAAAAAGCATAAAAATCAATTAATTGCGTATAAGGGATGCGACAACAACAACAATAGCGAACCCATGAGTACAAGTCATCAGGAGGCTGTTGATGTAGATCAAGGCTGTTTACCGATTATGACTCCACGACGTGTTGAACAACCAAAGTACTTCCCTAATTCATTTGAAAATAAAAGAGGAAATCGTTTCGGCAAATTGTTAATTAATTGGTTATTAGTACTGAATTCACAAAAATTTACACATGACATTTCTATGTTAAAAATAGATAAAAAATCACACCCCAAAATTGGGGGTCCTCCGTTACGAATCACATAGACATTCAATGAGTGTGTACAATCATTATAACTAAAGTGTAACCGCGCGATTCCTAAACATTCGATGTTACCGCCCGTATATGTAAACAAACGTTTTTTTGTTATCGATAATGGCACCGTAGAAAAATATTTTTTGTATGTCAGCAACGATATTGCCGTGACCGCGGAACCACTATCTATTTGAAACTTCACTCGGACGCCTTGCACCGAAACCAAAACTGACATAGGTTCTCCGTTATTACAGCGAATATTAAAAAACTCACCATCATCGTTACCGCTTCCCTCGCATGTGCCCTCAGATTCTATACAATTAATTTTTGTACACATACGACGCAAATGGCCCTTTTGATTACACTTTTTACACTTGTATTTTGCATACCGACATTCGGTAGTATTATGATTATTTAGACCGCACACTTTACACTGCCCTTTGTATACGCTGGCTTTCTTGGAGCTGTTCGCGATCTTGTACAGCTGATCTTGGGGCGCCGGCGTTGGCGCTTGTGCCGACGTCGAAGCTACTGACATCGCGCGCGCATAGCTAATGCTATGCGCCAGTTCCACCGCTTTTGCTAACGATAATTCTTGGAGGTCTTGCGCAAATAATTTTTCCTTTTCGGGTCCTGGTAGCATGCCCATAATAAAGCGGTCCCGTAACGCTTTATCTACCTGTAAGAAGTGACAGTAAGCCGTCAAGCCACGTAATCTTGCTGCCCATTACAAATGTGATTCTCCTATCGACTGCGTCGCTGCATAGAAGTTATATCTATCGCCAAACCCTTTTTGTTTAGGCGTAAAGTGATCATCCAATAGCTTGATAATGTCTCCATATGACACTGACTGCAAGTCTTTTGGCAATGCCAAATCGGTGGCCAACTTATAGGTGCCGTCGCTGAGTGCGCTTAATAAAACAGCCCGTTTCTTCACATCGTCCTTCTGCACGTCATTTGCGATAAACCATTGAGTTAATCGGCACTTGTATGTTTGCCAAGATTGAGTATTGTGGTCAAAACTCGACAAAATTCCGTACTGAGCCATTTTTTTTTAAGTACGCGGGTAACTCGTCGCCACTGTTAAGTCGGAGGACACGGGTGAAGTCAAACACGGTCGTTAGCTCACTGAATGCTGTGACGTTTATTGATAGTTTAAGTAATACCCAACATTATCATTACAATTTTGCAATAGGTGGAAGAGCGAGGCGCAGAATTCTACAGTATGTTGATATTCAAAAGTCTAACTGCAACACACAGCGGTGTCTACACGTGTGTCGTTACCAACACGGCTGGCAAAGCTAATACTTCCGCTGAACTGGCTATCAAAGGTAAGCTGGGGCGGAGCACTTAATGGCACCATCTAAGCTGGAATATGTAATTATTGCGTTTGAGAAAACAAATGTGTACCTACCCGATTACTTTAAACAAACTAGGTATGTATACTAGGAATGTTATATTGAGTTTGGCTTGATGTGTATAATGTGTGTATTTAGATTAAGATGTATAGATGTGTTTGCTTTACTCTCAATAAGGGGATGGTTGTATACAAAAAGGCAAATGAAGATGAGATGAATAACTATTGAATCTCATTTTTAACAGCAAATTACAATGATTAGATTAGATGAGCTTTATTTAGTTATTTTGTTATCAACAAATTTAGTTAAACGAAAGGTGTTATTTAATTTACACATAGTAAAAAGTAACCATATTGGCTAGGATAATGGATTTGGAATAAAGCCTATAACACGTGTTGCTTAGTATTTGTTATAACAGACTTGAAGCGATACAGTTTGTAGTCAGCAAGAATATTCGTAGACGTTACAAACGTAGCTACATGAAACTGTCGTAGTCATACGCTAAGTCTGACCTTGTAAACTAAATAAAAATTATTAAGGCGCATAGTAGAGTCAATTATAAAAAAATTACTGCAGAAAAAACCGGTTCTCTTCATAAATATTTTATGAAAAAATCTTTAAAAAAGATTATATTCAATGCATTATTTAGAATTTTAATTTATTGATAAACTCACTTTGATTTCTTTTTAATTTATTGATAAACTCACTTTTGCCCGCGGCTTCGCTCGCGTTAAATTCCGGATAACACGGTTCCCCTTTCGTGATTTAGAACACAGAAGAGAACTCGGAACAGAATATTATTTTTATACGCTACTATAGACGAAATTATAGGAGAGTCTCACACAAATTTCCATCCCCTATTTTATGGGCTGGAGGAAGATTTCCAAAAAAAAATAAGGCAAGTATTTTTCGTTGTTAACAAAGTGTCTATGTACCGATTTTTAGCTTCCTACCTTGAAAACTGCGAAAAGTCCCATATAAAATTTCATCCCCTCTTTTAAGGGGTTGGGGGCAGATTTCCAAAAAAATGATGCACGATTTTTTTGTTAGTCACAAATAGACCGCATACTAATTTTTAGCTTTCTACCTTGAAAATCAGAATGCTCCATACAAACTTCCACCCCCCATTTTAGGGAAGTGGAGGGTTAGAAAGAGACAAAAAGTAGCCTCTCACTCTCCATCCTTTCAACTGTCTTCACTTAAAAATCACGTCAATTCGTCTCTCCGTTTTGCCATGAAAGACGGTCAAACAAACACACACACACACACACACACACACTATAATGGAATAAAGCCTATAACACGTGTTGCTTAGTATTTGTTATAAAAGACTTGGAGCGACACAGTTCGTAGTCAGCAAGAATATTCGTAGAAGTTACAAACGTAGCTACATGAAACTGTCGTAGTCATAAACTAAATAAAAATTATTAAGGCGCATAGTAGGGTCAATTATAAAAAACTCACTGCAGAAAAAACCGGTTCTCTTCATAAATATTTTATAAAAAAATCTTTAAAAAAGATATGTTATTATTCAATGCATTCTTTTTAATTTATTGATAAATTAATTAAAACTTGGTTAAAATGTGACCCAAACATGCCTCGATTTTAAAACCTAATCGCATCGTAAATTAGGTTAAATCATATACTTTCGTTTTCAATAAATAAAGTGAATAATGTTCTAGCGGATGGTCTTTTTAGATTTTTCTTATTCGCCTTTATTAATTTTTTAATTGAAATAATTCATCTTACGCGTAAAGGTTAGGAGCACTATGCGCCTTAAGTAATTCTATCTGATTGTAAAGTATTGGTTTCATTAAACTCTTCCTTTATGCAGTCATATTAGAATTGCATATTTTTAACTAATTAATATTTTATGCAGGTACTGAAAAGTGTAATCGGAGTGATTTAACACCTACTGATACTATTATTTTGGGTAACATGTGCTGCTACTTTTCAGTACCACCATATTGGCAAATCGAGCCAACCGATATAGCTGTGCTTCTCAATAGCTCTCTCACTGTAAGCTGTGAAGCTAGAGGCCATCCAACTCCTACAATATACTGGACTAAGTTCTCTGGTAAGTATTTATTGATTGGAGGGTACTGGCACCTTCTGATCGATAAAGTTTTTTTCTTCTAATTGTATGACCACAAGTTACTACAGAAAGAAAATGGAAGCTTTTTCTGGTTGGTATGGAAGTCAGAAAATGCAAGTTTACATAGATTTTTCAGACTCTGGATATCTCAAGTATATGTATATATACATTGAAACATGCTGTTCATTTATGGCGATAAGCTTAGGTAGGATAGTGATCGCCAGTCAGGCGAACTCAGAAGCTGTATCACGAAGCCAGTCGTATTGAATGAGAGTGACTTTCCAACATATAAATAAGACGCACCTATTAGGCTTATGTAGCTGTTGAATAATGACAAATCAGAAGAATCACACGTCGTATAGCCATATGTAATATTTGATGACATTACAATCGCGCTACCCTAATATTATTTTTTATACGTTGAGTAAACGTTTCTCTTTACACGTTTCAGTCTGCGACCATAAAGTTGTATTGTGCTCGTATACGTTAGAACGAAACATCTCCACGACTGTCTTATATGGCATCTTTAGATTGTGCTAGCCATAATGTTTATTAACTGAATCAACTTAAAAACGGCAGATAATACGGTGGATACATTGTAATTCTATTGATAGTTACGAGTATATCCCACATACATAAGATTGGGATAGGGATGATGAGTTATATTTCCAATTATAATATATTAACTTGCCTTTATGCCGTCATTGCATGAAATTGATCATGTGTGAAATTATGAATCACATTTTAGGTAAGACAGAGACCACTTTGGGTGGAGTAACTGATCCAGTGGTACTCAGCAACGGCTCGTTGAGGCTAGATACGGCTCGCGCGGAACATTCTGGCAAATACCGCTGCAGAGCCGACAATGGTGTACCACCAGCTCTGACCAAAACGTTGAATATACACGTCAATGGTAAGCTAGACTTGTATTACTAGAAATAAGAAAAGTGGAATATAATTTTATATTGTACTTTTCAAACCTTATGATTCTCGAACAGCAAAAAAGCGGGCAATAGAGAAGATGCCTCTGCGAACAGTCACAAAAAATCTTGTGTTCCCAAATATGTTCGCGAAGAAGGCGTGTCTACAATGACCATTAAGTTTGATGACGTTACAGAAAAGGTTGAAATGATATGCATTTTGTCGACCACATTGAAAGCGTAGCAAATTATCCTTGATTTAAAAAAAATGGCTATTCAATGTATTATAGTAAAGAGGTTGTATCCTTATAATATAAGCCGTGATAAAAATAGAACGCGGGCCGATAGTCTTTTGTTTTTTTTCCTCTTTACTTCACCTATACGTATCTATTCACCTTCGCAATTTTCGTTCATGTTCGCACACAGTTTACATACATTTTTTTATTATCACGTGTCTTCTTGAAAAGATATTAATAATAAGCAGTATACTTGTTGCTTTTGTCACTAGAGCCAGCTCGATTCGAAATGCCATCAGTAAACGTGACAGCGAAGTTAGGAGACACAGTGAGATTGGCATGCGTGGCTCGGGGCGATACTCCTCTAACTACTTCCTGGAGTCACTCAGGGCGACCGTTACCTAATACTGACTATAGGTGAGTTCTATTAACAGCGTTTTTCGTAACTTTTCATACTTGCCCAAGTTCACAATATGCATGAATATGGTACTCATCTTGATTTCGGTTTTCGATTTGAAAATTTTTAAACGTGTCATATTTACTTATTATTTTCAGAATGAGCATATCAGAAACCCGAAGCGCAGAAGGTCTGCGAAGCGAGCTAGTCATTGAGCGAGCAGACCGAAGAGATTCCGGTGTTTACAGATGTCAAGCGTCCAATCCGTATGGGCGGTCCGATCACTTTGTTCATCTCGGTGTCCAAGGTACCATATTTGATTGTGAGTTGCACCGGTGATTGTTCGTGGGATCATAAAAATTATAACGGGGCTATAACATTTCTTTAATAGAGCTTAACTGTCTCGCTCATCAAAAGTGACGTCACATATTTTGCAATTTTAAAGACTTTCATTAATACTGCAAATTTCGCGTCTAACTATATTGAACTATGTAGTTGCGTCCGCGAACTACGTACGTTTCGCCATATATATTTTTCCCGTCTTTGCATCAATTTTCATTGATGCTCAACTCTTATTAGTCGTAGCGTGATATAGCCTGTAGTCTTACTTGATAAATGGACTATCCAACACATAAAGAATTTTTCGATATGAATCAGCAGTTCCTGAGATAAGCGCGTTTAACCAAACAAACAAACAATCAAACAAACTCGTCAGCTTTATAATATTAGTAAGTATAGATTTTGAAATGTGACGTTACAAGGTTACTTTTGAAATAGGAGCCAAATTTTGTGTGCTTGTTCAGACAAGCGAACTGAACAACTTTTTTACTATGAGATCAGTCTTGAAATGGCTGAAAAACAATAGCTTCAGTGGATGTGTTGAGCATTTGTATGGAACAGCTGATTTCATTCCGATTCCATGCTTGTCTGAACACGCACACAAATTTGGCTCAAAAGTAAGCTTGTATGTAGTATTACAATACTGTTTTCCCCGCTCACCCAGAATGCGGAGCGTTTTCGCATCGCGACAATACAAGCCGAAAAGCGGCCCTGATTAACCACATTTTTGTACTTCTATGCTATTAATTTTAAATGTTATCTATGTGTTGTTACGTGTGTAAATTATCATGTATTGTTAATATTATATATTTGTACTTTGCCATAAATCAATAAATGTTTCTCTCTCTCTCTCTCTCTCATACACACACATAGATATATGTGATTACATTTCTTTTTTTCGTCACCAGAGCCGCCAGAGCCACCGGCAAATTTCAGAGTGTTGGAAACATCATCACGCACGGTTAGGTTGCAATGGCGACGACCGTACGATGGAAACTCCCCAGTGCTGGGCTACATCATTCAGTACAGGAAGCACGATTCGAGCTCTGGGGATGCGTGGAGGGATGCGCATACGCACAACGTGTCGTTATCTCATGGCGTCGACTCTTACACTGAGTGAGTATTGTCACAGATAATATAATACTACAGTGTAATGTCTAGTCAAATTCTTTGCGCCATGATGAACCAACGTTGGACATTTTATAATCATTTTGTTGAAATTAAATGTAAGTAAAGCAATAAATAGGAATTTGAAGGTGGCACTCCTGTTAGTGAATGGTTGAATAAAAAATTTATAAGTAACCTTTAAACGTAATCAGCTTTAATTTAGCTATATACTCGTATATAATTCTACACTATGGCTGGTATTAATAAACGCATCTCAAAGTTGAGCTCGATGTTAAGATACAGTTTTGACATTTATGGCCTTATTCAGAAAAATATTTAAGCAATGTTTAAGTTAAGTAATGTTGCTGTCTCTTTTGGTGTCCTTTCTTTTGTAATGAGATTGGAAGTGACAGCCACATTATTTAACTTAAACATTGCTTAAATATTTTTATGAATAAGGCCATAATGTACGGACCATCTGTCAAAAACAACATCTCAAGATCGAACTTATTCTTGAGATGCAATTATTAATACGAGCCTGTAACACCTAAAACTTAAAAAAATTCGAAAACTACGATGTGAAAAGTTACTAAGTGATAATTGTTATTTATAAGGAGTTTAAAAAGGAATTTTGTAAAAAAAATAATAATAATTTGAACAAGGGCATGGACTAAGAGTCTGTGGAGTAAACATAATAATAATAAAAAAAAAAAAACCTTTTTTGTTGCAAAAATTATCTATTGGCCGGTTATGTTACCCTTGTAATTCGGTATGTAGATAGCTGAAGACTAAGGTTAACCTACAAGTTAACCTATAAGCACCTATAAGTTACGTTGTATTCTATTATCTAATCTGTACTTAGCCTATAAGTTAAAGCTGCAGTGTGTCATTTTGTTTTAAAAGAATTTTCGCATTTCTAACGCTACAGTAATGATCGGCTTGTAGCCGTATGTTTAATCGGTATGAATCTAAACATTCTTTAGTGGTTATTTCAAAACATCGACATTTTGAAAAGTAATTAAAAAAAAGAAGAAGATTGGCATTAGGTGTTTTGACAGTTTTGAGAGAGACGTACGGGCGGAACGCCAAGTGCGCCTCAGTAGGGAGACTTGTATTCATTGAGGAAAATAAAAATATAGTGAAGTGATACCATTCTTTTGATGTCCAAAAAGTAGGCTAAGTAGTAGGCAAACGCTACAAATGGTGGAGGCGTGTACGTGGAGGTGGGTACGTGGATTGGGATCCAGGCGCGTGAGTAGTGGGTATTGCATGATGGACTCCACCACACGCGCCCAAAAGGGCAGGGAGAACACCGGGGGGTTTTAATGGGTATGCCCGCCGGCTCTCCGCCGGGAGAGAGCACGCACACACGTTTGCCGTCTAGCCAACGGCGGGTACCATGCGGTCACGCATTTCCCCTCTGAAAAAAGAAGTACGTAAACTAGGAATGAAAAGTAACATCTGCTAATTATATGCGTTATTTTTTACGTAGTTGGAAATTAAATTACTCGCTTGCTACGTATGTCGTATGCGAAATACTTTCGTATGTCGTAATACGAGATCTCAAATAATGTATATCTTAGTCGTAGCTATAATAGTTGTTGATGAAAGAATAAAACTTTTACAATATTTTTTTGGTCATTTACCAGCCAAATGTAAAAAAATAGCTCAAACCGAAAACCGTATCTTATAGTTTTCTATCTGCCTTTCACATCATCACGTACGATAAAAGCTTCTTTGTATCCCGAAATCTACGATGCTAAGCTCCACCTGGGTCTTACAGCGTCAATAGATATTAACGCATCAACTTTGACATCACTTAATTGTGGTCAACAGCTTAGCTCGTTAATTGGTATGTAACATTGTTAGTGGCGTCAGACGTTAATAACTTGTAGCACACTCCACAGATGAATTCAGTTTTAGTCGATATTTTTAACGCATTCAATAACGCGTATAGCGATGCAGGTGTTAACATTGACATTAACGTTCATACGTGGAGCCCTAACGCGAGATATCTAAACGGTCCGATGCCAGAAATGAGGAGACAACGCTCTCTGGGTTGGAGCCCGCGACGGCGTACTTGGTGCGCGCGCGCACGCTGACCGCGCAGTTCGCGTCGTCGCACACGCGCGCGCTGCTCGCGCTCACGCTGCACGAGCCGCCCGCGCGTGCGCCGCTCGGCCTGCGAGCGTCGGCGCCGAGGCCGACCGCTATTGAACTGGCGTGGCAGGTAAGGAGACAAAACAGTCTACGCTGGAGTATTGGCGTTATACAGGGTAAATTTTAAGGTACCGGCAACCCCGTAGGATTAGATAGCTAACATCATTAACTACGTTTGTTCTACGACTTTTGATAATTCATTAAATTTTAGTTTCATACACAAATAAATATTCATTCAATATACCTCTAGAATGTTTGTAACTCTACGCACACAGTGCGCGAGCGTAGTGTTGTCTTCCATCGTCGTTTATAAATGAAACATAGACTTTCAATGTCACGAAAGTGCAATAAAAACTTGAACATTGATTTTTATTCAATGTATTGAGTTATCTTAAAACTCGTAAAACAAACGTTGTAGTTAATGATGTTAGCTATCTAATCCTGCGAGGTTGCCGGTACCTCAAAATTTACCCTGTATAGAAGGGGGTGGACCATGCCGACCCTAGTGTGGTCTAGTGTCCACCCCAGAATGTTGGGGTACCGATTCGAAATTCAAGATCGATAAAATTAAAAGTAAAATAAATTAAATGTAAAAATACCTTTTTAAAAACAAGCTTTTATTTAAATGCGCTAAAAAGAAAAAATAAACTTTTACATTAAAACTTTTACTTACCTATAACGTTATTTCACATTTGACACAATTTATATGACATAAAAGCTTGTCGCGAGATTTACTTTTGTAGATAAACAAGTACATTAAATAATTTGAACGTTTCTCACTCTGTTCATCTCATTCAACGCATCATTTTTGCAAGGTCGTTTGCCGGAACGTCTATACAGAATTTCAACTCAATCGGTTAAAGATATCTACTTCAAAATTGATTTTCAAGCTTTAGAAGTCCGCCATATGGGATTACAAGTGACGTCACATTATTTTTCGAGTTACTCTAAGCAAGACCTTTTATTTGATACCCATATTGTAGGGGGGCATTAAAAATAATTGGTCCGCCATCTTGGGTATGCCGCCATCTTGGATTTAGAATGACGTCACACAGTCAACCATGCATTGTCATCCAAACTGAACGTGTATACAAAATTTCAGCTCAATCGGTTAAAGATATCTGCTTCAAAATTGCAGCAGCACCTGTCTCAACAATCATGGCTGGTAACGATTAATGTTAAAGAAGAAGGAAAATAGGGTGAAGAAGAATTTAGGGTTGCCATGACCATGGATCATCCTGATTGTGGACAAAATGGACAGCGAAGTTGGTTAAGTGGGTGCCACACACGCTCGTCGACTAGCCATCGACGGGTACGACAGCAATCTACCTCGTAAAAAGGGCGTCTTTTAGGAAAATATTCACAAAAATTGAAGCTATTACATTATCGAACTCAAAAAATCTGTTTTTCTTCGCATAGATTAATATTTAACAAATAAAGCTTTTGATTACGCTACAATTTTTATTCTGTAATCGGTAGATAGTGCCTAATCAAATTCATTATATATCTTTTCACGTATTAGGTTCCGCCCTCGTCTTCCTGGAACGGAGAACTGCTGGGTTACACAGTATGGTGGTGGCCCTCGGCTGAAGGATCGTTGGCCGGCGGCCCCAGCGTGGGAATGGAGTTTGCGACGATTCGTGGGCACGTCACCAAATACTCCATAGAGAGCTTGGAACATTATACTAGGTGAACAATTATTTGGGAAAACAAATAGACATAGTTTGTTAGTAATTAATTTTTCTTACTAGTTTTTTAATATCAAGCTTGGAACACGGATTAAAACCAATCAAAACCCAACTCTTTCAAAAACAACGCAATAATAGTTATTAGAAAGGAAACTAATAATTTCTGTAAGAAATCTGTATTTTATCTAATTCTTAAAAAAATGGCTTACCTACTTAATATAATTGTTGGTATCAAAGAATGAAGTAATAGAAAACAAAAAAAAATTCTTTCTATATTTTAAAATGTCATGCCTGAAATGATGGCTCATATAGACATATTGTATTTAACTAGACGCTGCGAGTAGTATATCAACTTAGCGTGGCATCAGGAGGAGCAATGTTTTTCTTTTTAAACTGTACCTAACATATTAGCCCTGCACCACTGTCGGTACCTACTGATCGTCAACCAAAATTTAAAAAAATGTCTAATCGTGTTGTATTGAGAGTTGCAAAAGCTCTAAAACGTAATATTTGTATCTTTTAATGTTTTTTTTTTAAAAAACCGTCGCCGTACACAAGGATTTTCTCCTGTGTCGTGGGTGCAGTTACAAACATAGAATATCACATGCACATACGCCCAGACCGGAACAAATTTCTGTAGGCCATACAAAACATTTGTCCCGTACGGGAATCGAACCCGCGACCAGTTGCGCAGTAGGTGATCATTCGACCTCTGCGCTAAACGTGTCGTCGAATGTTTGAAGCCTTTTGACGTCACATTCAATAAAGAGAAATTTAATTGAATCGCTTGATTTTCATGCATTTGGAGAAATTGAAGAACATGTATTTCTAATTAAATACATGTTCTTCAATTTCTATACATTTTTTAAAAATAATTTTGTTCCCTAGGTACTCGGTATGCGTAAGAGCATTCAACAGTGCCGGAGCGGGGCCTGCCACGGCACCTGTCAACACGCTGACGCAGGAGAGCGGTAAGATCTGATGCGCATGGCGTTAGGCCCCGTATATTCTTTTTCATATTGTTCTTCAAAATCTAGTAAATCTTAAAGCAATAGTCAAAAGTAGCAAAATAACATTCACTATTATCTTCACAGACATGAAAAATAATAGACGCCGCGAATATAATATGTAGTTCGTATGTCCAAAGGAAGAGCGAGGCGCCTCTTTTTAAACTGTTTCATTGAGTCATATCGTCACCAAGGAGCTCCAGTTTTATATTTCACTCTATTATTAAGAATTTAAGACAAAGTATTACAATATTTAGATTTACATCTAGCCAATTGGTGTATACCAAGCTTCAAGCAAGAGAAAAATACAAAAAAATGACACGTTCTTTTTTCGTACGGATTAAGTGATCGATGTTTCAAACAATAACAAGTCCAATTGGATTCTTGTCCATGATTGTGTTACTTGTAACAAAAAAGTTGATAAGCGGCGCCCTCACATAATGGTGATTCATTAATTTTATTGATGTCAAGTATTTATTTTTATAAAAATATACTTCTGACTAGTGCCTTCGGATGGACCGAGAGCAGTGCGATGTCGAGCTGTCTCTCCGCAAAGTCTCAAGGTGGAGTGGTCGCCGCCTCCAGCGCACTCGCATCACGGAGCCCTAATGGGCTACAAATTGTTATATAGGCCGGAGCATAGTGAGTACAAACGCAATCTAAGTAGGTACATATGCTACTAGCTTGGTGCATCCTTAGGATGCGGATAATTAAAAAATGTATAATACTTTAATTGATAAACCATTCTTTGACTGTTCTTTTAATTGGGAGATCTGGCTCCTATTTCACTATCTCTGAAAGGTGCGACAGTGAGAAAAAATATGTAATATGCATGAAATATGTCATATATTTTGATCACTGTCACACCTGTCAGAGATGGTGAAATAGGGACCTGAAACGGTGTTACGTGACTTGATAAATTGTCAATAGCAGCTTCCTCAGATATATAGGTCTGATTGATAGAATATTAACCGTTGCGGTATATGATACTGTCGGGCGCAAAAGTGATTACGGATACATCGACCCTTATTATTTTCTTTTATAATACAGGCACTAAGTTGGCACTAAGCTGTTATATAAGGGGATGTTAGGGGTTCAAAGTGACACCTTACGGGCCAGTCTCATCTGTTGTGGTGTATTTTCGACCAATAAACGAGGCTCTGGCGCTCGCACTGGGCCGGCCTGATGGAACTTGGCAGTTGACATTTATATTGTTAATATGCATAAATTATTCCTGTTCTACTTAGTTGGGTCAATACAATTGAGATTTTTCCAGTCCATTTATATCACATCACAGGTCGTGATTCATAAGTTGGGTTACGATTTAAAAAAGAAGACGCTTTTGAATCAAATACAACAAAACTAAAGCAATTACAAAATCAATCAAATACAAAAATTTCAAATACGAATACTGCTCAAATTTAAGGTTTAAACAATAAAAATAAATACAACATGAAACTAGTCTTCTATAACTTCGACTAAGGCTATTGTAGTTTTAGATAGGTAATATTAATGTTCCATTATTTACTCAGGCTACGATTTCAAACTACTTAATGGCTCCGGCCGGTCGTCTATGTCCAGAGTGTTAAACAGACTACAGCATCAAAAGGACTACTGTCCTATTTCGACTAGTTCCAATTTGACGAGCGTACCATACGGATTAGTGTCTAATTATCTCTAGATCCATATAAGGACTACTGTGTCATTTTGTCTAGCCTTGATTTGACTAGTATCCACTTACAAAGTAAAGGAAACAAATCAACCGTACTTGCGCTAATAATTTGTCTAGTTGCCCACAGGTTGGTTCCTGGTTATTGCTAAAATCTGATTCAACTGTACTTATCGAAATATCTGTACAGATACACCGCATACAAGGGAATACACTACAATTGTAACTTTTCATTGAAATAAACTGTCGATAGAGTTGCCAATGAAGAAGTCTACGCGCCAAAACCAAGCTGAGTGATGGCAGTTGTTTGTCGGCAGCGGCGGACTGGCTGGAGTGGGAAGTGCGGGGCGGCGGCGCCGCGGGCGGGTCCGGCGCGGAGGTCAAGCGGGTGGCGGGCGTCGAAACGCTGCTGCTCGCGCTCAGACCGCACACCAACTATACCGTACAGGCGTTAGCGTACACCGCGGCCGGAGACGGGGTGCCCGCTAATCCTATCCATTGCACCACGCAGCAAGACGGTGAGTCTTGTTTCTCTTCTTGTACAATTTCTTCTCTAAAATACAGTCACGATTAAAACATCAGTTGATATTTTATGCTCGTAGTCTGCATTCATTATAGAACATATCTATAGGCAAAGACTCCTACCATTTTTGTATATTTTTTTCTTATGATGATTAATATGATATTAAAAATAGCGAAGTAATTATAAGACCATTGCAATTGGATGCTGGCTACTTCAGTAACTGCACGACTCTCAAAATTATTCTATTGTACTCTTTTCAATACCTATTAAATTTTATTAAAACCAAAGTATTTTCAAAATCAACACAGTATTGATATGTTGGAAACTACTTAGATAATAGTAGATTGTACAACAAGGGCATAGAGTCATTGTAGCCCGAGACGATTAGTTAAGGGGTACTACGGGTAATGACTTGTTTATGCCAGTGTTTGACACTCTGCTTTTCACTTCGATTGTGAGAAAATTAAACAATTATTTCAAAATATAAACGAAAATTTAATTGAAATTATATAAATACTCAAATATGTAACACAATGTTGAAATATTAAAGAACTTAAATAATAGTCAATTCCCGCCAGTAAATTTTTTTTTATATTATTACATTGCGATGGCTTAGGTAGGTACATATTTCATTCTACCAAGTATAAATAAAAATAATTCGATGCGTTTTAATAATAACCGGTTACTATTTTTATCTGGTTTCATGGTATTTGAGGTAGAAAACACAAGACAAATAAATTAAAGCAAATAAATAAATTATCGCAAGTGTTGTTGTGACGTTTTATTAAGCGTTGTTGAGGGCCTAAGAATCTTTTTCTAAAAGAAAATTTTACTTTATGCTCTAGAACATAAAAATCCATTTTATGCAGCCTATTAACGACATAAAGACGAACTTTGCGAGCACGAGAAGTGAAAAGTAAATTATTATTACGTTTAGCTCCCGGACCTCCGGCGGCGGTCAAAGTCGTAGCCACGTCTGTGGCTTCTTTGGCTATCAGCTGGTTGCCTCCGAGCCGCCCCAACGGACCTATTCTGTACTACACAGTTTTTTATCGCGAACTCGGAAGGTAAGAGATTGTGGTGATTCGTAACATTTTTGAGATGTGAACAGATGAGGAATGCGGGTTCAGCCGTAGAATTGAATTGAGAGGATTTTGCTCAGAATTGAAGCAACAGATGATAATGACATGTATTTTATAATTCGTGTTAGAGCAAAGAAGCTACTCTTAAAATTTTCCCATTCCAAACATTGAACACGGTCTTAGAAAGTTGCCCTTTAGAATCATCGGAAAAGTAGTGCTTCATAATCCTTTTAATTAGGGTGGCATTAAAATTATATTTATTATTTTTTTATTTTCTTTGACTCACATACCTAGTTAGAAAATTAAACTGACATGAGTCATTTTGATCCTTCTGACCTCTTCTTTGAATGTACGAATTTTCACATTTAGAGTTCACAAGCAGAAAAAAAAGAGAACATTCCAAATTATAGTTGCTTTGTTCACTTTTTGGCCAACGATTCTCTTTCTGGATGTACGTAAATATAAAAGTTATTTCTTCCAAAACAAAATTTTCGATTTCTATAGAGATATTTCTATAACCAACAATCAAAACGGCCTGTAATGTTTTTTATACTGTTTAGCTTTATCCCTAACTGGGACAAATTATATTTTTAAAATAATTGCAATCTAGGTATAATGATATTTCAATTAAGTTTTTCACACCAATGATTCCGTTAACTACTTATGGCATAATAAATTAAATTAGCACATCTTTTTATTTTAATTATACGTTTACCTACTGGTTGTACATGTTAATACAATCCATCCATCAATTGTTAGTAAAATGCAATTAAAATAAACAGAGAGGGAGTGTAAAATGTCAGCGTTTTTTTCATTTTTTCTTACTACAAAACGTCGTCTAAAGTAAGGCTTAGATTACTAACCTCCAACTTTAACACTGTTTAGTATACAGTTGGAGGTTAATATCAGTATATTTGATTGATTTGAACCGTGACTTGACACAACTGCTAGACATCTTTTTGTAGTAAGACTGCAGTACCATGATAAATCAGTTACCATGAGACTTAAATAGTTGACATCGTTTACAGTCTCCATCTTCGATACTTTTGTGGCATATACTTACAGTTTAAAAAAATCCATTTCAACTGTCTCATAATCTCGACTATTCTTTTATTATCAGAGACAGACCACCGCAAACGACGACCGTCCAGCCAGAGAACGGAGACCCTTCGGTCGGGTTGGGGGGCTCTACGGAGCTTCGGTCGCTTTCCGAGGGTGCCACGTACGAAGCGTGGGTGGCGGCCCACTCCGTTGCCGGTGAAGGAGAACCTTCCGCGCCGCAACCTGCCACCACATCGCCTAGAGGTAACGAGACATGTATTCATGTCTTCATTTTACCTGGTGGTAGGAAACCATAGGGTTTACAAGGAGGAGACTCAGACCAGAGATTAAATAATGGTTACTACGTACTCAGAGTCAAACAACAGAGTCATCTACGCAGATACTTCTCAGTTATTACTGTGGCAAAACTGTGATGCTATAGCGTTGTCTACTGTGTTCTAATTTAAAGGCTTTACTAAACTAAACACATCTCTGACGAGAAATAAGATTATTATCATACAAAATATAACAAAACCAGTGAAGAATAGATATGGTGGACGCGAAGGGGTTATGCGTAAAAGGCCATATTGAAAGGAACTGTGTATCGTCTTCATAACCCCCCAGGCTATAAAAACGGATTTTATAGCTCGCGAAGGGTGAATCGCGTCGAATAAGAAGCTGTGTTTGTAAATGTAATACATGCATTGTCTATTAGGCTATCACTGGTTAAGATCCAGCTCGAAAGAACAAACAATGGTTTCTTACACTGATTTAGCGAGTCTACTCTTTTTGTTTTGAACCTTTGAAGTTTGAAGGGACACCGTCACTTATACCCGGTATGGGTATAAGTGACGGTGTCCTTTTTCTTTTAACACTGAGTTCAGATCAATGTTAATATTTGTTTACTCGTGTTTATTATTTCCGGAAAAGCTTTTAAAGCGAAAAAAAGTAGTTTTTATTTTTAATTTTTATTCATTTTTACGCAATGTATGGCGCGCCGGCATCATTTTCGTTCCGTTTACATCTGTGCACAGACATTCGATGACCCAAACAGCTGATTCCGCGCGCAGTATGATGGAAAGGTGACACTTTAAAACGCATAACTGTTAATTGTCATAATTTCTATTGGCATACATCATATGGCATAAAAATCAAAAAGCATAATAATATTTGGCATAACATATCAATAGGCATAAACATTATAATGCAGAATTGTCGAAAGGCATAATATTAAAAATCATAATCTTTGAAAGGTATAATTTGGTTTGCCATAATTTTATTAAGCATGCTTTAAAACGCATAATTTTACTACGCATAACTGTTTTTATTCATAATTTTGTTTGACATAATTTAACTATGCATAACTCACTAGACATAGTTTTATAAAGAATAATAACTGTAAATAGGTATCCATAAATCTTCTTTGACATAATCCGGAATGTATTTTTCTCCATATGAGGATTACTAATTATTAAAAAAAAACTATTTAAAACCGACTCAGTGAACCTCGACTCCACGTAGTCTTGTCTGCCTAGCCTAGAGTGTTATTCAGAACCGCGAAGGCAGGGAGGGGTGAGGCGGCCCGCATACTGAGGAGCAGGTGGCTATGAGCGAGCCGCCGCGGCTGAGGCTAGCCGGCGAAGCCGGCCATCAAGCCGAGGCTGTGGTGGTGAGCGATAGCCATCTGCGACGATTAGCATGCGTGGGACCGCCAGAACTCCTCAGTGCCGGAGCTATGGCAGAAGTCTTGCATGCTGCATGCCTGCTTGCATGCCAGCTTGCGTGCCTGCATGCATTCTGCATATCTGCATGCATGCTGCATGCCTGCTGCATGACTGCATGCTTGCATGCACGCTGCATGCCGGCTGCATGTATGCAAAATGATATAATATATTAATATTATTATGTGGTTTCTTAACATTAATCGTAAATTAGAGCTTTTTTATTAAATATTACCAAAGACTGTCGCAATACTAACAAGTCAAAAATTTGTATCCCGACAGTGAAAGATAAGAAAGCCATAGCGTAACCCCTCGTTTACACCAAGAAACAAGTAAAATACTAGTTTCATACAATACTTGTAGAATACTTGTCAAAACATAATTATTTGTTTTATACATGTATTGCAACTGTCTCAAACATTCTTTTGTTCATACTGTGTTGCCAACAAGTCTCTAAACAAGTATAAACCACATTTGCGTTTACACTTAGATCTATGACATGTTCAAACTAGTCTGATACATTGACAGCGTTTACACTTACAAAAAGCAATCGTGTTTTTAACAAGTTTTGTTTATTTCACTGAAATTTATGTATCATACTAATTTAAAACATGTTTTAAACTCTATCCATGCTTGTTGGATAAAGTTTTAAACTTTTACCGGACGGACCGTATTATTTTACGGGGGGAAGAGAAGAAGAAAAAAAACAAATGATGTTAAATAGATGTTTTTATAAAAAAAAAAATAATTCGTTGTTTTTATTTTATTTATAATAATTGATGTGTCCTGAAGCGTCCCTAAAATTTTCCAGTGATAAAAAAATAACCGTGTAAACAAGTATACTGCACTCATGAAGTAAAGTTCCACAGCATCTTTACTTTCCATTGTGAGTAGTCAATTGAGTAGAAAATATTAATGAAACTACCGGACTGGCGTGTCATTTTCTACAAGTTTATCTACAAGAAGTATAAAACGTGACATCATAAACATGTAGACAACTAGTAGTTCAGAAACAATTTCATACAACAAGTTGTATACATGTTTTGTATTCAACAAGTTTTATACATGTATACGAGTGTAAACAATAAACGAAAACATTGCATAAACCTTGTTAAATACATGTAATATACCTTGGTGTAAACGAGGGGTAAGTGACATTACTGACCAGAGCCCACTGACCCAGAGCTCTGCGTATTCTGAACAAAGTCGCTGAGAGTGTCGATGTGTTCTGTTGTTCAGAGGATGAGCTCACAAAGACAATTATGAATATATCGTGATTTAGAAGTTAAGATTGTTGTTGTGATTTTTGTTTATTGCATATTATAATTTTTGTTTCTTAATGAAATATTATGTTGTAGTGTGATTAGGGTAAGTTAGTATAATTTTAGAAATATTTGTCTACGTTATCGCATTAGGATTGAGCCTGTAAAGATAGTATAAGTGTTGTAAAATCTATACATCTATACAAATAAATAAAATTGAAGTGTCTGTTTGTAATGTCAAAATAACAAGTTTTTACTAAATGGGTATGAATGTATAACGGGTACCAATAACAAAAACACATTTTAAAAAAAATTGTCTGTCTGTTCCCGCTAATCTCCGGAACGGCTGGACTGATTTTGACGGGACTTTCACGAATAGATAGCTAATTATATAAGGTAAAACATAGGCTACTTTTTATCAAGATCGGTCCAGCCGTTACTATTCCACGCGGACGAAGTCGCGGGCACAGCTAGTAAATAAATAAATTACGGACGGCGTACAAGTAAACGTCGGCACGTCACTCCAGCAGGCGCCAGGCTGCTGTCGTTCGGCGTGTGGGCGCGCGTGCAGTGCGGGCGGCCGCTGCGGCTGGCGTGCGCGTGGCGCGGCGAGCCGGCGCCGCGCGCGCGCTGGCTGCGCGGCGACCGGCCCGTCACGCACGACCCGCGCACGCGCCTCACGCCGCACGGACACCTGGCCATACACGGTGAGCGAGCGAGCAACGGCGGAAACAAACATTTACTCAAAAATGCATGTAATGTGGTCATTATTTTAGATACCTTGTTTGAGCAAAGTCGACCTTGCCGTTCTGTTTCAAGGAGCGGCCGGCAAAGTTTTTATTCAAACTACTTGCTGGTTTTATTTAGATTAGGTACTTGCATTTTTGAGTAAAACACTATACAAGCCTTGGCCCACAATGACTGCTTCGCTGGTCACGCTATGATTGCCTCGAGCTAGCCTAGCTACGCTTTAGGCCTTCCAGCTTGGCCATCATTGCAGTCCTTGCTGTCCTCACTGTAAAGGCCTCGACCTACGGTCTCGGCCTTTATCTCAGCTCGTCCATCAAGTGCTGCACGCTGACCGCGCTGTATCGGCCTGGAGCTGCGCTACGCTGCGGTGTCGGCCATCATCAGCGCGACCAGCAAAGTAGTCACTATAGACCGCGGCAATGTACTATAACGGAATTGGCACTGGTATTGAAGTTCTGACATGACATAATCAGTCTTGTTCTTTGTTCAGCGAATTAAAGTGAATTTGGATAATTATTGAATTCTAATTTTCACGTCTCGTCATAAAATATTAAAATACCGTAGAAAAAGATGCAATCATGTGAAATTAGAACTAAAATCAGATTAGAAATAAGTACATTAGATACAAGCATTTTAAGCTGTTAATTTGGAAGCGATTAGACAAAGAGATCCAACATCAACCGTAACGTCATTGTTGAGTACGGCCATATAAATTCCATGTAAATTACCGTTTTGCTAGAAAGAGATGGAGAAAATTCTTTAACACCTTATATCTTGGTTGTTTTTATAGTAATTCGAAAACCGATTTTTTCTTTCAGTTTATTATATGAATGAGCTTCTATTAAAGCAAAAAAATATTTTTAGTCATCTAGCCTATTGGCACGTGCGCGTGCAGCATATGCTACAGGTATTGAAGCTCTACATCAGGGGTCTCCAAACTTTGAAACCTTAGAGCCATAATGATTACTTCAGTAATAGGTTCCAAAGGCCAAAACAGTTTTATTTTTTCTGCCCCTAACTATATTTCTAGACTGGTCGCAGATTGCGTGACCTAAACAAACATACGCTTTTTTGCATTTCAATTTATTACGTAAGCTGTCGCGGGCCGGATTGATGGCACTGGCGGGCCGGATTTGGCCCGCGGGCCGTAGTTTGAAGACCCCTGCTCTACATAATTAGTCTTGTTCTTTGTTCAGCGGATTAAAGTAAATTTTATGTCTTTCATTTAGGTGAATTTTGCATGATAACCACATAAATAATTATTAAAAAATTTTTTTTTTAAATACAAGCTCTTAGTACTCGTCAATACGAATCAAGCGAGTCCAAAGTCGATGGGGTTGTGTCGTTTTATTGCGGAGTTCCTATGGTCACCTTCCAGCTCCAGCATTAGCTCCAGCTCCATGTCATTATAATATTACCTACGTTGTCACGCGATATACCTATATACGCATGCAAAATTTCAGCTTATTCGGAAACCGGGAAGTGGATCAAATTTAATATGCAAGATTTCATTACAGAGACCGGGACAGGTGAAAGTAAATAAAAGCTTGTAAAAAATAAAATTATAATACTTCTTTTATATGCAGTCCCCATGTACAATAAGTTCCTTGTCAAGCTATACTGTTTGACCTTTGTACCGTTCTTATGTCGCTCGTAATAGTGGCGGTTTTCGTAGTGTAAATGTATAGCTTGAATGGGAGCTTACTGTACTAAGAAGCCCGTTTTGACAGCTATCATTTCTATAATTTATCCGTCAGTTTTGACAGTTTAACTATGGTGATGACAGTTATCTAAACGAGTTTCTTAAAATGTGGGGACTGTAGTGGTGGAAAATGTGTTCCTTTTCTGTATGAGAATTCGGTGACAACGATTCTCACAATGACATTGTTGTATCACACTTCCACTGTAGTTTTTTTCCATGACGGTAGTTTTTCTACTGCTTGATACCATGCTGGCCTACCTGTCTATAAGTAAACATGACTACGCTACCGCAAAAACATCTATTTGTATGCAGATACACTGTCTGTGCCATGATAAGACTACCTCCTGATACCGCAGAGCTACCCACGCATTGAAAAACTACCTCGATACCTACCGTCTGATCATAAATAACAGACTATGTTCTCCGTAGAAGTGGACGCGTCCACGAGCGGCAACTACACGTGTTCAGCGCGCAACGCGTTCGGTTCAGAAGAGGTGACGTACAGGGTGGAGTGTGCGGCGCCACCGGCCGCGCCCACCCTGTCGCTGGACCACGCCGCGCACAAGGAAGCGCGACTGAGCTGGAGAACCACGCATCATCCAGCCGCCCCTCCCCACGGTAAACGTCATTAACCTCATAGTCATCTCACAATCGCTGCTGGGTATTAGCCTCTCACTTGTATGCACGCACCGTGGTGTTAACACCATGCTGGCCAATTGCCGGGTTATTCCGCAAAACCTTTTATATCCCTTCGATTCGGCACTGAATGAGTAATTAATGAATCCTCCAAATAGCCATAGGATCTCTGATCTCCTCCAATTTCTTTATTTCGTCGTGCATCGGTATGATATTGTTTTCAGCTCTCCGGCACAAATAGGGACCTTGGCTGCCTCGCAGCTAAATCGTTTTTTGGTGCGATAACTATTTTCTCAATTGTCAAGGAAAGATGTTCTCGGAAAATCTCCCCTTGGCGATAGCCCGACCAACATGGTCGTGCCTGGGCGCGCTGGTAGTGGTAGTCGCATTGTGGACCTTACCATGCGCGCCCATATGGACAAGGAGAACACCTTGGGGCTTTAGTGGATCGGCCTGGCACTCTGCCGGGCCAGCTCCACACATGCCCGCCGTTTAGCCAACTGCGGGTACGGTGTGGTTGCGCATTTCCCCTCGGAAAAAAAAGGTTTTGTTTTCTTGCCAGTCGTGATATAATGTAATATTTTTCACACGAAAGTAATTTTTGTTGTCTCGTGCCTTCAAATTGATAACTTTGCTTGGTAATCTACTTGTATATTAGACTCTCGCGCGCTACGACCATAATTCAATTCTAAGCTACGCAGTGCGCCAGTTCGTGATTGTAGAACAAATAAATAAGTATTGCAATAAAGATATATTTTTTTGCTCATCACTGTAATGACAATGAAGCTTATCCTCGATGAAGAATATTAGTATTTATGCGGCACTACAAAACTTGATACATTGAATTTGCTGTTTTATAGATGACTTTTCCCATCCCATTATCATTACCCATCTCATCCCACCCATACACGCACTTTATACCTTTGATCTCCACCAATAGACCAATAGACCAATAGATTATAACGGAACCTAACTAAATAAAACCGGCACAAGGTTTCACTATCTGGTGGGTGAGGATCCGTGATGACACCAGCGAGGGGGCCGAACCTGCAAGCTTCAGAGAAGACGAGCGAAGACTGGAAGCTGGAGGCGAGGCTGCGAGCGTTGTGTTGAGAGCTCTGGCGTGCGGAGCCACTTATTCCGTGAGGGCCGTGGCCCACTCACGGGCGGGGTCATCCCCTGCTTCAATACCATTGATTGTCAAAACTAAACCACCAGGTAATAAGGTAGTTAAGATAGGTATAATTAGGTATTGATATAAAGGCTTGACACGACAATTTATATGCTTAAATGGTCTACTTCTTAGATTTAGCACGTAGAGCAGCCCAATTGAAAAGAACCTGTAAGTAGCAGAAAACTACAGCAAAATAGTTTTTTCACTTTTCTGTTTACTACTGTTTATTATGAGGTATTGCAGTTTACTATTGGTTTGGCCTGATAAGTCCACCCACCGCCCCTCAAAAATATCGAACAGTCAAGGATCTCCTAAAATTTTTCTTCCCTGCAATAGAATTCGGTAAAGATCTCTCTAAAATTTTACGCATACTTAAACAATGTTATCGCCGTCTTATAAAAGCTTTCTTTATAAAAGCTAGCTATATAGCTAACCATAATGGGGACAGTCAATGGATACGGAGGCGTTAAATTACCTATTAAGGCATTAAACTTTAAAATATTTTGTGCAGTACCGTAACTACTTCACTTCACTCCAGAAAGACGAAAAAAAAATAAACAATATTCACATTTTACAATCGAAGTTGGTGCCTTTTCATTTGAGATCATTTGTAGTGTTGCTTAGTAGTGCCGTGATGAAGGATTTATATTCAATATAAAAATCACATGATGACTTAATATCAGAGGTCCAGTTCTACTTAAAAGTTACAGCCGAATCGATACTGAACCGTTGCGGTCGACCAATCAGAGCGCTTATATTGCCATTTGACTGTCGATGACGTAATAATGTGGCGTTCTGATTGGTGGATCGTAACGGTTCAGTTTCGATTCGGCTGTATCTTATTAGTAGAATTGGGGCTCTGATCACTTGTTGTCATTTTTTTGTTAAAGCACATAGGTTTAAGTACAAAGGTGTTAAATAAAATAGAACATTATATATTTATCTTTATTTGAACGGGACAGGGAGAGAATCCTGGTCTCAAGTTATTTTTTGCGAGATATAATAAAATTATAAACGCAAGCAAATGTTAGTGATCTGAAACGTCGCCCCTCTATTACACTACGAGCCTAAGGTCCAATTTCACCAATATTTAAACAGGCGATAAGTTTAAATATTGGTTTAAATATAAGTTTAAATATATAAAATAAAATATTTAAACTAACAAACAAGTTTTTGACATTTCACTCATACGATGTGTCAAAAACGGTTGTTAGTTAACGCTAACCGTCTGTTTAAATGTCAGTGAAATTCGACCTAAGGAAGGTCCAATTTCAACAATATTTAATTAAACATGTGGTTAGTTACAACTAACAAACAATTTTTTGATATTTCACTCATAGAATAAGTGTCAAAAACGGTTGTTTGTTAACTATAACGGCCTGTTAAATGTTGGTGAAATTCGACCTAAGTGTCAAAAAACGGTTGTTTGTTAACTATAACCGCCTGTTAAATGTTGGTGAAATTCGACCTAAGCGTCCGAGCCTTTAGAAACGCGCGGTTATGTTGCGTCCGTCGCTATCTGTCCGGTTCTAACTCCCTGGTGACTGTATTCGGATAGCGGTATACCCGTAAGGTGATGGCTTCTTGTAATCGAGGTACGATACGATACGATAGGCACGATTCGCTTACAAGGCAACTTACTACAACCTCTACACTTACTTTATTTACAAAAATGAACTCCAAAATCAAATCTTATTTTAAACTTTTACAATCGGTCATCTTTGCTGCTCCATGGTTTTAAATGAATATTTCCCTAAAACGAGATTATAATATTTGATAACAGTGCTCGTTTGGGAAGGCGGGGGAGACGTGGATAGTTCAGAGCAGGGCGCGGAAACTGCCGTATGGAGTAACAGCAGTGCCTTAGCTATTGACGCGCGTCGGGCGGTCCGCTGCGGTGCCCGACTGGTCAGGCTGCAGTGGCGGCGCGTGGATACCGGCGGCTCCGCGTCGTGGCGCGACGCTGACCTGACGTCGTTGCATCACCATCGCGAGGTGAGATTGAGCATATTGTTACTGTATAAAGATACTCGTATATATAGATATAATGAAGCGAGTCGCCGGACTCGTCTGTTTGCAGCAGTGGCGTCGCATGCGCGCTGATTTCAGCAAGCTTTACTAAGCGTGACATTATTCACAAAACGCACCACGATATTTACTTTATTTTCTACTTTATTTTTGTAGTTAAGTAAGCTTGAACTGTCAGACTATTATACTGATTAACTACATTAAATTCAAATTCAAATTCAGAAATATTTATTCAACATAGGCCTTTACATGCACTTGACGTCAAATCATTGCTAGTTCCAATTTTGAATTCGTGTTTTTTTGTTCATGTAATACATGTGACTGAAGGGATAAAAATAAATACTGCAATAGATTGTCTGGTGTAATAATAAGCTATAATTTTAAACTAGCCACAGAAACAAGTCAGTCAGTCATGGGTGTGCACTAGATCTACGGATCGTGCAGATCCGAATTAAGACAACTATTGAATTTTTTATTGTGTTCAATACACGAAAGAACGATCTTTTCAAATAAAATTATTTATTTCAAACTTGCAAACAAATATCGTTGCCGTGTCTTACAAGAGCATTGGCGCCCAACGAGGGCCTGAGTACCCTACCTATCCAAGCCACACAAACGTCATGTGAATGACTTAAGACTTGATTAAAGTAAGTGCGGCACTTACTAGCGGCACTATTAGGTAAAAAACATTTTTCCCTGTTGCTAGCTTGGTGTAAAATCATCGCGCCTAAATATCGCAAATTGATATATTAAACGCATCTAGCTCAATGGCGCAAAAATGTTTACAACCGGAAGGGAACACGCTCCGTTGCTACATTAAGGTAGTTGAAATACTGGTGGTGTACAAGATGTATATATCTTGACTGAAGCAAGGACAACTAGGCTCGCTGATGTGACAACTGATGCAGCAGTGCAGTACTAATAGTTCGGAGATTATCTATGGATTGCACTTGGGCTATTCGCAGCTGCGAGATCGTTGACCTCATCTCTTTTTGTACCATTCATCACTCAATGAGCTTTCTCTGTGAATGAAATGTACAAATAATCATAATGCACAGTCGATGAGAGTCTTTGTTTATACGAAGTTCTTTCAATTTTAAAACGTTGGTGCGACGACAGTCTGTTTTCTGTACGTACCTATCTCCAGCGCCATAGTACAAAGACGTGATATTCCTTTCAGGTGCTTTTGAGGGATCTTTATTAACTCGCACTAATTTAGTGTGTTGCTACAAATTGTCCATGTTTTAGCTCCATACCGGACAATAGAAATTATTACCATCTTATTAAGCCAATTTTGGTGGTTTTACTTACTTACATGGTAACATTTCCATATTATTTTTGTAAGTTTTTCTACATGATATAGCACGGCAAAAAACGGAATAAAATCAGACGGTCATTTTTAAACAAAAACACACCAAATACTTCTACCCCACGTTGGGCGCCAGTAGCCATGGAAGGCACGAAACTTTCCCAAATGGAAATCGTATTTGTGATTTTTATACTGAAATAAAATTTTAAATTTTGGTATAGAACTGTAAAGCTTAAGAGAAAGGTAAAACTTGAAACATTTCATAAATTCTTATCGCGCACAACAACATTGAACTGTGATGCTTTTCTAGCTCTTTGTATAAATGTTAGCCCACAACTTTCTCAAATTGAGATGCCAGGGAGACTTCGGGATCTTGAATGTCGCCCACAAATAATTGTGAATGTTGAATAATTTATAATGCTTGAATCTGTGTACGTAGCTGCATAATTAGCTTTTAAATGTCTTTTAATTTAAATTAAATGTCTTTTAATAGGCTAGTTGACCCTTTTTTAAAGTAGGGCTTAAAATGTTTATAATTGTTGTATTAGACCATAGCACATGAATATAATTTTTTTCGATGGCTAAAAAGTGCAAAAAATCTATTTTAAATTAAGATTTTCAATTTTGGACTGAAAACACGGTCAGCCATGATAGTCTGTTCATTATCTGTGACAATGACGTCAGTCTTATAGTAAACAAAGCACGGGGGCGAAATAACCTCACAAAAACAATGCTTTCTATTAAATATCACAAAATATAGTAAAACTGTATATGGAACGGGACAATAGAACAGGAATATAAGACTCCAGGAAATCTGTGGATTAGACGTACCCAGTGATATAGACATGCGAAATATTTGGTTAACACTCGCTTAAAGAAATCCTGTAACTATCTACTGAAACTCAAATGTATTTTTGCGAAAATCACATTAATGTAAGTACTATAACTGAATAACTCAATCTGTGTAGGTACTTCAGTTTCAACTTAAACAAAATAGAAGTTTTTAGGTTGTATGTAAAATCAAATCTGTATGTAAATTAATTAAATTTTTATCTTTCAGTTAGAATGAAAACTGACTGCAGCCGACCAACCAAATTTTAACTTAACCAGAAAACTGAGAGAAAACTTGACCATTTACGCCTTTTTGATTTAATCTAAGTTATACACTGACACTAGATGATGTTTCAAAAAAAAGAATATGTACTTATGTCCAATTGAATAATTATGTAATTGAATATTAATTAAAAAGTATGTAATACAAACAAAAATATCAAAGTTTCATAATGAATATATTTATCTCAACAACTTTTACTTGAATTTACTGAGTACCTAATTAAAATTTGTTGCTTTCAGTGGTTACTTAATGAGAACTATTGTGTTCTAACCTGTTCCCCCCTTGACAACGAGATTGATAAGGCAGTAAAATTTGTGCAACATAATACAAAGCAGTGCATGCTCAGCCACAACATCAAAATGTGACCCGTCAACTAGAACAACATTATGTCAACAAAATAACTCAAGTATTCATATACCAAAGCACCATAGAAGTAAATAGGTCCAGTTTGGTAAAACTGAAAGATGTTATATCTTCACTGATTAAACCTGCTGGCCACCATGGCTGGTAAATTTCAGAACAGCTTACGCAAGAATATGCAAGTTATCCATTTTAAAGCCGTATACAAATATATTAAATGTGATTGCTGTGTTGTCAGCCTGTGCTCTTCTTAATTTACAAGACCCTTCTTATTAAATAAATAATATAAAGACATTTTTTTTTCTTTACTTTATACATAACTAACATCTGTTCTTCACTAAAAAAAATTTTCTATGTTTATTTGACAATAATGACTTGTAAAGGTTTAAGTTGAATCAAAATATTTTAATTTGAAATACATGTGTTTTATTTTTCCGTTACACCTTAAAAGATTTATAATATTTTATAGGTTTGTTGCTCATATTTATCATTGTTACTCAAATATATATATTCCAAAAGTACAAATAGGTTGAATAGAGTTAGATCACATTTATTAATTTGTATATATTGCCTTAAGGTCGCAGGTAATAAAAGTCAAAATAATAGTAAAGTGATTTATTATGAAGCAATACTTTCATATAATTTAGGAAAAATGTAGTATAGTTTCCAAAATGGCACCATTTGATCAATAAGTTTTTTGACATACAGATTGTTAGAACAAATACCTATTATAGCTAATATTGTCACCTTTTGAGTGTTTTCAAAATGACATACTGCTAGCAACACAAAAGTATATAAGTTTTGTTTGCTTTAGCACAAAACATCTGCATCTATACTTGAGTTAAGCATACTGTTCACAGTTTTCCGTCTTTGATAATTAACATTATCTTCAGTAAAAGAGCATGACAATTTTGTATTAATCTAATTTTATGGATACCGTTTGTTGAATAGACTATTACAGGGTATTAATCAGAAATGAGGTCACATTTTGCAAATTTCAACCCAAATCTTCATCTTTCAACTTTTATCCACATTTCATTATACTCATAGGTGTCTGCAAGATTTCCCACCAAAAATCTTCCCAACAAAAGAACCATCATGTGTTATGCACTGGCTGACTTTATAGCACATGGAAGCTGTTATTGTTTATAACGAAGCTCGAACTAAAGAGCACTTCTGTATCGATGATTCGTGGTTTAGTTTTCTATGCACTTTATTCTTTCTTCATTGAAGAGGTCTTTTATTTTTTAAGAAATATGTCACAATCTGTCTGTGAATGTATATATATTTTTCCTCCCAGTAATTTTCTTCATGCTTGACAAATGAACAACTGCCAATCTTTCTCTTTTTATGTTCATTTACAAATTCTTGCAGTACTACACTGGTATTTGACACATGATCTTGATGTTTTCTTTTCAATATTTCTCTTGAAGTAAATATTTTTAGTGTTTATTTGACTTTTGAGAGATAGAATTCTATCCAATAGCATTCAACTGCTGTACAAAATAGCTCCTCACTGTGATGGTGCAACCACACCAAAAATGCATGTTTGCAACTCTCTTCGCCGCGTGACAATCTTGACAAGTACACTTGTAACCGTTCTTCATTATAACAGTATTGAAACTGTACTTATATTGTTTAGAGCGATACACAAAGAATCTCCTGACCATCAATCTGTCTATTTTCGGAAGATTTGTACTATCTGCTCTCACAAATCCAACATCAATGGTTGATTTTGCTATTAATACAAAGAATTTACGATATTTACAAATATAATAACGGAGACTTGGACGATTTTTTGCCAGTTTTAGGAAAGAATAGTGCAAATCGACGAGTTGTTGAATCAAATTTGACATTTCTTTGTTTACTATATGAGTGACGTCACGGCCCTGACCACAGGATATCAAAGCGTTTACGGCGTGAGATAAAAAAAGATTATTTCTAGCATTTTCAAATTAAAATTTTACAGTAATCATTCATTGTTATTTATTAAAATCGGTATATTGTGGAACCTTATGCCAAATACTGTTAGAAATAAACAATATTTTAATAAATTTTGATATGAGTCAACTACCCTATTCTTATTATTTAAACATCAACATACTACTGGATACTTTAATGCAAAAAATAAATTATTATAGAGTAATAAGTAAAATCTCATACAGGTTGTAATTGGAGGTTTATCAGCGGGTGCTTGGTATGGCCTCAGACTTTGGACTGCGACCGACACAGCCCGACACCAAGCAATTTTGTACGCCGCTACAACTACGCACTCTGGAGGTAATTTTCCTGAGTCTACTTCTGAGGACTCTGGAAGTGGTTGTTGTGGACTCAGAAGGACACTTGTGGTGCCAAAATCAGTAAATATTAATAAGAAACAATTGATTTGCTGCAAATTTATTAACTTATTTCGGTATATGTATTTTACAATCTTCACCTACTAATTATTACATATTGTGTGTGATAAAAATACGCAGAAAATGAAAACTGAGACACTTATAATAATAAGAAATGGTTCTTATTTCTGAGTAATTTTTAACTTTATTCAAGATCAGCCATAAGAAATACAATCTGCACTTGGTTTAATGTTCGTTTTTATAACATTATTGTAAATCTTCATCTTATTATTAAAAACAGAACGTCTTCGACGACCCGTGGCGTTCCAGTCCGAAGGGGGCGCGATCACAACCGTAGGGGTTAACAGTCCTGATGCAGACAGGGTCCTGGGTGCTGTTTCGCTAGCGTTCGCCGCGCTAGCAGCCATAGCCGTCACTGCCTTGCTACTCGTTCTAGTAGCTAAGAGAAGGTGAGTCCATAGCAGCCACAGCTTGCCAACTGCTGGACAAAACCCAGTGCCAAGGCATCGCCCATTACCATGCCCACTACAGCGAGCAGATTTATTGGTTTTATGCTATTCGGACATTATTACACCCCTAAAAAAAAGAAGGTTAGTAAGTTATATACCTAATTCCTTAATGATAATATTCGTGTTTGAACTATTTAATAATCATAAATAAATATAATACTTACCACAACTTCTGTACAATAGTAGATTATTAATCAAGGGAATAAAGCAGTGTCTTATGTCACGGGTGTAGACTTGAATCGCAAGTGTAACAAAGAACTCCGAGCGCAGAAATTCTATCCATAGGAAAAGAAGGGACTTCAGTACAATATTCAATCTCTGTTTTTTTGAGGCTTTAAATAACATTTGCATTACACAGAAGATGTTATTTTTGAGCAGGTGGTGCTTAAATATAAATAAATTATTCAAATGCATTATTATCGCTCTATGAAATTGAAGAAAATAAAGTTTTGTGCAAGCGACAATTTAATACCGAAATTTAATAATTTCGGTAGAGAATAGATAACAAAATATCCACCTCACAGTAATGGAGGCCGCATGATATTCAAACTCAAACTCAAAAAACTTTATTCAATATAGACCTTTACAGGCACTTATTGACGTCAAAAAAACATAAAAATCTTCAACCAAGAATCTAATTGTAACCAAATTATTTAATCCTTGTATGTACACACACCCCAACCATTATTAAGATGTATTGTGTGCAAATACAAGTCAAATGAAAAAAAAGTTGACTCTACACTTGTTCGGAAATTGGGAGAGCCTTCTCAAGAAGAACAGGCAAGAAACTCGGAAGGTCTCGTATTTTTTTATCTCCTCTTTTAAAATGCCATCATTACAATATTACATTTTACAAACATTTTTTTTAATAATATAGAATTTAAAACAATATAATGAATTGTGAAACTTAATTTTAAATATAATTTTAGAGTAAAAAAAAATATTACACCATTAAGGTTCATATTAAAAGTACGACGTTTATAACGAATGTGTACATTTTTATGTTATTTGTTTTTAGCTTAGGTCTCTTTATAGAGTAGGTATATAACGTTTCTTAAAAGTATTTTTTACAATAAAGGTCAATAGTTCAAATTGCCTATAAAGTTCTAACAATAATTTTAAAGAAATGAACTAGCATAAGTTATTTTTTGTCAATATAATGCGCATTAAGAATATTCATGCACTTCATTACCATCGATTCGCAAATTAGCAAACAAATTATAAGCTCATCATCATCATTGCGTAATTTATTCTGTACATCCTAGTGAAAAATGTACATTTTATTTACTTAATTAGATTACAGTGTTATTTTTAAACTTCTGTAAAGTATTGATTTTCTACTCACTTGCATTCAGAACTTCATTCATGAAATGCATCCTGAACCACAGAATACATAAAAGCCTGAGTGAGATCGTATATGGCTATTAGGCTTTATCAATGATTGACTAAGCTCGAATACCGGAATACGGCAGCATGTTAATTGGTTCCGAGTTTGATGCTGTTGACTGAGAAATACAATGGCGGTATTCTATTTTGCGATAACGCTTAATGTCTGTCCCCTATAATGGTAATGTATTTCTATCATTTCGGATATTGTTCTAAATAATTTGGAAACACTACTTGCTATCATTTTATAATGCTCTGACCATACAAAATTTTGTAGGTAAGTATAAAAATATAGTGTACACACACATACTATAGTTCTATAATTACACTACACTCAGAAAGTATGTCACAGTTTATCGTAGATCTGCTGGTGGATTTTGTTCATTTTTTTATTAATTATGCAGTTTGTATTGACACAGTAAGTTCCGTAGATATAATGAGCTTCAAACATTGGTCCAGCACTCTGTGGCCCTGCGCGAGCCAAGGCGAGGAGGAGACCCGTCGCTGCAGCCACTCAGTGGCGAGCACCGACAAGTCAGTCTGTGCGGAGCAACAGAACATCCGCAACTGCCAGCATGACTACAAACACGACAAGCTATCGCCAGCTTCTGGTAAGTGAGTGGGCTCATATACAATGGGCCACAAGATATTTTTTTTGGCGACAAATCGTACTGTAATGTGGTCCTTAAGGGCTGTTTAATTATTATGTTCTGGATAGAGGCTGTCCAAATGGACTTGAGTTGTAACTATAATCTAGTTACAAAATCATAGTTAATTCAAATTATGCGAGATATGCGCATGCCTAATGTCATGCCGATCCGTTGAAACGTCAAATTAAAGTACGAAAATCATCCTTTAAAACTATCTTAACAGTACAAATTATCTCTTTTATGCAATTTGATATAGTACATAATAATTTATTGAAGCGAAATTTTCTTAAATTGCTTTGTTTGTATTTTAATGTTCATAAGCGTTATTTTTTGTATAAGAAAATAGTCACAGTTTAATTATATAAATCAGTCAGAATGGTGTTTTTAAAATGTTGATCATTATTTTTTATTAGAGTAGGTAATAACAAGAACGAATGCTTGTTTTACGTAATAGTCAACTATCTCTCCTATATATTTTTTTTCTGCGTTCGTTATTTTATACCTACACGATCTTCGCTTACTTAACCTTACAAAACCCGTTTCGAGCCCTCTTTCCCTAAGTCATTTTCGTGTGCAAAACTTAGTTTCCTTTGCTATTAAATTGTTGGCATCCAATACTAAGCACATTTATTGCACTAATATCCACTGAATTTTTCAAAGTTTACCGACTCTTGGATTAGTTATTCATAAATGTGTCATGTGTACCACGGCGAAACGTGACCGGGATCAGAAAGATTTTATTTTTTAATTTTATTTATTAATTTCTATAATCGATATTATAAATATTCTCTCTGTTATGTAGACGTATACGAGATCAGCCCGTACGCGACGTTCGCGGTAGGTGGGGAGACAGCGGCAGCCACGCTGGACCACACGCTCCAGTTCAGAACTTTTGGTCACAGGGACAACGACGCACCCCCGCATAGACCTTGCAGGAAGCACCCGCAACGGCACAGAGATCGAGTAGAAGGTATATCTAGGGTACATAAATAATTATCGTCATTCGGCATTCATTACCGCAAATGTGAAAAATTGTCATTTTTTTTAAATTCAGGCCTTACGAAATATTAAAATTATTAAGTTATTTCAATATTTCAAAAGTGATAATAATACTAATACTTTTTAACAATAATCTGACAATTATACTGTAAATTAACTGTAAATCGGATATTTGCCTCTCGTGAAAAGTTACCATATTTGACATTCACGGTTGTGAATGCCGAGCGACGATATAATAATTATATAAGGCTGATGATATACGTATGTTGGACCACTCCAGTTTAAGACCTTCGGCCATAGGACAACGATGCGTACCCTACACACCTACTACAGGTATGTTTAGTCAAAGGCCTAAAACGCACGAGTGGCTGGCCGCTAGTGCCTACTAGCTTATACTAGATTATTAAGGCTCGTATTTTAATTAGGCAGTTAAACCTACCATGACAAAAAATTTGGTGCTTTCTCAAAAAAAAACATTATCCTAATAATCATAATCTGATATCATTGAAATAAAAATCATTGGAAATCAAGTATCATTTTGAATAAAGAAAATTAATTTGTAATTGGTGGTGCCCCAAGTAGACTCCACCACGTCGGCGTTTCACCGAATAAGGAATTTTGGGTTGATTGCTGATGCCGCCACTACAATCAAAGAATTTCACTACTTACTTGGATCCGTTCGGTCTCCGTATGTAGCCGGTGGACTTCCTGAGCTAGCTCGAAGGAAGTCGCGGCTCCTGAAGTTCTGCTGTCTGACCGAACCGGATGGTACACTTGCCTATTAGGCCACCAATACCCGAACTCATTAACGAACACAAAAGCTTTGCGGAACCTCGCACCAACAATCACTTGGTGCGCCGCGCAATACTATTTGTTAGATGCTTAAATATTGTGTATTATATTTTATTGATGCCCGGACATAACTTATATCAATGTCATTCCGTATTCGACTCGACTGACTGACACATGCGGCCGGCCGCCAAAAGGCTCTCACTGCACAGACTATAATGCAGTGTTGCCACTCGCTCATCCTCGAGCGTAAACAGTAATCAAACTTAAAAATCGAAATCATTCGTTTGATAAATTGTGAATAGTATTATTCTGGAATTCTTCAATATGAGAATGAGTTTGAAGTCTAATGAATTTAGAGTCGATTCTTCTTTATGACACAGTTCAAAAGCTGTTCCACTTTCTGACTTATTCTTAATTTATCACATATGAAGTGCCTAGGTATTGACTTATATACATCGTGGTCATGAGGATATGCATTAATTTATCCTCATGTGCTATTGGGCGTTCCTGGCTAATTCCAAATATAGACAAAATAATTTTATTTATCGAGTAAGCAGATGTTACAACAAAATATCCTTCGAACAGATGACTTGGGTTTATTTTGTACGTCACCTAGCATTCTAAAAAGGCTTGTTAATGCTTAATTTTTTGCATCTTAATTTGTGCTTTGAAAATTTGAATTTTAAAAAAAATTGTTCGACTTGATGGTCTGTATAACAGGCAAAAGCTTTTGCATATCCACAGAAAGGGTAAACCCATATCAAAGTAAAAGGATATCATTTTAAACGAAAAAAAAGGAAAAAAAAAACAAATAAAATACTTGCCAGTGTTCGTATTAAGTACGTATGTCGTTTTGCATTAAAGTGACCCACATTATCAACTAGGAAGTAGGTAAAGCTTCGGCGCGTTCCACCCTTGAACTTTTCGCATTATATATGAGACTGAAACTCTTTGAGCGGATAGATTTAATATCGAAGACAAAAGTGTAGGTTGAGTCTTGTTCCCTGTAAGTTAGAGAGAATAATAAATACATTGTGTATACTTCAGAAAATCAATATGATTAGTACATTGAAATACTTTTTAAAAAATATATTCTTAAGTAGGTATCAAAGTGAAGTATTTTTAAAGCACAGCATAATTATTTCATTTTTGCTGCTATTATTACAATATGACCATGCATGACCAAAAACCCTTTTTGTTCATTGTGCTACATCTCGTTCCAGTTGAGTGGCATGAGGAGTCCAAATTCAAAAATCTTTATTCAACATAGACCTTTACAGGCACTTATTGACGTCAAAATAAAGCAAAACATTCTAATTTAGAGAAAACATATTTAACCTTGTATGTGCATACATCCTGAATATACTCAAGATATCTGCAAATACAAGTAGGAATGAAAAAGTAAGTTGACTCTACACCTGTTCGGAAATTGAAAGAGCCTTCTCGAGGCAAGGCAAGAAACTCGAAATCCTATTTTTCGATTTTAAAATCGCTATTTTGTTATTCCTCATCGTATGTACATCTTAACGAATATTTGCTGCACCGCAAGCAACTTCTACTCCCCTGGTACGTTTTCATTCATTTTAGTTTAATTGTGTCTTGTAAATTTTATTTTCAATAACAATAAACTGAAAAAGTTTCATGTATCATTTTCATTACGTTTAATTTTTAAAAAATAATTAATTAATATGTTAAATGATCATTAACAAAGGCAGTCAACCTGTACCTAACTATCAACAAAACTAAGATATTTTTGTGTTGAATCAGTTGAGAAACACCACTCGGACTGCGAGCTGCAGCAGCTGAGCCGCTACGAGAAGGTGCGCCCGCGCCACTGCGCCGCCACCTCCTACTGCGTGCCGATGGCGCATCACGGTAATCGATTTTGAACACTTCTACCACGGTAATAGTATATTACCGTGCTTCTACCATTCACTATAGATGTAAACAGGTAATTAAAATGGACAGTTTGCTTCACAGAAGACCGTAGTTAAATAACGTCAAGTTGTTAAGTATGTGTTCCTGAGTGTTCCTGAGAACAAGTGAGTTCGCCAGATCTAATAGGAGGCGCCTTGACAGAACTCTTGTTGGAGGAGTGTATTTTGCGTTGACGTAAGCACCTCCCACCGCAAGCATCGACTACAGTAGGGGTGGCTAACTTGATCAGAACCAAGATCTACTGTTTACTGACGAAACTCTACTAATTACATACTACTTGAAATATCAAGGATATTCTTGCAAAACCGAATAAGTGCAGAAATTAATAAAAAATTGTCGCAGACATCAGCATTCTTAGTTTTTTTTTTACTTTTTTATCTAGTAAAACCAAATAACTGCAAAAGCCTTTACTACAGAATTTTTCTGTGTAAAGCAGTTAACTAGCATTTTTTAATTTAAACTTAAAAGCACAAAGTGATATTATCTCTTATGACATAACTAACATGAATAACGAAATAAAGTAATAAGTAACAAAATAAATGCATTTACTCGCTTTGGTCATAAAACCAGCTACCTATATTTAATTAAATTTTATATTTACAGGTAAATCAATACATTGGATTTTTTTTGGTTCTCTCTCACTATTAAAACAAAATTACTTCTGAGTTTTACTGACAGGCAAAACAGAATAAGTGTGTTTGTTGTTTTGCATGATACAAACAATGAAATTTGGTGCTCCACTTCAGAAGCAAAAGCAGATTAGAATCACTTTGTTGGTTTTGCTTTGAAGGTTTTTAGTATCTTTGAAGTACGCACGTATTAAAGATTTTTTCTCAAATACTCTGTTATAGATAGAATATTGGGGACCAAAAAAAGAAGGAATTATTATAGCTAGGTATTTAAAAAGAACATAATGTCGGAGGAATTGGAGGCTTGGTATAAAAAAGCTTGAAAACGGTGATTAGTGTTCCTGGAGGTGTTAAAAAAGAGGGTGTGCTGTGTGTTTATTTATATGTGCGAGGAATATGTGTGATTTTCTGTTAATTTCTTTCACTTGATATCATTCAATTAGAATTACCATTGTATCTATACGATAAAGCAGTTCAGACTGATTAAAACATAATAATTAAATAAAAATACAGTTATTGATTTTTTAAATTCAGTAATTTACAAAATAATTACTGATAAAAACGGATACTTAACTTTGAACATTTTTGTATTTTGTCGTTTCAAAAACTAGATCTCAGTTATTTTAAGATAAAATAATTAAATTCGGTACAATAATCTTCTTCTCTTATATATAAAAATGAAACGCTGTGTGTTAGTCTCGCAAAAACTCTGAAACGGCTCGACAGATTCTTATGAAATTTTCTGTGTTTATTTGAATGGGTCCAGGGAAGGCTTAAAAGTACAAATGGACCCAGTAGGTGGCGCTGTAACCGGGCAGAACAACGCCTGCCGGGCCCACTAGTCCCGTCCTTTATAAATATAGCAGGCGTTATTACGTTGCGTTGTGAGGGATTTGCAGCTTATTTACGCATTTCAGGTAAAAAGATTTAGGTGCATTAACGGGACGCAAATTTTTCCCTTTTTCTTCACTTTTTATGACAATTGTTATATACAATAATGTATATAAACTTTTTAGATAAATAATCTAACTACAGTACTTTTTAGATAAATAATCTAACTACAGTACCTACAGTACAGTACCTAACAATATGTCATAACGAGAAAATAACATTGTATCTATACGTTATTTTCTCGTTATGACATATTCTGCACTTATTCGGTTCTGCCAGAATACCCTCGATATAATATAAAAACGAATCGTCGTTCGTTAGTGTGGCTAAAACTCAAAGACGGCTTAACCGATTTGAATATATTTACAGCCCTACTACAACCTACAAACTTCAACTAATTTCGAAAGTTATAATGCTCTTAAAGCTTTACAGCTTAGTGCTTTACAACCATCTTCCTCTATTAGTTCTATTACACCGTGGTGCCAGATAACGGCACCATGTTGTACGTATTACACCACGGTCTACGAGTAGGGAACCTGTTGAACCTCGGGACTGTGTGTACCTAGGCCAATTGGCTTGTCGCTCTTGCCATTCCTGATAAAAATACTACAATTATTTTCAAAACATGTGAAACAATCCAAATTTTGACAAGTAAACCATAAAAATCGGGGGATCGCCGAAAAAGTTAGTGTAGACGTAGCAATCAATCCCTTTTATTCAAATATTGATTATTGGGACACGTCAAACGTCATTTTCGAACAGTACGTCTAGTATGAGTTTTGATAGTACCTAATATAATAATAATAAACTACTCGATCAATAAGTACGTATTCGAATAAAGTGGCAGTATGAGTTACATGTTTGACATTTGTTTGACAGTTTACCCGAAAACTATTGTAGTTTAGGTTCTCACCTTACATTTTTATGTGAGTTTGGTACATAAATCCGTTTTTTTGTGTTTTTAAACACTAAAATTATATCTGCACGGTGGTACTTTGCATGGAGGGCCATGCAAGACGAAATAGCGCATGAAGAGAGCTGTGACAAACATTTTAAAGCCGTATCTCCTATACACACTTTAGTCAGCGCTACCGCCTTAAATCACCATTCCTTCAAAAAGTGTTAATAAATACGCATAATTTAACCGAGATTTTTAATTCTTTTTTAATTCTATTTTCATTCCTAAAGTGTTTAACATAATTTATTATCATTAACATGAATTGTGACTGACTTGTCCGCGACATTATAAAATAATATAATTTACAACAAAAAAAAACTTTTATGTTTTTCTTTCATTCAACTCGCTTTAAAAATAATAAAAACGGCTAAGAAAACGTCACAGTGACAGAATCGCGTGTCTCTTTCCATTCACATGTGTGTAAGAGAGATATAAATATATAATGTGAAGTTCGTCTAATCGAGTAAAACTAACTCGCTATCGTTTAAACGTGAATTCGAAACGAGCAACTCATACTACCGTATACATCGTAAACTGACAGTTTGGCGAGCTAACGAAAACTATTGTAGTTTACTCGATTTAAAAACTCGTACTAGACGTACACAGAGGTCTATCCAAAAACACTGATCGGACCTCTCATGGATGATTGACTTTCAGAGATTACAAATGCAATCCATCGATTGGTTATAGAGACGCAAAATGGAACTTTTGGATCGAGTTTGCAATCTCAATCCGGAAAAAAGCATCAGGATCGCATATTGGGTTCGGGCGTTAGGCAGTTTCATCATAGCGGTGAAAGATAGAAAAGACTTCCTCTCTTGGGGAAGGCTTATGACCTACCTACAGTATTATAGCTGATAATAATATGATGGTGATACAAATCTATACTAATATTATAAAGCTGAAGAGTTTGCTTGTTTGTTTGAACGCGCTAATCTCAGGAACTACTGGTTCGAATTGAAATATTCTTTTTGTGTTGGATAGTCAATTTACCGAGGAAGGCTTTAGGCTATATAACACCACAATATTGTTATTTTCGAACATTCACCCGAACGAAGTCGCCGGCACAGCTAGTAGAATATAATCGCATAACATACACACACAAAAAAACATACGCATGGAATTGAAAACCTCCTCCTTTTTGAAGTCGGTTAAAAAGAGTGAGCCGTCGTAGCAACGCGCGGGCTATCCATCTTATCACAAAAAGATAAACAAGTAAATTAAATAATTTGATTTGAATAATTTTATACATTACATATTTTCAAACTAAGTAAATACGAGTAGGTACTTAAAAGTACTCCTTTAACTAATTTTAAGTTACTACACACAAGTAAATCTCGCGACAAGCTTTTATGTCATATAAATTGTATCAAATGTAAAATGACGTTATAAGTAAAAGTTTTAGTGTAAAAGTTTATTTTAACTTTTTAGCGCATTTAAATTAAAGCTTGTTTAATAAACGCTTGTTTTTAGAAAGGTTTTTTTACATTTAATTTATTTTTTACTTTTTAGTTATCACTGGACACGTTTCTCAGTTCATCTCATTCAACGCATCATTGTTGCAAGGTCGTTTGCCGGAACGTCTATATACAGAATTTCAGTTCAATCGGTTAAAGATATCTACTTCAAAATTGATTTTTTAGCTTTAGCAGTACGCCTAATTGGATTAATAGTGACATCACTTTATTTTTCAAGTTATTCTTAGCAAGACCTTTTATTTGATACCCATATTGTAGGATTGCATCAAAAATAATTGGTCCGCCATCTTGGATATGCCGCCATCTTGGATTACGAACAACGTCACACAGTTAACCGTGCATTTTCATCCAAAGTGTATGTGTACACAAAATTTAAGCTCAATCGGTTAAAGATATCTACTTCAAATTTGATTTTCAAGCTTTAGAAGTCCGCCATATTGGATTAATAGTGACGTCATATTATTTTTCGAGTTACTCGTAGCAAGAGCTTTTATTTGATACCCATATTGTAGGGGTGCATTAAAAATAATTGGTCCGCCATCTTGGGTATGCCGTCATCTTGGATTTAGAAAGAGGTCACACAGTCAACCATGCCTTGTCATCCAAACTGAATGTGTATACAAAATTTCAGCTCAATCGGTAAAAGATATCTGCTTCAAAATTGAGTTGAAAGATTTCACCCGAACATACATACTTACATAGGTACATTGCAAGTTAAATAAAAGCTTGTCAAAAATGGTTTCATTTATTTCGAAAAACAATAAAAATCTATTTATTATTTTAACGAATATATTATTCGTGGCCTAATAATCCACGGACAATTCATCTGTGAATATTCATTCGCGAATAATTTTATTGTGAATAAATCATACATTTTTTTTAAATAATTATTATTTATCTAGATAACAATTTATTCGAATAAATTCTAAATCTGGTAGACTTATTAAGGGTCTTATTAGGTAGCGGAGGAGGTAGCGGCGGCGGGGGCGGTAGCGGGGGCGGCTTCTCAGAGGTGTACGCGGGGGACTCGAGCGTGGAGTCGGGCCCTGGGTCGCTCTCCCCCCGCACCCACCACGAGCACAGCTAGCGGCGCGGGCGCAGCCGGAACTCTTACGGCAGCTAAACGTGACAAGAGGAGACGTTGGCCCTTTTTTGGGACGTTGGCATGATCGAGACAATGCTGTGAATGAAGTATTAACAGCAAATATCAAATTACCCAAAACGGGTCGGATTTTTAAACTTTTACCTGGTGCAATGGGTGTATTGTCTATAACGCCTGCAAGGTGTCGCCAAATACAAAGTATTGCTGGTCTTCCGATGTTTTTTATCAACGTTAATTTGTTAAGTTATTGTTGACAAACTCACTTTATAATATGAATAATTGACAACCTTTACTATCGACTTATTGATTAATGCTTTGTATAGACGCTGTATAATATTAGTTATATATGATTTTGTTAATGATATTGCGAATGGAGAAATATAAGAAATGATTCACGTTTATGTGCTAAAATAATAATTTGAACTACTAAGTAAGACTGTAAAGCCAATTTTTTTTATAAATTTGCTATTGATGTCTATTAAATGGAATCATATTTCCTTTGATTTGCAAGTGACTCTTAAGACTTTTAACTTAACTTCATCATACACAGTGAACTATACTAAATACATAGTTTAAATGATTAGTTAAAATACGTTAATTGAAAGCTAATGTCGGTATCGTCAATATTTATGTTTATTTTATCAGGAATACAATGTGTTTGGTATACTCTACCAAGCCGAAACCTACCAATATTAACATGGATATATAAACGTTATGGCGTCATCGAAAATTCGAAATTGTACAATTAATTCGTAATCCCTCATACAAATAGTTGGGTATGTGAAAAGAAATATATAGGGAATCAGAAAATTAATGTTAGGATTTAGAATTTTCAATGACACCAAAACTTTTATATGACTACCTATGTTTTACCTACAAATTGGTAGGTATCGACTTGATATGATATGATACAGTACTATATACCTTGTATGTCCTAAAATATGTAAAGGAACCTCAGCCGGTAATAGAACTCATAAAATCATTTATTTTCACGTATTTAATCAGTAAGGTCACTCGATGATTCCATGAATCATATTATACAGCAAAGGTGAAAAACAATTACACCGTGGCCCAAAATAACGTTGACAAATTTAAGATGGATTTTTTTTAAAATGGAACACGGCACGATTTTCTTTTGTTTTTTCTTATATTTTCTCACATGTTAATAACGTTTTGCAGTGGATCGTTTATTTAAAAATATTTAATTATTATTGTTATTTGCCATTTCTTCGCAACGCAAGTCAATAATTTCCTTACACGAATACAGAAAACGACAGTGTGAGATTGTTCGATTCCTTAGTGTTAGCCGTCAACTAGTATCAAAGACTATTAAGCGATTTAATGAGCTCGGGCATGATGCAGACCGCCCAGGAAGAGGAAGAAAGAGGACTGTTAGGACTCCCAGGCTTCGCAACATTATTAAGAAATGGCTTAGTCGCAATCCACGGACCAAAGTGCGAAAACTGGCTCGGGAACTGGGTGTGAGTCGTTCGACGGTGCAAAGTACTGTCGTTGATGACCTCAAATTAAAAGCCTACAAACTGCTTAAAGGACTACTTCTTGAAGATAAAGATAAAAAAGTTCGCCTTCAAAGATATCGTTTGATTAGGAAGCGCGCCGCTACTGAAAAATGGGAAAACATCCTTTATTCAGATGAAAAACTTTTTTTTATCGAACAGTCTTATAATCATCAAAATGACAGAATATATTCTTCTAGATGTCCTGGAGAGGCCGCAGTCATTCCTCACCGCCAAAAACCAGATTCACACCCAGTTTCTGAAAGGCTGTTCAGCGATAAAATTAACTAACAAGCTGTCAATCTAATGTTAACTATGAATTGAGTTGCTGAAAGCTAAATCAACTTATCACTGTGTTAGTTGACACAGCTGTCAAATTTATTTCAAAATTTATAAGGAAAGACCCATTTTGGGTTTTCAAAATACATATGAATAAAACAAAATATATGATTTTAGCAATGTGGCCGTGTCTAAAAATATTTCTCACGAGAAATCAATTTATTAAAGATAAGTAAATTTTGTCTAACCAACGTTTCGGAAACTCAAATTGATTTGACACTGCTGTTAAGATGACATGGATGTTAGTTGAACAATATTTTGATCAGCCTTTCAGAAACTGGGGGTAAGTGATGGTTTGGGGTAGTATTTGCTCTACTGGTAAAACTCCCCTTATTTTATAGAAAAAGGTGTCAAGATGAATCAGGAAATCTATAAAAGAGTCATTCTTGAAGCTGTAGTTTTTCCCTGGAGTTATCAACATTTTGGTAACCAACATTAGATATTCCAGCTGGACTCTGCTCCATCTCACAGGGCCCTTAGGCCTCGTTTACGGAGACGCGGGGCGTCGCGCGTCGCGTGTGGCGTGGAGTCTCGCGGCGCGTCAGACGTTTTGTCTATTTACGGTGGGGCGGCGCGTGAAGCGGCACTCATAATAGCACGCTTAAACACAAACATATGGCAATATACGATGTTGTTCATAGAGATGCGAGACGGGAACACCGACGGACGCGGTGGTGCCATCCGCGGGCTCGGCCGTAAAAAACGCGCAATTTCAAGCAAAGGCGTGTAAAATCGCTTCTCCGTAAACGCACTCATACAACGCAATATGTTTGAATTCTGTGCGGGCCGCGCCGCGCAACGCCCCCCGCGTCTCCGTAAACGAGCACGGAAAAAACGTAAGGGTTAAAAATAAATAAAATACTGTTGAAAATAACCCAGCATGTTTGTCAATATAACGCCTGCAAAGTTTGTAGCTAAAATCAAATATGTCAACTTTGTTATCATTACTTGATAAGTATTAACCGTTACAATTTGTTAATAACACTTCTTTATTGATAACATAGTAGCATTCATTAGTAACAACAAAGTAAAATCGACTGCATTTAGCCAATTTTACTAGGTTACTACAACCGGTTAACTCGGTAACTGCTGCAAAGTTACTCGGTTTTCTCAAACAACTTATTAGGCTACTACAACCGGTTCACTCGGTAACAGTTGCAAAGTTACTCGGTTTTCTCTAACATTTATTGGGTTGCTACAACCGGTTCACTCGGTAACGGCTGCATAGTTACTCGGTTTTCTCAGCCAATTTATTGAGTTACTACTAACGGTTCACTAGGTAACTGCTGCAAAGTTACTCGGTTTTCTCAAACAATTTATTGAATTGCTACAACCAGTTCACTCGGTAACTGCTGCAAAGCTACTCGGTTTTCTCAGCCAATTTGCTTGTATCCCACTAAAAAAATAAGATGAATCATTGAAGTCAAAATGCTCGTTCACGACAGCTTTAATTTCTTCATCATCCCCAAATTTTCTTCCCCGAAGGTCTTTTTTCAAATTTTTCAAGAGAAAAAAGTCGCTGGGAGTTAGGCCTGGACTGTAGGATGGGTGATTCACTTCATGAAAGCCAGTTTCTCGAAGGGCTTGCCTGGCAATTCGCGCCGTATGGACTGGCGCATTGTCTTGCAAAAACAGAATTTCTTTGCCTCTTCCCTCTTCTTTTTTCCACAATAAGATTGCGTACTTGTTTTATAAGTGCCGCATAATACGCGGCGTTCATTGTAGTTTTTTTTTTGGTAAATAGTCAATGAGGAAAATTCCTTCCGAATCCCAAAAAATAGTAGCCGTGAGTTTCGAAGTCGACTTTTCGACCTTAAACTTCTTTGGCGGCTTCTCTCCCTTTTTTAGATTCTGGATCATATTGTCGAATCCACGTTTCATCCACGGTGACAATACGGTTACAAATTTCGTCCAAATTGTCATTGCACAAGTCGATAAACTCCATAGAAATTTCAACTCGACACTGTTTATCGAGCGGCGTGAGCATTTTTGGAACCCAACGTGCTCTAATTTTATTCATGTGCAAAGGATTACTGATGCCCAACTCTTCTGCTATCTGCCACATTTTATTCGACGGTCCTCCAGTACAATTTTTTTCACTTTGGCGATGTTTTCGTCAGTGACGGCGGTGCGGGGGGGGGGGGGGGGGTTCTTTCAACTTGTCCAACGTTTGACTGTGGCAGGACGATGGTCCAGATTCTGGATAAACTGCAGACTTTTCTTCAAAAATCTCCTTTGCCGTTTTCCCCTTTTTTACGAGGAATTTTATGACGGCACGATGTTCCGTGTAATGCAACGATGACTCAGATATGTTGATGTTTACAGATCTTCTTTCACAAAACACTAGTGACTAGCGCGAGTGAGTTTCTGGTTATGAGTGGGTGCGAGATCGATTTACCGTGGTTGTGTTGTTGTTTTAGCTGAGCAGAGCGGTTATTCCTCTTTTTGATTTCTCTAAAGGTTATTCCCAATTAGGTAACTCGGTTGTTAGCAATAATGTAGTTTGCTATAACTAACCGATTATATTTACTCATTTAAAAGGAAATAAGTAACGTGACTCGAATTAATGAATTCATCTTATATATCAATAGATCAGTTGATGTCTTAAAATCAACCAAAAATTACTCGATTAAAATCAATAAACAATTAGGTTGGAATCAAATAAGTTCTACTCACCTATTATTAAATAAAAATGTTTGTAAAAATCAACTAATTGAAATAACTTGTTTAAAAACAACAGCATACTTATTAAGTGTTGATAAAATCACTTAATAGTTTTGGATCATGTTTGAAAGTGTTACAATTTACCAATTAAGGTATTTGTTAATAATTAATGTTTTATTTGTTATTAGACAAGAATATTTAGCAATACACACAGGTTTGCTTTATACCAAGTTCACTTAGATATTTTTAGTTAAGTCTTAGTTAAAATTTACCGATGTGACTGTAACCGAGCCAAAAAGGTACTCTGCTAAAATAATATTTTTTCAGTGAGGCCTTAGTGTGCGGCAGTGGTGCAAAGACAATTTCCCTGGATTTATAAGCTCAAACGAGTGGCCACCCTATTCGCCTGATTTAAATCCAATGGATTATAGTTTGTGGTCAATTTTAGAGACTAGGGCCTGTGCCACTAAACATACAAGTGTTGACGCTCTGAAAGCAATCTTTACGAAAGAGTGGGCAAAAATAACGTTAGAGGAGCTGCGGCATATTGTGGATAATTTTAGAAAACGTTTGCGTCTGTGTATCAAAGCCAAAGGAGGATATTTTGAAGATAGTTAGTGTTTTATATAGTTTAATGACTGACGTTCTTATTTTAAATTTCATTTTGTAATAAACTTGGAAGTATTGAAATTATGCCAAAAAATCTTTGTCAACGTTTTATTGGGCCATCCTGTACTAGCATTTCATAACCTTCAGTCACTCATGAACTATCCACGAGGTGTCAATATGACTAGCAGATTCTTTTGCTACATCCTGATCCTTTTCTTATTTTTCTAACGTATGTACCTACTGAAGATTGTGGTATCCATTGCAAAAAGTATTTACATCAAACCTCACACGAAGGCAGTACGTGAGTTCATTTGCACAGTTGAGCAAGTCAGATTTAGCTGAAAATATTGAAATTCAAAGTGACGTCACAGCGCACAGCGCCGCGACCGACAGCCTGACAAACTTAATTATGCATACGGAATTTCAACCCGAAGCCACATTTTTAATGGAACTTTTCTGTTCGGAAACATTGAAGAGGGCTGCGCCGTAATGTCAATAGAAATCCTGGAAAGTGGAATTTCAAACGTCTTTTGAATAATGTAAGTATGTTCTCTTCAGCTATCAATAGACGAACTAAACATATATACTTATACTTGAATTTAACTTTTAAAAAATTTGTAATGTAATTTTAATTTATTAATGTTGCTCACACCCATTATTTTATGTTTTTTTCTTTTTATAATTTTTGAAATGTAAATGTTAAGTTTAACTTACCAATGTTTGAATCAACTTATATATAAGACATCAAAAATTTACAACATGACAGCAATCGTATAAATAAATAAATAAAACTAAATCGTTAGTACAATAGCGTGACATTAACTCTTTTAAACATATTTTATGTAACTTATTTATTAGAACACAGCAAACAGGTGAAAATAAATGAAAAAGGTTACATGAAAGGCAAAAGGTTACATGCACTGCAAACAATAAAAGGAACACAAATTTTGTATTGAAATGAAAAATAATTGCATACAACCTTTGAGTGTAACGTATAAAAGATAATGAGTACTAAGTATTTTATGGTTATGTACAGAAAAAATCGTTTGATTAAAAGATTGAATTGAAGCAACTTCAAATAATAAACACTAAATTGTATACCTAATAGGTACTTATTATATTTTATATATTGAGTATAAAGTAATTGGTATGATGACAATAGTTCGATTAAATGTTCGTCATGTGGATCATTTAAAAATGTTGGGCACGCATTTTTTCTTTTCATACCTAATCAAACATATTCAGTAGTACAACTAATTTAGATGTATTGTAAAATCTTCCCAAATCTCCACATGTATTTGATCGCCACTTAATATACGTATTTATTTTCACTTTACAAAAACGCAGGTTTACATAAGGTAAGTGACCGACGCCAGAGGTGGCACCAGCACTGGCGCTAGCGGTGGTACCAGCAATGGCGCCGCATGCTTACCCAAAATCTTCCATTACGTAGTTTATACGGCTACTTGATAACCACATATCTAACTAGAAGAAGTAGAATTTTGAACTTTGAATTTTTAAGGAATTATTACTGATAATATTTATTCAAACCCTCAAGCTCCAGTGCTTGTGTATATTATGTGTAAGGCTTTAGATAATTTTTTTACAACGATGACTGGAAAATGTTGCTATAATGTGTCGATTTTTAAAATAAGAAATTCATTCCTTTTATTTTCTTACACAACCAAGTATCGTCCGGTTGAGTCGCTTCGTGGTCTCAATGCATTACTCATCAAAATCCCGTCTGACCCACCACACTACCGGTAGTGTCGTGGGGAATATTTTTTCCCTTCTGTACTACTAGCCAGTAGTGGCAATGACTATATTAAAATCAATTTCGATAATTTTCTTACGTTTCACAGAATTCAACACCCCGTTGTAAGATTAACCTACTCATAACCGTAAATTTATCTTCCTCCAATAGTTAAAGATTTTCGCATGGATAGATTTTTCCGTGTAGGTAATTTAAAGTTTACTGTAAATACTATTTCATTTCTAATTTTACAGTTGACATTGCCTATAACCGCTAGCAATAATAAAAATATAATAAATGGATTATTCATACTCCCACAGTTACTGCCGTTTAGAATTAGAAGTGGGTATTAAAGTACCTATAACAAATACTGCCATATTAAATTTATAATTACCTACTGAAATGTAAGTTTGACATAACCAAAATCTATAGCTATTAAGACGTTATTGCAAACTCAATGCTAATCTCAACACCCTTTCTACGGATCGATTTTTAAATATACCTCTGTTTTTTCTTATAACTGTGACAATGCTATATTTTTCCATAGTAAAAAAACAAGAGCTCTAAATAAAAGTGCTATTACCAGTACGTTCTGTGGTTTTTAATTTCAACCACATTTCCACCAAACCCAAATTTTAAAAAATAAACACATAGGTATTCAGTTTTTTCTAATTTTGCCAAATAAATAATCTCATGGGGAAATGGATTTTGAATTTCAATATATGAACAAAGACTTGCATCTGTTGATTTACAGTTCTAATTCGTAGAATGGTAGTTGAAATTACTTTAATGAATATTTAGTAAATAAGTTTAATAATAACAGTTGTAAATAACAAAGCCTCAGTGAATACATACACTCATTAAAAATTGGTAAAATGGCTAATAATAAACAAAGTACCTGTATTTGTAGTATTTTATTTGAAAATGACGATGAACGAATTGAATGAACTGAATATGGGAAAAAATATCTTGTTTTGTAATAGATTAGAATACTATCACCTATGTCTATACAGCTTACAAAGTAAACATTGAACTAAAATTAATAATGTTAACTAATCACATTTATGATACTAATATTATTGTGTTATTTAGTTATTACACCTAAAAGATTTTTTATAACATTATAATTTAATCCCAGAGGCTACTCTCTATGTTTGTAATTAAAGCTTCATAATGTTCACTTTACCGCAAGCACTTAAAGCAAGATTAATACAGTAATATGTCAACTGAAACTATGGCAGCGTATAATGCCGTCCCGCACTCATTACGGCTTTGACATTGCTTTAAGCGTTTGTGGTAGTCGACTAGACTCTTGCAGCATTACCTATCATTGCATCGTGAGCTATCGCTCTTTCCGCGTCACTACCAAGACAAGCCTCTCGTTATATAATACCGCTGTAGCGTCTATCACGGCTCTTGCTACGATGCTATGAATTAAGCTTTACAAATTCGTAGCTACGAAGCTTTATCTCGAATAAAGGCATCCAGAGAGAAGTCGCTCTGTAGCGTCGTAGTCTGTGCTACAAAATCTGAATAAAATTTAGGGCTGCGAATCTCTAACTAAACCCTATTAACGGTTAGCACATTTAAATCATAATTCTGCCAAGACCGTGGTTTCAACACCTCAAACATAATATTTGTGTTTTTATAAAACTGACTTGGCTATGCAACCTTTACAATGACCACAGTGTTGTACGTAGCTAGCTTGTGACATTAGATGTGCGAGTAAAGTCACAGTACCCATTGTAATTTGTTACATTATAAAACAGAAGAGCAAGTGTTGTAAGCCTGAAGAAGTTATCTTGTTATGAATGGTGTAAACGAAACCGCAGGCTTGAGACTGTAAGAGTAGCCTCTGTGGCTTTGGATTTTCAGTATTTTGCTAAATACCTACTTAATTATTTGTAGCGATTTGGATCGCAATAAAAACACAAATCTTTGGAAGCTCATTACAATATAAGTGTAACAAAAATTGCAGTACTTGTAGTGATTTAGTCAATAAATACATTAATTGATAATGTAAATATCATCCTAGTTAGACTGATATGTAATATCTGCTCTAATTTGGAGCATGCATTTTGTAAATATCATTAATGTAGATAACATCAAAAAACTAGTCAATTTTTATTGAAAGTTTTTAATGGAAGGTTTTATGACAATATGATTGTATTGTGTAAATAAAAGATGTGTCGATGTAATGCAAAATAAATGTATCCAACGTAAATGTGTTTTATTTAATACCGAAGCCCGATGTCCGAATAACTTTGGATCAAGAAGGTCGGGAAGGTCGGGTTTACACTCCACAACAATAAATAGAACCTTAATTTCGTTTTTCAAACGAACTCTAGTTCTCTTACCTCATACCTCAATTTTTTACGATAAATCTTTTACGGTTAAAGCCGTTAGGTTTTGGAATTATTTGCCAGAGTCCGTAAGGCGTGCACGTTCGCATGACTCATTTATGCGAGCAATCAAAATAGATTACTACAGCTGAAAATTTAGTGTTTTCCATTATTGTTTTATAGTACATTACGATATATGGTTATAACTCGCGAGGCGGCATTTCAACCTGAGCCGAAGGCGAGGGCGTAATGGTGCCGAGTATGTATAGCCAATATACGCAAGTATATCGTACGACGATTTTCAACACACTTGTGAGGAAAAAATACTTAATAAACTGAATTTTATAATTAAATAACACAATTCATTGTTAATTTGTAGACAAAACTAAATAATGGTATGAAAATAATCGTTTGAAAAATAACGTAGTTCGTTGATGTCTTTTATATTACCTCTAGCTTTTAAAAAATATAATACATTACTTCCACGGCCAACAAGTGCAGCATTGCTGGACTCTGTGATGCGTGCCTCGGATATAACACACGCCTGTTTTGCTTTATGTATCTAAAAGTGGTCAAATTAGAGCCTTTTTACGAGCCAGTGTGTTGAAATAGTACATTGCTACCCTAAGGGGTGAACGTAACTTATTTAGTCCCGATACATTCTGCATATCAATGACGTGTTGTCCATTGAGAACATGAATTGTTATGCGGATGACAGTACGGGTGATGTGCGGTATATCGACCACCAGAATGTCCCTCGGACTTCGTTACAAGAAAGGCGGTTACAACTTGTGTCTGAAGTCGAAGACTCTTTAGGAATTGATTTACTGAGGTAGTTACTAGATATATATATCCGTTCACAGTTACACAACAAATGTTATTCTCCAACCTCAACTACTAGATTTCCAATTCTCCACGATAGAGAGATAACATAATGCACGACATAGTGCATGCAAAACATGCAAGAGTCCCACTGCTGAATGGAAATTCACAAAGAGGCGTCGCATTGTGAACCAATCTACTATACCTAACCCCAACCACTCTGGCATCACGCAAACAAGGGGGAAAAGTGAGCGAGGCAGATACCTACTTAAGGGCGTAAATGATCTTAAGCACTAATTAAGTAGAAACTTAAGGCAGGTATTTAAACATAGTCTGCCCCTTAATTGATTGTGTAGAAAAAATCTTGGCTTAAAAAGAGAACTTCTCTCCAGGTGAACTGTGCCCCTGGCATTGCAGATGTCCATGAGCGGTGGTTGCCACTTAACATCAGGTGGGTCACTAGCTCGTCTGCAACCGTTAGCAATAAAAAAAATCTATCTTGCGCTCGTTTTCAATTTTGACAGTCAAAGTGCATCCATTGCTGTCATTTATTACACGGTCGACACAGAGTCTTGTATAAACGCCGCAATGGTTAGTAGTTTCAATGCGATCGTGAGAGAATTTTTCTGTGACAAAAACCCCTTCGGTAATTAATCAGACTAACATTTGGTGATTTTAAGAGAGACAAATATATAGGGCTTTCGTCTCGTGTCTCCTCTGATCCTTGACGTCCCCCATATGGAAAAATATCAGCCCCTAAGGGTGCCGTAGGAACAGGCTGTAGGGTTGCCAACCGTACTCTAAAATAGAGTATTATACTCTATATCATGTAGGCGTACTCTATAATCTATAACACTAATAAATAGAGTATTGTACTCTATATCATGTAGGCGTACTCTATAATCTATAACACTAATAGAGGACGCTAAAATACTCTTTTTTAAACAACGTTTACTATACTAGTGCCAGTCACGCATATATGATGCAAACATGAGCTCCTGATCTATGTGAACTTAAGAGTTAGAATGTTTGGAGTCGTACAATTCTTTGAAAAACAATGAAAAATTGTTGTCCTGCAAAAAGTGCTTTTCAAAAATTGGAAAGAAATGATACTCTATTTTACAAGTACGTACTCTTTATTTTCCTTCTTTGAAATCAGATATACTCTATTTCATCTAATAAAAGTTGGCAACCCTCAGGCATCAAGGTAGACTCTAGGCCTAAGGCATAGTTAAGCCGGGAATTTTTTTCATCTTTTCTTTCCATGTGATTACAGGTGAATAATCGTGTGTCCATAGTGTCCTCCATTCGAGCCGATATTAGTCATAATATCCCCCGTTCCTGCCAACTTAGGTGCCGGCAACTATAACAATAAATATGAAGGGCATTTAGAGACCTATTTTCCTAACAGCATGACAAAGGGATTCCCAATGGGATCGGGCCAGAGGATCTAGTTGTGTTCGTATCATAGGCGTATATAGAGGTGCTCCCAGAATGCTCTAGTTCCCACCCCAGGATGTTAAGCAACCGATTCAAAATTCAATGATGGACGCCACGACACTGATAACTTCACAGAAAATTATGGGCCAGGCCCTCCTGGAAAAAACTAGATGAGCCTATGGTTTGTATTAGAACAAACTGCAGTTCGTATCGAGAGAAAGGACATGATTTCTTGCAAAAGTTCGATAATTATTTTCTCAGCCAAAGCGCAAGAGCACAGAATAAGTAAGAGCCCTAACAAAAGAATAATTTTAAATCCTCGTTATTAAATAGTTACATTGTTTGGATTAAATTTTTTTTTGGCTTCTAATGCCATCCCTCGCAAACCATTGAAACCAAGGAAACTCCTATAAAGAAATGAAGCAGAGCTTTTATTCGTAGCATGCGCTTACTCGTTCATTCGCATAGTTCACTGTTTACACAAGCGATGGCGCTATACGATGTTTTTCAAAAGCAATGAAATAATATTCTATTATTTCGACTGTTTTATATATTAATAACTTATACTGTGGCATGTTGTTGTATAGAAAAACAGTTTTATTTTATCTACCAAGAAAGTTTCATTCAATAATGTGTTTCGATTCCCAAATAGCTAAAATATTTTTATCAAAGTATAGAGAGTTCAGTTGTGGTATAAGTACCTACTCTTTGATGACGGGCTTAGGCTAGACAGGAGAAAATATTTCACTAGGAGCGAATTGTCTGAAGCCAACGTTTTTAAAACCTTCTTAATAAGTACCAATTAACTTAAATAAAAGTAAATTATGTAGTTTGTCTATGAGCCTCTTAATTTAATTCTTTCTATAGATCAACAGACTGATAAAGTGATCTAGTTGAATTCTGAATAGGTTTCTCTAATGTATTCTAGAAAGAATTCTGTTCCAGTAGGTTTTTAGTTCAGTAAGTATGTAAATGTTATCTGTAAAGAGACGATCTAGTAAATTTCGATCGATTTGAAGTAGCGACGGGCGACTCGAGTTAAATAGCTCGGGCAACTCGGGTTTGTCATCCAGTCCATTGATCCGAGTTGATTTTCTCATCTACCGAGTTGACTCGGACTACTACGACGCATAGTGCCACTACGCGTAGCAGTGGGCGAGTCGAGTTGAATAGCCCGGACCCGGGCATATTCATATCGGTATTTTTGGATAAATAACGTAGTTTCGTTTTATTACAAAACACACAAAAATAAAGTTGATTTTGAATCGTCAGTCGGTCGAATCAACTCAACCCGAGTCAGCCCGAGTTGCAACCCGAGTTAAAACTTATTTCAACTAGAGTTACTCGAGTTGAAATAAAACTAAAAAAAACTTTAAAAAAAACAAGCTTTTATTTAAATGCCCTAAAAAGAATAAAATAATTTTTTCGTTTAAAACTTTTACTATCAACTTATAATGTTATTACACAATATATCTGATAAGAAAACTTGTCGCGAGATTTAAGGACCTACTCGTAAGTATTTAGTTTACTTGTTTATCTAGGTGCTCAGGTAAAACTCGCGACAAGCTTTTTTATCAGATATATTGTGTAATAACATTAGAAGTTGATAGTAAAAGTTTTGAACGAATTTTTTTAGGGCATTTAAATAAAAGCTTGTTTTTTAAAAAAAGTTTTTTTTACATTTAATTTATTTTTTACTTTTTAGTCTGTCTTCAGACTTTTTTTGGTTTATATTAAATGTTTGCGTATTCACACTATTGCATTCCACTTTCAGGTTATTCAAAAAAGTGATTTGTACTGTTTTAAATCATTTACTGAATCTACATTTTTTTTACATTAAGTATTTACACCTTTTCAAACTATTGACAACACGAACGGATTAGACAAAATTATTTACATTACTTACAGTACTGACATCAGCTATCTAAGTATTCTAATTATTTACAACACTGACAGAAAATTATTTACATTGATCATAGCACTGACACGAGAAAAGTTGGGAGTTCTTTCGTTGGGAGCCAATCCTGGGTGTACCATCAGGTTATTTCAATCATAATACTGCATTGCCATTAGCACTGTGTAGCCACGTCTAAAATTTCAAGTCCATACTGTTAACTATTGAGGAGTTCTTTTGTTAGGAGCCGATCCTGGGTGCACCATCAAGTCATGCTGAGCATTATAATGTATTGTCACATGAATCAAACGCATATACAAAATTTCAAGTCAATCGAATATCAGGAAGTTGTTTAAAATTGGTTAGCAAGATTTCAAAAAAATGAGTAACTTACATACGAACATGGCAAGGTAATTAAAAGCTTGTAAAAAATTGCAACTCGACCCATCACTAATTTGAAGAAGTTATTTTAAAACTTACATTGAATTGAAATAATTTATTGTCTCTCACATATTTAATATTTTTTAAATTGTAGGTATATTACCTACAATCTAAAAAAGAAATCTGTTTGGTTTATTTTCCAACTTATGATCTTCCATCATCTACACCGGCTTCAAAACAGCAGTAGGTAATACTAATGTTGTATTATATTTATTAAGTGTGATAGTTTTTTGCGTTTGTTGCCCGTTGTGCCACCATTAGTGCTACCAGTGGCACGGGCATAAAAAATTACCGTTGTGCTACCAAGCCAAACAAATATTTTTGATTTTGACAAAAAAGTCAAGATGAAATAATTTACTTATTTAAATTTGACTTTTTTGTCATCAGTAGTCATTGCATGATACAAAAAAGCATTAGAAATCTTTTGAAATGCTTTTTGTATCATGTAAGTTTGTAAATTGTTAATAAATAAAAACATTTCTGAGCTTTGTTCTACTTTGCATTAACTTCTGTTTGATCTTCAACTTTTAGAGGTTCAATGTACAAAGTCCAAATCTCTATCTTATCAACTTAATCGATGGGTATGATAAAAGTACAGAATGTCAATTTTTTAATTTGCCGGGTTCGTTTCTCGGTTCAAACAGACGAATATTGAAAAATCTGCGAATGCAGTTTGGATTGATTTGAAAATCAAAATGAAGTTTTCTTTCAGTAAAATTTTCTATCTACGGTATTTAAGGTACTTTCCCTCCATGTGGCATCGCCGTGGGACGCCCTGTAAATTACTACGATTAAGGCACTTAAACGGGCTACTAAGACCTTGACCAGTTGTTATCGCAATATCGAAATGATATACCTTATATTTGATACAACTACTCGCCCTTAGGGGCTCGTTTAGTTTGGAGTACACACATTGATTTACTACCAAACGTAGATAACGCATGAACGTTCGAGAAGTGGGCCGGTGAAGAACTGCCCAATCGCGACTCGTGCAGTTCTTTTCCATAGTTACTAAAACGTCAATTGATCTGTGGCTAGGTATGAAATGATGTAACTTTACACGGTTGTACTTTAAAAAGTTGCCGTAATAATGTAGAATAAGGTTGAATTCGATAAATACGGTCCTTTCTTTATGGTAATTTTAATTCGGGCGTGCATATTCAACAATATATCAGCGAGTACAAATGTATAGTTGACTAGGTGACAGATTTCAAGCGCGTTTTTGTATGAAGTGCGCTATCTACGTTTGGTAGTAAATCAATGAGTACACACCGCAAAAGTATTCACCATTTATCACAAATAATCAAAATATGTAGTTGCGGCAAATTACTTTAATTTTTAATCCCCAATTTCCTTTTTGACGTAGGTAATAGTTGATTTTCCTTTCAACTACCTACTCATTAATTCTACTCTTAGGCTCGTTTTAATGATTGCAAATCAAGTATGAGATCGATCATAAGGTGCTGTTTTTGACAGATGTTTCATAAATTAAACGTTTGACGTTTAATTTAGCTTCGATCTTAAGAGGAGACAGTACCTACTACTAGCGCCGCCATTCGTTTTTTATTAATTATGATAAATTAAAGACGTTTCTACAAAAAATAGATCAGTCAAGAACTCAATACAGATATTTCAGATTTTTGGAGCTATTCAGGCATAGATAAAATGTATAGGAATAATCATAATTCGCATTATTGCTAAAAGTGGCCATTTTTGCTAAAAGCGCTCATCGCAATGGCTGAACCCTGCCGAACCAGCCAAACCATGCCCCAAGCAAAAATTGACTCCAAAAAAGTTGAAACAAAACAATTGATTGAAAAGTCCAAAATAATTGAGGAAAAAATTAAATGTAGAAAAACTAAAAAAAAAAGCTTTTATTTAAATGCGCTAAAAAGAAAAAATAAACTTTTACACTAAAACTTTTACTTAAGTATAACGTTATTTCACATTTAACACAATTTGTATGACATAAAAGATTGTCGCGAGATTTACTTATGTGTAAATTAGGGTTATTGCCCGTGGTTCACCTGCGTAGTCCACCTATGTGTACCACGGGGAAAAAAAACTTCCCTTGGTTCACCCAGTTGTACCACAGGAAGAAATTTTTTCCCGTGGTCCACTTAGGTGGACCATCGGAAGTCAATTTTTCCCGTGGTCCACTACTCGTATTTATCTCAATTATTTTCGATAAAGAGGTTGCTCTTGCTCGCATTAATTTATATTTTTCTTTATTTTCAACGTGACTTCAAATTAAAGTCATTGTAATATTCATCGTATTGTACAATTATTATCATATCTATTTAATATACATACCTACTAGTAAAGGCAATTTGTAATAATCTGCAAACACCATGTCTGCCCCCGAAGAGCTCGATTTCATTCGGAGAAACGGAGGCATAGTCATAAGAATAACTAATAATACGAGTATAGAAGCGAATCTCCTTTGTGGGTGCGCCAAATGCCGCTATTTGCATACCTACAGCGCCCTTCCCCCTGTAACGCCCCGCAGTAGTCTGCGGACGCCGCTAGGGTCACCACATGGACGTATAGTTCCCACTACAATATTTTTTATATAGGTACCTCCATATTTTACATTAAATGAGAAACTGAGCATACACCGAGTCTTATTGATTTTGTACTTCAAGTGTAGCGAGCGAGCGACTATCTTTAGCAATAGTACGCACATTTTTAGTTTTTTTGATTCCGTAGTTATAAGAACCTGCCTATTTTTGATTAATTGAGCTTAATCCATACACTTCGAGAACAAAATCATTAAAATGTTTCGAATTTCGATGTACAAAAATGGTTTGTAATTTAGGTATCGTACCTACGTTTATAGTCCAAGAGTTGAAGTTATGAATGTACTCGTACTAATGGATAAAACCTAAGCTCACTTTTTACTATCAGACCAACATTTTCACTTGAAAAAAAATCTGTTGTTTCATAATTTTAATCAAGTATTGATTTTTTTTCTTTTTTTAAAAACGTCGCCCCACACTAGGATTTTCTCCTGTGTCGTGGGTGCAGTTACAAACATAGAATATCACGTGCACATACGCCCAGACCGGAACAAATTTCTGTAGGCCATACAAAATATCTGTCCCATGCGGGAATCGAACCCGCGACCCGTTGCACAGTAGGCGATCACTCGACCTCTGCGCTAACCGTGTCGTCGACTCGTCGTGTCGTCGATTGTATTTAAATTTTATATGGAACAGTGACAAAGGTCGATAAAAATATATATAGCAGTACCAAAGTTTCTCATAATTCAAATTATTCCCGACTTGACAAAAAAATCCCATAAGTACTTACATAGTTTCAAAATTGCACTACAATGACAGCTTTAGAAACTCGATACATTATATTGTATTAGCTTTGACATGTAATGAATATTACCAATAAAACTGTATCTGTATCTAGGGTAGGTATAATAAAAATAATTTTAAAGTATTCAATCATTTTTATTTAAAAGGTTTCAATTCAACAGAAATATTTGCAAATGTCTGATATTTATAAAAGATGGCGTTTTTTAGATGATTTGAAGTTTCGGTTATTAAACTTCAGCGCGTAGTAAATACGCATTCTTATAAAAAGCTTAATCAGGTAATCAATAGGAAAACATTCACAATAACAAGGTACCTGAAACACACGGTGCGCGCCTTGACTGGCGATTCCGTTTAACGGAAATCAAACGGTAGGTAAATAACGTGGCCTTGAGCGCTCGACGGCCGGGAGTTTCGCTTCTATACTCGTATTATTAGTTATTCTTATGGCATAGTCCTATTGTTTGCCGGGTGTCAATATTATAAAGTAAAAAATTATAAATCTGTTAATTTCGACAATCATTCGGAGTTGTGGAGATGCTTCTCTTACAAAAAAACGAAATGTACAGGAAATATTGTACGGAACATAACTGTCGAAATAAATCTCAAATAGTCGACGACCTATTGACCCCAAATAAAAAAAAACTTTTTCATCCCCCCATCTCGGAAAGAGTATTTTTGCTATTCGATATCTGACCGCCAAAGCCGTTTTTATCCGCTTGAGGTTAAAGTAAATTTGAATTAAGAACATCGCGTGCACTAGGTATTTGATTTCAAAACATCATTAAACCTATTTACTCCCATCTGCATGGTGCCGAATTTATCATACAACTTTTATTAAATTTGTTAAAAACTCAGACTCTGAACCTCCTTGGTGTACTTTTGTTTTCAATATGCTTTGCGCGCGCCATTTTGTTTTGACGTCGTATTGTTATAAATAAGAAACTTGAAAACAAGTAAAAAAAACGTATAAATATTTTTCTGTAATACTTACTCATAATGTTGTACTTGTAATAAATATGTACCTAAATTAAAATAAAAGTATCTTGTAATTGTAAATATTTTATTTTGCATTTAGTCATTTCCTCGCTGAGGGGGGATGAAAAGTTACGTGTTGCACTCGAGTGCAAAGATTTTTCACCTTGTGCTCTTTTGATTCCCTCGCTAAGGCTCAAGATTCAAAAATTAGAATCCTTCGCTGGCTCGGTCAACAAAGTTGAGCACGCGGTTAAAAAGCAACTTTGCACTCATGTATAACAAATAACTATTACTTACGTTTTTAACTTTAATCAATAATACACTGAATAGACTTCTAAAAAGACTATTGATGCCACAAAACAACACATTTCCATCCATCGATGGATTTTTTCAATGGATCTTAGTGGACGTCGTGCACTAAGCACTTAACGTAAGCAACAAGATATGATTACATTTTTTAAATACAATAATGGCGTTGGCGGCCAAGTTTTAGCTATGAAAACAATATAGGTACAACGGAGTACCGTTGGTGCACATTATGGAACAAATTGTAGAAACATTTTTTATTTTTAAATATGCCGTGTAATTTTTCCAAATGTAAGCATTTAGTTCGTGTTCTTGCTTTACTCTGCTTTTATTCGTTTTTATCGATAATTAATGATGGCCGTCAAAAGATGGCGCTTTTAGCATAAATAGTATTTTATCAATAAAAAATTAAGTGGTGTTATTGTTTATTTTAGCTTGCAGTATTATGTAGGTAAATATTTATTAATTTTAGTAAAGAAATTATGTATTTAGATTTTACAAAAACATTATTTACACAGGTAGAATGTTTATTTGTCTCTAGTGGATGTGCGCTACTGCTGTAGAACCTTTGCCTTCCTAAGCTAGCATCTATGCTAAAATACGAATTTTATGTTCCAAATTTAGAACACTTTAATCCCTTGGGAGTTTCATACAACATTATATCCCCGGGGATATAATGTCTTGCTTTACGTTCAAGTCAAGGGGGTTATAATTGAACATTGTCGAGCAGGTGGTATGAAAAATTATTTAATTATTTTTAAAATAACTTTGATTATATCTTAGTTTTAAGAGGAAACACCAAGGTCGAGAGAATTCAAAAATAGGTATTTGTATATATATGTATTGCTGTATAAATATAAATGTACTGCTGTCGCGCTGTATGTCCGAACTTAGCGCCATAGGGACAACTGCAGCTCGGACCGAAAATACCTATGAAAAGTACACAAAATATGAATTCGTAGTCCGCAAAAAATTGACCAATTTAATTACTTTTTGTGTTAATAATTAAAGCAAGACTTTTTTTGTGTTCCTATATTTTGCTTTTTTCATATAATCTTGTTCAATTTGTTTGCTGGACGTTTGAATACAAAAGAAAATTATGGCGATTTTGTAGGTTTTTGGAGGTTTAAAATCTCCTTTATAAATTAACTTAATAAAAAATGGAAAACATAGAAACATCCTAATAGTGGCGATTAATTTTATTGGAAAAAATAGAGCAACTAGTGCCATTATCCAGGAAGGAAACAGGGACTACGTTTGTATGGAAAAACGGCCTGTATGATTGCCTCTGAACACACAGCAGTCATTTGATGAAATGTTATAATGCCAATCCTCAATTTTCTTTCGTACTTTATAATTAAATGCTTATGGACATACTGGTGAACCAAGGGAAGTTTTTTTTCCCGTGGTACACATAGGTGGACTACGCAGGTGAACCACGGGCAATAACCCGTAAATTATTTAATTTACTTGTTTATCTACAAAAGTAAATATCGCGACAAGCTTTTATGTCATATAAATTGTGTTAAATGTGAAATAACGTTATAAGTAAAAGTTTTAGTGTAAACTTTTATTTTTTCTTTTTAGCGCATTTAAATAAAAGCTTGTTTTTAAAAAGGTTTTTTTACATTTAAGTTATGTTTTACTTTTTAGATATCACTGAACACGTTTCTTAGTCTGTTCATTTAATTCAACGCATCATTGTTGCAAGGTCGTTTGCCGGAACGTCTATACTTACAGAATTTCAGCTCAATCGGTTAAAGATATCTACTTCAAATTTGATTTTTTGGCTTTAGAAGTACGCCATATTGGATTAATAGTGACACCACTTTATTTTTCAAGTTATTCTTAGCAAGGCCTTTTATTTGATACCCATATTGTAAGAGTGCATTTAAAATAATTAGTCCGCCATCTCGGGTATGCCGCCATCTTGGATTTAGAATGACGTCACACAGTTATTTATGCATTTTCATCCAAACTGTGTGTGTATACAAAATTTCAGCTCAATCGGTTAAAGATATCTACTTCAAAATTGATTTTCAAGCTTTAGAAGTCCGCCATATTGGATTAATAGTGACGTCACATTATTTTTCGAGTTACTCGTAGCAAGACCTTTTATTTGATATCCATATTGTAGGGGTGCATTAAAAATAAAAGCCACATGTCTGCCTTATAGGCAAAGCAGAATAGCATTCTTAAAATACCGACACAGTACAATACCATTATTACCACTGAGTCGACACAACGCTATTTATACTGACAAAGGAATTGGGAATGCTGCTGGTAGTATCGGTAACATTAATAATTCACATAATTAGATTCATAATTTATTTATTACCCATAACAATATTAGAAACATAATCATTGTATCAATTTATTTATTTCGTTTCTTACCGGAAGTAGTCAGAGTATTCGCGGAACTCCGCGACACTCCCGACAGCAAAAAAGAAGAAGTTTGTAGTACAGTAAATGACGAGCCCATTGAGCATTTTTTTTTATGCTCGAGGCTGCCTTCCTTCTGGCCCTCACAATATGGGTCTTCCTATCATTAACTTCTGCTATATCTGATGAGTCATCCACACGTGTTATAGTAGTAGACAAACTTCTGCCGGTCTCTTCAAATAGCCTCCGCCATGCTTGATACATAACTGAAGAGATCAAAATTGTTATAATGCTTAACGTGTAGGCGACACCAGCTTAGTATTCCGTTTATACCCATTCATTTTCTTAACGAAATCAAGCTCTGAATGGGAAGCTTTTTTCCTTCAACATATCACCAGTTGGTCAGATGAAGACAAGTTTTGAAACCTATACATTCATTTCAAGTTTCTTTTCCATGGCCTGCACCAGGAAGAATTAAATTGGAAACATCTTAAACTCCTCCTACTATATACTTATCTTACTAACTCATTCTTGTACTCTATGCATTGTGGGCAATTCACCAACTTTATATTCTCCACTAGATAACCAGATCTCTTCCAGTAGGACCTCCCCAAACAAAAGAAAGTTGATATGGTCAAAATCTCTGTCCCAATATAAGAGGTTCGTTTCAAATTTAATTTGGAAAAAAATATTTTTATTAAAAAAAACTATAATTAACATAACTTTTAGTTATGTAATTTAATATCTTTCACTTGTCTTAATGGTAATAGGGTAACAGCCACCACTGCTAATTTAACAGTACCAAACTATCTATCTATAATCTATAAATATTTATTTGACATAATGTGCACTGTATAGGCTGCTGAGGTCTCAGAACAATAATTTGAGGCTGAGGTATACATCTAAGAGATGTATACCTGAGATAGATACTCAAAACTAGAACTCATTTTGAGTTACCTATATTTCTAGGAATTCCCTAACACTACCTAACCCCATTTTGTAGGTTTTTAAACCATTCGTTTTTAGTTTTGTAATAACTACTGTTCCGCAAACTCTAATAATGTGTGTAGGAACCATGTGTAGAAACCATTTTAACACATTATTTTATGTAACTTAAAAAGGATATTCATTCCAAAGAACTATAAGACCTTTTTTTGTGAGTTTGCACTTTCCTTAAAATTTTAAATATGTCGAGAAACGAGTAAATCAAAACAAGAAGAAATCCTGACCCAAACGGTTCCGAACTCGCGTCCTCAGCATACCGTGTCAAACCCTGATCAATGTGGCCACCGAAGACCCATCAGTCCGGGCGAAGTCTCGACTTTTGCCATTTTAACTTTGTAAACCCTAAACCCTTGAGATATAAACGCATGGAGCCCGTGGTGGGGCAGTAGATCTGAGGACCGGAGAGGTGAAAAGTACGCAGCGTTCCTTAATGAAATGGACCTAGAAATACTGAACACAGGGGACACACCCACCTTCGAAACATACAGAGCAGGTAAACTCTACGAAAGCCACGTAGACGTCACAGCGTGCAGCCAATCCCTGCTAGGGAAAATCACCAACTGGAAAGTGGACAGACATCTAACAACATCTGATCACAATGCAATTACCTTTACCGTAGGCCTAACAAACCCTATAGGCAGTTTAAAACCCATTACCACCCGGATTTACAACACTGCTAAAGCAAAGTGGTCGGATTTTATAAAGACTTTTAGATTTAATATAGAAGCAGTGAATATGGATCCTTCACTAGCTGACTCTGAAGAAGATCTGAATGCTATAGTAACTGTTTACATCCAGCTGATAAAGGACACCTGCGATCAGGTTATCCCAAAAATAGCAATAAAAAACGGGAAACCAACCCCTCCTTGGTGGACAAAAGAATTGGAATCAAAAAAAAAGGGAGGTACTTCGGATGAAGCGCAAAATAAGGAACGCAGCCCCTCACCGAAAAAAACAGGTCTGGCAAGACTACCATAGATCAAAGACCGAATACGCAGAAATGGTCAGTTGCGAACAGACTACAAATTGGAGGGAGTTCTGCACAACGCAAGAAAAAGAGACGATGTGGGACAAAGTGTACAGAATCTTAAGGAAAACATCGGGAAGGCAAGAGGATGTACTCCTAAAAGACCATAACGGTAGCGCACTGACCCCGCTGACGTCCGCTGAACTCCTTACAACAACTTTCTATGCAGACGACACACCTGAGACCGACACAGCGTACCACACAAAAATCCGGGCAATGACAGAGAGCCAAAGCTGGAGGGATGATCGGCTAGGACCGGACGAACCACCGTTTACTACTGCCGAACTGGAGTCAGTATTAAGGAATTTAAACCCTAAGAAGGCACCAGGGCCGGACGGACTAACAGCCGATGTGTGCACAGCAGCAATCCGAAACGACGGGGGAGTGTTCCTGGGCATAGCGAATAAATGCTTGTCCCTGAGACACTTTCCCGCCCAATGGAAGGTGGCACACGTTATCATCCTAAGAAAACCGGGAAAGGACGATTATACGCATCCTAAGTCATACCGACCAATTGGCTTGCTGTCGGTGCTTGGAAAAATACTGGAAAAACTAGTAATCGCCAGACTGCAGTGGCATATTCTCCCTACACTGAGCGCGAACCAATACGGTTTCATGCCGCAACGCGGAACTGAAGACGCCCTCTGTGACTTGGTCGAGCACATAAGGATGAAGCTCCTCCTTATGTGCTCGACCATTAGGATTAACCTTGAAAAAGGTTAATCCTAATGGTGTCACTTGACATAGAGGGCGCCTTTGATAATGCTTGGTGGCCAGCGCTCAAAAAACAGCTGATAATTAAACAATGTCCCCGAAACCTCTACTTCATGATCGAATCATACCTAAGAGATCGAAAAGTGGAGGTTAACTACATGAGGGAAAAAGCAGGGAAAGAGACCACCAAGGGATGTGTCCAGGGATCAATAGGAGGTCCCACATTTTGGAACATAATCCTGGATTCCCTGCTCAAACAGTTACAGGGGAGGGATGTACACTGCCAGGCCTTCGCAGATGATGTGGTTCTGGTTTTCACTGGTTCAACAGGCGAACAAGTGGAGGAGACCGCAAATGAGATCCTGGACAGAGTGGTGAAATGGGGAGGACGTAATAAACTTAACTTCGCGCCGCACAAAACCAAGGCCATGGTGATAACGAAGAAATTGAAGTACGACCCCCCCATCGTGACGATGTCCGGAGTGAATATCGAACTGGTGACAGCAATTAAAGTGCTTGGACTCACGATCGACAGAAACCTGAACTTCGCCGAGCATGTGTCAGAGCAGTGTAGAAAGGTAACTAATATATATAAACAACTAGCACGCACGGCGAAAGTAACATGGGGTCTAAATAGTGAAATCATCAGGACGATATATCTAGCGGTCATTGAACCTATTATCCTGTACGCCAGTGGAGCATGGAGCCAGGCCACGGATTTGGAACTCGTCAAAAAGCAGCTAGAGTCGGTACAACGGAACTTAGCAATAAAAGTCTGCAAAGCTTATAGAACAGTGTCCTTGACGTCCGCTCTTACATTATCTGGACTGCTCCCGATTGACCTGCGAGTACATGAAACAGCATCCCTCTATAGAACAAAAAAAAGGGACCGCCGAGACCACCTACCACCAGGCAGTATACTGGAAAAGGAAACATCATTTTCTGGGAGACCTCATCCATCCGAGCGGGTTCTGGTAGAATATGAATGTGTAGAGGATACATCCGTAGAGACCATACGGAAGCACAAAATCCAAGACCCACAAATATACACAGATGGCAGTAAAATTGATGAGGGGGTTGGAGCCGCCGTCTCGTGGTGGGTAGAGGGAAAAGAAACCGCCAGTTACACATTTAGTCTCGATCCCGCCTGTACGGTCTTCCAGTCTGAACTGTATGCTCTGCATAGGGCGATAGAGATAGTCCGGAGAGAGGGTGTCACCTCAGCAACAATACTGAGTGACTCCAGATCCTCATTGGAGATCATCACGAACCCCAAAGCAGGCCATCAGCTAGTACAGAGGATACATGAAGACATCAGAAGTATCAGAAGGAACGGTGGAGAGGTCAAACTGTTCTGGCTGAGAGCACACGTAGGCACAGTGGGAAACGAAAGAGCAGATGAATTAGCCAAAAAAGCAGCGCGGGTGGTAAACGGAACGCGGGACTACTGTGAGATCCCCGTGTCGTTCGTGAAGAATAAGATAAGGGAAGAGGCGATCCGAAAATGGCAGGATAGGTACGTTACCTCCTCTACAGGAGGAGTGACCAAATGGTTCTTTCCAGATCAGGCGAAAGCCTATAGCTGGGTCAGGAAAGAAAAACCATCACCTCGTCTGATACAAGTCTTCACGGGGCACGGGGGGTTCGCAGAATATCTGTACCGATTCAAACTCAAGGACAATCCATATTGTGAATGTGACCCCGGGGAGATTGAATCGGTATGGCACGTGATCCTGGACTGTCCAAGATTTGCCAGTGCCCGCCATGACTTAGAACATAGACTAGGCAAAATAGTGATAAGGAAAGAGAATATCCATGCGCTACTGATGGATAAAAAGGCAAAACCACCCTTAGTGCAGTTTATACAAATAGCAGCCGATCTGGCAACACAGCGAAACCAGAACTGTACTTCACCAGCGCAGGGGGGTGACGATGGGTCGGTAAATATGGCACCACGAACGCGGGAATCTTACGTGGCCCCAACGATAACGCAAATGCAGTGGTTGAGCGACGGAGAAAAAGGAACAGTAGGTCTCCTCACAAGGGCTGTGGCGTTGTTCATGGATAGTGCAGGAGAAAGGATTGGCATTAGTTTCTGTATGTCCAGAACAAGGAAGCACGTTGCCATATCACCTGGCCTAGCAGTCCTGCTAAAAGGCAGCACTACCAGGGCGACCATTAAAAGAAAAGTGTTTGATGCAATGCCTGAGGTGATGCTCGCAGGGCAAAAATGCCGGATTGTACGTTTCAGGAATAAGTCGATCCTGCTCCTGGACTGGCACATTGACAAGTCGTCCTTTACTATAGCGGGGGAACTGCTGTTAAACATGGACGGAGACCCAAGAGTCATCAGCGTGGATGTCATGAAGGTAGATCTCGAGAAAGGGAAAGTGTCCGATTACACTCCCTTATTGGAGGCCTCCCGAAAACACAAAATTATCGTGTACGAGGGAAGAGGCCAAAACCTCGACTTTCTGCTCAAAGACCACGAGCAGACTCCACGCAATGAACTAACAGAAAGTGGCTCAGCCCGGGCACAAAGGCAACACGAGGAGGCGATGCAAGAAGCAAACGAAAGAAGACGCCTCCAATCACAAAGACAATCCCCGACAGACGACCTCGTCAGGGGCATATCTGTTGCCCTGGGCCACGCTCGTCCTCGTAGAACAAGCAGTGAGACAGTACCGGACTCGGTCCCCAAACATAAAACGGTCTCCTCACCCAAAACCACACTGGCAGACATGGGAAGGGTGAGACCGCCATCCAGAATAGTCACTGACCGGGACGGAGATGACCTAGTCAACGCCTATCTAGAGTACCTGGGGACACTGCGGGCGACGCTGCAGGTAAAACACACCACCTGCAGCAAGATACTTGAGGCATTTCAGATAAACGCCCGCATGTCACTACAGGAACTCCTGGACGGGGCGAGGGCGGTGGTCTATAACAACGACACCGGGACTGTGGTGGCGGGAACTCGCCCTATAGATAAAAAGCAGATGGCGGCGTACAGTGGCACTTCAGGCATGGTGCTGGTGGATCATGAAGCAACTGACGAAAGGGGAGCAATCACATTCTGCACACCGATCGAGGACCCAATAGTGGTAATTGCCAAGTGCACCCGCTTCATGCTGGAGGACCGAATTCTAAAAACGGCGGAATCCGTGAGTGGAACTTGGATCTCCGAACCATGGGGTAAACTGGCAATCAGATGGGTTGACGGTGTGCCGGGTTGCGGGAAGACCACGTGGCTCCTCAACAACTTCCAAATGAAGGAAGATATGATCATCACTAGCACACTCGAGACGGCAAAAGAACTGTTGGACAAAGTGACGACTCGATTCGGGGCGGTCGTGAAGGGGAAAATAAGAACCATTGCCTCAGTTCTCATCAATGGTGTGGAAGCATCAAAACGCCTTTTGGTGGACGAAGCTCTCCTAGTCCATTTTGGAGCTATCATCATGGCAACAAGGCTGACCGGGGCAAGAGAATTGGTACTAATGACCGATACAAATCAGATCCCCTTCATAGACAGAGACAACCTGTTCGAGATGCGTTACGGAAGCCCCGCCGCCATCACGTCGGTAACAGAAAAACTCCTCTGCACACACCGAAGTCCGATGGATGTGGTGTATGCCCTCCAAAACATCTACAAGGGTATTTACACATCACGGCAAGTGCTGAGGTCCATGACATGCAGAATGGCATCGGAGGCGGTGTTTCGAAGGGGCAACCCAAATACTCTCTTCCTTACCTTTACTCAAGACGAGAAAGAAGCGTATGGGAGGGAAGGGTTCGGCACCGGAGAACAATCTAGACTGCTGACGATCCACGAAGCACAGGGACTAACGTACGATCACGTGGTTGTGCTCAGAGGAGCAGAAAGGAAGAACCCTGTCCATGATAGTGTCCCTCACGCGGTGGTTGCCATTACCAGACACACGGTATCCTGCACCTACTTCTACCGGGAGTTGAAGGAGGACGACGCAATTAGACGTCTCATTGCCCTTCCCAGCATAGCAACAGATGAAGTGGTCATGGAATACAATAAAAAAATGGTGCTCAGGGCCCTATCAAGCGGAGCGACCTTGGTGTAACTAAAAAAAAAAAAAAAAAAAACAGACGTAACATATATTATGCCAAATACGAGTATACTAACTGTCCAAATCTTATGAAATAGTCCATACATAAATTATTAACATATAGTATAATATTATTAAGATATATATTTGAGTATAATTAAGTATATATAAGTATAAATAGATATTATTAAGATATATATTTAAATTTTTAAATTGATTGAGTTGCGCAACTCACCTTAGATTAGGAGTAAAAAGTAGTCGTAAGTCTTAATATAATAATTATAATAAAATAGATCACAATGAGAAGATTCCATGAAAAGAGCACGGACCACGAGTCTGTGGAATGTTAAATTAGTAATAAAAAAAAAAAAAAAAAAACTTTGTAAACCCAGACACTTAACTTTGTCAAGCCCAAACAGACTTTATTCATTGCTAACCACGAATTGTATGCTACAAATTCGCACAGTCCACACAAACCCCCACCGAGGGGTTCGAGTCCATCCCAACACAGGGCGTCCAGGTCCCACTCAAACCACGCCGGGCCAGCGCGGGTCGGTCGATCCCACATACAACCCCGAATTTCCTCGCAGAAGCACGCAGGCTCCCTACCGCAGGAGCGTCGGATGCACATACGAAAATCGAAAAGGCGAAGAAAATAAAACACTGTCACATGGCAGGATCGAACCCCGGATCCCCCGACCAGAAGGCCAGCGCCGAGTCCACAGCGCCACCAATACCCAACACATCAATTTCACTATAAATTACGAACGTGGCATTTGTTACTTATTATTGTCATAAGATTTACACAAAACACATATTGTATCAGTAAGAAAACGCTTAAAATTATTGAAATGGCAGTCCATAAAATCAACAAGTCATCCTCAGTACATTCACAGTTTAACAATGTATATTGTTAAACTGTGTCACATTTTAGTGGGATACCTACTATGGTCACAAATATAGTAACATCTGTGACCCCTCCTCCTTCATACCCACATCCATTATGATGCCAATTTATTATGCCTTAGTGTTACCAAATCTTTGGGTACAGAAGAATTAATCCGACCTGCGTCGGGCGGTATACCATGTATATGCCAGAATAGATAACAGTACATACAGAAGTTTCACTTCTTTGATCTCCGAAAAGCCGACACTTTAAATAACTATCTTTGAGCATCAAGCCGAATCACACCCCAGTTATTCGTACTCTTACAGCCTCACGTCGCTCTCCAGCTTCGAGCGATAGGCTTGTTGTTGATGGTTAACAATTAAGCGCGCGAAACGCCACCAATCACTGTAAGTATGCACCGTACTATTATTTATTCTGTGCCAATACCAAGAGCGCGGCAGCACCGCCGCCTTTGCACTCTCAGTGTGCGCGGAACGGTAGGCACCTAGGCCTTACCGTGATCGCTCATAGCTACGCTAAAACAAACTAAAACAGAGACGCAGCTCATGAACTACGTGTTTTTGATTAAGGGGATTAAGTTCCATGACAATGGGAACTAATTATAGTTATGACATTGCTAATATATTTAAAACAATGTCAAGTATCTTCAGCATTATAATTATTATCAATAAATATGAAATTTCGCTTTTATCTTTTATTATATGATTATGCAATATAAAGTTATCATTACTACTAATCAACTTGACAATTAACATTTCTGCTGGATCATCATCAGCTTAAAAGTCTACTTCTCAGTTCATTACTTCATATTTAGACCATTAGGTTTACATGAAGCAAAAAAGATTACCAATTAACATACTCGTACATTATATGGTAACATTGTGAGTGTAACCTTAATCATAGGCAGCAACTACACATACGAAAATTAACAACAAAATACTAGAAACAAACATTCAATCATTTTAAATTCAAACTATAACACTATTTCTAATCCATCAAACATGCCGTGTGCGTATGGATTGAGGAGCCACATCACGAAATCAATCGAAATCCCGCCCAGATTTAGTAGCAAATTAGATAATTTTGTAGGCGAAATCCTGGAATTTGTAGCAACACACATCAAGAGTTACATCAATTTAAAGGTGGCTCCTCAATTCAAACATCTGGATTGAGGAGCCACCTAGAACTCGGAAACTATTATATGTACATTTTTGAAAATTTAGTATCATTTAGTAGTAATTTTGTCTGGAACCTACAAAAAATTTGGTTCGGATACTGCTGAAACTCGAGAAGATACAATACAAAATGTGTGGCTCCTCAGTCCATACACGTATAAAACTTGTCAACGTGAATTTCCACGAAACTAATTGAGCAATTTTATTTTGGAGTGCATGATCATTTAGTAGTAATTTTGCTAGAATTTGTAGTATAGAAATAATGTTGGAGGACTTAGTGAAATTAAAAATATACAGCAATATATGTGGCTCCTCAATCCAGACGTTTTGCATATAAATGATTGACTGTATCTTCGCGAAATCACAATGGAATCAAAAGCTTGGGGCGCCAACATTTAGTAGAAATTTCTACTAAATAACTACGTACAATTTATCAGTGTACATATTAAGGATCTGAAGAAAAACACACTTTCCGATATTCCATAGGAAATTGCTGTTAAGGGTGACCATAATATTAATGAAATCAGGATAACTGTTTCATGTTTATTTCTTTTAACATCAGTCATATAAAAATAACATTGATTTCGCTATAATTAATTAGTGATATTATAGCACTTTTCTTAATATTCTGAAATGAAAGTATTTAACATTGAGCTCATCAAAAACTCAGAAGAATTTTATTTATCATTGTTTTTTTTTTGGTTGTATATTGGCTCGCACGATTTGTGCATTTGCCACTACATGTGTTTAAAAGGTAGGGAAACGTTTCGTGGGATAAAAGGTTATGAGGATTCGGAAATTTCGAGGAAAATTAGGATCAGATATATATTTTATGTAAAAAATTACTAAAGTAATACATATTATTTAAAAGTATACATCACATTAACAAACAAAATTAGGCTGTAAACATATAATTTAAATGTTGATATTGTTGTTCAATAAATGATTTGCTATAGCTTGGTATATGTCATATTTCAAAGACTGTAATAAGGTGGATATATTTATCGGGAGAGGAACACGTGAGGATAAAAGAGCAGACAGGAAAGAGGAGCAATCGAGAGATGGGCAGGAAAAAAACATATGGTTTAAATCCCCTACATCATTCCCACAATCACACAAGTTATCATTAACAATACCTAATCTAAAAAGATGTTGCGGAGTACAAACATGTCCCAATCGCATTCTTATAATGATTGAAGTAACTTTTTTACAAAATTTAAATTTATGAAACCAAGGCTTAGATGGTATACAAGATTGTATACGTTTATAAGATTGACACTTATTACTGTTCTGCCACAAATCCTGCCATGCGTTATCTAATTGAGTTTTGGGCAAAGAGAGGAGATCATGAACAAAGTTCTTATATGGGAACATATCACCACAACTCACAGCTTCCTTGGCCAGTCTGTCCGCAATCTCGTTCCCAGGAATATTCTTGTGACTTGGGATCCAAGCCAGCATGACTTCTAAGTCTAGATCCTGACATTTTTTTAACAATGATCCGCATTCAATGATAATTGGAGTACTCATGCATGATTTAAAAGGAAATTTCTGTAAAGCTTGTAAATCACTTTTCGAGTCAGAAAAATAACACTCTTTTTAAGTTTCATCAAAACTATATATTCGAGGGATTTCAACAAACCGAAACATTCCCCGGTGAATACGGAAGTTTCAGGTGGCAATTTAATTTTTTGAACAATTTTAAATTGTTGATGATATACTCCTACTCCTACCGTGCTCACTGGTGTATGCTTAGATGTATCACAATAAATATAATGGTAGTCAGGCCAATGCAGATCAATAATAAAATAAAGGTCATTTTTAGATGCCAACTCATTTTTGGATATATTTAAATCAAGAAATATTTTCGGAGAAATTGTCAATGCATTGTAATTAGTACAAAACAGTGGCAAGTACTGTGACCTATGTGTAGGAGCATGAAGAGAAATATTTTTTATAAAACTAACAATTAAACAAGGAAGTGATTTATGTGTCCTATATGAAGATTTTTCAATCTTTTTTAACAAAGTCTGTAATTTTAAATATAAGGGATGCTTAGAAAATTGTAAAGACTGATAGAGAAATCGATCACTCAAAAACTGCCGTCGTAAATATAAAGGTGGTTGCGGAGCTAGAGCGCAGCGAAGCGTAGCTCAAATCTCACTCCGTTCGTTTTCGGTGTTTTGATGAAAACTGTTTTAGAATGCCCAATATACACCTACTATTAGTACCTGTTACGCCAAAGCTATACCTAAAGTTTGCCTGTGTAGATAGTTGGTTCTTAACCTATGAAATAATGTTTTACTTGTTTCTTTTTTTTTCAAAATAAGTAATACTTAACGCGTGAAGTATCTCCCTCTTCAACATTATGGTACACAATAGGTATAACAACGTCGGTAAGCCAAAATGTCGAATGTTTTGCCAAAAATACGGCTATAACGCTATGTGGATAAATATAACATAATAGCATGTATTAATACACATTATAATTCCTCAGTTGCTGTGGAGTCCAGATAAAGCTCGCTCCCACCTTCGGTTTTATCATTACTTACCATCAGGTGAGATGAAGGCCAAAAACTTGCCTGTTGTATGTAAACAAAAATAAAAATTTGTTTTTTTTTTGTTTGTCCTAGATTTTAGTCTCTTTATGGTCACCCTTAACAGCAATTTCCTATGGAATATCGGAAAGTGTGTTTTTCTTCAGATCCTTAATATGTACACTGATAAATTGTATGTAGTTATTTAGTAGAAATTTCTACTAAATGTTGGCGCCCCAAGCTTTTGATTCCATTGTGATTTCGCGAAGATACAGTCAATCATTTATATGCAAAACGTCTGGATTGAGGAGCCACCTATATTGCTTTATATTTTTAATTTAACTAAGTCCTCCAACATTATTTCTATACTACAAATTCTAGCAAAATTACTACTAAATGATCATGCACTCCAAAATAAAGTTGCTCAATTAGTTTCGTGGAAATTCACGTTGACAAGTTTTGTACGTGTATGGACTGAGGAGCCACACATTTTGTATTGTATCTTCTCGAGTTTCAGCAGTATCCGAACCAAATTTTTTGTAGGTTCCAGACAAAATTACTACTAAATGATACTAAATTTTCAAAAATGTACATATAATAGTTTCCGAGTTCTAGGTGGCTCCTCAATCCAGATGTTTGAATTGAGGAGCCACCTTTAAATTGATGTAACTCTTGATGTGTGTTGCTACAAATTCCAGGATTTCGCCTACAAAATTATCTAATTTGCTACTAAATCTGGGCGGGATTTCGATTGATTTCGTGATGTGGCTCCTCAATCCATACGCACACAACATGCCTACTTGTAGCACTGTGAAAGATGCTGTGTTCCGATGGTTATTCTAAATTTGAATTTACAATAAGAATGTATGAAGAAATGATGAATGGTGAAGCCAATTGCTTATTCATACTTACAAGGCATGTGGATTTGATTTTTTGTGTATAGCAGTGGTTCCCATCCTTTTCATTTCCAGGGACCTTTATGTACCTACAAAAAACCTCAATAAATTTTAAAGAATATTATTGTAAATAACTTAATAGTGTCGTGCCATTCATCTTTTACACATATTTGTAGGACTAATATTATTGCTCGAAGCAACCAGCAAATTATCATTATGTTCTCAGTCGATTCGGACCTTGTTCTGAGATTCCAGAGAGACCCACAAAGATCTGCTACGAGGAGTAGGTAAGTTTGCATTTGCGGACCACTTTTCTCCACTGGCTGGGCTGGGAACCATTGGTATAAAGAAATAATATTGACTGCATATGTAACAAATCATTTATAAAGCCTTTGAATTCACAATTCATTTCTTTGCCAATTAATTGTTACAGACTACACAATTCACATTTTTAAGAAAAAAGACTAGCGTTTGACTCTATTACCAATGCTACGATTAATTACTTACCATTAAAAATTTGCAAAGTTTGATCTTTTATATACCTGTTAATTCTAATTTATTGTAAATTAACACTCTTCCTTTCTTCAGTATCTGTCTACAGGTAACTACAGATGAAATTGCTCTATTGCTATAATTCTGTCTTTAAAATGCAAACCAATTTTCAATGCAATTGACCCATATAAACCATAGGTATAGAGATTGTCTTCAGCAATGTAACCGTTTATTTAATAGCCGCCATTCCATCTAGCTGTTTGTTAGAGATCTTGTTCACTTTATTTTCATCAGATCAGAGGAAGTATCTTTAATGTTGGCTTTATTAGTTTAGAATCAAGCATACTTTCTATGCACGTTGTAAAAAACTTTTGCACCAGTGGTCTGGAACTTAATTCCATGACAAGCGAGTTACAATTTTACAAACAGAGCTTTCTTACTCCATTCGAAAGTATTTCACTTATGGAGTATTCTTACCAGTTGGTGCCCCATGGGTATCTAAAATATCAGTAGTGTACCTAATTATATTGTTAATATTTTGTATACATTCATATGTACACCTCATCATTTATCTAAAAATATACTATAGAAACCATCAGATATTTAGAGGCAGGCTATGTCCTTAAGCACTAAGAAACAGCAAGAATGGTCAAATTAAATCAAAATCAAATCAGTTTATTAATTCGTTATTAAATGATCAAACGAACTTACCTGAAGTGAAGTTCGATCTTAATTATCCTGTCTTCGCCGAAGAGATTTATTCCTTAACCATGTAGTAGCCCTGCTACGCGCTAACCCTATCGCACAAGTTTTAAAGTCAGAGAAAGAAAACCACTATATCTTCCTCTGTCTAATCACACCTGACAAGCCTCCGCAGTACCGACCTCATTCTTTTTAGAGAAATAGAGCAACATTGATATATAGGGGGATAAGATTCAGGGAGGGAGGGACCTTAAATCTCTTCGGCGAAGACAGGATAATTAAGATCGAACTTCACTTCAGGTAAGTTCGTTTGATCATTTAATTATCCTGTCTTCGCCTCCGAGATTTATTCCTTAACCATGTAGATGTTCAGAGAGTATAAAATCAATGTTGCGACAATAAAAAATAAACAACATTACAGTAAAACATCAAAACATAATTATTACGTATTTCAAATTTTTTTTTTTTTTTTTTGCGCCTCTAGCAAAAATTTCAAAACAACAAAATATTGTGAACAAAAAACTAATCAACCGACAGTATTGTTTTAAGTACTTAATAATAATTATAATTGTGACAAAGATTCAATAAAATTGGTTTCAGAACTAATATACCGGTCTGTTATAAAAATCAGCAAATACAGCTGATCTTTCCGAACATCCTGCGGTCTTTCTAATTACATCGACGTTGAGGCCAGCACGAGACGCCGCCTGATGTTGATGCGTGTCTCGCTCGCTCCGAATATTAAGATGTCAATGCCACTATCGCACATGATCTGCTTTATCCAGCGCCCAATGGGTTGAGATGAAGCAGGTCTACGTGGTTTCTTATGTGTGAGGATCAGGTTTGTTCTGAATCTGAGCGAATTGAAGATGATACAGCAATATATCTTAACTTAATACCACTGATGCTGGACAAATACCGGGATATTAAAGGGATAAAAAAAAAGTAAGTTTAAAACCGGTTGAGCTTTGCCAATTGCTTATGTTTTAATTAAATTTGTAAGTGTTATAATTACTCGATCTTCATATGCTTTATTAATATTTCGTATTTTTGTTAGAGAAATTGTATGCGTCCTTGGTCCAGCTAATAACATGACTGACTTCTTACTCATTTTTTCAAGATTAATTGTATAATTCTCAAATCGTTTAATAGTCTAATACTATAATACCAGGGGGCTACTGCCTAACTAATAACGATCACTTGCTATCGTGACATTAGAACAATAGTTCTACCTAAACTTCAAAATTTCAAAACACATTAACAGAAATTCCAACAAAAATGTAGTATTTACATTTAAAAAATCTGTTGTATTCTTTTTACAAAATTCTCACCATATCTTTAGTACTTTATACTAGAATTATATTATGACCCGGTGTTATGTGATATCGAAGATAACAACATCTAAGGCTGTTTCTGGCACGTCATGAAAGCTTTCCCGGAAAATACACACGCTGGCAGGGAAAGGTGACGGCGCAGATGGTGTACCATCCTGAAAGGAAGTAAGTAGATCTTTCTTGGAGGAAATATCACAATCTCTGTGACACCCAGGGATATGAAAAGGGGATACCATGGTTAAGAGGGCTATAGTTGAACAACGATAATTCCGGTGGCTTAATCAGTAACTATTTTGTTTATAGTTTTAAAAATTAGTGCAAACGGTGTTAAAGCGTAAAAATAAAATTGCGACTAATCTACTGTTTAAACGCGTCAATATCATAGGCAAAGGGATCCCTTTTCCATGAAATATACGCGGGATATTTGCAATAAGTCAATAGATGGTTCACCAAAAAAATGTTTGCAAGACGAGATGCAAATAAGTCAATAGATGGTTCACCAAAAAAATGTTTTATTTTCAAAAGTTGTCTGATACCCAACTGCCACTCTGTGTCGAAGTTTATTTTTCTCGATTCACTGTTAGCTTCTATATTTAACGAGTAACGAATATAAGACGCGAAAATAAATATACCTACTTTTCTCACACCAGTCCCAAATCATTTTAGTAACTTGACTTAAGTGTTGGTATTACACTCTCCCCATTCTATTTATATAGAATATGGCAGTGGTGTTATCGACACTTAAAAGACTACCACAATTAGCGACATTTTTAGCAAATGAAATTAGCCCACAATATACAGCGAGTAGTTCCAGTCAGTTTATATGATTGGTTCGCTCGATGTTGGTCCAGAAACCACCAGTCTTTTCGTTGGCACAAGCTGCACCCTAGCCTGCTGTCGAAACGTCCGTAAAAATTCCGAAATTGTACCTATGACTTTTTATTCAATTGACTGCCAATGGAATATTGATCTGCCACCAATGGAGATCATCATATTATTATAAAATATCTGTAATTGTAATAAAAACGTCGTAATTGTTAGTATTTCTAAGAAGAGCACTTTTAGTGATTTTGTGTGTATATACTACCCATATACTACAGCCGACATGCTGCCGTAGAAAACGTTCAAAGAACCTTATTCGAATTCTGTTAGATTTAAATATATTTTTTATGTGTATAATAAATTTTTGTGGCTTGAATCTGGTAATTGTATGTTATTTTATTAGAGTTTAAAATAAAACCTAAAAATTTACAAAGCTTTTCTGGTATTAGACTAGTTTTTTTTTTTTTTTTAATTAATAACTAACCCTAATCGTGTCAGACATTAAATAGTTCTTTTTGTGTTCTCTAGGTACTCTCCAGCAGAGTTTGCTAAACACAACATATCATAGATATCTCACTGATAGCAGACCATAAGATCTTAAATGAGTAAGAGCTGGCTGTAATATTTTGTGAAATATATCGCGCGGAACATAGGCTAAACGGGAGTGCTAGAAACTCGTACAAAATATCATGAAAATAAAAGCGTAAACATGTTTTCTTTTTTTTTTTTTTTGATTTGTGAATCGGCAGCAAAAATTAAGCTTCCTAAATATCAATATTAATCACGTATCAGTCTTCGATCATAAATCGAGTAGCCGTTCTGATATCTTCCATTTTGAAATGAGATACCTACTTCGACTTCGAATTCAGATTTTTAGATTTAATATATATAGAGCACACGCTTTTAGGAATAACGAAGATATCATAAACGAATTGTTTTGCTGTCGGGTTACATCTCCTAATAGCTTTTATTTCTAATAAATGATTTAATTCGAGAGAAATTGCTATTCACTAACTTTTTGAAAAAGAACGCCGCGCACGGCTGTATGGTATTTGATAAGGTTCCTCAATAAATGAAATCCTGGACACATTGTCTAATATAAACCTATCGCTAGTGATAGTTCACCACTCATTGACTAAATTAATATTTTAAGCGGCCGGAATGTGCTTGCGGCTGCGCGCTCAGGTAGCGCGATTGTTCGATGACCGTTGTGATGCGACGCGACTGGCTGGTGCCTCGGCGGTGCCAGCGGCAGCGGCGGCGGCGGCGGGGCTGGCTGGCGACAAGCTGGCAGGCAGCGGTGCGAACGCGGCTGCTCGCCGTCGATTCGCTTGTTAGTATGACGTCTTTGACTGTCCCGGCCCACCGGCTCGATGAGGGTAGGATTGGCCGCTGCTTTGCTGTCGCGTTCGGGACGATGAGCCTTTCAAGTTTAAATGACTCTTAGATGAAATTGGTGTCTGCATCGTTCAACGTAACTACATCTGGAATATTAAGATTTTTCTTTAAAAGACACGATTGTGCCCTTCCCAGTGCTGAAAGTGCTTTACCGAGTTGATTCTGTTGTCTACCAACATAGCACTTACTTCCGAATTAGAGTTCGGCCCTTCGCCATAGGTACTATAGTATACATTGTTTTTTTTTTTTTTTTTTTAATGCTCGTCTTTGGTCACTTTTGGAAACCGTTTTGCAATAGGACTTGAAACCTGGCCGCTACATCGGTTTGTAAGTCATCAGTTATCACCATATTGGTTTGTATGTGAAAGATACTAATAAATATTTAATGAGAATTTAGGCAACACAAAAAATATTTTTAAATAATTCCGATGAATGCAACGGAAATTTTTAAAACAGTGGGGAAAAAAGGACAGCCCATATATTTTCCATTAAGTACACTCGTTGAATGCAACGAGAACATAATAACAATATGATCCGAAGAATACAACGGACATAAAAGTGATTTCCGATGAATGCAACGGAAATTCTTAGGCAGCGGGGAAAAAAGGATACCCACATTTTCCATTACCAGTATTACTGCACGTGGTCGCGCCGCGCGCGTACTCGGCGGCCCAGGCGAGCGGTGTCCACCCGCTTACTCGTTCAATACAACGAGAACATAATAAAATATTATCCGAAGAATACAACGGACATAAAAATGATTCCTCGTTCAATACAACGAGAACATAATAAAATATTATCCGAAGAATACAACGGACATAAAAATGATTCCCGATGAATGCAACGGGAATGTAAAAAAGTATTCTTCTGGTTGCACATCATTTTCGCCATCATCTGAGTACAAAATGTGCCTCCGGCTTGTCCCTACGTTTTTCCGAATTCAGTTTTTCTTCGTATCTCTTCATCTTCCTTAGTCATCTATCTTCTTCGGGTTCACTGTGTTTTCGTTTAGGCATACTTAACAAATAAGCAAATAACCGTAAATTTATACCTTTTTTTTTTTTTTTTTTACGTAGGTTACCTACACTCATGCACAAATTATATTACTGTTACACTCGTGCGAGCGCCGCGCGCGCACGGACAAGAATGAGGTCGGTACTGCGGAGGCTTGTCAGGTGTGATTAGACAGAGGAAGATATAGTGGTTTTCTTTCTCTGACTTTAAAACTTGTGCGATAGGGTTAGCGCGTAGCAGGGCTACTACATGGTTAAGGAATAAATCTCGGAGGCGAAGACAGGATAATTACAGGTTACAATGGTTGGTGTTTTGGTGCTAGCATTATTTCCATGGTGTTACCTACCTGTGAAACTTAACTAATTATGGTAGTTTAAAATAAAAAGCTCAAACTTTATCTTCACAAAAACATCATTAACTTGCAAATGTTAAGCAAATTTATACCACCACTAAACAGTGTCCATTTACTTAGCCACTTGGTGATGTTTTAAAATGTAAGTAAAATAATGTAATATGACCACACAAGGTCGAAATATTTTCAAGACTTAATCCGTAAGTGGCACTTAGTATCGAAATAACACAAGGAAGAAGAAATTCTTTGGAATAACTTGTAACATGTAGGTAATACAACAGTTACTTACCTATGTATGAGTGAATTCACTAGTTACAATGTACTGAAATGACTTGAAAATGGTATTTCATTTCCCCCTTTCCAATCATCCCATATATATATATATTTTTTCTCAATCATTGTGGTTTTGAATTTTCTCATCCACAAACTGTAGGTATGTAATAATTTTCACAAGTATTTCGTAAAATAAAGCAGGTTATCACTTACCTACAATTCCTACAAACTAACACTTTATGAAACTGAAGTAAACATTTCTTTCATTCCAATTATATTAACCAAATAATAAACTTTTCTTTCTTTCTTTTGTGGTGTGCCAAGCACTACACTATGGTCTTCGCGTGACTGTATATAGGAACATGCCTGCCTGTTGTACACCGTACCACCCATACTTTCTTTCAAATCAATAGAATGTTATTATTGGTCAGCCAATACCTAGTTCCACTAACTTCTAAGCACTATAAATTAATCACCATTGGATTAAATACGCTATGGATAGGTCAATTAACAGTCGCTTCGCATTTTAGTAAAGAGCGCAAAATGCATAATAATACAATAAGTAAGTAAAACCCACGAATTTAAGAGTTTTTTTTATTGCTATATGGGCTTTAATTTTGCACTACCAACAAAACATAGTGTCTTCAAATTTGAATCAACATTTTGGCTTATAATTGCTCTAGGTCACTAGCGATCGATAGTGAGCTTTCACAATGTGCCCACTTCCACCATTTTGGCCGGAGGACCCGGAAGTGTGGTTCGTGCAAGCAGAGGCGCAGTTCCAGATATCGGGCGTAAAAGAAGATACCACAAAATTTTACCATGTCATCTCACAACTGGATCAAAGGTACATACGCGAAATCAAAGACATTGTGAAATCACCGCCGGCTGTCAATAAATATGAAAAACTGAAACATGAATTGTCAAAACGATTATCTATTTCTCGTCAACATCAAATTACGCAATTATTGTCGCATGAAGAACTGGGCGACAGAAAGCCGTCACAGTTCCTACGGCATTTGAAGACACTCGCGGCAGATGGAGTATCAGACGAATTTTTGAGGAGTCTATGGTCTAGTCGGCTACCTCCGCACGTACAGGCTATCATTGTGTCTCAAACAACTGGCACTCTAGAAGATGTTGCGGAATTGGCAGACAAAATTTGCGAGGTCGCCCCAGCACCGTTGCAGCAGGTTGCCAGTACAAGCGTCAAACCAAATAATTTTGATGGTTTGTTGAAGCGCATTGACGAAATGTTGACAGCTCGCTTGGAATGCGAGGTGAGGAATCAAATCGCAAAACTTAATTTACGCACGCACGACCGTTACTCATCCGTCAATAGACGTCGGTTCAGGAGCCGCAGCCGAAGCAAGGAGCCCGGAGTATGTTGGTACCACGCAAATTTCGGCGATAAGGCGAAAAAGTGCACAACACCATGTTCTTTTAAGCAGGGAAACCGCAGCGACAGTTCGTAGAGGCGACGGACGACTGTCAGAGCGCTAACAGTCGCCTTTTCATCACGGACCGAAAATCGAAGGTTGCTTATTTAATAGATACCGGTTCTGATTTATGTGTACTCCCCCGTCGTGTCCTGCGTCAACCAAGACAACCATCGGACTACAGTCTCACTGCAGCAAATGGCAGTACTATCAAGACCTACGGCACCATGACCTTACACCTGGACCTGGGTTTGAGACGGGACTTTGTTTGGAACTTCGTGGTTGCTAGCGTGGACAAGCCTATTATCGGGGCTGATTTTATTGCACATTATGGCTTGTTAGTGGACTGCAAGAACAAACGCCTTATGGACAACGTTACCACATTGATGGCGCATGGTGTCATCAAGACCTGCGACCAAGTTAGCGTTAAGGCTATATCAGGTACTACCGAGTTTCACAAATTACTTTCTGGGTATCCATCGCTGAGCAGACCTTCTGGAGTTCATCGCAAGGTAACGCATTCGACAGCACACTTCATATATACAACTCCTGGACCACCTGTATTTTGCAGACCGCGCCGTTTAGCGCCGGATCGTCGCAAGATAGCTAAGGAGCACATTGAAGACATGATTCGCGATGGGACTGCTCGGCCTTCGGATTCTCCATGGGCATCAGCGCTGCACCTGGCGCCAAAGAAAAACGGGTGGAGGCCTTGCGGGGACTACCGTGCGTTAAACGCGCGTACCATTCCTGACAGGTACCCCATCAGGCATATTGAAGACTACGCTTTTAGGTTAGCAGGCTGTACCATCTTCTCCAAAATTGACCTGGAGAAAGCCTACCACCAGATTCCTGTCGCTACCGAGGACATACCATGGTACTCGGCCAATAGAAACTAAGGTTTCTATTGGCCGAGTACCATGGTGAGAAATATGAAATCCCAGGAAATTCAGTTCTGCCTGGCCAAATTCACACTTCCCTTCATTGATGTGAAGTCCATAATCCTGTAACCGCTTAAAAATCGTTTCCAGGTGTTCCAGGTGTTCGGATCTACTTCTGGAATATATTAAGATGTCATCAATATATGAGAAGCAGCAGTAGTCTAGGCCCCTTAGCACCTCATCGAGAAACCGCTGGAACGTCTGGGCTGCGTTGCGCAAACCAAACGTCATAAAAGGAAATTCTACCAGGCCAAATGGAGTTGTTATAGCGGTCTTCGGTATGTCCTCGGTAGCGACAGGAATCTGGTGGTAGGCTTTCTCCAGGTCAATTTTGGAGAAGATGGTACAGCCTGCTAACCTAAAAGCGTAGTCTTCAATATGCCTGATGGGGTACCTGTCAGGAATGGTACGCGCGTTTAACGCACGGTAGTCCCCGCAAGGCCTCCACCCGTTTTTCTTTGGCGCCAGGTGCAGCGCTGATGCCCATGGAGAATCCGAAGGCCGAGCAGTCCCATCGCGAATCATGTCTTCAATGTGCTCCTTAGCTATCTTGCGACGATCCGGCGCTAAACGGCGCGGTCTGCAAAATACAGTTGGTCCAGGAGTTGTATATATGAAGTGTGCTGTCGAATGCGTTACCTTGCGATGAACTCCAGAAGGTCTGCTCAGCGATGGATACCCAGAAAGTAATTTGTGAAACTCGGTAGTACCTGATATAGCCTTAACGCTAACTTGGTCGCAGGTCTTGATGACACCATGCGCCATCAATGTGGTAACGTTGTCCATAAGGCGTTTGTTCTTGCAGTCCACTAACAAGCCATAATGTGCAATAAAATCAGCCCCGATAATAGGCTTGTCCACGCTAGCAACCACGAAGTTCCAAACAAAGTCCCGTCTCAAACCCAGGTCCAGGTGTAAGGTCATGGTGCCGTAGGTCTTGATAGTACTGCCATTTGCTGCAGTGAGACTGTAGTCCGATGGTTGTCTTGGTTGACGCAGGACACGACGGGGGAGTACACATAAATCAGAACCGGTATCTATTAAATAAGCAACCTTCGATTTTCGGTCCGTGATGAAAAGGCGACTGTTAGCGCTCTGACAGTCGTCCGTCGCCTCTACGAACTGTCGCTGCGGTTTCCCTGCTTAAAAGAACATGGTGTTGTGCACTTTTTCGCCTTATCGCCGAAATTTGCGTGGTACCAACATACTCCGGGCTCCTTGCTTCGGCTGCGGCTCCTGAACCGACGTCTATTGACGGATGAGTAACGGTCGTGCGTGCGTAAATTAAGTTTTGCGATTTGATTCCTCACCTCGCATTCCAAGCGAGCTGTCAACATTTCGTCAATGCGCTTCAACAAACCATCAAAATTATTTGGTTTGACGCTTGTACTGGCAACCTGCTGCAACGGTGCTGGGGCGACCTCGCAAATTTTGTCTGCCAATTCCGCAACATCTTCTAGAGTGCCAGTTGTTTGAGACACAATGATAGCCTGTACGTGCGGAGGTAGCCGACTAGACCATAGACTCCTCAAAAATTCGTCTGATACTCCATCTGCCGCGAGTGTCTTCAAATGCCGTAGGAACTGTGACGGCTTTCTGTCGCCCAGTTCTTCATGCGACAATAATTGCGTAATTTGATGTTGACGAGAAATAGATAATCGTTTTGACAATTCATGTTTCAGTTTTTCATATTTATTGACAGCCGGCGGTGATTTCACAATGTCTTTGATTTCGCGTATGTACCTTTGATCCAGTTGTGAGATGACATGGTAAAATTTTGTGGTATCTTCTTTTACGCCCGATATCTGGAACTGCGCCTCTGCTTGCACGAACCACACTTCCGGGTCCTCCGGCCAAAATGGTGGTAAACGCACAGCGACGCGGTTAACTGCGGTCCCCGGCGGTGAGTCTTCGTGTGGTACACCAGCAGCTTCCATGTTATTTGCGTGTCCGTTCGGCGTAATACTCGAACGCGGGGTCACCAATTTGGGTGGTACGGTGTACAACAAACGATGGCAAATAATAAGTTTAGATTTGGAAAGAGCGTATATATTTTACACAAAAGATAGTATATAAAAACGCAGAGAAAATGTGATGTGCGCGATCGAGAGAGATAAAAAGATTCGGCTACCGGTCTTGAATTTTATCCGTTGCTATGTATCAAGTGACACGGCGTTGTCAAGCAATAGCCAAGCCCGGTAGACAGCTGCGCGCGCAGGCATGTTCCTATATACAGTCACGCGAAGACCATAGTGTAGTGCTTGGCACACCACACTACCCCCCGCGGAGAATCAAGGTCCAGGGGCCTGGAAAAAATCAGGAAAGTTAACTCGACGGCCTGAGCGAGTATAGCAGGCGCCATCTTTCTGAATGCGAACAGATTTCGCCTCCTCCTTGCTATCTGCCAAAACATAGGCTGGCTTAACTCTGTCGATGGAGACAGTGACAGGTCCTCTGCAGGTGTCAATAGTCATAGTTTTGCTTGACCTGCTAATAACTTTATATGGGCCTGTGTAAGGCGCTTCCAAGGCACCTCGTACAGCGTCCTTTCGCAAGAAAACATGTGAGGCTGTTTTGAGGTCTTCATGAACAAACACAGCGGTAGAGGAATGTCGCGAAGCCTCTTGCGGTCTAAGCAGCGACATGTTGTGTCTGAGGTGCGAAACGAAGTTTACTGGTTCTAGCTGACTTGAACTCGTTCCCTGCAGAAATTCACAGGGTATGCGCAGCGGCTCACCATAAACTAATTCTGCTACGGAACAACCGAGATCTTCTTTCCAGGAGGACCGTATTCCAAGGAGGACAGCTGGCAATACGTCTGTCCATCTGCGTTCGCCGTGAGCCATTATTGCCGCTTTCAAGGTTCGGTGAAATCTCTCGATTATACCGTTCGCTGCAGGGTGATATGCCGTTGTATGGTTTAGGCGAGCTCCACACAAATTCGTTAGTTCCCTAAAGAGCTGAGATGTGAATTGACGTCCTCTGTCAGTACACAAAGTGAGAGGGCAACCAAATCGCGAAATCCATAATTCGAAAAAACCTTTCGCTACAGCTTCTGCAGTTATTTCTCTTAAAGGCAACACCTCCGGCCATCTTGTGAATCTATCTATTGCCGTAAGACAATATCTGAAGTCGTTGGAGATTGGTAATGGACCGACTAAGTCGATGTGCACGTGACAGAACCGAGACTGTGGCAACTGAAAGTTTCCTAAAGGTGACGAGGTATGTCGATGAACCTTAGACATCTGGCAAGCTTCGCAGGTCTGAACCCAAGAACGGCAATCCTTCCGCACCGAAGGCCAAACAAATCTGTCAGTAACCATTTTTGTAGTCGATCTTGCTCCGGGGTGACTCAGTGAATGGACTGAGTTAAAAACTTGCCGACGCAACTCCCTCGTGACAAAAGGACGAGGTCTCGTCAAGGACATATCGCAGTACAAACTGACGTTAGCGCCCGGGACAGGTACACACTCCAGCTTCAAAGAAGTTGTACGGTTGCTGAGATGATCTTGAAGCTCAGCGTCATTCTCTTGTGAACGAGCCAACTGTTCCACGGTCGGCGGAGATGTTACGGCCTCAATGCGCGTCAGTGTATCTGCAGGAATGTTGTCGCTCCCTGAGATGTGTCTTATATCTGTTGTGAATTGCGACACAAAATCCAAATAGTTAAACTGCCTCGGCGAGCATTTTTGCTTGTTTTGCTTGAAAGCGAAAGTAATCGGTTTGTGGTCCGTATATATGACAAAGTGTCTTCCTTCAATCATATAACGGAAATGCTTGACACTTTCGTATATGGCGAGCAATTCGCGGTCGTAGGCGCTATACATCTGTTGAGACTTGTTCAATTTCTTAGAAAAGAAAGCAAGTGGTTGCCATTCTTCCTCAACTAATTGCTGCAATACTCCACCCAGGGCTGAATTGGAAGCGTCGGTCACAAAGGCAAGGGGCGCTTCTGAAATCGGGTGAGCGAGGAGAGTACATCTAACAATGCTTGCTTTGCAGGCTTCGAAAGCAGCGAGTAATACAGGGGTCCAAGTTAGTGGTTGTGAACCCTTTACCTTAGGCCCCGAAAGCATGTCGTGTAACAACGCTTGATCAGCTGCAGCATGAGGAATGAAACGACGATAAAAATTTAGCATCCCAAGAAACCTACGTAAGCCTTTTACAGTCTTTGGTGGCGGAAACTCTTTAATTGCCTGCACCTTTTTTTTTTTTTTTTTTTTTTTTTTTTTTTTATTTAATATTATTAACACTAACGACATTTACATTACAATAAGAAAAACGATGATACCCGCAATAGTGTATAACACTGTGTCGCGTGCATCAACGCCCCCCTCCGAAACAGTAGCAATCAAGAAAATTTTAAAATAATTACAATAATACTTAAATAACAAAAGCAAAAAGTGATTAGACTGTTAGAATATCAGAATATATGAATATGTAGGTATGTGTGTATGTGTGTATGTGTGTGTGTGTGTGTGTGTATATGCGTGAGTGTGTGAGTGTGTGCGTGGGTGTGTGAGTATGCGTTTATGATATAATTTTTAACAGGTCTTCAGTCTCATCATATGACAGTGATAGCAGCCATTGTATACATTTTGTTTTGCATTTAAATGAAGAGAGTGGATAAATATGTAACTGTTTGTTAACTTTATTATATAGTTTTGGGCTCAAATAGCAATAATGTCGAGCTGCCAGAGCCGTACGGTGACGTTCAGTGAAACAAACTATATCGGATCGACGTTTCGAGTATACAGTTTGAGGGTCAAAATCAATTTCACCGTGTTTCTTTAATACTGTGTAAAGAATAAAAAGTTGTCTAACTGTAAGGACCCGGCAAAGAGAGTATAAGTCAGAAGTCCGGAAGCGAATAGGTTTCTTCGAAAGTACTTTAAGAGTTGTAACACTGTTTTTTCTTAAAATTTCATAAAACACTAATTTTGCAAAAACACTTTGGTTTCACTGTAGTTTTAACACAAATTTCACAACTAAAATCATAATTACAATAACTTTGTCAATTAATTTCACAATATCAATGTCAAGTGTCAACGTCAACGTCGTTTCACGTCACGTCAGTGACATTTGCAATTATCTTTGGTCATTATTCACTTTTTGCATAAACAAAATAAATCTCGCGTTTATCCTGGCCTTATTTACAAAGATAGTTTTTTTTCGCCCAAAATCCCGTGCTTCCATTTAGGTGGGTTGATTTTCTCAAAATTCGGAATTTGACATTTGGACCGTTTGTTTTGATCATTTCTATAGACATATTTTAATAAAATACACTTAAACTTATAGATCATATAATTATAGTTTCGTCGAATAGAATTTGGAAAGCATTCACAATTTGTTTAAGGTTAATTTTTCATTACGTTTTGTTTTTCAACTAAACATAACTTTAGCTGGAAATACTTATTGCATAGGTATTGTAGAATTTCGAAAGATCCGTATGTTGACTTGACACATCTTGAAGCAAGTTAAGAGTCTTACGAGTGTTATGAAATGAATTTGGTTTTAGGAGAGGTTCCGTCGCCAATACGGCGCTTAACATTCAGCAAACGGACCTCGGCTCCGTCGCTTCCACATAAACGCAAATCTGCGCGCAAGTGGAGCGTTGGTTTAGTCTATCGTCTAGGTTATGACTAGTCTGTGAGACATCGATCGAAGTAATTTGTTATTGATTTGAAGATCATAAAGTTTTTATATATTTATTTCGTAGGTATTTCTCTCGTTTTCCGTGTGAATTTAATTCGAAAAGCCACCCTGAATTTAACAAAGTGAGTTATTTTTGTTTTCAGCTTGAAGAGTAAAAGCTCAATCATATTTATAATCGCCGGCGCGCGATTCGGTGAATTAGTTGAATAAATAAATTATATCAATAGATAATACTCCGCCCACACTAAGGTATCTAATTAACTTATTATATTTCATGATTTAAAACAGATTTTGTTAATTTTATTTTTATTAGTGGGTATATTGATTATTAAATCAAACATATCACATTTCCAAAATTCGCCTTTTTCATCCCCTATTTCATTAAAAAAACCTGATAGTAAGCGGCATTTGAGTGGGATTAATGCATATATTGAGTAACACTTGTGGATTTCATGTTAAATTCTAGATTTTCACTATATTGTGTTTCACATCATACTTTGGCAAATAACTCACAAATTAAGCTGTTTTCTTTTTATTAATAGCAGTAATTATACACAAAATAGGTGCTCTCCCCTCCATATGTCTTTTTATTAACTAACCAATAAGACAATTTGTCAATTTATTAAAAATTATGTTTTAGAATTCATTTGCTATGTTTATTACATGAAGTTCAAATGTATTGACTGGGATTCCTTCAGAACTCAGTGTTAGACCCACTGACCTCAAGATCATAGGCATATTTAATTATACTTTTAACATAACACTGTGCTATGAATCTCCAGGGCAGTTCCCGGAGGCCGTAGGGCTCCGCTGCAACTAACCTACCTAATAACCTAATATCAAGGAGGAATTCTGTGGAATTACACAAATAATATTAGAAACAGAGAATAAGTTAAGAAATTGGAATATTATATCTCTGACCCGTGATCGCAGAAACTTAGCATTGAAGGTATGACCCACTAACAACCGCTCCGGGGAAGGCTACTAATTTCTTTTAAAAAAAGGAAACCTATAACTATTTGTTCGTGTACTTTATTGCCCCTCATTTTGTAGTTTTGTACCCAATTTGAACCTGATTTTTACCTGCCGAGATTGATCAAACAAACCTGAACCATCCTGCCCTTGGCTTGTATTAAATAAAAATTTAGTTAAGTGCTTTGCATTGAGGGATTTTGTTAACTTCAGTAACATTATGCATAAGTGAATTACAACCATGTACCTACCAGAATAAAGCTTTTCATTTTGTATCGGACTAAAGGAATAAGTTTGTTTTTTTTCCTTCAACTTTAAGATTTCCCTATATTACTACAATTTAGCAAGAAAAAGCATTACAGAGTTGCTCTCTGAGCTCTTTCCAAGCGCAACATATGAGTCTTTGCTGATCCTCCCCAAGATGTAATGCAGTACGATAGCACTGATTGGGCGAGAGCAAAATAAATGGTTTTTAAATATTTGAAGTCAACAACCGATCGGAGACTCTTAAAGGTATAAATTAATTTACGCACTCTCGACACTGTGTATTCGATGTGTTGCTTCCAATTCATAGCGCTATCAATCATGACTCCCAGATATTTAGAAGATGAGACAACTTTCAATAATGTACAGTTACAGGGTACCGAACCATTCACATAAGGACAAACATGAGCTCGAACGGAGAACGATGGAGGATTTTGTGAGGCTGCTGTGGGAGCGAAACCTATAACTATGGTCTTAGATAAATTGAGAGTGAGAAGATTTGCACTAAGCCAGCTCATAATAGATCGCAGGGCATTTTCTGTGTAAACACGAACTTCGTCCCAGTTTCGACCATGAACAAGAAGTGCTGTGTCGTCAGCATAGGTGATAATTTTGGTGTTGGGAAGTGACATGTTGCAGAGTTCATTTATGTATATTAAGAATAAAGTGGGGCCAAGAACGCTTCCCTGCGGGACGCCAAAGCTAAGTGATTCCTCCTCACTCTCAAATTTATCTATAACAACAATTTGCGAACGATTTGTGAGGTAACTTTTAAATAAATCAAGGGCGATGCCTCTAACGCCAATAGAGTGAAGTTTTGATATAAGAATGGGGATAGAAACAGTGTCAAATGCCTTTGACAGATCAAGGAACACTCCTGCGGATTTGAGTCGTTTGTCAAAGTTTTTAATAATGTGATCGGATAGTTCCAAGACCGCGTCTTCCGCAGATTTAGATTTTCGAAAACCATATTGATTTGCAGACAGTATATTCTTAGCATTTATGAAGTTTAATAATTTTACATTTAAAATTTTTTCAAAGATTTTGGACAAAACTGTTAAGACCGAAATGGGCCTGTAATTAGTGACACTATCTTTATCACCACTCTTGAAAATAGGATGTACAATAGCCCTTTTAAAGGCACGCGGAAAAATCCCATGAGAAAGTGAAAGGTTGAAAATATGAACTAAAATAGGAATAAGGATATGTTTAGCAGCTTTGATAAGGGTAGTAGAAATACCGTCCCATCCAAGCGCACATTTATCTTTTAAACCCAAAATTACGTTTTCTACCTCTGCGTCATCGACATCAAGTAGCACCATCGAGGTCACGGGGACATCATGAAGTGAGGAAACAGAAGAATGGTTAGAAAGTTCATAAGCCGAAGTGTTTGAGTTGAATTTAGAAGCTAGAGTAATTCCAATACTAGCGAAGAACGAATTCACGGTATTAACTGACATGCTGGGGTCATCACATAATTTTAACAAAGCATTGGCAGTATTTTGCTTTTTATCGATATTAGCGATGCGATTTATAAGTTTCCAGGCTGCTTTTGGACTCTTTCTAATCTTAAGAAACTCACTCTGTTCGTATTCGCGCTTGACTTTTTTAAGAAGACTACTGCAAAAATTTCGATAGCGGAAATATGAAATCTTATTTATAATATTCTCAGGGTCTCTTCGATATTTTTTGTGCAATTTGTCCCGATTACGAACACACCGAAGAAGACCAGAAGTCATCCAGGGTTTTAATATACGTTTTCTGCTGGGTACGCTAATAGTTTGAGTATGCTTATTAACAGCAGACGATACAATGTGAATTAAGTTGTCACAAGCTGTATCGGGGTCGTTACACTTTAGGACGGTAGAAAAGTTGGATTTAGACAATTCGTCCACTATATCAGGAACATTAGAACGTCGATAGGTGTAGCAAAGTTTAGACCTAGTCATGTGTGTACTACAACTAAGTATAATAGGAGCATGATCAGTAATAAAACTATCTAAAACAAGTGTTTTGCAATTAAAAGGAGATCGGGCTATGACATGATCGAGACAATTTGTTTCTCTAGTGGGAAAAAGATGAGCTGGAAGTAAAGCATGTTGTGCAAGCAAGTTCAAATAATCATCAGCTGAGGCATTACGATTTGATGGGGCTATATTAATATTTAAGTCACCAATAAGAAACAAGGACTTAAAGGACCGTAGTGAGTGTAGAATTGTATTAAGGCTGTCAAGAAAACGATCTAAATTTGAGTATGATGGAGAACGATATATGGCAACAACAGATATTTTATTTGAAAAATTTAAGACTAAGCAATTCCCGTCGCTTAAATCAAGATTAAGAATAGTACATTCTATGCCATGTTTGACAAAGACCACAACACCGTCATTTTGATTCATATAGTCAGATTTAAAAGAGTCATAACCAGGGATAGTGGGCAAGCCAGCAACTTTGCTTAACCAACATTCAGTAAGGATAAAAACGTCAAATTGAGAGTCAAGTCTATGTATTAAGGTTAGGAAATTATCAAAGTTGCAGTTAATGCTTCTGATGTTGACATGGAAAATATTAAATGCCTCACTTTTATATAAGTGTGCAGCAACATCTTCTGGAGAACATAATACAGCCTCAGAGACAGATAGTTGATCTAAGTTATTATTTATGTTGATTATATCATCCATTACTGATTAGTATCAGAACAATGGAAGTATTATCTTGTACAATAGCACCTATAAAAATACTATAGAGACCCGATAATTTTAGAACTAATGATATTATTTGTTGTACATAATATAAGTGTGAGATTAAATAATGATATGAATATGATTGTGAGCATAAGTGTGAATTTTCGTGTAAGTGTGAGTGTGTGTGTATTTGTGTAAGTATGAACACTGTGTATACATTGTAGACAAGATAACCATCAAAGGCAGTTAATCTAACAATAAAACTTATCATAAACAAGACATGAAACAAATTATGACCAAGCAATAATATGAAAAATAGTCATTTCATGCCTAATGCATTAGTGAGGTCAGCTTCTTTAGTAATGCGAATCAAGGTTCCATTTTCTTTTTTACGCAGGAAGATTCTTCCATGAGCAACCCAACAGAACTTGTAGTCATTAACCTTCGCAAAATCTCTGGCCAAAAAGTGCAATCTTTTCATTTTAGAAGTAAGGTTTTCTGATATATAGATAGGTTTCGGCGGGCCACTAAGCTTCAAATGTTCTGTTGTAAGTCTAGAAGAACCCTTGGTAAAATTGCGAAACATTTTGATAATTTTCTCTTTAAGTAATGTTGAACTTAGGTCCACTAAAACCGTCCTGCTTTCCGGATCCTTGGAACGCAACCGAAAGACGTCCTTAATCTCAGAAACCTGTATTGGCACCTTTAGGATACTGGCAACGTTTATAACACTATCCGCAAGAGACGTTTTCGTCTCCGAAGTGGACACGGGAAGATTTCTTATTTCTAAGCAGGTAGATCTAGCACCACGCTCTAAATTCTCTAATCTCTCCTCCAGAAGTCTAATGTACTGGCCGTCAGATTCGCGTGCAGTCTCCAATACTGCAATTTTCTCCCGTAAGGAATCCAAAGAACTTGCCATAAAATCCATAGAGGCCTTCATATCATCGACGACGGTATGTAACTTTTCAGTACTTTTGTTCAAATCTTCCTTCAAGTCAGCAAACATTTGTCTTATTTCCGTCATGAAAGTATGTAAATTTTCTTCTTTATCCGAAGAACGCTTACGTTTGCGTACAACATTTAGGCTAGGCTCAGACGAAGAATGATGCAGTTTAGAGGACGGTACTTCCAATTCCGCAGCCTTTGTGAGCGCAGGAGCGATGTTATGTAAAGTCGTACTTGATGAGGATGCCTGCGAGGAGGGTACGCCAACAGTGAGCGCGGGCGAAACAGGCGGCGTGCGCTTGAGAGGCATTTTAGCGGTTCAAAGTACTAGGCGATAAGCAATGCGAAAGCAGTATGCCACAAAATATAAAGCAGGCAGTGGGGCAGGGATCAGCTTAAGTGGCCGGCGATCGAGGTCTTAGTACGATTTCGCTTTCCGCCCAATATAAGTAGAGCTCTGGTTTTTTCTCTTTTGCACTTGTGGAATTGGATGAGATATTTTAAATTATTATGAATGGAGGTTACTCACGAGGATACTACGTGTTGCAATTGACGAGCTGGGGAATTTGACTGTATCCAACGAACGCAGTATTCGATGCAGATAGATGCGCATCCACTGCTACCTTCCTCGTCTTATGCTGTCCTAATATTTCGTATGAGTTTTCTTGCGTTGAATTTAAAATTATTTTATTATTTCGGCGTAAATCCGTGAGCAAAATACGTCTGAACTGAACAGAGATCCGGAGGGAAGGACTGTAAAAGGCTTACGTAGGTTTCTTGGGATGCTAAATTTTTATCGTCGTTTCATTCCTCATGCTGCAGCTGATCAAGCGTTGTTACACGACATGCTTTCGGGGCCTAAGGTAAAGGGTTCACAACCACTAACTTGGACCCCTGTATTACTCGCTGCTTTCGAAGCCTGCAAAGCAAGCATTGTTAGATGTACTCTCCTCGCTCACCCGATTTCAGAAGCGCCCCTTGCCTTTGTGACCGACGCTTCCAATTCAGCCCTGGGTGGAGTATTGCAGCAATTAGTTGAGGAAGAATGGCAACCACTTGCTTTCTTTTCTAAGAAATTGAACAAGTCTCAACAGATGTATAGCGCCTACGACCGCGAATTGCTCGCCATATACGAAAGTGTCAAGCATTTCCGTTATATGATTGAAGGAAGACACTTTGTCATATATACGGACCACAAACCGATTACTTTCGCTTTCAAGCAAAACAAGCAAAAATGCTCGCCGAGGCAGTTTAACTATTTGGATTTTGTGTCGCAATTCACAACAGATATAAGACACATCTCAGGGAGCGACAACATTCCTGCAGATACACTGACGCGCATTGAGGCCGTAACATCTCCGCCGACCGTGGAACAGTTGGCTCGTTCACAAGAGAATGACGCTGAGCTTCAAGATCATCTCAGCAACCGTACAACTTCTTTGAAGCTGGAGTGTGTACCTGTCCCGGGCGCTAACGTCAGTTTGTACTGCGATATGTCCTTGACGAGACCTCGTCCTTTTGTCACGAGGGAGTTGCGTCGGCAAGTTTTTAACTCAGTCCATTCACTGAGTCACCCCGGAGCAAGATCGACTACAAAAATGGTTACTGACAGATTTGTTTGGCCTTCGGTGCGGAAGGATTGCCGTTCTTGGGTTCAGACCTGCGAAGCTTGCCAGATGTCTAAGGTTCATCGACATACCTCGTCACCTTTAGGAAACTTTCAGTTGCCACAGTCTCGGTTCTGTCACGTGCACATCGACTTAGTCGGTCCATTACCAATCTCCAACGACTTCAGATATTGTCTTACGGCAATAGATAGATTCACAAGATGGCCGGAGGTGTTGCCTTTAAGAGAAATAACTGCAGAAGCTGTAGCGAAAGGTTTTTTCGAATTATGGATTTCGCGATTTGGTTGCCCTCTCACTTTGTGTACTGACAGAGGACGTCAATTCACATCTCAGCTCTTTAGGGAACTAACGAATTTGTGTGGAGCTCGCCTAAACCATACAACGGCATATCACCCTGCAGCGAACGGTATAATCGAGAGATTTCACCGAACCTTGAAAGCGGCAATAATGGCTCACGGCGAACGCAGATGGACAGACGTATTGCCAGCTGTTCTCCTTGGAATACGGTCCTCCTGGAAAGAAGATCTCGGTTGTTCCGTAGCAGAATTAGTTTATGGTGAGCCGCTGCGCATACCCTGTGAATTTCTGCAGGGAACGAGTTCAAGTCAGCTAGAACCAGTAAACTTCGTTTCGCACCTCAGACACAACATGTCGCTGCTTAGACCGCAAGAGGCTTCGCGACATTCCTCTACCGCTGTGTTTGTTCATGAAGACCTCAAAACAGCCTCACATGTTTTCTTGCGAAAGGACGCTGTACGAGGTGCCTTGGAAGCGCCTTACACAGGCCCATATAAAGTTATTAGCAGGTCAAGCAAAACTATGACTATTGACACCTGCAGAGGACCTGTCACTGTCTCCATCGACAGAGTTAAGCCAGCCTATGTTTTGGCAGATAGCAAGGAGGAGGCGAAATCTGTTCGCATTCAGAAAGATGGCGCCTGCTATACTCGCTCAGGCCGTCGAGTTAACTTTCCTGATTTTTTCCAGGCCCCTGGACCTTGATTCTCCGCGGGGGGTAGTGTGGTGTGCCAAGCACTACACTATGGTCTTCGCGTGACTGTATATAGGAACATGCCTGCGCGCGCAGCTGTCTACCGGGCTTGGCTATTGCTTGACAACGCCGTGTCACTTGATACATAGCAACGGATAAAATTCAAGACCGGTAGCCGAATCTTTTTATCTCTCTCGATCGCGCACATCACATTTTCTCTGCGTTTTTATATACTATCTTTTGTGTAAAATATATACGCTCTTTCCAAATCTAAACTTATTATTTGCCATCGTTTGTTGTACACCGTACCACCCATACTTTCTTTCAAATCAATAGAATGTTATTATTGGTCAGCCAATACCTAGTTCCACTAACTTCTAAGCACTATAAATTAATCACCATTGGATTAAATACGCTATGGATAGGTCAATTAACAGTCGCTTCGCATTTTAGTAAAGAGCGCAAAATGCATAATAATACAATAAGTAAGTAAAACCCACGAATTTAAGAGTTTTTTTTATTGCTATATGGGCTTTAATTTTGCACTACCAACAAAACATAGTGTCTTCAAGTTTGAGTCAACATTTTGGCTTATAATTGCTCTAGGTCACTAGCAATCGATAGTTAGCTTTCACAATGTGCCCACTTCAGCCGACTCTATTCCCCGTATATAAAACTACTCTTTGGACTCTATTTTCATTTGGCAAATAGGTGTCGGTAAAACTCCACAGTTAAACAAATTCCTCTCTTCCCGCCTTTTTTTTTAGTAATTGAAATATACGATTAATTTGACCATTATGTCACAGCCTTAGGCCCCACAGAACACATATACCCAAGGTTAGGCCCTCAGATCAAATACTACTAGCGGAGCTTAGGCCACAATTTGATTATTTGTTTTTTTTTCTTTTTTCTTTTTAAAGGCCAGAGATAATATAAAAGGTATCAACGAACCACATAATTTTCCAAACGACCATTTTCAGACCATTATTTAGCTCGTCCACAAATCAACAATGATTTGCGTTATTTAATAAAGAAACTCAATCTTTATTTATTTTTCCTCACAAGCGTGCTGAAAAGCGTCGCACAACACACGCGCGTACACTGGTTACCCACACTGGGCGCTATTACGCCCCGTGAGTTACAACCAACACACCGCACATATATATATATATATATATATATATATATATTATCCTAAAAATTTACTATTATAAAAATTTGTCGATACCACTGACTGGTACGCACAAGCGATTTGATCATTATTAAGCAAAGACCTTTGTGTATTCCGGATGTATACAAACGAAATAAAAAACAATTATTACTACACAAGTTCCCGTTGAAAAGGTGGTAATAAAACTTGTGTAAAGGTTATAAACATTAATAAAATTTACCGAAATATTAAAACACATCGGCACCAACTTTATCCACAAAATATTGAAACGCGTTTTAGAACACACAGCATTTTTTTTTTTAAACGTAGGAATTCAAAGAACACCTTTGAATAAAGACAAGAACGTAATTCCGTAACTGTAATAAACAAAGACACATTTAACATTTAACACAAATAAAGGAAGGTAGATACACATAGGAGTAAGGCAGACTGATAATTAATTTTATTTGATTGCTTCGGGTAGCCCGTTTAATATCCGAACCATAGTAATCAATGATTACTGGACTCATTACAAAATTTGCATATTCAGATAATAGGTAGGTAAGCTATAAAGAACCTCGTAAGTAAACGTTAACTTAACGAAATAATTCTTGTAATATTACTCCAACCTCACAAATAACACGTGGGCGAATGTTACTCCAATCACCGGGAAAATAATAATCCAACATAACCTGTCGGGATTCTCGTAATTCAAGCCTTTTTATACTCGAATGATCCCAGCACCTCCACCATTTTATGTCGTGGCGATTTATACGTATCGTAATGCATACAATAGGTTACACGACATAAGAACAAAACGGATTAATAACCTTAAGGAGTAACATAGGTTGTTCACGAAGTATCGTCTTATCTATACGTATTGAGAGCCATACTCGATGGAGCGGGTCATACGGCCCGCTTTACTCTCTGCACGGAAGCCGAGAAATTCTCAGTAACGACAGGAAACCTAGACGCATCTAGGAGGCATTACACCTGTCCCTTCCGTTAGGGGACCGCGAGAGCTGCCTTCAACAACACAACCCTTCATCAACACAACCACGGGGGCTCACCCCCTCACAGACCTCCAACCTCCCCTATAGTCTGCCCATGCCTCGCAACATCACTGACACTCCTGATCTCTCACACAACTAGGCGGTTTCATCGCCTGCATCACCAGATGCCTCACGTGGTCCAGACCACGTGCCCTTGACGCAACTCGTACGCCCCCAGGCTGCCCTTGACGCAACAGTGTACGCCCCCAGGCTCCCTTGACGCAACTCGTACGCCCCCAGGAAACGAGATCAGGAGAGGCCGAGCTCTCCGGCCACTATTGGACACACAGAACATAGAAACCTCTTCCAGTGTTCTGTGGTTGAACATATCAGATGGACCATACTTCATGAACTTGCACAATTCTTAACTAAGCCATCAGGCACTTACCATAATATATCCTTATATTATTCATAACCCCGCCACTTGGCCAGTTCACACTCTCACCTGTTGCACCTTTCTTCGCTCCCAGGTCTCGCCTTTCTCACCTGATCACTATGATGTTCAGAACCGAAGTGAACAAGTCACAAGAGAAAGCCACATGTCTGCCTTATAGGCAAAGCAGAATAGCATTCTTAAAATACCGACACAGTACAATACCATTATTACCACTGAGTCGACACAACGCTATTTATACTGACAAAGGAATTGGGAATGCTGCTGGTAGTATCGGTAACATTAATAATTCACATAATTAGATTCATAATTTATTTATTACCCATAACAATATTAGAAACATAATCATTGTATCAATTTATTCATTTCGTTTCTTACCGGAAGTAGTCAGAGTATTCGCGGAACTCCGCGACACCATCTTCGATATGCCGCCATCTTGGATTTAGAATGACGTCACACAGTTAACCATGCATTGTCATCTAAACTTAACGTGTATACAAAATTTCAGCTCAATCGGTTAAAGATATCTGCTTCAAAATTGAGTTGCAAGATTCCACCCGAACATACATACTTACATACTTACTTACATTGCAAGTTAAATAAAAGCTTGTAAAAACAAGTGAATTATAATTTTCGAAACACAAATATATGAGTAAATAGCTGTATAAATTTGAATTTGGAATTCCGAACCATAGAGGAAATATTTAAGATCAAAGTGGCCAGTACGGCAAAACGCCAATTTCATAGGTAAGGACCTAAATATAAATACCATTTTGTAGTTTATTTTCATAGTTTAATAACTATATACCTACATACCGGGCTATTTTTCCAGGAGCCAAATTTTGTGTGCTTGTGCCGACAAGTAAAATAAAGATCTTTTACTATGGGACCAATCTCGAAATTGCGAAAAATAATCAGCTGTTCCATATAAATGTTCAACATCCACTGAACCTAAATGTATGGAACAGCTGATTTTTTTTCGTGATTTCGAGTTTGGTCCTAAGTAAAAGTTGTTCATTTTGCTTGTCTCAACAAGCATACAAAATTTGGCTTCTGATGGAAAAATAACCCGTATACATATATACCGGGTGTAAGAGACGGTGTCCCATTTTCAACAGTGAGTTCAGACCATGATTCTTAATTGAAAATCACTGAAATTTTCTCCCGCAAAATGCATAAATTTTACGCATTCTTTATTGTTTTGTCTAAAATTTCTGGTGTAATATAACTAAGTTAACGTTTACAAATCATATTCTGTAAAAAAACAATAATTACACAAAAAATAAACTTTGCAATGTAATTCGTATTACATTTCCATCATACTGCGCATGGAATCAGCTGTTTAATCATCATCGAACGTCAGCGCACCGGTATGAGCGAAACACAAATATGATGCCGGCGCGCCATACATTGCGTAACATGAATAAAATTATAAAATTTTAATACGAAAACTCCTCTTTTTTCGCTTTAAATGTTTTTCCGGGAAAAATAAACATCTGTAAATAAATAATAACATTGGTCTGAACTCACTGTAAAAGGAAATGGGACACCGTCACTTACACCCGGTATATTTTCACCCTTTCACTTCTAAAAATATTATTTTCAAAGGGATGGGGAGAGCGAAGTTTTTTTTACTATAACATTCAAACTTTAAACGTTTATAAGTCAGTAATTTTTTATATTACAGAAAGAAAATGTTATTTTTTTAGTTCTTGCTATTTTTTCGTGACTGCGTTGGTTTTTGAGTAATATAAATAAGAAGACAATCTTTTTTAAAATTTAAAATAGTACATTATGGTACAAGTGTGTAATGTTGGTGACTACCGCTGAGGCGCATTGAGGCCCGAGCCGTCAGGCGAGGGTCTTAAGAAGCCGAGGACGGTAACCATCAATACACACGTGTATCATACAACGTTTTTCAACACACTTCTGAATAAAACAATACTTAAATAAAAAACCATTTTACATAGTAGATAAAAAGTTTACTTAGAGAAACAATTAATAAATGTGCAGTTAGTAAAATTATAATTAACTATTTTTGATGACATAGCGGTCTCATCAGATAGATTATTTATTGAAATACTTTCATGTTCTATTGTTATTTGTGATTGTTCATTATTCGTGTAGGTAGGTGAAATCCAATCATTGGACGTACTTGGTATTTCGCCAGTAGGATGCGTCTCAGAATCAAGTTTAATTCTTTTTGTGATTTTTGCACAAATTTCCTTCTTGTTTTGTATGGAATCTTCTACGTATGATTCTGCTACATTGCTAGATCGCCACCCGCCATGTCGCTTCAAAGTCATTATATCAGCTCCTGAATTTGCCAGCAATGTAGCTGAAGTTCTTCTGAAGCTATGTCCAGTGTAGCTCTCAGCATCTACTAAACCCAAAAACTTAGCGATTTCTTTAGGCATAGAACCAAATTTGTTTATACCTATAGGCTGACAGGTACATTTACCATTCTGGTAATTTAGAAAGAAACGGTCATTTTTTGTTTTTGGCGAACGCAAACTTTCATACTTCTTAACAATATCATAGAATGGACCGTGTATGGTGAATGACCTAGGTATTTTATTTTTCGTGATAGGTATCTTCACTAAAAGCATCTGGCCATGGTTCTCTATATCTTTTACAGTTATATTTGTTAATTCTTGTATCCTACAGGCACCAGTTACACCAAATATTAAAGCAACCTGAAACAAAAGAAACAATAATTAAGGTCAACACACAACACAAGCTGCTATTAAATATTTAATTAAAATTAATTTAACTAACCTTTGTAGCCAAATATTGGTTATCTGGAGCATCTTTAATAAATTTTTCAATATCATCAGATGATAAAACCTTTGATTTTTTGCTTCTAAATCCATCAGATAGTCTCTTTAGATAAGCTGACAAATTCGAGTATGTTTTTAAGTCCACTCCATTCTTTGTTCGGACTGTACTTTTTAACATTGAGTAAATACACCACAAAGAGCTAGGTTTGTACTTAGAAGATAATTCTTTAAAGTACGCCATGAACACATTTTCTGAAAAAGACTGCGTATTCTTGTTGTTCTGCCATTGTATGAAATTTTGGTACGCTAATAGATATTTTTCCTTTGAGTTTTCTGGTAGTAAACTTTCCATAACGTTCTGGGCTTCACATCTTATATCGGGCGGTGTACAACATAAATCATTTTCTTCATAAATTGTATTTGCAGACATCTTAATTAATAACTAACTAAATAACTTCAAAAGAGAAAACGAGACGAGTTGTGAAAAATATTTCGTAATGGCGGGAAAAATTAATCAGTTTTCCTATGCGCGCGCATCGGCCATAGACTAATAAATTTCGTAATGGCGGGAAAAATTAATCAGTTTTCCTATGCGCGCGCAGCGGCCATAGACTAAAAAATGAGGTTTCTTTTTTTTTGGGCTTTTCGCGGATAGCATTTTAGCGCAAGTGTAAGCGTAACTCAACCAATAATATTTAAAAAAAAACTATTACTCACTCGTGAATAATAGTAATGAAAAAGTCACAGTTTGATTATAGGTGTCATTATGTGCCTAATTGCCATGGGATTAGAGCCACTTTATGAGGAAGTGTGTTGAAAAATCTATTATCACGCAAATGAAACTTTTTTCCAAACTAGGCATCTAAAACGGTCAGACCTCCTGAAACACTTTGATGACACTAAAGTCATAAGAATTGCAGGAGGATTACGTTGTAACCATTGTAAGTATAATTAACATGTAAGTTTATAAATAGAAGAAGACGAAGAGACACCGGACCGCAATTAATTGAGTCACACTTTATCGCGCATAAAACTCATAAACCTGGATACAACATAATATACAGAATCACACATAAGTATAATAGGTGACCTTATTGTAAGGGTAGCAGAGGTTGGCAGGCGAAGACGGGCATTTGCTCAAGCAATGCCTGTCTAGTGATTAGTGACCCTGCCGTGGAGGCTTGCGTACACGGCCCTTCACGTAAGGCTTCTCCTTCCGGGGGATTGGGGGATTGTCTTGCTGTTCTCGGACAGGAGGACGCGTAGGTATTTTTATTGAATTGTGGACTCAGGGCAGGTAGAACACCAGGAGATTTAGTGGGTAGGTCCGGCACTCTGCCAGGAAAACCCCACTTTCGTCGTATCTTGTTAAAAATTGGTAGCAATTTATACAAGGAACTTAATAACAATAGGCCTTTGCCTGTCATAAAATGATAGTTAATAATTCAAAACATTAATTTTCAGAATAAAATTCGCGGTGCTAACATCTAATTTTAACTATTCTAAGTGTAGATTCAACTTTTTTTTTCATTCCTACTTGTATTTGCAGACATCTTGAGTGTATTCAGAATATATACACATTCAAGGTTAAATATGTTTTCTTTAAATTAGAATGTTTTGCTTTGTTTTGACTTCAATAAATGCCTGTAAAGGCCTATGTTAAATAAAGATTTTTGAATTTGAATTTGAATAACCGCGTTTTGTGTTTCATTTTAGGAAATGTTTATCTTGCTAACTGTTATAAATAAAACGGTAGGAACTGAGTTTTGGTGCTGATTTTTAACACCTCACCTAGCCCAGTAACTTAAAATTACAAATGGTATAAATCAGAATCGGCTAACACTATATACATTTCTTTCTATTTATTTTTAAAACCTTTTTAATACATGAAACAAACACTTATGTTTTCATATGTCAAAGAAAGCTGTCAAAAAATGGTATTAGAGGAGCCTTGGTATTTGATGCTAATTTTTAGTGGCAAAAATGTTTAAATGGAACACGCGAAACCAGCACTATAAGTTAACACCAAAAGTTAATGAAACACGTTGGTGCTATCAATGAATGAAAATGTTGCAAGTCTACCACACGTATGACGTCCGACAAGAAGAAATGTCAAAGTTTTTTATGTACCCTAAGCAAACACAATGTACTAGCTCTACTTTTATAAAATAACCAAGATACAAAAATATACGCGGTTATTTATTCACCCTGGAAAGATTAAGGGACGCTTCACGACATGATGTTAGAATGATTTAAATATGAATAAAGAAATAACTCACTTAATTTTATATTAATTTTCTAAAATATTCAAAAATTGGTGCACTAGTTGAGAGCAGCATTTTTAGATATATATTTTTTATTTCTTATTTCATTTTTTTTATATAATAAAGGATGTGTCCTGACCTGAAGCGTCCATAAAATTTTCAAGGGTGATAAAAAATAACCGTGTATATGTATAGGTAAAACAAAAAAAGAGAAAATAATACGGGTTTCTTTATTTCACGTTGGGGGGTAAATTTAGGGATCAACGATTTGAAATGTTGGAAGTTGTGGTAGTAAAAGATGTGCCTAGCCATGACAAACTAAACTCCATTTGAAAGATATTATTTGGCATTATAATAAAATTATTCTACTGCAATACGTTAAGAAAAAAAGAGACATCAAAACTAGGTATGGAGACAGTATCGCGTGACCACCTAGCGTTGTCTTTCATTTTAAATTTACGCGATAACCTCAGAATTCATTAATCGATAATGTACTGCAGCCCTTATAATTATTCGACTTTATTAATATCTTGTACAGCCACGAGAAAAATTGAAAATTCAAAAAATATTTATTATACTTGATAATAGATTGCTACTCCTTATTTTCTGACATGATACTAATGCTCAAAACAAAATTACATATTGTCACAATATATTATTATAACATTTTAATCTTTGAACTCGATATCTTAACAATCATTCCTATAACCTCCTACAAATAACAAAGTTCGTCGATAAACAAATCTTATTCTAAGGATTTTATAATAAAGAATTTATCTTTCAAGGGACTAACTGGACAAGCTGTTAATGCTTTTTTAATTTAATATAGTGAAATATATGCTATTTCCATACTTATAAAAGCTTCTGTCTCCTTAATGAAGGTAACATTATCGCTATTTTTGGACACCTGTAAGTATTACAAATCATCGAACAAATAAAGTTGAGTATGAAGTTATGATTCCAAATGAACAAATTACTGCATTAAACTCCAAGAAAACGCCTGTTAAGCCACAAAATAAATATTTATTCAGTTAAATATCTAAAAACGAGGAACAACATCTTTTTTCTCTACATCCATCATGCGACTACAACTGTTTCTCAAAGCTCGCGTGTTTATAAGCATCTTGACTGTGCATTCTATGAATAGCAGCGCGCGTTGTTTTGTATCTTTCGGTAACATAACTACCTTAAGTACCCTTCTCCCTGCAGGAGTAGTTTGAATGCCTCCGCAATTTTGCTTGGCTGTTCTTCGAGTACCATTCCACAGTCAGAAATGCTTAGCCAGGATGTTTTAGTAGGATCCAGCCTACCATTGAAGGTGACCGTATCCTCCACGTGAGGTGATAGCGCCCCAGTCACATTCAGAACAGGAACTTTGATAGTATTATTTTCCCGAGAGATCGACAAATCGCTGCGTCGTAGATAGGAGTCGATGAACATAGATAAATTCACAGGATTCACATGAGAGAAGCATTCCTTGTAAACGTGAGCGAGATCATGGTTCCTGTCCTCGGTGCTGCGGCCAAAGTGATGCCACATCAGGTAGTCCAGGGCACCCTGGGTCATGCCGCTTGAACGGAGCTGTCTAGTGTTGATCTTTTGGTATAGCCACTCAGTCCATCCAGCTTGTGTTGAGGTGCAGTTGATTAAAACCAAAGCATCGACTTTCTGCGGGCTCGCGATGGCATAGCGCGCCAAAATGTTCGCGCCGGCTCCCACCCCGAAACCAATGAAGGACCTGATGCCGAAATGACCGAGAACGAAATCAATCTGAGACGCGAGTGCGTCCATACTCGGATAAGTAAAGTCCTCGGGTAAAGAATGAGCACCCTCCTCCTGACCGGGTGCATTGATGTGATAGATGCAGAATTTGTCAAAAATAGATCTCATATCGACGAAGTTGAAGAACGCTTGAAAATTGGCGGCATAGTTGAGGCCAAGGTCATGGTAGGTGAGTATGGCGTGTTTATTACGGTCCCCTCGGACCGCTACCAGGATGTCCCCCCGGGAAGTCCTCACCCTCTCCTCCACGCATGCGCCGTCGCTCTGCAACCGCCTGTCCGAAGGGAAATGTAGCTGGACACTCTTCAAATCGTCTTCCAAATTATCTGAAGACATCATGTTTAAAAGAGCAATATTTTCTTGTATCGATGTAGGCATTTTTGTGAGCTCTTCACTAACTCTTCACTTTTTAAAAGTATCGACGTACTGAATATACTTTTACGTGAGCGATATGGAGTTGTTGATTTCGCTTTGTTTAAGTTAATTAACGCAGTCTATTAGCTTGTACTGGCGACACACTCTCGATGCACATATTCGTTACACAACTCTTCGGTAATCCATATAAATATTATAATTTTACTAATAGAATTTGTCACTTAATTACTGTATTATCACTTATAATTACTATTTTGGGGCAGTTTAATCGGCAGGGTACGTGTTTTTGTGGGAATGTCGCATGAAATGGTCAATAATGTCTAGCTGGGGCGAGCGTGAATGCCACCGAGGGCCCGAATCGGAACTGTTCGGGAGCTCCCGGCGATAGTCGTGCTCGCATCTCAATGTGAACTCGCGCGAAGTTCACTCAGTCTTGGCGCACATGCGTCATGCTGTGCGTCGATTTTTACGACGGTGAAATATAGACCTTGACTCACAGAGGAAATACGTCTACAAATCCTTCAACTTAGATAGATAACATCGGACGCTACGGGCGATTTACATTATTTCTAACAAGTTAAACGATTGGGTGAAAGCATTATATTTGTGTAATATTACGACCGTGGCCTTGAACGTATTTTCGGTTTGCGGTTAAAATGATTGGACCTACTTATTTCAAATTAGAACTATTCTTTATTACAGCTCTCTGTTTACATAACCGCAGTAACCTGCGGTAATAGCATATTTCTGCACGCATAAAAATCTCTATACCGACATAAATTTTCAGTTCCCACATTTTATTGTGATGTGTTGTTTTTTCTTGATATTTTAATTAGCCTAAACTTTTTTTGCCATCGCCATTAAATAATTAATGATGATGATGATGACAAAACATTACGTATATTTTAAAATAATTGTTGATATCCTGATTTTCCTCATCAAACAGAGTTATGATGATTATTTTTATGTGATGGCATTTTATTTCATTTTTGATTATCGCCTTCAGCTTATTTTATTTTTGCTCACATCACATCACATCGTCACATCGTCAACGGATACTCCGTTGACGATGTTGTCCAAACTTTTGTCCAACAACGGCTTATTCAGTAATATTTATTTAAGCCGATAGTGAAGTTTACAGACATCCGGATTTAAATATGGCTGCTTACTAAATTAAGTAAAAAGTTGCATCCAAACAATTATTTTTTTCCAAAATGAATAGGTAATGTTTACCAAAATTTGACACCCTTTTATAATCAAATAAAGTGCATAACACCGAAATAATAGTAGGTATCATTTTCTCACAAGTCATAATGTTTGTTCAAAATTTGAACCCTAAATCGGGGTTGTTATTTTTAAATATGACGCTTCTCTTACTCTACTGAAATATCTGCTTCAAAAATAAAGCTTAAAAAGTTCAGCTTACATTTTTATCAGCATTTTATTCTTTAATTAACTGTCAAATATAGGTACTTAACATACGAGTAGGTAGATGAGCGTCCACTTGGAACTCTTTCTAGGAGGATATTACCTACTCTAAGTCAGCGCTGTTCTTTAAATTCACTGTTTTTGGTAATTTTGCTCATGGGTAACTATCTGTCCACATCTTTAAAGCAATTGTTGATGAATGAGCAATATGTCAATACGATAATCATACCAACCATATTTGGCGCCAAATGTTTTGCTTTGGTCTCTATACTCTACATTTTATTGCAAGCGTTGTAGTTTTGTGTGAGTAGCGTTATAAATTAGTATTATTAGCGTTATAACTATAATTAGTGTGAGTAGCGACATAAAGGTGAACATTTACTCAATTTGGCTGTGGCTAACATTTATAAGTTTAAGGATCACAATTTTAATTATAATTACTTACTTCCTTATTTGTAATGCATTTATATGTATTTTATAAATTAACTCTGGTTCACATTTCTTCTTTTTTTGTGTTCTTTGTAGTTTTAATGGTAAAGTGTTTATGGAGTTATTTTGGTATTGTTTACCAACATATTTGTTACTTTTGAATATCACAGATTTTTTAAATAAGTACAATAAACAATTCCGAAGTTAACGACGTGAAACAAATTCAACAAAAATTTAACTAAAACTTAAAAAAAAAAACAAAGAAAAAACTAAAACGCTCTAAAAGCACAAAGAAAACTTATTTACTGAGAAATGCTGCAAAGAACAAAATAATAAGTAGAAAACTTAATCTGACTTCTGTGGTGTCTGTGTGATAATTGAGATGATGACTACCAAAAGCAAAAACCTTAATGACTAGTAAAAGTATCCTGATTTGATGATAATGCGACCGAGTAAGTATAAAGTAGGCAAATGTGTACTCTTTCGAATATAAAAAGAATAAAAAAAATATTGCACAATTTGGCGGAGTTATCGGTGAACATACATGAAAAATAGACGTACATACTACCTGTGAAGGAATTATTTAGAATGGACTGTATTTTGGAGTGGGTAATTTAAATATATAAGTGAAATGAAATAAAACTGGTTCGGACCATAATAAAGATATATTGTTTGTAACTAAGCAACTACCATAGCTATATCAAAAGACCATCTATATCAGAAAGAAAAGGTTTTACACAAAAGTATCGCTAACACTCTCCCTCCCAGTGATAGCACAACACAGAAAACATAAACAACAAAACAACTTTCCAATAGAAAAACATTTACATGAATGAACCACATAACGAAACAAAGTATCTGACAATACTGACTTCACAAAACAAAGTTGTAAATAATAAATTGATTGAAAATGAATTAAAAGGTAAATATATAACAATTCATTTAAAGGTATAAAAGAGCAACTAAAACAAATTAAGGTAGTATATTACAGTTCATTCAAAGGGTTCAACTAAAACGAATTTGGTTCTAACAATCCGAAAAAAATCTAAACAATGCTACAAAATAAAGTACAAAAGTTACACAATCAGTCAACTGGCAATCGTACGATTTTCCTGGCAGGTCGCTTAAATACTCCAGCAGCGGTCCTTACTTCTGCCACGCGTACTAAACCATCACCACCCGGGAAAATTTTAGTTACTACTCCCTTAGGCCAAATTCCACGCGGGAGGTTAGGATCCACAATGATGACCACATCTCCAACTTTTAAATTAACCTGAGTAATATGAGTGGTATGGCGAGGTATCAAGGTTGGCAGGTATTCTTTCAACCATCGCTGCCAAAAATGATCAGATAAGCGAACCGCCTTCTTCCAGTCAGATCGACGTAGCAAATCTCTGTCTGATAGAGAATGAGTTACTGGGGCACCTGATGAAGAGCCAAGAAGAAAATGATTTGGTGTTAGGGCTTCCTCTTCAGCATCAGCTGCGATGTAAGTTAGAGGTCGGCTATTAATTAGATTTTCTGCTTCACCTAAAAGTGTTTGCAATAATTCGTCCCGTGGTTTACGCTCCTTTAAAGTGATTTTAAGGGCAGTTTTTACAGACCGAACAAGTCTTTCCCATGAGCCTCCCATGAAAGGAGCTCCAGGAGGAATGAAACGCCACCTTATTCCCTCATTTGCAGCGTGATCAGCAATCGGTGTTCCATATAGCTCCCGCAGTTCTTTAGAGGCTCCTACAAAGGCCGTGCCATTATCACTCCAAATCTCTATAGGTGTACCTCGCCTAGCGATAAAACGACGTAACGCCATAACCGCAGCATCAGCAGAGAGGCTGAAGACCACCTCTAAATGGAGTGCTCTAGATGTGAGACAAGTAAGTAAAGCCACATAGCGTTTCTCAGTTCTCCGTCCTACAGCTACCATAACTGGACCGAAATAATCTATACAAGTGAAGGAAAACGGTCTCCTATGGTGAGCGAGCCGACACGCAGGAAGATTGCCAAATGTTGGAATAACAGGTGCGGCCTTTCTTATTTTGCACAATTGACATTCTCGAGATACCTTTCTGATAATACTTCTCAGTCGCAAAATATAAAACTTCTGTCTTATTTCATTCAGCACCATCTCATTATTTCCATGAGCAGATTTTCCATGCAGGTACGAAATAAAAAGCCGGACTGAATGTAAGTTTCCATCTAATATAATTGGTTGATTTGACACATCTGAGCAATCTGCTATTGCATTGATACGTCCGTCCAAACGCATTAAGCCCTTGTCACATAAAACAACTTTCAACTGACGAAGCTTACTTTCCCGGGGTAATGGATTTATAGAACAGATAGCTCTTATTTCTTCAGAAAAGGATTTCTCTTGACAAGCCCGAAATACATGAATCCTTGCTGTTTCTAAATCCTCTGCCATTATAGACATATCATTCACAGTACCATTGCCAGTGTTATCATTTAAACTAAAGGAAGCTATACAATTGTCAGACCAAGAAATTTTATTTACATCTACACCCTTATTTTTAAGACAAATAATTCTAAGCTTCTTAATGTATTTATGAGCTAACGCCGTGGCCCGAAGAAATCTCAGCCAAGAACTAAAATTAGAACTATTTGCAACTAATGGTTGCCCAAATTTTAAATGGTAAGTATGGATATGGTAACTCAAATGATTATTTACTTCCTTATTTAACAATTCTGGTATTACTAATGGATGATCGTTAGCCAATTCTTTAGGCCACGAGTCAGATGATGATAATAAAAATGATGGACCCTGAAACCATCTATCATTCATAGACAACGGTTTAGAGCCAAATCTAGTAGCATCATCAGCTACGTTGAATGATGTTGGTATCCAACGCCATTCAGCCACTGACGTCAGTTCTGATATTTCCCCGATCCTATGAGAAACAAACGGTTTGAACGTACGCACAGTGTTACGAACCCAACACAGGACATTTTTTGAATCGCACCAAAAGTATCGGTGCGATGGCTTATTTACCACCGCCTGACAGATCGTAACTGCAAGGCGCGCAGCGATAAGGGCGGCTTGCAACTCCAATCTGGGAATAGATACAACTTTTAGAGGTGCTAGCCGAGCCTTACTACAAATGAGCGATAACTGTACCGAACCATCTGGAAATATGAATCGCCAGTATGCTACCGCGGCATATGCCTTTTGTCTGGCGTCGCAAAACACATGCAATTCCCGGCTGGATGGCAACCCCTTAGATAAGTACCACCTTGAAATATTCAAATTTGAAATCAAAATAACATGCGAAAACCATTCCCGCCACTTAGAACACTGATCAAGGGGCAAATCCTTATCCCAATCTATACCAGAACGCCATGTGTCTTGGAAAAGCATTCTCCCCCTGATCGTAAGTGGCGATAGAAGCCCCAACGGGTCGAACACGCACATAATTAACGACAAAACAGTGCGTTTTGTTAACTTGTCGGGTAGAGAACGAAAAGAATTTATGTTAAAGCCTATAGTGTCAGTTACGGGATTCCAAATAAGGCCTAAAGTGCGTACTGACTGTGGAACAGAAGAACCTAAATTTACCTCAGAACAAGATTGTTGGTGTAACTCTACCGGTATAAATTTTAACGCCTCTGGCACATTCGACACCCAGGCTCGCATCTCAAAATGAGCCTTGCTATGTATATATAGGATGTCGCGTGCAATCATAGCTGCCTCTTCGACGGTATCTAAGCTTCCTAGATAATCGTCCATGTAATGATTATATTGTATGGCCTCAACTGCTCTGGGAAAAGCGTCTAAGAACTCGAGAGCATTTTTGTCTTTAACATATAAAGCTGTGGATGGACTTGAGGTTGCTCCAAATATCATTGAGGACATACGAAAGCAAGAAACGGGTGCTTGAGGTAAGGTGCGCCATAAAAATCTCTGCGCGTCCCTATCCTCAGGTCGTATTTTAACTTGTGGGAACATTTCGCGAATGTCTGCAGACAAGGCGACCGGTCCTTCCCGAAAACGAAGTAAAATATCTAAAATAGGTTGAAGGAGATCTGGGCCAGCTAAAAGTAATGAATTCAAACTAACTCCCTCGCATTTAGCTGCAGCATCATGCACTACCCTTAACTTACCTGGTTTGTTAGGGTTAGTTACCCCAAAATGAGGTAAATACCACGTTACGGCCTGAGATGCTGATTCAATGTCACAAGGTTCTACGTAACCCTTGTCTATAGACGCTTGTACATTAAGGCGATATTGATCAGCGTATTTTGGATCGCGTGCGAATTTTCTTTCTAGCGTGTAAAGCCTACTTAAAGCTAGATTGTAACTATTTTGGGGCACTAGTAAATTATCATCCCGCCATAACAACCCGACTTCAAACTGCCCATTTGGTAGACGGAGTGCTGTCTTTTCTAATATCTGTATAGCTCGATCATCTAACTTGGATCGAGGCACTGACTTAGTGATTCCAATACTGTCTAATTTATAATAATTTTCAATAAGCGAAGTTATCTCATCATCTTTTGTAACAGAATTGCAGTGATTAATAAAATTTACAGCGTTAGTCCTACTATTAGAAAGACCAAATATAACCCAGCCTAAAGCAGTTCGACAGCCTACCAGCTTAGAGCGTTTGTTTTGTCGTGTTTCTTTCGAAATTATGAGGTGCCAGTTATCGATGCCTATTAATAGCGTAGGGACAGCATTATCAAAGGATAAAACATCTTGTAAGTCAATAAGATGAGGGTTCATTTTGAACTCTTTATGACTAATAGAGTGACTTGTACGTAAATTTAAATTTCTTATTGAACGGGCATTTTTTATTTCAAAAGATTCGTCACAATATTTTCCCTTGATAGTAAAGTCAACAATTTGTACATTAGTATTTTTTGACAAACCATTAATGCAATCTAAACGTAAAGAGCTTGATGGTCCGCTGGCACCAATCGACTCTGTGACTTTGGAATCTATGAAAGTGCCTGTAGACCCGTCATCTAAAAGCGCAAAAGTGTGTAGACTACCTAATGGACCGGTTACTGTCACCGGAACAATTTTAAGAAGAGGTATAAAAAATTGCGACTGTAAATCTGACGAGGATGAGCCAAAGACGACAACCTCACGACTGTCTACTTCAACTTCGTCAACTGACAGCGGCACAGGCGAAAGTTCGCTGGTTGTCGGCGTTTGTTCATTAGAAATAATGTTAACTTGTAACCTCGCCCGATGTAAAAGCTTATGATGTGTTTTTGAACAACCTTCTATTTCACATGCATTTTTTGGCTTGCAAAAACGATAACGGTGATTACCTTTTTTTAAACAACGATGACAAACCTTTTGTTCCTTAGCCCATTGCCACCTATCATCTACTGACATAACTAAGAACTTCGAACAGTTGTCAATTTTATGAGCATTGTCTGAACAGTAATTACAAAAGTCTGTTGGTTGACTACTAGATGTCACTACAGGTTTTTTTGTAGAATTTGCACTTGGCTGAAAACTGTTAGTAGTATTAATAACATGAGCTTTATCTTTCGATTTAAAGTACGGTTTCTCTATTTCATTTTCGGCAATGAAACCGAACCTACTACGTACATTAGCTTCATGATCTAAAAATTGCGAAAGAAGCTCTAACTTATTAGAAATGTGAGCCCTTTCGAAAGCAAAGTGAGCCCACTGAGCACGTAAAGCGGGTGTTAGTTTGCCTATTATAGCCATTGACAACTCAGGTGAGGCTAAAAATTCTGCTTGGTTAAGAAGCTTAATAGTTTCTACACAGTTACGTATCTTACAAGCAAATTCTATAATTTCTGAAGGAGTTTCTAAATTACTCAGTTTAGGCAAAGACTTTATTCTGTTTATTTCATATAACAAAATAAGTTCACTACGACCGAATCTCTGATCTAAAGCAACCAAAACTTGATCTGGATTATGCGCAGCAACAAGTAATATAGCAACAGCTTTACGTGCCTGGCCGCGTAAGCTATTATTTAATCTTAGCAAATTTTCAGCAGCTGTGAAGGAATGTTTAGTATCCTCATACAACCTTTTAAATATAAGCCAATCAGAGATTCTGCCGTCAAAAATAGGTAAGGATGAAATATTAACCTTTTGTTTACCAGTTCCAAGATTCACAATTGCTCGTGTAAGATCCTTGATAATATTATTGTTACAGTTTGTACCTCCTTGCATCTCAGAATAATTGGGCACGGCTGGGGTTTTCATAGAGGCAGGCACTTCAGTAGCAGCGGGAAACGCTAAAAAAGGCCCTGAAGTAGGTAGGCCTGCATTCACCTCAGTGGCACCGGGAAACTCTGAAAAGGGCCCCGAGGCGGGAAAATCCTCATTCGTCCTTGTTTGTAACAGTGGAGACCAAGGTACCTGTAAAGCATCAATCGAGTGATTATTATTAGGATTCTTATTTTTCTGTTGCGTTGTGTTGTTACACAACCATTTCTCAATTTCTTTTTTGGAACAATGTGTTTTACGAGAGCGCGTATGATCAGAAACATGCGAACTACCATCTTCACTAGCGCCTATTTTGGCAAGCTCCGACTGAAATTCCAGATCACAAGCCGTTTTTTCAATTTCGACAAGTCGTCGAGCATGTTCCAAATTACAACTAGTCTTCTCCATCTCCGCGAGCCGCCGAGCATGCTCCGCTTGTAGCGCTAGTCTTCGTACCGTCCTCGAAGAATGTGACGTATGACGCGAAGACGAAGCAGAGTGTACAGAAGTAGCGTTACTTTTACCTGTAAGTGTCGGCTTACCACCGACAAGGTTGGGCGTAGCATTTGTAGGCTCGGTCTCTACCTTTTCAGCAGAGGCGGTTGCTTCGGATGTTGCTTCAACAAGAAGACGTTGCGATCTAGTCCGAACCATGATAAATGAAAGTGAATATTTAACGGCGACGAAAGGACCAAAAATGTGAAGGAATTATTTAGAATGGACTGTATTTTGGAGTGGGTAATTTAAATATATAAGTGAAATGAAATAAAACTGGTTCGGACCATAATAAAGATATATTGTTTGTAACTAAGCAACTACCATAGCTATATCAAAAGACCATCTATATCAGAAAGAAAAGGTTTTACACAAAAGTATCGCTAACACTACCTATAATAGCTAAAGAGACGAACTAAATTTTAATTTTGTGTAGAAAACTCATCTTCTTTTCAGTTATTTTATTATTAATTTTAATCTTATTTGTATTAGTGTAATAATCGATGATGAAAATCTTAATACAAGTATTTTTGTAATTATTTAATTGTTATGGCAATAATTATTAACTCACAAAAGGAAAAAATACAATGTCTAAATGTTTAACTATTTTAATATACCTACTAAATAACTGAAGTCGGAAAATTTCACTCACATACATACAATCTCTATTTAAACTATTTTAATACATATACTTACCTAATAAATAATGTGAGAAATTCGTATTTAAAAACCAAAATTTCACTGAAACTTTCGTATATTTGGATTGTAGATTATGCGAATATGTGCCTAGTTTTCTCTAAGCTCAATATTTCATAATCAAGCATTTTTCTATGTATCAGAATCAAGCAAAATACGCTTCTTGTCACTGTGTCAGCAAAGTTCCGACTTTCTTAAAGTTAACTTAAGGCTTCTTAAGTTAAGGTAAAGATTTAACTTGATGTTGTTTATATTCACTACATAGCAGTCACCTACACCCTATCACCTATGACTACCAATCGTTCTGCTATTTATGATCGAGCTAAGTCGGGACGGATGAGCTCGGAACTTACGACTGCATTTTGCTCTACAATTGACTCTACATTTTTTCCTCCATGTTCTCCCTATTCGTACTTCCCCCCCTTTCTACACTTTCTAGCTAGAGTAACGCTCACAATTACGACGCGGAGTCTGTGAAAGCTCTATGCCCCTGATTTTTCCCTCTTGTCTGCGAACTCCTCCGGTCGTCTGAAATTTGCCGGTCTTTCTTTACTGACCACTGCAGAAGAGTAAAGAAAACTTTTTCTACTTTCTTTTTATTTGAACCTTTATTTTTTAATTGCTTATGGTGGCAGACTAACAAGTGGTCCACCTGATGGTAGGTAAGTGGTGACCACAGTTCATGGACATCTGCAATGCCAGGGGCATAGCTTTACCTACCTTTATGCACAGCTCAATTGGTAAGCACTATTACTCTGTGGAGAGCACGCCAAATGCAATGAAAAATAAAGAGATTGTTGGAGTAAGGCCACGAGAGAGACTTTAATGAAATGGAACGTAAAGACACTACAAGAAAGATGGTAGGCGACAACAGGTAGAAGATGTTAGCGAATATCACTAGACTTCTCAACCTTAGAGAAATAGTTTTATATATGGAAACTTATTTTAACGTTGTAAAGCTAATTGTGCTCACTATTATTGATTTAAACCTTAATAATCTTTTCTCACGCAACATTTAAAATTGCATGCGGCAAAACTGTAATACCACTCGTATAGGTTACAACATATATATTATTATGAACACTCAACATTCAGTTTAAGTACGACCGTAATGCAAGCGGCACTTGCATTAGTAAAATGTTGTATTTAAAGCAGTTTTTGGTGCTACAATTACTACTCAGAGTGAAAACAGAACTAGTAAGTGTAAGTTAACATACACATTTTACATATTTTTAAAAATCAGTTTAATTTCAAATACTCAAATTACTGGTATCGGTCCTACTAAAAATTGTATTGTAAATAGCTAAGTGTGAAATGTACCTATTGATTAATCGAATAAATTAATGAATTAAATTAATTAATAAAACAGGCAAGTTTATTAGTGTATTCGATTGTTTCCTATATAATGCTTAAATAAGTAAAAAGACACAAAACTAAATTTGGTAAACAGTTATAGCCTTAAATCGAATTAGCTGGGATGGGGATGTATTGTGAAATTATTCAGATTTTTTCGAATATTCCTTGAGAACGTCATTATCATCCCACGCAGTATGTTAACTTCCTAATCACATCAATTTGTGTTTAATGTTTTCATAAAATACTTGGGCGACACAGTTGATGTGTTTGTCCTGATTGCCGCATCATAGTGTGACCTTTTTTACGAGGTGGAAGTCTGTTGAGTACTGTAAGGCCCGTATTAATAAAGCGATCTCAAGACTGCTCGCAAGTGCGAACTTAGCCGAGTCACTCTCAAGTTGTGATCACGCACTTAAGATTGCCGCTAATTAATAAACCTACATCAACAGCGTATCACTTGAGATATTATATCAAGATCGCGCTCTTAAGAGCGTGATCTCAAGTAAACGTAATTTTTAACTGACTTCGAAAAAGGAGGAGGTTCTATGTTCGGTTGTATCTATTTTTTATGTATGTTCAGCGATTACTCCGCCATTTGTGGACCGATCTGATAATGGGATCCCATGAAAATCGAGGGAAACCCTTGAATTTCATAGGTATGTCCAACGTGTTTTATGTTTTTGCTGAAGATATTCAGTTATTTGCATCTGGTAATCATCATATCATGTTACTGAGCTGATGATGGAAGGTTTCTGGAAAGGAGTTAGAGAATAATTCTTTCAGTACTGTTTAGAGCGAAAGACGTTTAATTTTAAGTTATTCTGGTGTTTGCCTCGGCTCAAATTCTAAAACGTATGTATTATTAAACTAAAAAGATTGAAAAAATTTTTTTTACAAAAATTAAAACCGACTTCAATAATACCAAAACGTCATAAATAATAAGAATACATACAACATTACGGTTTTATATTGAAGTTGGTTCCAAGCAATGATTACCTGGAAAGTCTTAAAAATGAAAAGACCAATTAATAGGTATAGTTACTTAAAACAACTTCAATATAAAACTATGATGTTGTAGGTATGTTCTTATATTATTTATGACTTTTTGGTGTTCTCAAAGTCAGTTTTATATTTTTGTAAAAAAATTACCGACTTCCACTCCTTATTTACCAGGAACCTTCCATCATCAGCTCAGTAACATGACATAATGACTACTAGAACAAAGAGTCCATTATCTCCAACGAGTCTTCCACTCAAAACGCCTTGAGAATATTTCATGTATACACTAGACATTTGAAATATTCTGGAGTCGTGCATACTACCAGCCCATCTAGCTACAATATCTAAGATCTCCATTCTGGGGCCAACGATGACTTGCACACATTTATTAAGAAATCCTTTTTTCTATTCCTGAACGTTTCGTGGTGTTGGCATCCTGGAGTAGATACAATCTTTACGTGGGTACAATCAATAGCTCCATCTATGCCTGGAAGCCCAGGCCAGCGCCTATGTCTACCCAGTTCTTTAAATAATTCCCTATTTACCGTGGCCTCATCTCCAGTGGGAAACTTGATGAAGTGTGAATGAAGTTGTGCCAGTAATTTGGATACTTTTGTGATAATATTCGAGGCAGTGGGTTGAGATATCTGAAACAGATCGCCACCGACAATCTGAAATAAGAGAGTATTCAATCACAGGCCTTCGTATTGAAATAGTATCAAGCAAATAATGTTTTAAGCAGAAGGTGCTGGGTACTTTTAAATGAAAATTAAAAGATATGTTAAAAAAGTAAAGTAGTCGTCTTTTAACTTCAATTGTAAAAAAATCTGAAGAGGGCCACCCTTATCACCTAGGGCTAAAAAAACCTCTCAGACAAAAAAACATAAAAATCGGTAAAGCCGTTTAGGAGGAGCTCGATAACAAATATATAAAAATACTCACCTGAAATGATGCAGTAGCATAAAAGCGCAAAGTCAATAAACACTGCTATTTCAGGAGATATAGGAAGGCCTATTTTATTATAAGTTGTAAGATCGTTTTTTATTAACGAAGTAATATAAAAAACACTATTTTGGTGAAATCTATAGCGTTTCAAAAAGTCTTCATTCCTTATTTCAAATGGATTCTGAGAATCTCTTATATATTTTTTTTGATTTCGATGCCCGTTTATCCGAAAGATATAGTCATAATAATCTATTTCGTCATAGTGATCGATTTCGTCAATAATATTTTATATGTCCATTTTTAAACAAACAACAAAATGTCGTGTGAATGGTTTGCACTACCGTGATACATTTGATGAATAAACCGCCAAAACGCGCACTTAAGTCATGGTCCGACCACACTCAGAAAACAGGCACTTAAGTAGCATCTTGAGAGTGCACTTGAGTCCTGAAATCGTTTTATTAATACGTCGCTACTCAGCTGATACTTTGTACTCAAGTGTGAACTCAAGTATGGTGTATTAATTAGCACAGTATCTCAAGTTTGCTCTCAAGTTCTATCTCAGAGCTGAGTGCGGTTTATTAATACGGGCCTAAGTGTCGATGGCTAGTTCTTCTGCCATGAAGGGTTCGGGCGTCGGGCACTAGTCGTCCCTTGCCCGGGCATCTATCCGCCGGTGTTGGGCACGTCACGTAGTGACGGGCCCCTCTTCGCCACCACCCGGTGCTACGACTCTCTCCGTGCTCTCTCTGTTGAATATGGGGCATACCCACTTAACCAACTTCGATGTCCGTCTTCTCCATAGTTAGGGTGAACTATGGTCTGGGCAACAGCCCGGCTAGCTACGGGCCGGGTCTTTAAGGTCTGTGGGAATTACCCTGAACATGCAAGTAATACCTAGACGAGCGGCCTATCATAGTGTACCCTTGCTAGGTAGGATGAAAGAGCCCTTTGTAATGTTGCAAAGAATCAAAAACTTCTGATGTCAATAAGTCCTACAAATCTCAATTTTTATGGAACTTTACCACCACTACTTTTGGTGTGGTAGATAGTAACTATTTTAATTCGTAATATTATAACTCGTATATGAAATGAGAGTGGTAAGAAAAAAACACAAACGATACATAAATGGATGGCACACATACATATGTGACCTGCGCGAGGACTCTAGGAATAATTTGGAAAACAGTTTGAGAGACTTTTATACATGGAAGGACCCATGTCAGAAGTTTGTGCAACGACACGTCACTGATACGGGCTTAGACGCATGTAAAGTATTTAACAGTGTAAAAATAAATCATATGCAATTCTTTTTCAACTTTAATTCTTTTATTCTTACTGGCAACGCTTAATTTCAGGAAAACGGCTCCAAGTTCCGAATTTTGGCCCCGCAGTTTGTGTGCCCTAAAGATGAAGAAGCAATCATCAGTAAGCCAGACAATACTGTTATCACGTATGTAAATTATTATTTCTTTACATACGACAGGGAAACTTTTGGCTTTTATTTCACCTTATGGTAAGTGACGAGAAGGCAGAAGGTGGAAGCGAGCTTCACCTGGACTTTTCAACAATTCATTATCATCATCATCATCATTAATACATCTGCTATAATTATGTCCTAACCGAGGGGCTCGAGCCTACCCTAAGCTATGGTGCTTAGGCCTTTAACCAGGCTAGCCCAGTCCCTAGCTTATCCCTTATTGTCGAAATACAGTAACGCTATTATCATTGTTATTACGGCGTGGTTTAACAATAAAATGAGTGGTATTAGTAGTATTTTATGTGTAATTGTTTTTGTGTGAAATTTTTTAACACAAAAAACTAATATTAATTCATTTTGTTCACAAAAAATACTTCCAATTTATCAATAAATTAATCAAAATACAAGTTATAACCTCAAAATGGATATCTGTGTATTACGAAATTCCTAAGAAAAAATTGCAAAAAGTCCCATATAAAATTTCACCCCCTCTTTTAAGCCGTCCGTGGTGCGTGTTGTAGTTGAGTCGCAGATTACAGTCTCGTCACAAATATTTAAAAAAAAAGTGGTTTAAAGTGAGTGAGTCGGGCAAAGTAGTAAGAAAATATAAGTGGTTTTACATATAACTGTGAAAAATCTCGTAATTTTTCAAGAGAGAAAGTGATCTATTCCCTAAATTCAGTCAACAAAATGTGGGTGATTTGATAGTTGAGTGCACATTTTTTCTAATATTCTTTCAAATTAACCCCGAAATTTAATGATTATCAGTCTACTTGCTAGTCAGTGTCAATAATTTCGCAACACCACTTTACGCAACGCTAGCCGAGTGCCCACATTCTTACTTCAACTAGGACGGACCGCGAGATCGATCCTCGGTCGTGACAATAGTTTTGGTACAGAATACTTTTTCGCATTTTTTTTTGCAAAAATTTGATAAGTACATAAAAAACAGAAGAAAAGTTATATATTTAAATATTATATGACGAGAGCTATATTATCAGTTTCGAATAGACCTGACTTATCGTATGACCAATTCGTCCATGAAGGATAGAAGTAAACACTAAATATACCTATCTCATTAGAACTGTTTTTCAAGATGGTCAAAGTTTGTGTGAAATGTCAGGAAAACATAACCGTAAGAAGATTTTTAACCTGCTGCACCTGCAATAAATTATACCACACAACATGTACAAAAGTTACCGAAAAAAGATTTTTTCTTATGACTGCTATACACAAAAAATCCTGGAAATGCTCTCAATGCATACCTAGCGCTTCTAAGCCCACATTGACTAGTACTCCAACTTTACGTTCAACTCCTTCTAAGGAAAAAGAGTCTAGGTGTGGAGAACTAGCCCCTAAACAAAATTTTTATTGTAACGTCTCAACTACGAACTCCTTCGAGTCTTTGGCAACAAATGACACACAAGACATGGTATCTTCCCCTTCTGTATGTAATACTTTCAACAGAAGCTGCCCTGGTACTAGTGGATACTATTCTGAAGACTTAAAAGATTTAAAATTAAAACTCTTAGCTACAGAAACAAAGCTACTGACGGCTGAACAAGAAATAGAACTTTTATTAGCAGAGAATAATGCACTTAAGAAAGAGATTAGCAACTATTCGCAAAAAGTTGATGCCTTAACTAGAATTTGTAAGAGTACTGATAAAAAAAATAAAACGAAAAACACCTTGGAAAAAAAACTAATTGGGAAAAAAAGGTTGAATTTCTCTTCGACCTTAAACAATGAAAGTACATAACCCAAGACCTCCTCTGAAAACACAACTCAAGGTCAAAACGCTGCAACGGTATCAAAGTCTGTAAATGACGTAGACATCAATCCTCCACAACTCAAAGAAGATGTAGTAAATTCAGATAAGAGAACTATATGGATTTTTGGTAGTCAACAGTGTTTCGGCCTCGCACCTAGTCTGCTCTCTTCGCGATACGACACCAAATTTGAAAAATATGATGTTTTTGCAGAAATTAAACCTAATGCATTTACCCATGATATACTAGCTTCTTGTAAAGATAACATTATTATGGAAAATGATATTATCATTCTCTGTGTAGGTGAAAATGACGCTAATACAATTAAAGTTCTGTCAGCCTTAAATTTTACGTTGAAAATGTTCAGTAACAATTATATCTATATCCTTGGTGTAAACAGTAGTAAATGTCTAAGAGAAAATACATTGAATTATCACCTAAGTACTTTATGTAATAACTTTCAAAACACTCATTTTGTCAAGACATTCCTTAATAATAATTATATTTCAGACATTTGTAAAAAATTTAATAATTTAATTGACTATTTATTATTATGAATCAAAATATTTGACATTTAATCGTTATTTAGGTATTAATGTAAATAAAAATATGACATTCCCGAAAACGCTGACTAAAAGGCGAATTTTAAAACAGTCAACTCTTCATGATTATTATAAGACTACTCGTAAAATGGAAGACAAAAAAAAAACTTTTTTTCGCCCAGAGGGAGCATTTTAGCATATTACACCAAAATATTGCAGGATTCCGTTCTAAGGAGGATATTTTTGAAATAGTTTTACAGCAATTAGAAAAAGATAGGGTGCCTAACGTTATTTGTTTAACTGAAACATTTATAAAAGTTGGTGAGGAAAAGAACCTTCGTTTAAATAACTTTAAGCTTGCTGCTAGTTACTGTAGAAGTAAAAAATGAGGTGGAGTTGCAATACTCGTTGGTAAAAATATCGATTTCAAGGAACTTAAATCTTTTGATGATCTAAAAACTCCTGAAATCTTTGAATTGTGTTCAATAGAAATAAGCCTCATAAATACTGTTGTTGTCTGTATATACAGTGTGTAAAAAAAACCCTGTCAGATCTGACAGGGGCATATAGGTATCTAATTAAAATCGCCAAAATAAATATCCAATTTTCTTAATTCAAGAAAATAACTTTGCTTGATTTTTAAAGTTTGCATTTTTGTCACCTATTGAATACTATTTACCCATAAAATGGGAGAAATTTTTCACTGCATTACACAGTGGTAAGCAAGCGGTTCTTTTTATGCACGGTATGTAAGCTTTTATAATCTAGTTTTCAATCTATTTCAATTTTTAAATTTTTTTACTTTTTTCAACAGGGTAATTTTTTTCTTTCATTTAATGAAAATGATTACATAAATAGAACCAAACCTTGATACCTAAAACTACCCTAATGGATCGGACAGGGTTTTTTTTACACACTGTATAGAACCCCTCCTAAGGAAAAAAGGCGTCTTGATGATTTCAAAAAAAAACTAGAAACCTTATTATATAGGTTTTCAAAAAAGTATAAGAATAAGAAATTGGTTATAGCTGGCGACCTGAACATAGACACATGTAAAACAAATAACATAAATGAACATTTATTAAATGTAACTACCAGATATAACTTAAATCAACACATCACAGAGCCAACTCGTTGTAAAGCATGCATAGATCACATTTTTAGTAATATCAAAGAGGCAGTGGGTGCTACTCCTCCAGTTTGCCTTTCTAATCATGATACAGCTCAAACATTGACATTTCAAATTAAAAACAAAAATTTATTGCCTAAAATAATTTATAGAAACAAAACAATTTACTCTGAGGAAAATATTATTAGATTTAAGTCACATTTGAGGGGCATAACTTTTTTCGATTCAGGTTACAGACAGCTGATACAAATCTTCAAATACGATGGATTGTGCGCTGGATACCACTTCAGATGCCATCGCAGCGCTTTACCCTAATGCTTTGGCGAACTGTCCGGACGCTGGAAACGCTGCTAAATCAGCCACAACCAGATCCTTATGTTTTCGTCATTGAAAATAGCGAGGTTTGTGCATTACTGTTTACTGTTTGATTCTTGCAAAATTATTATTAACTTTATAATTGTTTAAATAATTATTAGTAACTTCTATATAATCGTAAATCGATAAAGTCAAAATCAAAGTCAATATACTTTATTCAATTAGGATTACATAATCGCTTTTGAACGTCAATGCAGCTACGCCAATGGTTCACAAGTCTACGGCGGGAGACCTTGTACTGGAAAGAACCAGCAAGAAAACCAGCAAGGGCTATTTTTTTCTCCCTGTATTATTACAGAGTCATCAATTGAAAGCTGACCTCAAAGCAAAAGTTTGAGCTCAACTTCCATTACAAGATTAGATGTGTCAGTTTTCTTCTTAATGTGTCGTTACCAAATATAATATTTGTTTACATAAATAGTTATACACAACAACATGATTCTTTATCTTCAGGTTAACACCAGGCATTAGCATCATTCAAATAATCTTTGACTTTATAATAACGGTTGGACATAATCAACGGTTTTCGGTTTTTTCCCTAAGTCAACGAGGAAATACCTAATAGGTTTTGGTTCCTTTAGAATTTATTGTCCAACTTAGTCCCGAATTACGAATGACCGAATAAAATTGCTCGAATTTTTTTTAGATCGAATAATCTTTGATCGAATCTATCGTAAGACCGAATAACGTTAGCACGAAGTTACTCATGGTCATAAAATGATTAATATACTCTTTCTATTAAGCCAGGTTTCTAGGGAGTGCTGGGATCTTGGTACACAACCGTTTCAGTTTATCGGCCGTGGTCCTATTGCGGTAGTCCTACTGGTAGTACCACGGGCATTTCATTTAGCCCATTTCATAAAATATGAAATAAAATCTACCTATATGGAATAAAATTTCAGTTGAGAACTCTTCTGGTGTCATGTACTCCTAGTACACCCCAGTAGAAACTGTTTTTTTTAAGTCAGGTAGTTGATCACAGTTTCCGTTTATCACTAAAATGTTCGGGACTCCACCACGGGCGATATACGGAAATTATGTACCAAGATCCCAGAACTCCCTAGAAACCTGGCGTAATAGAGAAAGTACATCAGTCATTTTATGACCATGAGTAACTTCGTGCTAACGTTATTCGGACTTACAATAGATTCGATGAAAGATTATTCGATCTAAAAAAAATACGAGCAATAGTTATTCGGTTATTCGTAATTCGGGTCTAACTTGGACAATCGTTTCGGAACCATTTTCTTTCATTTTAATCGAGAAAAATATTATTATAATTACTGTGTAAAACAAACCGTATTATAATAATATTTTTTAAATACCAAAATAAATTTCACACGCACACAACGACTGTTTTTAATTGGCTAAGCGAGGTGATGCCAATTAGCACTACCTTAGTGAGTATTTTTTCTGTCACGTCTAGGTTACATACACGTCAATAATTACACGTTTCATACACGTCAATAATTTGACGTGCATCCCCAAAAACTGTGGTGCGAGCTAACATACACTCCGTTGATTTAGTTGCTTCGGGGTGTAAACTACGTGTTTAGTGTGAATGAAGTGGAAGTTGATGGGACGCCTAGCAAGCCGCAGTCCTTCAACATAGACAACACTCAGGGTGACAACAAGCTGATGATCGAGGGCAGGAATGACATGCTGTCGATAGTCCTGTTGGGCGCACAAACAGCACATGCGGACGCCATGTTTGATATTGTAGCGGAGGTGACCACGTGCTACCCTACACAGGACTATTACGTATGTATTTGCAGTATAGACTTAAGAGCCCGTAAACGATCCAACATGTTTGTCAAACTTGCTTAACAAACTTTACGTTTTCATCAAACACGACGTCAATCCAGATACTTTTCAAACACATCAAACATCCCCTAACTGCCTCAGCGAATATTGGGATCCTTGGTGTCGACATATCGAGTGAAGTCCAGTTCCGTGGCCACTTAGAGGGTAAAGCTAAATTAGCTTCTAAGAAGTTTGGTGTGCTCAACAGATCGAGACAGTATTTTACTCCGGCGCACCGTCATCAGCTTTACAAGGCGCAGGTTCGGCCTCATATGGAATACTGTTCTCATCTTTGGGCTGGGGCACCCCAATACCAACTTCTCCCACTGGACCGCATTCAACGGAGAGCGACTCGAATCGTCGACTGCCAGGAAATTTCAAATCGGCTTGATACCTTGGCGCTGCGTAGAGATGTCGCTTCGCTATGCATCTTCTATCGTATTTATTACGGGGAATGCTCCGAGGAATTGTTCGGACTTATACCTGCCGCCTCTTTCCGCCATCGTTCCACGCGGCAAAAAATCCATGCCCATCACATAGATGGTTGGCAGTCCACAACTGTGCGTTTCTCTCGAAGTTTCCTGCCTCGCACAGTCAAACTTTGGAACGAATTGTCGCTTGCGGTATTTCCGGACCGATACGACCTTCAAACTTTCAAAAAAAGAGCGTATTCCCACCTCAAAGGCCGGCAACGCACTTGTAACTCCTCTGGGGTTGCGGGTGTCCATGGGTGACGGTAATTACTTACCATCAGGTGATACGTCTGCTCGCTTGCCCACTATCCCATAAAAAAAAAAAACACGTAGTTCCTTTGTCAAACGCTTCAAACACAGCCCTACACGAACAAACAAGTTTGTCAAACACGTAAATTTGACAAACGTGTTTGATCGTTTACTTACAGGGTTCTTTAGAATATACCGGCGTATAGACCAACTGACAGAGTGCAAGCTAGAATGTATAGCCTTATGATGTTTTAGAGATTTTCATTTTTATTTTCATCACATTTTTATGAGCTGTCAGTACGTCTATACGCCATACATCAACTTAATATTTTGTGAAGTGGAAAAATTAAGAGTTCAATAGAAAACCAATGTATCCTGTTTCCGTGTTAGCTATTAATTTGAATGTAGAATTAAGGACGACTGCTTTTTTTTTTGGAATTTGCTGAATTTGTTTTTTTATTAACTCGTTTCCGTTACACAGCTTATATACAGACTCGCCTCGTATTTGGCGAAAAATAAATACTGTTTTCTTGTTTCTTGCTTGTGAAAATGTGTGTATGAAGAAAGTAGGACTTTTGACCATTTATTTACTTTCAACATTTGACCAACCCCCATAGACAAGACGCATTTCGATAATCGCAATCGCAATGGCTAGAAGAAAAATGTATGGGATTTGACGTAAGCCCTCGCTTAGCTTTCGAGCGTAATTGTCAAATCTCATACATTGTCCATTTAGTGATTGCGATTACGATTATCGAAAGACATCTTGTCTAGGGAGCCAGATCGATTCCCCAGTGAGAGATTTTTTTAAATATATGAAGGCAGTAATGTTTATCTTTGTGTAGAGTAAAATTTGCTAACTTTTATATTAAGGATACTTTTCCTTTAAGGGATATTGGTTTGGCTTTTAAAAGAGCACTTGCTCTATACCGGTTAGAAAAAAAAATGACCGTGGTTGGAGAAAAAGTACCATTGATATTGATGGAAGCAAATTTTACCGAAAGGAAACATTCCTTTATTTTCAAAAATAATTAGAACTGCATTTATAGATTTTAGAAAAATCACCTGCTTGAGCCGGGAATAGAATCGGTGATTATTGTGAAAAAAAACATGCTGTATTTTACGATACCAACCGAAAGAGTCATTCATAAGGATCAATTTCTTTTAAACAACAAAGTATCTAAAAAAAATGTTTTTTTTATTGTAGTGCCCATTCACAGAAAAGTTAATATTCAATCAACTCGATATAAAAGGCGACACGTAGCGAATTCAGTCGAAGAATACGTCTGTGCATACGTGAACTGAGGTCTCATTTTGAGTAATTCATAAGTTAAGTGAAGTATTTTCTTTAGATACTGAGTAAGCTTTACAATAAAAAAATATTTTTCTTGTTCTTTTCTTTAATTTAAGATACTACGAGTATGTTGTTCAAAAGGAATTGATCCTTATGAATGACTCTTTCGGTTGTTACCATAAAATACAGGATATTTTTTTGTCAGATTTCACCGGTTCGATTCCCGGCTCAACCAAGTGATTTTCCAAAAATCTTTAAATGCAGTTTTAACTATTTTTGAAAATAAAGGAATGTTTCCTTTCAGCAAAATTTAGCATCATCGATATAAAGGGTACTTTTCCTCCAAGCACGGTCTTTTTTTTCCACCCTGTATGTATAACGAACAAATTGTTTTGCTAATATTAAAGTTTGATATCTTATTGCTTGTTTTCTTTTATAAACAGTTTCCTAGACATGTATTCAATTTTAAATCGCTGGTTTCAGTTTTCATGGACCGTATCAAGCATAACCACTCAACATGCCTTGAACATGTCACAAGTTACAGGCTCACGGCTTGAAATTCCTCCTTACAGTTTTAAAGTTGGCTTCGTGTATAACATATTATGTAAAGTTATAAAATACAGCAATAGAAATCTTATTACACAGGTAATTGTTCATTAACGTACAACATGGAAGCAATTGATAAAGAAATAAAGATTAGCCGACTTCAAGAAATCAAAAATAATATACGAGTAACAATACCAATATCACATTTTTCATATTGAAGTGTAGATGATCGAAGATTTTTCATATTGGCACCGACTTCAAAATAAAAAATGTTATGTTGGTATTCTAATATTATTTTTTACTTTTTATGTTTTTGAAGTTGGTTTTTATTTTTCGTAAAATATTTCTTAATTTTAGTTTTTTTAATGAATTTAATACCAGATACCAAAGTTATTTGAAAGAATACAACTAAATGTCAAAACGTGCATATGTTTAAAAGTTAAGGATCCTTTCATCATCAGCTGGCCCATGACTATCAGACGCAATTGCTGGAATAGTTTCGGAAAGACCGATTTCATGTACCACATTTTTTTTATATATTTGGTACACAAACAGCGCTCACATAGGCTTAAATATAACTTAAGTGGTATTGAAATGGGATGCAACCCAAACATATGTACACAGCTCGACACAACAAATCTTAAAAGTAACAAACTAAAACTAGGTACCTATAAATTCTTATAATAAAATTAAACCTACTTTAAATATACAAATAAAAATAACGTTACATATTGGGGAGAAAATAGGGGAAAAAAATATCCTAAATCTGAAACTTAAAAAAAAATTAAAATTGAATGAATATAGCATAAATGTTTCCTGTGTTTTTGGGCCGAGTCAATTGTCCTTTTGACACATCGCTTAAATGCCGGATACCCACGCATAAATATATCCAGCCCCGGGTGCCTAGCCACCATTTGGTTGTAAACTCTGCACATACGCACAGTGGGGCTTTAGAATGACGTATTATTATTGTATACACTCAGAGTAAAGAATTTATGCGCGCGACTTACATATCTAGTGTTGATGCTTATAGCTGATAATAGACTAGGTAAATTGATATGCGAATTCAATATTTTATAAAGATAGAAGAGGTCTGCGTGAAGCCGGCGCAATTGCAAACTAGTCAGCTTAAATTTTTGCAATAAATCCTCATACGACAACCCTCGAGTGGAAACCATTGATCGGTTCTAACTAAAACTATTCAGGTATTTGCGGCTAATAGGCATACATTTTTAAGAATTTTCAGGAGACCAATATAAAAATGCGACGTGTGTACATTCTTATATTATTTTTGAATCTTTAGTGTTTTTGAAGTCAATTTTATTTTTTGTAAAATATTTTTATCGAAATATTTGTTGCCAATACTAAAAATTTTATTAAGTATTTAAAACATTCAATCAAAAATACGTACTATTATATTATAATAGACATACAATGCTTATTATACTTATATGTTATCAAATAAATTTATCAAGAGTTACTGGTGGGAAGCACACAACACAGAAAGAGCAGTTTATTCTTCTGTTCTTTCACTGTTTGTATTTTCTCTAATTCTGTTTTGGACTTTCAGACAATCTTGCCATTCAAAGTATCGTCTCGAGGATTGGAAGTTTATCTCAGTTTTGATCATCTACAAGTCTCCGGCAACTTTTCTTTTTCAGTAGAATCTAAGGTGATCAGTCATGATTACAACAACCCGCCCATAACTGTGAGTAACGTCAGAAATTTTATTATTTTTCTTTGAATCACAAGCAGGTAACTTTCGACCTCTCCTCATCTCCCTAGTGATGGGTGACAAAAACACAATTCACCTGGATTCCTTGACTAGGGTGACCTAAAATTAAATTCCTCAGTAAGACCATTGCATGAATTTAAAAAAGAAGACAATTCAAGTTATCATTATCATATCAGTGCAAAAATACCTACCGAATCAGAGATGAAATAGAGGTAGCAAAAACAAAATGTTTTTTTTTATAATAACGAGTCAATATTGTTTTTTATTATAAAATTTTTACATTGTTCTCTATAAAAAACAAGATTTCAACATTCGGGATTTCTACCATACTATCTAAACTAAGGCAGCCAACTTTCTAATAAGTCAGTGTAAGAATCGTTCGAGCCATTTAAAAGTTTTTGCGAGACTAACACACAGCGATTCATTTTTATATATAAGAATAAGAAGAAGACTAGTGGGCCCGGCAGACGTTGTCCTGCCCGATTTCAGCGCCACCTACCGAGTCCAATTGTACGTTTTAACCTTCCCTGGACCCATTCAAACACACACAGAAAATTTCGTAAGAATCTGTTGAGCCGTTTGAGTTTTAGCGAGACTAACACTTCATTTTTATATATAAGAAGAAGATATGAAGAACAAGATAACTTAAAATGACGCGAAATACAGTTGACAAATATTTTTGTGCAAAGCTCTGTAAGATACTAAAACAACGGGATATTGCGTCAACACAAACGTAAACGAACTAACACTCAAATACAAAATAAAAGCGCAGCGCATCCGCTGAATTCAAAAGGTTTCCTGACAATTTCTTAATGGTGAACTAACACGCGATCATTGTTGAACGAACCTTTTTTACTGCTTCGGAAATACGTCATCAAACACAAATCACTGTGTACTCTTGTAAGGCTGTTTTCAGTATTATTCAATTAAAAATTTTATAATTATCCCGACATTAAACCGTTTCCTTTATTCTGTTACCTTTGAGTGGGTACATTTCTATTGATCAGAAACCTTGAGAAATGAATGAGCTTTTACATATCTCTATAGAAGCCATTGATAAGCCATTCTGCGCGGTACTGTTAAAAATTAATTATTGATTCAAATATCATTAAAAAAAGCAAAAAAATTTTGGTTACTAATATAAATTTCGAAGTCTCATTTTATTGCAAAAAGCTTCTTGTTTGCAATCACGATTCTGCAAACTCGTTTATATCACACATTTTGTTACCTTCTCATGATTTTTTACATAATTATAATATTATCATTGATTCTCAATACTTACACTGTTACAGTATAAATGGAAGTGCCAGTATGAAGACAAGGAATGCAGTAGAGTCGAATATTTAGATGGTGACATTTTAATATTTCCTAATGGGTTGGCACTTTTAGGAGAGTAAGTACTCGTATAAGTAATCTTTGTCTACAGGCTGTCGAATAATACTTCAACTGTTTTATTTATCTCATAATAGAATATATTCGATGGTCTTAAAACCGTCAGCACTTATAAGATATTATAAATGCGAAACTAACTCTGTCTGTTTGTCTGTTATGCTTTTACGCTTTTTTTCCGAGGGGAAATGCGTGACCGCACCATACCCGCCGTTAGCTAGACGGCGGGCTTGTGTGGGGGCTCTGCCGGCAGAGTGCCAGGCCTTCCCACTAAACCCCCAGGTGTTCTCCCTGCCCTTTAGGGCGCGTGTGGCAGGGTCCATAAAACGCGCGCCCGGGCTAGCCCGACCTGACTAGTCGGGCTATCGCCAAAGGGAATCCCCCGAGAAGACCAGGGCAATCCCCAGACTGAAGCCTTACGGCGGCGTGCATGGGGCCAACAGTGCCCGTAGGCCTTCACGGCAGTGTCACTAGACGGGCATCACTTGTGCGAATGCCCACCTTCGCCTGCCTAATGCTTTTACGCCCAAACCAATGATCTTATTTTAATTAACTTAAATATATAGATAATTTAAGCCTATAGAAGGGAAATAAGCTACTTTTTATCACGAATTTTAATCAGTTCCTCAGGGAACGTGTGATATAAACGAACACACGATATAACTGGATTCCACGCATACGAAGTCGCGGGCAACAGCTAGTACGGTCATATGTTTAACTTAAGTATGCAGTTACAATTTTTTATTAATGGTATATTTCGATACAAGGGCGAGAAGCATGTCATTTCTACAGGAGTCACGGGTTGTTGACCCAAACCGAAGGCGCGGATCAACAATAGGGTCGAGAAGAAATGGAAATTTCGCACGTGCATCGAACGATTTTTTTAATATATTTGCGAAAAAATAAAACAACGAAAAACAGATTAATCCTTGGACAAGTAATAATTAAAATTACAGTTTATACAAGTTGTATCGAAATGTACTATTACATTTAATTCGTGTATTAATAGTATTTATTTAAACTTTAAAATTGTAATTTCGTACAAAAATTTTATACAAAAAACTTTTTGATTAAAAACCTCCTTCATGCATTTGGAGATTATGTGCGGAAGGAAACCATAAAGCACTAGTGCGGAAAAGAATAAATTTCTGCACGCTAAACACACGTGGAAAAGTATACATAAAAAATGTATTAAAAATACTTTTTATTTAACACTAAGTTTTACCCGTGACTTCGTCCGCGTGGAAGTCCTTTTTTATTGATTCCCTTTACAAACTCTAGCCTTAAGCCTTAAGGAATGATTTCGGGATAAAAACTATTCTTTATCCCTCCCCACAACTCAAACTATCTTCATACAAAATTTCATCTAAATCGGTTCAGTGGTTAATGATGCCCCATACAAAATTTCCCCCTTATAGGGTGATTTCTCTGATATAAGTAATGCTATGTCCTTTCCTAGGACTCAAACTATGTCTATACCAAATTTCATCTAAATCGGTTAAGTAGTTTAGGCGTGATTGCGTAACACACAGACAGATAGAGTTACTTTCGCATTTATAATATTAGTAAGGATTGAGGTTGGTTTCACAGCTCTCCGAGAGACACGGAAGAGTACGTGTCGCCAGTAATATCGCACACCTAGATAAAGACTAGCTCAACTCTAAATATCACTTTTTTCAGAAATCGAAAAAAACCTTTTACTTCATTTCTTTTTAGTATATTAAAAACATTCTTATAGGTTCTTGTATATAATTTTACGTAGATATTTATTGTGCTAATGGTCTTCCATCAAATAACAGTAACACTTTTTAATTTCAGTTTTTTGAGTTAGGTTGGTATTCATGACAAAATCATTGTTTAATATTTTGACTAAATCGAATTGAGCTCATATTACTGGCTTTTTTTTAATTAGTGAACTATTAATCTCTATTTATTTATCTAATATTAACCAAAAATAGTAGTGTATCTATATTATATTTCATTTATTTTCTGTACGAATATCATAATAAAACAAATATCTTAAAAAGATACCTTTATTTAGATCACAAAGAAATAAAAAAACTAGAAACAAAACATTCAAAAGTCTCTAGAAAAATGTTATAAACCTACGAATAGGTTTTTGAAAACATAAACATACATTTAACATTAATTGTATCAAAATATATAGTTTTAAAATAAATAATGGATTCCTTTCAACATATTTAAGGAATGTCTGTGGTCAAAGATAATTATAGACTTTGATTTGATACAAACATTTTTGCTTTTTATCTTTTAAATCAGTACAAAAACTGTTTTTCTTCTTCATTAATAAAAATAAATAAAACAATGTAAGTTAACGGTTGTTTAACATCGATACCTTAAATTGGCACGTCTATCAAGAATACCTTTTTTTTTTAGGAGGGGAAATCCTTCTTACGGATTCGACACTATTAAGAATACCTAACAACAATCAGACTGTCTTTGGTACAGTAAGCTCCTCGTTAAGCTATACTGTTTGACCTTTGGACCGTTCTTATGTCGCTCGCAATAGCGGCGGTTTTCGTAGTGTAAATGTAAAGCTTGAATGGGAGCTTACTGTACTTAATCTATAAAATAGTTAGTAATCAATATCTACGATCTATAATTAGGCTTTTATGTTAAACGTTATAAAATATCCTAAATTTCTAATAATAACACCAAATAAATCACAAAATACGATTAACAATAATAATTATACCTGCTACTAATAGAACTTTATAAAATAATCTGACTGTTCTTACCATTCCTAGTACCATGCGGTACTTAATAAATTACAGTGTAATAATTCGCAATAATACTTATACTCTGTTCTGGAAAATTATTCTACAGCAAGTGCATTTTCGGTCCTTCGACAGATGTGGCCAGCCCACTGCCACTTCAGTTTGCTTATCCTGCGAGCTATGTCGGTAACACCAGTTCTTTTCCGGATAACCTCGTTTCGGATTTTATCCTTTAAAGAAACTCCTAACATAGCTCGCTCCATAGCTTGCTGAGCGATATTGAATTTATGGGCTAGCCCCACTGTGAGTGTCCACGTTTCGGCACCGTAAGTCATGACAGGTAGGACGTACTGATCATAGACCTTTGACTTTAGGCACTGCGGTATAGGCGATGAAAAAACTCGACGTAGATTACGAAATGCTGCCCATCCCAACTGAATTCTGCGGTTGGCTTCTTTCTCGAAGTCGTTGGAGCAGACGTGTCCTAGAGTGGAGACCGCGAATCGGCAAACGAAGTGTGGGACGTCCTGCAGCTAGGTCGACCGATGACCTGTGAAAGGTAGCAGGGTTGGACTGGATGCGGAAGGCGGAGGACAGAGTGTTGTGGCGCAGGTTGGGAGAGGCCTATGTCCAGCAGTGGACTGCGATAGGCTGATTGATTGATTGATTGAAGTGCATTTTTGTAATAAGAATCTGGGGAATAATTTTCTTGTTAATTAATTCCTGAATGTTCCGCTTTTTATTAGCATCCAAAGGTATTTTTTGCAGATACGCTTGTTTCAAATTTGGAGAAAATTCGTGATTTTGTGCTCGTCTTAGATTTCTTACAAAGGCTTTCTGAAAATCGGCTCTTCATAAGAGGTTTTATAAAAGTATGACATCGGCTGCTACTTCTCAACATGGAGTCTCACCGAAGATCTGGCTGATGTAGCGATGGCGTGGCGATTTTGAGTTCTCTCCTAACCCCCCATTGTGATTCGCTAAGATTTCTTAAATTACTTTAGTGTTTGTTGAAGGTATTGGTGTGTACTGTTGCGGCTCCATTTCCATATCAGTGCCCTCTGGTTCATTTGGTAAAATTTCTCTCATGATCGTGGGGCTCGATGAAGGTGTTGGTGTACTCGGTGTGTTCTCGTGAAGCTCCAGCTCGTTATCATTGCCCACTGGTTCATTTGCTATGGTTTGTTTTTGTCACTGTGGTGCCCGTTGGAGGCGATGGTGTGCACTCTTGAGGCTCCGATTCTACATCATTGAACTCAGATTCACTTGAACGAGCTGCCATAGCCTTTTTTAACAATAGTAGACCACGACCCTTCATCTTCTGAAATATAAATCATTAAATTGATTTAGCCACGAAGACTACACTAACTCAAAAAACATCCACAACTGGAAGTGGATAATTCTGAATAATATTTTTTGATACACTGGTACAAATACAACTACAATACAAAATATTCCTATATTCAAACAAACCGTAGCAGCTATAATTACAATAATAAAGGCGATTTTCATTTAACCAGCAATACTCAACTAACTCAAATATAATGAAATAATGTCAACAATAATAAACCATTTTCAGTTAGTAAAAGAAAAATACTTACATTTGTAAACAAACACTCCACTAAGTCAAAATAATCATAGAGTCGGCCTTAGTTCATCACCAGTTCAACCACGAAGACCAGTATAACAAAAAAAATGTACGTATTCAAAACGCGGTTAATCACGAATACACGCCCAACTCGAAATAATACGGTCTTTACGTGTACTAACAGCAGCCATCCTTTCGACTAACATGTCGTAACTGGTAATGCGTTAGCGTTAATGGCGGGGGGTGTGGGCCAAGCGAGTCAGCAATACTAACTTATAGCGCCATCTTCATTTTATTTATGGAACTATTTCTACAGGTGTCTTTGGAGATTATGCAGTTTTGAACGCAGATTCCCCTAATGATAATAAGTCATTTTGGAATTATTTCGAGTTGCGCTAGTCTTTATCTAGTTGTGCGATATGAGAGATCCGTGCGCATAGCGCCCTGCGAGCTCTGGGGCCATACAATATTTAAAAAGGAACACCGCTATTGCGGCGTATAGTACCATATCGTTCCCATCGCGGTCATAATACTGTTTTTCAACACACTTGCTCGTATAAAGTGGGTCTTATTACCTTGCATTTAGAATCGCACAAGTGCGGTAAACTTAACACGACAAATTCTAATTTGTTCAAGATTGGAAAGTAAATGTATGTCCAGTACGCATTCTTAAATTAGTCGCTTAATACTTTTTTTTAACACGACTTTATGCGGCTGCCAATTGGAAACAAATGAACAGCCTACTACTGGTTACTTAAATATTAAATTAACAACGACATTTAAACACAAACATTTAAAAACAATAATGAATAACTATAACTAAAATAAATTATTAAAAATTAGCACAAATTTGTTTTTTAAAAACTAAAATATTCGGTTTATTTAGTTTTGAATTTTGGCTGTTTGGCCCTTTTTTGTTGGCTGTATGAAGAGTTTAGCCATGCACGGGCAGCGCGCGAAAAAAAAAAGCGCGGCATTTTCCCGCTTTTGAAATTTTTTGTGTTTTTGTTATTATTGATAATTGATTATCTACAAATATGTCGAGTCCAAGTGAAGAAGAATCCATATTATTAACTCCGCCGGAAATAATTATGGAGGCGCAAAGCGCGAGTAATAGTTTGTTGCCGCCAAAGTCAAAGGATATAACTATACTTGGCGGCATACGATACTTTCATGCAGAGGAAGATTGATAAAAAAGCGCAGTCATTTTCAGAAAAATATTAATAAAACAAGATCTTTTATTTTCCTCATAAGTGTGTTGAAAAACGTCGAATGATACACGCGCGCATTGGTCATTACGTACTCTGCTTTCTTGTCGCGCTCGCCTGCGGCTCGCGCACAATATCGCCTCGTGCTCGATAACCGACATAGCGCGCTCGTATCATAATGTACTATTAAGCGATCATGATAAGGGGGTTGAAATGCACTAGTGGCTTAACGAGTAGTAGACGTTGAAGGGTCTCTACGCGGAGCAAGTTTCGTGGAACAATCTGCGTCGCTGTAAAACGCAGCTGTCCTAGACATCACATGTGTCTCCACTCCGGGAGCACAGGCGACACGTAAATATATCCTAGAGAGCTGTAAATCCAGCCTTATCAAACATTGTTATAACAAAAGGTTTGTATAAAGCCTCCTTTATTTTCAGATATAAAATAACTCTCACGGTCTCTGCATTAGATCAGACAAACACTGCTAATACTACAGTTACTGTTGTGAGCAACGCTTTGCCGGTTATCCAGGTAACTATGAAAAATTTATAAATATAACAAAAAAAAAGCAAATGCTGCAAATTAAGACTAAATATTTTATTTTTATTTACTTTCTTTCAATTAATGTCTGCTAAGCCGAACGTGGATCGAATAGACGTGAATTAACTAAATTCGAGGAGCGTCGGCGGCGCTGTGGTTTCGGCACTTGCCTTCCAATCGGGTCCGGGGTTCGAGACTGCTATGTACCAATGTGTTTTTCGTTTTTCGAATTTCATATGAACATTTGTCTGACGCTCCTACGGTGAAGGAAAACACAGTCAAAGGTGTATGTGAAGTCGACCAATCCGCACTAGGCCAGCGTGGTTGACTAAGGCACCCTAACTTAGGATAGGCTCGAGCCCCTCGGTGGGGACGTATATGAGCTGTTATGATGAACTAAATTCAAGCACACTTATTTTTATAGCAAATTATTCATATACGATGTATTGTGCTTCTGACTGTACGTAAGTACCACCTGTGTATCTCCTGCAGGTCGCGCAATTGTGTGGTCTCAGTTGAAATAGCGATAGGCATCTCCATGTAAATCTGACAGAAGAACTGTGCTTCCGTAATGTTATTCGAAGTTGGTTGATCGCTGTACAACGTGTCAATGAAATTCAGCATAACCTGAAATAGGTTTATTCAAAATCGAGCGTAGAATAAATACCAATAATACGAAACATATCATATTATTAGTCAGATTTTTCAAAAAGTGTCGGACGACACTTTTGAAATTACTTAAGTCTATCGTCTTTTCGTCACTTTATCGGCGGCGCGCGCGCGGTACGGCAAAGCAGCGTACTCATTAAAGAGGTGTAACACGTAACGTATCTGATACAGTATCTAGTAAGTACGTAGACGCAAGCTTGCTGCGAGCCGTTCGCCCACGGAGCGCAGTGTTCTCGCAGCGACCCGCCGCCAGACAATGGTAATTTTTTTAGGGGAACTCGTACAGACCGTTTTCCATACAAAAGTAGTCCCCTGTTTCCATCCTGGATAATGGCACTAGTTGCTCTATTTTTTCCAATAAAATCAATGGTCACTAGAAGCATGTTCCTATGTTTTCCTTTTTTTATTAAGGTAAATATTAAAAGAGATTTTAAACCTTCAAAAACCTAAACAAACGACCTAATTTTCTGCTGTATTTAAACGTCCAGCAAACAAATTGAAGATTATATGAAAAAAGCAAAACATAGAAACACAGAAAAAGCCTTACGCGCTACGTTAAAAATTTTTAACGCAAAAAGTAATTAAATCGGTCAATTTTTCGCGGAGCAAACAGGGGACTACGAAACGTATATTTTGTTTACTTTTCATAGGTATTTTCGGTTCCAGCTGCAGTTGTCCCTATCGCGCTCAGTTCAGTTGTTCGGACACACAGCGCGACAGCAATACATTTTACAAATACCCATTTTTGAATTCTTTCGACCTTGGTATTTCCTCTTAAGAGTTAGGGGAGCACATTATTAATTACTGAAATCGTAAATATTAAAGGTATATTTATAAAATAATGGTATCGGAAAATCGTTTTCATATAATTTACATAACTGGGTATTTTATGTATGATCACATTATTTTGTTTTATCACTTTTTATCTCACACAACATCTGGTTCTTGTAAAAGATTAAGTAATGCAATAGGCATTTTATTATTGTTTTTGTTTTCAAAGTACTGTTCTGATGTTAGATATTGCAGGATCTGAAGATATGCGCAAGGTTGTTATAATAAATATTGAATAAATCAATATTTGTTATTTAGGCACCATAACCTAAAAACCTTCAATTCGTGCGTGTTGCCAGTGATGACATACGGAACTGAGACGTGGCCGCTTACAATGGGTCTCATAAGAAGGCCTAAAGTCACTTAAAGGGCAATGGAGAGGGCTACGCTCGGGGTTTCTCTACGTGAGCACATCGGAATTTTTTTTTTTGGGGGAAAATGCGTGTTCGCACCGTACCCGCCGTTGGCTAGACGGCGGGTGTGTGTGGGGCTGGCCCGACATAATGTAAGGCCGATCCACTAAAACCCCCCGGTGTTCTCCGTCGTCGTGTCGTCGGGAGCGTCGCAGTGGTGACACCGGGGCATTTCCTCCCGACGGGCGACCCGGTGCAGGTAGTGACCGAAGCAGCCATGCCCGGTCAGTACCTGCACCATGCGAAACGTGAGGCTGCCCTGCCGGCGCCCTACCCACTCCTCCAACACCGGACGAATCGCGTCGATCGTCCAGTGGCCGGCAGCTGGGGAGGCGAGTGCCTCACCCCACCGACGCAAAGCCTCCCTTTGCGCCAGGGTACGAGTCCGCTCCACTTCCTGTGGAGCAGATCGTTCCCCCCGTTCACGGGTAGCAACCCGATGTCGATACACCTCCGCGAGAACGCGTGCATCGACATGCCACGGCGTTTGGCCCGCAAGAACGCAGGCCGCGCCGTGGCTAACCGTGCGATAAGCTCGCCCGGCCCGGGTCGCAATGACCCTCTGCGGACGTCGCAAGAGGGCCACCGTCCGGGGGGAGAGGCACTCCGCCCATACCGGGGCTCCGTAAAGTGCCATCGACCGTATCACTCCGTGATACAGTCGACGGCACGCCGATCCTGGACCTCCTACGTTAGGGAGGACCCGCCCGAGTGCGGCTGCAGCGGCGCACAGCCGTGGAGCGAGGAACCTGAAATGCTCCTCGAAACTCCATTGGGGGTCCAGAAACAGGCCGAGGTACTTAAAGTGCGCCTCGACCGGTATTCGGACCCCCTCCACTCGGACGCGGAGCCCCGGTGGGATCCTGCGATGAGGGGCGTGGAATAGCGTGGCCCTCGTTTTGTCGAGGGCCACGTCCAGGCCCAGGAGACGGATGCGTCGGACGACTAGTGAGGTGCCGACCGACGCAAGGTGAACCGCCTCCTCCCCCGTTTTCGCTCTCGCCGCGACTAGCCGTCGTCGGCGAAGCAGACGACCTTCGTTCGTGGCAGAAGATCGCCTCGCAGGACCCAGTTGTACCCCAGGTTCCATAACAGAGGACCTAGTATGGAACCCTGGGGTACACCCGCCGCCATTGTCCACGTGTGGACGCGCCTATCCGGCCCCTCGTAGAGGATGGACCTGCCTTGCAGGTAATCCTCCACGAGGGCGCGGAGGTACGGAGGCACCCGGTGGAAGCGGAGTGCCTCCTTTATGCACTCATGGGACAGGCTGTTGAATGCGTTGTGGATGTTAAGAGACACCGCAACAACAGTCTCCCCACGAGCTGTAGCCTCCTCAGTCCACCCCTTAAGGAGGGCCAGCGCGTCCATCGTGGACCAGCCGGTGCGGAAGCCGAACTGGTTTTCAGTCCGGCCCCCTGTCCTCTAGTTGCTCGACGATGCGGGAAGCGAGAATCTTCTCAAAAAACTTCCCGACCTCGTCGAGCAGCACCACCGGCCGATACCCAGTTGGGGAATCCGCGGGGCGGCTCTCCTTCCTTCGCAGGCAGAGCCTGCCCGCTTTCCACCGACTGGGGAAGCGGCCCCAGACGATGCAGAGGTCAAGCACCGCTCGGAACCGCTCCTCACCGCCGTGTCGAACGTGGAATTCGACACGGTGAGGACGATTATTTATTTATTTAAAACTTCCAGTACAATTTGTGTACAGAGGCGGACTTAATAGCAAAGGCATTATCTGCCAGTCAACCTTTGGGTGGTGCAGAGAAAAGGAAGTAGATGTAGTACTTTAATGGTAAAAAAAATACTGGATAATGATATCTATATAATGCTATATACATAATATACTAATACATAAATATTATAAATAAAATAAACTAATATATATGTGCCTACTATTAATTTACAAAACTATAAAACGAAAATGACATTCGAAATGATATTTCGAAGATAATCTGCATATCCTTAATCAACAGAAGTAAAAAGATTCTCATGGTACAGCTTTCGTAATTTCTTTTTAAAACTTAGTTTGCTTGATGACTTTCTGACGTCAGTGGGAGAACATTCCATAACAGGATTGACTGGATTAAGAAAGAAGAGTGTATGATATCAGGTTTGTGGGCGGGGCATTTGAGGAGACCATTAAAGGTAGAACGAAGGGATCTATCATGTGAGGAACATAGGAACTCAAAACTATTGTTAAGATAACTGGGCTTGTGGGACTATTAAGTAATGAATGGAGTGTAGTCAAAGTTCTCATGTGCCGACGTTGCCGTGTATACAACCATTTCAAAAGCAGCCGATGCTCAGAAACATGATCAAACTTTTTTAAATTATAAACGAATCGAATGCAGTTATTTAGAAGTCGATTCAGGTCGAGATAGCACACATCACCATAGTCAATTGTGGGAAATATCAAAGTCTGTACAAGCATTTTCTTAGTCTCTGAAGGTAGAAAGTTCTTCAGGCGATAAAGAGTCCGTAAAATCCCTGTAATTTTTTGGCAAATGTTGGCAGTTTAAGCGAGAGAACTGTTAAACACGTTTAAGCGAGACAACTGTTAAACATGTTTAAGCGAGACAACTGTTAAACACGTTTAAGCGAGACAACTGTTAAACACGTTTAAGCGAGACAACTGTTAAACATGTTTAAGCGAGACAACTGTTAAACATGTTTAGGTAAGACAATTGTTAAACACGTTTAAGTGAGACAACGGTTAAACACGTTTAAGCGAGACAACTGTTAAGCACGTTTAAGCGAGACAACTGTTAAACATGTTTAGGTAAGACAATTGTTAAACACGTTTAAGCGAGACAACTGTTAAACACGTTTAAGCGAGACAACTGTTAAACACATTTAAACATGTTTAAGCGAACTACTATTAAACACGTTTAAGCGAGACAACTGTTAAACACGTTTAAGCGAGACAACGGCTAAACACGTTTAAGCGAGAGAACTGTTAAACACGTTTAAGCGAGACAACTGTTAAACACGTTTAAGCAAGACAACTGTTAAACACGTTTAAGCGAACTACTATTAAACACGTTTAAGCGAGACAACTGTTAAACACGTTTAAGTGAACTACTATTAAACACGTTTAAGCGAGACAACTGTTAAACACGTTTAAGCGAGACGACTGTTAAGCACGTTTAAGCGAGAGAGCTGTTAAACACGTTTAAGCGAGACAACTGTTAAACACGTTTAAGCGAGACAACTGTTAAACACGTTTAAGCGAGACAACTGTTAAACATGTTTAAGCGAGACAACTGTTAAACACGTTGAAGCGAACTACTATTAAACACGTTTAAGCGAGACAACTCTTAAACACGTTTAAGCGAGACAACTGTTAAACACGTTTAAGCGAGACAACTGTTAAACATGTTTAAGTGAGACAACTGTTAAACACGTTTAAGCGAACTACTGTTAAACACGTTTAAGCGAGACAACTCTTAAACACGTTTAAGCGAGACAACTGTTAAACACGTTTAAGCGAGACAACTGTTAAACACGTTTAAGCGAACTACTATTAAACACGTTTAAGAGAGACAACGTTTAAGCAAGACAACTGTTAAACACGTTTAAGCGAACTACTATTAAACACGTTTAAGCAAGACAACTGTTAAACACGTTTAAGCGAGACAACTGTTAAACACGTTTAAGACATGGTCCTGACACAAATGTCAAACATGTTTTAGCCATAACAGACCTGAAACAATCTAAACACGGTTAAGTCATGACTGACGTGAAACAACATAAAACACGTTTAAGCAAGACTACTTTTAAACATGTTTAAGCAAGACAACTGTTAAACACGTTTAAGTGAGACATCTGTTAAACACGTTTAAGCGAGACAACTGTTAAACACGTTTAAGCGAGACAACTGTTAAACACGTTTAAGCGAGACAACTGTTAACACGTTTAAGCGAGACAACTGTTAAACATGTTTAGGCAAGACAACTGTTAAACACGTTTAAGCGAGACAACTGTTAAACATGTTTAGGCAAGACAACTGTTAAACACGTTTAAGCGAGACAACTGTTAAACATGTTTAAGCGAGACAACTGTTAAACACGTTTAAGCGAGACAACTATTAAACACGTTTAAGCAAGACAACTGTTAAACACGTTTAAGCGAGACAACTGTTAAACACGTTTAAGCGAGACAACTGTTAAACATGTTTAAGCGAGACAACTGTTAAACACGTTGAAGCGAACTACTATTAAACACGTTTAAGCGAGACAACTCTTAAACACGTTTAAGCGAGACAACTGTTAAACACGTTTAAGCGAGACAACTGTTAAACATGTTTAAGCGAGACAACTGTTAAACACGTTTAAGCGAACTACTGTTAAACACGTTTAAGCGAGACAACTCTTAAACACGTTTAAGCGAGACAACTGTTAAACACGTTTAAGCGAGACAACTGTTAAACACGTTTAAGCGAACTACTATTAAACACGTTTAAGAGAGACAACGTTTAAGCAAGACAACTGTTAAACACGTTTAAGCGAACTACTATTAAACACGTTTAAGCAAGACAACTGTTAAACACGTTTAAGCGAGACAACTGTTAAACACGTTTAAGACATGGTCCTGACACAAATGTCAAACATGTTTTAGCCATAACAGACCTGAAACAATCTAAACACGGTTAAGTCATGACTGACGTGAAACAACATAAAACACGTTTAAGCAAGACTACTTTTAAAGATGTTTAAGCAAGACAACTGTTAAACACGTTTAAGCGAGACAACTGTTAAACACGTTTAAGCGAGACAACTGTTAGACACGTTTAAGCGAGACAACTGTTAAACACGTTTAAGTGAGACATCTGTTAAACACGTTTAAGCGAGACAACTGTTAAACACGTTTAAGCGAGACAACTGTTAACACGTTTAAGCGAGACAACTGTTAAACATGTTTAGGCAAGACAACTGTTAAACACGTTTAAGCGAGACAACTGTTAAACATGTTTAGGCAAGACAACTGTTAAACACGTTTAAGCGAGACAACTGTTAAACATGTTTAAGCGAGACAACTGTTAAACACGTTTAAGCGAGACAACTATTAAACACGTTTAAGCAAGACAACTGTTAAACACGTTTAAGCGAGACAACTGTTAAACATGTTTAAGCGAAATACTATTAAACACGTTTAAGCGAGACAACTGTTAAACACGTTTAAGCGAGACAACGGTTAAACACGTTCAAGCGAGACAACTGTTAAACACGTTTAAGCGAGACAACTGTTAAACACGTTTAAGCGAGAAAACTCTTAAACACGTTTAATCGAGACAACTGTTAAACACGTTTAGGCAAGACAACTGTTAAACACGTTTAAGCGAGACAACTGTTAAACACGTTTAAGCGAGACAACTGTTAAACACGTTTAAGCGAGACAACTGTTAAACACGTTTAAGCGAGATAACCGTTGTCACACTGCTTCTCGGCCCGGCACAGACAAGAAGTATGTGATCAGGATTTAAAAAATATCAATAAATGAAAATACCTTTTTTCATAACACATTTATTAACTAGACTAAAAAAACAAATAATGTTATTTCTAAAAAAAAAAAGGTTACATGAACCAACAAAAACATGGGTTAAGTTTCTTTTGCTCAAGCAAAGTTGGTGTATTTTGGTTTTCCAATAGTGGCAACACTATATCTGTCAAGCCTCATATAAACTTGCTTCCTATTGGTGGAAAAATGTAACGTTTTCTTGCTGCAACAATGGCCCGCGTGATTTGTCAAGATTTTTACTAAGACTTAAAATTTCGTATTACTTTGGAAATCGTGATCCACCTTCAATTATATTTATGTTTATGGATTCACTACCCATCAAAGATAATGAGGGCCTATGATTTAAGATATTTTTAACAATATTTCTGCTATTTACTAAATAATGTGGTTTTTAGAGCCTTGGTTATATTTTGGGCCACCAAAATTACAATTTTCCTTAAGCTGACCAGACTGGTCAAGTAATGGAAAAAACATTTTTTTTGTATAAAATTCAACTTCCTCATTGGTTTTAAATAGATAATAGCTATATTGTGATTTCTGTTAACTCTTTTCATTAAAAAAAATGCGTATCCAAAGGATAACTAGGGTGGTCAGGCTTTGAGGTAAAATATTTGTATAGGTGTTGTAAGTTGTTTCCGAAAGATGACCACAGTAGAGGTATTGATTAAGTTGATTGACTTGAGTCATCAAGCTTAAGCGATGGTGGAAAAAAACAGAATAGTATACAAGCTGAAACCAGGAAACGCATTCGTGAAGAAAGAAAAGCGGAAAAAAATGCCAAATAATTTTGCAAATTAATTAACTATTTGAGGTGGTCAGGTATTGGGTAAAGTAGTGGTCATCTATTGGTGAATGGTGGTCAGGTAATGGTGCCTTTTGAATTTTTGACTTTGTACAGGCCTTACAAAAAATCTATTGTAAGATCATAATAAATGTTTGCCACATTTGTATAAGTATGTATCTAGGAATCATTGTGCCAAAGGCAGCATCGCTCAAATGATAACTGTGTACAGAGTGACCGCAGTAAAGTCAAAATCCGCTTAAGTGGTCCACTATTGGTTCCAACACCTATGTAATCATTTTTCTAACAATAACTTACAGAGTTTAAGTTACGCGAGGAAATGGTAAATGCATAGATTAGCCAGAGAAATAAATTAATCATAAATATAAAAATAACTCTCTCAGCTCAAATCGAAATGAATTTCTATTCTCCTTTTTAAATTTTCCCTCTCCCTTATTACGCATGCGCGGGCTCTCGATTCAAAACGTCAATCTCCTTTTTTACGCGGCAATTCTAATATAAAATAGATTAAAAATATTTCATGGCTAAATAAGTACCGATCCTATAAATAGGTTTTATTCTAAATTGTTATAAATAAAAATAATCATTAAAAAACGAATAATAACTTTTGCATCACACACTGAATATGATATATTATTAAAAGTAAATATAAATATGTATATATATATATATATGAAACATGTATACGTATATAACGTCACACCGTTAAACACGTTTAAGCGAGACAACTGTTAAACACGTTTAAGCGAGACAACTGTTAACACGTTTTAGCGAGACAACTGTTAAACACGTTTAAGCGAGACAACTGTTAACACGTTTAACCGAGACAACTGTTAAACATGTTTAGGCAAGACAACTGTTAAGCACGTTTAAGTGAGACAACTGTTAAACACGTTTAAGCGAGACAACTGTTAACACGTTTAAGCGAGACAACTGTTAAACACGTTTAAGTGAGACAACTGTTAACACGTTTAACCGAGACAACTGTTAAACATGTTTAGGCAAGACAACTGTTAAACACGTTTAAGTGAGACAACTGTTAAACACGTTTAAGCGGGACAACTGTTAACACGTTTAAGCGAGACAACTGTTAAACACGTTTAAGCGAGACAACTATTAAACATGTTTATGCGCGACAACTGTTAAACACGTTAAACGTGTTAACCAGTTGTCTCGCTTAAACGTGTTTAACAGTTGTATTACTTAAACGTGTTTAATAGTTGTCTCGCTTAAACGTGTTTAACAGATGTCTCACTTAAACGTGTTTAACAGTTGTCTCACTTAAACGTGTTTAATAATAGTTCGATTTAACGTGTTTAACAGTTGTCTCGCTTAAACGTGTTTAACAGATGTCTCACTTAAACGTGTTTAACAGTTGTCTTGCTTAAACGTGTTTAACAACTGTTAAATACGTTTAAGTGAGACATCTGTCATGGTCCTGACCTAAATGTCAAACATGTTTTAGCCATAACAGACCTGAAACAATCTAAACACGGTTAAGTCATGACTGACGTGAAACAACATAAAACACGTTTAAGCAAGACTACTTTTAAACATGTTTAAGCAAGACAACTGTTAAACACGTTTAAGTGAGACATTTGTTAAACACGTTTAAGCGAGACAACTGTTAAACACGTTTAAGCGAGACAACTGTTAAACACGTTTAAGTGAGACATCTGTAAACACGTTTAAGCGAGACAACTATTAAACACGTTTAAGTGAGAAAACTGTTAAACACGTTTAAGCGAGACAACTGTTAGACACGTTTAAGCGAGACAACTGTTATACACGTTTAAGTGAGACATCTGTTAAACACGTTTAAGCAAGACAACTGTTAAACACGTTTAAGCGAGACAACTGTTAACACGTTTAAGCGAGACAACTGTTAAACATGTTTAAGCAAGACAACTGTTAAACACGTTTAAGTGAGACAACTGTTAAACACGTTTAAGCGAGACAACTGTTAAACACGTTTATGTGAGACAACTGTTAAACACGTTTAAGTGAGACATTTGTTAAACACGTTTAAGCGAGACAACTGTTAAACACGTTTAAGCGAGACAACTGTTAAACACGTTTAAGCGAGAGAGCTGTTAAACACGTTTAAGCGGAACAACTGTTAAACACGTTTGAGCGAGACAACTGTTCAACACGTTTAAGCGAGACAACTGTTAAACATGTTTAGGTAAGACAATTGTTAAACACGTTTAAGCGAGACAACTGTTAAACACGTTTAAGCGAGACAACTGTTAAACACGTTTAAGCGAGACAACTGTTAACACGTTTTAGCGAGACAACTGTTAAACACGTTTAAGCGAGACAACTGTTAACACGTTTAACCGAGACAACTGTTAAACATGTTTAGGCAAGACAACTGTTAAGCACGTTTAAGTGAGACAACTGTTAAACACGTTTAAGCGAGACAACTGTTAACACGTTTAAGCGAGACAACTGTTAAACACGTTTAAGTGAGACAACTGTTAACACGTTTAACCGAGACAACTGTTAAACACGTTTAAGCGAACTACTGTTAAACACGTTTAAGCGAGACAACTGTTAAACACGTTTAAGCGGGACAACTGTTAACACGTTTAAGCGAGACAACTGTTAAACACGTTTAAGCGAGACAACTATTAAACATGTTTATGCGCGACAACTGTTAAACACGTTAAACGTGTTAACCAGTTGTCTCGCTTAAACGTGTTTAACAGTTGTATTACTTAAACGTGTTTAATAGTTGTCTCGCTTAAACGTGTTTAACAGATGTCTCACTTAAACGTGTTTAACAGTTGTCTCACTTAAACGTGTTTAATAATAGTTCGATTTAACGTGTTTAACAGTTGTCTCGCTTAAACGTGTTTAACAGATGTCTCACTTAAACGTGTTTAACAGTTGTCTTGCTTAAACGTGTTTAACAACTGTTAAATACGTTTAAGTGAGACATCTGTCATGGTCCTGACCTAAATGTCAAACATGTTTTAGCCATAACAGACCTGAAACAATCTAAACACGGTTAAGTCATGACTGACGTGAAACAACATAAAACACGTTTAAGCAAGACTACTTTTAAACATGTTTAAGCAAGACAACTGTTAAACACGTTTAAGTGAGACATTTGTTAAACACGTTTAAGCGAGACAACTGTTAAACACGTTTGAGCGAGACAACTGTTAAACACGTTTAAGTGAGACATCTGTGAACACGTTTAAGCGAGACAACTATTAAACACGTTTAAGTGAGAAAACTGTTAAACACGTTTAAGCGAGACAACTGTTAGACACGTTTAAGCGAGACAACTGTTATACACGTTTAAGTGAGACATCTGTTAAACACGTTTAAGCAAGACAACTGTTAAACACGTTTAAGCGAGACAACTGTTAACACGTTTAAGCGAGACAACTGTTAAACATATTTAAGCAAGACAACTGTTAAACACGTTTAAGTGAGACAACTGTTAAACACGTTTAAGCGAGACAACTGTTAAACACGTTTATGTGAGACAACTGTTAAACACGTTTAAGTGAGACATTTGTTAAACACGTTTAAGCGAGACAACTGTTAAACACGTTTAAGCGAGACAACTGTTAAACACGTTTAAGCGAGAGAGCTGTTAAACACGTTTAAGCGAGACAACTGTTTAACACGTTTAAGCGAGACAACTGTTAAACACGTTTAAGCGAGACAACTGGTTAACACGTTTAAGCGAACTACTATTAAACACGTTTAAGCGAGACAACTGTTAAACATGTTTAAGCAAGACAACTGTTCAACACGTTTAAGCGAGACAACTGTTAAACATGTTTAGGTAAGACAATTGTTAAACACGTTTAAGCGAGAAAACTGTTATACATGTTTAAGCGAGACAACTGTTAAACATGTTTAGGTAAGACAATTGTTAAACACGTTTAAGCGAGACAACTGTTAAACATGTTTAGGTAAGACAATTGTTAAACACGTTTAAGCGAGAAAACTGTTAAACATGTTTAAGCGAGACAACTGTTAAACATGTTTAGGTAAGACAATTGTTAAACACGTTTAAGCGAGACAACTGTTAAACATGTTTAAGCGAGACAACTGTTAAACACGTTTTAGCGAGACAACTGTTAAACACGTTTAAGCGAGACAACTGTTAAACACGTTTAAGCGAGACAACTGTTAAACACGTTTATGTGAGACAACTGTTAAACACGTTTAAATGAGACATTTGTTAAACACGTTTAAGCGAGACAACTGATAAACACGTTTAAGATGTTTAACAGTTGTCTCGCTTAAACGTGTTTAATAGTAGTTCGCTTAAACGTGTTAACCAATTGTCTCGCTTAAACGTGTTTAACAGTTGTATTACTTAAACGTGTTTAATAGTTGTCTCGCTTAAACGTGTTTAACAGATGTCTCACTTAAACGTGTTTAACAGTTGTCTCACTTAAACGTGTTTAATAATAGTTCGATTTAACGTGTTTAACAGTTGTCTCGCTTAAACGTCTTTAACAGTTGTCTCACTTAAACGTGTTTAACAGTTGTCTGGCTTAAACGTGTTTAATAGTTGTCTCGCTTAAACGTGTTTAACAGATGTCTCGCTTAAACGTGTTTAACAACTGTTAAATACGTTTAAGTGAGACATCTGTCATGGTCCTGACCTAAATGTCAAACATGTTTTAGCTATAACAGACCTGAAACAATCTAAACACGGTTAAGTCATGACTGACGTGAAACAACATAAAACACGTTTAAGCAAGACTACTTTTAAACATGTTTAAGCAAGACAACTGTTAAACACGTTTAAGTGAGACATTTGTTAAACACGTTTAAGCGAGACAACTGTTAAACACGTTTAAGCGAGACAACTGTTAAACATGTTTAGGTAAGACAATTGTTAAACACGTTTAAGCGAGACAACTGTTAAACACGTTTAAGCGAGACAACTGTTAACACGTTTAAGCGAGACAACTGTTTAACACGTTTAAGCGAACTACTATTAAACACGTTTAAGCGAGACAACTGTTAAACACGTTTAAGCAAGACAACTGTTAAACACGTTTAAGCGAGACAACTGTTAAACACGTTTAAGCGAGACAACTGTTAACACGTTTAAGCGAGACAACTGTTTAACACGTTTAAGCGAGACAACTGTTAAACACGTTTAAACGAGACGACTGTTAAGCACGTTTAAGCGAGAGAGCTGTTAAACACGTTTAAGCGAGACAACTGTTTAACACGTTTAAGCGAGACAACTGTTAAACACGTTTAAGCGAGACAACTGTTAAACATGTTTAAGCGAGACAACTGTTAAACACGTTGAAGCGAACTACTATTAAACACGTTTAAGCCAGACAACTGTTAAACACGTTTAAGTGAGACAACTGTTAAAGACGTTTAAGCGAGACAACTGTTAAACACGTTAAATCGAACTATTATTAAACACGTTTAAGTGAGACAACTGTTAAACACGTTTAAGTGAGACATCTGTTAAACACGTTTAAGCGAGACAACTATTAAACACGTTTAAGTAATACAACTGTTAAACACGTTTAAGCGAGACAATTGGTTAACACGTTTAAGTGAGACAACTGTTAAACACATTTAAGCGAGACAACTGTTAAACACGTTTAAGCGAGAGAGCTGTTAAACACGTTTAAGCGAGACAACTGTTTAACACGTTTAAGCGAGACAACTGTTAAACACGTTTAAGCAAGACAACTGTTAAACACGTTTAAGCGAGACAACTGTTAAACACGTTTAAGCGAGACAACTGTTAAACACGTTTAAGCGAGACAACTGTTAAACATGTTTAGGTAAGACAATTGTTAAACACGTTTAAGCGAGACAACTGTTAAACACGTTTAAGCGAGACAACTGTTAACACGTTTAAGCGAGACAACTGTTTAACACGTTTAAGCGAGACAACTGTTAAACACGTTTAAACGAGACGACTGTTAAGCACGTTTAAGCGAGAGAGCTGTTAAACACGTTTAAGCGAGACAACTGTTAAACACGTTTAAGCGAGACAACTGTTAAACATGTTTAAGCGAGACAACTGTTAAACACGTTGAAGCGAACTACTATTAAACACGTTTAAGCGAGACAACTCTTAAACACGTTTAAGCGAGGCAACTGGTTAACACGTTTAAGCGAACTACTATTAAACACGTTTAAGCGAGACAACTGTTAAACATGTTTAAGCAAGACAACTGTTCAACACGTTTAAGCGAGACAACTGTTAAACATGTTTAGGTAAGACAATTGTTAAACACGTTTAAGCGAGAAAACTGTTAAACATGTTTAAGCGAGACAACTGTTAAACATGTTTAGGTAAGACAATTGTTAAACACGTTTAAGCGAGACAACTGTTAAACATGTTTAGGTAAGACAATTGTTAAACACGTTTAAGCGAGAAAACTGTTAAACATGTTTAAGCGAGACAACTGTTAAACATGTTTAGGTAAGACAATTGTTAAACACGTTTAAGCGAGACAACTGTTAAACATGTTTAAGCGAGACAACTGTTAAACACGTTTTAGCGAGACAACTGTTAAACACGTTTAAGCGAGACAACTGTTAAACACGTTTAAGCGAGACAACTGTTAAACACGTTTATGTGAGACAACTGTTAAACACGTTTAAATGAGACATTTGTTAAACACGTTTAAGCGAGACAACTGATAAACACGTTTAAGATGTTTAACAGTTGTCTCGCTTAAACGTGTTTAATAGTAGTTCGCTTAAACGTGTTAACCAATTGTCTCGCTTAAACGTGTTTAACAGTTGTATTACTTAAACGTGTTTAATAGTTGTCTCGCTTAAACGTGTTTAACAGATGTCTCACTTAAACGTGTTTAACAGTTGTCTCACTTAAACGTGTTTAATAATAGTTCGATTTAACGTGTTTAACAGTTGTCTCGCTTAAACGTCTTTAACAGTTGTCTCACTTAAACGTGTTTAACAGTTGTCTGGCTTAAACGTGTTTAATAGTTGTCTCGCTTAAACGTGTTTAACAGATGTCTCGCTTAAACGTGTTTAACAACTGTTAAATACGTTTAAGTGAGACATCTGTCATGGTCCTGACCTAAATGTCAAACATGTTTTAGCTATAACAGACCTGAAACAATCTAAACACGGTTAAGTCATGACTGACGTGAAACAACATAAAACACGTTTAAGCAAGACTACTTTTAAACATGTTTAAGCAAGACAACTGTTAAACACGTTTAAGTGAGACATTTGTTAAACACGTTTAAGCGAGACAACTGTTAAACACGTTTAAGCGAGACAACTGTTAAACACGTTTAAGCGAGACAACTGTTAACACGTTTAAGCGAGACAACTGTTAAACACGTTTAAGCGAGACAACTGTTAACACGTTTAAGCGAGACAACTGTTTAACACGTTTAAGCGAACTACTATTAAACACGTTTAAGCGAGACAACTGTTAAACACGTTTAAGCAAGACAACTGTTAAACACGTTTAAGCGAGACAACTGTTAAACACGTTTAAGCGAGACAACTGTTAAACACGTTTAAGCGAGACAACTGTTAAACATGTTTAGGTAAGACAATTGTTAAACACGTTTAAGCGAGACAACTGTTAAACACGTTTAAGCGAGACAACTGTTAACACGTTTAAGCGAGACAACTGTTTAACACGTTTAAGCGAGACAACTGTTAAACACGTTTAAACGAGACGACTGTTAAGCACGTTTAAGCGAGAGAGCTGTTAAACACGTTTAAGCGAGACAACTGTTTAACACGTTTAAGCGAGACAACTGTTAAACACGTTTAAGCGAGACAACTGTTAAACATGTTTAAGCGAGACAACTGTTAAACACGTTGAAGCGAACTACTATTAAACACGTTTAAGCGAGACAACTGGTTAACACGTTTAAGCGAACTACTATTAAACACGTTTAAGCGAGACAACTGTTAAACACGTTTAAGCAAGACAACTGTTAAACTCGTTACAGCGAGACAACTGTTAAACACGTTTAAGCAAGACAACTGTTAAACACGTTTAAGCGAGACAACGGTTAAACACGTTTAAGTGAGACATCTGTTAAACACGTTTAAGCGAGACAACTATTAAACACGTTTAAGCAAGACAACTGTTAAACACGTTTAGGTTAGACATCTGTTAAACACGTTTAAGCGAGACAACTATTAAACACGTTTAAGCAAGACAACTGTTAAACACGTTTAAGCGAGACAACTGGTTAACACGTTTAAGCGAACTACTATTAAACACGTTTAAGCGAGACAACTGTTAAACACGTTTAAGCAAGACAACTGTTAAACACGTTTAAGCGAGACAACTGTTAAACAAATTTGAGCGAGACAACTGTTAAACACGTTTGAGCGAGACAACTGTTCAACACGTTTAAGCGAGACAACTGTTAAACATGTTTAGGTAAGACAATTGTTAAACACGTTTAAGCGAGACAACTGTTAAACACGTTTAAGCGAGACAACTGTTAACACGTTTAAGCGAGACAACTGTTTAACACGTTTAAGCGAGACTACTGTTAAACACGTTTAAGCGAGACGACTGTTAAGCACGTTTAAGCGAGAGAGCTGTTAAACACGTTTAAGCGAGACAACTGTTTAACACGTTAAAGCGAGACAACTGTTAAACACGTTTAAGCGAGACAACTGTTAAACACGTTTATGTGAGACAACTGGTTAACACGTTTAAGCGAACTACTATTAAACACGTTTAAGCGAGACAACTGTTAAACATGTTTAAGCAAGACAACTGTTCAACACGTTTAAGCGAGACAACTGTTAAACATGTTTAGGTAAGACAATTGTTAAACACGTTTAAGCGAGAAAACTGTTATACATGTTTAAGCGAGACAACTGTTAAACATGTTTAGGTAAGACAATTGTTAAACACGTTTAAGCGAGACAACTGTTAAACATGTTTAGGTAAGACAATTGTTAAACACGTTTAAGCGAGAAAACTGTTAAACATGTTTAAGCGAGACAACTGTTAAACATGTTTAGGTAAGACAATTGTTAAACACGTTTAAGCGAGACAACTGTTAAACATGTTTAAGCGAGACAACTGTTAAACACGTTTTAGCGAGACAACTGTTAAACACGTTTAAGCGAGACAACTGTTAAACACGTTTAAGCGAGACAACTGTTAAACACGTTTATGTGAGACAACTGTTAAACACGTTTAAATGAGACATTTGTTAAACACGTTTAAGCGAGACAACTGATAAACACGTTTAAGATGTTTAACAGTTGTCTCGCTTAAACGTGTTTAATAGTAGTTCGCTTAAACGTGTTAACCAATTGTCTCGCTTAAACGTGTTTAACAGTTGTATTACTTAAACGTGTTTAATAGTTGTCTCGCTTAAACGTGTTTAACAGATGTCTCACTTAAACGTGTTTAACAGTTGTCTCACTTAAACGTGTTTAATAATAGTTCGATTTAACGTGTTTAACAGTTGTCTCGCTTAAACGTCTTTAACAGTTGTCTCACTTAAACGTGTTTAACAGTTGTCTGGCTTAAACGTGTTTAATAGTTGTCTCGCTTAAACGTGTTTAACAGATGTCTCGCTTAAACGTGTTTAACAACTGTTAAATACGTTTAAGTGAGACATCTGTCATGGTCCTGACCTAAATGTCAAACATGTTTTAGCTATAACAGACCTGAAACAATCTAAACACGGTTAAGTCATGACTGACGTGAAACAACATAAAACACGTTTAAGCAAGACTACTTTTAAACATGTTTAAGCAAGACAACTGTTAAACACGTTTAAGTGAGACATTTGTTAAACACGTTTAAGCGAGACAACTGTTAAACACGTTTAAGCGAGACAACTGTTAAACATGTTTAGGTAAGACAATTGTTAAACACGTTTAAGCGAGACAACTGTTAAACACGTTTAAGCGAGACAACTGTTAACACGTTTAAGCGAGACAACTGTTTAACACGTTTAAGCGAACTACTATTAAACACGTTTAAGCGAGACAACTGTTAAACACGTTTAAGCAAGACAACTGTTAAACACGTTTAAGCGAGACAACTGTTAAACACGTTTAAGCGAGACAACTGTTAACACGTTTAAGCGAGACAACTGTTTAACACGTTTAAGCGAGACAACTGTTAAACACGTTTAAACGAGACGACTGTTAAGCACGTTTAAGCGAGAGAGCTGTTAAACACGTTTAAGCGAGACAACTGTTTAACACGTTTAAGCGAGACAACTGTTAAACACGTTTAAGCGAGACAACTGTTAAACATGTTTAAGCGAGACAACTGTTAAACACGTTGAAGCGAACTACTATTAAACACGTTTAAGCCAGACAACTGTTAAACACGTTTAAGTGAGACAACTGTTAAAGACGTTTAAGCGAGACAACTGTTAAACACGTTAAATCGAACTATTATTAAACACGTTTAAGTGAGACAACTGTTAAACACGTTTAAGTGAGACATCTGTTAAACACGTTTAAGCGAGACAACTATTAAACACGTTTAAGTAATACAACTGTTAAACACGTTTAAGCGAGACAATTGGTTAACACGTTTAAGAGAGACAACTGTTAAACACATTTAAGCGAGACAACTGTTAAACACGTTTAAGCGAGAGAGCTGTTAAACACGTTTAAGCGAGACAACTGTTTAACACGTTTAAGCGAGACAACTGTTAAACACGTTTAAGCAAGACAACTGTTAAACACGTTTAAGCGAGACAACTGTTAAACACGTTTAAGCGAGACAACTGTTAAACACGTTTAAGCGAGACAACTGTTAAACATGTTTAGGTAAGACAATTGTTAAACACGTTTAAGCGAGACAACTGTTAAACACGTTTAAGCGAGACAACTGTTAACACGTTTAAGCGAGACAACTGTTTAACACGTTTAAGCGAGACAACTGTTAAACACGTTTAAACGAGACGACTGTTAAGCACGTTTAAGCGAGAGAGCTGTTAAACACGTTTAAGCGAGACAACTGTTAAACACGTTTAAGCGAGACAACTGTTAAACATGTTTAAGCGAGACAACTGTTAAACACGTTGAAGCGAACTACTATTAAACACGTTTAAGCGAGACAACTCTTAAACACGTTTAAGCGAGGCAACTGGTTAACACGTTTAAGCGAACTACTATTAAACACGTTTAAGCGAGACAACTGTTAAACATGTTTAAGCAAGACAACTGTTCAACACGTTTAAGCGAGACAACTGTTAAACATGTTTAGGTAAGACAATTGTTAAACACGTTTAAGCGAGAAAACTGTTAAACATGTTTAAGCGAGACAACTGTTAAACATGTTTAGGTAAGACAATTGTTAAACACGTTTAAGCGAGACAACTGTTAAACATGTTTAGGTAAGACAATTGTTAAACACGTTTAAGCGAGAAAACTGTTAAACATGTTTAAGCGAGACAACTGTTAAACATGTTTAGGTAAGACAATTGTTAAACACGTTTAAGCGAGACAACTGTTAAACATGTTTAAGCGAGACAACTGTTAAACACGTTTTAGCGAGACAACTGTTAAACACGTTTAAGCGAGACAACTGTTAAACACGTTTAAGCGAGACAACTGTTAAACACGTTTATGTGAGACAACTGTTAAACACGTTTAAATGAGACATTTGTTAAACACGTTTAAGCGAGACAACTGATAAACACGTTTAAGATGTTTAACAGTTGTCTCGCTTAAACGTGTTTAATAGTAGTTCGCTTAAACGTGTTAACCAATTGTCTCGCTTAAACGTGTTTAACAGTTGTATTACTTAAACGTGTTTAATAGTTGTCTCGCTTAAACGTGTTTAACAGATGTCTCACTTAAACGTGTTTAACAGTTGTCTCACTTAAACGTGTTTAATAATAGTTCGATTTAACGTGTTTAACAGTTGTCTCGCTTAAACGTCTTTAACAGTTGTCTCACTTAAACGTGTTTAACAGTTGTCTGGCTTAAACGTGTTTAATAGTTGTCTCGCTTAAACGTGTTTAACAGATGTCTCGCTTAAACGTGTTTAACAACTGTTAAATACGTTTAAGTGAGACATCTGTCATGGTCCTGACCTAAATGTCAAACATGTTTTAGCTATAACAGACCTGAAACAATCTAAACACGGTTAAGTCATGACTGACGTGAAACAACATAAAACACGTTTAAGCAAGACTACTTTTAAACATGTTTAAGCAAGACAACTGTTAAACACGTTTAAGTGAGACATTTGTTAAACACGTTTAAGCGAGACAACTGTTAAACACGTTTAAGCGAGACAACTGTTAAACACGTTTAAGCGAGACAACTGTTAACACGTTTAAGCGAGACAACTGTTAAACACGTTTAAGCGAGACAACTGTTAACACGTTTAAGCGAGACAACTGTTTAACACGTTTAAGCGAACTACTATTAAACACGTTTAAGCGAGACAACTGTTAAACACGTTTAAGCAAGACAACTGTTAAACACGTTTAAGCGAGACAACTGTTAAACACGTTTAAGCGAGACAACTGTTAAACACGTTTAAGCGAGACAACTGTTAAACATGTTTAGGTAAGACAATTGTTAAACACGTTTAAGCGAGACAACTGTTAAACACGTTTAAGCGAGACAACTGTTAACACGTTTAAGCGAGACAACTGTTTAACACGTTTAAGCGAGACAACTGTTAAACACGTTTAAACGAGACGACTGTTAAGCACGTTTAAGCGAGAGAGCTGTTAAACACGTTTAAGCGAGACAACTGTTTAACACGTTTAAGCGAGACAACTGTTAAACACGTTTAAGCGAGACAACTGTTAAACATGTTTAAGCGAGACAACTGTTAAACACGTTGAAGCGAACTACTATTAAACACGTTTAAGCGAGACAACTGGTTAACACGTTTAAGCGAACTACTATTTAACACGTTTAAGCGAGACAACTGTTAAACACGTTTAAGCAAGACAACTGTTAAACTCGTTACAGCGAGACAACTGTTAAACACGTTTAAGCAAGACAACTGTTAAACACGTTTAAGCGAGACAACGGTTAAACACGTTTAAGTGAGACATCTGTTAAACACGTTTAAGCGAGACAACTATTAAACACGTTTAAGCAAGACAACTGTTAAACACGTTTAGGTTAGACATCTGTTAAACACGTTTAAGCGAGACAACTATTAAACACGTTTAAGCAAGACAACTGTTAAACACGTTTAAGCGAGACAACTGGTTAACACGTTTAAGCGAACTACTATTAAACACGTTTAAGCGAGACAACTGTTAAACACGTTTAAGCAAGACAACTGTTAAACACGTTTAAGCGAGACAACTGTTAAACAAATTTGAGCGAGACAACTGTTAAACACGTTTGAGCGAGACAACTGTTCAACACGTTTAAGCGAGACAACTGTTAAACATGTTTAGGTAAGACAATTGTTAAACACGTTTAAGCGAGACAACTGTTAAACACGTTTAAGCGAGACAACTGTTAACACGTTTAAGCGAGACAACTGTTTAACACGTTTAAGCGAGACTACTGTTAAACACGTTTAAGCGAGACGACTGTTAAGCACGTTTAAGCGAGAGAGCTGTTAAACACGTTTAAGCGAGACAACTGTTTAACACGTTAAAGCGAGACAACTGTTAAACACGTTTAAGCGAGACAACTGTTAAACATGTTTAAGCGAGACAACTGTTAAACACGTTGAAGCGAACTACTATTAAACACGTTTAAGCGAGACAACTCTTAAACACGTTTAAGCGAGACAACTGGTTAACACGTTTAAGCGAACTACTATTAAACACGTTTAAGCGAGACAACTGTTAAACACGTTTAAGTGAGACAACTGTTAAACACGTTTAAGCGAGACAACTGTTAAACACGTTTAAGCAAGACAACTGTTAAACACGTTCAAGCGAGACAACTGTTAAACACGTTTAAGTGAGACATCTGTTAAACACGTTTAAGCGAGACAACTATTAAACACGTTTAAGCAAGACAACTGTTAAACACGTTTAGGTGAGACATCTGTTAAACACGTTTAAGCAAGACAACTGTTAAACACGTTTAAGCGAGACAACTGTTAAACACGTTTAAGTGAGACATCTGTTAAACACGTTTAAGCGAGACAACTATTAAACACGTTTAAGCAAGACAACTGTTAAACACGTTTAAGCGAGACAACTGGTTAACACGTTTAAGCTAACTACTATTAAACACGTTTAAGCGAGACAACTGTTAAACACGTTTAAGCAAGACAACTGTTAAACACGTTTAAGCGAGACAACTGTTAAACACGTTTAAGCGAGACAACTGTTAAACACGTTTGAGCGAGACAACTGTTCAACACGTTTAAGCGAGACAACTGTTAAACATGTTTAGGTAAGACAATTGTTAAACACGTTTAAGCGAGACAACTGTTAAACATGTTTAGGTAAGACAATTGTTAAACACGTTTAAGCGAGACAACTGTTAAACACGTTTAAGCGAGACAACTGTTAACACGTTTAAGCGAGACAACTGTTTAACACGTTTAAGCGAGACAACTGTTAAACACGTTTAAACGAGACGACTGTTAAGCACGTTTAAGCGAGAGAGCTGTTAAACACGTTTAAGCGAGACAACTGTTAAACACGTTTAAGCGAGACAACTGTTAAACATGTTTAAGCGAGACAACTGTTAAACACGTTGAAGCGAACTACTATTAAACACGTTTAAGCGAGACAACTCTTAAACACGTTTAAGCGAGACAACTGGTTAACACGTTTAAGCGAACTACTATTAAACACGTTTAAGCGAGACAACTGTTAAACATGTTTAAGCAAGACAACTGTTCAACACGTTTAAGCGAGACAACTGTTAAACATGTTTAGGTAAGACAATTGTTAAACACGTTTAAGCGAGAAAACTGTTAAACATGTTTAAGCGAGACAACTGTTAAACATGTTTAGGTAAGACAATTGTTAAACACGTTTAAGCGAGACAACTGTTAAACATGTTTAGGTAAGACAATTGTTAAACACGTTTAAGCGAGAAAACTGTTAAACATGTTTAAGCGAGACAACTGTTAAACATGTTTAGGTAAGACAATTGTTAAACACGTTTAAGCGAGACAACTGTTAAACATGTTTAAGCAAGACAACTGTTAAACACGTTTTAGCGAGACAACTGTTAAACACGTTTAAGCGAGACAACTGTTAAACACGTTTAAGCGAGACAACTGTTAAACACGTTTATGTGAGACAACTGTTAAACACGTTTAAATGAGACATTTGTTAAACACGTTTAAGCGAGACAACTGATAAACACGTTTAAGATGTTTAACAGTTGTCTCGCTTAAACGTGTTTAATAGTAGTTCGCTTAAACGTGTTAACCAATTGTCTCGCTTAAACGTGTTTAACAGTTGTATTACTTAAACGTGTTTAATAGTTGTCTCGCTTAAACGTGTTTAACAGATGTCTCACTTAAACGTGTTTAACAGTTGTCTCACTTAAACGTGTTTAATAATAGTTCGATTTAACGTGTTTAACAGTTGTCTCGCTTGAACGTCTTTAACAGTTGTCTCACTTAAACGTGTTTAACAGTTGTCTGGCTTAAACGTGTTTAATAGTTGTCTCGCTTAAACGTGTTTAACAGATGTCTCGCTTAAATACGTTTTAAATACGCTGTTAAATACGTTTAAGTGAGACATCTGTCATGGTCCTGACCTAAATGTCAAACATGTTTTAGCTATAACAGACCTGAAACAATCTAAACACGGTTAAGTCATGACTGACGTGAAACAACATAAAACACGTTTAAGCAAGACTACTTTTAAACATGTTTAAGCAAGACAACTGTTAAACACGTTTAAGTGAGACATTTGTTAAACACGTTTAAGCGAGACAACTGTTAAACACGTTTAAGCGAGACAACTGTTAAACATGTTTAGGTAAGACAATTGTTAAACACGTTTAAGCGAGACAACTGTTAAACACGTTTAAGCGAGACAACTGTTAACACGTTTAAGCGAGACAACTGTTTAACACGTTTAAGCGAACTACTGTTAAACACGTTTAAGCAAGACAACTGTTAAACACGTTTAAGCGAGACAACTGTTAAACAAATTTGAGCGAGACAACTGTTAAACACGTTTGAGCGAGACAACTGTTCAACACGTTTAAGCGAGACAACTGTTAAACATGTTTAGGTAAGACAATTGTTAAACACGTTTAAGCGAGACAACTGTTAAACACGTTTAAGCGAGACAACTGTTAACACGTTTAAGCGAGACAACTGTTTAACACGTTTAAGCGAGACTACTGTTAAACACGTTTAAGCGAGACGACTGTTAAGCACGTTAGTAGTGTATTATTGTTCCTTCTATATCTCGTTCAATCGCAGACACGATTTCACTCCATCTATAAGGAACAATAAAACACGTGGTAGCAGATTTTTACAGTTACAAAAGTAAATTTTCAGTTTAGAAGTTTACGCTCGTATTATTCCGTGTTTAAGTACAAAATCACCTAATGATTCGAACCAGCGATTGCTGGTTATGTTTTGATAAATTATCATTCAAAATAATTTACTTCAAATCTAACCATTTCAGTAGTTAAGTATTTTCTGTCAGCAAATGTTTAGCGTCATATGGCTCGTTGCGCCATTAAGTAGTTAAGTATTTACTGTCAGCAAATTCTTAGTGTCGTATGGCTCGCCGCGTCCGGTGTGACCGCGGCGTCCGCGACCTAATTACACTTGTTTTGTCTTCAAAAATAATTATTTTAAATTGAATTGAATATTGCAGCTAGAAATACGGTTTTGTTTGACTGACCACAGCAACGTTCGCTGTGGTCAGTCCTAGGATGGGTGACCAAAATAAGAAACATCTCAAGCTCCTCCGTGCTTCGGAAGGCACGTTAAACAGTGGGTCCTGCGCCTGATCTCACCCCGATCGTGTCGGTTAACCGTCCCATCGGACTAGGCGAGTGAAGGAACAGAGAGTGCACTTGCGTTTGCGCAGTCACTTGTGCCCTATAATATCTCCTGCGCAGATGGCTAGTCTCTGTGGAGATTGTCCGCCGTGACCGAATATCGGTTAGGAGGACATTATTATTATTATATCCAAAGAAAGTTGGCGTCAGACAGATCGGCTGTAAAAACCTCAGTCAAAACTATGTTTTGGAGTGATTGTCATTCCAAGCAAATCAGACCCTGGGCTACGAAGTGATGATAGAAAGATACTCTTTATTACTCACCACGAAAGTAGTACAGTTACAGAAGTTTTACAAAGCTAAAATGTACAATTTCGACAGTCTTATCGCTAAGAGTGATATCTTCCGGAGAACCTTTGGACAGAGGACACTTTGTTTAAATGATTTTGCGACATTCCTAAATGTGAAAAATGTTATACTAGCGGTTTTTCTAGTATTAGCGTACAAACAGAAAGCGTTATGATGAAATATATATTATGCTTGCACTAAAAATAGATAAAAAGATGTACTCCATATGACGTAGGATTTTTATTTTATGTTTATAATCCTTGTCAGTTTTGTTTGATATAAGTGTAAAGAAACGGACCCAAATGATAGCAAAAATACTTAATTTTATATGTAAGTATATATCAAAATGTAAATTATTCGTTTGAAAACCTATATAGAAATAATGGTTAAACCCAATTATTTATTTATTACAATTATTAACGCCCAAGGTTAATATATATGTACGACTTACTGAATTTGGTTTTATTTATTAGCATTCACTAGATATAAATATATGTAAGTTAAATAAGTGGATATGGACTAGCGATTAGAATCAAATATCAACATCATCATCAGCCATTAGGTCTTCTGCTCAGAAGACATAGGCCTCCCTATGAATCTCCTTCAACCCTAACCAGGTCACTTATCCACCGGGTAGGAGGCATGCCTACTTACTGTCTGAATTAAATATGTATAAGGTTTAACATAATAAAGCATATAAATAAATAGCAGCATAATGAGCGTATGCACATTTTAACTACGTGGTAGTCGCAGTGTGGACCCTATCACGCGCGCCTATAAGGGCAGGGAGAATACCGGGGTGGTTTAGTGGTTAGGCCGGCACTCTGCTGGGAGCCCCATACACGCTCGTCGTCTAGCCAACGGCGAGTACGGTTCCCCTCGACAAAAAAATGGTAAAGGCAGTTCGACATATCCAAAAACTTAAAGGTCATAACAACTGATTTTCAATCAATGAAACTATTATTATATTAATTAACAAAGACCCAATTAAATATTTATCGTAGGTTGATGTGCTGTTGATTGTACTTTAATTAAAATTGCAATAAGTTTTCGTGTTTAATAATGTTTCATTCTTATTTTTTGGTTTGTTTTAATAACACTGAAACATAAATCTAATATATAAAATTCTCGTGTCACAGTGTTTGTTATCAAACACCTCCGAAACGGCTTGACCGATCTTTATGAAATTTTTTGAATATTTTCAGTAGGTCTGAGAATAGGTCGTAAACTATTTTTTATTATGGCGAAACGTAGTTCGCGCGGCACAGCTAGTAATATATAAAAAATTCAAATACATTGAAAGTTATAAAAATGCATTTACAAGGTCTTTACTGCATTTTTTAAAACTTTTTAGTAACAAATGTCGTCTTAGTTAAAAACGTGGGTATATATGTATCTTATTTACATTAATTTTAAAATCTAATAATGAATTTCTTTCGTTTAAAACACAATTATGTCAATAAACTACCCTAATAAATATATTTTATGTATAAAATTTAATTGATGTTTTGTTTAATTTGTGTTTAAATAATAAATCTTTGAAATTGAATTATTTCAATAATGAATGGAAAGTTTTTAACGAGCAAATTAAAGGTCAATACGTAAAGTCATTTAAATAGGTTATTGCACACGGCACCACGGCGAAAAATGTCTAGCGCGCAACTCTCGATAGGGTTGTCACGAGTGACGAGAGAGAGTCAGTCGTAGTGGGACGTCGACAACAAGATTTTGCTGTAAGATTTTACTTTAGTAGTAATAGTATTCAATTAGTTTTAGGACAATCCTAGTGTACTGACCTGTTAAACATATAGGTATTGATTGTTTGCTTAACGTTACAATAGTCAAAATCTGTAATAACAATGTATAAATATTATACATTGTATTGTTTTTTTCTATTTAATAACAAATATTTTTAATTATTGATGACATAATAATGACGTCACAGAAATGTCTTACTAAAACTAGTATACAAAGAAAAAAGGAATAACTAGAAACAAAATACTTATAAACTACTTTACTTAAAAAAAATACAAATTGTTTTTTCTAATGAAAGTTGATTACGTTTTTCACTAACGTAGATTTACTGAAACAACATTCAGGATAATTTTTTCACGTACAGTCAACAGCTCATCAACCTTCATCAACTTTTGCACCAGCACAGTGCATCGACTATCACTTCGTATTGATCTCTTTGTGTTAGACTTAAAGTTAAAACCAGTTGACCGACCTTTCGATTTTTAGATACATTGATTCGTATAATTTGGATATAAATAAGTATATATTTTAATACTATTTTTCGTTGTAGTTTTTCTTATTCAGGTTTCAAAAACAGATACATTTGTGACAACCCTAGTAAAAATTGATGAATTTTCAATAAGTTCCTATATAATGCGAAATTTTCGAGTAGTGGTTCATTCTGTTCTTCAAAGTGCTTCGAGCCAAGGAACTAGCTGCAACAGTGTCGTCAGTCGTCGTCGAGGAGTCTCCCCAGCACCCAGATCTTCAGCCACAGTACTTTATTTGTGAGTGTTCATTATGTAAGTACTTTGAAAGGTTTACTGATAGTTGGTTGTAATTACTATTTCCTCCAAGTTTCGTACGGAGAAAATAACAATGAGATAGTTTTAAAGATCGTCACACTTACAATGAAGGATCAGTGTAAGTATGCATTGTCTTTTTCCGATACTCAATTTTGCGTTACTTTTTCAGGTCTGACTCCGAGTTTGAAGTCTTCCAACCAGTGCAGAAGACCAAACCTAAGACAAAACCAACATCTCGAGATAACATCAGGTAAGGTTTAATTTATGCTGTCGTCATAGTATTTATTAAATCTTCGAATCGTTAGTGAAGATTTTATGTGATAATACCACAATATTTATTTATTAGGGTATGCCAACAGTACACATATTAATGAATTAGATTGAAGTGGATAACAATTGAACACTAAAATGATTATGAATGAGTGAACGGTGTTAGTATGCTGTTGCTGATCAGTATTAGCTAGGAGACTAACAATATTATTAAATTTATCTTTTCAGGTCTGACTCCGAGCAAGAACTGTTCGAGCCAGCGCAGAAGCCTAAGCCTAAGAGAAAACCAATCTCTCGCGATACTATCAGGTAAGATATGAGTTATTTATGCAAGTGAAGTGGTAATTTCGTTTTAGGTTCATCACTGATAGAGTGGGTTTTTTTTTTGTATTGAAGTGTTGTTTTCTTTATCGATCATAGTGGGTTAGATAAATTCGAAGATTGCAGGTGTCAATCGTAGGATAGGAACATTGCGTTCTACAACAACATAGTAATATCAATTATTGTTGAGTTGTTTCACGTTCTTGCTGATTGTCCTAACATAGGATATAATACAATCTCTTTTGTCTTTTACAGGTCTGGTTCATCGAAAAAGGCTAAGTCGAGCTCAAAGGAGTCGTTGAATTTGTTCGGGTTGGTGTCGGACGACGAAGAAGTTACAGCCGAGCGTGCGTCACGCGTCAGGCAGGGCAAACGACTCGACAGCAGCCTCGCCAACAAGACCGCGCACGGCACGCTCCTGCGGCGTACTCCGCTCGACGGTCGCTACTACGTGGAGACGCGCGTATACAGCACGGACGAGGCGTTGGCCGTAGCGCCCGACCAGCGGTACACCAAGGCGCTTGTCACACTCAAGGTGCAGCTAGAGCCAGACCAGCCCGAGTGGGACTACTTGCAGCAGTTTTTAAAGCGGTCAAAGTCGTTGTTTAAAGATAAGCCTGTATTTTATAGTAATAAAACAAATATTAAATAAATAAATTAACTAAGCAAGTAAAATATTTTTTACAATAGGTTTTTATATTTAATCCGGTTTTTTTGAGCCCACGTCCAGGTAAAGTTACAGTCGTAACTTAGGTATTAATGAGGTACGGTAATCATTCATTTAGTTAAGTGGATAAGTAATTAACTAAAAAGACTATAGATTAGCGTTAGGTAACAAGTTGTATACTTTATTTTTCTGAATTGCTACGATGCCTTTTTGCTCAGAGTGTTCGATGCAAGTAGGCAGCAGACAATGGGTAGGACACCTGCGCAGCAGCGCGCACAAGCGCAGGTGCGCAGTGTCGCGGGCGCACGACGACGCCGGTGTTGTCGAACTCGCGAGTGCGTTTAGAGGTCGCATCGTTACATACAGAATTACTCCTACAGATGAGTACCGATGCTCTTTACCCGATTCATTCTTGCATAGTATATTTTCTAAAATTTATAATCTTTTGCAAATGTCTCTAAATAAGCATATATGTTTAAAAGTAAATTTTGAATATTTTGCCGATTTTCTTTTATTTAAGAACGAGGTAAATAACATTAAGTCGTTTGTTACAAAAAATTTAACGATTCATCGCAATTTTGATTTTAACGAGTTGTTTGAAACACTCGTAAATACTATTAAGAACAAAGTTGAAGAATTTGAGGATCGTGACAGTGGTTGGACTTTTTTAAGTAATGTTTCCTTAGAAGTTAACATTAATAGATATGATCCTCTAAGAGGGTCTGGTTCAACTTATGTAGATTTACCACTAGCGATAAAAAAGAAAAAGGCGTGTATTAACATCAGGAATAAAGATGAATATTGTTTTTTGTGGAGCGTCGTTGCCGCTTTGTACCCGGCTAAAAAGAACGGTGACCGTACGTCGTCGTATCCGCACTTTGAACAGGTCCTAAACACCGACGATATATCTTTCCCAGTAACGTTTACGGATATCGCGAAATTCGAACAAAACAATCCACATTTAAGTGTAAACGTATATTCATTAAAGAATAATCAGATAGTTGTAGGTCCCATTTATAAGTCTGGATATAAATCCAAAACCAGAACTAAAATTAACTTGCTTCTACTTGAAAATAATGTTCTATGTCACTTTGTTTTGATAAAAAACCTTTCTCGACTTGTAAGAAGTCAAATTACGAAAAATCATAAGAAACTATATTTTTGTGATGATTGCTTGCTATTTTTTACTTCTGAAGTTAATCTTGATAATCATACATGCAGCGGCGTTTGTACAGTACTGCCTGAGAAAGGAACTTATCTACAATTCAAAAATTTCGAACGGAAGCAAGACGTTCCTTTTGTGGTCTATGCTGACTTTGAAACTCTTCTTATACCGTTCGATGGCTGTGAGCCTGACCCTTCATTAAGTTTTACTTCTCAGCGTCAACAGCACATTCCATCAGCTTTTGCTTATCACATAGTGTGCTCGTACGATACCAGTCTGAATTCTTTTGTACAGTATCGAGGAAAAGACTGTGTCCAAAAATTTCTTGATAAACTGTATTTTGACGTTAAAAAGATTTATGACATCTTAGATAAAGAAATTGCGATGGAATTCGATGAATATGACGCAGAGGCCTATGCGCGTACCGATGTTTGTCATATTTGTAAGCAATTATTATTTTTTGACAAAGTGAGAGATCATTGTCACCTCACTGGAAGTTATCGAGGTGCTGCGCATCAATACTGTAACTTACGGTTTAGCGTTCCTAAATTAGTTCCCGTTTTTTTCCATAACCTATCCGGCTATGACTGTCATCTGTTCATCAAAGAATTAGCCGATAGTTTAGGACCTGTTAAAGTCATACCTAAAAATAAGGAAAAATACGTATCATTTACAAAATTTTTACAGTTAAAGAATGAAAAATATGCTCAAATACGATTTGTCGATTCGTTTCAATTCTTAGGAACCAGTTTGGAAAAATTAGCGAGTGGGTTAGATAAAACAGATTTTAAGCATTTAAAAAAATATTTTCCAAACGCAACTGAATTTAAATTATTAACACGCAAAGGAGTATATCCGTATGATCATATGACACATTGGAAATCATTTTCCGAGAAACAACTTCCACACAAAAAAGGTTTCTATAATTCTTTAACTGATGAAGATATAAGTGATAAAGATTACGCTCATGCTCAGGAAGTTTGGTCTACATTTAGAATACAAGATATGGGTGGGTACACAGACCTTTATCTAAAAACCGATGTATTGCTATTGACTGATGTATTTGAAAATTTCCGTGAAATTTGTAAATTGAACTATCAATTAGATCCTGCTTTTTACTTAACAGCTCCAAGTCTTTCATTCGATGCTATGTTACTTAAGACCGGCATTCAGTTAGAATTATTAACTGACTTAGAAATTATACGTTTTATACAGAAAGGGATACGGGGAGGTATCTGTATGTGCTCAACGCGATATGCTCGTGCAAACAATAAATATATGCCACAATATGATTTTACAGAACCAGATTCTTTTCTAGTTTACATCGATTGCAATAACTTGTATGGTTATAGTATGTGTCAGTACTTACCTGTTTCAGATTTTAGACTTTTAAGCGAATGCGAAGTAGATTTGTTAAATATCATGAACGTAGCAGATGATGCTGAGTTCGGATATATTCTTGAAGTGGACTTAACATATCCCGAGGAGCTACATAATGACCATAACGATTATCCTTTTTGTCCCGAAAAATTTGTACCACTCGGAGGTAAAACTTCTAAACTCTGTCCTAATCTGTATTCTAAATATCAGTATGTAATCCATTATGTTTATTTGAAAACATGCATTAATAATGGTCTTGTTTTAAATAAAATTCATCGCGCCTTAATTTTTAAACAAAGCCCTTTTTTGGCTAAATATATCAATTTAAACACAGAACTGAGAAAACAAGCTGTAACTACTTTTCAGCAAGACCTTTTTAAGTTGATGAATAATTCAGTGTTTGGAAAAACATTGGAAGACAGTGAAAAAAGAGTCGATGTTCGCTTGGTTAATAAGTGGTGTGATAAATCTAACAAGACAAAAAAGTTCATTTCAGCGGACAAATTAATAGCGAGACCTAATTTTCACAGCGCTACTATTTTTTCCAATAATTTAGTTGCAGTTCAAATGAAACCTGAAAGGGTTATCTTGGATAAGCCAATTTATATTGGTTTTACTGTTTTAGAACTATCTAAAAGTCATATGTATCAATTCCATTATTCTGTCATAAAACCTTACTATGGAAATAAAATACAACTTTGCTATACCGATACTGATAGCTTTGTTTATAAGATTGAAACGAAAGATTTTTATCATGATTTGAAAGATAACTTTTTAAGCTTCTTTGACACCAGTAACTATAGTTGTGACAATATATTTGGTCTGCCTTTAAAAAACAAAAAGATACCGGGCTTATTTAAAGATGAATTAGGAGGTGAAATTATGACAGAATTCGTAGGTCTCCGGTCTAAGTTGTACTGTATAAAAACGGAATCAGCATTTATTAAAAAAGCAAAAGGTGTGAAAAAAAATGTAGTAAGAGACTTAACATTAGATGATTATAAATCAGTTCTGCTTCACGACAAAATAATACGGAAAAAAAATATTTTGTTTAGATGCATTAAGCATGAGATTTTTACTCAGAGTGTTAACAAAGTAGCTTTATCTAATCAAGATGATAAACGTTTTATTTTATCCGATAAAATTAGAACCTGGGCTTGGGGACATGAAAATCTAATCTAAGATAGTGTTAAATTAGTTAATATAATTGTTTTTGACCTGTTAATATTTTTTATAGTTAATAAATGCAATTAAAATAGTATTATGTGTTTTATTTATTATTGCATCTATATTAATATTATAAAGAGGAAAGATTTGATTGTTTGTTTGTTTGTATTGTATAGGATTCGAAACTACTGAACCAATTTAGATAAAAGTTGGTATAGGGATAGTTCGAGACCAGGAAACAAAAATAACTCGGGCGAAGTCGCGAGCGGAAAGCTAGTATGCTATAAATTACTGCACTTACACATGCTACATATTTCCGCGTGTTATATTAAGGCTAAAAAATATGATGCAATGCCAAATAAGCATTAAAATAGTATTGTGTTTTTTTATTGCATACCTACACTATAAATTACTGCACTTACACATGTCATATATTTCCACGTGTTGTATTGAGGTCAAGTGTGATGCAATGCTAGATAAGCAAATTTAGTCTAAGCCTCAACTTTATTTGATATTATATTCATTCATAACTCGTTGTTCGTGACAAGCAGTCCATATTGTAATATTATTGTAAGTATCATTCTCTTTTCATATCATTTTTTAATCATTATTGATTATTGAGGTAATTATGGATATCAACTTATTCATTATTATTATTCACTTGTTACAGATAATGTCAAACTCGTCGGATATCTTGTTTTCCCAATATGCACAAGATCCATTGGAAGGCTTCACGCAAGAATATCAAAACATGATACGTCGGGAAGAACAAACTAATGAATCAAGACAGGGAGAGAGAAAAATAAGACAAAGAAAGGACATCACAAGAAAAAGAGCTCGTAAATCTACAAAATCATTTGTGATCACTAAGGAGCAGAAAGGCGTGAAATTAATTAAAATACTGGTCTTGGACTTAGTGAACGATTCTTCAAGTGCATCAAATAGCTGCTTTGACATTGCTGATGCGGAAGAAAACGTAGTGCTGAGTGCTCAATATGTGGTGCAGGAACCGGTGGATGAAATCATGGACCTTACGGAAACCGTTATAAGAAAAATATCCAAAAAACTTTGTGGTGATAACTTATAGATAACTTTTTAATTTTGTTAAAACGTTTTCCTAATAAAAAAATATTTTCAAGTACTAAGTTTTTTTCTTTTTGGGTATCAAACATAATAAAAACAACTTTTATTACACATGACATTTTATTTGAAAAATTCTTAATATAGTTGTATATTAATTTTTAAACAAGATTGTTTCTCTAAATTTAGATTCAAAAATCATATAATGTGTATCCATTGAGAAAACACCATTTTTTAATACACAATGAATTTCTTAACGCACATCTTTTTTTATGAGTTAAACAATGGAACATATTATTACTATACAAATCATTTAACGTATTTAAATTTGGTATACCTGTATAACTTATGTCTATGATATTATTATGACCACATAAATCCTCTACCCATTTAACTTTTTCTTCACCTTTTACAATTATTTTCCTGTCTTTCAAGAAAGGTTTAATAATTCTGTTAAATTCTCTGTAGTCTATATATCCTTCACTCCATTGGTAACCTCTGTTTCTTTCTATCCAACAAACTTGTTTTTTTTCTTCATCAGTTAGTGTAGAAAACGGATAAGGAGGTTTAATTAAAAATATATGGGTAAACTCGAGAGTTGCTATAACAAATTCTTTTACTAAAAACTCATTTTTATTATTTTTAAATCCTTGCAAATCTACAATTATCGTATCGTTGTTCATGATATTTTCCTTACAATATTGCTTAAAGGTTTATATTCAAATATGCAATCGTTCAGAATCAAACAATATGCAGCTGTTTGGTCAGGTATTTCTTGATCTGTTTCAATTTCAACTCTAACGTCAATAGATCCTTTTAACGTTTCATGCTGACGTGAACAATCAATGATGAATAAAGGAGCGACGTCTCTGAATTCTTTTAGACTCATCAACGGCTCTGGTCGACGTCCGTGATAAGACTGTTGAAATCTAATGTACTGTTCGTATAATAAAGTAAATTTATCATCTGAAAAATTTACATTCAGTCCTTCATAGGGATAATATGACGAATTTAAAAAGACTCGTATGTCACGTACATGACAATGATCGAACTCTGCCATTGATAATTCAGCGTTATGTTTCCGATTAGTTTGTAAGGCAATTATAACAAATCGAGGTTTCTCTATTTGTGAAGATGTTTTGATAGACCAAGTATGTTTACGAGTTTTCGGTAATAATGGATATTCATATAAGTCCCAATTACGAAAAGCTAAAGTGATTGCTCGATCTCTCTCTAAATGTTTTAGTAAGTTAATTCTTTCACGGTCTGATACTTTAATGTGCGGAACTCGCCAAGCAATTTTAGTAATTATTATATCATCCACTATTTCACCTTTATTTAATATCAAAGCATTCAGATTTGTGTTGCTTCTCAACAATACTAACTCATGTTTGCAGTTTATTATAACTTTTTCATAGTCTTCTGCAAAACCCAATATTTTGTTCATTGGTATAGAAGCAGAGAATCCGCCATCACCAACACTAGTTGTACCTGTAGTCGACCAGCCCCAAGCTCTTGCGCTTTTGGATTCATTTTCATTTAATGATAAATAAGATTTTATAGTTGTGCTAATTCCTGCATTTTTTATTTTGTCTATTTCCACTCCGTTTAGTTCATATCGAATGTCTTGAAATAGAAATAACACCGGATTATTTACGAAATGCACACTTGACACCTTTTCTTTTTTACTGTTATAAACATTAATTGTGCCCTCAATATACAAAGTGCTGAGTGAGGGCAGCACATACAAATCTTGCTGATTGATAGGTATTCGTATTTCATCATTCTTGTTGAAACTTGTTACATATGGTTTGTACGAGTGATATTCAAAACTTTCAATGCTGTTATCTATTGACGTCGGTTGAGTTATATTTAATATATTCATTTTAACAAGCCCACTAACTTCAAAAAATCCTTATTGCTTTTAGTCAACTTCTTTCTAAGCCGAAGCGGTGCGTCTTTTTGAGGTGATCTTTTCAAACTGACTCGAGTACACGATGCCTCTTGCTTTTTATTGAAATCAATCATTTTTTTTTCGGAAATGCAAATATAGTTGTACTTCTTCACCTCGTAAATTTACCTGTTTGTTTTCAGCGTCTAGTAACCGTATGCTAATCGCACTTATAGAACTTTGGTTTACTGGAAAATATATTAAATTTTTAGGTATTTCAATGATCCGATATCCTGGTGGTACATTAGGCACAAATTCATAAATTATATGACTAGCTTTTCCGTTCACAAATGAACCGCTGACTACGTCGCATTCAATCCTCACGATGGTTGTTGATAAAATGCTGACCGGATTCTGAGATTCAGTACTTATATTTGCATGTATTGTTTCAGTTCGAAACCCTAAAATTTGACCTAGTGAATCACTTTTGTTAAAGTGAACATTTTTGGAACAAAATATATTTGTCTTTAGAGTATTGTTGTTACAAGTCAATTTTAATACGGTGTTTTTAATATTACTTTTTATGTAATCACAAATATCTTGAAGTTCATAAGACCCTTCAGGAATTTCGATGACTTCATTTTCGCCATAATAAAATTTATTGTTTCGTTTATCAATATTAGGAATAGAATTAAAAGTAGAAAAATATAAAAGACCACATTCATAGTCGCCATGTAACTCCAATGTTGGCGAATAGTTCGTTGTCAAGGAGGCTCCTCTCCCAGTTATAGACACAGTGAAAGACATTTTTATACTGACAATTTCATTTATTTTACACGTTATATAAATGATTTTTCCAATAACATCTTAAAAATTTTAAACATAGATGACCACAGTTAGTAGTACCAAATTTTTGGTGTTGTACGTAATTATAGTTTATTGGTAAGTTGTGTAAATATTGAATTAATTCTAATGGAGGTTTCAAATTACCAAAACTATCAAAATATTCAGCGTAATTGTTTTGCTTGACGAAGGCTACCCAATGTGTTCCAGGATTTTTGGAGCTATCCAAATTCAATATCGCACATTCTATCTTTTTAGGTTTCGTAGGTAACGTATCTCTCATGAAAACACCGCGAAAAAATGGAATGTCACTTGCGTGTTCTAATATATCAATATTGGTAAGTGCACGTCTGGGTAGCCCCTTATTTAGTTTTTTGATGGATTAAAATACAGTCCAGCTCCTTTTTTGTGAGGTTTTATATACAGCCCTTTTCCAAGAGCCACAGCTTCCATCATCCTGTTGTGTCGTTCAGATTCCTGAAGACTTTTTTGTGCAGCTTTAGAATCATTAACAGCCTTTGCTATACCTGCTGCTCCTCCGGCTAATGAACCTAAAGCCGACAATCCCGCAAAAATCGGAATAAGTGGTAAAAGTCCTCCACATTTTGGAATAGGAATGCGACGCGGCAAACGTATTCCCTTTTTATTTGTAAATATCTTTTTTGCAGCAGCGTGGGCATATTTAATTGCAGAGTGACTGTCTTTAGATTTAAGTTTTTTTAATTGTAAGCGTATTTTTTTTACACCGGTCATAAATGATTTGAGCCCACTCCCTGCTTTGAGTTTAGCTTTCATTGCATTTTTAACTATCCAAGAGGCAAACTTTTCTCCTCTTCCAGCATCCTTGGATTTTAACCTTCTTTTCGCCATATTTAAAAGTCCTAAATCAGCTTTATGTCGAACGTCTAAATTTCTATTTGTATAAGCTATATCGTGGTACATACAAGCATTATCTAATTTGTTTATGCCTCGTTCACCTTTAAGCAACCGTTTATGAAGTTTTGTTCCAGGGCCACAAAATTGATATCCAGGTAAATGTAACTCAATCGGTAAATTGTCTATTATTGTGTTAAAGTATACCACCACCTTCCTTCATTGATAATTCTAAAGTGAATAGAAGATACAGAATTGCGTAGCAATATTTATACTATTGAACCAATTCACTCTTGTCAATCCAACTGTTCTCTTCATTATTTAGACCTAACCATTTTACATATAGTGTGTTTCCTTTTCTTTTTAAAACTTTCTCAATAAGGTAAAGATCAGGAACTTTAGTTTTTTGTAATTCATACCCGTAAAAAGATCCCAAAATAATTTGTTTGTGTTTATCTTCTATTTGATATGTTTGAGGATTGGTTTCATTAACTTTTACTATGCGGAAAATTTCTGTAGACCAATTTGGAGTATAACCCTTACGAAAATCTCCTTTGTATTTACTTATACGAACATAATCACCTATTCGAAACGCAAATCTCTTTTTTGTTTTAGGTTGTTGCGTTTTAACAATGTTTGACTTAACAAAAATTTCGTTTGACTTAGTAACATCAACAGGCTTAAATTTAGTAATTCGATGTTTAGTGTTGTTATAGTTTTGTATCACGTCATCCAAATTATGTTCAAGCCATTGATATCGTCCATGAAGACTAAATAATTTGAAAAGATGAGACTTGATTGTTCTAATGACACGTTCGACAATGGATGCTTTTTTTGCAGAATATGTAGAATAATGATTTATTTTATACGTTTCCATCAATTTTTTAAAACTCGTATTATAAAACTCAGTTCCTAAATCGGTTTGTAAATTTTTAGGATTACGCGAAGAAGTGGTTAATATACTTTGCATAGCATTCATAACACAGTTTGCTGTTTTTGATTTTAAAGGTTTAGCCCAAACGTATTTTGATAAGCCATCAATCACTACTAGAACGTATTTATGGCCTTTATTGAATTGTGAATATTTTTGTAAATCCATAAGGTCTGCTTGCCATAGATCATCAATTCCTTTTATGAATGTACATCGACGAGAAAAATTTCTTCGTGCTGCTTTGTGAAGTTCGTTAACTACGTCTCGCTTACTCATCCTTAGTTGAATTTGCTTGAATCATAAAATCTATTTCTTTTTTTGTGTAAAATAAGGCACTCAAACTAACAATTGTCGCCTTTTCTAAACTACTTAAATATCTTTTAACATCACTATTATTATTTTTTATTTCTTGTCTTAGTTCTTCAATACATTTATCCACGTATTCTTTATTTACTGCTTCGTCGTTATTTTCAGGAAATTGCAAACCCTTCAACTTTGTTGATTTTAAATCAAAGTCACCTGTTTCAGATTTTACTAAAGTATCATTGAGAGTGTTAATGAATTCTGATAATCTTAAACGCTTGTGTACATGATGTCCAAATTTGTCTACATTCATTGTCGTCTTGATGCAGTCTTCATTGAAACGAGACTGAATAATTTTCCTGATGGATGCTTTTTATATTCTACATTTATGATGCCAGCTTCATATAGTTCTTCAATTATTGCATATATTTCATTTATCACTCCGGTATTACCAGCTTCTTTTGATGCTAGTAGTAATTTTAATCGTTCCACTAACTCATTTGGATCGTCCCAGTAAACCAAATCAGTATCTGTTTTAACCCTTTTTAAAAGGTTTATACCTTCTCCTCGAGGAATACTTTCCACACTACTTGTAATATTTCTTGTGTATTTAAACAGTGGTTTAATAATACGTATATATTTAAATCCTTTATTACTGTTCACTGGTTTTAAAGGATCGTAATTACGTTTATGAGCATTAGTATCTATTAGTATCTGTTTATAATTTTGTAAGTCGTCGTCAGTGACAAGGTCTAAATTTGGTATCTTTTTAAACAATAATTCCTTTAAACCGGGTGTTTTTTCCAGATCATGATTTCCAATCCTCAGTCTACAACCTTCATCGTAAACGCGAGTTTTGCCAAGCAAAAGTTTACCTCGCTCGTTTCTGACTCCATAAGGTATATCTTTTATTAGATCACACGACGTAGGCCATGAGAAAGATTCTTTTGCAATACTCGGAGATGATTGAATGGATTTAAACGAGTTTTCATGCTCATCGTGATCTTCAGAGGGTATTATCGTAAGAGTTTTGTTAGATAATTTATAAGCCTCATCACCATAAGAGTTTTCATCTTCTTCGTTCATAGCTTCCTCGAAATCTTCACTTACAGAATTTGATGACTCACTTTCGCTGTACTTATTTTTTTTTACTGGGTGGTTTTGGTCAATATCCAAATTTTTATGAAGACTTTCGTTATTTTTGCTTGTTAACACATTAAGTGGTTCTACAATAGGCTTAAATATTGTTTCTAATGCCATATTGCTAGCGTCTTTTGCATCTTTTATCATATTAACCTTCCTTTTCACAGCTGCGGCAGATTTTATAATTTGTTCTTTCAAATTTTGTTCCATTTTGTTTATATTTCCTCTCGGTATGAAATCACAAATGAAACTGATTCCATATTTATGTAACACCTTTTTATGAATGCTAGTCCACCATAATAAATGTGTCAAATGCCTTTCTATAGCATCCCTTATTCCGTTCGCAGTCTTTATTGATAACAATGTAGCTGAATGGTTGATTCCAAACAGTTGAGCACATTTCTCGAAATTGAGCCCAAGACATGTCAGACCCTACATGTTCCTCATAGACATGTCTTAAGTTAATGTCGTCTAGTTTAAATAAAATAATCAAGTTAGAATTATCTCGTACTAATTGTTTCGGTATTTTAGTATAAGTTTGATTAATATAAAAACAATCAATGTTTTTATGACGTCCCATAGCAAAATAGTCTCGGATGCTATTTTGATTCTCACAAGCAACATCGTCAAATATAATGATCGAGTTCGGCAAAGCTTCGTGAGGGCTTAAAATTTCACTATTATGATTATATTTATTATAAGTCGTGTTCGTAACCATACTCATAACTTTTTCTAAGAATGTATATTTAGGCTGATACAAAGACTTTTAATAAACATACAGATTTTGAAATCGTGGACCATCTTCATGTAATAATAAACTTATTACTAAGTTGGTCTTTCCACAATTCGATGGGCCACAAACAACACAGCGAATGGTATTTGGTAGTAAGTTGCCATGACGCTTTGGTTCATTCATTGACGTAGGACAAATACATTCTAATTTTAGTGATTGTTTTTGTTTGATAAATTTCATATCTGCACTTAAATGTGACCGATGTGATGCGTGTACTTCAACAAAATGATGACTGCATTGTCGCGTTAAAACGTTATAAATAGCGGAATATTTTACAACCAATTACAGACCTGAATTGAATCTTATCTGATAATTTACTTACTAGACGCTGCTACCACGTGTTTTATTGTTCCTTCTAGATGGAGTGAAATCGTGTCTGCGATTGAACGAGATATAGAAGGAACAATAATACACTACTCACGTTTAAGCGAGAGAGCTGTTAAACACGTTTAAGCGAGACAACTGTTTAACACGTTAAAGCGAGACAACTGTTAAACACGTTTAAGCGAGACAACTGTTAAACATGTTTAAGCGAGACAACTGTTAAACACGTTGAAGCGAACTACTATTAAACACGTTTAAGCGAGACAACTCTTAAACACGTTTAAGCGAGACAACTGGTTAACACGTTTAAGCGAACTACTATTAAACACGTTTAAGCGAGACAACTGTTAAACACGTTTAAGTGAGACAACTGTTAAACACGTTTAAGCGAGACAACTGTTAAACACGTTTAAGCAAGACAACTGTTAAACACGTTCAAGCGAGACAACTGTTAAACACGTTTAAGTGAGACATCTGTTAAACACGTTTAAGCGAGACAACTATTAAACACGTTTAAGCAAGACAACTGTTAAACACGTTTAGGTGAGACATCTGTTAAACACGTTTAAGCAAGACAACTGTTAAACACGTTTAAGCGAGACAACTGTTAAACACGTTTAAGTGAGACATCTGTTAAACACGTTTAAGCGAGACAACTATTAAACACGTTTAAGCAAGACAACTGTTAAACACGTTTAAGCGAGACAACTGGTTAACACGTTTAAGCTAACTACTATTAAACACGTTTAAGCGAGACAACTGTTAAACACGTTTAAGCAAGACAACTGTTAAACACGTTTAAGCGAGACAACTGTTAAACACGTTTAAGCGAGACAACTGTTAAACACGTTTGAGCGAGACAACTGTTCAACACGTTTAAGCGAGACAACTGTTAAACATGTTTAGGCAAGACAACTGTTAAACACGTTTAAGCGAGACAACTGTTAAACATGTTTAGGTAAGACAATTGTTAAACACGTTTAAGCGAGACAACTGTTAAACACGTTTAAGCGAGACAACTGTTAACACGTTTAAGCGAGACAACTGTTTAACACGTTTAAGCGAGACAACTGTTAAACACGTTTAAACGAGACGACTGTTAAGCACGTTTAAGCGAGAGAGCTGTTAAACACGTTTAAGCGAGACAACTGTTAAACACGTTTAAGCGAGACAACTGTTAAACATGTTTAAGCGAGACAACTGTTAAACACGTTGAAGCGAACTACTATTAAACACGTTTAAGCGAGACAACTCTTAAACACGTTTAAGCGAGACAACTGGTTAACACGTTTAAGCGAACTACTATTAAACACGTTTAAGCGAGACAACTGTTAAACATGTTTAAGCAAGACAACTGTTCAACACGTTTAAGCGAGACAACTGTTAAACATGTTTAGGTAAGACAATTGTTAAACACGTTTAAGCGAGAAAACTGTTAAACATGTTTAAGCGAGACAACTGTTAAACATGTTTAGGTAAGACAATTGTTAAACACGTTTAAGCGAGACAACTGTTAAACATGTTTAGGTAAGACAATTGTTAAACACGTTTAAGCGAGAAAACTGTTAAACATGTTTAAGCGAGACAACTGTTAAACATGTTTAGGTAAGACAATTGTTAAACACGTTTAAGCGAGACAACTGTTAAACATGTTTAAGCGAGACAACTGTTAAACACGTTTTAGCGAGACAACTGTTAAACACGTTTAAGCGAGACAACTGTTAAACACGTTTAAGCGAGACAACTGTTAAACACGTTTATGTGAGACAACTGTTAAACACGTTTAAATGAGACATTTGTTAAACACGTTTAAGCGAGACAACTGATAAACACGTTTAAGATGTTTAACAGTTGTCTCGCTTAAACGTGTTTAATAGTAGTTCGCTTAAACGTGTTAACCAATTGTCTCGCTTAAACGTGTTTAACAGTTGTCTCACTTAAACGTGTTTAACAGTTGTCTGGCTTAAACGTGTTTAATAGTTGTCTCGCTTAAACGTGTTAAACAGATGTCTCACTTAAACGTGTTTAACAGTTGTCTCACTTAAACGTGTTTAATAATAGTTCGATTTAACGTGTTTAACAGTTGTCTCGCTTAAACGTGTTTAACAGTTGTCTCGCTTAAACGTGTTTAACAGATGTCTCACTTAAACGTGTTTAACAGTTGTCTTGCTTAAACGTGTTTAACAACTGTTAAATACGTTTAAGTGAGACATCTGTCATGGTCCTGACACAAATTTCAAACATGTTTTAGCCATAACAGACCTGAAACAATCTAAACAAGGTTAAGTCATGACTGACGTGAAACAACATAAAACACGTTAAAGCAAGACTACTTTTAAACACGTTTAAGCGAGACAACTGTTAAACACGTTTAAGTAAGACAACTGTTAAACACGTTTACGCGAGACAACTGTTAAACACGTTTAAGCGAGACAACTGTTAAACACGTTTAAGCGAGAGAACTGTTAGACACGTTTAAGTGAGACATCTGTAAAACACGTTTAAGCGAGACAACTGTTAAACACGTTTAAGCGAGACAACTGTTAACATGTTTAAGCGAGACAACTGTTAAACATGTTTAGGCAAGACAACTGTTAAACACGTTTAAGCGAGACAACTGTTAAACATGTTTAGGCAAGACAACTGTTAAACACGTTTAAGCGAGACAACTATTAAACACGTTTAAGTGAGACATCTGTTAAACACGTTTAAGGGAGACAACTGTTAAACACGTTTAAGCGAGACAACTGTTAACATGTTTAAGCGAGACAACTGTTAAACATGTTTAGGCAAGACAACTGTTAAACACGTTTAAGCGAGACAACTGTTAAACATGTTTAGGCAAGACAACTGTTAAACACGTTTAAGCGAGACAACTATTAAACACGTTTAAGCGAGAGAACTGTTAGACACGTTTAAGCGAGACAACTGTTAAACACGTTTAAGTGAGACATCTGTTAAACACGTTTAAGCGAGTCAACTGTTAAACACGTTTAAGCGAGACAACTGTTAACATGTTTAAGCGAGACAACTGTTAAACATGTTTAGGCAAGACAACTGTTAACACGTTTAAGCGAGACAACTATTAAACACGTTTAAGCAAGACAACTGTTAAAAACGTTTAAGTGAGACAACTGTTAAAGATGTTTAAGTGAGACAACTGTTAAACACGTTTAAGCGAGACAACTATTTAACACGTTTAAGCAAGATAACTGTTAAACACGTTTAAGCGAGACAACTGTTAAACACGTTTTAGCGAGACAACTGTTAAACACGTTTAAGCGAGACAACTGTTAAACACGTTTAAGCGAGACAACTGTTAAACACGTTTATGTGAGACAACTGTTAAACACGTTTAAGTGAGACATTTGTTAAACACGTTTAAGCGAGACAACTGTTAAACACGTTTAAGCGATACAACTGTTAAACACGTTTAAGCGAGACAACTGTTAAATACGTTTAAGTGAGACATCTGTTAAACACGTTTAAGCGAGACAACTATTAAACACGTTTAAGCAAGACAACTGTTAAACACGTTTAAGTGAGACATCTGTTAAACACGTTTAAGCGAGACAACTGTTAAACACGTTTAAGCGAGACAACTGTTAAACACGTTTAAGTGAGACATCTGTTAAACACGTTTAAGCGAGACAACTGTTAAACACGTTTAAGCGAGACAACTATTAAACACGTTTAAGCGAGACAACTGTTAAACACGTTTAAGCGAGACAACTATTAAACACGTTTAAGCAAGACAACTGTTAAACACGTTAAAGCGAGACAACTGTTAAACACGTTTTAGCGAGACAACTGTTAAACACGTTTAAGCGAGACAACTGTTAAACACGTTTTTGTGAGACAACTGTTAAACACGTTTAAGTGAGACATTTGTTAAACACGTTTAAGCGAGACAACTGTTAAACACGTTTTAGCGATACAACTGTTAAACACGTTTAAGCGAGACAACTGTTAAATACGTTTAAGTGAGACAACTGTTAAACACGTTTAAGCGAGACAACTGTCAAACACGTTTAAGCGAGACAACTATTAAACACGTTTAAGCAAGACAACTGTTAAACACGTTTAAGCGAGACAACTGTTAAACACATTTTAGCGAGACAACTGTTAAACACGTTTAAGCGAGAGAGCTGTTAAACACGTTTAATCGAGACAACTGTTAAACACGTTTAAGTGAGACATTTGTTAAACACGTTTAAGCGAGACAACTGTTAAACACGTTTAAGCGATACAACTGTTTAAGTAAAACGTTTAAGTGAGACATCTGTTAAACACGTTTAAGCGAGACAACTGTTAAACACGTTTAAGTGAGACATCTGTTAAACACGTTTAAGCGAGACAACTGTTAAACACGTTTACGCGAGACAACTGTTAAACACGTTTAAGCGAGACAACTGTTTAACACGTTTAAGCGAGACAACTGTTAAACACGTTTATGTGAGACAACTGTTAAACACGTTTAAGTGAGACATTTGTTAAACACGTTTAAGCGAGACAACTGTTAAACACGTTTAAGCGATACAACTGTTTAAGTAAAACGTTTAAGTGAGACATCTGTTAAACACGTTTAAGCGAGACAACTATTAAACACGTTTAAGCGAGACAACTGTTAAACACGTTTAAGCGAGACAACTGTTAGACACGTTTAAGCGATACAACTGTCAAACACGTTTAAGCGAGACAACTGTTAAACACGTTTAAGCGAGACAACTGTTAAATACGTTTAAGTGAGACAACTGTTAAACACGTTTAAGCGAGACAACTGTCAAACACGTTTAAGCGAGACAACTATTAAACACGTTTAAGCAAGACAACTGTTAAACACGTTTAAGCGAGACAACTGTTAAACACGTTTTAGCGAGACAACTGTTAAACACGTTTAAGTAAGACAACTGTTAAACACGTTTACGCGAGACAACTGTTAAACACGTTTAAGCGAGACAACTGTTAAACACGTTTAAGCGAGAGAACTGTTAGACACGTTTAAGTGAGACATCTGTAAAACACGTTTAAGCGAGACAACTGTTAAACACGTTTAAGCGAGACAACTGTTAACATGTTTAAGCGAGACAACTGTTAAACATGTTTAGGCAAGACAACTGTTAAGCACGTTTAAGCGAGACAACTGTTAAACATGTTTAGGCAAGACAACTGTTAAACACGTTTAAGCGAGACAACTATTAAACACGTTTAAGTGAGACATCTGTTAAACACGTTTAAGCGAGACAACTGTTAAACACGTTTAAGCGAGACAACTGTTAACATGTTTAAGCGAGACAACTGTTAAACATGTTTAGGCAAGACAACTGTTAAACACGTTTAAGCGAGACAACTGTTAAACATGTTTAGGCAAGACAACTGTTAAACACGTTTAAGCGAGACAACTATTAAACACGTTTAAGCGAGAGAACTGTTAGACACGTTTAAGCGAGACAACTGTTAAACACGTTTAAGTGAGACATCTGTTAAACACGTTTAAGCGAGTCAACTGTTAAACACGTTTAAGCGAGACAACTGTTAACATGTTTAAGCGAGACAACTGTTAAACATGTTTAGGCAAGACAACTGTTAACACGTTTAAGCGAGACAACTATTAAACACGTTTAAGCAAGACAACTGTTAAAAACGTTTAAGTGAGACAACTGTTAAAGATGTTTAAGTGAGACAACTGTTAAACACGTTTAAGCGAGACAACTATTTAACACGTTTAAGCAAGATAACTGTTAAACACGTTTAAGCGAGACAACTGTTAAACACGTTTTAGCGAGACAACTGTTAAACACGTTTAAGCGAGACAACTGTTAAACACGTTTAAGCGAGACAACTGTTAAACACGTTTATGTGAGACAACTGTTAAACACGTTTAAGTGAGACATTTGTTAAACACGTTTAAGCGAGACAACTGTTAAACACGTTTAAGCGATACAACTGTTAAACACGTTTAAGCGAGACAACTGTTAAATACGTTTAAGTGAGACATCTGTTAAACACGTTTAAGCGAGACAACTATTAAACACGTTTAAGCAAGACAACTGTTAAACACGTTTAAGTGAGACATCTGTTAAACACGTTTAAGCGAGACAACTGTTAAACACGTTTAAGCGAGACAACTGTTAAACACGTTTAAGTGAGACATCTGTTAAACACGTTTAAGCGAGACAACTGTTAAACACGTTTAAGCGAGACAACTATTAAACACGTTTAAGCGAGACAACTGTTAAACACGTTTAAGCGAGACAACTATTAAACACGTTTAAGCAAGACAACTGTTAAACACGTTAAAGCGAGACAACTGTTAAACACGTTTTAGCGAGACAACTGTTAAACACGTTTAAGCGAGACAACTGTTAAACACGTTTTTGTGAGACAACTGTTAAACACGTTTAAGTGAGACATTTGTTAAACACGTTTAAGCGAGACAACTGTTAAACACGTTTTAGCGATACAACTGTTAAACACGTTTAAGCGAGACAACTGTTAAATACGTTTAAGTGAGACAACTGTTAAACACGTTTAAGCGAGACAACTGTCAAACACGTTTAAGCGAGACAACTATTAAACACGTTTAAGCAAGACAACTGTTAAACACGTTTAAGCGAGACAACTGTTAAACACATTTTAGCGAGACAACTGTTAAACACGTTTAAGCGAGAGAGCTGTTAAACACGTTTAATCGAGACAACTGTTAAACACGTTTAAGTGAGACATTTGTTAAACACGTTTAAGCGAGACAACTGTTAAACACGTTTAAGCGATACAACTGTTTAAGTAAAACGTTTAAGTGAGACATCTGTTAAACACGTTTAAGCGAGACAACTGTTAAACACGTTTAAGTGAGACATCTGTTAAACACGTTTAAGCGAGACAACTGTTAAACACGTTTACGCGAGACAACTGTTAAACACGTTTAAGCGAGACAACTGTTTAACACGTTTAAGCGAGACAACTGTTAAACACGTTTATGTGAGACAACTGTTAAACACGTTTAAGTGAGACATTTGTTAAACACGTTTAAGCGAGACAACTGTTAAACACGTTTAAGCGATACAACTGTTTAAGTAAAACGTTTAAGTGAGACATCTGTTAAACACGTTTAAGCGAGACAACTATTAAACACGTTTAAGCGAGACAACTGTTAAACACGTTTAAGCGAGACAACTGTTAGACACGTTTAAGCGATACAACTGTCAAACACGTTTAAGCGAGACAACTGTTAAACACGTTTAAGCGAGACAACTGTTAAATACGTTTAAGTGAGACAACTGTTAAACACGTTTAAGCGAGACAACTGTCAAACACGTTTAAGCGAGACAACTATTAAACACGTTTAAGCAAGACAACTGTTAAACACGTTTAAGCGAGACAACTGTTAAACACGTTTTAGCGAGACAACTGTTAAACACGTTTTAGCCATACAACTGTTAAACACGTTTAAGCGAGACAACTGTTAAATACGTTTAAGTGAGACAACTGTTAAACACGTTTAAGCGAGACAACTGTTAAACACGTTTAAGTGAGACATCTGTTAAACACGTTTAAGCGAGACAACTACTAAACACGTTTAAGTGACAATCTGTTAAACACGTTTAAGCGAGACAACTGTTAAACACGTTTAAGCGAGACAACTGTTAAACACGTTTAAGTGAGACATCTGTTAAACACGTTTAAGCGAGACAACTATTAAACACGTTTAAGCGAGACAACTGTTAAACACGTTTAAGCGAGACAACTGTTAGACACGTTTAAGCGAGACAACTGTTAAACACGTTTAAGTGAGACATCTGTCAAACACGTTTAAGCGAGACAACTGTTAACACGTTTTAGCGAGACAACTGTTAAACACGTTTAAGCGAGACAACTGTTAAACACGTTTTAGCGAGACAACTGTTAAACACGTTTAAGCGAGACAACTGTTAAACACGTTTATGTGAGACAACTGTTAAACACGTTTAAATGAGACATTTGTTAAACACGTTTAAGCGAGACAACTGTTAAACACGTTTAAGATGTTTAACAGTTTTCTCGCTTAAACGTGTTTAATAGTAGTTCGCTTAAACGTGTTAACCAGTTGTCTCGCTTAAACGTGTTTAACAGTTGTATTACTTAAACGTGTTTAATAGTTGTCTCGCTTAAACGTGTTTAACAGATGTCTCACTTAAACGTGTTTAACAGTTGTCTCACTTAAACGTGTTTAATAATAGTTCGATTTAACGTGTTTAACAGTTGTCTCGCTTAAACGTCTTTAACAGTTGTCTCACTTAAACGTGTTTAACAGTTGTCTGGCTTAAACGTGTTTAATAGTTGTCTCGCTTAAACGTGTTTAACAGATGTCTCACTTAAACGTGTTTAACAGTTGTCTCACTTAAACGTGTTTAATAATAGTTCGATTTAACGTGTTTAACAGTTGTCTCGCTTAAACGTGTTTAACAGTTGTCTCGCTTAAACGTGTTTAACAGATGTCTCACTTAAACGTGTTTAACAGTTGTCTTGCTTAAACGTGTTTAACAACTGTTAAATACGTTTAAGTGAGACATCTGTCATGGTCCTGACACAAATTTCAAACATGTTTTAGCCATAACAGACCTGAAACAATCTAAACAAGGTTAAGTCATGACTGACGTGAAACAACATAAAACACGTTAAAGCAAGACTACTTTTAAACACGTTTAAGCGAGACAACTGTTAAACACGTTTAAGTAAGACAACTGTTAAACACGTTTACGCGAGACAACTGTTAAACACGTTTAAGCGAGACAACTGTTAAACACGTTTAAGCGAGAGAACTGTTAGACACGTTTAAGTGAGACATCTGTAAAACACGTTTAAGCGAGACAACTGTTAAACACGTTTAAGCGAGACAACTGTTAACATGTTTAAGCGAGACAACTGTTAAACATGTTTAGGCAAGACAACTGTTAAACACGTTTAAGCGAGACAACTGTTAAACATGTTAAGGCAAGACAACTGTTAAACACGTTTAAGCGAGACAACTATTAAACACGTTTAAGTGAGACATCTGTTAAACACGTTTAAGCGAGACAACTGTTAAACACGTTTAAGCGAGACAACTGTTAACATGTTTAAGCGAGACAACTGTTAAACATGTTTAGGCAAGACAACTGTTAAACACGTTTAAGCGAGACAACTGTTAAACATGTTTAGGCAAGACAACTGTTAAACACGTTTAAGCGAGACAACTATTAAACACGTTTAAGCGAGAGAACTGTTAGACACGTTTAAGCGAGACAACTGTTAAACACGTTTAAGTGAGACATCTGTTAAACACGTTTAAGCGAGTCAACTGTTAAACACGTTTAAGCGAGACAACTGTTAACATGTTTAAGCGAGACAACTGTTAAACATGTTTAGGCAAGACAACTGTTAACACGTTTAAGCGAGACAACTGTTAAACATGTTTAGGCAAGACAACTGTTAAACACGTTTAAGCGAGACAACTATTAAACACGTTTAAGCAAGACAACTGTTAAAAACGTTTAAGTGAGACAACTGTTAAAGATGTTTAAGTGAGACAACTGTTAAACACGTTTAAGCGAGACAACTATTTAACACGTTTAAGCAAGATAACTGTTAAACACGTTTAAGCGAGACAACTGTTAAACACGTTTTAGCGAGACAACTGTTAAACACGTTTAAGCGAGACAACTGTTAAACACGTTTAAGCGAGACAACTGTTAAACACGTTTATGTGAGACAACTGTTAAACACGTTTAAGTGAGACATTTGTTAAACACGTTTAAGCGAGACAACTGTTAAACACGTTTAAGCGATACAACTGTTAAACACGTTTAAGCGAGACAACTGTTAAATACGTTTAAGTGAGACATCTGTTAAACACGTTTAAGCGAGACAACTATTAAACACGTTTAAGCAAGACAACTGTTAAACACGTTTAAGTGAGACATCTGTTAAACACGTTTAAGCGAGACAACTGTTAAACACGTTTAAGCGAGACAACTGTTAAACACATTTAAGTGAGACATCTGTTAAACACGTTTAAGCGAGACAACTGTTAAACACGTTTAAGCGAGACAACTATTAAACACGTTTAAGCGAGACAACTGTTAAACACGTTTAAGCGAGACAACTATTAAACACGTTTAAGCAAGACAACTGTTAAACACGTTAAAGCGAGACAACTGTTAAACACGTTTTAGCGAGACAACTGTTAAACACGTTTAAGCGAGACAACTGTTAAACACGTTTTTGTGAGACAACTGTTAAACACGTTTAAGTGAGACATTTGTTAAACACGTTTAAGCGAGACAACTGTTAAACACGTTTTAGCGATACAACTGTTAAACACGTTTAAGCGAGACAACTGTTAAACACGTTTAAGCGAGACAACTGTCAAACACGTTTAAGCGAGACAACTATTAAACACGTTTAAGCAAGACAACTGTTAAACACGTTTAAGCGAGACAACTGTTAAACACATTTTAGCGAGACAACTGTTAAACACGTTTAAGCGAGACAACTGTTAAACACGTTTAAGCGAGACAACTGTTAAACACGTTTATGTGAGACAACTGTTAAACACGTTTAAGTGAGACATTTGTTAAACACGTTTAAGCGATACAACTGTTAAACACGTTTAAGCGAGACAACTGTTAAATACGTTTAAGTGAGACATCTGTTAAACACGTTTAAGCGAGACAACTATTAAACACGTTTAAGCAAGACAACTGTTAAACACGTTTAAGTGAGACATCTGTTAAACACGTTTAAGCGAGACAACTGTTAAACACGTTTAAGCGAGACAACTGTTAAATACGTTTAAGTGAGACATCTGTTAAACACGTTTAAGCGAGACAACTATTAAACACGTTTAAGCGAGACAACTGTTAAACACGTTTAATCGAACTATTATTAAACACGTTTAAGCGAGACAACTGTTAAATACGTTTAAGCGAGACAACTGTTAAACACGTTTAAGTGAGACATCTGTTAAACACGTTTAAGCGAGACAACTACTAAACACGTTTAAGCGAGACAACTGTTAACACGTTTAAGCGAGACAACTGTTAAACATGTTTAGGCAAGACAACTATTAAACACGTTTAAGCAAGACAACTGTTAAACACGTTTACAACTGTTAAAAATGTTTAAGCGAGACAACTGTTAAACACGTTTAAGCGAGACAACTATTAAACACGTTTAAGCAAGACAACTGTTAAACACGTTTAAGTGAGACAACTGTTAAACACGTTTAAGCGAGACAACTGTTAAACACGTTTAAGCGAGATAACTTGACACGTTTAAGACATGACCATCCTGAAACAACTGTTAAACACGATTAAGTGATACAACTGTTAAACACGTTTAAGCCATGACTGACCTGAGACAACTGTTAAATACATTTAACATTTAAATACGTTTAAACGAGACACACCACATCCATACGCTGCGGCAAGTTATACAGAAGACCGAGGAGTATAATCTGCCACTTTGCTTGGCGTTTGTGGACTATGAGAAAGCCTTCGATTCGATCGAGACATGGGCGGTGTTGCAGTCTCTCCAAAGGTGCCAAGTGGACTACAGGTACATAGAGGTGCTAAGGTACCTATACGGAAATGCCACTATGTCGGTTCGACTCCAGAACCAGAGCTTTAATCCCATCCAATTGCAGCGGGGTGTAAGACAGGGAGACGTTATCTCTCCAAAACTCTTTACCACTGCATTGGAGGATATTTTCAAGCTTCTGGATCGGAAAGGATATGGCATTAACATTAATGGCGAGTACCTAACACACCTCCGTTTTGCCGATGATGTAGTTCTAATGGCTGAGACCTTGGAAGACCTGAACACCATGCTCGGAGATCTCAGTAGTGCTTCCCAAAGAGTGGGTGTTAAAATGAACATGGATAAGACAAAAATCATGTCGAATGCCCATGTTGTACCCACTCCAGTTAATATTGGGAACACTACACTTGAAGTTGTAGACGGCTATGTATACCTGGGACAGATAGTCCAGTTAGGTAAGTCCAACTTCGAGAAAGAGATCTCTCGTCGAATTCAACTCGGATGGGCAGCTTTCGGGAAGTTACGAAAAATCTTCACGTCCAAATTGCCTCAGTGTCTCAACATCAAAGTCTTTGACCAATGTGTGTTGCCAGTGATGACCTACGGAAGCGAAACGTGGCCATTCACTATGGGTCTCGTCCGAAGGCTCAAGGTCGCTCAGCGGGCAATAGAGAGAGCAATGCTTGGGGTCTCCCTGCGTGATCGGATCCGAAATGAGGAGATCCGCAGGAGAACTAAAGTTACCGACATCGCTCAAAGGATTGCTCAGCTGAAGTGGCAGTGGGCGGGACACATAGCTAGAAGAACCGATGGCCGTTGGGGCCGAACGGTTCTTGAGTGGCGACCACGATCCGGGCGACGCTCAGTGGGTAGGCCCCCGACCAGGTGGACCGACGATCTGGCGAAGGTCGCGGGAAGCAGCTGGATGCGGGCAGCACAGGACCGATCGTTGTGGAGATCTATGGGGGAGGCCTATGCCCAGCAGTGGGCGTCGTGCGGCTGAGATGATGATGATGATGATGAAACGGGACAACTGTTAAACACGTTCAAACGAGATAGCTGTTAAACACATTTTTAATTGAAGTTAATCGAAATTGTCCGGTGCTGTGCGACACTAAAGATAACATTTAAAAAAAAGGGTCCTCATATTAGGTCCTTACATATGAAATTGGCGTTTTACCGTACTGGCCACTTTGATCTCAAATGTCTCCTCGATAATTAGGAATTCCAAATTCAAATTTATACAGCTATTTACTCATATAATTTTGTGTTTCGAAAATTATAATTCACTTGTTTTTTCCTCAATTGTTGTTTTTCTTTGCGTCACTCAGTTTACAAAATGGAAAACTTGAAATATCGCGTTATTTACGAGTACAAGTTCCACCGTGGCACCAGTGTTGCAGAAACGGCTCGAAGGATTAATGATGTGTATGGCGACGGTGCCGCAAAAGAAAACACAGTGCGTTTTTGGTTCCAACGTTTTCGTTCTGGAAATTTCGACCCGTGGACGGCCGGAGACCAAAGTTGATAATGAAGAATTGAAGGCTATTGTGGAAGCGAATCCATCGCAAACCACGTCCGAGTTAGCTGCAGGCTGCGGTGTTAGTGATAAATCTGTTTTAATCCACTTGAAGCAAATCGCACGTCATAAACAATCTATACTAAGGGTTTGAAAATTCACAGCACTAAAAATAGTGGACCAAAAACAACAATTTCTACCTTAACTGCTGTTTTAGTGTTATTTGCAGTTTTATACGACTGAAAAAAGAAGAAAAAAGTGAAAAAGATACCCTATAAGCAGTTCAAAATACTCCAATTACTTAGTTACGACTGTATTGCCTTGTCAAATTTCGTTTTAGTTGGATAATGGTATCGATTCTGGCATGATTCTCTAAACCTAAAACTAAATTTGACAACAGTCTCTCCTTGTCATTTTGTATAGAGTATGACAAGGATAGACTGTTGTCAAATTTAGTTTTAGGTTTAGAGAATCATGCCAGAATCGACACCAATATCGTTTCGTTTTAGTTGAATAATGTCGCCTGAACTTAACAAACTACAAATTAGTGTCATATTTCTGTAGGCAGCAGCACAGAGGTGGCTCTTGCATTCTTATTAGGAACAGCCATGAATGTGAAAACGTACCGAATTTAGTCAAACAATCAATATGTGATATGATCGAATGTTCCGCAATAAAATTAACACAGCACAAGTTGTTCATTGTATGTATTTATCGACCACCCCGAACGAGATTAGAATCGTTAAATTGATTTCTACGTAAATTAGACGAAATATTGAATTTAATAACTCGTTCCAATACTGACTATAAAATAATTATTTGCGGAGACTTTAATATTGACATTTTAAAAAATAGTAAAATTACCAGACATTTTGACCAAATATTATCTTCATATGACTTAAAATTTCAATTTAAGGAGCCTACAAGACTAAGTAGTAAAACCTGTATAGATAATATAATGCATAACATACGTGGCACTAAAGGAGATATTGGACTCAATTCTGTGCGCCCGCCGTCTAAATAACCTAAAACTAAAATTTTCTAAATTTAAACTTAATTTAAATGGCCGGTTAAGCAAGTGCTATTCTGCGGTGAAAGGCCAACTAAATTTAGGCAGAGCTTAAGCGTAATTCTAAAATGTCTAAGATTAGTTTTAATTATGTTTGTGTTGCTATCGTAAAAATATTAAAAGTAAAATATTAATAGATGGGATTTGTTAAAGAAACTAAAACGGGTTTATGTTTATATCAGTTAATACATTTAATGTACATTTTATCTTATTTTTAACAATATAATTGTAACTACTAAAAAAATATTATTATTTTCCTATTCATTTAAGGCGAAAACAATCAATTTGGGCAACATAAAAATTTTTACCTCATTTGTTACTTGGATTTGTAGTTTTCATTACCAAAATGGCGGATTTTAACATTTTTTCTAATTTTAATCGGGATGATTTTAGTCGCCGCTAAAATTAGTCAGTTTAGGAAGTTCACGCGTAAAAATCTCACGCCTGGAATAGCGTTTGGACGGCTAAACCTAAGTTGAATTGACCGTCTAAAATTAGAAACGTCAGATTCAAATTAGCAATGTCAGTTGAGTTTGACAGTTACCGTAGAATAGGAAAATGGTTTAGCGACACCTAAATAAAATTAGTAAATTTAGCGGCCGCTTCAGAATTGAGTCCATTATTGACTTAGCTCTCTCCGACCATACATCTCAAATAATTAAAGTGCCTGTCAGTAAAACATGCAGACTAAAATATTGGACTTTTTGTCGTAGAGATTTCTCTCGCGATAACATGCGGAAGTTCACAGATTGCATTAAAAATCTTACTTTTAATGATATCTATGAAACAGATGACCCAGATTCCGCCTTAGATATCTTTCATAATCACTTTATACTTTTTTACAATCTTTGTTTCCCTAACAGGAGAGTAAAAGTCGGATTTGAAAGAAAACCTAAATGGGTCTCAAAGGGTATCAAGACGTGTAGCAAAAAAAGACGTCACCTTTTGTGGAAATACCGTATGTCTTGTAGTGCTTTTTCTTGCTAAATTGTAGTAATATAGGGAAATCTTAAAGTTGAAGGAAAAAAAAACAAACTTATTCCTTTAGTCCGATACAAAATGAAAAGCTTTATTCTGGTAGGTACATGGTTGTAATTCACTTATGCATAATGTTACTGAAGTTAACAAAATCCCTCAATGCAAAGCACTTAACTAAATTTTTATTTAATACAAGCCAAGGGCAGGATGGTTCAGGTTTGTTTGATCAATCTCGGCAGGTAAAAATCAGGTACAAATTGGGTACAAAACTACAAAATGAGGGGCAATAAAGTACACGAACAAATAGTTATAGGTTTCATTTTTTTTAAATTAGTAGCTTTCCCCGGAGCGGTTGTTAGTAGAGCGTACCTTCTATGCTAAATCTTGCAATCACGGGTCAGAGCTATGATATTCCAGTTTCTTAACTTATTCTCTGTTTCTAATATTATTTGTGTAATTCCACAGAATTCCTCCTTGATATTAGGTTATTAGGTAGGTTAGTTGCAGCGGAGCCCTACGGCCTCCTGGAACTGCCCTGGAGATTCATAGCACAGTGTTATGTTAAAAATATAATTAAATATGCCTATAATCTTAGGGTCAGTGGGTCTAACACTGAGTTCTGAAGGAATCCCAGTCAATACATTTGAACTTCATGTAATAAACATAGCAAATGAATTCTAAAACATAATTTTTAATAAATTGACAAATTGTCTTATTGGTTAGTTAATAAAAAGGACATATGGAGGGGAGAGCACCTATTTTGTGTATAATTATTGCTATTAATAAAAAGAAAACAGCTTAATTTGTGAGTTCTTTGCCAAAGAAGGATGTGAAACTTAATATTGTGAAAATTTAGAATTTAACATGAAATTCGCAAGTGTTACTCAATATATGCCTTAATCCCACTAAGATGCCGTTTACTATCAAGGTTTTTTAATGAAATAGGGGATGAAAAAGGCGAATTTTGGAAATGTAATATGTTTGATTTAATAATCAATTTACCCACAAATAAAAATAAAATTAACAAAATCTGTTTTAAATCATGAAATATAATAAGTTAATTAGATACCTTAGTGTGGGCGGAGTATTATCTATTGATATAATTTATTTATTCAACTAATTCACCGAATCGCGCGCCGGCGATTATAAATATGATTGAGCTTTTACTCTTCAAGCTGAAAACAAAAATAACTCACTTTGTTAAATTCAGGGTGGCTTTTCGAATTAAATTCACACGGAAAACGAGAGAAATACCTACGAAATAAATATATAAAAACTTTATGATCTTCAAATCAATAACAAATTACTTCGATCGATGTCTCACAGACTAGTCATAACCTAGACGATAGACTAAACCAACGCTCCACTTGCGCGCAGATTTGCGTTTATGTGGAAGCGACGGAGCCGAGGTCCGTTTGCTGAATGTTAAGCGCCGTATTGGCGACGGAACCTCTCCTAAAACCAAATTCATTTCATAACACTCGTAAGACTCTTAACTTGCTTCAAGATGTGTCAAGTCAACATACGGATCTTTCGAAATTCTACAATACCTATGCAATAAGTATTTCCAGCTAAAGTTATGTTTAGTTGAGAAACAAAACGTAATGAAAAATTAACCTTAAACAAATTGTGAATGCTTTCCAAATTCTATTCGACGAAACTATAATTATATGATCTATAAGTTTAAGTGTATTTTATTAAAATATGTCTATAGAAATGATCAAAACAAACGGTCCAAATGTCAAATTCCGAATTTTGAGAAAATCAACCCACCTAAATGGAAGCACGGGATTTTGGGCGAAAAAAAACTATCTTTGTAAATAAGGCCAGGATAAACGCGAGATTTATTTTGTTTATGCAAAAAGTGAATAATGACCAAAGATAATTGCAAATGTCACTGACGTGACGTGAAACGACGTTGACGTTGACACTTGACATTGATATTGTGAAATTAATTGACAAAGTTATTGTAATTATGATTTTAGTTGTGAAATTTGTGTTAAAACTACAGTGAAACCAAAGTGTTTTTGCAAAATTAGTGTTTTATGAAATTTTAAGAAAAAACAGTGTTACAGTATCCCCCCAACCACGATAGAATTCACGTAGGGAATTCGTCTGACGCCTCGTCAGCCTCAAAACCTCCTAACCAACCAAACAAAATTATCATAATTAGAATCAATTAGGTACTTAAAAACTATTCATTCGTGATAAACTCTGTACCCAATTACGCCTAACGTTATTTTTTTTTTATAAGTTTATTTATTTGTATAAGATAAAAAATAAAGCTTTAAATATAAACGTGTGTAAATAAAGAATATTTAACATGCATGTACCTTAAATCTACGTAAATCCATTAATATGGTATGTTAAAGATTGTAATAAAAAAAACCACATTCACCAATAAGGTGACAAAATCTAGCGCGAAACTACTGCTGCTAGCACCTACATGGTTGTAAAAAAAATATTCACCAATAAGGTGGCAAAATCTAGCGAAACCTCTTCTGCTAGCACCTATATGGCTGTGATAAATAGGCAAAAAGCATTATATCCTATGCCCATCAAATATAAGATAGTAATAAAAAAAAACTGTAGTGTCAGGACTGACGCCGAGATGGCGTTGTTAAATAAGTATATCTTGACACTAGCAGTGTATAGCAAGTAATGTCAACAACCACCGGTAGATGCCGTTATTACAGACATTTTGACTCTAATCGTCAAATAATAAGTAGAAAAAAACAATAAAAAGGAAATAAAAAAAAAATGAGTTGCATGGTGTCGTTGCCCCTGATCGTCGATATTGATTTTCCTACGTTTCCAGCTAGATGTAACTTCCTCCATTATAAGAATATAGCAAAGGCTTATTTCTAGAGTTGCAAACCGCTCCTGTGAGGAATTCAAAATTAATTTTGTTGATTAGAGTAGAATACATATAAAAATAATGAACAAGACACGTTTATATTTGTGATCTTGTGCTAAATGCATCTATCTAACCACATAACAGTTATAATAAGTACATACTTGTTCCTTAATTCTGGTATCAGATACTAAAGAAGTAATATCCATTTTATATAATGGTAGTAATAATATATTTATAATGGTATGAACTAAGACACGTATAATATTTGTGTTTTAGATCTTTATGTACTTATGTAATGGTAATATCAATTTTGAAGATGTTAGGTAAATGGAAACTTAAGTATCAAGGCAAATCAATAAAAAAACGACAGGGACAGACACATGCAAAAACGCCGCCAGATGTTATATGGCGCGTTATCCTACACTCGGGTTCTACGAGACGCCAGGAAGAATGGCGGGGTGGGTATTCTGTGACCGCCGCACCCGCGGTGCCTAAATAGTTTAAATGCTTATAAAAATATGGCTATTTTCATAAGAGTATAAAAATGAAAATTAAGTAGGTATTATGTTACTAGGTATGTAATTTAGTCACTCGAAGTATCTAAATTTTTAAAATCTTTTATGTGCCACTTTCCTATGTATTTTCCGTTCTCGTCTTCGAGCTCATAGACGAGGCGAGAAAGCTTACGTATAATTTTACAACGTTCATATTTAGGGGCAAGTTTAGCAGTAAAATATTTATTAGCAGAACTCTGCTTGTACGTCCGCTTCCACACAAAATCACCAACATTAAAAGAGATATCTCTGCGTTTGTTGTTATAGTATTTTATATTCCTTTCATGGGCCTTACGCAATGACTCTCGGACTTTGATGAAAATGTCACCGAGGTGGCCAATATTAGACGCATGAGTATCGCGTGGTACCACAACCAACTCTTGGAGATCTTCGAAGCCACGGTAAATACTACCATCTGTGACAGCTTCCCTACCGTGTACTAGCATGAAAGGAGTATAAGAAGTAGACTCATTTACTGAGGTGTTCATGGCAAATTGTATTTTATGTATGTTAATATCCCACGTTCTATGATCGTTCTCAACAAACGAGGAAACTGCAGTGATTATTGTGCGGTTATAACGTTCCACCGTATTAACTTGTGGACAATATACTGGACCCAAATGTACTTGCGGAATATTGTATTTTTCATATAATGCCTGAACCTCATGACTTATAAATTGCGAGCCATTATCAGACATCACCGTCTGTGGTATTCCGTGAACCAGAAATACATGGTCTTCTAACCTTTGCGCTATAACTTTGCCCGTTGCACGCCGTATAGGAAATAATAAACAATATTTTGTAAAACAACACACAACTACTAGTAAAAAGGTGTTTTGCTGTCGAGACATCGGCAGTGGACCAACTAGATCAATGCTGATGCACTGGAATGGTCGACAGCAGACCTTGGGTTCCCCCATAAAGCCAGCTGGCGCTAGTGAGCTATGTTTATATGAGTTGCAAGTGGCACAATTTTTAATAAATTCCTCGGTATCTTTATGCATACCGGGCCAAAAATACCGTAATTTTAATCTTTTATAAGTTTTTGCAACGCCTAAGTGCGCAGCAATTGGTTCAGAATGGTTACTTTTCATAATATCCTCCCTAAGCTCCTTTGGTACAACCTCTTTCCACTGGTAGTCACCACAGAGTTTGTTAGTGCTTTTTGTAAATCTAAAAAGCCTACCATCAACAATTTGAAAATTGGGACACGCGCGCGGCCTATCCGTGCAACGTTTTAATATATTGTTATACCAAGCATCGCTGGAAGTAAATGCGTCTACGGCTGCCACTGGTACAGAACGTGATAGTGCATCCGGTACGACGTTTTGAGATCCACTACGATGCTCAATAATGAAATTATAAGGCGATAGCCTACACCCCCAACGCGCTAGTCGTCCTGTCGGATTCTTAAGGTTTAAAAACCACTTTAGACTAGCATGGTCGGTAATAATTTTAAATTGTCGACCACCTTCAAGGTAAGGGCGGAAGTGTTCAACGACATGTACCACGGCCAATGCCTCTCGCTCTGTAGCGGAATAGTTACGTTCAGCGGGTGTTAGTGAACGGCTACAGTACGCAACAGGATGTTCTTGTCCATCTACAACCTGGGTTAAGGTACCTCCTAACCCGAAATCAGAAGCGTCACAGTGGACAGCAAAATCTTTCGAGAAGTCAGGACATACCAGAACCGGGGAAGTAGACAGTGCGAGTTTTAGGTCGTTGAACGCCTCGTCTGCCTCGGTCGTCCATTTGAAAGGGGGCGCGCTCTTACGGGTAGAAGTAAGAGCATTAAGGGGACCAGCTCTATGACTAAAATTTTTTATGAAACGCCTATAATAAGATGCAGTTCCCAAGAAACGTTTGACGTCTTTCCTGCAGGTGGGAATAGGAAAGTCTACTATAGCCTTAATTTTGTCAGGATCCGTGCGCAGACCATATTCGTCAACCACATGACCCAAGAATTTCAGCTGTCTCCTGAAGAACTGGCATTTACCCATGTTGACAGTAAGGTTGGCTAGTTTAAGTCTCTCCTTTACCCTACGTAGGAGCTGGAGGTGATCCTGGAAGGCCGTTGGGCCTTCAGGAGTAAGTAAAATTAAATCATCAACATATACGAACACCTTATTGTCAAACTCGGGCCCAAAGAGGCGGTCCATCAACCGCTGCTGCGTAGCTGGAGCTGCAGTAAGTCCAAAGCACATGACCTTAAAGTGAAACAAGCCTCTGCAGGGAATAGTAAAAGCAGTTTTCTCTCTGGACTCAATAGAGTCCAAAGGAACTTGGTAATATGAAGACTTAAGGTCAATAGAAGATAAGTACTTAGCGTTTTTGAGCTGGTCCAGAATATGGCTAATATAAGGCATAGGGTAAGCGTCATGCTTTGATATGGCGTTAAGTTTTCGGCTGTCCAAGCAGAAACGTGATGACCCATCTGATTTAACCGCTAAAGTAACGGGGTTGTTCCATGCACTTCCGCTAGGCTCCACAACATCATCCTTCAGCATTTGGTCTAGGTGTTTATTTAATTCTGCCAGTTTAGCGGGTGAGAATACATAATACCGTTGTTTAATAGGTGGGTGGTCACCGGTATCAATTTTATGACTCACTAAGTGTGTCCTACCTAGGCCTTTCTTTTCTGCGGAGATGTCATCAAATTGCTTTATGACGTCATTGACCAGCCTACGCTCAAGCTTAGATAAAGTTTCAAAATCATGTAAAGCACGGCTGCCTGACATAACTGTGTACACCTGATTATTATTTTTATATAAATGTCCGCTATCTTCTAACAATGATAAAATATCTGGCGCAATATTAAATTCCTTCCAGAAATTTAAGCCAAATAACAACTCTGTAGCAACTCCAGGGACGACGTAAAATTTAATAACACGAGTTTTATTCTCTATCGATACTGGTAAAAATAAATACCCAGTTACTCGTGAAGTAGAACCATTTGCAGTTTTTATAAAGTCTAAGTCCTCAGACTTATGTAAAGTAGCGAAATCTTTAAAATATTTGTATGCTTGCCCTCCAAGGGTCCAGGGTTCATGTCCCTGTTCGGGCGCCAAATTGTAGTGCTTTTTCTTGCTAAATTGTAGTAATATAGGGAAATCTTAAAGTTGAAGGAAAAAAAAACAAACTTATTCCTTTAGTCCGATACAAAATGAAAAGCTTTATTCTGGTAGGTACATGGTTGTAATTCACTTATGCATAATGTTACTGAAGTTAACAAAATCCCTCAATGCAAAGCACTTAACTAAATTTTTATTTAATACAAGCCAAGGGCAGGATGGTTCAGGTTTGTTTGATCAATCTCGGCAGGTAAAAATCAGGTACAAATTGGGTACAAAACTACAAAATGAGGGGCAATAAAGTACACGAACAAATAGTTATAGGTTTCATTTTTTTTAAATTAGTAGCTTTCCCCGGAGCGGTTGTTAGTAGAGCGTACCTTCTATGCTAAATCTTGCAATCACGGGTCAGAGCTATGATATTCCAGTTTCTTAACTTATTCTCTGTTTCTAATATTATTTGTGTAATTCCACAGAATTCCTCCTTGATATTAGGTTATTAGGTAGGTTAGTTGCAGCGGAGCCCTACGGCCTCCTGGAACTGCCCTGGAGATTCATAGCACAGTGTTATGTTAAAAATATAATTAAATATGCCTATAATCTTAGGGTCAGTGGGTCTAACACTGAGTTCTGAAGGAATCCCAGTCAATACATTTGAACTTCATGTAATAAACATAGCAAATGAATTCTAAAACATAATTTTTAATAAATTGACAAATTGTCTTATTGGTTAGTTAATAAAAAGGACATATGGAGGGGAGAGCACCTATTTTGTGTATAATTATTGCTATTAATAAAAAGAAAACAGCTTAATTTGTGAGTTCTTTGCCAAAGAAGGATGTGAAACTTAATATTGTGAAAATTTAGAATTTAACATGAAATTCGCAAGTGTTACTCAATATATGCCTTAATCCCACTAAGATGCCGTTTACTATCAAGGTTTTTTAATGAAATAGGGGATGAAAAAGGCGAATTTTGGAAATGTAATATGTTTGATTTAATAATCAATTTACCCACAAATAAAAATAAAATTAACAAAATCTGTTTTAAATCATGAAATATAATAAGTTAATTAGATACCTTAGTGTGGGCGGAGTATTATCTATTGATATAATTTATTTATTCAACTAATTCACCGAATCGCGCGCCGGCGATTATAAATATGATTGAGCTTTTACTCTTCAAGCTGAAAACAAAAATAACTCACTTTGTTAAATTCAGGGTGGCTTTTCGAATTAAATTCACACGGAAAACGAGAGAAATACCTACGAAATAAATATATAAAAACTTTATGATCTTCAAATCAATAACAAATTACTTCGATCGATGTCTCACAGACTAGTCATAACCTAGACGATAGACTAAACCAACGCTCCACTTGCGCGCAGATTTGCGTTTATGTGGAAGCGACGGAGCCGAGGTCCGTTTGCTGAATGTTAAGCGCCGTATTGGCGACGGAACCTCTCCTAAAACCAAATTCATTTCATAACACTCGTAAGACTCTTAACTTGCTTCAAGATGTGTCAAGTCAACATACGGATCTTTCGAAATTCTACAATACCTATGCAATAAGTATTTCCAGCTAAAGTTATGTTTAGTTGAGAAACAAAACGTAATGAAAAATTAACCTTAAACAAATTGTGAATGCTTTCCAAATTCTATTCGACGAAACTATAATTATATGATCTATAAGTTTAAGTGTATTTTATTAAAATATGTCTATAGAAATGATCAAAACAAACGGTCCAAATGTCAAATTCCGAATTTTGAGAAAATCAACCCACCTAAATGGAAGCACGGGATTTTGGGCGAAAAAAAACTATCTTTGTAAATAAGGCCAGGATAAACGCGAGATTTATTTTGTTTATGCAAAAAGTGAATAATGACCAAAGATAATTGCAAATGTCACTGACGTGACGTGAAACGACGTTGACGTTGACACTTGACATTGATATTGTGAAATTAATTGACAAAGTTATTGTAATTATGATTTTAGTTGTGAAATTTGTGTTAAAACTACAGTGAAACCAAAGTGTTTTTGCAAAATTAGTGTTTTATGAAATTTTAAGAAAAAACAGTGTTACAGTATCCCCCCAACCACGATAGAATTCACGTAGGGAATTCGTCTGACGCCTCGTCAGCCTCAAAACCTCCTAACCAACCAAACAAAATTATCATAATTAGAATCAATTAGGTACTTAAAAACTATTCATTCGTGATAAACTCTGTACCCAATTACGCCTAACGTTATTTTTTTTTTATAAGTTTATTTATTTGTATAAGATAAAAAATAAAGCTTTAAATATAAACGTGTGTAAATAAAGAATATTTAACATGCATGTACCTTAAATCTACGTAAATCCATTAATATGGTATGTTAAAGATTGTAATAAAAAAAACCACATTCACCAATAAGGTGACAAAATCTAGCGCGAAACTACTGCTGCTAGCACCTACATGGTTGTAAAAAAAATATTCACCAATAAGGTGGCAAAATCTAGCGAAACCTCTTCTGCTAGCACCTATATGGCTGTGATAAATAGGCAAAAAGCATTATATCCTATGCCCATCAAATATAAGATAGTAATAAAAAAAAACTGTAGTGTCAGGACTGACGCCGAGATGGCGTTGTTAAATAAGTATATCTTGACACTAGCAGTGTATAGCAAGTAATGTCAACAACCACCGGTAGATGCCGTTATTACAGACATTTTGACTCTAATCGTCAAATAATAAGTAGAAAAAAACAATAAAAAGGAAATAAAAAAAAAATGAGTTGCATGGTGTCGTTGCCCCTGATCGTCGATATTGATTTTCCTACGTTTCCAGCTAGATGTAACTTCCTCCATTATAAGAATATAGCAAAGGCTTATTTCTAGAGTTGCAAACCGCTCCTGTGAGGAATTCAAAATTAATTTTGTTGATTAGAGTAGAATACATATAAAAATAATGAACAAGACACGTTTATATTTGTGATCTTGTGCTAAATGCATCTATCTAACCACATAACAGTTATAATAAGTACATACTTGTTCCTTAATTCTGGTATCAGATACTAAAGAAGTAATATCCATTTTATATAATGGTAGTAATAATATATTTATAATGGTATGAACTAAGACACGTATAATATTTGTGTTTTAGATCTTTATGTACTTATGTAATGGTAATATCAATTTTGAAGATGTTAGGTAAATGGAAACTTAAGTATCAAGGCAAATCAATAAAAAAACGACAGGGACAGACACATGCAAAAACGCCGCCAGATGTTATATGGCGCGTTATCCTACACTCGGGTTCTACGAGACGCCAGGAAGAATGGCGGGGTGGGTATTCTGTGACCGCCGCACCCGCGGTGCCTAAATAGTTTAAATGCTTATAAAAATATGGCTATTTTCATAAGAGTATAAAAATGAAAATTAAGTAGGTATTATGTTACTAGGTATGTAATTTAGTCACTCGAAGTATCTAAATTTTTAAAATCTTTTATGTGCCACTTTCCTATGTATTTTCCGTTCTCGTCTTCGAGCTCATAGACGAGGCGAGAAAGCTTACGTATAATTTTACAACGTTCATATTTAGGGGCAAGTTTAGCAGTAAAATATTTATTAGCAGAACTCTGCTTGTACGTCCGCTTCCACACAAAATCACCAACATTAAAAGAGATATCTCTGCGTTTGTTGTTATAGTATTTTATATTCCTTTCATGGGCCTTACGCAATGACTCTCGGACTTTGATGAAAATGTCACCGAGGTGGCCAATATTAGACGCATGAGTATCGCGTGGTACCACAACCAACTCTTGGAGATCTTCGAAGCCACGGTAAATACTACCATCTGTGACAGCTTCCCTACCGTGTACTAGCATGAAAGGAGTATAAGAAGTAGACTCATTTACTGAGGTGTTCATGGCAAATTGTATTTTATGTATGTTAATATCCCACGTTCTATGATCGTTCTCAACAAACGAGGAAACTGCAGTGATTATTGTGCGGTTATAACGTTCCACCGTATTAACTTGTGGACAATATACTGGACCCAAATGTACTTGCGGAATATTGTATTTTTCATATAATGCCTGAACCTCATGACTTATAAATTGCGAGCCATTATCAGACATCACCGTCTGTGGTATTCCGTGAACCAGAAATACATGGTCTTCTAACCTTTGCGCTATAACTTTGCCCGTTGCACGCCGTATAGGAAATAATAAACAATATTTTGTAAAACAACACACAACTACTAGTAAAAAGGTGTTTTGCTGTCGAGACATCGGCAGTGGACCAACTAGATCAATGCTGATGCACTGGAATGGTCGACAGCAGACCTTGGGTTCCCCCATAAAGCCAGCTGGCGCTAGTGAGCTATGTTTATATGAGTTGCAAGTGGCACAATTTTTAATAAATTCCTCGGTATCTTTATGCATACCGGGCCAAAAATACCGTAATTTTAATCTTTTATAAGTTTTTGCAACGCCTAAGTGCGCAGCAATTGGTTCAGAATGGTTACTTTTCATAATATCCTCCCTAAGCTCCTTTGGTACAACCTCTTTCCACTGGTAGTCACCACAGAGTTTGTTAGTGCTTTTTGTAAATCTAAAAAGCCTACCATCAACAATTTGAAAATTGGGACACGCGCGCGGCCTATCCGTGCAACGTTTTAATATATTGTTATACCAAGCATCGCTGGAAGTAAATGCGTCTACGGCTGCCACTGGTACAGAACGTGATAGTGCATCCGGTACGACGTTTTGAGATCCACTACGATGCTCAATAATGAAATTATAAGGCGATAGCCTACACCCCCAACGCGCTAGTCGTCCTGTCGGATTCTTAAGGTTTAAAAACCACTTTAGACTAGCATGGTCGGTAATAATTTTAAATTGTCGACCACCTTCAAGGTAAGGGCGGAAGTGTTCAACGACATGTACCACGGCCAATGCCTCTCGCTCTGTAGCGGAATAGTTACGTTCAGCGGGTGTTAGTGAACGGCTACAGTACGCAACAGGATGTTCTTGTCCATCTACAACCTGGGTTAAGGTACCTCCTAACCCGAAATCAGAAGCGTCACAGTGGACAGCAAAATCTTTCGAGAAGTCAGGACATACCAGAACCGGGGAAGTAGACAGTGCGAGTTTTAGGTCGTTGAACGCCTCGTCTGCCTCGGTCGTCCATTTGAAAGGGGGCGCGCTCTTACGGGTAGAAGTAAGAGCATTAAGGGGACCAGCTCTATGACTAAAATTTTTTATGAAACGCCTATAATAAGATGCAGTTCCCAAGAAACGTTTGACGTCTTTCCTGCAGGTGGGAATAGGAAAGTCTACTATAGCCTTAATTTTGTCAGGATCCGTGCGCAGACCATATTCGTCAACCACATGACCCAAGAATTTCAGCTGTCTCCTGAAGAACTGGCATTTACCCATGTTGACAGTAAGGTTGGCTAGTTTAAGTCTCTCCTTTACCCTACGTAGGAGCTGGAGGTGATCCTGGAAGGCCGTTGGGCCTTCAGGAGTAAGTAAAATTAAATCATCAACATATACGAACACCTTATTGTCAAACTCGGGCCCAAAGAGGCGGTCCATCAACCGCTGCTGCGTAGCTGGAGCTGCAGTAAGTCCAAAGCACATGACCTTAAAGTGAAACAAGCCTCTGCAGGGAATAGTAAAAGCAGTTTTCTCTCTGGACTCAATAGAGTCCAAAGGAACTTGGTAATATGAAGACTTAAGGTCAATAGAAGATAAGTACTTAGCGTTTTTGAGCTGGTCCAGAATATGGCTAATATAAGGCATAGGGTAAGCGTCATGCTTTGATATGGCGTTAAGTTTTCGGCTGTCCAAGCAGAAACGTGATGACCCATCTGATTTAACCGCTAAAGTAACGGGGTTGTTCCATGCACTTCCGCTAGGCTCCACAACATCATCCTTCAGCATTTGGTCTAGGTGTTTATTTAATTCTGCCAGTTTAGCGGGTGAGAATACATAATACCGTTGTTTAATAGGTGGGTGGTCACCGGTATCAATTTTATGACTCACTAAGTGTGTCCTACCTAGGCCTTTCTTTTCTGCGGAGATGTCATCAAATTGCTTTATGACGTCATTGACCAGCCTACGCTCAAGCTTAGATAAAGTTTCAAAATCATGTAAAGCACGGCTGCCTGACATAACTGTGTACACCTGATTATTATTTTTATATAAATGTCCGCTATCTTCTAACAATGATAAAATATCTGGCGCAATATTAAATTCCTTCCAGAAATTTAAGCCAAATAACAACTCTGTAGCAACTCCAGGGACGACGTAAAATTTAATAACACGAGTTTTATTCTCTATCGATACTGGTAAAAATAAATACCCAGTTACTCGTGAAGTAGAACCATTTGCAGTTTTTATAAAGTCTAAGTCCTCAGACTTATGTAAAGTAGCGAAATCTTTAAAATATTTGTATGCTTGCCCTCCAAGGGTCCAGGGTTCATGTCCCTGTTCGGGCGCCAAATTGTAGTGCTTTTTCTTGCTAAATTGTAGTAATATAGGGAAATCTTAAAGTTGAAGGAAAAAAAAACAAACTTATTCCTTTAGTCCGATACAAAATGAAAAGCTTTATTCTGGTAGGTACATGGTTGTAATTCACTTATGCATAATGTTACTGAAGTTAACAAAATCCCTCAATGCAAAGCACTTAACTAAATTTTTATTTAATACAAGCCAAGGGCAGGATGGTTCAGGTTTGTTTGATCAATCTCGGCAGGTAAAAATCAGGTACAAATTGGGTACAAAACTACAAAATGAGGGGCAATAAAGTACACGAACAAATAGTTATAGGTTTCATTTTTTTTAAATTAGTAGCTTTCCCCGGAGCGGTTGTTAGTAGAGCGTACCTTCTATGCTAAATCTTGCAATCACGGGTCAGAGCTATGATATTCCAGTTTCTTAACTTATTCTCTGTTTCTAATATTATTTGTGTAATTCCACAGAATTCCTCCTTGATATTAGGTTATTAGGTAGGTTAGTTGCAGCGGAGCCCTACGGCCTCCTGGAACTGCCCTGGAGATTCATAGCACAGTGTTATGTTAAAAATATAATTAAATATGCCTATAATCTTAGGGTCAGTGGGTCTAACACTGAGTTCTGAAGGAATCCCAGTCAATACATTTGAACTTCATGTAATAAACATAGCAAATGAATTCTAAAACATAATTTTTAATAAATTGACAAATTGTCTTATTGGTTAGTTAATAAAAAGGACATATGGAGGGGAGAGCACCTATTTTGTGTATAATTATTGCTATTAATAAAAAGAAAACAGCTTAATTTGTGAGTTCTTTGCCAAAGAAGGATGTGAAACTTAATATTGTGAAAATTTAGAATTTAACATGAAATTCGCAAGTGTTACTCAATATATGCCTTAATCCCACTAAGATGCCGTTTACTATCAAGGTTTTTTAATGAAATAGGGGATGAAAAAGGCGAATTTTGGAAATGTAATATGTTTGATTTAATAATCAATTTACCCACAAATAAAAATAAAATTAACAAAATCTGTTTTAAATCATGAAATATAATAAGTTAATTAGATACCTTAGTGTGGGCGGAGTATTATCTATTGATATAATTTATTTATTCAACTAATTCACCGAATCGCGCGCCGGCGATTATAAATATGATTGAGCTTTTACTCTTCAAGCTGAAAACAAAAATAACTCACTTTGTTAAATTCAGGGTGGCTTTTCGAATTAAATTCACACGGAAAACGAGAGAAATACCTACGAAATAAATATATAAAAACTTTATGATCTTCAAATCAATAACAAATTACTTCGATCGATGTCTCACAGACTAGTCATAACCTAGACGATAGACTAAACCAACGCTCCACTTGCGCGCAGATTTGCGTTTATGTGGAAGCGACGGAGCCGAGGTCCGTTTGCTGAATGTTAAGCGCCGTATTGGCGACGGAACCTCTCCTAAAACCAAATTCATTTCATAACACTCGTAAGACTCTTAACTTGCTTCAAGATGTGTCAAGTCAACATACGGATCTTTCGAAATTCTACAATACCTATGCAATAAGTATTTCCAGCTAAAGTTATGTTTAGTTGAGAAACAAAACGTAATGAAAAATTAACCTTAAACAAATTGTGAATGCTTTCCAAATTCTATTCGACGAAACTATAATTATATGATCTATAAGTTTAAGTGTATTTTATTAAAATATGTCTATAGAAATGATCAAAACAAACGGTCCAAATGTCAAATTCCGAATTTTGAGAAAATCAACCCACCTAAATGGAAGCACGGGATTTTGGGCGAAAAAAAACTATCTTTGTAAATAAGGCCAGGATAAACGCGAGATTTATTTTGTTTATGCAAAAAGTGAATAATGACCAAAGATAATTGCAAATGTCACTGACGTGACGTGAAACGACGTTGACGTTGACACTTGACATTGATATTGTGAAATTAATTGACAAAGTTATTGTAATTATGATTTTAGTTGTGAAATTTGTGTTAAAACTACAGTGAAACCAAAGTGTTTTTGCAAAATTAGTGTTTTATGAAATTTTAAGAAAAAACAGTGTTACAGTATCCCCCCAACCACGATAGAATTCACGTAGGGAATTCGTCTGACGCCTCGTCAGCCTCAAAACCTCCTAACCAACCAAACAAAATTATCATAATTAGAATCAATTAGGTACTTAAAAACTATTCATTCGTGATAAACTCTGTACCCAATTACGCCTAACGTTATTTTTTTTTTATAAGTTTATTTATTTGTATAAGATAAAAAATAAAGCTTTAAATATAAACGTGTGTAAATAAAGAATATTTAACATGCATGTACCTTAAATCTACGTAAATCCATTAATATGGTATGTTAAAGATTGTAATAAAAAAAACCACATTCACCAATAAGGTGACAAAATCTAGCGCGAAACTACTGCTGCTAGCACCTACATGGTTGTAAAAAAAATATTCACCAATAAGGTGGCAAAATCTAGCGAAACCTCTTCTGCTAGCACCTATATGGCTGTGATAAATAGGCAAAAAGCATTATATCCTATGCCCATCAAATATAAGATAGTAATAAAAAAAAACTGTAGTGTCAGGACTGACGCCGAGATGGCGTTGTTAAATAAGTATATCTTGACACTAGCAGTGTATAGCAAGTAATGTCAACAACCACCGGTAGATGCCGTTATTACAGACATTTTGACTCTAATCGTCAAATAATAAGTAGAAAAAAACAATAAAAAGGAAATAAAAAAAAAATGAGTTGCATGGTGTCGTTGCCCCTGATCGTCGATATTGATTTTCCTACGTTTCCAGCTAGATGTAACTTCCTCCATTATAAGAATATAGCAAAGGCTTATTTCTAGAGTTGCAAACCGCTCCTGTGAGGAATTCAAAATTAATTTTGTTGATTAGAGTAGAATACATATAAAAATAATGAACAAGACACGTTTATATTTGTGATCTTGTGCTAAATGCATCTATCTAACCACATAACAGTTATAATAAGTACATACTTGTTCCTTAATTCTGGTATCAGATACTAAAGAAGTAATATCCATTTTATATAATGGTAGTAATAATATATTTATAATGGTATGAACTAAGACACGTATAATATTTGTGTTTTAGATCTTTATGTACTTATGTAATGGTAATATCAATTTTGAAGATGTTAGGTAAATGGAAACTTAAGTATCAAGGCAAATCAATAAAAAAACGACAGGGACAGACACATGCAAAAACGCCGCCAGATGTTATATGGCGCGTTATCCTACACTCGGGTTCTACGAGACGCCAGGAAGAATGGCGGGGTGGGTATTCTGTGACCGCCGCACCCGCGGTGCCTAAATAGTTTAAATGCTTATAAAAATATGGCTATTTTCATAAGAGTATAAAAATGAAAATTAAGTAGGTATTATGTTACTAGGTATGTAATTTAGTCACTCGAAGTATCTAAATTTTTAAAATCTTTTATGTGCCACTTTCCTATGTATTTTCCGTTCTCGTCTTCGAGCTCATAGACGAGGCGAGAAAGCTTACGTATAATTTTACAACGTTCATATTTAGGGGCAAGTTTAGCAGTAAAATATTTATTAGCAGAACTCTGCTTGTACGTCCGCTTCCACACAAAATCACCAACATTAAAAGAGATATCTCTGCGTTTGTTGTTATAGTATTTTATATTCCTTTCATGGGCCTTACGCAATGACTCTCGGACTTTGATGAAAATGTCACCGAGGTGGCCAATATTAGACGCATGAGTATCGCGTGGTACCACAACCAACTCTTGGAGATCTTCGAAGCCACGGTAAATACTACCATCTGTGACAGCTTCCCTACCGTGTACTAGCATGAAAGGAGTATAAGAAGTAGACTCATTTACTGAGGTGTTCATGGCAAATTGTATTTTATGTATGTTAATATCCCACGTTCTATGATCGTTCTCAACAAACGAGGAAACTGCAGTGATTATTGTGCGGTTATAACGTTCCACCGTATTAACTTGTGGACAATATACTGGACCCAAATGTACTTGCGGAATATTGTATTTTTCATATAATGCCTGAACCTCATGACTTATAAATTGCGAGCCATTATCAGACATCACCGTCTGTGGTATTCCGTGAACCAGAAATACATGGTCTTCTAACCTTTGCGCTATAACTTTGCCCGTTGCACGCCGTATAGGAAATAATAAACAATATTTTGTAAAACAACACACAACTACTAGTAAAAAGGTGTTTTGCTGTCGAGACATCGGCAGTGGACCAACTAGATCAATGCTGATGCACTGGAATGGTCGACAGCAGACCTTGGGTTCCCCCATAAAGCCAGCTGGCGCTAGTGAGCTATGTTTATATGAGTTGCAAGTGGCACAATTTTTAATAAATTCCTCGGTATCTTTATGCATACCGGGCCAAAAATACCGTAATTTTAATCTTTTATAAGTTTTTGCAACGCCTAAGTGCGCAGCAATTGGTTCAGAATGGTTACTTTTCATAATATCCTCCCTAAGCTCCTTTGGTACAACCTCTTTCCACTGGTAGTCACCACAGAGTTTGTTAGTGCTTTTTGTAAATCTAAAAAGCCTACCATCAACAATTTGAAAATTGGGACACGCGCGCGGCCTATCCGTGCAACGTTTTAATATATTGTTATACCAAGCATCGCTGGAAGTAAATGCGTCTACGGCTGCCACTGGTACAGAACGTGATAGTGCATCCGGTACGACGTTTTGAGATCCACTACGATGCTCAATAATGAAATTATAAGGCGATAGCCTACACCCCCAACGCGCTATTCGTCCTGTCGGATTCTTAAGGTTTAAAAACCACTTTAGACTAGCATGGTCGGTAATAATTTTAAATTGTCGACCACCTTCAAGGTAAGGGCGGAAGTGTTCAACGACATGTACCACGGCCAATGCCTCTCGCTCTGTAGCGGAATAGTTACGTTCAGCGGGTGTTAGTGAACGGCTACAGTACGCAACAGGATGTTCTTGTCCATCTACAACCTGGGTTAAGGTACCTCCTAACCCGAAATCAGAAGCGTCACAGTGGACAGCAAAATCTTTCGAGAAGTCAGGACATACCAGAACCGGGGAAGTAGACAGTGCGAGTTTTAGGTCGTTGAACGCCTCGTCTGCCTCGGTCGTCCATTTGAAAGGGGGCGCGCTCTTACGGGTAGAAGTAAGAGCATTAAGGGGACCAGCTCTATGACTAAAATTTTTTATGAAACGCCTATAATAAGATGCAGTTCCCAAGAAACGTTTGACGTCTTTCCTGCAGGTGGGAATAGGAAAGTCTACTATAGCCTTAATTTTGTCAGGATCCGTGCGCAGACCATATTCGTCAACCACATGACCCAAGAATTTCAGCTGTCTCCTGAAGAACTGGCATTTACCCATGTTGACAGTAAGGTTGGCTAGTTTAAGTCTCTCCTTTACCCTACGTAGGAGTAATTCCTCCTTGATATTAGGTTATTAGGTAGGTTAGTTGCAGCGGAGCCCTACGGCCTCCTGGAACTGCCCTGGAGATTCATAGCACAGTGTTATCTTAAAAATATAATTAAATATGCCTATAATCTTAGGGTCAGTGGGTCTAACACTGAGTTCTGAAGGAATCCCAGTCAATACATTTGAACTTCATGTAATAAACATAGCAAATGAATTCTAAAACATAATTTTTAATAAATTGACAAATTGTCTTATTGGTTAGTTAATAAAAAGGACATATGGAGGGGAGAGCACCTATTTTGTGTATAATTATTGCTATTAATAAAAAGAAAACAGCTTAATTTGTGAGTTCTTTGCCAAAGAAGGATGTGAAACTTAATATTGTGAAAATTTAGAATTTAACATGAAATTCGCAAGTGTTACTCAATATATGCCTTAATCCCACTAAGATGCCGTTTACTATCAAGGTTTTTTAATGAAATAGGGGATGAAAAAGGCGAATTTTGGAAATGTAATATGTTTGATTTAATAATCAATTTACCCACAAATAAAAATAAAATTAACAAAATCTGTTTTAAATCATGAAATATAATAAGTTAATTAGATACCTTAGTGTGGGCGGAGTATTATCTATTGATATAATTTATTTATTCAACTAATTCACCGAATCGCGCGCCGGCGATTATAAATATGATTGAGCTTTTACTCTTCAAGCTGAAAACAAAAATAACTCACTTTGTTAAATTCAGGGTGGCTTTTCGAATTAAATTCACACGGAAAACGAGAGAAATACCTACGAAATAAATATATAAAAACTTTATGATCTTCAAATCAATAACAAATTACTTCGATCGATGTCTCACAGACTAGTCATAACCTAGACGATAGACTAAACCAACGCTCCACTTGCGCGCAGATTTGCGTTTATGTGGAAGCGACGGAGCCGAGGTCCGTTTGCTGAATGTTAAGCGCCGTATTGGCGACGGAACCTCTCCTAAAACCAAATTCATTTCATAACACTCGTAAGACTCTTAACTTGCTTCAAGATGTGTCAAGTCAACATACGGATCTTTCGAAATTCTACAATACCTATGCAATAAGTATTTCCAGCTAAAGTTATGTTTAGTTGAGAAACAAAACGTAATGAAAAATTAACCTTAAACAAATTGTGAATGCTTTCCAAATTCTATTCGACGAAACTATAATTATATGATCTATAAGTTTAAGTGTATTTTATTAAAATATGTCTATAGAAATGATCAAAACAAACGGTCCAAATGTCAAATTCCGAATTTTGAGAAAATCAACCCACCTAAATGGAAGCACGGGATTTTGGGCGAAAAAAAACTATCTTTGTAAATAAGGCCAGGATAAACGCGAGATTTATTTTGTTTATGCAAAAAGTGAATAATGACCAAAGATAATTGCAAATGTCACTGACGTGACGTGAAACGACGTTGACGTTGACACTTGACATTGATATTGTGAAATTAATTGACAAAGTTATTGTAATTATGATTTTAGTTGTGAAATTTGTGTTAAAACTACAGTGAAACCAAAGTGTTTTTGCAAAATTAGTGTTTTATGAAATTTTAAGAAAAAACAGTGTTACAGTCTCCAACTTTAGATAATAAATCAGCCTTTCAAAGTTACACAAAGAGATATAAAAAAATTATCAAACTAACACAGAAGGTGCAAAACGAATATTATATTAGTAAATCCAATAATAAATCGCAAGCGACATGGAAAGTAATTAATAAGTACAATAAAAATACACCTAGAGAAAATATCTCTAGTATTTTAATTTTAAACAATGACGTGGAAATAACCGAACCGACAAAAATAGCCGATGCGTTCAATAATTTTTTCGTTGACTCCGTAAATACTTCTAATAATAATGACCCAAAATTAAATAATATTCAATATAATCAATCCAAATCAATGTTTCTTTCACCAACTTCACCACATGACATTTTAAAAATTATTCACGCTTTAAAAAATACATACAGTGTAGGCTATGACGATATATCAACTAAAGCTATTAAGCAAGTAAGACATATAATTACACCAATCTTAAGCCATATAGTAAATTTATGTATGGAGAAAGGAATTTTTCCTGATAGATTGAAAATCACAATAACAATTCCAATACATAAAAAAGATAACAAGAAACTGTTAATAAATTATCGACCTATCGCTCTCTTGTCCATTTTTTCAAAGATCCTGGAAAAAGTTATATACGACAAACTATACAATTTCTTCGAAATAAACAACATATTTACAAAGCACCAATATGGATTCCGAAAAAATAAGTCTATTAATATGGCAATATTCGAGTTTATAGAAAGAATCATTAGTTATGTACAAAAACGAAAACCGACATTCGCCATCTACATGGATATGACCAAAGCGTTTGATAATGTTGATCATAGAATACTGCTCAGCAAACTCCAAGCGTATGGTATAAGAGGAAACGTTAACAAACTAATTGGATCTTATTTAAATAATCGTAGACAAATAATACATATAAATAGAATCAATCCTGAGAGTGGTAACAACAATACTTATGAATCAAAAGAAAGGTCTGTCTCCTTTGGTGTTCCACAAGGTAGTGTTCTGGGTCCACTATTATTTAATATTTACATAAACGACCTTTCTAATGTAACTAAACATTTTATGACTATTTGTGCTGATGACAGTACTATATTATTTACATACGACAACATACATGATATAGAACATGACATTAATAATACTCTTTCATTATTTATTAAGTGGTTGACATTAAATAATTTGAAGATAAACTTGACTAAAACATATTTAATGAATTTTAAACTACGGAATAATTTTCAATCAAAATTTGACATTAATCATTTAGGAATTCCAATAAAAGAAGTGGGCATTACAAAATTTTTAGGATTAACAATAGATAGTAAATTGACATGGAAACCTCACATTGACATTCTAGTTAAAAAATTATACCAATTTTCTTATGCGTTGTATAAATTAAGACAAGTTGCTACAATTAAAACACTTTTAACAGCATATTATAGATATATCGGATCTATTCTTAGATATGGTATAATGTTCTGGGGTAATAGCACTGACAAACAAAGTGTGTTCAAGGCTCAAAAGAGGTGCCTAAGATCAATGTTCGGCTTAAACCAAGAAGACTCATGTGAAAACTATTTTCGCAAACATAAAATTTTGACGGTTACATCTTTATATATTAGCGAGATTGCAAACTTTGCGAGAAACAATTTGCACTATTTTGAAGCATATCCCAGCGGAAGCCGTCTAGCGGGCAAACTGAAACAAGCTCATAGTTATAAGACTTCACTTCGAAAAATTTGTGTTAATTATATGGTACCTACAATATATAATAAAATCCCACTGTCTATAAGGTCAATAACTGATAATAAAAAATTTAAAACTGCCCTCAATGGTTTTCTTGCTGGCAAAGCATACTATAATCTTCAAAGTTTCTTAAATGATAAGACAGTTAAATAATGGTAATTGAAATAATGACAATATTTGTTGACATTTTTACATTTAACTTGGTATTATTTTGACATTGTTAATCTATTTTTTTTACATTTATTAATATAAATTTGACATTGTTAATCTAATTTGTAGGTCATTTTGATAGTGTTTAGCATATTAAGTACTATACTTCTGTATTTTGAATCAATTAATTTTTACTATTCCCCTCATTGACATTGTTAAATCTAATTTGTAATACATTTTTGACATTTATTATATTTAAGTACTGTTAGTCTCTTTTTAATTTTATTTTACATGAACAGACATTGTAGTTGACATTGACATTGATATTAAATACTATGATTTTATGGACATTAATTATAAATAATTTAATAGGCTTTTATACCAATCGGATACGTCTTTGAATTTGTTTATATTTCTATGTCGGTATTTCTTTTTTGTAATTTTCATATGTCTACAAGGCGAATCATGGCTGTACACTACCCATTATTTAGAACACCAATGTATATACCCATGTATTATGAAATAAATAAATATGAATATGAATATGAATATTAAGAAGTTATTTATGACGATACCCTATAACAAGGCAAATACTGTTCGTTTTTATTGAGTGAAACATAATTATATTTATAACGAGAACACCGCAGTAATACAAAAGGTTTATTGAAAGTAAAGTTTACACCTAAATCAGTCAATATTGTAACAAAACAATAATGCTAAGGCATAATCAATAAGGAAAGTAAGTAGGTAATATTGAAATAATAATGGTTAGTATGAATTAAAATATAAATCAATAAAAATGAACATCTAATTATTAAATAAGCACTCAAAAGGAATTCTTGCTATTAAAATAAACTTGAATATTATTATTAACAAACCTAAAATTTTTTCATAATTGTAAGCAGTCATTACTATTTTTATCATCCATGTAAAATCAAAGAATATGTTTTAATTATAACTCGGTAAAATTACTTTTCCTTTAAAATACAAGATTTTTTTATGATTTGGATTCATAGTTATTTAAGTTCAACATAAGGCATAATTAAGGCATATTAAAATATTTAATGCCTTATACTTATTACAAAGATTTATAAAATTGGTAATAAGTCTGTTGAATGTGTCGTTGTCCAATTAATTTTAAAATATCCTGATTCTTTCTTTCACTGACAGGTATTTTTGCGGCATAAGTATTATCTAGACTCACAAACATTTTATTATTGCTCTTCATCGGAATAGGAAGTTTTTAAATAAAAAGTTAGAGAATCATCTTTCTTTACGTAAAATATTTTTAGGTCTTTAAATTTTATTTGAGGGTTGATGGAATAATTATACTAGAGGGAGAATATCTGTACCACACCCGTTTGCAGGGTACCCATACAAACTAAGAGTATATTTTACAACTATTTCTATGGTCTCGCGCCCACTCATAACCAAAAATCTCATAACCAATACGTAAAGGTCCCACTCATAACTGCTGATGTGAGAAGACGAAACTCATAACCAACACAACTACACAATTATGTACAGTCGCTTTAATAATTATTAACAAAAAAGGGTGAATAATATTTTAAATCAAAGTAAAAAGCTTGGTAAAAAAAAAATTTACAAAAAATAAAACCGACTTCAAAAACACTAAAAACTTAAAAATAATATAAGAATAGGTACAGACAGCATCACACTTCTACTATATTGAAGTCGGTGACAAATTTTAACACTTTCTAGGAGATCATCGTTTGGCGCCGACTTCAATATAGAAGTATGATGTTGTCTGTACCTATTACTTTTTGTAATTTTTTTTTTATTTTTAACCGACTTCAAAAAAGGAGGAGGTTATGAATTCGGTTGTATTTTTTTATGTTTGTTACCTCATAACTCCGTCATTTTTAAACTGATTTCCAAAATTATCTTTGTATTCGATAGAGTATACTACAAGGGTGGTCCCATGGTCACCAAAGTCAGGATCTGATGATGGGATCCCATAGAAAATTAAGGAAAACTTTTTAGTGAATGAAATCTTTTCAGTTAAAGAAACCCTAATTTATTAAATTAGTGTTTTCCTCTATTTTCTATGGGATCCCATCATCAGATCCTGACTTTGGTGATCATGGGACCACCCTTGCAGTATACTCTATCGAATACAAAAAGAATTTTGGACATCGGTTTAAAAATGACGGAGCTATGAGGTAACAACCATAAAAAAAACAACCGAATTGATAACCTCCTCCTTTTTTGAAGTCGGTTAAAAAGAGATGTAAAGAGGCATCTTGCAGGTCGGCAAGGTGAGGGTGGCTATTGCGGTGTGTAATCTCTCTCCCGCATTAATATTAGACAGCACAAACAATACAGAAGACAAAATGTAATTTATTTTTACAAAAAATTAAACCGACTTCAAAAACACCAAAAAGTTATAAATAATATAAGAATACAAACAACATCAAAGTTTTTATATTATCTTTTTAGTTAATTTAAAATACCAAAACCTTATCCTAAATGTAACAAATACTTTTCTGAAAACCGCATCAAAATCGATTCAGCCAAACGCGAGATAATTGCGGACAAACATACAGGTCAAACTGAGAACCTCCTATTTGAACCGACTTAGAAAATGGAAGAGGTTCTATGTTCAACTGTATCTATCTTTTTCAAGTTCGTTAAAAAGGATCTGCTTATTTCATAAATGAAATTTCTTCCAGCAGACCTGCGAAAGGAGAAATATATTAGAATTTGCGTGTATTGTAGCTTAGAAGGCGATCAAATAGTAAAAAATATATAAACATAAAACCATACTACTTATATAACATACTAAATAAAAATATGTAGAAATACATATTACACAAATAATATGAACATTGTTAAATTTTTATATATCATAATTAGGACTTGGATAGATAGTATTCTCTTATGCGGCGCTTGAAAGATTAGATGAGATGTAGCTATCAGGACAAACTAATTCTCAATCACTTCTCAATATTGTTATTTTTGTTGAAGATGTCACGGAGAGGATCTATTTATGCCTTCCTCGCACTAAGATTTGTTTAGTGCTTACCGGTGGTACTACCGTTGGTACTACTGTTAGTATAACACTACAGGTATTTGTAGCCCGATCCCGGATTTGGTGACAATGAGACTTATCGAGAACTATACCCCCTCAAACAAAAAAAATATTTTCCAAATCGATTAATAAATGACAAAGTTATGAGGTAGCAAACGTAAAAAAAGAACATACAATGGAAATGATAAAGTCCCCCAATTTGTTAAGGCGGTTAAAAAATGAAATGACTCGCAATTGAAAGTTGCGTTAAAGTTGCTTTTAAATAATTTTTATTAAAGCGTTCCTTAATTTATTCAAAATAATATAAATATTAAAACCGATAGTTACCCACATGGTGTTCTTTGGTGTGGAAGATAATAAGTAGTACTACAGGCAAAATTATTCACCCGTAGTACTACCGGCGCGTGAGTAGTACCATGGCACAGAATATATAATAGTACTCCATAACCACGGGTAAGCACTGGATTTTTTGTGTATTGCGTCTTGAAATGGCAGTTAAGACTGTGTTGCTATTTGTACTGTAACTAAATATTTATTTTTAGTATGAAATAATACTCGTAAAACAAAAAGTACCTATTACTTTAAAATTAGTATGCAAGTATACATATAATAGTAAGCAAGCACTATTGGTCTCAACTGTACTTCAATATAGTTCACAGTTTAGGTATTTGCTTTTTTTATGTTCGGTTATGAGTTACTCCTCGAAATTAAATATTTTATAAGTTTAAAATATATTTCATAACCATGGTTATGAGTGGGTCCTTAAGTCAGTTATGAGTCGCCATATTTAATCCAGTTATGAGTTTCTGGTTATGAGTGGGCGCGAGACCATTTCTATCACCAAGCAGCGGTCCTCTCATTGCTGTGTTCCGGTTTAAAGGGTAAGACGTGACTTGACATCTTATGTCTATGTCACAAGCTGGCAAAGTACATTGGCGTCCTTGTAGGAGTTGTCGATTTGCAAATATTACAAGAACCTCTACTATAGGCGACTACTAATACTAGGAATGTACAATAAGCGACTGTAGCCACTTACCATTAGGTGGGCAGCCTGCTTGTTTGCCAACTTCTGTATGTATTAAAGGTTAGGTGAGTGATTAACTGAAGTATCAACGTAGAGTACAAAAAATACAAGAGCTAGAAGCATGAAATTCGGTATAGGTTCGTTGGCTTCAATAGGGCGTTCAATAGGGAAGGATTTTTCAAAATTCTTACAAGAAGTTGAGAACGCTCCATCCAAAAAATAAGGAAACTACAGTGTTGAGCTTTATCAAAACGAAATGTAGTTCATGGGCACAGCAAGTTGTATAAATAGTTCTATAATATTACCAATCTAGCCACAAATAGTTTTAATATCTTAGAAAATATCAAACAAAAATTTTAAAAAATCTAATGTATTCTGGACTGTAAATAGGACCAGACTTTAATGATCTCTTTATGCGTCTTTCTACTGTAGAATGACAGGCATTACCCTCCATTTGTACCCTTGTGAAATAATTTTCGGTTTGTATTTTTGTAGAGCATTAAAGTTCTTTTACTGTCCACAGCAGTTAACTGAAAAGAATACGAATGTATTTCCTCAACCTCTCTTTCCCTGACTTTCATACCATACATAGCAATTACTAAACCCCATCACCAGGTCAGAAACTGACAAATTATTACGAAGCTGATGTTGTTTGATTCTGTAAGAGTCTTGTCTACTATATAGTTTAAACAGCTTTCGACGATCAATGTTATATTAAGGGTGTAACTCTAGATATTAATATTGTGAACAGTGCTTTTGTGAAATTCGCAATCATTATACGTCTCTGAATTTTTTCGAAAGGATCCCAACATAGAAAACTACTGCACTTGCTAGAAGACGAAAATACGAAGAGTCTGATGAACAGGAATGATGATAGCTGCATATTATTTTCGGGATCATTATTTTAATTTGGATCTCCAATAACATCTTTACCAGCGATCGGGTCGTTATTTTCGTCAACTGAATTGTTCTCGGGTGTACTTCGGCGATTAAATATTATCGTTTCCGTCCTCGGATTTCGCTTCAAAGTTTTTGATTATGCTATAATTTAAGAAAAATGTGAAAAAGGTAGCAGGCAAAAAGGTAGTACTTATATTATTTACTACTCGCAATAGGTCTACAAAAATAACAAGCAATATAGTATTATCTCAAAGAAATTTAGAGCTATAGGGTATCATTTTAAATGATTTAAATTTAAATCACAACTCAATAATATTTACTAACTAAATAATATTATTTCAAAAGGAAACACCAAAATCGTATCTTAGTTGAAAGGCAATAATGGTAGTAAGACAAAATAATACTATATAGATTGCTCACATTTTTAGTTTTTTTCGAAAACGAACAGTGAACAGGGTCGTAATTCAACATAAATACGTACAACTCGTTCGCACGCTGATCGCCAACTGAGTCAATGTAAATACGACCATCTTGATTAAGTTGGCATCAGCGCGAGTGAACAGTCAAGAAAGCATTTTGCCTTAATATTTCAGAAAATATTTATGCTAAAACTACCATTGTTTTACTAATTTGTAGTGAAAAAAATCTACTTTCTCATAGAGTAATAAAAAAAAATCACATTTTTCCACTTAATACCCTTTTGTTTGTGACGTGCGAAATTAGGAAGGTGAAAAAGCTTGAAAGGTGGGTACCTCACGAATTGAAAGTGAAGCAAATCAACAAACGCGCGTTGACTGCTGCATTGCATTACTCAACCGGCACAATAATGAAGGGATTTAAAATCGAATCATTACTTGTGATGAAAAGTGGGTCCTGTACGATAATCGAAAGCGCTCATCGTAATGGCTGAACCCTGCCGAACTGGCTGAACCATGCCCCAAGCGAAAATTGACTCCAAAAAAGTTACTTGTGAGCGTTTGGTGGACTAGTGCTGGTGTCGTTCACTACAGCTTTCTTTAATCTGGCCAGACGATTACGGCAGATGTCTATTGTCAGCAACTGCAAACCATGATGAAAAAGCTAGCTGCTAAACAAACGTGGCTGGTCAATCTCTCTAGGCCACTGCTGCTTCATGATAACGCTAGATCACACACTGCACAACAGACGGCTACCAAATTAGAGGAGCTTCAATTGGAATGTCTAAGACATCCACCGTACTCTCCGGACCTTGCTCCAACAGATTACTATTTTTTTCGAAATTTGGATAACTTCTTGAATGGGAAAAAATTCAACTCCGATGGGGCAGTCCAAACCGCCTTCAAAGAATTTATTGATTCCCGTCTGAATGGTTTTTTTAGTAAAGGAATCGATGAACTACCTATGAGATGGCAAAAGTGCATAGATAGCAGATGGTACATACTCGTACTTTGATTGAATAAATATATTAAGTTAAAAAATCAACTTTATGTTCCTCCCATACAAAACGACAATTTCATATGTAAGGACCTAATATTATAAAAGATCTATCGAATATTAAATAATCGATTTCTATTTTTGTATAATTTCACATTTTATAACTTTCGACAGGGTTGTTTATCAATATGAACGCAGCATAATTAGTCACCATATCAAACATATTGTCGGCGTAAAATCGTCGCGAGCACTGCGGATCCGGGGGCTAGTAACTCGATGCGCGGTAATCATGGACGAGGCGTACATTCTTGTAGATTGATACAATGTCAGATACACACTCCTGTTAGCTGCGGCAAACAGGAGTGTGACCATAGCCTTTAAAATTTGCAAGATATGCAGCAAAGCAAAAAAGTGAAATAACTTCGTAAATCTGTTTGCAATGATGCCTTCTCGCCTTTTTACCATCGCACCATCCGCCACATGTTCATTCGTACCACCTGAAACCGATCCAGTCTAGCACAGTTTGGTTACAGCGTTCATTTCTTCCACGTACGTACAGACTCTGGAAAGAACTCCCAGCTGCGGTATTCCCTGAGCGCTACGATATGTCCAACTTCAAACGAGGCTTGAAAAGAGCTCTTCTCTCCAGGTAGGCAGTAACTGAGCTATGCCCCTGGCATTGCAGATGTCCATGAGCGGTGGTTACCACTTACCACCAGATGGGCCACTGGTTCGCTTACCACCGTTAGCAATAAAAAATAATATTTTTATAAATTATATAATATACTTCTTTAAAATAAAATTAAATTGGGGTGTCTAAAGTTTTGCGCGTTTTATTAGCACGTACAATGCAGCGGCAGTACACTTTTTGGAGACGGAAACAACTCACGCGGCTACGAACCTACAGCGGACACGACATTTTAAGTCCTCTGATTCCAGGTGGAGCCACTGGTAAGGCTGTTGAACGAAGGTAGTGAAGTGACCCTTACCGCTAATGCGAGTAACGTGGCACCGACATGCTCTCTCTCCTGGTATTTTGCTTCGGATGAATACCTCATATCCCTTAATGAAGTCGAAAGCAACGATTCATGCCATGATTGCCAGGTGAATAATACTTACTAATATTATAAAGCTGAAGAGTTTGTTTGATTGTTTGTTTGTTTGTTTGTTTGGTTGAACGCGCTAATCTCAGGAACTACTGATTCAAATTGAAAAAATATTTTTGTATTGGATAGTCCATTTATCGAGGAAGGCTTAGGCTATATAACATCACGCTATGACTAATAGGAGCTGAGCATCAATGAAAAATGTTGCAAAAACTGGAAAAAAATATATGGCGAAACGTTGTTCGCCGGCACAGCTAGTGAATAATTTACAGCTAGTGTCCATACAAAAATCAATCATATCTTTTAAGATATTATTGATTTTTGTATGGACAAGGTTTTAAAAATAGCAATCTTAATTTTTATGCTGTCGTATTCTCTAATGTGGGCTGTTTAATATTATGATGCTATTTTATGTTTTCTATTGGAAAAAACTATTTGGATTTATTTTGCAACTATCACATTATTTATAAAAAGTAAATGCAATCACAGAGGTTATGAAAGCACTAAAAACGTTAATTAATTAATAAGGTATATCAGTAGAGCGTCGATGGCGCTGTGGACCCGGCACTTGCCTTCCAATCGGGAGGTCCGAGTTCGAGACCGCTGTGTACCAATGTGTTTTTCGTTTTCGAATTTCATATGTACATTTGTCTGACGCTCCTACGTTGAAGGAAAACATCGTGAGGCAACCTGCATACATCTGCGAAGAAATTCAATGGTGTAAGTGAAGTCGACCAATCCGCACTGGGCCAGCGTGGTTGACTAAGGACTAATCACCCTAACATAGGGTAGGCTCGAGCCCCTCGGTAGGGACGTATATGAGCTGTGATGACTGATTGATCAGTAAAGGTAAACTCAATGAAATATAGATAAAAGTAAACTGCGTTGCGTCAGTAGATTTTAATATGTGTACGTACACTTTATTCAATAATTTTGCAAAATGTTATTAAGATCTTTGCGGTTCCACAAAGACAATTTATTTTATGGGATGAATACATTGCGCACTATTCCTGTGCCTGTATAAGTAGCTATGGGACTCGCACAGCAATGTGCCTCGTTTAACATTTAAACTCACCTCTTAGCAAATAAATAAACACTTACTTAACGAACATATAATTAAAAATGTTCAATATGTAAAATGTTATAAATTACAAATTCAAGGGAATGATTTTGTATCGAAAGGACAAAAAACAGCAACTAAGCACGTTTGGTACTTTTGGGATTTCCACCCCTCATCTGCTTATTTATTAACAGGAATTTAATTATGTTCAAGGGATATTCTTTTGTCTCAAAGTTAAGGGCAATGTTGATCCCTGGTCAATAGACTTAAATATAATATGCAGATTAAGGACCGCGATTAGAGTGTGTTACATTACATATAAATTATCTTTATTTATATGTATAGTTAAAATGAATAGTGTACGCGATTGTATGTTTCCCACAAAATTATATTTTCGTCATAGTCACTCACAGGTTTGCTGAAAGAAATCTTTGTAATAGATCAGTCCACCTTTGTGTACATTTAACTATAAACATTGTCATTTGTATTTTTTGCAAAATAAAGAGTATAAATTAAACATTTTTATCTACACTCATGTTCTAATTCTAATATTAAGAACTCAACACTAATATTTTAAAGGCATAACTTAAAGCCCTTGGCCTTTTACAAATTACATTATAATACAGGTTCACCATACAAAACCATTACTTTAATGTAACTCGAATTCCAATAAAATACAGTTCGATTGACGAAGCCCGACCAAGGAGGTTTTGTCACAATTTTCTTTTGTGCCAGTACATTGTCTATGGCGGCGCGTGCAACAGCGCATGCACGGTAGAATGTTGGTGTTGGCGCCATTTCTCTGAATTTTTCATTCATTATTTTGCTGTTATTGGTTAAAGAAAATAATAAATAATATAAATGTATGTAGTTTTAGATTTATGTATTAGTTTCACAATTGCACTGTTCAAATCGCAAATAATTATTAGAATAAATGAGTTTGATTTTGTTTTAATTTTGTGTCTTATATTTAATTTAGGTAACCACTGATTGCATGAGTGTAGATAAAGTAGTGTATGAAATTGCACATAATTAGGTCTTAAAACACTCGTGTGGTACTATTAAAATTCTCGGCAAGCCTCGAATTTTAAACACACACTAGTGTTTTAAGACCCCCTATTATGTGACTATTTCATAAACTACTATTATTCTTTCTTTTATGACTATGGCAATTAATTGGTTGTTTTGAGAGCTTACAACCCTTTAGTTATTCTTTAGTTATTCTTCTGAGTTACAACCATTACTGCCAATGTCATGTGTCAGGATAGTCCATGGACTTAATAATTATTAAATCCATGGGATAGACAGTCTTGTGATAATTATTGCTTTGCACGCGTAATTTTTATTAAATAGGTAATTCAAAATTCAAAATTCAAAAATCTTTATTCAACATAGGCCTTTACAGACACTTATTGACGTCAAAACAAAGCAAAACAATCTAATTTAATGAAATCATATTAACCTTGTATGTGCATACATCCTGAATATACTCAAGATGTCTGCAAATACAAGTAGGAATGAAAAAAAAAAAAAAAAGTTGACTCTACACCTGTTCGGGAGAGCCTTCTCGAGAAGAACAGGCAAGAAACTCGAAAGGTCAAAATTTTTTATCTCCTCTTTTAAATCGCCATTTACAATTTTGATTTTGTTACAGGGTCGTCAATTGGAAGCTGACCTCAAAGCAAAAGTTTGAGCTCAACTTCCATTACAAGAAGAGATGTGTTAATTCACATTATATAAGCTATTTCTGAGAGAAGTGCGTGAACTTAGCTTATAAATTACTCTCACTGAATGTTTCTTTGAAACAAAACGCAGTACATTGTTAAATATTAGAAATGAGAGTTCAAACCCAAGCTTTTTTGTCCGTCATGTAATCAGACACTTTATAATATGCTTTTTTAATAAGTACATCTTTGATTGCAACTTTAAATTTGTTTAAGCTGAGTTCTTGTATACAACTTGGGATTTTATTGTAGAAACGTATACACAGGCCTCTAAAAGAATTATTGATTTTTTGGAGCCTGGTATTTGGTAAAGCTAACATATTCCTTTGTCTAGTATTAACTGAATGAATATCACTATTTTTACAAAACAAATGAATATTTTTACGAACATATATTAGATTCTCATAAATATATTGCGACGCTACTGTCATAATACCAATTTCTTTAAACTTTTCTCGCAAAGAATCTCTCATTTTAAGGTTATAGATAGCTCGAATAGCCCTTTTCTGGAGCACAAAAACGATCTGAATGTCGGCAGCATTTCCCCACAACAAAATGCAATATGACATCAAACTATGAAAGTAAGAAAAATATACAAGTCTTGCTGTATCAACATCAGTCAACTGACGTATTTTCCATACAGCGTGAGCTGCAGAACTAAGTCTCTTTGACAATTTATCTATATGTGGGCCCCATTGCAGCTTAGAATCAAGTGTGATCCCAAGAAATACTGTGGTGTCCACGAGGTCAACACCTATATCCTTTATTTTTACAGTGGTGTGAACCTCTTTTACATTGGGTAAAACAAATTTTATACATTTTGTTTTCCCTTCATTAAGTGACAGGTTGTTTACATTAAACCAATGAACAATTCTTGAGATAGAATTATTAACATCGTCATTCATTTGCAATCCTCTTTTAATTTTAAATAAAAGTGAAGTATCATCTGCAAATAACACTATCTCATGCCTGTCCTGTACAAAATCAGGTAGGTCATTGACATATATAAGAAATAGAAAAGGACCAAGAATCGAACCCTGCGGAACTCCCATTTTAACTGCGGAACCTTGAGACCTTTTTCCATTGACGTCTACTTTTTGAATCCTTCCACTTAGATAAGAGAGTAGAAGATCCAGTGCAGTATCACGAAATCCATAGTGGTGTAATTTTCTGATCAAGGTTTCGTGATAAACGCAATCAAATGCCTTAGACAAATCACAAAAAATGCCTAACGCATCGTGTGAGTCTTCCCAGGCTTCAAATATATGTTGTATTAACTCAACACCAGCATCGGTTGTTGAGCGACCCCTCCTAAAACCAAATTGTTTAGAGTGTAGAAGATTGTTCCTATTAAAATAAATTTGCATTTTCTCCAACATTATTTTTTAAAAAAATTTGCTAAAGGTAGGTAGCACAGAGATAGGTCTAAAATTACTGGGGTCTGATGTGCTACCACATTTATGTAAAGGAATAATTTTACTCAGCTTCATTAGATCAGGAAATACACCACAGTCAATGCAATCATTAAAAATGTTAGCAAGTATTGGAGCTATTGTTTCAATTACGGATTTAGTAACATCAACGGAATTGCCCCACAGATCCGCAGTTTTCTTCATATTCAAAGTTTTAAATGATTTTATTATATCCATTCCACTAATGTGTACAAATTTGAATTTATCATTACAAGCTTCAACATGATCTTTCATTATAGATTCAGCAATAGCGGGGGAGGAATCCAATGACTTTGTGATTGAGACTGGAATGTCAGTAAAGAACTTTTCAAATTCTGCAGCTACTTCTGTGTCAACTGTTACCTTCTTACCGTCAATATTCAAACAATATTGATTATTAGTAGTTTTCGCTTTTCCAGTTTCATTATTTATAATATTCCATGTCATTTTAATTTTATTATTACTGTTTTTTATTTTTGAACTTAAATAATTAGATTTAGCAAGCCTGCACGCTTTTTTGAATACTTTGGAATAAGTTTTCACATAAAGTTTAAACTCATCGCTAGTATTAAATGAACGTTCATTATAAAGTTCAAAAAGTTTGATTCTGCTTTTGTGAATGCCTGGTGTAGCCCATTCACTAAAACAGCTTTTAAATTATGACTTTTATATTACTTCCAGCAAAAAAATGCAATACAAATTCACCACGAGTCATTCATGAAATAGCACACCCGAGAACTCTATCGTCATAAGTACACATCTCTTATCAAAAACCTGCCGCGTTGAGTGCTACGAAATTCATAAACCCGTTCTAATAGTTCTGACAACTTTCACTAGAGGTCGCTACTCTCTTAAGGCCTTACTAATAACCATTGTCTAAGCCTGATTTAGTTAAACAGTGTTTTGTTACGTTCACTCGAATGACATTTCAAATTCGAACAAAAGAGACAAAACACTGCTTAACTATGACTTATACAATGGTTATTAGTATGGCCCTTATATAGTAGGTATATATAAAACCAATCAAGTCATTCTTAGTGGGAAATAGTTACTACTTGTTGTACATTCGTTATTATTATATATAGGGTTGTATTTTTGAATTGTTAAATTTTATTTGTTGAATAAATACAACAGTACGACAGCTTTTGTGTAAAAAATAGAAAATCTGTCATAATTCCATACTCTACATATTATATTTTTTTTCTGATTATTGATGGAACCTATGATGTAAACAAGTTAAAGTTGCAAGTTTAAAAATTTTTTTTAAAAAATCGTACAAACTACATTACCGTTGAATATCACAATTATTTCATTCTTATTTTGCACGCTGATGATTTTTAATTTGAAATATTGCCGAAATTGTGAATGGATAAATGGTTAGATTGAACCTATGATGCGAACACACCTTTTTGATTTTGTTTGATGGATGGATGAGAAAGTATAACGGTACAAACATGTTTTAAGGGAATATTTTTAGAAAAGGTTGCAGTTGCTTTTCTTGCCCTCGGCCTCGGCCTCTGTGCCCTCGGCCATCAACCAGAGTAATCACTGAAAATCTGTGTTTTTATTCTTTTTTAGGACATAAAGTCCCCATTGAGCCTTGGCCATTTGATTAGGTACGGTCAAGTTTAATTCCCGAACCATTTCGTTGACATAATGCTAGACACTGACAATGCATTAAACTTAAAAAACTGAAAACAAACGAAAAATATGTCAAATGATACCTATTTGTGTATGCAGTTTTATGATATTCAACCTTAGGTGGGTCGTAAATTATATTCCTTGACTGTACAAATTGGTATCAGCATGTCGATTCTATAAAATACAAACAAAATCCCGCATCTCACTTCGACGTTCACACTCACTTCGCTTTAGGTCTTGAATGACATTCAGATGAATTCGAGTTTAAGAGCGAAGTGTGCGTCGAAGTGATGACGGATTTCCATTACAGAATGCCGATTCAAACGTCATGTCATACAAAATCTCACGTTTGCGTGATTCGTTTCGCGGCCACGCTCGCACGAGTGGCGCTAGTGTAGAAATGATTATACAGAATACCAATTCATGAACTCACCGCGGATTCAGATTCGAATTTTACTTACAGTTCTTATAGAATCGCTCTGCAGCTCCATATTTTTTTTAAATGTTGCTTCATATTCCATTCTTCTTGATATTAATTATAGCTTGCATTATGTAATTTGTTTGTGTGTTTTATACCAAATAAATATTTTATCTGTCTACATATTTACGCGCACCAACAAAGTAATCTGTTCACCTGATTATTACGTACAAAACCCTTACAACAAACTTTCAACAAAACCCTTTGATGTAACTGACACACTGAGTTAAAGAATATTATAACCCTACTTCTATGCATATTTGTATAGTTAATATTGTTCTTCAGGTTTCATTATTTATTTTGCTAAAATTTAGTTGTTTAATTAATGGTCCGTGCAGTGATGGAATTAGAATACCCATGTCGCTACTTTCATTCTGCATGTAAATATCGTGAGTTGACTAAAGCGGTCTTATTACAAAACCTGGTTTAAACCTGGTCTAAAGTTAGTCTTGGTTTAAATGTAGTGCGCTTTCACTTGTGTCAATATACATAGATAGAGACAGCGTCAACTTAGTCCTGGTTTAAACTAGGACTAACTTTAGTCCATGTTTTGTAATAAGACGGAAGGAGTTTAGTGCAGTTACACTACCGCATGCGAAGAAATGCAAAACGCGAAAGAAAATTCTTCACCAACCCGTTTATCCAGCGAAGTGCATAATGATAATATTCCGTAGTGTTGCGCTTGGAATTTAGAAAAAACAGACAAAATACCCTGTAACTAGTAAACAAACTATTAGTAGATTTTACGAGTAATATTATTTGTTTATGTCTAATGCTGAACTAATTTATTCCAGCATGGCGAGCTCTTGTCAGACACCCTGACTATATTTTCTATGGAAGAACAGTTCCTCAGTGAGTTGACAGATTACACCAATGATACGGAATGGCGGCAGGTCACTACGAACATGACTGCGAGAGCTGGTCGCTCCAGATTCGTAGCTCAGTGTGGCTGCTCCATGACGTTTGAATGCACCACTTTAGGTGTCGTATATGCTGATATCTGGTTTGAGATCAACGAAAGCCCCAAGCCAAGAGATATTATGGTAAGTCTTTTGCAGAAATCGCGTATTCTTCTTACCTTCTTCTCTGTTCATAAGCACTATACTTGATGCAGAGGTAAGTTTAACGGGTTGACGTCACAGTGTGCTTATTATTGTGATATGGAACTACGATCGCCATCATGAAAGTGTGTGTTTGCGAGCGTACGGACTACTGTAACATTGTAATCTTATCTGGTCTGTGGTTACACAAACAACATAAGCATAGGCACATAATAACACATTCACCTTCAGCAAACAAGTGACCTACATATACAACAAACCTTACTCCCTGCTCATCACACAAATATCTGCGCCGAATGGAATGCGACTTAAAACCGAATTGCATATTAAATTTTATTTTGTGCCTTCCAGATATCTCCATCAACAGGAACAGCTCTAGAGACTATATTTCGTATCAGCACACTAGCAGCGACAGATCCCCACACTCCGCTACGGTACACATTCTACTGCGGAGTGGAATACGAGAGTTTCATCCTGGCGACCTTCACCGATCATCGTGCTGTGGAGACGTATTTACCATATACCGGTAAAACAAACCATTTTTTCTTACACCTTTTTACCTTAATTTAAATCGTCAGTTCAATTAAAGTATAGGTACAGGGTTAATTCTAAAACACAGGATTAGATACGAGTAGCTAACATCATTAACTACAACATTTGTTTAACGAGTTTTAAGATAACTCAATAAATTGAACAAAAATCAATTCTCAAGTTTTTATTGCACTGTCGTGACATTGATAAGTCTATGTAAGGTGCGAAAGATTTTGGCACACAAGAACGTGCGACGCGCGCGCACAAAAGTCGCTCACTGGCGGAGTTCAGCAGGCTAATTATGGATCTTGGTATAAATTTGAGAAAAAGAAGTCATGTAATGCTGCATTTCGTAGTACCGATCTCCAATAATATCATCACTATGGCATAATTTCAATGATGTCATCATTAAATAATGAAAAATATGTTAAAAAATCAAACCGGAAATCGTATTTTTCGTTTTGCACTATGATATTATATGACATGATTTGCAAAACCATGAGATCGGTAATAGGCCCTCTGGTTCAAAGCTGCTAGCGACGCCCCGCCCCCATACAGCGATATTCGCACAAGTTTGTTTACGTAATTCTCGAATGCGCGTAGCTATAAACATTCTAAGAGGTATATTAAATTAATATTTATTTTTGTAAAAATTAAAATCTAACGAATTATCAAAAAAGTCGTAAAAACACGTTGTTATTTATGATGTTAGCTATCTATCTTCTTTTGCTAGATTGCAGGTGTTTTACAATTAACGCTGTATAATTTCTTGCCCTTAAACACTTTTCATATCTGCGGGCATGGTAGCGCCCACGCCAAAACGAGCTAAACGAAGCGCAAGGGTACTTACTACCTTATCATAACTTTGGTTTGAATTATACCTGATAAACAAAATTTTCATGACATGATATGATTTCAATAGTAAACTTGTCAAATATATAACGTTTCAATTGCATAGCTCTTATAGGTACTTTATATTTTATTGATGTCTAAAAAACCCTAATTTCGTCACTGACTGACTGATGATCATCAGAATTCTTAGGGTACTTACTTCATGAAGTTCTAAAAAGCTGAAGCAATGCTAGTATTATTACATAAACCGCAAAAAAAATCTAAAACTTGAAAGCTTTACCCCTTGCCTCCCCCCCAACCCCTTAAACTAGGAGATGGAAGTTTGTATGAGACTTCCGCAAATTTTGACACTTAAGGTCTGAAAATTTATACATAGTGTATTTCATTAAAGCATAAATAATGAAATACACATTTAAGGATTTTTAATCAAACCCCGACCTGAGCTTATGGCCGAGATCGAATGCTTCTATGGACAGCTTTACGCAACATCACAGGCACCTGTTATTCAGGCTACAGACTCTAGAGCCAAATTGACCCGGCACTACACCGAAGACATCCCGGACGTCAGCCTGTAGGAAATTAGTGTGGCTCTTAAACAGCTTAAAAACAACAACCGGGTGATGATGGAATTACAGCCGAACTCCTAAAAGCGGGTGGACTACCAGTCCGGAAAGCGCTGCAGCGGCTATTCAACTCCGTCATACTCGAGGGCATTACGCCTAAAGCATGGCACGGGGGTGTGGTGGCACTTTTCTTCAAAAAGGGCGACAGGGCCCAGTTGAAGAACTACAGACCCATCACGCTCCTGATTCATGTATACAAGCTGTTCTCGAGAGTCATCACGGATCGTCTCGCACGCAGGTTCGACGACTTCCAGCCTCCCGAACAAGCCGGATTCCGAAAAGGCTATAGTACCATAGACCACATCCATACGCTGCGGCAGGTTATACAGAAGACCGAGGAGTATAATCTGCCACTATGCTTGGCGTTTGTGGACTATGAGAAAGCTTTTGATTCTGTCGAGACCTGGGCCGTACTTAGATCACTCCAGAAATTATGAGATCCGTAGAAGAACTAGAGTTACCGACATAGCTCAAAGAATTGCAAACCTTAAGTGGCAGTGGGCAGGACACATCGCTCGTAGGACTGACGGCCGATGGGGCGGAAAGGTCCTTGAGTGGCGGCCGCGTACCGGGAGACGCAGTGTTGGTAGGCCCCCCACAAGGTGGACCGACGATCTGGTGAAGGTCGCGGGAAGCCGCTGGATGCGGGAGGCGCAGGACCGATCGGTATGGAGATCCTTGGGGGAGGCCTATGTCCAACAGTGGGCGTCTCTTGGCTGAAATGATGATGATGATGAATCAATCCAAGTATTGCCCTGATTAAACAAAGAAAAAGGCAAACACAGAGATTGGGCTATGAAAAAAGGCACCTTCGACATGCAAGAAATACATCCCAAAAAAGGAAAGAGAAAATGGAAAACATATTGTCATAAGCAATTTACAAAAAAAGTGAAATCCCACCAACAACATTTTCACGTAAAATGTTACCAAGATGAGACCATATGGTTCGCATTGTCAAAAAGTTATCAGATCTCATGTAGAGCCAAACTTCTAACTCTACACGCCCTTATTCTTCAAGCCCTAACTTCACAAGCTCTACACCTTAGTCAAAATATGTGGCTTGGCTGATTCATTACTACAAAAACTGTAACAAAAAAGTAATGACCAGTGAATAAATTTTATCACCTTACGCCCACGTGACGGTAGCAAAGCGGCCAAGCCACATATTTTGACTTTAGTGTAGAGTTTGTGAAGTAAGGACTGGTAGAGATAGCTGGTGGAGATTTTACCGGAGGGAGACTCTGTACCAGGATCGTATGCATAGGTAGGTACCTCCGTCTTACCTATTTCTGCCGCAAAACAGCAGTGCTTGCCTTGCTGTGTTCCGGTTTGAAGGGTAAGATATGGCATTGAAATTACTGGGTACCGTGACTTTACATCTTTAGTCACAAGTTGGCAACGTACACTGTGGTTCATGTGGGGGTTGCAGTTTTTCTGCGAATCTCACAGGAACCACATGTATTATAGGTGACTGTTACCACTTACCATTAGAAGCTTGGTTCTACTAATCTTTTTGGTGGGGTTACAAATCATTGGCATACTTCAAAACTTACATGCCAACTATAATATAAACTATTTAATTCTTTAACAGAAGCGGGCACGGAAGTTTGGGTGGAGGTGTGCGATGCCCTAGGTGCTTGTTCAAACAGTAGAAAGCATACCGTTGTCCTCTTGCCTGGAGACGGGCGCACAGTTGACGCCCTTATGACAGATGCGTCTGCGCATGCAAGGAGATGCGAATTGGACTCATTACATCGAGTCGCAGTGACTGCAATTGTCACATACAATGTAAGTTCCCAATACGTTCTACTATTTTTAACAAGCGCATAATATTTCGAGCGACATTATTCACACAGCCAAACAGATTTGTAAAAGATGTGGTTTTTACAAATCTGCTTGTTTTCTTGCATCGCAAGAGATTTTCAGGAAATATCTTACAGTGGCTTTCAGGGCAGGTTCAAGACATAGCGCCTAATAAAATCACATCCAGGTAGAGAGTAGGTTAAGGGATCTTTTGCTCTCTCTCAGGAAAATGTACAAATGCACAAAGCAAACTATTAGAATGCTGACGAGTCTATGACCTCATACAATAATTACACGCCCATCGTCGGTGGAACATCTTCTGAGGAGTATACATTAGCAATAGATGTGCTCGTATCCAGCAGCATGTGAAGGGTATCTCTGGGTGCTATTGGGCCATGGCTGTTCGTATAGGAAGGCACCCTGAGTTAGTAACCAGCCCCCCTATTCACAGCTGTCGGATCGCGGATTCCATTCGTTCCCTGTCGTTTTGATGCGCAGCAATAAAACCTGACAGGTAATAAAACGAGATTCCGTGATTCGACTTTTTCCGATAGTGTCACATAAAAACACGTTTCCCTCAGTGTGAGGGAGGTATGCCGTCACATATCCCATTGTTCATTAAAAGCCTTTGCAAGATTCCTGTGCTTTATCTAGTGTTATAAAACCCATACGAATGAAACGTGTATTTTGTTATTCTTTTTAATTTGATTCTTACCATATCTTATATATAAAAATGAAACGCTGTGTGTTTGTCTCGCAAAAACTCTGAAACTGCTCGACAGATGCTTACGAAATTTTCTGTGTGTATTTGAATAGGACCAAGAAAGGTTTAAACGTACAGTTGGACCCGGTAGGTACCGCTGTAATCGGGCGGGACAACGTCCGCCGGGCCCACTAGTTTCTCAATAAAACTAATAGTGATTTATGTTTTCGTTCAATTATTTTTTATTAGTTATTTATGCAAATACATTTTATTCCAGAACATCAAAATGCTAGAAACGGCAACAAAATTCTCAAAAGCTCTGCGTGACGTTTTATCTTCATTAACAAGAGCCTGCACCGAACAGAATAGTGAAATATATTTAAATATATTATTACAGCTCAAGAGATTTGGTCTAGACTTCCAAGTCTAGAAGGGCTAGCTAAATCTCTTTTGCTGCAGTAGCGTCGACTTTAACGCCCTAACGTTAAAAACGTCAATTAAATGTTTAAATAATACAAAATATATCTTATTTACCATTTCCTCTCTTCTTCCCTTTTAGAGTGTAAGGTTCCCATTAACATCTCACGGAACCCAGGCCAATCTCACCTGCACGTGGCTCAGCATGCTTATCAACGGACGGACGAGACACTAGAGCTCTACACCTAGTGACACTACTGGGTCTGCATGCATTTTATTTTTAATTTAGGCCTCTCCGCTGAGTAAGGTCTCTGTCAACTGTTAGGAGAGTGTAATGCTTATGCCATGATGTAACACATATGAGAAATTTTTTGCGAGACGGAAAGTTCAGCTCCCAGGACAGATGTGAAGGATTCCCATGGGTTCGGGATCTTCTACAGCAAGCAGCCAGCAGTCAATTGTTTCACCGGATTCCCCAACACGTCGCCCCATACTAATATTTTATGCATCAATTCATCTTGTTGCCGATGCAATACTCTCCAGAGTAGTACCAAAGACCTTGCTCGGCATAAATTGAAAATGGAAATAAATATTTTTTTCTCCAAGAAAAAAAATTAAACTCAAAATGAGGGCGATTAAAAATATGTTAATTATCATAAAAACAAATTATTTATTTATTAAATCTAAGATTTTTATATTGTAAAAAACATTTAAAAAATTGTTTAAAATTTTTTAAAATAGGATTTCTTTTAGCCAAGGGCTTCGTATCACAGAGTTACAACATAATTTATCCTTACTATTATTAGATAAATATTTACACACACACACATACACACGCCTACACACAAACATAATTATACCTCTATATACAAAGCTTCCTAAATAAAACAGTTCTACTACAGGGATGTCGACAATTCGTCGGATGGGTAAATGCTAGGTTCACTATCACGTCTATCCAACACACGATCAACATAAAAAAATACATAGATATTATGTTAAATTCTACAAACTACTAATAAAACATACCTATCTAATAATATTGGTTCCAAAAAAAAAAGATAGGACAAAAATGTTTACAAATATTATTAGCCCTAAATAAAGTATTGATAAAAGATAAGAAAGAATGCGTATAAAAGAATTAACAAAATAAGTAGTACATATTTACATAGAAAGATAACTTAAAAACTAATTTATATAAACTAGTGCTTGAATAAAGCTGCGTTGTGCTCGCAGTTGAGCATACCTGTAACCAAACCAAATTAAAACATCAGGTCAGGAATCTTTTTTATCTCAATGTATTAATATTCAAAAACAGATAGTTACCTACCTGTACCCGAATTAATTCTTAAAACGATAATATACGATATTTATAAAAAAATGTATGGAATATTTTTTCCTTTTGATGTTCGTTTGCGAATTCAGTGGCTTCCGACTACAGAAAAAAGCACTACGAGATGCCACGAATGTGGGGCGAACAAGAATACCACTGCAACTCCGCCCAGTGCGGGCGATAGAGCGCGCTGTCCTCGACGCCAGTGAGTGTCGGTGGAGATCTCTCGCTGTCGGCCCTCGTCAAAGCCATGGCATGGACCAAGTCCATGGTCAGCAGCGAGTCATACTGGGAGCTCGCCCAAAAGGAGGCTACATGTGGGTCTGCGAGGATGGTCCCAAATTCCGATGCGGACAAGTCCAGCCGACACGACAGTGGCTCGATAGAGAGAAGCTTGATAATGACAAAGTGGGGCTCTCGATGAACGCATAAAAGACTATAGTGCTGACGGGGTGCCTGAAGGTTTTTCGCAGGAGTGAATGCCTTCGTAACACATCTACCTTGAAATGGGACCCGGCATTCCGTATGCATCGCTCTCGACATACAAGGAATTGCGATGTGTAAGTACCCTGTGTGTGTAGAGTAAGGTAATTGGGCGGAACCCCCCGTTATTTTTAGTTGGAAGACCCCATTTGGTGAGAAACTCACAAAACCGCAGATGGTCCCGTTGCAGTGGGTGAATAAATATCAAATGAATCAAAACTACTTCGCGCTCTGGAGTTCGATTCCTCGTGGTAACAGCAGTTTTTCCATGCGTATAAGGGTTGTGGATAGACTTCAAAATCCGCCTAGCTAAATACCACCATCTTAAACCATGTGCCATATTAACACTATTAATAGCACTAAGGTGACAAAGAGTTATTGAGGTGTGAGATAGCCAGTTCGTCTGTTGTTGAGGAATTAAGACGAAGCTCTCTTCCATCTTCGGTCCTATTGTCACTTGTCATCAGCTAGGCTGAATACCAAGAGATACCATATCAAAAATTAACAATCAGTTAATAAGGCTACATACCAGTAGAGTCAACAACTGGAGCGATCGGTCCCCATCTACCCGGGTTGGTTTACATCAGGTTAGATGATGCGAGAAGTCGAACTGAGCATTGAACTCTGAAATCTGAAAGAAATGGTTAAATAAAAATAAAATGTTATAAGTATACACTTTATTTTGTGATTCATACCTTGGTAAGTAACCGATGTGTTATTTTAATACTTTAAAGTTAGTATTTAGAAAATCGGCGGAAATGTTTTCACAAAATTCTATGTTCCTCTTTCTAAAATACTTGAGAATTCGTCATTCAGGTACTTACGCTGTTGATTTCTTCATTAGTTAGTAAACCCCCGAAATCTATCGACATCAAATCCGGAGTTTCTGTAAAAAGATAATGAAAATGATCTGTTATTTATGGTCTTAGGGCAAAGATGTCAATACTCATGTTTAATGTAGAGCTTAAATATCAAAAAAATTCAAGTAGTTCTTTTTTATTTCTGATGCCTGAAAATTCACTGTAAAATTACTCACCTAAATCATAAGCCACCTCACTTGGAGCCACGTCATCGTCAAGCGTTTGCAGCACCCACTCAGGGTCTGAGGGATCTGGGAATCGATTAAACATTTTTACTTATCAACCGTCACGTTTTATCATAAGACTAGTACCTATTCTAACAATCCATAAATGCTTGCCAGCAAATTACTATCCTCTCCTATATTGATAAAACAGCAGAGCATTTATCGCTGTAAACAAATTCAAATTATACATGTGTATTCAACGTATTAACGTCAAACCAAAACATAATTTTGGGTATGTGAACACAATTTCTCGATTCAACGTTCCATTTGTGAAAAATTAATTCCTATTTTTTTTGAGTCAAGTGTCGTCCCGCACCACCCCTGTCAGCCTAATGGTTTTTCATATATAATGAAATTAAAAGGAAAACTATCACAGCTAAATATAGTTTACAAATTAATAAGTTATAACCAAGCAACTTAAAAAATGTAGTTGGTAATAAAAAATCGTAATTTTTTTTATTGCAAGTTAGTTTGTTATGAAAGAAAGAAAGAAAATTTGTTTATTTGGTAGACATTTGCCATTAGGTACACACTAGACACATAATTTTAACCACTACCAAAACGGTCTCCGCTCAGCAAAGTCGGGCCCGCGGACGCCATTTAAATAAAATAAAACAAAACGAAAAATAGAGTAAAAGTAATGATTGAACAGTTAGATATATATCTCAACAAGAATCATAAATAATTCAAAAAGATATGGCTGTATTGCATAATATGCAGTTAAATTAAATGGCTAATGTAACTAAACAGAATAGACAGGGCTGTGAAAATTTTTGGGCATTAAAAATACAGGTTTTGAAATTATCTTTGAAGGTCTTAGCTGTTTGTGAATTTCTTATTGGAGATGGATTGTTGTACCAGCATCGTGTGGCAGCCTGCAGCATATCTACAACTGCCACTGCAGCACTCTTATGTCTGGGGTAATTAATCGATCAGGTACTCTTTGCGTGAATTTTAACTTATTGATATGATATAAACCATTTTTTTTTAATTACACCAAAGAGTAATTCTGAGAGGTAGGGGACACGTCGACATTCCATATTTAATAAATTATTATTGTTCAGGTAGGGAGTAATATGACCCAGCTGCCGGCCACCGGACGATCGACGCGATTCGTCCGGTGTTCGAGGAGTGGGTTGGGCGCCGACAGGGCAGCCTCACGTTCCGCATGGTGCAGGTACTGACCGGGCATGGCTGCTTCGGTCATTACCTGCATCGAGTCGCGCGTCGGGAGGAAACGGCGCGGTGTCACCATTGCGACGCTCCCGACGATACTGCCGAGCACATCCTATTGATGTGCCCGGCCTGGCGACTCCAGCGTAGCGAGCTTAACGCTGCGCTGGGAGGCGGAGACCTCTCGCTGCCGAGCATGGTCGTGGCCATGCTCCGCGGCGAAGCGGAATGGGGGGCTGTCGCCTCCTTCTGCGAGGACGTAATCTCGCAGAAGGAGGCCGCGGAGAGGGAGCGGGAGGCAGATCCTCAAGCCGCTCTCATCCGCCGCAGACGGATAGGCAGGCGAAGGCGGGTATTCGCACAAGCGATGCCCATCTAATGACCCTGCCGTAGAGGCCTGCGTGCACGGTTGGCCCCGTGCACGCCGCCGTAAGGCCCTCCGTCTGGGAATTGCCCTGGTGTTCTCGGGCAATCCCCCCTTGACGATAGCCCGACCGGTGGGTCGGGCTTGCCCGAGCACGTGGGTAGTGGAGTCGCAGTGTGGACCTTACCTAGCGCGCCCATAAGAGCAGGGAGAACACCGGGGGTTTTTAGTGGGTAAGCCTGGCACCCTGCCGGGAGAGCCCCACACACGCTCGCTGTCTAGCCAACGGCGGGTACGGTGCGGTTACGCATTTCCCCCCGAGAAAAGAAAAAAAAGGGAGTAATATGACCTCTACGGGGAACGGGGAAACAGAATCTAGCACAGCTGTTCTGTACACGCTGTATCAATTTCGTAGTACGAGCTAGTAAACTCCTGCCTATAACAATAACTTTGTTAGGTAGGTTTATTATTATTATTAGAATTAAAACAGGTAATAAATGTAGATTGATGAATCGTGTGAATTTATGGGAAAATAAAACCATTACAACCTTAATAATAACAATAGTATGGAACCCTATATTGCGCATGGCCCGATACGCACTCGGCCAGTTTTTTTCACAAAGTCATGCTAATTATGAAAAGATGGAAAAAAAATGGTATGCCTACATACACTTAAGTATGTCAAAAAATCGTATAATCATATACAATAAATTATGTTGTTACCATAAATTATATTATACGGACATAATAATAACTTAAGAGCAGTTTTTCGATACGTAATATTAGCAAGCAAAGTTAGTTTATCTGCCAAATTGCTTTGAATGTGTAAAATTTTATACGATTTGATATATAAGTTAACAGTTTGTTAACTTTATAATCGTGTTACCACTGCATTGACTACTGATTAATGTTGACCATGTACAAAAAAACTGGTCCTTAGTCTAGCTAGTTCCTAATAAGCAGTCTGGGTACCTTCATCATAAAGACGATCCCAGCCAAAAAACGATAGGTATCTTATGTTCCTGCGACAGGGTGCAGTAGTAGTCGTCCGTGCAGCGACTTGAGCTTAATGACTAAGGTTTGATAGATCTAAAGATGCAGTTTTGACTTTTAATGTGTGAAACATCTGACAAAAACATTTGATATGATGATGCTCATGATATCAATCTCATTCTTGAGATGCAATTATTAATATAAGCCCTAGAATACATATACATATATGTTGCTGCTGACTTTCTTGTCATGGATTTTGCAACAACCGAATAAGAAAGTTTACCGCAATTACCCCTCTGTGAAGTGAAGATAAGGAAAAATTAAAGTCTCGTCAATGGGATATAGCAGGTTAATGCTTTCTCGTCTATAGAAGGTTACGTACCCAGCTGACATACAGAGTGAATCTTGTAATGGGAGTCGATGACCAAATACGAAAGCGTAAGAAATAACGATAATGCGTAATGGAGTCTCGGGGCCGATTTTGGTAAAAACTAAGATTGCATCATTGCATTTTTGATATATCCATATTCCTAGTCAAGAATCGAGCCAGTTGGTTTCGAAAAAATAATACATGATGTATTATTACACGATTCGACAGTGTTACTACTAAGGACTTTGAGCTGGAGATTTGGTATGAAAATTAACAATAGGCTCTTTTTTATACATAAAATTTTAAAGTCGAGCTGACTTACCATAAGAAGCTTGATCGGCTTCAACTTCGGGGGCTATCGACACCTGAGGCATCGGAACAGAAGAAGGGCCCACTTGCTCCTGTTCTTCGTCTGCTACGGCCTGGAAATGGTTTCAGTAAATGTAGGTAATAACTAGCCCGCAAAATGTGCCCGCATAATCTTGAATTTCCGATCTTGAGGAATATGAAAAATCTTGTTAACTTGGCTTTTCTATTATGTACCAATAATTATATAATAGGAATAGTGTGTTTTTCTTCATCATCATCAGCTCATATACGTCCCCACCGAGGAGCTCGAGCCTACACTAAGTTAGGGTGTTTAGGCCTTAGCCAACAACGCTGGCCCAGTGCGGATTAGTTGACTTCACATACACCTTTGAATTTCTTCGCAGGTGTATGCAGGTTGGGGTGCGGTGTCAGACTACCTCCGCGTGGTGCACCCTGGGCAACCCGGCAGTTGTCTGCCGCGGGCCAAGAGTCTGACAGCTGCCCCCAATGGAGGGGGGCGCGGCATGGTCGGGTTTAACCCGGCGGGCCACTTTTTGTGGCCAAACGAGGAAGAGTTGCTCTCGGCACGCCTCCGCTTTATCGGAGATGGCAGGATGATGCGACAGAAGCTGGTATTTCAGGCTGGTACCTGCGTTGCGGGACCAGTGGTCCAGAGGCCTTCGGGCGTGGTATGGCAAGCAGTATGCTTGTGAGCGCTGCGCGTTGTAGTGTCCTTGAGACGCTGAGGAGCTTCGGCTTGTGGGCGCGGCGGGGATCCCTGTGTGACAGGACCTCGTCGGGCAACCCGTTACCCCGCACTGAGCGGGGCCGGGGGTCCGGCGCACTGAACGTCGGGCCGCGTGGAAGAAAACCATACCAAAAATTACCCCAACCCCAAGGTGGTGGTAACGCGCCGAGGGGGTGCATGGCTGGAGGGAGTCTGGTCCCAAGCGACCAATATAGGGAGCTCACCCTTGTAAACAGTCATGGATTTTGGACAACAGAAACAAATACCCCAGGGGGTGCCAATCCCCCCCGTAGGACCGCGCAAGGCGGCTGCGGGCAGCCGGTCGTATCTGGGGCCGGGCGTTCCAAAATCCGCATTCAATACTCTTCAATGCGAACCCGTTAAGAGCGGGCCACCGTCGGTATCCGGGCCGGCGGTTGAAAATGTAACCGAGGCGTTATGTGGGCGCGAGAGAGACGCAATGGGCGCGAGTAGTGGCGCAGTGGGCGCAAGTGGTGGCGCAGTTGGCGCACAAAAGGGAGCGAGCGCAGACGCTGCTCCGAATTCAGACGCGTCGGTCAGCAGCACGAGGACCGGGCAATCTGGAGCTGGAAGGCAGCGGCGAGGAGCCCGCAAGCGTGCTCTCACAGAGCAGAGTACAGGAGGTGGATCCGGCAGCGACTCATCGGATTGCGACAGCACGCTTGACTGCGGTGTATCGTTAACCCCTAAAAGAAAAAAGGGCAAGGGTCGTGCGCCTAAGACTGGCAAATATACGGGCTTTGCCCAATCGAGGGCAATGTATAAAAAGCTCCAAGAGAAGGAGGTGGAGCTACAAGTCGAACGAGAACTGGCTGAATCCGAGAGACTGGCGACACCTGTTGCGGAGGGAACGGAGTCTGCGGAAGGGCAGAAGGACACCGCGACATTAAAACAGAAAATCTCTACCGCCGCAGACATAGTCACAGCCGTGGTAAAAAAGTCCAAAAATTTAAAAGGGACCATGCAGAAGCAGCTCAATCTTGCCGTCAAAACAATAAAGGAAACGGTGGAACTACTGGCTGAGCGTAACATAAATGAAGAGACGGCGCTACTCAGGGCTGAAAACCGGAGTCTCCAATCACAACTCGATGAGCTCCGAAGAGAGACGACGAAAATGCGCGCTGCAATAAGTTCTGCACAGCCAACATCACAACGGTCTGCAGAGGCTGAAACCAACACGGAGACGGCGGCAGTTTCTTCCCGGGCAGTGACACCGAACAGAGTACCCCAATTCCCTTCCCCGTCGAATGAGGATATCATGGCTGCCAATATCATCCGGCAAATTGGGGACATGATGAACGCCCGTTTTGCGGGCATCGAGGACCGCCTTCTTCCCGTGCAACGTCTCCGTCCACCCCTGGCGGCAGATCGCGAAAGGGCGAAAGCTACGGCCAAGACGGCTGCACCTAGGCCAGTCTCTGGGAACGCTGGGACACCTGCAGCCCGAGCAGTTTTGGCCACATCGAATACACCGGCTGGGTCAGCACGATCCGATGATGGCGATACAGCTGGGTGGCAGAAGGTGTCCTACAGAAGGGCGGCCAAAAGGACCCGTGCAAAGGACTCAGGGGAAAAGGGGGCCAACGTCCCAAAAAACTCTAGATCTGGGTGCCCCCGCAAGATGCGCGTACCGAATTCGGCAGCGGTCGTGGTTTCCCTTGATCCTAAAGCGGAAAGCCTCAACTATGCCCAAGTCATAGCCAAAGCCAAGCAGAGTGTCAACCTGGCTGAGATTGGCATCCAAGCGCCAAATATGAATATGCGCAAAAGTTCTGCCGGCGCATGGATTATTGAGGTGTCGCGGGAAACAAAGGGTGAAAAGGCCGACGAACTGGCCACCAGACTTAGAAGTGCCCTAGGAGAATCTGTCCGCGTGACCAGACCGGTGAAGACCGCTGAACAGGATATCCTACCTGGATGACTCGGTAACAAAGGAAGACATTGCCGCTGCCATCGCTGCCAGGGGTCCATGTCCCCCAGATGCAGTAAGAGTGGGCAACATCAACCCTGGTCCAGGGGGTATGGGCATGGTGTGGGTTCGGTGTCCAATTGAGGCGGCAAAAGTTGTTTCCAAGGAGCGCCTTCTTGTCGGGTGGAGCTCGGCGCGTGTGCGGGTTCTAGACTCCCGTCCGACAAGGTGTTTCCGATGCCTCGAAACCGGACACATGCGGTACAACTGCCCAGTCGAGTCCGACCGTAGCGAGCTCTGCTTTCGCTGCGGGAAGCCCGGACACAAATCAGCGACCTGCACAGCTGAGCCCCACTGTGTTGTCTGCGCTCAAGCGAAGCGCCCTGCCGGACATTTGCTAGGAGGGAAAAGTTGCCGAGCCCCGCCACGTAAAGGCAGAATGGCTGCCACTACCGAGACTGCTGCGACGGATGTGCGGGCTACCGCACAGGAGGCACCCATGGACGAGTGATGGACATAAGTTCGCCCATCTACATTCTTCAGGCGAACATTAACCATTGCGCCGCTGCACAGAACATCATGTTGCAGAACATGGCAGCATGGTCCATCGAGATGACGGTAGTAGCCGAACCATACACCGTGCCACGGAGTCCCAATTGGGTATCGGACTTGGATGACGTGGTAGCTATCGTTCGGTCGAGTAGCATGTCGGGCGCCCCTCTTTCAATCATCCAGAGAGGCCGGGGCTTCGTTGTGACGAAATGGCGGGAGATTGCTCTAGTAGGCGTTTACATCTCTCGAAACAGGCCTATAGAGGAATATGAGGCCTTTATGGTCAGACTGGGAGCTGCGATCCGACAAGTGGCCCCTCTGCCAGTGATCGTTCTCGGAGACTTTAATGCCCACTCAACATCCTGGGGGTCTCCGAGCACCGACCGTAGAGGCACAATTGTTGAGGACTGGGCCGGCATGTGCGACCTCGTCCTTTTGAACGTGGGTTCTGTCCCCACTTTTGAGCGACCACAGGGTCGATCCATTGTGGACATATCGTTCGCCTCCCCGCCTATAGCAAGCCGGGTTCGAGATTGGCATGTGCTTGCCGAAGAGGAAGACCTGTCCGACCACCGCTACGTCAGATTTACCATTGCTCTCCCGGGAAGCAATGCTGGTAATAGTACTGAATCCAGGTTCGACTCGTCTCAACAAGGACGCCGCCATCAAAGCAGCCATGATGCAGACGTGGTTGGCGGACTCAAATCCAGAGCTCAGAGTGGACGAAGCGGCAGATGGGTTTCGCGGCGCATTAACCAATATCTGCAATTCCGGAATGCCCCGCGCCAAGCGACCTCCACCAAACACTGCTATTTACTGGTGGTCCCAAGATTTGGCTAACCTCCAAAAGGAGTGCAGGCGGGCCAAGAAGTCCATTGCCAGATACCGGAGGCGGAGATCTCGTGACGAGGAGTTTGAGAGACGACTGGTGGAGACATACTCAACTGTTAGGAAGACCCTCCGATCTGCCATATTGAAGGCAAAAGTTCTTGCGTGGGCCGAGCTCCTCGAGGGTCTGAACAAGGAGCCATGGGGGCGCCCGTATCGCATGGTACGCAACCGCTTGCGAAACCGTGGGCCCCCCGTCACCGAAACTCTGGAACCCCAGTTACTGGAGACGGTAGTGGCCACCTTGTTCCCCGAACAAGAGGCGTTCAACCCGCCAATGACGACCTATAGCCGCGACTCTGACGACGACGAGGATGTCCCCCCCAGTGTCGGATGTTGAGTTCGCCGCTGCATTACACAGGCTGAGGGGCAAGAAGACTGCTCCTGGCCCCGATGGTGTGCCAGCGAAAGTCCTCGCTCTTGCTCTCCGCGAAATGAGTGATGCCTTCAGACGCCTTCTAAACACTTGCCTCTCCACTGAACGGTTCCCCAAAGTGTGGAAAGAGGGAAGGCTGGTTCTCCTGAAGAAAGAAGGACGACCGGAAAACTCACCATCTGCGTACCGACCTATCGTGCTACTCGACGAGGCTATTGCTGGTACCCACGGGAGTTGGAGGCAGAGGTGTTAGCTTCTGTGTATGAGAGGAGGTGTGAGGCACGCGACAGTGGGCAGAGGCTCTGCCCCGAAGAGATTGCGGGATGGCGGCACGATGCTCATAGTGTCATCGTAGAGAAATGGAAAGAGTCTCTGCGCAACCCGTCGGCTGGCCACTGGACCATCACGGCAATTCAGCCGGTGCTGAAGGAATGGGTGGAGCGAAGGTCGGGCTTACTTACCTACCGTCTGGTGCAGGTCTTGTCCGGGCACGGCTGCTTTGATAAGTTCCTGTACCAAATCGCCGGGAGGGAAGTGAGCCCGATTTATAACGCATGCGGGAGTGCGGAAGACACGGCACTACACACATTGTGCGATTGCTCTGCCTGAAGTGAAGAGAAGGAGCTACTTCAGGCGGTGATAGGAGAGGACGTGGCTCTCCCAACAACCATCAGGGAGATGCTGGCCCACAGACGATCGTGGCAGGCGATGGTCGACTTCTGTGAGTCTGTTGTCGCACAGAAGGAGGCAACAGAACGCAGGAGAGAGGAGGATCCTCTCGCAGATCCGAGAAGGCGTCGGAGGACAGGGCGACGGAGAAGGTGATTCCACCAGACTTCGCTGCCCTAGTGGGAGCCAGCGGGTTGACGTTCGTGGGGTGACGGCTGCCTGCATTGCACAGGTTCCTGCGATGGTGGGGGTACTCCGTGGGGTGTTCCGGACCCCCCATGCCTCTGACGGACAGAGAGCGGTGTGCCTGCGGACGAACGCCGGGCGGGGTATGACGGGAATAAATGCACCAGCGTGCAACTCCCCCTTCCCCGCCTACCTGGCGAGCTGCTGAACCCCGGGGTGGTTTAGTTGGTAGGTCGGTGAGTCACCTTCTCGTCCGGAGTCCAACATAACCCTGTACCCCCCAGTGCAGGGTATCCATGAGGATTCCCCACGAAAACAAAATAAAAAAAAGGTGTATGCAGGTTGCCTCACAATCTTTTCTTCACCGTAGGAACGTCGGATAAATGTACCTACATATGAAGTTCATAAGTACATGGCAGTCTCGAACCCCAGATTAGAAGACTAGTGCCGAGTGCACAGCGCCACCGACGCTGCGGTGCTTTTTTTGCAAAACGAAAATTTCACTCATCTCATCCTCGCTTCTTTAAGTTACATGTTTTGATGCATTTAAAAATACTATATACAGTCTCATTTGAAAAAGGTAGCCTTTTTATAATTTTTTTTCGAGGGGAATGCGTGACCGCACCATACTCGCCCTTGGCTAGACGACGAGCATGTGTGGGGCTCTCCCGGCAGAGTGCCAGGCCTACCCACTAAACCCCCCGGTGTTCTTCCTGCCCTTATGGACGCGCGTGGTAGGGTCCACACTGCGACTACCACTACCAAATTGAAATAAGTAGCCTAAGTTTAGATATAATATCTAGACATAATATAAAAAGACTGGCTTTATTATTATTACTTTCAATTCTAACATTTTTCAATAAACATGCATTACTATACAATAATTTTATAAGAGGTTCCAAGTTAATTATTTTACTCCAGTCAATTATATTTGTGTTACTCCAAATAATTTACTACGAAAATGTAGTACTTATTCTGAGACTCCTGTAAATTTGCCTTATTATAATTTAGACTAATCGTACTAATACAGTCAAACAAATTTCTGGAAAAATAATGCTCTACACAGATCTAACGCATAGACCAATGGTAGCCTACGTGAAGTAGTGAAATCAAAGATTTCATGTTTTTGTGTAATGCGATAGATGCATGAACAAAATTATATTAATTAATGTCGATAAAAAGTACCGTACAAAAAACAAAAACATACATATTCGACGGTTTCCTCTCCCGAGTCCGTTTCTCCCTCAAAGTTCGATTCGCCTTTGGAGTCCATTTCTACCTCAGAGTTCGATTCGCCTCTGGAGTCCGTTTCGTCCTCTTCTGAGTCGGTATCCACAAAACTGGTGACGGAGGAGGACGCATCCATCTCCGCGAGCCTCGATTCTGCTGCTGCGACTAAAAAATAACTTCTTTTTCTCAAACATGCCAGGGTATACGACCATATCTGACACAACCTTCTTTGGGATAAATCGTAATTGCAGTATGTAGTAGTATGTACTAAACCAGGCAGCGGTCTGCAATTTCTTATCTGCCGTGCTATGCTAGAGCGACCGGCAATGTTATTTGAAAATGGAACGAACTTCTTTATAACCCGTATAATTATGATTACAAAGACAAAGACAACACGCAAAGTTTTATTTAAATTTCGAACTGGCACGACAAAATGAATGCACTGTTACATGAATTAAAAAGAAGCTCATAATGGAATGTGTAATTCCTAAGCAATTATTTTTATACTGTTCAGAGCAAAAGACGTTTTATTTTATGTTTTTCTGATGTTCAAATTTTAATACGCATAAAATTTACTAAAAATATTGCAATAAAAATATTTTACAAAAAATAAAAACCGACTTTAAAACACAAAAGAGTCAAAAATAATATGAGAATTCATACATATCAGATTATCATATTGTAGTGGATGCCAAACAATGATCACCTGGGAAGTCTTAAAAATGTAATAACAACTAATGTGCCAATAGTTAATTAAAACTTGGCAGCAACTTCAATAAAACAATGTTATGTCATATGTATTCTTATATTGTTTAAGATTTCAAGGTGATTTTGAAGTCAGTTTATATTTTGTGTATAATATTAAAATATTGCTTCGTCCCATAAATCAATAAATATAAAATAGTATACCTACAATTGAAAATGTACACAACTATCTGCTTTAAATCATTGCTTACTCTGATCGATTAGTTGCTGGTTGATATGCAGCAACTCGGGTATCTGCTCCTCCTTTGATGTGCCCGTGCGCAGAAAAGCGATTGCCGTAGCAATCACTTCAGTCTGCGATGCCTGCATGTGTGATCCACGCGTAAATTAAAACAGTTTCAGACCAAGAGGAATATTATTTAAATAAAGCGTACGTGTCACGTTTCAGATGAAATACTTAAAAATAAAAAAGGGTGTCTGCAGGTAACTACGATACTTATATTCTATGATTAAACACCAGCAAAGCAGGTGCTTGCAGCTTCTAATAAATAAATATGCTTGCTAATTTATTTGTTAATTATTCAGTTCATACATTACTTTACTATCTACAGGGGTGTTACTGGTTGCACTGGTATAGCAATGCAGGTCATTTACCTTCGATCTCTGGGCGTGTATTATGACATCTTAATTCCAGTCAGTTTCCTGGATTGCCAGCAACGCCTTTCTTTTACTCATTATACAAAGAGAAAGAAATGGCATTATAACAATTCAGAAAACTGGAATTAAGACGTCATAAGATAACCCCTGAGCCTCTCTCTTACGAGTATACGAGTAAATATACGAGTAAATAAAGTAATATAATGCAACTGTACATAAAACACTGATACCAATGAACTTGTTATCAATCTCGCCTTCGCCTCTTTTAATAACACTACACTAATGTTTTAAGGTCTCTCAATATTTAGGTATCATTTCTCAATATGTGGATGTCAACATTTGGGGAGACACCGCCTTTCACATCACAGTTTTTGACAACAGTGAAAGGCAGAGCTTATACATATATGTGTACCAATAATATTGTTCAATAAACAGTCACGATATGCTCAATGTTGACCAAAAGCCTTTCCCTACTACATGTATGCATGTAATTGTATTAATGTATTTAAACATTTTGAGGGAAACCCCCCAATGGTGACTATTGAGATCGATGGTGTATACTTACGCTGGGATCACATCCAGTTAGCTGAGCTAGCTCGGCTGTGACGCTCGCGTGCTCTTGCCGACGCTCGCGCTCATATTGAGCGTTGCGAGCCCGTTGCTCCTCCTGCAAAAGAGGAAACTCAATAGGATGTTGTTTGGATAAAGCAGGCTAGCTGTGAAGTCATTTAACTTTTGGTATATGAAAAAGCGTTAGAAATCGGCGCTAAGATCATTTTGCTCTAAGACCGTCATTTTATTAAACTACAGGGTTAAGCTTTCAAAATCGGTCCCGTGAGAATATCTGTACTAGTTTCGGATTTGACCATCCAGGCAAACTTATAACTAAAAAAGTGGGTAAAATTAAAAAAAATATAAAAAAAGATAAAAGATAAAAATAAGTTTATTCAGAAAGTGGGGAGGTATTACAAATATTACTTATTGCTAGATTTAAAACTAGAAGAGATTCCATCCACTTTCTAAGTCACAGCTTGCTGTCACACACAGTATTCAAAGCCTCCCACACTAGGCTTAGCCCGTATCGTGAGAGACTTATACGAGCCGTTGACAAATAAAAAATTTTGAGCAGTATTATCAAATACGTATCTATATATCTTATTGCTACATTACAAAATAATATACCTATATAAATTATTTTATCATTAATTTCTTAATGTTTTATGTTTTATGTGTGGTAGTGTGTAGATGTGTGTGTCTGTGTGTATCTGTGTGTGTGTGTGTTTGCGCGCCTCTGCAAGCTAAACTATGTGTGTTTTTATTTTTGTTTGTCTACGAAACTTTTCTCAGAAGTTGTTCCGATTCTTTGTAGTTTAATGTCAGTAGCCACTGTCTAGTCTTTTGCTTAGCTTGTCGATTAGTGCATTCATAGATATTACAATTTATTTGTATCTTGTTTTACAAGTATGGGAACATAAATGCCGGGAAACGTCCTGCAAAGCATGTTTTGACCGGAGGCACTGCTAGCTTGAATACTCTTTTGCTTAACATAACCCCATAGTCTTCTAATTTTAGTACATGCGTGTGCGTATATGTGGTAGCCCTGATAATATATAATTTTCTAACACTTAATACCTCACACTCTTTATACAGTAAATCTGTAGGATATCGGTATTTTTTCCGAAGCATTACCTTTAGCACCGAGCGTTGCGCTCTCTCCAGACATATCATTTTTGTAGAACCAGAACTGCCCCATATTGCAATACAATATGTGATAATGGACTCACAGAGGGCAGAGTAAACAGACATGAGTATATTTTTGGGTGCAGCTGTGCGAAGGAGCTTCATTATATAGATGAGTTTGCGAACCCTGTTGGACGTTGTAGATAGGTGATCCTCAAAAGTTAGTCTGTCATCAAAAATAATGCCTAAGTACCTGATATTTGAGGCACGACTAATGACTTCACAACTACAGCCAGAAGATCTTACTCCCGAAAGTGTATGGCAAAAGTGAGCTCTCACTTCCTTGTAGCACTTGGGAGCCGAGGCTTTAGTTTTATGAAAACATAAAACTATATAGTATTTAAATGTGGGTAGATAATGAAGGAAAGGTACAGCTATGTTATTAATCGTTTGCGGTTATCGTTAGCTTGGCATATCGATCGGGACGACTTCAAGCCACCTCAAATTCCCCAGAAAAGTAACTGATTGAACGGAAATGAAATAGAATTTAAAGTTTGAAATCCAACCAATTTACGCGGAAAACTGAAAACCCTCGAGCCGAATTTGAAATTTTTTATACACAATTTAAATAGCATACTAGCGAGTACGCGTTAATTATAGCCCTACCGTAGCTCTGTCACTACGTCGTAGTCGCTACGTTCACGCTACGCTACGTAGTCTACGGCGTAGTCTTTAGACGCTTGCAAACAGAAATACCCATAAATTTTATTCAAAATCACAATAGTCGTTATTCAAATATAACTTGATAATAATATAGTCTTATGAATCCCTTTTACCTTAAAACCATTCATGCAGCGTCTTTTAACTGTAGTGTGATTCTGTAAAACCTCACTTTAAACTTCGAATCTGATTCCGCAGTGAGTTCTTAGATTGGCATTCTCAAAATTCGAATGTAGATTTGAAAGTAATCTGTGCTACAGCGCTACACTTGCGAGCGTGGCAGCGAGTGGAACTAGTGACCGTGAGATTTTGACATTATAAATATGGGATGACGTATGAAATGGCATTCCGTAAAGGGAATTCCTTTATCACTTCGAAGCTCACTTCGAAGCTCACTTCGAAGCTCACTTCGAAGCTCACTTCGAAGCTCACTTCGCACACGAACTCGAAACAAAGTGTCAAATAAAACGTTGCTATTTAGTGAGTGAAAACAGGCAAAGTTTATTATCATAGTTTAAAAATACATTTAAAATTATTTCTGAAGGTGATAAAAACTAGTTCTGAGGTATTAATTTTATCGCTACTAACTTGTGATAATGACTATGTAAGGGTATCTTGTATCTTATGCGAAGTGAGCGTGAATATCGAAGTGAGGTGCGAGCTATTGTTCGAATTTTACAGAATCGACATGCTGATAAGAATTGGCAGTTTCGATATCTTCTTCTTCTTTTCTTCTTCTTAAAATGAAACGCTGTGTGTTTGTCTCGCAAAAACTCTGAAACGGCTCGACAGATTCTTACGAAATTTTCGGTGTGTATTTGAACGTTGTGCATAGCAGTCTGATTTTGACTGCATTGTGCTGCCATCTAGTGAGCTAAAAATCTCGATTATAAGTTGTTTGTAATTAAAAACATTAAACTACTACAATAACAGAACATTTAAGAAGCTACACTTACTCTGGTGAGAGGAGTGCGGTTTCTGCCGGCAGGTCTGCCGCGTCTGCGCTCTTGAGATTCAGAATCACAGTTTTGAGTGGTTTCATTCTATAACAAGAAATATAATAATACACTTTAATTCCCGTCAATAACACAACTTAATAGAATTACAAAAAAATGAAGTAAGTAATAGATGAAAAAAAAAATTGTTTGGTGACAATCTTTGATGAAAAGGTGTTTGAGTAAAACTAGCAATAAACATGCTTTATAAGTTCTCGGCTAGCGATTAAAATTTTGTAATGAATCTATGTTAATAAAAATGTATCGCCATATATATGTTGCTAAGTGCAAAACTCGGGGACGAGTAGACCGATTCGGCTAATTTTTTTTCATATTTTTCGTAAGGCACAAGGAAGGTTCTTATGAGGAGAAAAAATATAAACATTACGTAGAAAATAGTCAAATCAACACTTTTCTTTTTCTATACAAATCACAGATTAAATAACTTTGGCAGAACAATGGCTGTCTGGGCAGCTAGTAGAAAATAAAAACGCCTCAATAAACATCCAATGTGCATGGAAGCAGATATATTTTATTGTAAAAACAACAAACTACTGTTATAGTTCAATTATTCAGGGATTTCTTTATTAACTAACATTTGAAAACTTGTTTAAACCATGAAAGAGGTTTTAATAAACTCATTTAATCTATGTCTGTCGTCGAAAATCGTAAGATTATGCAAACTATGTGGATTTTAGGCAAAATCATCAGTTTTAGATGGATGACTCATTAATTCTTCTATTTGATGTCACTGATCATAAAAGTGCACCAAACCCTGTTCTTACTTAATTATCTAGAGTATATTATATTAACACTCCATATATTTATATTTACAATTCTTGTACGGTACTGAATGCTTCAAATCACAGTACAGTGTTATACTCATAAAATAGAATTGAATATCTTCATTCCTTCTTTCATTCTACACATAAGAAAATAACTTCATATAAGAGAAATGCCTCATGCACGACTTTGAGATCAAACAACTGTCTCCGTGGCTAAGACCACCTGCTTCTGACCTGTAGATCTAGGGTTTGGAACCCCATAGGGCAGACATTCTTGTGCTTGGCTTGATAAGTAGCAAAACTTAAGAACCCGGCGGGCGTACTATCACTATACGACAAAAATTGTAAGATTGCAAATTTCTCAGTTGATGAGAAGTCGATAAAGCTTTCCATCATCTGATCTGGGGGAGTTTGACGCATATCTGGTTTTGGGGGGCCTAGACAATTTAAAAAACGATAACGAAGTTCTATAAAACAAAATGTATGGGATTGATACATATACCATGGCTAAAAATAAGGTGGCAAATCGATCTAAGTAATCGATATCTAAGTTAGTAGACAAATTGATTCGAAACGAATAGATGAAGCATTGAAGCATGTTTTTTCGTTACTTTTATATACTACTCAAAATAACTCATACTTCATTGAACTGAAATGAAAATATTAAATGTAATAATTTATTTTACCATTTCTTTTCCATTTCTCAGTTTTGAGTACTTAGATAACCAATATTTTGTCTTCTTACAGAAAGGACAATTCGACACAGCGATCGCTAATCCTTACTTTGGGTATTTGTTTTCATTATATCGGAGACGATGACGAATTTAGTTAGCGTTTCGCTATGAAACGAGTCAGTCAGTTAAGTATCGTTCGCCATGGGCGGGTGCGGTCGTCAGGCATTGGTCGCCCCTTGCCCGGACATCTTCTCGTAGAACATAGCCATACTCAAACTCAAACTCAAAAATCTTTATTCAATATAGACCTTTACAGGTACTTATTGACGTCCAAGAAAAGCATAAAAATCTTCAACCAAGAAACTTATTAACTAAATTATTTAATCCTTGTATGTACACACACCGCAACCATTATTAAGATGTGTGCAAATACAAGTCAAATGAAAGAAAAAAGTTGACTCTACACATGTTCGGAAATTGGGAGAGCCTTCTCAAGAAGAACAGGCAAGAAACTCGGAAGGTTTTGTATTACTTTTGATAACGGTAACATATTCTTTTGCCTAGAATTTACTGAATAAATATCACTGTTTTTACAAAACGAATGTATATTTTTATGAACATTTATACTTTATTCTCGTAAATATATTGCGACGCAACGGTCATAATACTATTTTTTTTTATTTTTCTCTCAAAGAGTCTCTTATTTTAAGATTATAAATAGCACGAATAGCCCTTTTTACAGCACAAAAACAGTCTGAATGTCGGCAGCATTTCCCCACAGCAAAATGCCATACGACAAAGCAAAGTATACAAGTCTTGCTGTATAACATCAGTCAGTTGACGTATTTTCCATACAGCGTAGGCTGCAGAACTTAGTCTCTTCGACAATTTATCAATATGTGGGCCCCACTGAAGCTTTGAATCTAACTAAAGTAATACCAAGAAATACTACGGTATCCACAAGGTCCGCATATTTATGCTTTATGTTAACAGTGGTGTCAACCATGAAGCGATTACCCCCTATCTAAACCCTATTGTATGTAGAAGTATACCCCAATTCCATAATCATTTGCGACAAAACTATTTCACTAAAAACACTCTCTATTATAGAAGTCAAACTTTAATGATTATTTCAGTGCTTAACAGCTTTAAAAATATCAAGTAAATGTCCATCCAAATTCACCAAAACTTTTGAGCGGCAACTGTATAAGACAGCCTTATGCCTATAATAGTTACAAAATAATTGATAATTACTACGAATACTCTTTTTTTAAATACATTCTAACAAGACACCCGAATTTGATAAAAATTATAAGATTATAATGCAGCGGACATGCAGTGTTCTCCCGTAGTCCCGTAAGCGTTTTTGTTGTGAGGCTGCTACCGGCGATGAGAAACGCGAGGGAATAGGTAGGTACAGTTTGGAAAATAAAACCGACATCAAAAACACCAAAAAGTCGTGAATAATATAAGACTAGAAACAACATCACAGTTTTATATTGAAGTTGGTGCCAAAGTTTACTTAGTTCTTACATTTATTGTTCTTATATTTTTTAAGACTTTCCAGGTTCATTAGTTGGCAGGTTGGCACCTTATGCTCTAAGCTTGGCTCCGACTTCAATATTAAACTGTGATGTTGTTTGTATTATTATTTATGACATTTCGGTGTTTTTGAAGTCAGTTTTATTTTTTGTAATTATTTTTCAATCTTTTTAACCGACTTCAAAAAAGGAGGAGGTTCTAAATTCGATGCATAATGTTTCCTTACACAAATAAGAATTTATCACTTACTTGTTTGTCCATGGTAAAACTTACACAACACACTACACCAAAACCACACAAGAAAATAAAACCGCTTACTAAAACACCGACCGATTTCCGTTGGCGAATTTACAGTGACTGCGTGTTATTTCTAATGGCACCTATTTATATAGGTACCTGTCTACACTAAGGGATGGTACTATTAGGGCTGGGGCGGAGCTTGGCTCAGTAGAGGGGGCAGCGAGTGACGCCGGCAATAAGTAACAAATTTTATTATAAATATAACTATATTTTGTACTTGTTTTAAAATTTTTAGCATGTTATTTTTTTGCTTTTTTATGTTTGTGTACGGTATAGGAACTTGATCGCTTTATAGCTATTCTTATAATACCTATAGCTATTAGTGAAAACCTATTATTGGCTTTCTGTTACAAATTTTTTTAGCATTTTCTGTCTGTCTCTCTCTCTATTAGTGTTTGTTAGCTGTTGGTTTTCCTAAGATAAAATAAAGAAATAAAAAATAAATAAGCAAACGTTTTCTTATCGAACAAATAACTTTGTGAAGTCATTAAACATATATTTATAAAAAAACTTTACGAATGTAATAATAACTTTTTTATATTAAAGATTATATTATAAATATTTCATTTGCCACGATCGCCGCATCATCGTGTCAGACATACGGTCACCTATTGCTGGGCATAGATTTACCACAAAATGGGGTAAATCCACCAAATAGTCCACTGCCTCTATCATCATCTAATATAGACATAAATCTGATTTGTAAAAAAGTACTGGAATGGGGAGCCAAGACTAGTTCGGCCAGTATGGAGTAGTAGGCCAAATTACTCCTTGTCGGGGGAAGACCCGTGCCCAGCAAAGAGATGAATATACGTCATAACGTTGATGTTCTGTGACGATGGAGTGAATATTGAATAAAAATTTATCACTTCTTTAAATCCAAAGAATCGAAATTTGTGTTACTATGCCCATTGGTAGGTATGACATGTACAATTATGGTGAAGTTTACTAATTTTCGATTTACTAATAATTAATATTAATTCGATAAAACAAAAGTGTGAAAGAATCGTGAACATAATATCTCCACAAATAAAAGTTATATGACATCAAAGTTGCACTTACAATATTAGATTGTTTTATAAGGGCTGAACAGCACTCATTACAATCGAGATATTTTGGCGCTTGAACAAATTGAGAGCGCCAATAGTGGCGCTGTATACTGAAATAGGTGTGTTATTCCAAATTATGAGGAAAGTAAAACAAGGCTAATATTCCAAAAATATATTAGTTTTTTGCGTACAATTAAGCACTTAATTACTACGACATTTATATGTAAATTTTTATAATTGTTTTTGCGACTGTTAAATCAGTTTAATAAATTCTTACATTAATTTGAAAAAAGAAATTAGATATAATAACATATTTGATATATTCATTAATTTTCAATGAGTTTATTCATTTATTAGTATAGATGTGCGGCTGTATAGATTTATTGTCATTACAAACAAATATTTCTATTTTCAAAATATGTTTTTCTCTTTTTAACATTAGATGTGGCTGTTTTGGACTTAAATCGATATTTTCGTCAGTGACCGAGGTTAGCAAATAGTGAATTTTTTAGCCGTATACCTAGGTAGTCCCTGACCTACTTTCAAGATATGAAAAACGAAAAAGTAAATGGCACCACATTATTCCCTGTTTTTTTATTTAATGTAGTATGAGAATCATTAATCATTATTTTAATTCAGAAGTCATAAGACGTAAAGAAAAGACGTCAACGAAAATGTTGTATAGTATCAAGCAGATATCATAAGATAAAATACACCCTAGAGCGTGTTAAGAGCGTTAAGTCTCACTGGCAAAAATATGACACATTAATTTTATAACGAAAAAATAATAATATTTGTAACAATTAATAAAATCACCATTCTAAACTTTAAACTAAGTATTATATAGTAATAATAGGTTATTTTATAACTTCGATTCCCACTCCTGTAATTACGCCCGTTTGATCGTTAGAATCGGTTACTTTCTCCCCTTGGTTAACTATGTTCTATTTTTAAATATAATCACACAAATGCAGCACCTTAATAATATATAAGATTGGGTTATCATTCGAAATTTTAAGATAATGATATCTGCACTATGCGAACGTGGCTGCGTATAGATTACCAAATATACTATGTTATTTTTTTGTCATGGGTATTTTTTATCAATGCCGCCTAAAGAATATTTTAATTTTTTAAACATTCTCTTGAATTTATTGTATTTTTTTTGGTCACGTGGCGATAAGGCCTTAGAATGGAAGCAAGTTTCACTCGATTTCCCCTGCAACACATCAACTAGCTGTCTCACGTCTCCTGCACCTGGATAATATTATTGACTACACGTGGATAATATTATTGACCTTCTTATAAATGTGTGTAGTTTTTGTATTGTGAATATGTAATTTCAATTAATTTATTAAAAATTTTCAATATTTATATATTATTTCATCCTCTATATGTCCCGCTGCTTGACACAAATTGGCCAGATGGATTGGTATATAAAGAATTGGATTGAATTTACCATCTCTTACAGACGTGTAACTACGGTAATCAAACTAAGTCTGCTCTAACAAAGTGAATTCTAAATTCCACGATTATGTATTTGATCGATTAAAATTTATACATTTAAGTAATTATTATAGATATTTCTGCCATCGATATCATTGCTATATCCGAAGAGTGACTGAGTTTTAAACGCACATATATCTAAATACGTCTGGTCTGTAATAGAATTCATATTTATTCATATAGGCGAAGCGAACACGAATAATATGTTTCTTTCCTATTCAACACTCCACATTTTTTTAATAAATACATATACCTTTCTCAATTCACAAATGTATGTAATAATATTTATGGGTCACATATACTTATGTTTTATGAATAATATCTCAGAAAATTATATTAGAAAACTAATCGTGCCCGCGAACTACATTTCGCCATAATAATTGTCCAAAAAAATCTAGAGAGGGCCCCCTTATCAACCTATTCTCAAACCTACCAAATATACATAAAAATCATATAAATCGGTCAAGGTGTTTCGCAGGAGTTCGATAACAAACACTATGACACGACATTTTTATACATTATATTTCTTACGATGTTCAATAACAGTAAATATTACAGCTTTTACAAGTTGTTAAACATGTTATAATTTCAACCTTCATCACGTATGTCTTCTTCGTTTCATTATATTATACTTAAGCCGTATGAATATATCTTAACTCTTTGATATTACAAGTCTTATAAGTAACTTGTTATTAATTTTACAAATTCTTGTTACTTTCACTATAGTCCTTCGGTAAAACTTTGGCCATAAAAGATAACAACCAGACAGCTTTCAAACAATACTTACACAAACAATACTCGCAAAATCGGCTCAAACTGCAAAAAATGGTCTTATTTAGATCACAAAGAGAAACCAAAATAAAATAATAAAAACATGTGCTAACCTGCATCAGAACTGCTTAAAAACGAGTTAAAATACCACGCTGATATAATAGCAGGTAGTAATGAACAATAAGTAGGTCCATTGTTTTCGTTTGGCGAATGAAGTAAGCCGGATCGTTAAGTAATAGAGCCATTATTTTAACAAACCCATTATTTTAACCATCTATTTGGGAACATTTATAAGTAGCTTCGCAGAAGTAAAAAATGTCATCGTTTCATTATTACCCTAATTTGATAATTGTCAATATTATTATGCGTGCTATGTTCGGCGAAAACGTTAAGAAGTTTCATCCCGCCGTGATATTTTAATATGTAATAATGTATGCAGTGCGAACATATAGAAAACCCGTCATGTTAATAATAAATATATGAGACACACATATTTTTGCTTTTTGCAAGCTTTTATTTACTTTTACCTGTCTGTAATGAAATCTTACACGCACTTCCCGGTTTCCGATTGAGCTGAAATTTCGAATGCATATGTATATCGCGTGACAATTGCGATTGCCCCGAAATCCAAACCGTTGACAAACACACATACCTTGGTCTGATTATTGATAACAAGTTTAACTGGTTGCCGCAAGTCACTCGGATATGTGAAAAACTTAAAGCTTTTCTCGCCAACCTCTATGTGTCTAAAGCTTCGCTCGTTAACAATTTTTAATCTTCCCACGGGAACTATTGGAGAGATCATTAAGGACATGTACTTTTCCATAGCATAGGTGACATGCATACCAAATTTCAAAGCTGTCTACCCGCGGCTTAGCTCGTAAACAATTTTCCCTCGGGAACTACTTAAGGAATCGAGATAAAAGGTAGCCTATGTTCTTTTCCATGTCAAAGGCTACATGCATGCCAAATTTCATGCAAATCCGTTCAGCCGTTTTTGCGTGATTGACTAACAAACATCTAAACATCCAAACATCCACACTTTCACATTTATAATTAAGAATTGAACAAACTTACCTTGTGAAGTTCGATTCCAATTATACGAGCATCACGTAGAAGATGATTACCATAGTTTACATGCAGCAGTACGTAGTATGGTGCCGTTCTTATCACACTGTTTAAAGATATAAATACAAAAAAAAGTTTTGTCTACCTCACTCTCGCCACACCTCGGTCGCTTGGTCGGCCTGTGAACGCCATTAATTTTAGAGTCCATTGAAATCAAATTTTTCAAGTAAGGGTACTCAGAGAACGTATTGGAAATGGGTTGGGTGGGAGTATGGTAATCATCTTCTACGTGATGCTCGTATAATTGGAATCGAACTACACAAGGTAAGTTCGTTCAATTCTTAATTATACTTTGCATCCCTCCGAAGATGATTACCATGCAGATGTTTAGAGCTTTATAAAAAATTTGATTTCATCCATCACTTATGTATAACATTGTGTTTTAAAACAATTACATACATACTTTAATTAATATGATAACAATGAACATGATAGTAGTCAACATGAATTACATGTATTTATGCTTATAATATAGAGTTCGCAAAAACGTCATATTCTCAATTATTATATTTTAGGAAACATTAGAAGTGTCACTCCAGTGCAGCATAACGAACCATTTGTAGTTTGACTCCTGCAGGTCTATTACCGATCTCATGGTTTTCAAATGATATCATTATAAAATCCTAGTGCAAATCGAAAAATAAGATTTTCGGTCAGATTTTTGATCATTCGTTCATTATATCGTTATAACATCATTTAAATTATGCCATAGTGATGATATCATTGGAGATCGGTAGTACCAAATGAAGCATTTCATGACTTTCTTATCTCAAAATTTATACCATGTCATACAATGAAAGATCCATAATAGGCCTGCTGAAATGTGCGCACGACCAAGTTGTCGCATGCCGTGTGCTGAGTGAAGACAAATTTCTTCGGCGCGCAGAATAAATTTGTGTCCGCTCCGTTTTTCTAGATGGTAGTTTTCACGCAATATGGAATCCTTCCTTAATGTGTGGTTTTTAAACTAATAACAATTTTTTTTTATTTATATAATAGGTATATGCGCTTGTAAAGCTTATGCCGGACATAGGGTAGTCTAGTATTTGGTAGGTTTCCAGGTCTAGTGTTTTATTCAGTCAACTATTTTTATAAATATACATTCATTGTCAATTATTATATTAAACACAGTTTGCATTCGGTCATCCGAAGCTATAGTGAATAATGGCAAAGATAAATCACGCAAGCTTATATTTTTATAGGGGTAAAAAATACTTAATTTTTTTGTCAATTTTAACCAATTAATAACAAAAATAGAGCTCCACGTAAGATTATATTTTGGTATGGGAGGTTTTAGCTTATTAGCTCCTTTTAAAAGAAACTGATAACTATATAAATAGTGGATACCAATGTATCTAACCGCAGCGATAATGCTGACCTTTCCGCAATCACCGTACTTGACTAACTTCCAATTGAAAAAAAAATGAATTAACTGTGTCATTGTGTAACACTATTTTTATTATTAGCTTGACAAAACTCCGAAAAGTCATGAAAGAAGAGTATATTGTATATTGATTCAGTACCAATCTTACTTGTAAGCGAAGCCATAAGTTAATCTAAAGAGATATTTGAAGCACCTGACTTTATCAGAGCTTGCTGAATAATCTCGCTGTTTTTAAATCATTAGAAGTGAATATTAAATTCGAACACGAATAATTTTAAAATTATTTTCTACTGTTCCCAATTTTAAAAATTTTTTGAATCACTAGAATTCAGTGATGTCATTAAAAACAAGTTCTACATAAGATACCGTTTCACACAAAAATAAAAAAATAAAAGCCGGTACGCAATAATATGGCAATAACCATTTACGTATACAAATTACTAATTTAAAAAACCAGCGATGAATCGCAATAAAACGAAACATTTTTGTTACGTATATTCTAGTAGTAGAAATCAAAAAGGAGTGGAAATGGCAAAATTGACGGAATGAATATTCAAAAATTTGTATATTTGGAAATATGCATTCGCAACTTACGATTTCGAATGCGAATTTGAATTCGATTGTGTCAAAAATCAAACAGGCTATCAACAGAACGTTAAGTTCAAATAAAATCGAAAGTCACTAGAATTTCGATATTTTTCCATCTTCTATATCTATTGACACTAAAAAGTAAGCATCTTAGAGTTGTAGCCATATAATCACTTTATTAATATGTTAAAATATACTGTACGGTAATGTCCCATTTTAAGTGTTGAACATCAATGTATTTATTTAAACTTTAAGTTTTAAGTTAAAAAATACTGTTATGAAGTACTTAATACAAGCAAAAACGTTGCTAATTGTTTTTGTTTTCAAAAAACCCTTTGTAATTTTTCTTGTCATACCTTCACAAGAAGTACTATTGATGATTTTTTATGTAACTTTAAGAACACCTAAATATATGAAAATAAAACAAAATATTTGATTAATAAATTTATTGTTTCATTTCAATTAAGACACATTTCTAATAGCATTTCGTTTTTCGCATCTGCAGACTTTTGTAAACGTCTAGTTGTACTTGCTGGGCCTTACGAATGGTTTTGAATGCACCTTCAAAACCATATGGCATGAATGAAGGCTCAAGCTATGCGTTTTCAGGAAGCCGGAGCTAAAAACGAAAGTAACGCCAACAAAGCCAAAAGTCAATGGATACAAAAATGTCTGGTTATGTCAACCAGAAAAATTGTCACAAATTTGTTGTTATTACAACACATTTTGTAAAAACCATATTATATTTTATTGCAGCTACAACTAAAATAGTAGACATAACACAAAATAACGTTAAGTGCTTGCTATATTCAAGTCATCTTTACAAAACTTTCGATGTATAGTATCTTAATATTTATTGTGATGACTAAATTTCTGGTAAACTTTACTGAGTAATATAATAATTTCAACTATTTTTTTAGTTTATTTAAAATCTTGGTCTGTTATGTTAACAAAGCACAAAATGAACTGAACTAATATATTACTAGCTAGCAGTACACATTTTCTCATGGGGTCTATAAGAAATTATGTTCAATATATCATAATCTTTACGTTATCAAAAACTAGATTTTTAACATATCATTTACAAAATGAATAGTTGTCACGTATAGTACTATACTTTCTAGTTACATCTTCAATATTCTGGTAAACAATACTAGACTTTTTTCTCCGTGCAGGCATTCTCTACCAGTCAACCCGTAAAATGTGAGAAAATCTTTGTTGACGGTGTTCGAATTGGAAAAAAATAAGAACTAAACAAACCTTGACACAACTAAGTAACAACATACTAAATAAAGATAAATACTAAGTACACAAATATATAAATATTATATACATAAATATAGATATATAAATATATATTGAGGGAGTTGTGTACGAATATGTATTCTGCCATTTTGTGGCGGCGGCCATCTTGGACCGATGGTCATTAAACATAGCTAAGAACACTTCCGACTAATTTACCTTTCAAACAAAATCGGTTCATCGGTTCCGGAGTTATGATGCCACAGACAGACACACACAACACCACCATAAATAAATCATTTGGAAAATATTGAAAAAAATACAGGACGTAACGTTGACACTCAAACAAATTAATATTAGGTAGATCGCTCAAATATTATGAAGCTTCTCATTTTGTATTTGACCTAACTCGAATGAATGTTTATAATATAAGTTACTGTTCAGTAGGCCTATTCGCTAAATACGGTTGGTAACTAGAACTGTCATTTTTGAAAGACACTTTATATCCATTACTAGTTTAGTGATGTTATATGTTACGGCGGCGTTCATGATAGCAGCAATGGATGGTAAGTTTCTTTCAAAAATAACAGTTCAAGTGAGCAACCGAAGTTAGCGAATAGGCCTGCTGTTGATTTATCGTCACTCGCAGTCAGTCACTCGCTTAGTACAATAACCCAAATTAATCATTTATGTCTCTTAAAATTTTTATTTACAGTCACTCGTTTAAATACTCCCCTTTAGTTATCGACACAATCTCTCCTCTCAGCCTTATGAATCGGTATGAGAACAGACTTTTTCAGTACATCAGGAAATTTTGCAAGTCTTAAGCAACTGTTAAATAGATTTGTTAAGGTCGGAGTAATTAAAGTACTCAAATGCTTTAAAACCTGGGCAGGGATACCATTATAGCCCGTGGATGGCCTTGCCTTGAGGCTTCTGATTGTACTTTCTATTTCTTTATTATTTGTATCGGCTAAAAAGAATGAACTATTTTGTGATACAATTGGTAAAAACTCATAAGGAAAGGATGGAACATAAATAACAGGACTTAGATATATTCGTATACGTACTTAACCAACGTAAAACTACCTTTTTTGTGATGCTTCGCTGTACTATGTTTTTCAAATTTCTTTTATAATGTTCATTTTTCGCAATTTTTTGTTAAGACATCCTGTATATTTGTATGTGGGCATTCCATATAACTTTGAAGTTACGGTGATGATTGAGTAGTTTCTTTATGTATTTAAAGGTTATAATAATTAATAAAAGCTTATAAATTATGCTATAAAGCTATCTTTTACGCCTTAAAGTGATTTTCCTAACTATATGTAGCCACAAAATGCTATTAAGTTATTAAACAGTTTTTGAGATAGCTAATAAGGTATTAGTAAAGTAGGTTTATGAAAGAGTCACATTTGAGATATAACAATGCGTTTCACGTCATATTTAGGCATTTGATTATCCTAAAAACAACCCAATTATAACCTTTTCGGAACTTAGAAGACTTAGAGACTTATAGCTCTGGAAAACAATCTATGATTGCGTTATATTAACCTCTTGAAAAAGGCTTTTAGGTTAAAGCAAAAACCATATATTTCTAAGACCAAGGAGCTCTAAAATTAACTGACATAGAACTTACAAGATATACAAATTCCTTATTATAACTTTTTTATGACAAAAAGGTATTTTAAATAACTATCATAAAGGATAAATGCTACGAGCGATGTTACGCCGTTTGACTCATTCGCTTTCTTTGTGCAATCACAGCATCGGAATATTAAAGATCAAAGTTTTATTATTTTATAACTTTATTTTTAGTTTGTTATGTAGTTGTTATAGATACCAACATGGGTAAAAGAAAACGTAACCCAAAACAATATACTTGGGACACATTTGGTCTGTCAAAAACAGTGTTTTATCCAAAACTTGGGTTTGGCAAAAATGGTTGTGTTTACGATCGATTGCCATTTTTAATGAAGTGAAGTGTACATTCTGATACGAGTAGTACTGGAAGTATGTAAGTTTTAAATATAAGTGTTTATCGTTTATTATATTGTACTATTAATAGACACGTTCTCATCTTTGCATTACGTTCGTTGAAAGCATGACTTTATTTCGTGTTTGTTCGAATCAGTTGATTATATTTAGGTCACTAATTATTTTATTGAAATTTATTGAGCAGCAAAGAGCGCTTGCTGTTTATGCATTGCCTAACATTACTGTGTAATTAGAGAATATGCTATATGCAGTGTTAAATAAAATGGTATCCGCAGAATACCAGCATCAAAGCACTCTGTGACTTTGCATATGCCAAGCGGGGCCTATATGGCCTAAAATCTATCTGAATATATATTTATATTTTTTATTACCTTGTGTATGGTATTTTTTGGTACCAAATAAACGTCTATTCAAGCATTCATTCATAATAACTAACCGTGAATTGGCACTTTGAAACACGCCTTGTTTACACGTGTTCAAGTGTTATTATACCACGACGTTGCATCCTCGAGATTTATATATTAACCAGGTAGTCCACTTTCCAATGTACCGGGCACCAAGCACAATTTTAGAGCGAAGACATAAAAATAAAAAGATAGGTAGGTAGTTTTAGTATTATTCACCCGCTTGCGCGATGTTACGTCGTTTGACTCATTCGCTTTCTTTGTGCGGGCATCACAGCATCGGAATATTAAAGATCAAAGTTTTATTATTTTATAACTTTATTTTTAGTGTGTTGTGTAGTTGTTATAGATATCAATATGTGTAAATGAAAACGTAAGTATTCTAAGCAATATATTAAGGAAAAGATTCGTAAACTAGAGAAACGTTTGCGTCACCGCCGCCGCCGCTGCGAGCATTTTGATGGTGCTGGAAGTACCTATGTAAGTTTAAATTATAAGTGTTTATTGTTTATTATATTGTACTATTTTTTCGACACGTTCTCATCTTTGCATTTCGTTCGTTTAAAGCAAAACTTTATTTCGTGTTTGTTCGAATCAGTAGATTATATTTAGCTCACTAATTAATTTCATTTTGAAATTTATTGAGCAACAAAAAGAGCCTTGCCATTTGCGCATTGCCTAACGTTACTGTTTAATTAGAAAATATTCTGTATACAGTGTTAAATAAAATGGTATCCGCAGAATACCAGCGTCAAAGCACTCTGTGCCTCTGCATGCGGGGCCTATTTGGCCTAAAATCTATCTGAATATATATTTATATTTTTTTGTTACATTGTGTGTTGTATTTTTTGTACCAAATAAACGTCTATTCAAGCAATAATTCATAATTACTAAAGAACCGTGAATCGGCACTTTGAAACACGCCTTGTACACGTGTTTAAGTGTTATTATTTCTTTATATTTATAGAACAGTGTGCCTTGGAACTATGATGCGATTATAGTCACGCACAGTACTACGATGCGATTGTAGTCATGTTTTTTGGTCAGATTTATTGGTACCGTGACGCGATCACGGTCTCGATCACAACACTTCGTGTCATGATGCGATAATGACCTAGCTTATTTTTTCAACAGAATGTTATTATTTCTTTAAATTTTATAGAACTGTGTGCCTTGGAACTATGATGCGATTATAGACACACACAGTACTACAATGCGATTGTAGTCATGGTTTTTGGTCATATTTATTAGTACCGTGACGCGATTACGGTCTCGATCACAGCACTTCCTGTCATGATGCGATCATGACCTAGCTTATTTTTTGAAAGAATGTTATTATTTCTTTATATTTTATAGAACAGTGTGCCTTGGTACTATGACGAGATTATAGTCACGCACAGTACTACGACGCGATTGTAGTCATGTTTTTTGGTCATATTTATTAGTACCGTGACGCGATTACGGTCTCGACCACAGCACTTCCTGTCATGGTGTGAGCATGACCTAGCTTATTTATTCAACGGAATGTTATTATTTCTTTATTTTTTAATAGAACAGTGTGCCTTTGTACTATGATGCGATCATAGTCGCGCACAGTACTACCACAATATAGAGAATGGTACTACGATGCGATTGTAGTCATGTTTTTTGGTCATATATATTAGTACACAGGCTGAGGATAGCCCCGCAGAATATGACTCGCCTCGCAGAATATTACTAATATTACTCGCCGACAAACTACTTCGTAGTTTTGTGTTTATGTTTATAATAAATAAAATAAAATAAAAATCTATGGAGAGGATGAATTGGCTTCAGTGTGTTATCATACATCCCATATGTTCAGTCAGTGGTTCATGTGACTGAAACTTGTAATGAATGACAACCTAGTAATGTACAGGTCGTGATATCAGAAGCATCAGCCAAGTGTCCCATACCACCCACTAGCTCTCAGGTACGTGTAAATGATGTTAACCCTCCAGCAACCAATTTATTTGAGAATATTTTAGAGGTCTTAGGGACCTCAAAAGGGAAACACGAGCTTTTCGGAACAAAAATCCAGGATGAAATCTCTGAACGTTGGGGTCATATATTGTGCGGAGGCTTAAATAAGGATTAAAAGAAAGAGTTAGAGGGCAACATCTTCATACCTGAAAACTTTCAATTAGTTAAAACACCCAAATCGAATCCTGAAATCACTGCTGTGTTACTCAAAGAAATCAGCTTATATTGGACCTTCATTATAAAAACACGCTTAATCGAAGGAAATTAATAATGTATTCATTAGATTATAAGTTTAAAAAGATATTGCACGTGTACGAAGTGATTCATTTCACTTTGGCGGGAATCTCACTAATAAAATTAAAGCATCGAAGTTGGCAGAAATATCGACTCCAAATCAAGAAAGTTCCAGCGGCGAGTACTTCTTCTTCTAATAGACCTTCAGTCAGCCAGCAGGGAAACTGCAAAGCTCCACCGCGTCAAATGCCACGCACGCAGAGACGTGGTTAGGCGAGGAGTCACTCGTACCATTAGTCTGCGAGGAAAGCACCTGTAGTAGATCGATATCAGACAACGAAGTCTCGACCAAAGGCGCCGATCAAAACATAATTTAAAAAAAAAATTATTATTTTGGTACTTAAATGAAAATATTTTATTCACACCTGAAAAAAAAAATACAATCGATCCAGTTCTCTTATGAGTTGTAACGGGTAAAACGGATTACAAATTTCTTTTTAAGAAACCGAATCTCAAAGATGTTTACCTACTTATAAGTTCACGTTTTTCACAGTCAAATATTGTGACATTACGTTATGAAATTAAGAAGTTATACTAAATGAGAGCAGTAAGATGATGCAATGATGAATTAGATCAATTTATATATAAACTAACTAACATAATATTTCCCACCTGTAATGCTCTTTTCTTGCTAATTGTCAAAATTTGGGAAAAGAAAACAAATTTAATCCTTGACTTATTGAAATAATAAGCTTTATATGTTTACATACAGTTTCCTTATGCATAAGCATAAGAGAACAATACAATCATAAGCCAGCCATCATAATAATAGCCAGATACAATCATATCCTTAGAGTTGTAAGTTAAATTAAAGAGAATCAGGTACCTATATTATAATAGATACAGAAATCTATACAATCAAAGGGCAGAATGGTTCGGGATTTTTTATCAATCTCGGTATCAAACTAATATATCTAAAAATTGGGTACGAATCTGGGTAATGGAATACACCAAATGAAAATGTTTTGTTTCTTTTTTTTAAGATTAGCCTTCCCCGTAACGGTGGTTAGTGGATCGTACCTTCGACTTTAAGTTCTTGCGATCACGGGTCAATGATACTGTACTCCAATTCCTTAGATTTTATATGTTTTAGATATGTAATTCCACAGAATTCTTCCTTGTTATACTAGTTGTTTCTTAGTTCCTCCACTGAAAAACCAGACAGCCAAGCCTTAAGGGAACTGCCCTGGAGATTCATAGTACAGTGTTGGGTTAAATATATGTAACATGTCTATGATCATATGGCCCGGGGCTCTCACACTGGTATTTACAAACATATTTTTTAATAAATTGTTATATTTTGTTATTTGTTGGATTATAAAAATAACATATGGAGGAGAGAGCACCTATTTTGTGTACAAGTACTACCATTAATTCAAAGAAAATAGCCTTTGTGAGTTATTTGCCAAGGAGTGATCTGAAACTTTCTATGGTGAAAATCTAGAATATTTATAACATGAAATCTGTAAATATTGTTCATTAATCCACCAAGATGCCGCTTACTATCAGGTTTTTTTATGAAATAGGGGATGTAAAAGACGGATTTTGGGAATATAATGTGTTTGAAAAAAAAAAAAATCCTACCTACCAAAAAACTTAATAAAATCTGTTCTAAATCAAAAAGAAAATTCAAGTAATTAAGATATACCTAAGGTACCTTGGTAATTAGCGTAAGTACTTAAATTATTATAACAAATTGATGAATCATTTGGAGAATCCTTATTATTTATAGCTAAATATGTATTGCGTGTCCTGAGCCTTGATCTCGAGCTGGAAACGGAACCTCGAAGGTCGCGTGCACTTGATATGTTCCAACGAAACTATTTCGTAATTTTTCTTGAATAAAATGAAAAGCAGGAGAAATGATACACTTCGATTATAACTAGGGATTGATTTTTCTATGGTCAAGGTATTGGTAAAGGAATCACACCCATAATACCCCAACCAGTTACACCACCTATGAAACTCTTGTTATGAACTATCAATTTAGATGTCTATTTTTTAGCCACTATGCATTAATCGTCGAAACATTATCTTAGATTTAAATTTGAGCAAATAACTTAAGAATTTCAATGTCTTCCCTTTGCACTTGCTTCAGCTTCATACATTTTCACTAAGCTTTTGAAACCTATATTATCTTATCTTAGAAGTCTAGTTTACTATTATAAATTATTTAGGTGATTTTCTGTGCCTTGGAAATTCTTATCAAGATTCTATCAAGTGTCTATCATGCGTAATAAAACTCTTATTCACTGATTTAGATTTTGTTATAAATTATAAAAAAAAGTCAACATATACCGAATTAACGACAAGCTTCCTTTTTTCTCTCTCTTCTAATCAAAAATTTCTCAAAATACTCTAAACATCCTACCTGGTTAATATATAAATCTCGAGGATGCAACGTCGTGGTATAATTAATGGTTAAACAAACTTACCTTTGTGATGTTTGACCATAATTATACGAGACGTTGCATCCGAAGAGATTTATACTCCCTCCCTACCCATTATTTGCTGTGTTGCAAATAAATACCCAATGTTTTTGAGAAATTTTGCTCTAAAGGAATGAGTCAAACGACGTAACATCGCGCAAGCGGGTGAATAATACTAAAACTACCTACCTATCTTTTTATTTTTATGTCTTCGCTCTAAAATTGTGCTTGGTGCCCGGTACATTGGAAAGTGGACTACCTGGTTAATATATAAATCTCTTCGGATGCAACGTCTCGTATAATTATGGTCAAACATCACAAAGGTAAGTTTGTTTAACCATTAATTATTTCTTTATATTTTATAGAACACTATGCCTTGAAACTATGCTGCAATTATAACCACGCACAGTACTACAATGCGATTGTAGTCATGTTATTTTGGTCATATTTATTAGTACCATGACGCGATCACCTTTTTTTTTTTATAGTTGGGAAATGCGTTACGCATACCTCGTGCTTGGGAGGCGCGAGGTTATGTCGGACTCTCCACGGCCCCTGGCAGACGGGATGGTATGTCCACCAGGGAGTGCAATGCCGCGGCCTACCGACTAAAACCCAACTATGCCCCTCACATGCGCCTTGGCGCGAGCGCGACAACCGCCACCACATCCTCACCGTCATCAGACGAAGAGGATCCGGCGACGAGAGTCGTCTCGCTGCCGGACGAGGTCATGAGAACCCTTTCGGAAACTACCACAACCTCGTCGGCGCGCACTCGCCCAAGGCGAGTCCCTCTCACCCCCCCAGGTTGGGGGGGCCGGTGATCCCCCGGGGCATCCAGGGGATCAGCGACTGGCGGCAACCGATGCAATGCAGGGCCCGGGCCTTCCAAGCCTGGACCCCGCTGGTTGCCGTCAGGAGGAAGAAGGCGGGCGTAATTCCGCCTCCTCCGTCACAGCCTTCTGCGGCGGCACGGGTCAGCAGAGGGATCTTCCTACCTGCCCCTCTCCGCCATCTCCTTCTGCGTCATCACGTCCACGCAGAAGGTGTTATACCACGATATTGTATCGTGACGCGATCACGGTCTCGACTCGATCACAGCACGGTCATGATGCGATAATGACCTAGCTTATTTTTTAACAGAATGTTATTATTTCTTTATTTTTTTTTTTTATGGATGGCCCGGCAGATGACCTCCTCCCGCCTGATGTTAAGCGGTGAAAGAGGCCCAAATGAGTTGACAGATAAGAGTAGGGACGACATCCACTCTCCTACCTGCCCGCCCCTTGCCGGCCCAAAAGATGCTTTTTCACGCCTCTTTTGAAGGAACCCATGTTGTAGGATGGAGGAAACACGTGCGCAGGTAGAGAATTCCAAGTGTGGGATGAACGACAGAAGCAGGAATCTTGGAATTTCTTGGTACGGTGTGAAAAGGAGGACACAGTGTACGGATGACTCCGAAGGCCCTTACGCGTGTTTCTGTTAAGGAATGGAGAGGGAGGGATAAGGTTAAAGAGCTCCTCAGAGCATTCCCCATGGAACATTCGGTAAAAGGCGCTAAGAGAGGCGATGTCACGACGAAGTTGTAGAGGCTCGAGGGTGTTAGTTGCCTCTACATCGCCAATTATGCGAATAGCGCAACGCTGCAATCTGTCCAGAGCATCGAGGAGGTACTGAGCGGAGCCGTCCCAAAGGTGCGAGCAATATTCCACGCAAGACCTAACCTGAGTTTTATACAACAAGCATAGTTGGTCCGGCTCAAAATACCTACGCACCTTGTTCAGGACACCGAGTTTCCGTGAGGCAGTAGTTATGACGGATTCGATGTAGTCTCTGGGGTTCAGATCGCAGCGAATGATCATTCCGAGCAAGGTGATGTTGCTCTGTGTGTGAAGGGTTGTGCCCTGGAGAGAAGGAAGGGGGAGGAAAGGTGACCTTTTTGCCGAGAACGCGCACACCTGTGTTTTCTTAGCATTGAACTCAACAAGATTGTTGGAGCCCCATTCGGAGACGAGGTCCAGCGTCCTGTTGAGCTCAATGATAAGATTCTGCCTTTCCCTACCAATATAACCGCGAGCAGCCCCTGAGCTTCCGTGATATCCCCCATGCACTGTACTGTCATCTGCATAGCAATGTATAGCTCCCAAGGAAAGCATATCATTCATATGCAGAAGAAACAATGTGGGGGATAGAACGGAGCCTTGCGGAACTCCAGCGTTCACTGCCACGAACCGCGAAGCGCAGCCGTCAACGACAACGCGAATTCTACGCTCGTGGAGGAAGCTGGCAATCCACGTACAGAACTGCGCGGGTAATCCGTATGCCGGAAGCTTGGAAAGAAGAGCCTTGTGCCAGACTCTATCAAAAGCTTTGGCGATGTCGAGACTAATAGCCACCGATTCGCCGCGCTTATCGATAGATTCACCCCATTTGTGCAAAAGGAACGCTAGAAGGTCACCTGTTGACCGTTTAGGACGAAACCCATACTGTCGGTCATTAAGTAACGAGTGACCTTCCAGGTAACGGATCAGCTGGGTATTAAGGATCCTCTCCATGATTTTACACAAAATGGAAGTGACGGCTATAGGACGATAGTTAGCCGGATCAGAACGATCTCCCTTTTTGGGAACCGGCTGGACATTGACCTCTTTCCAAGATTTCGGCACACAACCAGCAGAGAAAGACAGACGGTATAGACGCGTAAGGACCGGAGTCAACTCCGCTGCACACTTCTTAAGAACAATCGCAGGAATGCCGTCTGGGCCACTTGCTTTTCGAGTATCGATCGACTGGAGCTCCGCCCGCACATCACGCTGTCTGATACGGATATCGGGCATGGTGCTGCCACAATGGGACACTTTCGGAGGTTGTGTACCACAGTCATCGACACGGGAATGAGCCGCGAAGAGTTTTGCCAGGAGGTCGGCTTTCTCCTGCGGCTGATGAGCAAGTGAGCCATCGACATGTCTCAGCGGTGGCAGCGAGGGTTGGCAGAAGTTTGATTGCACAGCTTTGGCCAGGCGCCAAAAAGAACGGCTACCCGTAGGGTGCGATAGCAGTTCCTGGCCCACTTGTGCAATGCGCTGAGCATCCGCTCTAATGTAAGCCCTCTTACACAGCTTGGTGGCATTATTGTAGGCTGTTTTCAGTAGATCCGATCCGAAGATCCTAGTGGAGCTCGAATCACCACCTGATATCCGTCAGGGCGATTTGTCAGCAGAAGGTCCAATAAAGAGGGCGCTTGACCGATAATATCTGGTACCCTGGTGTGCTGGGTGACCAATTGTGTCAGGTCGTGCGTGAGAGCGAATGCGTGGGCAGTCCTACCCGCATGGTCAGTTTTAGAGGAACTTAACCACAACTCGTGGTGAGCATTGAAGTCCCCTAAAAACACCAGCTCGGCGGAAGGAAATCGCTCCTGCGCGTCATCTGCCACCCGACTTAGATGTTCAAAAAGTCGAGTTGTCTCCAAGTCACCACGATGGGAACGGTAGACGCAGACGTAGACACGGCAATGAGTGCCAAAATCAACGTGTACCGCAAGGATGGAAAAGGAAGGTTCCTCCAAACAGCGCAGGCGACGACAGCAAACATCCGCCCGGACGAACAAGCAAACACCAGCCTTCGCCTTGAAGGACTCCTCAAGAGCGTAGCCGGGGTAATTAAGGTAGCCTGTATCGGCCGGGCAGATAATTTGCGTCTCCGTCAAAAACAGCATTGCTGGATGGGCTGTCTCGAGATGGTGGTGGACAGCTAAGAGGTTAGAATGGAGCCCGCGGATGTTAGCGAGCCCCACCTCGAATAATGGTGTTTTGGTGGGATAATGCACCGCTGTACGACCTGTCTTAATATTTTATATTTTATAGAACAGTGTGCCTTGGAACTATGATGCGATCATAGTCGTGCACAGTAAGTACTACGATGCGATCGTAGTCACGTTCTTTTGGTCATATAATTACCTATATTAGTACCGTGACGCGATCACGGTCTCCATAACAACACTTAGTGTCATGTTGCGATCATGACCAAATTTTTATATTTTTTTTCAACGGAATGCTCACAGGCTGAGGATAGCCTCGCAGAATATTGCTAATGTTACTCGCCGACAAACTACTCAATAATTTGGTATTTATGTTTATAATGTATGCATTTTGTTAAATAAAATTAAAAAAAAAATTCATGAAGAGCATAAATTGGCTTCAGTCTGTTCACATACACGGGATGTTCAGTGAGTGATTCAAGGAACAACCTAGTAATGTACAGGTGATGACATCACAAGCACTAGCCGAGTGCCCCATACCATCCACTAGCTCTCAGGTACTTGTAAATGACGTTGACCCTCCAGCAACCAGTTTGCTTTAAATTATTTTAGAGGTTTTAGGGACCTCAAAAAGGAAATAGGAGGGTTTCGGAACAAAAAACCAGAATGAAATCTCTGAACGTTGGGGTCATATATTGTGCGGAGGCTTAAATAAGGATTAATAGAAAGTGTAAGTGGGCAAGATCCTCATACCTGAAAACTTTCAATTAGTTAAAACACCCAAATTGAATCCCGAAATCACTGCTTTGTTACTCGAAGAAATCAGCTTATACTAGACCTTCATTATGAAAACACGCTTAATCGAAAGAAAATTAATAATGTATTCATTACATTAAAAGTTTTAAAAGATTGAAGATGTACGAAGTAATTCATTTCTCTATGGCGAGAAGTCACTGATAAAATTAAAGCATCAACGTTAGCAGAAAAATCGGGACTCCAAATCAAGAAAGTTCCAGCTACGAGTACTTCTTCTTCTAATAGGCTTTTAGTCAGCCAGCAGGGAAACTGGAAAGCCCCACCGCATCAACTGCCACGCGCGCAGAGACGAGGTTAGGTGAGGAGTCACTCGTCGTACCATTAGTCTGCGAGGAAAACACCTGTAGTAGATCGATATCAGACAATGAAGTCTCGACCAAAGGCGCCGATCAAAATATAAAAAAGTAAGCCGGTAAAATTTAATAATTATTCTGGTAAATGAGAATATTTTATTCACACCTGAAAAAAAAATACTATCGATCCAGTTGTATAAGAATTTGTAACGGGTAAAGTGGATTACAAAATTATATTTAACAAACCAGTATTTCAATGATGTTTACCTATAAGTTCACGTTTTTCACAGTCATATATTGTGACATTACGTTATGAAATTAAGAAGTTATACCAAATGGGAGCCGTAAGACGATACAATGACGGAGTAGATCAATTTATATCTAACATATTTCCTACCTGTAATGTTTTTTTTTCTTGCTAATTGTCAAAATTAGGTTGAAAATTAAAATTTGGGAAAGAAAACAAATTTAATCCTTGACTTACTAAGATAATAAGCTGTATTTGTTTACAAACAGCTCTCTTATGCATAAGCATAGGAGAACAATACAATCATAAGCCAGCCATCATAATATAAGCCAGATACAATCATATCCTTAGAGTTGTAAGTTAAATTAGAGAGAATCAGGTACCTATATTATAATAGATACAGAAATCTATATAATCAAAGTGCAACTATATAATCAAGGTTCAGGTTTTTTTTTATCAATCTCGGTATCAAACTCATAAAGCTATCATCTATATTGGAAACAAAACTGGGTAATGAAGTAAACTAAGTTATTAGCCTTCCATGAAGCGGTGGTTAGTGGATCGTATCCTCGACTTTAGGTTCTTGCGATCACGGGTAGGTAATGATGTGCTCCAATTTCTTAGATTTTATATGTTTTAGATATGTTATTTCACAGAATTCTTCCTTGTTATATTAATTGTTTCTTAGTTCCTCGACTGAAGGGTCAGGCAGTCAAGCCCTACGGGAACTGCCCTAGAGATTCATAGCACAGTGTGGGGTTGAATATAATATGTAAACATGCCTAACGATCTTATGGTCAGGGGCTCTAACAATGGGTTCGTCAAACATAATTATAAATAAATTGTAAAAATTTTCTTATTTGTTGGATTGTGGGAATGACATATGGAGTTGAGAGCACCTACCTATTTTGTGTGCAACTGCTACTATTAATTCAAGGAAAATAGCCTTTGTGAGTTGTTTGCCGGAGAGTGATCAGAAACTTTCTATGGTGAAAATCTGGAACTTGACATGTAATGTGTAAATATTGTTCATTAATCCACCAACATTCCGCTTACTATCAGGGTTTTTAATGAAATAGGGGATGTAAAATACGAATTTGGTTGGAGAATATAATGTGCTTGAAAAAGCCCTTATACCTAGATACCAAAAAAAAGTTAATAAAATCTGTTCTAAATCATAAAAAAATTCAAGTAATTTAGAAATATATTAGGTACCTTGTTAATTGGCGTAAGTACTTAAATTATTGTAAAAAATTGATGAATCATTCGGCGAATCCTTATCATGTATTGCGTATCCAGAGCCTTGATCTCGAGCTGCAAACAAAACCTCGAAGGTCGCGTGCACTTAGTAGTAAATTCCAACGAAACTATTTCGTTATTTTTCTTAAAATGAAATGCACGCAGAAAACTTCGTTAGTAAATATAAAATTACGGATTATTTTTTTCTAAGGTCAAGGTATTGGCAAAGGAATTATACCCATACTACCACAATATGAAATTCTCATTGTGATTCAAGAGTTGTTAAGGACGGACTTATCGCTTATCACCGTCACCAGTCAACATATGAATCTTTGGAAGTTCTACAATATATACTCAGTAGTTATTCTAGGTAAAAGTTTTCAATGTTTGGTTGAAAATGACAGAAGGTCATGAATAATTAACAATAAACAAAAATGTTAACGCTTTTAAAAACTGTACTCAACGAAAATCTTTATATGTCTATCAATTTATATGTCTCATGTTAAATGTCTTCATTTAGTATGATCTATTAATTTAAAATATGTTCTGTTAAATGTCTCTAAAAGTTATCAAAACAAACGGACTAAATGTCAAATTTATTTTCTTTAATTTTGTCTATGCACAAATTGCACAATGATCAAAGGTAGTTGCAATTGTCACGTGCAAAAATGACGTTGTTAAGGATATTTTGAAACTAATTGACAAAGATATGCTGTATTAAAAAAAAAGTTGAGATTTTTGTGTAGAAACAACAGTGAAACCAAAGTGTTTTTGCAAAATTTGTATTTAATAAAATTTCAAGAATAAACGGTGTTACAATCCGTAAACCTGAGGGTCAGAACAGATTTATTCTTATTGTCAAACCTTTCAATAAATTTGTTCAGAGTTGCCTTTTAAAATGGACGACATTCGAACGGCTATTAAGCTGATGTCTAAATTCTGTTATATGGCGTTCATTGATTTATATGTCTATTTTTTGTCACTACGCATCAATCGTCGAAACATTATCTTAGATTTAAATTTAAGCAAGTAACTTATGAATTTCAATGTCTTCCCTTTGCACTTGATTCAGCTCCATACATTTTCACTAAGCTTTTTAAACCCATTTATCTCATTTTAGAAGTGCTGAGCTGAGTATTACGCATGATAGACTCTTGATAGAATCTTGATAAGAATTTCCAAGGCACATAAAATCATCTAAATAATTTATAATAGTAAACTCAACTATTATAAATTATTTAGATGATTTTATGTGCCTTGGAAATTCTTATCAAGATTCTATCAAGAGTATCATGCGTAATACTCGTAAAACTCTTAACTTACTGATTTAGATTTTGTTATAAATTACTTATAAAAAAAAACTCAACTTATACCGAATTAACGACAAACTATTTTTTTTTCTCTCTCCTAATCAAAAATTTCTCAAAATACTCTAAACATCCTACCTGGTTAATATATAAATCTCGAGGATGCAACGTCGTGGTATAATTAATGGTTAAACAAACTTACCTTTGTGATGTTTGACCATAATTATACGAGACGTTGCATCCGAAGAGATTTATACTCCCTCCCTACCCATTATTTGCTGTGTTGCAAATAAATACCCAATGTTTTTTGAGAAATTTAGCTCTAAAGGAATGAGTCAAACGGCGTAACATCGCTCGAGCGGGTGGATAATACTAAAACTACCTACCTATCTTTTTATTTTTATGTCTTCGCTCTAAAATTGTGCTTGGTGCCCGGTACATTGGAAAGTGGACTACCTGGTTAATATATAAATCTCTTCGGATGCAACGTCTCGTATAATTATGGTCAAACATCACAAAGGTAAGTTTGTTTAACCATTAAGTATAGCAGCGTAATGTACTTACTATTGATTTCCAAATTATTATCATCTAACACACAATGTGACTAATTTCGGGATTCATTTGCACTTTCGATTAAAATCCTACAGTAATACTGACGCTGTAATTTTTCTTGTTCACTTTTTGTTCTAACTTTATGATTTATCCATAATCCTATTATGCGATCTGGAGCGCTTTTACAACCCATGACGAGTCACACTCGAACCGCACGAAAAAACGTAATGGCGTTCACAGGCCGACCATCAGGTAGACAAAACTTTTTTTTTGTATTTATATCTTTAAACAGTGTGATAAGAACGGCACCATACTACGTACGTACTGCTGCATGTAAACTATGGTAATCATCTTCGGAGGGATGCAATGTATAATATTAGTAGGATAACGCTCTAGTGGACTCAACTAATTGCATACGAATTGACAAGCTATGGCACAACCTATAAGACCTACTTGGACTGTATTTTAAAATTACAATTTAGAATCTTAAAAAAGTTGTTACACCTAATATATTAGAGAAATGTAAATTCGATGAATTTGAACTATTTAGATACTGTAAGGTTCTTCCCATACATACCAAGGTTATTTACAGCCTTCTTACAGAAAATTTCTTTGATAAAATATTCAAGCAGAAATACCGCACGACATTATAACTCGTAATAAAACCAATAAAAAATTACTAATTACTGGTGCGAATAATGCTTACGGAAAGAGAATCAGCCTGTATATCATTCCTCGTTTAATTAATAAGTTAGATTCATCCTTTGTACAAAGTATTACTAAAAGTAATATTAAGTCTAAATTAAAAAAACATTTCTTGAACAGCCTGTAGATGTGTAGTACAAACCCTGTTTTATTCACCAGCGACGAATAGTTGTGGACGATAGTCGTAGGTGAATCATTTTGTAATGCGCTTATGATAACTTTTTGTTGCTAATAACATAAAAATGTATAATTTAGACGCTGGTGTACTCGTCAGTGTCCCAATACTCGTCAGTAGTCGTCAGGCACACTTTAAAAGGAGCTTATAATATTTCTACCAACCGCTTATTTTTCTATTATTATCTTTCTATCTTTCAAAAAAATTAAACTCAAAATGAGGGCGATTAAAAATATTTTAATTATCATAAAAACAAATTATTTATGTCTTAAATCTAAGTTTTTTATATTGTAAAAAACATTATAAAATTTGTTTCGAAAATTTTTAAAAATAAATACAATAAAGGATTTCTTTTAGCTAAGGGCTTCGTATCACAGAGTTGCAACATAATTTATCCTTACTATTATTAGATAAATATTTACACACGCCTACAGGTTCACTAATTTTGCCCATGTCCCCATCTCTTTGGTCACAAAAGCTCATTATTTAAAGTTAATATTATATCACGTCTATCCAACACACGATCAACATAAAAAAATACATGGATATTATGTTAAATTCTACAAACTACAAATAAAAAATTCCTATCTAATAATATTGGTTCCAAAAGAAAGATAAGATAAAAATGTTTACAAATATTATTAGCCCTAAATAAAGTATTGATAAAAGATAAGAAGGAATGCGTATAAAAGAATTAACAAAATAAGTAGTACATATTTACATAGAAAGATAACTTAAAAACTAACTTATATAAACTAGTGCTTGAATAAAGCTGCGTTGTGCTCGCAGTTGAGCATACCTGTAACCAAACCAAATTAAAACATCAGGAATCTTTTTTTATCTCAATGTATTGATATTCAAAAACAGATAGTTACCTACCTGTACCCGAATTAATTCTTAAAACGATAAAATAAGATATTTATAAAGAAATATATGGAATATTTTTGCTTTCGATGTTCGTTTGCGAATTCAGTGGCTTCCGACTACAGAAAAAAGCACTACGAGAAGCCACCAATGTGGGGCGAACGAGAATACCACTGGAACTCCGCCCAGCGTGAGCGATACAGCGCGCTGTCCTCGACGCCAGTGAGTGTCGGTGGAGATCTCTCGCTGTCGGCCCTCGTCAAAGCTATGGTCAGCAGCGAGTCATACTGGGAGGGGCAACCTACTGCGAGGACGTGCTCGCCCAAAAGGAGGCAACAAGTGGGTCTGCGACGATGATCCTAAATCCCGATGCGGACCAGTCCAGCTGACAGTGGCTCGATAGAAGGAGGCGTGATTATGACAAAGTGGGGCTCTCGTTGACCGCATTAAAGACTGCTGAGGGGGTACCTGAAGGTGTTTCGCAGGAGTGAATGCCTTCGAAACACCTCTGGGAAGTGGGACCCGGCATTTCGGGTAGCATTGCTCTCGACTAGAGATTGCAAACCGGGCCCTGCCGGGCCCGGTGCCCTTTTAAACGTCCGCCGGGCCCAGCCATTCATACCGGGCCCGGTAGGTACGACAACTACAGCATGGAAGCCCCAACTTGAAGAAAATTGGCATGACAAGCGCTGCGAACCGCAATGTAAGGCAATGCTAGGTGATAAAACTATTAACACAATTTTTTTTTGAGATCATTCTTTCAATCTGAAAAATAATTGTTTTGCTTTATGCAAGCAAAAATATGCTTTTTGTTATATTATTACTAAGCCTACGTAAAATAACCAAATTTACATTACATTTGGTTAGTTAAGACCATGTATGCATATAAACGTTTGATTGTTTACAGTTACAATTACATTGCAGCCCAGCCAGTATTTATAAGATTTTGCTATTTGCTCAATTATAGTTAAGTATATTATTATTAACACTCAATAGTCATAATGCCTAAAGTTATTGTTATTATCAAAAGAATATTGTTATTGCTCTTAAGAATTTGTTTTGTTTTTACTAAAGCTACGAAAGTTTATCTATGGTTGATAAGACAAGTTTAGTACATTAGGCTGCGTTATTAGTTTCTTACTCTAATACTATGTTTTCAAATAGTTACATTAGTATTAGTAATTAACTTTAGGCAAGCAGGTCTTTCTCTTTACCGGGTTACAATCTCTACTCTCGACACACAAGCGATTGCGAAGTGTAAGTACCCTGTGTGTGTAGAGTAAGGTGATTGGGCGGAACGCCACGTTATTTTTAGTTGAAAGGCCCCATTAGGGGGGGAGACCCACAAAACCGCAGATAGTCCCGTTCCAGTGGGTGGATAAATATCAAATGAATGAAAAATGATTTGGCGCTCTGGAGTTCGATTCCTCGTGGTAACAGCAGTTTTTCCATGCTGATTAGGGTTGTGGTTAGACTTCTGAATCCGCCTAGCTACTCGTAAATTCCACCATCTTAAACTGTGTGCCATATTAATACTATTAATAGCATTAAGGTGAAGAGTTATTGAGGTGAGATAGCCAGTTCCTCTGTTGTTGAGGAATTAAGGCGAAGCTTTCTTCCATCTTCGGTCCTATTGTCACGTTTCATCAGCTAGGCTGTATACAAAAATTAATAATCAGTTTATAAGGCTACATACCAGTAGAGTCAACAACTGGAGCGATCGATCCCCATCTACCCGGGTTGGTTAACATCAGGTTAGATGATCCGAAAAGTCGAACTGAGCATTTAACTCTGAAATCTGAAAGAAATGGTTAAATAAAAATAAAATGTTATAAGTATACACTTTATTTTGTGATTCGTACCTTGGTAAGTAACCGATGTGTTATTTTAATACTCTGAATTAAGTATTTAGAAAATCGGCGGAAATGTTTTCACAAAACTGTATGTTCCTCTTTCTAAAATACTTGTGAATTCGTCATTCAGCTACTTACGCTGTTGATTTCTTCATTAGTTAGTAAACCCCCGAAATCTATCGACATCAAATCCGGAGTTTCTGTAAAAAGATAATGAAAATGATCTGTTATTTATGGTCTTAGGGCAAAGATGTCAATACTCATGTTTAATGTAGAGCTTAAATATTAAATAAATTCAAGTAGTTCTTTTTATTTCTGATGCCTGAAAATTCACTGTAAAATCACTCACCTAAATCATAAGCCACCTCACTTGGAGCCACGTCATCGTCAAGCGTTTGCAGCACCCACTCAGGATCTGAGGGATCTGGGAATCGATGAAACATTTTTACTTATCAACCTTCACGTTTTATCATAAGACTAGTACCTATTCTAATAATACATAAATGCTTGCCAGCAAAGTACTATCCTCTCCTATATTGATAAGACAGCAGAGCATTTATCGCTGTAATCAAATTCAAATTATACATGTGTATTCAACGTATTAACGTCAAACCAAAACATAATTGTGGGTATGTGAACACAATTTCTCGATTCAACGTTCCATTTGTGAAAAATTAATTCCTATTTTTTTTTAGTCAAGTGTCGTCCCGCACCATCCCTGTCAGCCCAATGGTTTTGGTTTTTCATAATTATATAATGAAATTAAAAGGAAAACTATCACAGCTCAATAGAGTTTACAAATTAATAAGTTATAACCAAGCAACTTATAAAATGTAGTTGGTAAAAAAAACGTAAACAAATTTTATTGAAAGCTAGTATGTTATGAAAGAAAGAAAGAAAATTTGTTTATTTGGTAGACATTTGCCATTAGGTACACACTAGACACATAATTTTAACCACTACCAAAATGGTCTCCGCTCAGCATTGTCGGGCCCGCGGACGCCATTTAAATAAAATAAAACAAAACGAAAAATAAACTAAAAGTAATGATTGAACAGTTAGATATGTATCTCAACAAGAATCACAAATAATTCAAAAAGATATGGCTGTTTGCATAATATGCAGTTAAATTGAATAGCTAATGTAACTAATCAGAATAGACAGGGCTGCGAAAATTTTTGGGCATTAAGAATATAGGTTTGAAATTATCTTTGAAGGTCTTAGCTGTTTGTGAATTTCTAATTGGAGATGGATTGTCGTTCCAGCAGCAGCATATATAAAACTGCCACGGAATGCAGCAGTCTTATGTGTGGGGTAATTAATCAATCAGGTACACTTGCGCGTTGCGTGAATTTTAACTTATTGAAATGATATAAAGCATTTTTCTTTTTAATTACACCAAAGAGTAATACTGAGAGGTCGACATTCCATATTTAATAAATCATTATTGTCTATCTAGCACAGCTGTTCTGTACACGCTGTATCAATTTCTTAGTACGAGCTAGTAAACAGCTGCCTATAACAATAACTTTGGTAGGTAGGTTTATTATTATTATTAAAATTAAAACAGGTAGTAACTGTAGATTGATGAATCGTGTGAATTTATGGGAAAATAAAACCATTACAACCTTAATAATAACAATAGTATGGAACCCTATATTGCGCATGGCCCGATACGCACTCGGCCAGTTTTTTTTCACAAAGTCAGGCTAATTATGAAAAGATGGAAAAAAAACGGTATGCTTACATACACTTAAGTATGTCAAAAAATCGTATAATCATATACAATAAATTATGTTGTTACCATAAATTATATTATACGGACATAATAATAACTTAGGAGCAGTTTTTCGATACGTAATATTAGCAAGCATAGTTAGTATATCTGCCAAATTGCTTTGAATATGTAAAATTTCATACGATTTGATATATAAGTTAACAGTTTGTTAACTTTATAATCGTGTTACCAATACATTGACTACTGATTAATGTTGACCATGAACAAAAAAGCTGGTCCTTAGTCTAGCTAGTTCCTAATAAGCAGTATGGGTACCTTCAACATGAAGACGATCCCAGTCAAAAAACGATAGGTATCTTATGTTCCTGTGACAGGGTGCAGTGGTCGTCGTCCGTGCAGCGACTTGAGCTTAATGAGTAAGGCTTGATAGATCTAAAGATGCGGTTTTTTCACTTTTAATGTGTGGAACATCTGATAAAAACATTTGATATGATGATGCTCATCATATCAATATCATTCTTGAGATGCAATTATTATTATGAGCCCTAAAATACATATACATATATGTTGCTGCTGACTTTCTTGTCATAGATTTTGCAACCGAATAAGAAAGTTTACCGCAATTACCCCTCTGTGAAGTGAAGATAAGGAAAAATTAAAGTCTCGCCAATGGGATATAGCAGGTTAATGCTTTCTTGTCTATAGAAGGTTGCGTACCCAGCTGATATACAGAGTGAATCTTGTAATGGGAGTCGATGACAAAATACGAAAGCGTAAGAAATAACGATAATGCGTAATGGAGCCTCGGGGCCGATTTTGGTAAAAACTAAGATTGCATCATTGCATTTTTGATATATCCATATTCCTAGTCAGGAATCGAGCCAGTTGGTTTCGAAAAATAATACATGATGTATTATTACACGATCCGAAGGTGTCACTACTAAGGACTTTGAGCTGGAGATTTGGTATGAAAATTAACAATAGACTCTTTTTTATACATAAAACTTTAAACTTACCATTAGAAGCTTGATCGGCTTCAACTTCGGGGGCTATCGACACCTGAGGCATCAGAACAGAAGAAGGGCCCGCTTGCTCTTGTTCTTCGTCTGCTACGGCCTGGAAATGGTTTCATTAAATGTAGGTAATAACTAGCCCGCAAAATGTACCCGCATAATCTTGGATTTCCGATCTTGAGAAATATGAAAAAAAACCTTGTTAACTTGGCTTTTCTATTATGTACCAATAGTTATATAATAGGAATAGTGTGCTTTTCTTCATCATCCTCAGCTCATATACGTCCCCACCGAGGAGCTCGAGCCTACACTAAGTTAGGGTGTTTAGGCCTTAGCCAACAACGGTGGCCCAGTGCGGATTAGTTGACTTTACATACACCTATGAATTTCTTCGCAGGTGTATGCAGGTTGCCTCACGATCTTTTCTTGATAATTGTACCTTGATAAATGTACCTAGTCTACATATGAAGTTCCGAAACGAACCCCAGACCTCCCGATTCGAGGGCCAGTGCCGAGTCCACAGCGCCAACGACGCTGGTGCTTTTTTTTGCATAACGAAAAATTCACTATTCTCATCTTCGCTTCTTTAAGTGTTACATGTTTTGATGCATTTAAAAATACTATAAAGTCTCATTTGAAATAAGTCGTAGCCTAAGTTTAGATATAATATCTAAACATATATAAAAAGGACTGACTTTATTATTATTACTTTCAATTCTGTCATTTTTCAAATAACATGCATTTCTATACTATAATTTTATAAGAGGTTCCAAGTTAATTATTTCACTCCAGTCAATTATATTTGTGTTACTCCAAATAATTTACTACGAAAATGTAGTACTTATTCTGAGACTGTCCTGTAAATTTGCTTTAATAAAATTTAGACTAGTATTAGCTATCTCTACTAATCGTACTAAGACAGTCAAAATCATAAACCAATGGTGACCTAAGTAGTGAAATCAAAGATTTCATGTTTTTATGTAATGCGATAGATGCATGAAAAAAATTATATTAGTTAATGTCGATAAAAAGTACTGTACAAAAAACAAAAACATACATGTTCGACGGTTTCCTCTTCCGAGTCCGTTTCTCCCTCAGAGTTCGATTCGCTTTTGGAGTCCATTTCTAACTCAGAGTTCAATTCGCCTCTGGAGTCCGTTTCGTCCTCTTCTGAGTCGGTATCCACAAAACTGGTGACGGAGGAGGACGCATCCATCTCCGCGAGCCTCGATTCTGCTGCTGCGACTAAAATATAACTTCTTTTTCTCAAACATGCCAGGGTATACGACCATATCTGACACAACCTTCTTTGGGATAAATCGTAATTGAAGTATGTAGTAGTATCAACCAAACCAGGCAGCGGCCTGCAATTTCTTATCTGCCGTGCTATGCTAGAGCGACCGGCAATGTTATTTGAACGATAGAACGAAATTCTTTATAACCCGATTACAAAAGACAACACGCAAAGTTTTATTAAAATTTCGAACTGGCACGACAAAATGAATGCACTGTTACATGAATCAAAAAGAATCTCATAATGGAATGCGTAATTTCTAAGCAATTATTTTTACACTGTTTAGATCAAAAGACGTTTTATTTTATGTTTTTCTGATGTTCAAATTCTAATACGCATAAAATTTACTAAAAGTATTGCAATAAAAATATTTTACAAAAAATAAAAACCGACTTTAAAACACAAAAGAGTCAAAAATAATATGAGAATACATACATATCAGATTTTCATATTGTAGTGGATGCCAAACAATGATCACCTGGAAAGTCTTAAAAATGTAATAACAACTAATGTGCCAATACTTAATTAAAACTTGGCAGCAACTTCAATAAAAAAAATGTTATGTCGTATGTATTCTTATATTGTTTAAGATTTCTTGGTGTTTTTGAAGTCAGTTTATATTTTGTGTATAATATTTTTAATATTGCTTCGTCCCCTAAATCAATAAATATAAAATAGTATACCTACAATTGAAAATGTACACAAATATCTGCTTTAAATCATTACTTACTCTGATCGATTAGTTGCTGGTTGATTCGCAGCAACTCGGGTATCTGCTCCTCCTTTGATGTGCCCATGCGCAGAAAAGCGATTGCCGTAGCAATCACTTCAGTCTGCGATGCCTGCATGTGTTATTCACGCGTAAATTAAAACAGTTTCAGACCAAAAGGAATATTATTTAAATAAAGCTGACGTGTCACGTTTCAGATGAAATACTTAAAAATAAAAAAGGGTGTCTGCAGGTAACTACGTTACTTATATTCTATGATTAAACATCAGCAAAGCAGGTGCTTTCAGCTTCTAATAAATAAATATGCATGCTAATTTATTTGTTAATTGTTCAGTTCATACATTACTATAGTATCTATAGGCGTGTTACAGATTGCACTGGTATAGCAATGCAAGTCATTTGCCTTCGACTTCTGGGCGTGTATTATGACATCTTAATTCCAGTCAGTTTTCTCAATTGCTATCAGTGCCTTTCTTTTACTTATTATACAAAGAGAAAGAAATGGCATTATAAAAATTCAGAAAACTGCCTGGAATTAAGGCGTCTTTAGATACCCCCTCTCTTACGAGTATGTGTGTAAATAAAGTCATATAATGCAACTGTTCATAAAACACTGGTACCAATGAATGTGTTATCAATCTCGCCTTCGACTCGTTTTAATAACACTACACTAATGTTTTAAGGTCTCTCAATATTTAGGTCTCATTTCTCATTATGTGGGTGTCAACATTTGGGAATACACCGCCTTTAACAACACAGTCTTTGACAGCAGTAAAGGGCAGAATTTATACATATATGTGTACCAATAATATTGTTCAACTAGCTGTGCCCGCGACTTCGTCCGCGTGAAATAATAACTTTTGTTGAGGTAGCCTATGTTATACCTTATATAATTAGCTATCTATTAGTGAAAGTCCCATCAAAATCGGTCCAGCCGTTCCGGAGATTAACGGGAACAAACAGACAGACAAAATTTTTTTAAATTGTGTTTTTGTTATTAGTACCCGATATACATTCATACCCATTTAGTAAAAACTTGTTATTTTAACATTATAAACAGACACTTCAATTTTATTTAATTGTATAGATAAACAACCACGATATGCTCAATTTTGACCAAAAGCCTTTCTCTACTCCATGTATGCATTGTAATTGTTTTAATGTATTTAATCATTTTGAGGGAAACCCCCCAATGGTGACTATTAAGATCGATGGTGTATACTTAATGTGTTCTGTGATACTTACGCTGGGATCACATCCAGTTAGCTGAGCTAGCTCGGCAGTGACGCTCGCGTGCTCCTGCCGACGCTCGCGCTCATATTGAGCGTTGCGAGCCCGTTGCTCCTCCTGCAAAAAAGGAAACTCAATATGTTGTTTGAATAAAGCAGACTAGCTGTGAAGTCATTTAACTTTTGCTTTAAAAAAGCGTAAGAAATCGGCGTTAGGATCATTTCGCTAACCGATATTCGGTCACGGCGGTCAATCTCAACAGGGACCAGCCATCTGCGCAGGAGATATTATAGTGCACAAGCGACTGCGCAAACGCAAGTGCACTCTCTGTTCCTTCACTCGCCTAGTCCGATGGGACGGCTAGCCGACATAACCGGGGCGAGATCAGGAGCAGGACCCACTGTTTAACGTGCCTTCCGAAGCACGGAGGAGCTTGAGATGTTTCTTATTTTGGTCAACCATCATAGAACTGACCACAGCGAACGTCGCTTAACCTTAACAATCGTTTGCTGAGCGCACGCGCAAATGCGCCACCAAGCTCACTTTAAGACCATCATTTTATTAAGCTACAAGGTTAAGCTTTCAAAATAGGTCCCGTGAGAATATCTGTACTAGTTTCAGATTTGACCATCCAGAAAAAATTACCTATTATATACATATGTCACATTGTGCTAAACTGAAGTAAATATTAGCGGTTCAGTGACCCTTGACCATAATTTTCAAAATGAAGGATCACATTTTGTTTTCAACACCATTAATATGGGTATCGAATAAGCTATAAAAAAATTGTCTACTTATTAAAACAAACATTCTTAATAAATAAGTCATAAGGTACTTTTAACAAAAATAAGCTAATTAACGCGTTTTATAATTTTATGAATATTACGATAGATAATAACAAAACAAAAATAAGCTAATTAACGCGTTTTATAATTTTATGAATATTACGATAGATAATAACAAGTTTAGTAACAAAAAAAGTTGGTGAAATTAGTATATAAATGTCGGTAGATAATGAAGGCAAAGTATAGCTATATTATTAATCGTTTGCGGTTATCGTTAGCTTGGCATATCGATTGAAACGACTTCAACTTCAAGCCACCTTAAATTCCCCAGAAAAGTAGCCGATTGAACGGAAATGAAATAGAATTTAAAGTTAGAAATCCAACCAATTTACGTGGAAAACTGAAAACCCTCGAGCCGAATTTGAAGTGTTTTATACACAATTTAAATAGCATACGAGTCACTACGTCGTAGTCGCTACAGACATGCTACGCTACGTAGTCTACGGCGTTGTCTTTAGACGCTTGCAAACGGAAATACCCATAAATTTTATTCAAAATCACAATAATCGTTATTCAAATATAACTTGATAATAATATAGTCTTATGGATCCCTTTACCTTAAAATTATGCAGCGTCTTTTAGCTGATAAGAATTAGCATTTTCGATATTTACAATAATATTTTGTTGCCATTCCCAATAGCATTTGTTTATACTATTTTTATCAATAGGGTATAACACCCTTTTTTTGGAAACTATTTTAAATTAATCTTGAGGTCGTAATGAACCTGTATAAATTTTATTTTAATTTTATGAAACCGAAAAATGGCTAAAAAACAATGTTTTATTCATGATTTTGAATTTTCGCACAGAAACGCTGGCCGCCATGCTGCTTCAATTCGTGACGTCACTCCGTTAGTAAACAAACAATAGTTACGACCAATATAGGTATTACTTTCTATGAGAACGACTCTGCGAAGAAAATTAAATGAATTTTGAAAATAATAGCTTATATTATCTATATCATTGGTGTCTTGTGTATGAATGCAAGAATACGAGTTTAAAAACGCCACAAAAATTGTAAGTTCATGTGCCAAATGATATCGACATGAGAAACACTTAATTGAAACTGGCCAGAAGAGATCCAAAATCTTTGTCCACAAGACAAGAATGTATTTCTGCGAAGACCACTTTTTTGGTGTAATGTACGTATGCCTTATAAATGGTAAACAAACTATAGAATAATTAAGTATATTAAAAGAAAACTTTATGTTAATATTCAAAACAAATGTCATATTTTGTAATATATTTATAGTTATGCTATGTATCTATGATATATATATTGACTTACCGTCCTCCATTGTGTAATTTTAATAAAATAAAGTATAAAAGTCCCACAAACGTGATAATAACTTAGGAAATTTCAAATAACACAAAGCACGACAAAATCATTATCAAGTTTGTTTACTAACCGAGTGACGTCACGTCGGAACCCAATATGCCGAATGGCGTTTTTGACATTTGAAGCACAGATTAAAAAATAGGATATTCAAAATTGAATTATTTAATTTATATTGCATTTCTATGAATAAATATCGGCGTTTCTCGCTTAATTTTTACGAAATCTAATGAGCGCTCCACATACTCGCGAGAATCTCGCAAGAACAACACGAGAAGCGTGAATGTGGATCCGATTCGCATGTTCTCGCGTAGTTCTCCGACTTTTGTCGGTTTTTTGGCGCGAGACAAAGGCGCGAGAACAATATTGAGAACCTTGTACCAGGGTTGGAAAAAATCATGATTTTTGAATAAAATCCAATTAATCATCATTTATTGCATAAATACTAATTTATCATGATTTTTTTGATTTTTTCGTTTTTATCGTTACTAATTTTAATAAGTAAGCAACTATTTTGCGGAAACGAAAGAGGAAGAGGAAAAATTAAGTATTTACCCAGTTCTGAGGCAACTATTTGGAGCGATAGCCTCCTCAGCATCAGTGGAAAGTTTTTTTTACATTTGGCATTGTTCATTCGAAATTACGTAACAGACTAGGGACCAAAAAGCTGGAAAATTAGTTTTTTAATCAAGAATTACAATAATGACACTGAAATATGAAATATCTGATTTACTCGGAAAATAGATATTCATAAAAATACATTTTTCTTCACAAAAATAAAGACCCTGCCCTGTACCTTCTCGCGAGAATCTCGCGAGAAGTGTGTACGCAAGAAGTTCTTGCCGAGGTTCTCGCGTAGATTCTTGCCGAGACTCTCGCCGAGAATCTCGCGTGAATGTGGAGCGCTCATAACATAAACATGCATACTCGTATTTGTATTTCATTTTACATGGTATGAAATACCCTATTGATGCAGATTAACATTGTCAGGCATTGGTAGCATTTAATAATCACTGACTTTGTAATCTAATATATAAAATCTCGTGTCACAGTGTTTGTTACCGAACTCCTCCGCAACGGCATAACCGATTTTTATAAAATTGTTGTATACCTATATTTAGTTGGTCTGACAATACGTCATAGGCTATTTTTATACTCCTAGGTCATAAGAGTGGCCCTCTCCAGAATTTATTTTTCTGGACAATTATTGTGGTGAAACGTAGTTCGCGGGTACAGCTAGTAAGCTGTTATAATGAGTGTCTTTTTACATGCTTTTTAATATTTTTTTTCATTTAATACCAGCTCACCGAAGTAATTTCAAAGAATACAATTGAGTTTCAATAAATACTACCACTGACCAGTCCAAGCCAGCACCGTGAAGCTTGGATCTAGGAAAGCTTCATGGTGCTTGGCTGGATTTTTGTCGAAATAAATTATAAAAGCGTAATATTGTATATATTCGTATATTATTACTAGCTTTACTTTACGGAGCTTCGATCGCGTTGTTTTTGTTTTCCCGTGGGAATGTTATATTTTCCCATAGAAAAAATAATTTTGTAGCCTATGTTAATCAGGGATAATGTAGCAATCTAATGGTGAAAGAATTTTAGAAATCAGTCTAGTGGTTTTTGAGTTTATTCGTTACATACAAATCTTTTCTCTTTATAATAACAGTGTACGATAATGACTTTTTAATGTTTTTGATGTCGTTTTTATTTTATGTAATAAAAATATTTCAATCTTTTTAGTAATTTTTAAATTCATACGTATTCGTATTTGAGCCAAGGCCAACATGAGAAAAATTAGAAATAAATACTACTAAGTCAAACAGATTTAAATTTTTATGAGACCAAATGGCAACTATTCCGCAATGAACAAAAAACAAACGTAAATCGGATCTAAAATCTTTTTATGTGTGGAACATATGAGTAAAGAATCGTGAAAACTGCATCGTCCAAGTTAACAAAAATACTCAGAAAATAAAGACAACTCGGCCGAGCTGAATTTAATTTTATGGGACCAATGATCTATTTCGCATCGCACAAAAAAAACACGTAAATCGTATCAGCAATCTCGGCATAATCGGCAAACATATACATAAAAAATACCAATAGAATTGAGAACCTCTTCCTTTTCGAAATCGTGTGAAAAGTTACACCTGCTAATAGACTGTATCACAGTTAAGGTATTTGTGATGTATATGAGACCATTAATATTAATTAAGTAAAGCGAAGGTCCCAATATCGATACTTGAGGCACACCTATAAGTGTGAGTACGCAGACTCAGTTTTATTAATAGCAACTTTCTGATCTGATTGGACAAAATAGACTCAATAAGACTGAATTGTTTCAAGAAAACCATACTTTTTTTGTTGAGTCTTTATTCTTATATATTTATATCCAAGTTTGACAAATGATTAGATAACTAATAGCTACTACGTAAGCTTAGCTCTAAACAAAAACTCATCAAAACTGTTCAGCGGCAAAACGTAATAAATGCTCATAATTACTATCGGATCTAAAATATTAGTTGTTGCAATGTGGAAACAGGTGGCTTTACGTTACTCTGGGTAGACCTTCTCAGGTCTCGCGAAACGATTTAAAACACGAGGTTCAAAACTTGAAGAATAGGCAACAACAATACAATGCACGTACGTACCTCGGATCCTTGTCGCCCCGCTGATCTTCCACTTCACTTTGGATTCACACACTAGCTAGTAATAATGATATACATAGATTCCGAGAGAGAAATAGTGGGCACTTAATACGATGGTTAACGGGTAAGTGAGTGTATCAAGCGATTAACGTTACTTTTTTATGTACGGAGAATCAGCCCTACCCCCGTAATACTAAATAACGTTGTGCATAGCAGTCTGGTTTTGACTGCATTGTGCTGCCATCTAGTAAGCTAAGAGCCTCGATTTTATGTTGTTTGTAATTAAAAACATTAAACTACTACGATAACAGAACATTAGTATTAAGAAGCTACACTTACTCTGGTGAGAGGAGTGCGGTTTCTGCCGGCAGGTCTGCCGCGTCTGCGCTCTGGAGATTCAGCAACACAGTTTTGAGTGGTTTTATTCTATAACAAGAAATATAATAATACACTTCAATTAACGTCAATAACACAACTTAATAGAATTAAAAAAAATGAAGTAATAGAAGAAAAAGATTTGTTTCATGACAATCTTTGATGAAAAGGTGTTTGGGTAAAACTAGCAATTAACAATGCTTTGGACGTTCTCGGCTAGTGACTAAAATTTTGTAATGAATCTATATAAATAATAAATGGATCACCATATGTGTTGCTAAGTGCAAAACTTGGGAATGGATGTACCGATTCGGCTTATTTTTTTCATATTTTTCTTAAGGCACAAGGAAGTTTCTTATGAGGAGAAAAATATAAACATTACGTGGAAAATAGTCAAATCAACACTTTTCTTTTTCAACACAAATCACAGATTATATAAATTTGGCAGAACGATGGCTGTCTGGACAGCTAGTAGAAAATAAAAACGACATAATGAACAAAGTGCATGGAAGCAGATATATTTTATTGTAAAAACAATAGACCACATATTATAGTTCAATTATTCAGGGATTTCTTTATTAACTACCATTTGAAAAATTGTATAAACAATTAATGAGGTTTTATTAAACTCATTTAATCTATGTCTATCGGAGAAAATCGTAAGATTAATGACTATGCAGATTTTAAGCAAAATCATTAGTTTTAGATGGATGACTTATTAATTCTTCTATTTGATGACACTGATCATAAAAGTAAACTAAAACTTGTTATTAATTAATTATATAGAGAAAATTATATTAATACTCCATATATTTATATTTACAATTCTTATACGGTACTGAATGCTTCAAATCACAGTACAGTGTTATACTCATAAAATAGAATTGAATATCTTCATTCCTTCTTTCATTCTACACATAAGAAAATAACTTCATATAAGAGAAATGCCTCATGCACGACTTTGAGATCAAACAACTGTCTCCGTGGCTAAGACCACCCGCTTCTGACCTGTAGGTCTAGGGTTTGGAACCCCATAGGGCAGACATTCTTGTGCTTGGCTTGATAAGTAGCAAAACTTAAGAACCCGGCGGGCGTACTATCAGTATAGGGGAAGGTGGCCTAAAATGGGTAAGCTAAGGAAATGGTTAATAAAATCTATAAATTACCTTTATAAGAATAATTTTTTTACGTTATGAGATAGAATATTTATCGAGCATCAAAATAAAACATAATATGATGGCACCATATATCAAATATTTATTAAATAAGATAAATACAAAACCCTTTTAAAAATCCGTTTTGCCCACATGTGTGCCTAAAACGGGTAACCCCCTTCGGGCAAAACAGGTATGCTTAGGATAGAGTTATATTTGGACAGGCTATAACATGTATATATTATAATTAGTAAAAAACTGAAATTGTAACATATTTTTGCAGGAAACTTTGTTCAGAAATCTTTTTACATTGAAAACTAACTTACTTTATATTTTTCTAAATAAAGAAAAATATAAACAAATGTAACAAATGTTAATTAACCTACTTATAACAAATTCAGTCTTTAACCATAACATTTTTAAATAATTTGAATCTTTAACAAAGAAAAATCAAAATAAGATGAACTTAACACTTTTCTATATCATAACGGGTAGGTAGTAGGTACCCGTTTTGCCCTACTCGTTTTGCCCAAGAGCACATGTTTATGCAAAATTACAATAACCTCAAATTGGAAGGTAATACCGGTAAACTTTCTACCTTAATTTAATGTTAAATAGTGCTAAAATAAGATGGTAATACAAATAGCATGATTCGTATAAAGATTTTTGACAAATCGTAAGACACTTACCTTTATTTTTTTTAATAAAGTCACTAAAAAACTTTCGTTGCATACACCTACGCTATTACACGACTCCGGCATCCGAGCGAAACTGATCGAAGTTCGTCGACGTTCGGGAAATCTAGGCACACGAACACAATAACCCTAACGCTTGATACAGCAGTGTACGAGTACTTACCCGTTTTAGGCGGCCTACCCGTTTTAGGCTACCTTCCCCTACGACAAAAATTGTAAGAATGCAAATTTCTCAGTTGATGAGAAGTCGATAAAGCTTTCCATCGTCTGATCTGGGGGAGTTCGACGCATATCTGGTTCTGGGGGGCCTAGACAATTTAAAAAACGATAACGAAGTTCGATAAAACAAAATGTATGGGATTGACACATATACCATGGCTAAAAATAAGGCGGCAAATCGATCTAAGTAATCGATATCTAAGTTAGTAGACAAATTGATTCGCAACGAATAGATGAAGCATTTAAGCATGTTTTTTCGTTACTTTTATATACTACTCAAAATAACTCATACTTCATTAAAATGAAATGAAAATATTAAATTTAATAATTTATTTTACTATTTCTTTTCCATTTCTCAGTTTTGAGTATAACCAATTATGTTGTTTTCTAACAGAAAGGACAATTCGACACAGCGATCGCTAATCCTTACGTCGTTGGGTAGAAATTTGTTTTCATATCTCGGAGACGATGACGATTTTAGTTAGCGTTTCGCTATGAAACGAGTCAGTCAGTCAAGTATCGTTCGCCATGGTCGTCAGGCATTGGTCGCCCCTTGCCCGGGCATCTTCTCGGTGAGCCTAGCCATACTCAAACTCAAACTAAAACTCGAAAAACTTTATTCAATAATCAACAAAGACCTTTACAGTAAAAAAAAAGCATAAAAATCTTCAATCAAGAATCTAATTAACTAAATTATTTAATCCTTGTATGTACACACACACCAACCATTATTAAGATGTGTGCAAATACAAGTCAAATGAAAAAAAAACGTTGACTCTACACCTGTTTGGACATTGGGAGAGCCTTCTCGAGAAGAACAGGCAAGAAACTCTGAAGGTCTTGTATTTTTTTGTCTCCTCTTTAAAAATGCCAACATTACAATATTATTTCTCACCAACATTTTTTTAAATAATATAGAAATGCCTGTCGGAGTGAGTAGAACAGTTATTCGAATGAAATTTATCCCATTATCACCAAGTGTTAACACCTTTTGAACGTCAATTATCACATTTATTGTCACATAGACACTTTAAAATATGCTTTTTTCATAAGTACGCCCTTGATAGTGACTTTAAATTTATTCAAGCTAAGTGCTTTAATATTATTTGGGATTTTATTGTAGAAGCGTACACAAAGGCCTTTGAAAGAATTATTTTTTTTAAGCCTAGTATTTGGTAACGCTAACATATTCTTTTGCCTAGTATTTACTGAATGAATATCACTGTTTTTACAAAATGAATGTATATTTTTATGAACATATACAATTTTCTCGTAAATATATAGCGACGCAACGGTCATAATACTAATTTCTTTAAATTTTTCTCTCAAAGAGTCTCTTATTTTAAAATTATAAATAGCACGAGTAGCCCTTTTTTGCAGCACAAAAACAGTCTGAATGTCGGCAGCATTTCCCAACAGCAATATGCCATACGACATCACACTATGAAAATAGGCAAAGTATACAAGTCTTGCTGTACTAACATCAGTCAACTGACGTATTTTCCATACAGCGTAGGCTGCAGAACTAAGTCTCTTCGACAATTTATCAATATAAGGGCCCCACTGAAGCTTTGAATCTAAAGTAATATTTTTATGCTTTATTTTAACAGTAGTGTTAACCATGAAACGATTGCCCTCTATCTTAACCCTATTATATGTAAAAGTATACCCCAATTCCATAATCATTTGCGACAAAACTATTTCACTAAAAACAACTCTCTATTATAGAAGTCAAACTTTAATGATTATTTCAGTGCTTAACAGCTTTAAAAAAATCAAGTAAATGTCCATCCAAATTCACCAAAACTTTTGAGAGGCAACTGTATAAGACAGCCTTATGCTACTTATAATAGTTACAAAATAATTGATAATTACTACAAATACTCTTTTAAATACATTCTAACAAGTCACCCGAATTTAAGGATCTCAAGATCAATGAGTATATTTATTTTGTAATTTTGATAAAAATCGGAAGATTGTATGTTTCATTATACAAACAACAATTTATCACTTACTTGTTTGTCCATGGTAAAACCGACACAACGAACTACACCAAAATCACACAAGAAAATAAAACCGCTTACTAAAACACCGATCGATTTCCGTTGGCGAATTTACAGTGACTGCGTGTTATTTCTAATGGCACCTATTTATATAGGTACCTGTCTACACTAAGGGATGGTACTATTAGGGCTGGGGCGGAGCTTGGCTCAGTAGAGGGGGCAGCGAGTGATGCCGGCAATAAGTAGCATTTTTTATTATAAATATAACTATATTTTGTACTTGTTTTTAAATTTTTAGCATGTTATTTTTTGCTTTTTTATGTTTTTGTACGGTACGGTATAGGAACTTGATCGCTTTATAGCTATTCTTATATTACCTATAGCTATTAGTGGAAACCTATTATTGGCTTTCTGTTACATATTTTTAGCATTTTCTGTCTCTCTCTATTTTGTTGTTTGTTAGCTGTTGGTTTTCCTAAGATAAAATAAATAAAAAATAAGCAAACGTTTTCTTATCAAACAAATAACTCTGTGAAATCATTAAAAATATATTTATAAAAAACTTTACGAGTGTAATGATAACTTTTTTATATATTTAAGATTTAAATATTTTAAATATTTAATTTGCCACGATCGCCGCATCATCGTGTCAAACATACGACACCTATTGCTGGGCATAGATTTACAACAAAATGGGGTAAATAGGGCCATCAACCACCACACTAGTCCACTGCCTTTATCATCATATAATATAGACATAAATCTGATTTGTAAAAAAGTACTGGAATGGTGAGCCAAGACTAGTTCGGCCAGTATGGAGTAGTAGGCCAAATTACTCCTTGTCGGAGGAAGACCCGTGCCCAGCAAAGAGATGTATGTACGAGTATATACGTCATAACGTTGATGTTCTGTGACGATGGAGTGAATCCTACTAATATTATAAATGTGAAAGTGTGGATGTTTGGATGTTTAGATGTTTGGATGTTTGGATGTTTAGATATTTGGATGTTATTAACTCAATCACGCAAAAACGGCTGAACGGATTTGAATGAAATTTGGCATGCATGTAGCCTTTGACATGGAAAAGAACATAGGCTACATTTTATCTCGATTCCTTTAGTAGTTCCCGAGGGAAAATTGAAAATTGTTTACGAGCTAAGCCGCGGGCGGGCGGGCTTTTTGGACCCAATTCTGAAGTCTACGCAGACGAAGTCGCGGGCAGAAGCTAGTATTGAATAAAAATGAATCACGTTCTTTAAATCCAAAGAATCAAAATTTGTGTTACTATGCCCATTGATAGGTATGACATGTACAATTATAGTGAAGTTCACTAATTTTCGATTTACTAATAATTAATATTAATCCGAAAAAACAAAAGTGTGAAAGAATCGTGAACATAATATCTCCACAAATAAAAGTTATATAACATCAAAGTTGCACTTACAATATTAGATTGTTTTATAAGGGCTGAACAGCACTCATTACAGTCGAGATATTTTTGGCGCTTGAACAAAGTGAGAGCGCCAATAGTTGGCGCTCTCACTTTGTAATAGGTGTGTTATTCCAAATTATGTGGAAAGTAAAACAAGGCTAATATTCCAAAGCGCTTAAATACCACGACATTTATATGTAAATTTTTCTAATTGTTTTGCGACTGTTAAATCAGTTTAATAAATTCTTCCATTAATTTGAAATAAGAAATTAGATATAATAACATATTTGATATATTCATTAACTTTCCAATGAGTTTATTTATTTATTTGTATAGATGTGTGGCTGTATAGATTTATTGTCATTACAAATAAATATTTCTTTTTTCAAAATATGTTTTTCTCTTTTAAAAATTTGATGTGGCTGTTTTGGACTTAAATCAATATTTTCGTCAGTAACCGAGGTTAGCAAATAGTGAATTTTTTTAGCCGTATACCTAGGTAGACCCTGACCTACTTTCAAGATATGAAAAACGAAAAAGTAAATGGCACCACATTATTCCCTGTTTTTTTATTAAATGTAGTATGAGAATCATTAATTATCATTATTTGAATTCAGAAGTCATAAGACGTAAAGAAAAGACATCAACGAAAATTTTGTATAGTATCAAGCAGATATCAAAAGATAAAATACACCCCAGAGCGTGTTAAGGGCGTAAGTCTCACTGGCAAAAATATGACATTAATTTTATAACAAAAAAATAATAATATTTGTAACAATTAATAAAATCACTATTCTAAACTTTAAACTAAGTATTATATAGTAATAATAAGTTATTTTATAACTTCGTTTCCCACTCCTCTAATTACGCCCGTTTGGTCGTTAGAATCGGTTACTTTCTCCCCTTGGTTAACTATGTTCTATTTTTAAATATAATCACACAAATGCAGCACCTTAATAATATATAAGATTATATTATCATTCGAAATTGTAAGAGAATGATGTCTGCACTATGCGAACGTGGCTGCGTATAGATTACCAAATATACTATGTTATTTTTTGTTCATGGGTATTTTTTATCAATGCCACGTAAAGAATATTTTAAACATTCTCTTGAATTTATTTAATTTTTTTTTGGTCACGTTGCGATAAGGCCTTAGAATGGAAGCAAGTTTCACTCGATTTCCTCTGCAACACATCAACTAGCTGTCTCACGTCTCCTGGATGCACTGCACATGGATAATATTATTGACTACACGTGGATAATATTATTGACCTTCTTATAAATGTGTGTGGTTTTAGTATTGTGAATATGTAATTTGAATTAATTGATTAAAATTTTTCAATATTTATATATCATTTCATCCTCTATACGTCCCGCTGCTTGACACAAATTGAGCTACAGCAACACCTCTAGTTTAATTTAAATCACAATACCTTTATTTAACGTTAATATAACCTTCTAAATCAGTCTTGGATGTAACATTATGACAACTTAAAACTTTTTTATAAACATGAATTAATGCCTTTCCGAGACTCCCAGGTTTTAAAATGTTTCTATTCAAGATTTTTTACACAGAAACAAGTGGATTTCAAGCACTTTATTTATAATGGCGATTCTCTGTTTTAAAATGGCGAGATAAGGTAAGTGTTGTATTCATAAAAATAATAAGTAGCTTGCTAAAGTCAGGAAAATTTTTAAATATACTGCGACTTTTTCTTTCTTCTTTTTTTCTTTTTTTTTAAGAAAACGTCGCCCCACACTAGGATTTTCTCCTGTGTCGTGGGTGCAGTTACAAACATAGAATATCACATGCACATACGCCCAGACCGGAAGAAATTTCTGTAGGCCATACAAAATATCTGTCCCGAGCGGGAATCGAACCCGCGACCCGTTGCGCAGTAGGCGATCACTCGACCTCTGCGCTAACCGTGTCGTCGACTGGCACTTTATTGTAAAACTTCAAGATAATAGAGCTGTATACGAGGTGGGCCCTTCGTACATTAATATTCTGAACATATTTAAATAAAATAAAAATTATAAAATATGATGGTTGGTGGTAATTCGCATTATAAAAATCTTCTATCTAAATAAATTTTAAATATATAGCACACGTTACTTAATTTTTCCTTATTGAATTTATAAAAATTTTGCTTTTTGTTCTGATAGATTTTTTATTTCAGTAACAAATATGACTGTCGTTAGGATTATGTCGTTAATTACTAGAAAGAATTTTAATTAACTTTTTCATAACTGTAACAGCTAAAAGCTTTTAATGTTTGCCAAAATAAGATCTAAAGATAATCTGGCGGAGCTAGTTAAAACAACTAGGCTATTTTTGCAACTGCTTAAAAGTCTTGAAGACAACTGAATTTTTTTGAGAACGTTTCTAAAGCTTTGAAATATTCTTGTAGGACTTAAATCATGTCTTAAGCTTATACAATAGCATTTTGGTTTGGGTTTTCACCACGTAATCCTAATTTGTTTTTATAGACAACTCTAATATAACCTAAAGGTTTCATGTAGGTTTAAGAAATGACTTATAAGCGATTTTAAGATTCCATAACTTCATAGTTATATTAAAGTTAAAAAATTTACATTTAGATCTCACTTTAGTATAATGCTAACTTTTCTAGGACTGGATCAGGAGTCTACGATAACTATAAGATCTTAGGACTATATGCTCTTAAAACCTAAGTCAAAATAACGTTAATTCCAACTCTTGTCAGCGGTTCCAAGGTTTTAATAATAGCCAATTAGTTTTAGGACTTATTAATCTTTCTCAAATACTCAATAGGACCTGATAGCAAAGCTTTAACCTTTTTATGACTTTTTTAAAACCTCAAGGCAATTTTTACAACCGAGACCCGAATAAAATGTTACTTGGGTGGATTGAATTTACCATCTCTTACAGACGTGTAACCACGGTAATTAAACTAAGTCTGCTCTAACAAAGTGAATTCTAAATTCCACGATTATGTATTTGCTCAATACTCCACATTTTTTTAATAAATACATATACCTTTCTAAATTCACAAGTGTAAGTAATAATATTCATGGGTCACATATACTCATGTTTTATGAATAATATCTCAGAAAATTATATTAGAAAACTAATCGTGCCCGCGAACTACATTTCGCCATAATAATTGTCCAAAAAAATCTAGAGGGCCTCCCTTATCAACCTATTCTCAAACCTACTAAATATACATAAAAAATCATATAAATCGGTCAAGGTGTTTCGCAGGAGTTCGATAACAAACACTATGACACAACATTTTTATACTATATTTTTTGGGTCCATTATTTTTTGTTATCTTTATAAATGATCTGGCCCTAAGCTTGGAGTGTAAGTATAAATGTACGCGGATGATTTAAAAATATATTGGCGGGTTCATAATAACTCAGATATAACATTTTTACAGAATGAACTTCAGAAAATTTACAGTTGGTGTACTAATAATAAAATGATATTAAATATAAATAAATGCTATCATGTAAAATTCACTAGAAAAAGAAAACCACTACCTGCCTCATATCTTCTCAAAAATGTTCCCCTTACGGAAGTAGATAAAATAAGAGACTTAGGCGTTATTCTGGATAGAACTCTGAGCTTCAGAGATCATGTAGATAGTGTAGCAAGAAGGTCCTCGCAGCTAACTGGTTTTATATGTAGACAAATAAAATCCTTTAGGGATCCAAGTGTTATAATTCCAATTTATAATTGCATAGTAAGAAGTGTTCTTGAGTACAATAGTTGTGTATGGTCTCCGAGTTACAAATTACATATTGGTAGAATAGAGAATCCAAAAAAAATTCTTATACCATCTATCATATGCAAATAACAAATGTAAAAGTTTACAGTCGTATGAGGATAGGCTAAGCTTTTATAAAATGAGATCCTTGATGGTTAGGCGTCGGGCTTCCAATATAATATTTTTGTTTAAGCTTATTCATGGTCTCATTGATTGTACGGAGGCCTTGTCTCGGGTTAAATTAGAAATTCCTCGTCAAAGTAGCCGGATACTAAACCGTAAAAGTTTCCATCTTCCACACTGCAGGACAAATATTTGTCACCACTGCCCTTTATATAGATCGTTCTCGTGTTACAATAAAATACAAGCAAAGGTCGACATTTTCTCTGGTTCTCTAGCTCTCTGGTTCTTTCACTGTGAAAATTTATAATGCATGCCGTGTTCACTAATATTAGAAGCTACACCGTGCGTGCTTTTTTTGTTGAAATTTTAACACTATAGTATTCCTGTGTATGCTTCAAGTTGTGAACCAAATAAATAAATAAATACATAATATTTCTTACTATGTACAATAACAGTAAATATTACAGCTTTTACAAGTTGATAAACATGTTATAATTTCAACCGTCATCACGTACTCGTATGTCTTCTTCGTTTCATTATATTATACTTAAGCCGTATCACAGAATATATCTTAACACTTTGATATTACAAGTCTTATAAGTAACTTGTTATTAATTTCTACAAATTCTTGTTACTTTCACTATAGTCCTTCGGTAAAACTTTGGCCATAAAAGATAACAATCAGACAGCTTTCAAACAATACTTACACAAACAATACTCGCAAAATCGGCTCAAACTGTAAAAAATGGTCTTATTTAGATCACAAAGAGAAACCAAATAAAATAATAAAAACATCTGCTAGCCTGCATCAGAACTGCTTAAAAACGAGTTAAAATACCACGCTGATATAATAACAGGTGACACATAACATGAACAATAAGTAGGTCCATTGTTTTCGTTTCGCGAATGAAGTAAGCCGGATGGTTAAGTAATAGAGCCATTATTTTAACAAACCCATTATTTTAACCATCTATTTGGGAACATTTATAAGTAGCTTCGCAGAAGTAAAAATGTCATCGTTTCATTATTACCCTAATTTGATAATTGTCAATATTATTATGCGTGCTATGTTCGGCGAAAACGTTAAGAAGTTTCATCCCGCTCGAGGTGATATTGTTATATGTAGTAATGTATGCAGTGCGGACATGTGGAAAACCCGTCATGTTAATAATAAAAAAAATATGAGACACATTTTTTTGCTTTTTGCAAGCTTTTATTTACTTTTACCTGTCCCGGTGTCTGTAATGAAATCTTACACGCACTTCCCGGTTTCCGATTGAGCTGAAATTTCGCATGCATATGTATATCGCGTGATAATGCAACATTATGATGACATGGTGCTGATCTAATGCTGCCCCCCTAGCACGTCCACCAAAACACAATATGATAAAGCGGTTTATCGCGGTGAACTGTCAAAATACAATAGGATTTCGTCGTATTTTGACAGTTCACCGCGATATATCGCTTTATCATATCGTGTTTTGGTGGACGTGCTACGGGGGCTGGAGCTGGAAGGTGGCCATAGAAACTCCGCAATAAAACGACACAATTCCATCGAGTTTGTACTCGTTTGATTAGATTATATTGTATTTCGTATTGGCGAGTACTAAAAGCTTGAATTTAAAAAAGTTTTTTTTATTTTATTTATCTTGCGTTAGTAGTAAGCCTACGTGTGACGTCGTGCGATGTCAGAATGTTCTTAACTGTATAAAAACAAAGAAACTGTTGTTGTTAAAAATAGCAACCCTATAAAGGAAGAGTACAAAAACCTTCACTTTTTAGATAAATTTAGAAGATGTAGTAACCTCATACAACCGAAGAATTTTAAATGTTATATTTTACTTAAGTATAACAACACTTATGGCAAAATATATGTTAAATATTATTATCTGACTAAGCTATACGTGCTTTAAGAGGTACCTATCTGTTAGAAAATAACCCACATTGTAATTTTCTAAGCAATTGATTGTTGTTAAACTGTCTACTTACAATAAGACAATGTGAACGAACTCGTCATTCGACTTATAAACCTTATAGGTTTTCGTCGATATGACAATTTTTTCTGTAAATATGGTAATTGGATGTTTTACACAATAAAGAAAAAAAATGTTATAAAATAATTTATTACTATACTAATATTATTTATTTATTTATGGTTTATTGCAAACTTTACAGCTTTTTTATTCAATATTTACAAATTTATAAGTACAATTATACATGGCCAATTACAAAGTTTGACATATTGCATTTTTTATATTAGGTCGAACACTCGATAGGCTACTAAGTGAAACTATAAGTAAAACTAAAAACAACAAAAATCTTTGCCCTAATATATAATGGGTTATGTAATGTGTGTGTGTGTGTGTGTGTGTGTGTGTGTGTGTGTGTGTGTGTGTGTGTGTGTGTGTGTGTGTGTGTGTGTGTGTGTGTGAGTGAGAAAGTTGTGGGTGTGTTGGGTGTTTGGATGTGTTGTGTACTTCTGTGTAGAAAACCTAGCATCTTATTGGCCTTAAGAGTTATGTATTGAAAGTGAGAGGAATACACTAATTTACTATCCAACAAAACGCCAAGATCACGCACGACATTAACTCTGGAAATTAACATGCCATGCCAACTTTGTAATTAAGGGATATAAAGTTAGGCTTTCTAGTAAAAGTGATCAATTGACATTTTTTGATATTGAAATCAAGTTGGAGTGCAGTCAACGTGGGATTGTATGGGCATAAAAATTTTCTTGTCATCTGCGTATATTAATGCGCTAGAGTTTAAGAAGCATGATTCTAAATCATGTAAATAAATGTTAAACAGCAGCGGTCCCAGTCAGAGTTTCGTCCGCCATAGGCGGGTGCGGGCTTCGGGCATTTGTCGCCCCTTGCCCGGGCATCTTCTCGGCGAGCAGGAGCTCGCCGGTGTTGGGCACGTCACGTAGTGACGAGCCCCTCTTCGTCATCCCCCTGTGCTACCACTCCGGGATCGAGGCACGCGGTCAAGCACACCGAGTTAGAGGGGCTTGTCCCAAGCCCAGCGAACGCCGGCGAGCAGGCCGCGGCTTACTCTGCGCCCGGAGGAGCGGTGGGGGGAGGAGGGGGCCATTGGTCTTGTGGGATGGTGGTGTCATGTCCGGTGGTGGTGTCGCTTAGGCGAGTCACGCGCGCGAGCGGTGGGGTCCCGCGGCAGACTACAAGCCATAAGCGACACGAGGTCTGGTCAAGCGGTGGCGTCGTCAGCGAAATCGCTGACGAAGCGGAATCTTGGCCGGGGTGGGTCACCTCGTCGTGGGGATGCAGCTGGTGATGGTGGTGGTGACGATTGTAGGTCATGGTCTCTCTCCGCCCTGGGCGACAACAAGTCGCGGGGCAGCGCTCGTCCGGAAGAGTCTGGAGGCCTGGGAACATAAGGAGCAATGTTGTGGAGGTAGAGGTGGGTCCGTTGTCGGCGCTGTCGAACATTCGACGCGCCAGACGGGCGACGAACTCCTCCACCGTCGGGATCCGAACGTCCCGGGCAATGACGTCATTCCTGACGTAGCGCCCCGCGTTCGTCACGACACGGAGAGAGACGTTCTGGACCACCTGCAGTCTGGACCGCTAGGTCGGGGAGCACAACGCATACCATGCTGGGGTGGCGTAGGTGAGCCGCGTACGAACGTAGCACTTGTAGACCATCAGTTTCGTACGCAGTGGTAGTCGGGATGCCAACACCGGGCGCAAGATGCCACGGGCCATCTTGGCCTGGTTGAGGACGTGGTCAACCTGGGGACCATGCGCAGTTGGCGGTCGATGCGGCATCCGAGGTACGCAATTGTGGTCTGCCAAGCTACGTCCTGTCCGCGGAGTGTCAGCGGCGGTGGCATGCGGCGTGCGACCCGACCAGGATGGCGGCCGTCTTACCCACGTTGATGGCCATCCTCCAGTTGTCTAGCCATGTTGGCAGGCGGTCCAGTAGTTGCTGCATCCGGGCGGAGGCGAATCTCACCTTCCGCGACGAGGCGAAGAAGGCGCTGTCGTCGGCGAATAGGGCCAATACCACGTCCCGCTGCCCCTCCTGGAGCTGGTCTTGGAGGGTGGGGTGGAGAGGCAGCTGCCCTGGGGCACTCCTACGAGGATGGGGCGTGGCTGGGAGGTGGCGTCCTCGACCGAAACCACGAAGCTCCGACCCTGGAGAAACGACGCCAACAGTCTCACGTGGGCGGGCGCCATGCTGGTGGCGGCCAGCTTGAAGAGGAGACCGGGATGCCACACACGGTCGAAGGCCTTCTCGATGTCCAAGAAGACCCCCACGGTGTGGTTGTCCCAGTTCATGGCGGCCGCGAGGTGGTGGAGCACGCGCGCCAGCTGGAGCGTGGTGGAGTGGCCGCTGCGGAACCCGAATTGCTCATTCCGTAGTGGGACGAACGGGCGGATTCTCCGCAGCAGCAGTCGCTCGAACAGCTTGGCCACGTGAGACAGTAAAGTAGCTGCGGCGCTGGGGCCGACAGAAATTCCACGACGCGGCTCAGCACGTGCTTGTGGTGCTCGACGACAGCGCAGTCAGTGGACGCTAGGTGTGGGGTTAATACCTCCTGCAGGTGATCAGCCAGGATGTTGGCCCGGTCAGCGGCGGCGTAGCATCGCCTGCCCGCGCTATCCAGCAGCGGGCAGAAAGGGGCGGTGGACTTCGTCAGTTGTCTGTTAAGCCGGAAGAGGTCAGCGGTGCTATCGGCCACCTGGTCCAGGTGACTCTCCCAGGTGGCACCGCGCCATACCTTCACGGCCTCAGACAGCTGGGTGGTGAGGTGATTGAGCTCCGTCTTGACCCGCGGGCACCGAGTGCAGGCCCACAGCTGGCGCAGCTCGCGTTTCCTGCGCTTCCGCGCGCGCAGGTGGGCAGGCAGTTCCTTCCTGCGTGACTTCGCAGGGGGGCGGGTGGAGGCTGCCTCCTCGGCAGCGCGGATGCGGGTGCAGATGTCGTCGGCGGCCACGTCCACATCCTCCGGGGAGGAGAGGGGGCCGCCGAGTGCGAGATCACTAAGCGCCGAGCTGAAGGCGCCCCAGTTGGTGCGGGGGCGCGGAGCTCTCGCCTGGACGAAATCGGCCGCCATGCTGGTGGTGGTGAGGATGGGCAGGTGCTGCGTGTCCATACTGTACTGTAAGTAAACTCGTATCAGTCTCATGTCCACGATACATATATTATTATTTTTTGTTTACTTTTCGAATTAACGGAGTGTGTTATATGTTCCAGGTTGAGTCAAGTATCGAGTCGGTCCAATCATCGCAACCTCCAGCATCTACATGCACGAATGTTTGCCTTTTAGGTGAGGACTAATCTACAAACACAGCCTTTGAAGGCGTTATATCTCGGCTTCACCATTTAAATAAACCTAATATTTTATTGTATTTTAAAATGATATGCAATTACATAATTATACGTTTATTTTCTAAGAAGATGACAAAATTATTAACGTCACAAGTTATATTCTTTTTGATAAGCATAGTTAAGAAAGAGCATGGACCTAACTACTACTCCATGGTATGGGATACTATAAGGTTATAACATTCGTCTCTTCTATAAGTCGTTATTGTCAACAAACTTCAATAAGCCGCCGTGGTGGTTTTATCAGTCGCTGGCTGCGACGGTTATGGATTGACGGAACAGATACATCAGACTCCGTCTTAGATTCATTATTCAGAACTGCTGCCATTGGTGATGCGATCGGTGACGCGCTTATGTTCGCCCTGTCCGTGCTCAAATTGTCTGACTCAGTTGGTCTATTTGGTGATCCTAAGCTTAGTCCAACTTGATTAGGCGAGTGTATCTCCGCAACATCTTCATTCTCCTCATATGCTCCTTCATCGGCTGAAACTCGTGGTCGGATATGATCAGCATGGCGTCTCTTCTCTCCTCCACCGGCAGTGGCTACTACATAAGAATATTTATGCTTTTGGGCGGAAATTGTTGCTGGGCTCCATGTTTTCTCTTGACGCGTCCGGATAAAAACAGGTTCGCCAGGTTTGTAATTATACGTACAGTTTCTTATATTGTCTTTTACATGTTAAAACTGAAGGTCCCTTCTTTTATTAGGCCGGATATTAGAGATAACAAACAATTTAGCTGCCGACCGAACATCATTTCTGCAGGTGACTTCCCCGTGGATGAGTGCGGTGTATTCCGGTAAGAAAATAAGAACTCACGCAGACACTGGGTAACTTCTCCTCCTGTCTGAGACGAAAACCTTGACTTGAAAGTTCTTACAAGGCGTTCTGCTAGCCCGTTAGAGCGCGGATGATAAGGGGATGATTTCACATGTGCAATGCCTAACTTGGTGCAATATTGTTGGAACTCGTATGACGTAAATTGAGGTCCATTATCCGACACTATCATCTGGGGTGTGCCAAATGTGCAAAAGATGTCATCCAGTACATTACATAGGTGTCTTGTCAAAATCTGTTTCATTGGCTTAATCTCAATCCACTTAGAAAGGGCGTCGCAAAGAACAAGCCAAAATGTGCCTTGAAACGGTCCAGCGAAATCAATGTGAACTCTTTCCCAAACATCATCTGGAACAGACCACGAAAAAATTGGTAGTTCAGGGTTACAAGGTCGGTTCTCCTGACACCATCACATCTTTTGACGAATGTATCAATATCATCCTCAAGAGATGGCCACCAAACATAAAATCTAGCAAGGGCTCTCATAGCAGAAATGCCCGGATGTCCTCGGTGTAGGTATAAAAGCACGGTCTGCCGCAACTTGTAAGAAATAATAATTCTGCCTTGCCACATGAGAACATTGTTTTCTATCGACAGCTCGTTCCTCTTTTTGTAATAGTGCTTAATGTCGTTGCTGTATTGTATCTCCCTCCAACCTCTTTTTAAATGAACAATTACTTTTGCCAAAATAGGGTCCTTGGCAGTCATCTTTTGGAGTCTATTGGACAAACTAAACTCCGACAATCCAGCATCGAGAAAATTTGAAGTAATTCTTACTGCCTGTTCAACGCTTGAGGGTTTTGCCTCTATATTAGGTAGCCTAGAAAAACAATCAGCTAGCAACTTGTAAGAAATAATAATTCTGCCTTGCCACATGAGAACATTGTTTTCTATCGACAGCTCGTTCCTCTTTTTGTAATAGTGCTTAATGTCGTTGCTGTATTGTATCTCCCTCCAACCTCTTTTTAAATGAACAATTACTTTTGCCAAAATAGGGTCCTTGGCAGTCATCTTTTGGAGTCTATTGGACAAACTAAACTCCGACAATCCAGCATCGAGAAAATTTGAAGTAATTCTTACTGCCTGTTCAACGCTTGAGGGTTTTGCCTCTATATTAGGTAGCCTAGAAAAACAATCAGCTAAGATGTTATTTTGACCTTTCCTAAAAATAATGTCATAATCATAGCTTCCCATTAGTAAGGCCTAACGCAATAGACGATTGTTAACCAATTTTGGAAGATTGCGTTGTGGTCCTAATATATGAACTAGTGGCATAAGAATAACTAATAATACGAGTATAGAAGCGAATCTCTTTTGTGGGTGCGCCAAATGCCGCTATTTGCATACCTACAGCGCCCTTCCCCCTGTAACGTCCCGCAGTAGTCTGCGGACGCCGCTAGGGTCACCACATGGACGTATGGTTACCACTACAATATTTTTTATATAGGTACCTCCATATTTTACATTAAATGAGAAACTGAGCATACACCGAGTCTTATTGATTTTGTACTTCAAGTGTAGCGAGCGAGCGACTATCTTTAGCAATAGTACGCACATTTTTAGTTTTTTTGATTCCGTAGTTATAAGAACCTGCCTATTTTTGATTTGATTCGAGAACAAAACCATTAAAATGTTTCGAATTTCGATGTAAAAAAATGGTTTGTAATTTAGGTATCGTACCTACGTTTAAGTTTAGTCCAAGAGCTGAAGTTATGAATGTACTAATGGATAAAACCTAAGCTCAGTTTTTACTATCAGACCAACATTTTCACTTGAAAAAAAATCTGTTGTTTCATAATTTCAATCAAGTATTGATTGTATTAAAATTTTATATGGAACAGTGACAAAGGTCGGTAAAAATATATATAGCAGTACCAAAGTTTCTCATAATTCAAATTATTCCTGACTTGACAAAAAAAAATTCCATACTTACAGAGTTTCAAAATTGCACTACAATGACAGCTTTAGAAACTCGATAGATTATATTGTATTAACTTGGACATGTAATGAATATTACGAATAAAACTGTATCTGTATCTAGGGTAGGTATAATAAAAATAATTTTAAAGTATTCAATCATTTTTATTTAAAAGGTTTCAATTCAACAGAAATATTTACAAATGTCTGATATTTATAAAAGATGGCGTTTTTGTAGATGATTTGAAGTTTCGGTTATTAAACTTCAGCGCGTAGTAAATACGCATTCTTATAAAAAGCTTAATCAGGTAATCAATAGGAAAACATTCACAAGGTACCTGAATCACACGGTGTGCGCCTTGACTGGCGATTCCGTTCAACGGAAATCAAACGGTAGGTAAATAACGTAGCCTTGAGCGCTCGACGGCCGGGAGTTTCGCTTCTATACTCGTATTATTAGTTATTCTTATGCTAGTGGTTTATGATCAGTAATCAGAGTAAATTTAGTGCCACGTAAATACTGATCAAATTTCTTAACTCCAAACAGAATTGCGAGGGCCTCACGATCTATCACAGAATACTTGCTTTCAGCTGGTTGTAATTTCCGAGATGTAAATGCTATGGGTTGTTCAATACTGTTCGTTTTGTGGAAATGAACAGCCCCAACGCCTTTCTCCGACGCATCGCAAGCTAAGAATAAGGGGCGATTCTCATCAAATGCTATCAGGGGTTGTGCTTTTACAATGCACGATTTTGCAGCTTTAAAAGATTTCTTCTCTGCTTCCGTCCATCGCCACATCTGACGGGACCCAGTAAGTTCATGCAAATCCGTACAGATACTGTGTAGGTTTGGAATAAATTTAAGAGCCCTAGGAAAGCTCGTAACTCTTTTACGTTCGTTGGTTCAGCTGCTTTTGTGATTGCATCAATTTTTGTACTAGTAGGCTGAATACCTTTCTCGCTAATAGTATGCCCTAAATACTCAATGTCTAAGAATGTACTTTTTTTTAGATTCACTTTTAAGCCCGCTCTCTCAAGACGATCAAATACTACATTAAGTGTCTTGAGATGACTAGATATGTCATTTCCTGTCACGGCGATGTCATCGAAATATACTGCTACGTGTGGTATTCCGGCTAATAATTTGTCAAGGTAGTGTTGGAAAATTGATGGGGCTGTAGATATGCCAAAGGGCATCCTGTTGTATTGGAAGTACCCCTTATGTGTAACTAATGTTAGGTACTTTTTAGATTCAGGGGCAATTTGAAATTGTAAATATGCGTCCTTCAAATCTATTTTTGAATAAAATTTCCCATTCGCTAAGTTTTGTCTTAATTCATCAAATATTGGTACAGGATGTAAATGCTTGATCAGGACTGGGTTTATTGTGCTTCGATAGTCACCACATATGCGTATTTGACATTGGCCTTAACAACGTTAACGGTCGGTGTAGCCCACTCAACAGGAGTAAGGTTAGGGTCGATTTGTTTAATAATACCTTCTGAAACTAGGCGGTCTAACTCCATTTCTATGTTCTTCTTCATACTGAATTTAATTGACCTTGCTGGTAAGTGTACTGGAACTGCTCCTGGCTTAATATGTATGTTGACTTGATAATATTTAACCATTCCTAGTTTCCCATCAAAGAGTTGTTTGTGCTTGTTGAGCACATCTCTAAGTGTTATCGGTATTGATTTCACTGAATATACTGGTTTTGGAAATTCCATTTCAAACAGTTCACTCCATTGCAATCCAAAAAGCATTGGGTTGGCGTTCCGCATAAAGATAACGGGTAGAATTTTTTCTTGTCCATTTAAAGCAACTGTGACGTCTGTTAGTCCTTGGGTTCTAAGTTTGTTGTCACTATATGCCTTCAGTTTTGGAGCAGATGTCAACGCAGGTGAGCCAATCTTCCTCCAGAAGTTCGTATTTATTATTGAGTAAGTTGACCCGGACTCCCAATCCATCGTGCATTTTATACCATTGATACGTACGTCAATTTGTTTGCATCCCTTCATTTGCGAGGTAGCTATCTTACAAATCATTTCATCATCATCTATCTCACTTTCGAATTCATTATCTGATGATGAAGCTGATGATTTGTGCTGCGAAATCTTCTGTAGCTTATGCTCATGTGCATTCCTTTTCTGACTTGATGAAATATACGCCTTCCCGGTTTTAATGCAAGAGAAGTTGAAATGTCCTTCAGCATTACATTCTGTACAGATGTTTCGTCTTGCTGGGCAATCTTCTATCTCGTGCCTCTCACGTCCTCCACACCGAAGGCATTGTTTCCTGGTAATAAATTTAGGTTTGAATGCTGGCTTGGTTGGTTTGTTGTAGGAGTTAAAACTTGACTTAGATTTGATCCGTTTGATATTTAATGTATCTTGTTCAGCTTGTTCTCTTGATTGGGCTACAGCAAAAATTTGGTTAAAAGTTACTTCAATTGTTTTGTCATTGTGAATTTCTTGCAAATCGGGCCATTTCTGTCTTAAATCTGTCTCTAACTCAGAATGGTTAAAACCCGTTGCAAAGCGGTCTCGTAATTGTCGTTCCAAAAGGTCATCACTGTAGCCGCAATCCTTTGTTAGGGTTTTGAGTCTATTAGCGTAATGTTCCATTGTCTCTCCATTTTCTCTAATGGAACCCCAAAATTCGGTAAGAGCCCGATATCTTGTTTTTTTAATTCTATATAGGTCCAAAAGTTTATTCTTTATTTCGTTATAGGAGCATAACTCAAACATTGGAGTAAGTGCTACTTTCACTTCTCCAAATATTTCTGGTGTGAAACAATTCAATAGAACGTCTTTCTTCAAATCGTCATCGAGTTCATACATTTTACATTTGGTTTCAAAGTAATCAATAAAATCTTCTACTCTACAATCATCCGGTTTAAATTTTTCCAAGTCAAACATTTTGAAAATATTCATTTTATTGTGATACCGACCGCTCGTCACGTTCGATGTTGATGGTTGCTCGTTGATGCTGTCGACTGTATGTATACGCGATGTCGCCAATAACTTAAGGATATCGAGCATTTGTTCTTGTTGCGCTTGCTGTACGCGTAAAAACTGTTGGAATTGTTCATTCTCCATTTTTCTCGTCGCCAAATGAAATGATATGCAATTACATAATTATACGTTTATTTTCAAAGACAAGAAGATGACAAAAATATTAACGTCACAAGTTATATTCTTTTTGATAAGCATAGTTAAAAAAGAGCATGGACCTAACTACTACTCCATGGTACGGAATACTATAAGGTTATAACATAATTGTTTTACATAAATAGGTATGTGTTTTGATTTTTGTATGTATTCTTTATAAATAAATTTTAATTTGAATATATTCATTATTTTATTGATTTTATTCAATCAATTTCTCTATACATTAGGTAAGACGATGATGTGTTACATATTTTTCTGTTTTGGAAAATGTAACTTTTTGTGCGGGACTAGATGGGTACTATAAAAAGTGAGCACGCGAGTTTGCCTTCTGACCCGGTTAACACCTTCCTTCAGTCAGCCAGTCAGTCAGTCAGGGTTTCTTCCACCATGGGCGGGTGCGGGCTTCGGGCATTTGTCGCCCATTGCCCGGGCATCTTCTCGGCGAGCGGTAGCACTCCGGGATCGAGGCACGGCCCTCCGCGGTCAAGCACACCGAGTTAGAGGGGCTTGTCCCAAGCCCAGCGAGCGCCGGCGAGCAGGCCGCGGCTTACTCTGCGCCCGGAGGAGCGGTGGGGGGAGGAGGGGGCCATTGGTCTAGGTAGGTGGTGGTTGTCATGTCCGGTGGTGGTGTCGCTTAGGCGAGTCACGCGCGCGAGCGGTGGGGTCCCGCGGCAGACTACAAGCCGTAAGCGACACGAGGTCTGGTCAGGTGGTGGCGTCGTCAGCGAAGTCGCTGACGAAGCGGAGTCTTGGCCGGGGTGGGTCGCCTCGTCGTGGGGATGCAGCCAGTTGTGGTGGTGGCTGGTAGGCTTGGCGTGGTTGCCGCGGCTGGGCCAGCGGCAAGCGTGGTGGCTGGGATTGGGGTTCTTGGGGTGGGCCCTGGTATGACTGGGGCCCTGTCGGGGCTCTGCGGACGGCCGACGTCGCCTCCTGTTGGGAGGCTGGGTGTCGGCGGGGCGGCTGGTGAGGGCGGGACGGCGGCACGGGAGTGGAGGCCGCCGCAGGTTGGTCGGAGGCAGCGGCTCTGCGGCCGCGCCTACCACGACCACGGCGTCTGCGACGCTTGGCGCGGGGGCGCCCGTTGGCGCGGGGGCGCCTGCTGGTGCAAGGGCGCCTGCGGGCGCGGGGGCGCCGACTGGCGCTGGGGTGCCTGCGGACGGGTCGGCACGGGGGGTGGCACTCTCATGCCCCTCTGCCTGGCCTCCCGCCGGAAGGCTGGGCATCGGCGGTCGTTGGCCGGGTGCGATTTGGCGCAATTTGCGCATGTGGGCGGCTGGTCGCGCGGGCGCGTGCATTCGGCGGCGGTGTGGTCGCCCGCACAACGCATACACTTAATAGGCCGGTGGCAATTGGCCGAGGCGTGGCCAAACGCCTGGCATCGGTGGCACTGCGGGGGGCCCCCGCGGCCGCGCCATCCCTCAATGGTGACGCCCGGCATCATCAGGAGCTCGGTCACCGCGTAGAGGCGGGAGAGCTCTTGGGCGTCGAGATGCTCCAGCTGCATGTAAAAGAGGCAGCCGGAGCGGCCGCGTTGAGGTGGTATGTGGCGAATGTGAGTGGCTACAAACCCACGTTCGCGAAGCGCCGCCTGGATTGCTTCCGGTGGGGTATCAGAGGGCAGCCCTCGTAGCGCTGCCTTAGAGGGCAGCTCGCTGGCCGGCGTGTACGCGTACCACGTGATCGTGGGGTCGCGTTGGGACGCCTCGGCCAGGTATCGCTGTACGATGCGGTACTCTTCTGGGGTAGTGGGGATAAATCGCACCCCGGTGCGGTATGGGCGGGCGTTAGGCGGCTTACCGAGCTTGCCCGCCAGCACATTAAAGTGCCGGCGTGGGGGCTCGAGAGCTGGGTTGGGAGGGTGCGGCGGCGAGGGCGGTGTAGGTCGCCGGCCCCGGCTGTGAAGTCACGGCTTCCGGCTCGCTGGACGTCGGCGCGAAGGTCGCGTACGACGTCGATGGCGTGGGTGAGAGTGGTGGCAGATCGGACATTGCCTCTCCTGCGGCGGTACTTACGCCGGTAGAGGTCTCGTCGGTTGGTGAGTTGGATATTGACTGTATATAATAGCTCGACTCGGGCGAGCTGGATGACTGGTGGTGATGGGGGGGCGAGGGCCCGGTGCGGGGACGCTTATCATCCCCGCCGTCCTCGCTGCTTGTGGGGCTCCTGGGCCGGGGCTCACGGGTTCTGCCGCTGCTCATACCGGCGGGCGGCGTTTCGCCTAGAAACGCCCCAGCGGTAGTGGGCGGCGCGGCTTGGACCGGAGCAACCGGCTGCGCGGCGGCCGCAACAGCCCTGTGCCCAGCAGGCCGCAGTGACGGCTCGGGGCGGCGAGTGGCGGTCGCGGCGGCGGTGGTGGTGGTGGTGGTGGTGGCGGCGGCCGCAGCGGTCGTGGCGACGGCGGCGACGGTCAAGGGCCTCTTCGCGCGAGGGTCGCGCGGGGGAAGGGGTTTGTCCCCTGGCATGGTGACACACAGTACAAGTTACAAAGGACAGCACTTGGTATATAGTATATACGCACAGAAAACTGAGGGCGATCACCCCTCCCTATTTATCAAAATAGGGGGCGGGTATACGCAACACACTCACAACACAAAACAGAAAAAAGCGTCTATGTCGCGGGTGTGGATTAAAACTCGACGTGGGTAGATGCGAATCCACCCACGGAGCAGGACGGCGCACGGAGCGTGAAATGCGCGCGGCGCGGTACGGTGCGTTCGCGGGGGGGGCTCGCGGGTGCAGGGGCTCGACGATTGCTCGGAGCACTCCTGACACGACCGGTAGGCAACACTCGCGGAACAGCACTGTCCTTTTGCAGTCAGACAGTCAGAGTTTCTTCCGCCATGGGCGGGTGCGGGCTTCGGGCATTTGTCGCCCATTGCCCGGGCATCTTCTCGGCGAGCTGCCGCTCGCCGGTGTTGGGCACGTCACGTAGTGACGGGCCCCTCTTCGCCACCCCCCTGTGCTACCACTCCGGGATCGAGGCGCGGCCCTCCGCGGTCAAGCACACCAGGTTAGAGGGGCTTGTCCCAAGCCCAGCGAGCGCCGGCGAGCAGGCCGCGGCTTACTCTGCGCCCGGAGGAGCGGTGGGGGGAGGAGGGGGCCATTGGTCTAGGTAGGTGGTGGTTGTCATGTCCGGTGGTGGTGTCGCTTAGGCGAGTCACGCGCGCGAGCGGTGGGGTCCCGCGGCAGACTACAAGCCATAAGCGACACGAGGTCTGGTCAGGTGGTGGCGTCGTCAGCGAAGTCGCTGACGAAGCGGAGTCTTGGCCGGGATGGGTCGCCTCGTCGTGGGGATGCAGCTGGTGAAGGTGGTGGTGACGATGGTAGGTCGTGGTCTCTCTCCGCCCTGGGCGACAACAAGTCGCGGGGCAGCGCTCGTCCGGAAGAGTCTGGAGGCCTGGGAACATAGGGAGCAAAGTTGTGGAGGTGGAGGTGGGGCCCGTTGTCGGCGCTGTCGAACATTCGACGCGCCAGTCGGGCGACGAACTCCTCCACCGTCGGCATCCGAACGTCCCGGGCAATGACGTCATTCCTGACGTAGCGCCCCGCGTTCGTCACGACACGGAGAGAGACGTTCTGGACCACCTGCAGTCTGGAACGCTGGGTCGGGGAGCACAACGCATACCATGCTGGGGCGGCGTAGGTGAGCCGCGTACGAACGTAGCTCTTGTAGACCATCAGTTTCGTACGCAGTGGTAGTCGGGATGCCAACACCGGGCGCAGGATGCCACGGGCCATCTTGGCCTGGTTGAATACGTGGTCAACCTGGGGCACCATGCGCAGTGGCGGCCAGCTTGTAGAGGAGACCGGGATGCCACACACGGTCGAAGGCCTTCTCGATGTCCAAGAAGACCCCCACGGTGTGGTTGTCCCGGTTCATGGCGGCCGCGAGGTGGTGGAGCACGCGCGCCAGCTGGAGCGTGGTGGAGTGGCCGCTGCGGAATCCGAATTGCTCGTCCCGGAGTGGGACGAACGGGCGGATCCTCCGCAGCAGCAGTCGCTCGAACAGCTTGGCCACGTGAGACAGCAGCGTAATATGTCGGTAGCTGGACGGGAGGCGCCTGTCCTTACCCGGCTTGGGGAGGACGATGATACGCCCCATCTTCCAGGCCACGGGGAAGTGGCCGGTGCGCAGGATGCCGTTGAAGAGCCTGGCGAGGGTCGCCAGGCCCCTGCGGGGCAGCTGCCTGAGGGCCGCGGAGGAAACGTTGTCGGGCCCGGGCGCTTTCCGCCTGTTGAGGCGGAGCACCGCCTTGCGCAGCTCTGCGGGGGAGATGAAATCGTTACCCCGCAGCTGCGGCGCTGGGGCCGACAGAAATTCCTCGACGCGGCTCAGTACGTGCCTGTGGTGCTCGACGACAGCGCAGTCGGTGGACGCTGGGTGTGGGGTAAATACCTCCTGCAGGTGATCAGCCAGAATATTGGCCCGGTCAGCGGCGGCGTAGCATCGCCTGCCCGCGCTGTCCAACAGCGGGCAGACGGGGGCGGTGGACTTCGTCAGTTGTCTGTTGAGCCGGAAGAGGTCAGCGGTGCTATCGCCCACCTGCTCCAGGTGACTCTCCCAGGTGGCACCGCGCCATACCTTCACGGCCTCAGACAGCTCGGTGGTGAGGCGATTGAGCTCCGTCTTGACCCGCGAGCACCGGGTGCGAGCCCACAGCTGGCGCAGCTCGCGCTTCCTGCGCATCCGCGCGCGCAGGTGGGCAGGCAGTTCCTCCCTGCGTGACTTCGCAGGGGGGCGGGTGGAGGTTGCCTCCTCGGCAGCGCGGATGCGGGTGCAGATGTCGTCGGCGGCCACGTCCACATCCTCCGGGGAGGAGAGTGGGCCGCCGAGCGCGAGATCGCTGAGCGCCGAGGTGAAGGCGCCCCAGTTGGTGCGGGGGCGCGGAGCTCTCGCCTGGACGAAGTCGGCCGCCATGCTGGTGGTGATGAGGATGGGGAGGTGCTGCGTGTCCATGTCGTACAGCACCTCCACGGAGACCGGGCAGGGGATGTTCCTCGTCAGGACGATGTCCAGGCCGTCTGGCTGATACCTGGCGGTGGTAGGAATGTGGGTGGGGGCGTCAGGTCCCACCACTTCGGCGTCTAGTCCGGTGGCGGCATCCAGGAGCATCCTCCCGGCGGGCGTGATGCAACGCGACCCCCATTGGGGGTGCTTCGCATTAAGGTCGCCCGCCACGAGAGTTGGCGTGTCGTCGCCGAAGAGCCCCTGGATGTCGGAGAGTTCTACTCTGGATGCGGGGGGGCGGTATGCTGCGTAGATGTGTAGCACCCGCCCGGCTGCACTCACCCTCACTCCGATGGTGCGGGTGGAGATGAATGGGAGGAGGTTGAGTTGGTCGTGTACCACGTCGCGACGAACTAGGGCCGCCACGCCTCTCCAGGCGCGCAGGCCCGGTTGATTGCCGCCCGGTGGTCGCCTAGCTCCGCGGCCATCGTTAGTTGGCTGATCGCGGTTGCCACCGCGACCAGCACCGATGTGGTCGAGGCCTGCGGGAGCGGGCGGGTCTGGGGGGCCGGTTGTGGTGGAGGCTGGTGAGGCTGGCGTGGTTGCCGCGGCAGAGCCGGCGGCAAGAGTGGTGGCTGAATTTGGGGATCTTGGGGTGGGCCCTGATATGGGTGGGGCCCTGTCGGGGCTCTGCGGACGGCCGACATCGCTTCCTGTTGGAAGGCTGGGTGTCGGCGGGGCGGCTGGTGAGGGCGGGTCGGCGGCACGGGAGTGGAGGCCGCCGCAGGTTGGTCGGAGACAGCGGCTCTACGGCCGCGCCTACCACGACCACGGCGTCTGCGACGCTTCACCGCCTCACCTCTGGTGGTCGGCGGGTTGGCGGGGGGAGCCAGGGTCGGCCCAACTTGGGCCTCCGGTTCGTCTGCCATAGAAGGCGCCGGTTGGCGCGGGGGCGCCTCGTGGCGTGGGGGCGCCGGATAGCGCGGGGGCGCCTGCTGGCGCGGGGGCGCCTGCTGGCGCGGGGGCGCCTGCTGGTGCGAGGGCGCCTGCGGTCGGGTCGGCACGGGGGGTGGCACTCTCACTCATGCCTCTCTGCCTGGCCTCCCGCCGGAAGGCTGGACAGCGGCGGTCGTTGGCCGGATGCGGCTTGGCGCAGTTCGCACAAGTGGGCGGCTGGTCTCGCGGGCGCGTGCAGTCGGCGGCGATGTGGTCGCCCGCACAGCGCACGCACTTAATGGGCCGGTGGCAGTTGGCCGAGGCGTGGCCGAACGCCTGGCATCGGTGGCACTGTGGGGGGCCCCCGCGGCCGCGCCATCCCGCTATGGTGACGCCCGGCATCATCAGGAGCTCAGTCACCGCGTAGAGGCGGGAGAGCTCCTGGGCGTCGAGGTGCTCCAGCTGCATGTAAAAAAGGCAGCCGGAGCGGCCGCGTTGAGGTGGTATGTGGCGAACATGAGTGGCCACAAACCCACGTTCGCGAAGCGCCGCCTGGATTGCTTCCGGCGGGGTATCGGAGGGCAGCCCTCGTAGCGCTGCCTTAGAGGGCAGCTCGCTGGCCGGCGTGTATACGTACCACGTGATCGTGGGGTCGCGTTCGGACGCCTCGGCCAGGTACCGCTGTATGACGCGGTACTCTTCTGGGGTGGTGGGGATGAATCGCACCCCGGTGCGGTAAGGGCGGGCGTTGGGCGGCTTGCCGAGCTTGCCCGCCAGCACATTGAAGTGCCGGATCCAATCCGGCAGGCGCTCGACCACTATCGGCGGGTAGCCGCGGGCCCGGGCGGCGGCTGGAGTCGCTGGCTGGTCGGCAGCAGGGGTAGCCGACTGGGTGGTCGGCCCGGTGACAGATGGTGGTGTGGGGGCTCGGGAGCTAGGTTGAGAGGGTGCGGCGGCGAGGGCGGCGTAGGTCGCCAACCCCGGCTGTGTCGACACGGCTTCCGGCTCGCTGGACGTCGGAGCGAAGGTCGCGTACGACGTCGATGGCGTGGGGGAAGGTGGTGGTGGGTCAGACATTGCCTCTCCTGCGGCGGTACTTACGCCTGTTGAGGTGTCTTCGCACGGTGAATCGGCCGATGAGGAATCCCTGATATAATAGCTCATCTCGGGCGAGCTGGATGGCTGTCGGTGTTGAGGGGGCGAGGGTCCGGTGCGGGGTCGTTTGTCGTCCCCGCCGTCCTCGCTGCTAGTGGGGCTCCTGGGCCGGGGCTCCCGGGTTCTGCCGCAGCTCATACCGGTGGGCGGCATTTCGACTAGAAACGCCCCATCGGTAGTGGGCGGCGCGGCTTGGGCCGGAACAGCCGGCTGCGCAGCGGCCGCAACAGCCCTGTGCCCAGCGGGCCGCAGTGACGGCTCGGGGCGGCGAGTGGCAATCGCGGCGGCGGTGGTGGTGGTAGTGGTAGTGGTGGCGGCGGCCGCGGCGGCCGTGGCGACGGCGGCGACGGTCGAAGGCCTCTTGGTGCGTGGGTCACGCGGGGGAAGGGGTTTATCCCCTGGCATAATGACGGCACAGAGTTACACGGGACAGCACTTGGTATACAGTAATACGCACAGGAAACTGAGGGCGATCACCCCTCCCTATTTAACAAAATAGGGAGCGGGTATACGCAACACACTCACAACACAAACAAAAAAGCGTCAATATCGCGGGTAGGTATAATTGTCTATGTCGCGGTGTAAATAAAAACTCGACGTGGGTAGATGTGAATCCACCCACGGAGCAGGACGGCGCACGGAGCGCGAAATGCGCGCGGCGCGGTACGGTGCGTTCGCGGGGAGGGGCTCGCGGGTGCAGGGGCTCAACGATTACTCGGAGCACTCCTGGCACGACCGATCGGCAACACTCGCGGAACAGCACTGTGATGATGTCGTGATGTCCTTTTGCGCCACGTCTATTGGAGCGCCGACTCCGGCCCCCAACCCCCACCACCCATCTATACAGAGGGAGCTCGAAAGTAGGTATATAAGTGGCTTATCCGGAAAATAGGTCACACTCAATTATCGCAACTGCCAATCGCAAACAAGTGAAAAGCTGTCGTGTTACCCGTTTGTGCTATTTTTCCCGTTTTCTCTACTAATTTATTCCATTTCTCTCGCATCAGTTATCATGGACAACAAAGTAAGATTAATTGTTGTCAATTTGAAACATCTTGTAATTTTTATCATCGATTCGGTAGAGAAGGGGCTAATTTTTTAATTTGGCCTGTTTCAGAACTCACGTCAACAATCCGGTGAGCGCAAGCGTGGTCGGCCTGCCGGAAGAAACCGGGTGCCTCTCACTAAGGCGAGTATGAAACACTATACCAGACTCATTGCAGAGAAATGTGGTTGCAAGAGCGTGAGTTTTATATTTCGTTTGTTGTTAACAGGACGAGCAGCGAGCGCGTAACGCGCAGTACGAAAAGGAGCGTCGCCAGCAGCAAGCGGATGCCACGATGGAGCTGGCGACGGAGGCTGGCTGTGATCCCAATGTAAGATATCCCTCACGTCTGACAGACGTCACTTCGCTATACATCATTGTATACTATTCTACATAAACAACTTCTTTATATTCCAGGCGCAGCAAACGGACATCCTTGCGACAGCTCTCGCTATTATTCACCAGAGCATTCAAATAGACACGCATGATGGCATACCTGAATTAATGAAAATGAACCAGAAGCTAATGGATCAGAGTAAGTATTTTGTTAGCTATCCTATTTCTATCTTCTACTTATACATAAATATAGGTTATTATATATATTTTTGCTAGTATTTTAACGCGATTATTTTTGTTCAGTCGCAGAAGCGGAGTCCAGACTGGCTGCGCTTGATGCCGCGGTGGATCACAGAGCACCAAAAGAAGCAAATCAATATCAGAACGTAAGCATACCTATTTACTTTAATGTTTAATTATCTTTAAAATATGTTTTTTTTTTTTGTAAACATTTCACATTTTAATCTTTGTCCACAGATCGGGAAGCGAAAGCGTACTGAGCCGGAGGATACTACACATTCCAAGCGCTTTAAATGTACTGTAAGTAAACTCGTATCAGTCTCATGTCCACGATACATATATTATTATTTTTTGTTTACTTTTCGAATTAACGGAGTGTGTTATATGTTCCAGGTTGAGTCCAGTATCGAGTCGGTCCAATCATCGCCACCTCCAGCATCTGCATGCACGAATGTTTGCCTTTTAGGTGAGGACTAATCTACAAACACAGCCTTTGACGGCGTTATATCTCGGCTTCGCCATTTAAATAAACCTAATATTTTATTGTATTTCTTTTCATTTCAGACAGTGAAGACTGGAGTGAGTGGGATTGGCTTTTCGCAGCTCAAAAACAATACGCGCAGTCCGACACCAGTACCAGCGACGCCAATGCAGAATGTGAGTGCTTTCACCTGAAGACTGATAAATGTCCTGACGCTTGATTTAAAAAAAGTCTCTAATAGACTCTAATGTATTGTTTATTGTTTTTTGTCCCTTAGATAACGCTCAAAACGTCCAGTTGGGTTTGCTGACCACATCTCCATCTGAAGAGCAATCGACGCATCAGCCATCGTGTTTCACCTCTAGGACAAACATGTCAGGTGTGTATAAGATATATCAAGCTACATCCGAACTGCTATTCCTAGTTTAGTTATTTAAAAGCTCAAATTCAATGCACTCGAATACTAAATTCTTCTTCTTTTTTTTTTACAGACGCTGACACTTATAATGGCGGCTTCACACCGATTCATTGTGCCCCGATAGAGGAAACTGCGGGTAGCTACGTCGGGGATTGTGACGTGGAGCTTCCCGCTGATTTGAGGAATGTGGTAAGCATTATGACGACCGACGACGAAGTGCACATAGCATTCTATGAGTTATCTTACATCGTTTTCTTTGTAATTAATACTTTTTTCATTGCTTGCAGACCCCGGATGTGTTCGGAATGGGGATAAATATCTCGGAATACCTGCAACCGCAGCACGACTGGCCAAATTAGCTGTTTATTTAATGTGAAGAAACGAAGGAGAATATGTCTACAAATGCGAGCATATTCAAAATGTTTGGTAAGATTTAATTGAATTTTCTAGTAAATGTGCGCATATTTTTTTCTTTTTCTAAACAATAAACTGAGATACCTAATGGTTTTTTTTACATATCCGGGGCGGCGCCGGCGAGGAAACACAGTCGGCCGACTGAGGAAAGAGCACAGCAGCTGCACTTTATGCCGCACTACCGGTAATTTGGCCAATTTAAATGGCATTAAATTTATTTATCGCATGCAGATTTATTATATTTTTTTTTGTTCCAGGAAATCCGAGTAATGTAGCTGAGAAATTTTAGTATTTAAGTAATTGTAATATTCATTCATCTTTTTTTAAATAGTGTTCTTGTAATATTGTGTATCTCGTGTAGTTTATATTCCGTATCAAGCTTATAAATATTATTATTATATTAAGTAGATAATTTGTTTTACATAAATAGGTATGTGATTTGATTTGAAATTGTTGTTTTTGTATGTATTCTTTATAAATAAATTTTAATTTGCATATTTTCATTATTTTATTGATTTTATTCAATCAATTTCTCTATACATTAGGTAAGACGATGATGTGTTAGATATTTTTCTGTTTTGGAAAATGTAACTTTTTGTGCGGGACTAGATGGGTACTATAAAAAGTGAGCACGCGAGTTTGCCTTCTGACCCGGTTAACACCTTCCTTCAGTCAGCCTGTACATGTGTCATTGGGTGTAAAATGAGTCCACTTAAAGCATTGCTCACAGGTACTTGTGCAGTAGAAAGCAGTTATTGACTATGCACAATGAGCCCGCATGCGCCAGTGTACTCGTGTACTTGTACAGTACATAACAATTATTGAGTGCGCACAATGAGCCCGCATGCGCCATTGTTCTCGGGTACTTGTGCAGTAGAAAGCAGTTATTGAGCACAATGCAGGACATAGCAGGTGATCCAGTGTACATAGAGCCCGCATTGACTATTATACTCGGGTACCTGTGCAGTACATAAATGTTATTGAATGTGCAGTTATTGAATGAGCTCGTATGCACCATTTATCCTTAGTTCGTACCTGTTTACGTCGTTGTATTAACCCTACATAGTATGTACCTACATGAATAATTTTATGTTTTAGATCATAGAAATTAGCGAATTGCTAAGAAATATTTGCAGGTACACCTACCTTTTATAGACGTGACATTTGTTATTATATCAAATTAATTAACGAACGGTTGGCGAATTTCTTATAATTTTGTTGCTCTAAGTTATGGTCAGCAACACGTCAAGCTTTACATTTGCATTACGAAAGCCGCCGCTATTACGAGCGACATAAGGGCGGTCTCAAGGTCAACATGTACAGCCTAGCGTGTTGCTGAAAAGAAGAAATCTCGAAGATCACGTGCCCTTTTGATATATTTCTACAAAACGCGCGCAGTAAATAAAAATTTTCAATAATAATAATAACCTTAGACTATAGATACCAATAGACATGAAATACCTACGAAAAAAGCGTGCCAAAATTTGTGTTGGTGCTCTAAGATGGCGGAAAAAACTTGGGACGCCGCATCCAAGATTCCACACTTATTATGTTTTTCTTGATACAATTCATTAAATAAATCAACAAAAAACATAGAACTGTAAAACTCACTCAGAAATAATGCTCACTGACTGATAGTTTACCACAACAACAAACACGGTGCTTTGTAATGGCGCACTGAACTGGACGCAAATTTATTTGAGACGTATTAGTACATTGCGCGTCCATTGGTGTACTTAGTGTGAGATTCGCACGGACGAACGAGAAGAATATCTTTTTTTTATCTATTTTAACGGCTTTGATGTTACACCATCTGACCAAAGATCAATCACTGCTTCATTCCTAGACACGGCCAATTGCGTAACATAAGAAATTACATTACCTACTGCGATCCAAGATGTATTAAGGACGGACATAACACTTATCACCATCCCCAGTCGACATAGGTATTATGGAACGTCTTACGAAGTTCTACACTATACAATTTAGTGTTTTAAGCAAAAGTTATATACAAGTTCGGTTGGAAGCGACAAAAGGTCATTAAAAATTAACCATAAACAAAATTAGGTACATAACGCTTTTAATTTAAAGCGCTATTTTACCAAACTCTAATTATGAAAAGTCACATTCCAAATTTTCTAAAAATCAAGCCACCGAAGGAGCGTACGGTACTGATATAGATAAAACTCTCTATATTATAAAACTATTGTACGGGTTGTACACTTAGAATAGTGATGGTAGATGAAAAGTCACTTGTAGAGTCAACAAAGATTATGGTTTTATTATATTAGACTATAACAAACACTTTAACTAAGTCTATAAAATATACTAGAATTAACTATGGTAAAATTATGGTGAATATATGGTGAAATGGTGTGAGTGCGTATGCGCGATTGGTATGGTGATCGGATAGACACTAAATGTTATAAATAAAGTTACAAATAAAGAAATAAGGATCACGTGCGTTTAGCACGCGATGTGACGAGTCAAATCGCTGACGCGTCTTTTACCTACATAGTTACTAAGTTCAATGTACGGTGACCGTACATGCTCCCCCGCGAAATAAAAAATAAAAAGATGGTAATAGTGAAGAATGATTATTGGTGCAAGAATGAGTGTGGTAAAGTGCATGGTTTACAAGGTGAAGAAACAATTCATATATATTAATAATTATTAATTAGCTCGATTGCCGAAAGTGTGTACGAAAGTCGGGCACTGGTGTCAGAGACCTTTTGACTCGAGAATAATGTCTTTGCACCTTTTCACTAGGTAATTTAGGACTGATTTCACTAGCACTAGGCCCTTCAGGGTTTACAACACTAACACTAGGCCTATTAAACCTTTGACTACTAGCACTATTACACTGCTCACTAGGAATGACCTCTTTTACACTAACACACTGTACACTAGCACTGTATGTAGCGTCGATGTCGCTGCGTGTGGAGGCGCGCGCGCTCCGCGCTCGGCCGGCAGCGCGCGCCCGGCGCCACGCCCACGCCAGCCCGCCCGCTGCCACAATGCCCACCAGCACGTATATTGCTACATAGTGGTGGACGTCATGGTACGAAATGGTGTCTGCTACTCCCTCTTTGGATTTCAAATCTTTGATCTGATCTCCTAGGACCTTAAGATCTTTATCAAAACCACTTGCCTTAATTTCCATGGTCGAGTTGGGAATGGTAATGTTTATAATATTATTGATAGGAGGTATATCTGGTATGACGAGACCTGACTGAATGTTTATATTATTAAAGAATTGGCGGTGCGATGTAATGGTGAAAGAGTCGCCCTTGATAATGCAGCCGTTGCTAAGTGTGATAACGCCGAAATTGGTGAGATGTTCCGCAGTGATCAGCCGTTCACATATTATCCTTACAGGACATTTTCCGCAACACGCATATAAATATGAATTTGTATCCTGAAGTTGAGACCAGTGATGTTCACAGGTAACAGCTTTGGTTTTACAGGTTTGTGTTATTGAATCTTTGATACACAGGCTTTGGTCAGATTTGAATTGATAGAGTGGTGATCGCAGCTGACATAAATAAACATCGACGTCATACGATAAACACGCCCGTAATGCATTATCGCTTACAGGTAGGAATTCGTCTTTCCGTAAGTTGATCGCAACATGATTCGCGATCGGAAGTAGGGTGACCATGTAGTTGTTAATTTTTCTTGGAATGGGAACGAGCCTATAAATATCAAATATTTCTCTGCTCACTAAAGGAATTTTGATCTCAAATAGTGAGTATGCCTTGGTTATCCTCCCCTTAACTTTTAATAGATGGTAGAGTTTTGGTAACTGATTATAAAGGTTATCAACAGGTAATGATAAATCCTTAGGAATACGACTGGCAATCAAATGTAATTCTTGTAGTAATTGCTCTGGTTTCAACAAGTGAACATTAAAATTTCCATGGTAAACGTTGGTTATGGTTTCTAACAGTGTCTCTTGTATTTTTCGTAAGTCATTCAAAATATTGTTAGCAATGATGGTTGTTATGGCAAAGTCACTAGTGGTGACAACACTATTTAATTTCGATTTTAATTCTTCGGCAGATTTTTCCAGACTAATAATGTGTTGGTTGAGCATCTTATATTGTTTATCCACGGATGTCTTAGCCTTCTGTAATAAATGGTACTCTGACTCTACAATTGACGTTTGATTTCTCCACAAGTTTTCTAAATGTTTTTCATTGTTATGTATTAGGTGTTGGGGATATGTTGCTTGTTGTATTAAAAGATGATTTGATAAGATGACACACGTGTATTGATTATAACTTTAATGCTAATGATATATGATAGTGAGTACGCGTCCGCCGCGGTTGTGTGTAAACGGGCACTGAATCGACAGAGAACGCGTATTACGTAAAATTGATGATTTTGTTAAAATGCACGGTTGCACCGTACATGCTCCCCAGCGAGATAAGATGAGGATGATATGTGGTATGATAAAAATGTTAGTTGATGATTTTAAATTTAACAAGATGATAAACAATTGGTACTTATTTTTACATGTTAGTAATTAAAACTAGGTACAAGATGAAAAACAATAGATTTGTTAGTACGAGTAACTATGCTAGGTTTCTACATGACTAAACCGTAATATCGGCAAAGAAGGCGAAGTTGCCTTGTTAATCAAACGCGCACTTTGCACTGACACTTTTTTGTCTTGATTTACACAAGGTGCACTATTATAATGAACACTTTCACTAGTACCAGGAAGACAATTTAGGGGCATGTCTCCCTGATGGGCTTGATGATCGTTGCTCGGATGCTGCGCAGTGGTGGCGGCGACTGGTAAGTGCGCACACCGTATTCGCCGCAAGCGCCTCCATAAAAACACAAGACCGACAATACAGGCGGCAGCTACTAATATGTAGTTAACCGCATAATGATGTATATCGTGTGTTGATATGTTTTCCAAGTCGATATTATCGGACTTAATCTGATCAATTTTACTTCCAATTTTTTGTAAAGATGTTTGGCGATCTTTGCTCTGATCTGATTCCGTCTGATGTTCGTAACTCTCTACTGGGACTGTCAGGTTGATAATATTATTGATTGGTGAAATCTCAATTGGTACTAATTCCGGGTCTATATGCAATTCATTTGTTTGTATGTTGTGTGAGTGTATTATTAATTTTTCTCCTTTGACAACGCAGTCGTTTCCGATGTGTATGATTCCAGGTCCGGTGATTTTTTCTACTGTAACCTTCCCGCCACATATGAATCGCAGAGGACATTGATAGCAGCAGCTGAGCATGTAAGTATTTATTTTGTTTAGTGCAAACCAATTTGTTTCACAATTTTGTGTCTTAATAAGACAGGTTTTCGTGGTGTAATTTTTGATACATAGTGTTCGCGCCAATGCGCTTTACCACAATGGATGCGTCGTACCTACAAGAAACCGGTTGCTGGATCGGTTCCCGACTCGCCGTGTGTGCTTGCCTCGCCCCTGTCGCAAATTATACGTCGCCCAAGACGGATCGTCTATATTCAAAATTTTACCTTTTTACATTGTAAATTTATAATTATAACCAAGAAATTTGTAATTAAATAGTTACAAATAAACATGGTGACCCCGACGTGATACAGTAAATACACGTAAACGTTCATCAAGAAGTTAAGCGATACGCTAATTACACACGCGTGCGCAGAAACGACCTTTGGACCAGCGGATTCCAGTCTACCCTAGCTTGAAGCCAGCCGGTCAGCCTGCAGCGCCGCAGCCAAGGTTTAGCCAGGGAAGTGACCAATCCATATCTATACTATATAAAGCTGTTTTTGCTTGATTTAATTGGGTTTGCTGGTTCCTTCAGTGCCAAATCATATTCTTGTTTTTTATGCACAAAGGCGTTCATCACATCTTTTTAAGGGCATTTCTTTTAATTTACTCTTAATTCTAACGCAAAAGGCTTAAATTCTTTCAATAATTATTAAAATAATTAAATTCTTACGCCTAAGTACTCGCAATTAAAGTCGTACGCCTAGTATTTTCACGTTGCCTTTTCTACGCTATATTATTTTAAGTAAAGCATTTAAATTGATTGTTTAGATTGATTTATTTTGGTACAATTTATATAAACGCAATAACTATAGGGTTTCACACCACAGCCTTTGCCTTCTATCTCCAATTTATTCGTATAATTAAACTTTCACACCTGCCTAAGCTTTAGTTAAAAAATCAATCGCATAGTCCTAACCCAACATTATTTTGCTTAGCGTCAGCTGTTTCGTGCATTCAAGTGCAAGGTCGCGCGGCCTTCAACCATAGCTCAGTCAGCTTGAGCGGAGTGTTGTTCCTGTCATCGCTGCGCACGACCACTACACAACGCCACACTGCTTTGGAGCATAAGCTGAAGCTACGTATTTTATCTACTTTAAATTAATTGTTTATTTCGATTAAAATTTAGTTATTTACTTATTTGTTCCAACTAGTAACTTTACAAGTCATAATGACGGACAAGGGCTCCCTTCTGATATCCAGAAGTTCTATCAAAGGCCGAATTACTAAATTTAAAAATTACATTGACAAAATTAATAATATCGATAGCCTTACGTTGGAGCAAATGAATGAACTTACTTTGCGGCTGGAACGATTTCGCAATCTACTTGCACAGTTTGATGAATTGCAAAAACAAATCGAATTATCGAATCCGGCCACATTGCAGCTCGAAATTGATGTGAGAGAGGAGATAGAAACGGATTTTTTGACATTAATATCAATAGCTCAAACAATAATGGATAAAGGCAACGACAAGCCCCAGTTTGCCAGTGTTAATTCTGAGGTGCCTTCTCATTGTAATCATGGAAATGAGGTCAACTTTAGGCTGCCAATAATAAAGATTACAAACTTCGATGGTACATATTTTAAATGGCTCGAGTTTCGAGATACCTTTAATTCTTTGATACATTGCAACGATCATATCAAATCAATACACAAATTCCATTATTTAAACTCCTATTTGGAGGGGGAAGCATCTCAGGTTATTAGTAATTTAGAGGTCACTGAGGCAAACTACGCTGAGGCTTGGCATCTTTTATGTGAAAGATACGACAATAAAAAGCAATTAATTAGCAATCACCTTACTTCTCTCTTTAATATACAACCAGTTGTGCGTGAATGTGCCAAGGGGCTACGATTTTTAATAGATCATGTGTCAAAAAACTTACGGGCTCTAAATACACTAGGCCAGCCTACTGACAAGTGGGATACCTTGATCATTCACATGGTCTCGGCTAAGCTCGACACCAGCACTAACTTAAAATGGGAGGAGTATAAAAATTCTTTTGAAGACATGCCTTCTCTCAACGACTTTCATAAATTTTTGAAGAGTCGCGCCGATGTGTTAGAATCGGTCCAGCGGACTAAGTCGGAGAAGGTCAGTCATAATTTCAAGCGTGACCCAATTTCACAAAAGTCACCTGTGAAATCCTTTCAAATTTCAGCCTCTTCTGGTGCTTCTTCTGCAATTCCTGCGTCTTGCGTGTTCTGCGGTGGTGAGCATCGTATCTACGACTGCTCATCATTTCTGTCCAGATCCATCGAGGATAGGATTTCCGAGGCGGTAAATTTAAAACTATGTTTAAATTGTTTGCGCAAAGGTCATGCGTCATTTCGCTGCAGATTAGGCCCCTGCACAAAATGCAAGAAGCGTCACAATTCTTTATTGCATAGGGAAGTACCTCAGGCTGCTCACCCAAGTATAAGTTCGCCACCGCAGCCAGACCATCAGGTCACAGCCGGCATGGCCACCTTTAACAACAATCAATCTGTTTTATTGTCCACGGCACTTGTTGAGGTCTACAACCCTGAGACTAATGCTTATCTCACTGTTAGGGCTTTGCTAGACAGCGGAAGTCAGGCTTCATTAATTACTGCTAGCCTGAAACAAAGGTTGCAACTGACTTCTCAGCATAACAAGGCCAATGTGATAGGCGTGGGCAACATTCCCGTATCAGGTACGCCTGAGCGATGCCTTATTCGAATTAAATCTAAGCACAATAAAAAATTAAATTTGAATTTGTCATGTTTAGTTTTACCTACTATTTCCGGCAACTTGCCGCACAAGCATATTGATATTTCGCAATTTAAATATCCGCGGAGAATCGAACTCGCAGATCCCTATTTTAATCAGCCCGCACCTATTGACCTTTTAATTGGCGCTGATGTCTTTTGGCATTTAATTGGATCCGAGGAAATAAAATTAGGTAAAAACTTACCTATTATGCGGAAGACTAAGTTAGGGTGGATAGTTTCTGGTCCGATATATCAAAGTTCACTGTTCAACCAACTTGCGTTTAATTCATTTGTTCATTGTAATCCAGTTTTTACATATGACACTTTAGATGAACAATTGACACAATTTTGGCAGCTAGAACAAATTCCCTCGCCTGTAACACCACACACTGACCTTGAAATCGAGTGTGAACAACATTTTATCACGCACACGTATCGTGACAAGGATGGACGATTTTGTGTTCGTCTTCCACTTATCACAGATCCCGATTGCCTAGGTGATTCATATCGACTAGCTAAAAAACGTTTCCTTGCTTTAGAAAAGCGATTCAAAAGAAATCCTGAACTAAAAACACTTTATAAAAATTTCATCGATGAATACGCTAAACTAGGTCACCTGATTGATTCTAAAAATAGATTTCCAAGCCCGCACTATTTTGTTCCACATCACGCTGTACTTAAGCCCTCTAGCGAGTCAACTAAAATTCGCGTTGTTTTCAATGGCAGCGCCGCCACAACATCAGGCTATTCGGTCAATGACCTCCAAATGGTCGGCCCATGTATACAGGACTCACTTTTTAATATTTTACTGAGATTTAGGACCCATAAATATGTGTTGACAGGTGATGTCGAAAAAATGTATCGACAAATTTTTGTTCAGGATTCAGATCGCAATCTACAATTAATTTTATGGCGGGATAACGAGAACGAACCATTGAAAACATTAAAATTATGTACAGTCACATATGGCTATTCTAGTGCTAGTTTTTTAAGTACACGGTGTTTGTGGCAGTTGGGCGAAAATTGTGAGGACGCTGTAATTAAAAATATTATACAGAATGATTTTTTAGTTGACGATTTGATTACTGGTTCGGACTCTGAAAGCAATTTATTGAATATTAAGAGATCAATTGAAAATGTTTTATTATCAGGTTGTTTACCCTTGCGTAAATTTCGCTCAAATTCGCCTTTAATTGTCAACGACAACCGGAGCCCCAACCTCCATGAAAGTCTCATACTTAGCTCATCCTCACACATTCTTGGGGTTGGTTGGGACTCCGCAGCTGATGTCATTCATTTCCCTACGCATTATTCACCAAAGGACGATTGTCCCACCAAAAGGTCAATTTTGTCTGATTCATGCAAAATATTCGACCCTTTAGGTCTACTATGTTTGCTAACTATAACACCTAAAATTTTGATTCAAAAATTATGGCTCGCTAAAATTGATTGGGATAAACCTGTGCCTGACGTAATTTGCGAGTCTTGGAGATATTTTGTTGGTGGTTTAAATTCGTTGAAGTTAATTCGAATACCGAGACATGTACTTTGTAATGCACCTAACTATATAGAACTGCATTGTTTTTGTGATAGCAGCATTAGCGCGTACGCAGCTTGCATTTACTTGAAGTCAACAAATGACGAAGGTGACGTCATGGTGCGCCTTCTCTGTGCAAAGGCGCGCGTGAGTCCGGTCGCTCCGACCACCATCCCGCGACTGGAGCTCTGCGCTGCATTGCTGGGCGCGAACCTCGCCTCGGCAGCCGTTCGTACCCTGCGCTGTCGTATAACGCGTTCCTATTACTGGACTGATTCGTCCATTGTGCTAGCGTGGCTCAGAACTAACCAAAATAAATTAAAAACCTTCGTGGCAAACAGAGTATCCACAATTTTAGAATTAACTGATGGTTCTGAATGGCGTCACGTTCCCACCTCACTTAATCCTGCGGATTACGCTTCGCGAGGTGTCGAGGCGCACAAACTAGAGAATTTGGATGTGTGGTGGAACGGACCTTCTTTTCTACATGACTCGGAGTCGAGTTGGCCTCAATTTATTAGAAATTATACAAACACAAACGCAGACATTCCTGAATTAAAAATCAATTTAACATTAACCAAAACAGACAGAAAATTAATAAATTTTGATAAATATTCTAAACTTTCGATAGTTCAACGTGTTTTTGCTTTTCTGCTTAGATGTTTGCATAACTGCCGCAATGCAAATAATAAATTTGTTGGAGTTTTGCAGCCTGAGGAACTTCAGTCTTCTTTAAGACATTTAATAAAACTTTCTCAAGTTGATAGCTTCGCTGTCGAATTAGATATTTTGCGCAACAAGCAGCCTCTAAGTTCTAGGAATCACATTCTTCCCCTAAATCCTTTTATTGATGAAGAAGGCATTATACGCGTAGGTGGTCGTCTCAGTTCTTCTTTTTATTCTTTTGATAAGCGCCACCCTATGTTACTGCATGCAAAACATAGACTTACCAAATTGTTGTTTCAGCAAGAGCACTTGCGCCTTCTTCACGCTGGTCCCCAGCTTCTCCTCGCCTCCACCAGACAATTCGTGTGGGCCGTGGGAGGGCGTGACCTGGCTCGGACCACGGCGCGCCAATGTGTCGTGTGCCGACGTATGGCTGCTAAATCAGTCGTCCCACTGATGGGCTCACTACCATCTGAACGCGTTTCGCCGGATTTCCCATTTATTAGTGTTGGTGTCGACTTTGCTGGACCATTTATGATTACGGATAGAAAGGGAAGGGGTTGCAAGATTACTAAATGTTATCTTGCAATCTTTATTTGTACAAGATATAAATGTGTGCATTTGGAGGCCGTAAGCCAACTTTCGAAGGAAGCTTTTATTTTGTCATTACGTCGATTTATATCTAAAAGGGGCAAGCCTCGCGAGATTCTTTGCGACAATGGCCGAAATTTTGTTGCAGCCGCTAAAGAGATTAATGATTTTTTAAATTCAAATTCTTCTTCTGTCATCTCTTTTGCATCAAATGAGGGAATTAAATTTAAATTTCAGCCAGCTTATGCTCCTCACTTTGGAGGTTTGTGGGAGGCAGGTGTTAAATCGGCCAAATTTCACCTTAAGAGGGCTTTAGGTAACTGTCATCTAACTTTCGAGGAACTAGCTACCTTGTTTGATCAAGTAGAGGCTATCCTTAACAGTCGACCTTTATGTCCACTCTCATCCTCTCCAAATGACCTCCAATCCTTGACTCCAGGTCACTTCCTCATCGGCCGTGCCTTGACATCGCTACCTACACCCAGCTTTGAAGAAATACATCTTACTAAGCTAGACCGATTTCAGAGAATCGAAGCTATGAGGCAGCATTTTTGGAAACGCTGGCAGCTGGAATATGTCACAGAGCTTCAACAGCGGACCAAATGGAGACATCCCGACAGAGCTCTTCAAGTGGGAGATCTGGTGCTCGTCAAGGAGGAGAACGCACCCCCCTTACACTGGCGGCTTGGAAGAATCAACAAGCTTTTTCCCGGACCTGACGGCATCTCACGAGTTGCTGACGTCATCACCGTAGCTGGCACCTACAGAAGAGGTGTAAAATACCTGTGTCCTTTACTTGATGACTCGGCCCAATAGTTGAAGACAGAGTTGTCTTCAAGGCCCGGAGGATGTTCGCGCCAATGCGCTTTACCACAATGGATGCGTCGTACCTACAAGAAACCGGTTGCTGGATCGGTTCCCGACTCGCCGTGTGTGCTTGCCTCGCCCCTGTCGCAAATTATACGTCGCCCAAGACGGATCGTCTATATTCAAAATTTTACCTTTTTACATTGTAAATTTATAATTATAACCAAGAAATTTGTAATTAAATAGTTACAAATAAACACATAGGTTTTGATCATTTTCAATCTGATAAACAGGTTTCTGCATTTCACAAAGAATCGTCGAAAAATCGAGATGAAGACATGTCTGTAATTCTACGTCAGTTACAGGTAAGTATGAATCTCTTTGAATGTTCATTGCTAAATAATCTGCTATAGGAACAACGCTTATCATGTATTCGCCCATAATTTTAGGAATAGGTATTATTTTGTACAACTCGTAACTTTCTCTAGTCACTAAAGGAATCTTAATTTCAAATATTAAATATTGCTTGGTGATTTTTACTTTAACCTTTAGTAAATGATACAATTTGGAGATACCGTTGTAAATGTCATCAATAGGTAATGAAAGTTCCTTTGATATTTGCCCAGAAATGATACTTAATTCATTTTTAAGTTGATTCGGCGTTAATATATGTATATCGAATTTTCCATGAAATATATCTGTTACAGTGTCAAGCAGCATAGTTTGAATCTTTTTTAAGTCACTTAAAATATTGTTTGCGCTGATAAGTGACAGTGTGAACTCGTTGATTATCCTAACCCTCTCTACCTCCTCTTTAATATTTTTATTATCTTTCTCCAATTTATTTAAATGTTGATTAAACAGCTTATGTTGCTGATCTATCGATGTTTCCAGCCTTTTTAAAAAGTTATATTGTGCTTCAATAATCGATGTTTGATTTTTCCAGAGCTTTACGAGATGTTGCTGATTATTTCTCACAAGTTCAATGTCTCTTTGATATTGTTGTGCGAAGTCATCATCTAAAACTCCGAAGAGTGCACGTGCGACATTCCCTATGCCGTTGATAAGCCCGCGTCGTACTCGTGTTACGGTCTCATGTCGCTGAATCAGGAGCAGTTGATTGTAGTATTGTAGGTCAGTGTAACCATGACGTAGCTGAGTCAGCGCAACCTTGCACTGTGTTTGCTCTTGTAGGCTAGAACATATGTTTTCAAGGTAAGTGACGTGTTTATCAAGGAGAGTAATGCCTTGCCAGTAGGGTTCCATATCATAGTACATTATGGTTTTCCACTGATCTCGAATTAGACGCATGTTCGTGACCTAATCAAAATAAAGGCTTTTATTTTCCTTGAAATATGATATATTGTAAGTTGCTTGTGCTGGTTGCATACATATTGTAAATAATAGTAGAAAAAACATAATTAAATTACTAAATTTGTTAATATTATTTATTCTTTGCTGTGTCTTATTGCTATTATCTTGTTTATTTTTACTAGTCGAATTTAAATATAACTCTTCTTTATTGCAGTCATCGTGTACTGGCAATAGTGTAAGTTTTGTAATGGGTCTTTTTAATGAACCGTTTTTTGTCTTCACGGTAACGACTCGTACGAAACCGTCAGCGCCAGGATGTAGGTTAATAATTCTGCCCAGCGCCCACTGACCGGCAGGTAAATTAGCGTCATGTATAACAACTATATCGTCGATTTTAATATTTTCCTTTGCTAGCTGCCACTTGCTTCTTTTTGATAATTGCGTTAAATATTCTGTTTTCCAGCGCTTCCAGATATCGTCAAATAATTTCTGTGTTAATTGCCATCTTGTTCTATGATCATGTTCAGTTGGTATGATAGTTAATATTGGTCCGCCTGATAGAAAATGAGCCGGTGTTAAATAGTTGATATCACCTGAATCGTCTGATAGTGGACAGAGTGGTCGGGAGTTTAAGCACCCCTCTAATTGTGATAGTAATGTCGAATATTCTTCAAAAGTCAATTTTTGTTGACCGACGACTCTACAAATATGATGCTTTAAACTTTTGACGGACGCCTCCCACAGCCCACCAGCGCTGGGCCATGATGGCGCATTAAAATGCCAAGTGATATTCATCATGCTTACTTCTGATAGAAACTCGTTATCTATAACAGATTTTATATTTATGCTCTCATTTTGTATTATTTTGTTAGCACCCACGAAGTTGGTGCCATTGTCACTGTATATGTGACTGGGTGCCCCTCGTCTTGCCGCCATTCTTCGGAGAGCGGCCAAAAATGCTAATGATGTCAGGTCGGACACCAGTTCTAGGTGTACAGCTTTTGTGGCCATACACACAAAGACTGCTATATAGCCTTTGAAGGTCTTAACACCCCGGCCTTTACTGCACTTTAGGTCTACATGTCCGGTGAAGTCGACCCCCGTATGCTGGAAGGGACGCGATGGATTTAACCTTGCTGCAGGTAAGTTGCCCATCAATTGATTTTGTGGTATCGTGCCATGCCTTCTACACGTGACACAGCGATGTAGACGCATTTTGACAGCGCGGGTACCGCCCATTACCCAGTACTGTTGCCGAAGATATGCTAATGTAACCCGAGCTCCACCATGATACGTCATCCTGTGTGCATTATCTATAATAAGATTTGTTAATTGATTAGAATGGGGTATTATTATTGGATGCATCATGTCGTAACTGATGTTAGCGTTTTGCAATCTGCCCCCCACTCTTAGTAGGCCATCTGAGTCAATGAAAGCGTTTAAACATATTAATTTGCTTTTATGGCTCAATGCTTTATGCTTTTGTATATGTTTAATATCATCTTCAAACTCTATGCGTTGTACATGTTTTAATATTTTAAATCTTGCTTCTCTTAACTCTAATGCTGTAAGAAATGCTTGCTTTGTTGCTTTTTGTTTCATACGCAAAATGTAGGCTAAGATTCGCGTTACGCGACTAAAGTTGCTGTGTTTGTTTAGCAGACAGGTGATTATGTCGTCATCGCGTGAACAAGTTGTGACGTTGCTTTGTTTTGATTTTTTTATATCTTGATTTGTGACATAGACAGGCAGCATTCCTTCTTTTGGTTTTTCAAAGCTTGATAAAAATTTGGGTCCATGCCACCAAAGAAGATGTTGCAGAAGTTGTGACATTGGTATTCCTCGGCTAGCGCAGTCAGCGGGATTGCTATTTGATCTGACGTACATCCAACAGTTTGGTGGTATAACATTGGTAATTGCAGCAACTCTGTTCGCTACAAATGCCTTCCAACGACCCGGATCGCCCTGTATCCAGCCCAAGACAGCTGTAGAGTCGCTCCAACCAAATACTTCTATGTTGTAATTTGATAATGATGATATAGCCTTTTTCATTAAGTTTGATAACAATTGTGCTGCACTGAGCTCCAATCGCGGTAATGTGATGTTTTTCTTAGGTGGAACGAGTCGTGATTTTGCTGCCAATATAATTGGCTCATCTTGAGTATTGGCAATTTTGCAATATATGACGCAGCCATAGGCGCTCGTGGAAGCATCACAAAACCCGTGTAATTGGAGATTACTGTTTTTGCTGCTATTTAACCATCTAGGTATACGAAATTCTGTGATGTTTTGTAAATCTTGTCTGATATATATCCACTCGTCCCTTATTTCTACAGGAAGCTTATCGTCCCACTCTAATTGATACAACCAAATTTTTTGAAATAATAATTTTAGTTTTATTATTGCAGGTGTTAGCCAGCCCAATGGATCGAATATCTTCGAAATATCGGATAACAAATTACGTTTTGTAAAGTTGCTTGATGTTAGATCTATTTTTAAATCAAAAGTGAAATCATCTGATTGCGGATGCCATCTCAGACCTAATGTCTTCGTGGATTCTTCGTGCTTGAAGTGATAAACTTCGTCTGTGCTGTTTGCTGCGCTGACGCCTTCTAGGAGTTGAGGTGTATTCGATGACCACTTTCTTAAATTAAATCCGCCTGATTTCAGTAACAGAATAAGGTCAGCCTGTAATTGCTTAGCAGACTGGATTGTGTGACCGCCACTGAGTAGGTCATCTGTATACATTTGCTCTTGTAAAACTGTAGATGCTGAACTTAATTGATATTTGTGACCTTCATCAATCGCCAACTGTTTTAACACCATCATGGCGAGGAATGGCGCTGCTTTTGTACCGTATGTAACAGTTGATAGCTCATACTCTTGTAAATTTTCAGCGGAATTGTTTCGCCATATGATTTTTTGATAGCGTCTATCATCTTCGTGTATTATGATTTGGCGAAACATTTTTTCAATGTCTGCTGTATAAGCGTATTTATATTGTCTCCATTTTATTATTAATGATAACAAGTCTTTTTGCAAATTTGGACCTCTAAGCATGACATCGTTTAAGCTATAACCACTTGAAGTCTTTGCGGAAGCATTGAAGACCACCCGCAATGCCGTTGTAGATGATTCGGCACGTAAAACACAATGATGTGGTAAATAAACGCTAGGTTGGATGCTGTTTAATGACAGATGCATGTGGCTTAGATGTATATATTCTTTAATAAATGATTTATACTGTTCTTCAATATTCTTATTTCTAATGAATTTCTTTTCTAACTGTTTAAATTGCGCTATGGCCTTTATCTTCGACTCTCCTAAAAGTTTTTCTGCATCTTGCATTAGTGGTAATTTAATAATATATCTCCCATCTGATTGTCTCGATGCTGTGTTTTGGAAATGCTTAACACACTCAGCATCATCTTTGGACATAGAATTTTCTTCAGGTATATCTTCTATCTCCCAAAAACGCTGAATTTGCTCAATATTATTTATGATGACATTGCATTGATATGATTTTACGTTGCCACATAAAATCCACCCTAGTCTAGTTTGCTGGGCAACGGTTTGTATTTGATCTGATGAAATTATACCTTCTAAAATAATTGTTGAGTATACGTCGGCTCCTAGCAAAATATCTACGGGACGGCTGATATGAAATTCGGGATCGGCTAACTGAATATTTTCTAAAAATGGCCAATTGGGTTTGTTAAATGTGTGATTAGGCAAATTATTGATTAGGCTTTTCATTATGAAGACATCTACAGAAAATTGATAATCACTATAAGTTGATGTACAAGTTATTTTGCTACTTCCTTTACAGTTGTTTTCCGTAGAGCCTATTCCGAAAATAACTCCCTTACAATGTTTACGGCGTAGTTTTAATCTCTGTGCTGCATTTTCGCTGATTAATGATGTTTGTGATCCTTGGTCTATGAGCGCTCGTAACTTGATATATGACCCATCTGTAGCTTGTACCATCACCAAGGCCGTTGCCAATAATGTTTCCTTAATGTCGATTTGGGATGCGTGGGATACATTCACACGCTGTTCTGATCCCGTACTTTGTTGCTTGCTGAATGCATCGTGCATTATCGTGTTATGACGACCTTGACATTCGCGACACCGTTTGTCTGATATGCACTCCTTACCATGGTGATCGTGTAGACAATTAATGCATAAGTTGTATTTCGCAATTGTACTCCGCCTGTCGCTAGGCTGTAATTTGAGGAACGCGTCGCAATGAAATATTCCGTGTTCATTTTTGCACATAGGACATTTTTGTAAAGTAGGTCGGTTATTTTTAGAGTTTGAGGTAATAAAACTTTTAGTGAATATTTGTTTTGAAGGGCTATAAAATGATTTTTGAACATTTGATGTTTGTATGTTTTGCTTGACTTGTGATGACAACAAACTGTTTTGATTATTTTTTGTCTCAAATTTCCTTTTTGATGATTCTAACGCTGTAAACTTGCCTTCTAAAAAGTCTAAAAATTCTTGCAATGATGGTAGCTCTCTTGGTTTCTTAATTGATTCTATGTAATCATTATGGGTGTAAGTGTCTAGTTTTTGTGATAGAAGATACACTATAAGGGGGTCCCAGGTTGTGACGTCAACACCTAGGTTCTTTATAGCGTTTAAACATTCATTTGTCGTATCATGGAGACGTTTTATATTGGCTGCTGACTGTATCTGACTTATTGGGATATTCATTAAGATGCTTATGTGAGAGTTAAATATTAATTTGGTATTATTATAGCGTTGATTGAGTATATCCCATGCGACTTGATAATTTTCTGTTGTGATGTGTAGGTGTTGTATCAGTTTTTCCGGTTCATTGCGAAGTTTGCTTTTTAAATATTGCATTTTTTGAGCGCTTGATAACGCCTTGTTTTTGTGTATGGTCTCCGTAAATAAGTCTTTGAATGATACCCAACTGTGATAGCTACCGCTAAAAATCGGTACATCTATTTGAGGAGTTGCCCTCTCCCTATGACACTCTGACCACATCTTCATGTTGATCTGTTTTTTAATTTCGTTATACTTCTGTTCGTATTTGCTATATGCTTCTTCATATTCTATGTTTTCTTCCATGAGCATGCTGTCAATTTCCCAATGGAGGTCGTCTATTGTTGACCATCGAGAAGTTACAGCCTTCAGAATGTCTTCTAATTCCCATTTCTCTGAGAGTGCGTCAATGTTTAGATTCGAGATAGTTCGGGCAAAGGCTTTGAAATTGCTAGATTGTTTACGCAACATGTCGGTTAATTTGCTATCGTTACCTCTGGAGACTGATTGAGGAGGGTGGGAAGTACCTGCTGCTGCCACAAAAGGAAATTCGAATGGTTTGTTCTCCTGTGTTGGTATAGGTGACATAATTATAGGGCTTTCTATAACTTTGCTCAAAGGAGTTGCTGGTTTAAGAAACGGTTTATCTTCTCTTGTTTCCAGGGGCATATGCTTTTCAATGTACGCACGCGTGTCATTGTAATAGGTAAAAGTTTTTTGATACCAATTTTCTGTAAAATATTGGTGAGAATGATCTTCCCACTCACACAACTTGCTATGATTCGACTGGAATTCTTTCCAGTAGATGTCAAGAGTTTCCAGTCGCTTTTTGATATAAGGTGCGGTCTTACGATCCGCGCCGTCTTTTTTAAAATTAGATAGGAGCTGGGTTGTTGCTCCCATAATTTGAGATTGAGTGGCAAGTAAATCCTCCATATTGTTGATATTAATGATAGAATAATAGATAGATCTTACTTGTGTATTGCTCGAACCACTCCACGTGATAACCCGTAGAGGTTAGGTGGTTACCCAGATGCTGTACCGGATACCCGCTGCTGATACTTAGCTAGCTCGCTAAGTGGGTGCTCTGATGCTGTGCTAACAATGATGATCAACTGCTTCCAAAGGTTGGTAAGGTGAAACCACTCACACGAACACGTGGCACAAACCAATTAACGCGTGATCAGTCCCGCCTGTTTGGAGGCTCGAAGGACCATAAGATGTTGGGGATATGTTGCTTGTTGTATTAAAAGATGATTTGATAAGATGACACACGTGTATTGATTATAACTTTAATGCTAATGATATATGATAGTGAGTACGCGTCCGCCGCGGTTGTGTGTAAACGGGCACTGAATCGACAGAGAACGCGTATTACGTAAAATTGATGATTTTGTTAAAATGCACGGTTGCACCGTACAAGGTCAATGTCTTTAGAATATTGTTCAGCGAAATTTTCATCCAAAATCCCGAACAAACTGTGTGCAATGCTTCCTACTCCATTGATAAGTCCACGACGCGTACGACGAGTCGCGTGCGGCGAGAACTGCTGACCGAGTAATATTCGGTTATAGTAATTGTACTCATCGTAACCGTGACCCAATTGCAACAAAAGAACTTGACATTGTTTTTCTATTTTTGAATTAGTGCATATATCAGTCAAGTGGTTAAAATATTTATCAAATAATTTAGCATTCTGCCAATATGGATTTAGATCCATGTACACTACGAGTTTCCACTCATCTCTAATTAATGACATTGTGGATGTTTTGTCAAAATAAAACATGCTATTATTTTGTAGTGGTGAAATATGGTAAGTACTTTGCGCTGGAGTAAAGAATAGAGTAAACAATAAAAATATGGTAGTAAGATAACTATTCAATATTTTATATCTCCGCCTTGGTATATTATTATTTACAGGATTTTCTTTGGAAATAGTTTTATCGCTAGGTTTGAATTCTTCTTGGTGATCAGCGACCGGTAGAAGAGAAAGTTTTGTAATAGGGCGTTTCATGGTGCCGTTTTTCGTTTTTAGAGTGACAACTCGAACGTGACCATCCCTGCCCGGGTGAAGCTCTAACACTCTCCCTAAAGCCCACTTGAATGGGCTGGAATGGGCAGTGATGAATTCTTCGAATGTGAGCGCCTGCTCGTCCACAACTCGCTTCAAATGGTATTTCAGACTTTTTACAGCGGCCTCCCATAAGCCGCCTGCGGTAGGCCAGGCGGGCGCATTAAAATGCCACTGGATACCCATCTCCGCAGTTTCAGCCATGAACTCTTGGTTAAATTGTATTTCTTTGAATTCTCGGCTAAGTACTCTGCTTGCACCCACGAAATTGGTGCCGTTGTCAGAGTATATGTGGTGTGGTGCTCCCTTTCGAGCTGACATTCTTCTTAATGCTGCAAGAAACGATGATGTGGTGAGATCCGAGACGAGTTCCAAATGCACGGCTTTGGTTGCCATACATATGAAAACGGCGACAAACCCTTTGGTGGTCCTTACTCCTCTACCTTTATTCGTTTTAATGAGAACACTGCCGGTATAGTCTACGCCAGTATGGTAAAATGGGCGTGATGGGTTGCTCCTGGCTTCAGGTAGATCTCCCATAAGCTGGTGGTGCTTACTTGGTTGATTTCGTCTACAAACGACGCATAGTCGAAGGTGTTTTTTAGTTACAGAATTACCGCTTATAATCCAGTAATTTTTTCTTAAAAATGCCATAGTTAGTCTTGCTCCACCATGAAGACTTGCATGGTGTGCATTATCAATCAATAAATTGGTAAGTTTATGGTTTGATGGAATAATAAGTGGATGCTTCATATTTTCGTCGATATAAGCATTTTTAAGACGGCCGCCGACGCGCAGTAAACAATCTTTATCTAAAAATGGATTTAAGTTGTAGATTTTACTCTGTTTATCTATTTTTTGATTGGTTTGTAATTGGTAGATTTCTCGAAAGAATACATGGTGTTGCACCTCTTTAATTATCATTTTTCTGGCTTTGTCTAATTCTGTCGTGGTTAAGTATGGAATATTATTTGGATGACGTATTCGCATTATCCAAGCGAGTACACGTACTGCGCTGGTTATTGAACTGTATTTCGTAATAAGATATTGTAAAATTGACTCATCGCTAGGTGATCGAGTGATTAAATTAATTAAATTTGTTTGGTTGCATTTTTTCACTTCTTCATCCGTGGTGTATTGATGGTTATGTTTATGCAGATTGTGATCATAGGAAGGTAACCATTGTGGGCCTTTCCACCATAATCGATGGTCCTTAAGTTGTGATGGTTTTAAGCCCCGACTAGCGCAGTCTGCCGGGTTTTCCTCGGACTTAACGTACTGCCAGCTATTTGGTGGGATGATTTCTATGATTTTTCTGACACGATTTGCGATGAAAGGCTTCCAACGAATGGGGTCTCCATTCAAGCAAGAAACAGTGGTAAGTTGGTATACCTGTGGTGGCTGGTTTCGATTATCGTGCCAAATAATTTTTTGGTACTTTTGGTCACATTCCTGAATATTTATTTGGTGAAATATCCTTTCAATGTCAGCAGTGAATGCATATTGGTACTGACGCCACTTTAAAATCAACGACTGTAGGTCTTGTTGAAGGTTAGGACCTACCTCCATTAAGTCGTTAAGGCTAAAACCAGTGGATGTCTTGGTTGACGCATAAACAACTCTGAGTTTGGTAGTTAAAGACTCAGGGCGCTCTACGCCATGGTGTGGTAAGTAGCATGAAAGCATGGACTTACTAGTTTCATACTTGGTTGGTATCATATGATCTAGGGAGCGATATTCATCAATAAATAATTTGTAATCTTTTGCAAAAGAAGTATTTTTTAAAAGTCTTTTCTCCAGTTGACGAAATTGTGCCATAGCCATTGGTTTTGATGTTCCTAATTGGTTTTCATAACCTTGTTTAAACGGAATTTTAACATGGTACCTGCCACCTTCATCTCGGAAGGTAGTAGACTGATAATATTTTATGCAGTGGTGATCTGTTTCAGAAAGAGTTGGTGTTTGCGTGATGTCTTCAGTCTCCCAGTATCGTTGAAACTCTTCAGTCTGGTTGATGACGACATTACAATGAAAACTTTGCGTTTCAATTTTTCCACATAAAATCCAGCCTAGCTGTGTTTCTTGCGCAACAGGGTAACATGGTCCTAGCTTAATAATACCGCTCATTATGATGGATGAATATATGTCAGCGCCCAGTAAAATATCAACTTGACTACTGACATAAAATTGAGGATCAGCAAGCTCAATGGTATCTAAATAACTCCAGTTTGGTATTTTAAAGGATTGATTTGGCAGTTTATTGATCAAAGATTTCATAATGAATGCGTCGGTATTAGTAGAAAAGTCGTTGTGTAAAGATGATATGCTGATTCGAATGACCCCTTTGCAGTTATTCTCTTTGGTTCCTACGCCAAATATTACTCCCTTGCATCGTTGTCTAGGGATACGTAATATTTGAGCTGCCTTCTCCGTGATTAACGAAGTCTGGGAGCCCTGGTCTATGAGTGCCCGCATGGTGTGGTAGCTACCGTCAACTGCCTGAACTCTAACCTTAGCTGTCGCCAAGAGAGTTTCAGCAACGTTGTTCTGAGAAACGTGACAGGTTTTTCGGTCATTGACAGTTTTGTTATTGTCACTGGCGTTTTCAGATGACGATGCAAATAGTTCGTGAATTAGCGAGTTATGCTTTCCTTGGCAGTGACGACACGTTTTGTTGGATAAGCATTCCTTGCCGTGATGGTTAAATAAACAATTCTCGCATAAGTTAAATTGCGAAATTGTTTTTCGTTTTAAGTCAGGCCTAGATTCACGAAATAATTTACATAAGTAAATAGCGTGGTTTTCGCTACAATGTGGGCATCTTTTTGCTTCCACGTGTAAAGTTTTATATGACGTAGATGATTTGTGGTAATGATTTTTTGGTTGAGGAATGGTTGGTTGAGGACGATATAATAGTTTTTTGAAACGGTTTTCTTCATGGTGAGCGGGTTTGGTAGGTTCTTGTTTACGTCGAAAGGCTTCTAAGGAAGTAAATTTAGTCTCTACAAATTTAATAAAGTCTTTTAATGTGGGCAGCTCCCTTGGTTTTTTTAAGGATCCCACGTAATCATTATGCGATTCCACGTTTTTGGGCCAATAAATGCACGATAATAGGGTGGAAGTATCAACCCAAGTGGAAGTATCAACCCCCATTTTTTGTATAGCATGCAGACATTCGTTGGTGGTGTCATGCAGCTTTTTTAATAATGAAGCATTTTGAACTTGCATTACTGGTAAATTTAGAAGAGTGTTAACGTGAGACGTAAAAATCAATTTCTTATTATTAAACCGGTGATTTAAAATATCCCATGATATTTGGTAATTTTCGGTAGATACATTTAAATGCTGAATCAGCTTTTCCGTTTCACCCTTCAGCTTACTTTTTAGTAATTGAAGTTTCTGTGCGTTTGACAGGGATGGATTATTGTGTATGGATTCCTGGAAAAGGTCTTTAAATGACGTCCATAACTGGTAATTGCCACTAAAGGTTGGAATTTCCATTTGTGGTGTCGATTTCTCCCGGTGAGATACGGACCACATTTTGGTGTTAATAGCCCTTTTGACGCTCTCATATGTCTTTTCATGTTTTGAAAATTCTGCCTCATACAACTCAAATTTATCGCTATCATCTTTCTGTTCACTATCGATCTCCCAGTGTAGAGTATCGATAATTACCCACCTAGACTGTAACATTTTGAGAGAATCATCAAATTCCCACTTATTTTCTAGAGTACCAATATTGATGTTGGCAACAGTTCTCGAAAAGGCTTTAAAATTACTAGCCTGCTTACGATATAGCTCGTCTAACTTACTATCGTTGCCGTTCCATGTTTGGGATCGCGATGGCTTGGAAGGCATAGTTGATTGGTAATTCAATGGTGTTGCTGGTTTTAAGAGTGGTGTTGTTGGTCGACTATCATCCGGTTGGTAATTTTGTAGTGTTTGCCTAGCCTGCTTATAAAATTCAGCAGTACGCTCGTATTCCCTGCCTGTAAAATAGTCATTCCCTTGATCTCCAAAGCTACACAACATAACATGGTTGGCATGAAATTCTTTCCAATATGAATCTAAGGTCTCAAGCCTCTTACGGATGTAATCTGGTGTTTTGCGGTCACGGCTGTCCTTCCTAAAGTTTTTCAGAAGTTGATCCATTCCCGCCATGATCTGGTTTTGTGTCTCGAGTAAGGCCTCCATGGTAATGATTTAGGTAAAAGTGGTTTGTAAAGGAAAGATCTTACTTGGTTTTTCTGGTACGGTGATACTGAACCTTGGTCTGGCACAGTACTGGTTGTGGTATGGTACTGGTATAGCTCAGCCCTGGTTAAGCTGGAACTGGTCTGGAACTGGTATCGCCCACAGCACTGGTTCAAAACAGGAACCACACGTCGAAGACAATATGGCAGTCACTTTGTCTACACTCGCGAGGTCCCTTTATGCTCGAAGGACCAAAAATGTACGGGTTGTACACTTAGAATAGTGATGGTAGATGAAAAGTCACTTGTAGAGTCAACAAAGATTATGGTTTTATTATATTAGACTATAACAAACACTTTAACTAAGTCTATAAAATATACTAGAATTAACTATGGTAAAATTATGGTGAATATATGGTGAAATGGTGTGAGTGCGTATGCGCGATTGGTATGGTGATCGGATAGACACTAAATGTTATAAATAAAGTTACAAATAAAGAAATAAGGATCACGTGCGTTTAGCACGCGATGTGACGAGTCAAATCGCTGACGCGTCTTTTACCTACATAGTTACTAAGTTCAATGTACGGTGACCGTACAACTATCTTTGTACACTTTGCCAGGACAAACGCGAAAAATATATCATTTAATTTTGTCTATGCACAAATTGTAAAACTTGATGGTAATAACGGCGACAGTCTTTTTTCTACTCCAGGTCCGGTTTCGAGAGGTGTCCCGCAGGGTTCCATATTGGGCCCTCTTTTGTTTACTCTATATACGGCGGATATATGCTCCGTAATAAAGCATTGCCAATACCACATGTACGCGGATGATACACAGCTTTATTTGTCGTTTGATCCAAAAGACACATCCATAGCTGTTGAAAATATAAATAATGACTTAAATAGCATTGCAACATGGTCGGAAGCAAACACACTGGTACTAAATCCTAAGAAAACAAAGTACATGATATTTGGGACTCCTGGTCATATCGCCAGTATAATAAGCCATAATCCCGCTGTCTCAATAAGAAATGAGCCCATAGAGTTGGTACACGAAGCTCGCAATCTTGGAGTTCTGATGGACGGGGATCTGCGCTTCGAAAGTCACGTATTAGAATGCGCGAACACCTGCTTTTATAGACTCAAAATACTATATCGTATCCGTGACTTCCTTAGCGTAGATCTGCGCGTCAGACTATGTGACGCTCTTATTCTCTCTAAACTGTCCTATGCTGACCTGGTGTATGGTCCACGCCTGCTGGCTCGCACAGACCGCGTCGTGCAGAGAGTACAGAACGCCTGTGCGCGTTTTTGTTTCAACGTACCTCCGCGCACGCATGTTACGCCGTATTTTAACTCAGCTGGTGTCCTGAAGATGGCTTATCGTCGGGAACTCCACTTGGCTGCACTCCTTTTTGGCACTATTAAAACTGGGAGACCTCATTACCTGTTCGAAAAGTTAACATTTCGTGAAAGGACAAATTCCGGGTGTCGTCCTAGAAATTGGCCACTCCTTTTACCTCTACATTGCACTGCAGCCTTCCGTGGCAGTTTTAAATATTCAGCCACCAAGTGTTGGAACAACTTGCCACCACCCACTCGTGACCTTTTGTCTTTTAATAGCTTTAAATCTAAACTAAAAAAATACCTTTTAGACAAACAAAAATGTTTACCATTGGGTGGTCGTGCTGTTCCAACATACTTGTACACATAGTATAATTTATAATTTCCTGTACACTTGCATTTAATATTAATATAATAAGTATCTTTTAATTATGTATTTTATTTATAGTAGGTACAAATACAAACAAACAAACACAAATTACAAATACACAAATACAATACAATTTACAAATACAAACATTCACACTTATAACACTGTATCATTCATCCCATCGCTTTACTTTTATATATTTTGCATTTTACATTTTCTCACTGTGCGTTCAGCTGCGTAAGTACACGCTTTTTCTTGTTAAGGTTTCAGCTGAAAACCAGCGCTGTGGCTCTGTAGGTCACAGCATATGCTGAGCTGCGTCCTATTTTCGCATCACACTACAGCGTAATAATAAATTATTATTATTATTTTCTACAAAATTATCTCTTTGTGTTTTACGCTTTTTATTGTATTCTTTACTTTTTTTTTTTTTTTTTGTTCCACCTTTATGTTATGTTGTAGTGTTTGTGAAAATAAATGTCTTGAGTCTGAGTCTGAGTCTGAGTCTGAATTGCCCAATGATCAAAAGTGCTTGCAACTGTCAATTGCAAAAATGTCGTAAGTCGTTGACACTGACATTGTAAAATTAATAGACAAATGTGTAAAAACAACATTGTGGTTTTGCCGAATTTTTTTGAGTATTTTTTGACGACTTTTTTTTAAACAAATGGTGCTATTGTACTATACAAAAATGAGACAATACGTATATCGAGTTGGCGTATTTGTAGCAACTAGTAAATGCGCCACGTCGATGCATTTGCGCCACGTCTATTGGAGCGCCGACTCCGGCCCCCAACCCCCACTACCCATCTATGTTACAGAGGGAGCTCGAATGTAGGTATATAAGTGGCTTATCCGGAAAATAGGTCACACTCAATTATCGCAACTGCCAATCGCAAACAAGTGAACAGCTGTCGTGTTACCCGTTTGTGCTATTTTTCCCGTTTTCTCTACTAATTTATTCCATTTCTCTCGCATCAGTTATCATGGACAACAAAGTAAGATTAATTGTTGTCAATTTGAAACATCTTGTAATTTTTATCATCGATTCGGTAGAGAAGGGGCAAATTTTTTAATTTGGCCTGTTTCAGAACTCACGTCAACAATCAACGACACGCCGACTCTCGTGGCGGGCGACCTTAACGCGAAGCACCCCCAATGGGGGTCGCGTTGCATCACGCCCGCCGGGAGGATGCTCCTGGATGCCGCCACCGGACTTGACGCCGAAGTGGTGGGACCTGACGCCCCCACCCACATCCCTACCACCGCCAGGTATCAGCCAGACGTCCTGGACATCGTCATGACGAGGAACATCCCCTGCCCGGTCTCCATGGAGGTGCTGTACGATATGGACACGCAGCACCTCCCCATCCTCATCACCACCAGCATGGCGGCCGACTTCGTCCAGGCGAGAGCTCCGCGCCCCCGCACCAACTGGGGCGCCTTCAGCTCGGCGCTTAGTGATCTCGCGCTCGGCGGCCCCCTCTCCTCCCCAGAGGAGGTGGACGTGGCCGCCGACGACATCTGCACCCGCATCCGCGCTGCCGAGGAGGCAGCCTCCACCCGCCCCCCTGCGAAGTCACGCAGGGAGGAACTGCCTGCCCACCTGCGCGCGCGGATGCGCAGGAAGCGCGAGCTGCGCTAGCTGTGGGCCCGTACCCGGTGCCCGCGGGTCAAGACGGAGCTCAATCGCCTCACCAACCAGCTGTCTGAGGCCGTGAAGGTATGGCGCGGTGCCACCTGGGAGAGTCACCTGGACCAGGTGGCCGATAGCACCGCTGACCTCTTCCGGCTCAACAGACAACTGACGAAGTCCACCGCCCCGTCTGCCCGCTGCTTGACAGCGCGGGCAGGCGATGCTACGCCGCCGCTGACCGGGCCAATATTCTGGCTAATCACCTGGAGGAGGTAATCACCTCACACCCAGCGTCCACCGTCTGCGCTGTCGTCGAGCACCACAGGCACGTGCTGAGCCGCGTCGAGGAATTTCTGTCGGCCCCAGCGCCGCAGCTGCGGGGTGACGATTTCATCTCCCCCGCAGAGCTGCGCAAGGCGGTGCTCCGCCTCAACAGGCGGAAAGCGCCCGGGCCCGACAACGTTTCCTCTGCGGCCCTCAGGCAGCTGCCCCGCAGGGGCCTGGCGACCCTCGCCAGGCTCTTCAACGGCATCCTGCGCACCGGCCACTTCCCCGTGGCCTGGAAGATGGAGCGTATCATCGCCCTCCCCAAGCCGGGTAAGGACAGGCGCCTCCAGTCCAGCTACCGACCCATTACGCTGCTGTCTCACGTGGCCAAGCTGTTCGAGCGACTGCTGCTGCGGAGGAGCCACCCGTTCGTCCCACTCCGGGATGAGCAATTCGGATTCCGCAGCGGCCACTCCACCACGCTCCAGCTGGCGCGCGTGCTCCACCACCTCGCGGCCGCCATGAACCGGGACAACCACACCGTGGGGGTCTTCTTGGACATCGAGAAGGCCTTCGACCGTGTGTGGCATCCCGGTCTCCTCTACAAGCTGGCCGCCACCAGCATGCCGCCCGCCCACGTGAGACTGCTGGCGTCGTTTCTCCAGGGTCGGAGCTTCGTGGTCTCGGTCGAGGACGCCACCTCCCAGCCACGCCCCATCCTCGCAGGAGTGCCTCAGGGCAGCTGCCTCCCGCCGTGCCTGTACGCCGCCTACACCGACGACATCCCCACCCTCCAAGACCAGCTCCAGGAGGGGCAGCGGGACGTGGTGTTGGCCCTATTCGCCGACGACAGCGCCTTTTTCGCCTCGTCGCGGAAGGTGAGACTCGCCTCCGCCCGGATGCAGCAACTACTGGACCGCCTGCCAACATGGCTGGACAAATGTAGGATGGCCGTCAACGTGGGTAAGATGGCCGCCATCCTGGTCGGGTCGCAGCGCCGCATGCCACCGCCGCTGACACTCCGCGGACAGGACGTAGCTTGGCAGACCACAGTTGCGTACCTCGGATGCCGCATCGACCGCCAACTGCGCATGGTGCCCCAGGTTGACCATGTCGTCAACCAGGCCAAGATGGCCCGTGGCATCCTGCGCCCGGTGCTGGCATTCCGACTACCACTGCGTACGAAACTGATGGTCTACAAGAGCTACGTTCGTACGCGGCTCACCTACGCCGCCCCAGCATGGTATGCGTTGTGCTCCCCGACCCAGCGTTCCAGACTGCAGGTGGTCCAGAACGTCTCTCTCCGTGTCGTGACGAACGCGGGGCGCTACGTCAGGAATGACGTCATTGCCCGGGACGTTCGGATGCCGACGGTGGAGGAGTTCGTTGCCCGTCTGGCGCGTCGACTGTTCGACAGCGCCGACAACGGGCCCCACCTCCACCTCCACAACATTGCTCCCTATGTTCCCAGGCCTCCAGACTCTTCCGCACGAGCGCTGCCCCGCGACTTGTTGTCGCCCGGGGCGGAGAGAGACCACGACCTACCATCGTCACCACCACCATCACCAGCTGCATCCCCACGACGAGGCGACCCACCCCGGCCAAGACTCCGCTTCGTCAGCGACTTCGCTGACGACGCCACCACCTGACCAGACCTCGTGTCGCTTATGGCTTGTAGTCTGCCGCGGGACCCCACCGCTCGCGCGCGTGACTCGCCTAAGCGACACCACCAACGGACATGACAACCACCACCTACCTAGACCAATGGCCCCCTCCTCCCCCCACCGCTCCTCCGGGCGCAGAGTAAGCCGTGGCCTGCTCGCCGGCGCTCGCTGGGCTTGGGACAAGCCCCTCTAACCTGGTGTGCTTGACCGCGGAGGGCCGCGCCTCGATCCCGAAGTGGTAGCACAGGGGGGTGGCGAAGAGGGGCCCGTCACAACGTGATGTGCCCAACACCGGCGAGCTACCGCTCGCCGAGAAGATGCCCGGGCAATGGGCGACAAATGCCCGAAGCCCGCACCCGCCCATGGCGGAAGAAACCCTGACTGACAATCCGGTGAGCGCAAGCGTGGTCGGCCTGCCGGAAGAAACCGGGTGCCTCTCACTAAGGCGAGTATGAAACACTATACCAGACTCATTGCAGAGAAATGTGGTTGCAAGAGCGTGAGTTTTATATTTCGTTTGTTGTTAACAGGACGAGCAGCGAGCGCGTAACGCGCAGTACGAGAAGGAGCGTCGCCAGCAGCAAGCGGATGCCACGATGGAGCTGGCGACGGAGGCTGGCTGTGATCCCAATGTAAGATATCCCTCACGTCTGACGGACGTCACTTCGCTATACATCATTGTATACTATTCTACATAAACAACTTCTTTATATTCCAGGCGCAGCAAACGGACATCTTTGCGACAGCTCTCGCTATTATTCACCAGAGCATTCAAATAGACACGCATGATGGCATACCTGAATTAATGAAAATGAACCAGAAGCTAATGGATCAGGTTATTATATATATTTTTGCTAGTATTTTAACGCGATTGTTTTTGTTCCGTCGCAGAAGCGGAGTCCAGACTGGCTGCGCTTGATGCCGCGGTGGATCACAGAGCACCAAAAGAAGCAAATCAATATCAGAACGTAAGCATACCTATTTACTTTAATGTTTAATTATCTTTAAAATATGTTTTTTTTTTTTTGTAAACATTTCACATTATAATCTTTGTCCACAGATCGGGAAGCGAAAGCGTACTGAGCCGGAGGATACTACACATTCCAAGCGCTTTAAATGTACTGTAAGTAAACTCGTATCAGTCTCATGTCCACGATACATATATTATTATTTTTTGTTTACTTTTCGAATTAACGGAGTGTGTTATATGTTCCAGGTTGAGTCCAGTATCGAGTCGGTCCAATCATCACCACCTCCAGCATCTGCATGCACGAATGCATGCCTTTTAGGTGAGGACTAATCTACAAACACAGCCTTTGACGGCGTTATATCTCGGCTTCGCCATTTAAATAAACCTAATATTTTATTGTATTTCTTTTCATTTCAGACAGTGAAGACTGGAGTGAGTGGGATTGGCTTTTCGCAGCTCAAAAACAATACGCGCAGTCCGACACCAGTACCAGCGACGCCAATGCAGAATGTGAGTGCTTTCACCTGAAGACTGATAAATGTCCTGACGCTTGATTTAAAAAAAGTCTCTAATAGACTCTAATGTATTGTTTATTGTTTTTTGTCCCTTAGATAACGCTCAAAACATCCAGTTGGGTTTGCTGACTACATCTCCATCTGAAGAGCAATCGACGCATCAGCCATCGTGTTTCACCTCTAGGACAAACATGTCAGGTGTGTATAAGATATATCAAGCTACATCCGAACTGCTATTCCTAGTTTAGTTATTTAAAAGCTCAAATTTAATGCACTCGAATACTAAATTCTTCTTCTTTTTTTTTTACAGACGCTGACACTTATAATGGCGGCTTCACACCGATTCATTGTGCCCCGATAGAGGAAACTGCGGGTAGCTACGTCGGGAATTGTGACGTGGAGCTTCCCGCTGATTTGAGGAATGTGGTAAGCATTATGACGACCGATGACGAAGTGCACATAGCATTCTTTGAGTTATCTTACATCGTTTTCTTTGTAATTAATACTTTTTTCATTGCTTGCAGACCCCGGATGTGTTCGGAATGGGGATAAATATCTCGGAATACCTGCAACCGCAGCACGACTGGCCAAATTAGCTGTTTATTTAATGTGAAGAAACGAAGGAGAATATGTCTACAAATGCGAGCATATTCAACATGTTTGGTAAGATTTAATTGAATTTTCTAGTAAATGTGCGCATATTTTTTTTCTTTTTCTAAACAATAAACTGAGATACCTAATGGTTTTTTTTACATATCCGGGGCGGCGCCGGCGAGAAAACACAGTCGGCCGACTGAGGAAAGAGCACAGCAGCTGCGCTTTATGCCGCACTACCGGTAATTTGGCCAATTTAAATGGCATTAAATTTATTTATCGCATGCAGATTTATTATATTTTTTTTTGTTCCAGGAAATCCGAGTAATGTAGCTGAGAAATTTTAGTATTTAAGTAATTGTAATATTCATTCATCTTTTTTTAAATAGTGTTCTTGTAATATTGTGTATCTCGTGTAGTTTATATTCCGTATCAAGCTTATAAATATTATTATTATATTAAGTAGATAATTTGTTTTACATAAATAGGTATTTGATTTGATTTGAAATTGTTGTTTTTGTATGTATTCTTTATAAATAAATTTTAATTTGCATATATTCATTATTTTATTGATTTTATTCAATCAATTTCTCTATACATTAGGTAAGACGATGATGTGTTAGATATTTTTCTGTTTTGGAAAATGTAACTTTTTGTGCGGGACTAGATGGGTACTATAAAAAGTGAGCACGCGAGTTTGCCTTCTGACCCGGTTAACACCTCCCTTCAGAGCGGGCATAAAGCTAGAAAAATATCAGATTTCACCCGCGCGCCTCATACGTTCCGCTCTCGACCATCGCAGCGACAACGTCGCCGAAAGTCGCTCCCTCTTCATAATATTTTGTGCGATCGCGCACAGTATACCCTACACAAGCAGATTAAATTGGCTAAGTGCGAGTCGGACTATGTATCTGTACTTTGCAATGTGAATATAAAATACTTTTCGCTGGTGATGAGTAAAACGAAAAGGTAAGTAATATAATTATTTTTTTTGTATATGTACGTTACTTAAGATAATAATTGCTTTATTACCTGCTAAGCACTCATCGGATAATCTATATAGGTATGAACATACTTCAAACACAAAAATACTTTATTTTTTATTTTATTTATAAGGAATAACAAACAGCTGTCACAGTCAGTCTTAAATTGGAGTATAACTAATAGATACTAGAAACTAGTAACAATAATCTTATTTATTGTGAAGCCCATACCGTTATCCACGGATTGTTATAATGTGTTACTCGATATGTACGAAACAAATTTGTGCAGATTCTAGTTGTATATAAAGACAACTAGAACTAATAGAAGTAATTGTAAACAAACTGCTTTTACATTCATATAAGAAGATACATACTAAAATCTATATAAAAAATATACACAGTTATTTTTTATCACCCTGGAAAATTTTAGGGACGCTTCAGGACGACACTTCAGGATACATCCATTATTATGTAAAAAAAATAAAAAACATGAAAAAAGAATTTTAAAAAAATACAAAAATTTCAAAAAATTCTGCTCTGAACTAGTGCAGCATTTTTGGATTTTTTAGAAAATTTATATAAAATTGAGTGTTTTTTTTTTCATATTTAAATCATTCTAATACCATGTCGTAAAGCATCCCTTTAATTTTATAAAAAAAATAGCAGTGTATGTATATATTGAAATGATGGTAATAATTTTTCGTTCAGCTTGTCTACTTTGTAAAACATTAAAAACATGTCTTTTGAATTTTGACTCTGATTCTGAGAATATATCTAACTTTGAAAATACTTTGAAAATAGCACATTGTTCACGCTCGAGGAAGAGCGAGTGGCGGCACTGCATTCTAGTCTGTGCAGTGACAGCTTTTTTGGCGGCCGGCCGCATGTGATATGTCAGTTGAGTCGAGTCGAAATGTCATGACATGCTTAGAGGTTATGTGCGGGCCGGAATAAAATATAATACACAATATTCAAGCAAATAGTGATTTGCGCGGCGCACCTAATATCGGGGTGCGAAAGCCCGCTTTGTGTTGTGCAAGGTATCGAAATCGCGTGTGTGAGTCGTGGTGGCCTAATAGGCCTTTGTAGTGCTCCGGTCTCCACCGGTGGATCCACTGCAGAACTTCAGGAGCCGCGACTTCCTTCGAGCTAGCTCAGGAAGTCCACCGGCTACGGAGGAGACGGACGGAGACAACGGGAATCGGGGTAAGCCACAATGCTTTCGATGAGCGGGTAGTAGGGCATCAGCAATCAACCCAAAATTCCTTACTCGGTGAAACGCCGACGTGGTGGAGTCTACTTGGGGCACCACCATCTCTTGGTAGCAGAGCGTGGTTTTTAGATTTGAGTGGTTGATTAGTATTGTGCAATTAATATTGTAATCTTGTTGGTTGTCCAAACGGGCAATACATATTAATTGGTTTGATTGCTGATTTTAAACCGACTACAATCTCATTTGTGGACCGATCTCCTTAACTAATTGTCATTGTATATGAAAAATTGGGGTTAAATGTCTTTGTTGTTCTAGTTAAGTTCTAGCATTTACCTATATTTGATTTTGGTTTGTTTTTTCATATCTTTGTTTTGCCCTTGAATATTTTGTTGTTAAGTTGTAAACTTATATTTGAATTTATTTTGTTTAAAAAATTTTGCTGCTAAATGACTTTGCTGTTGTTGTAATACACTATTTTGCTGTGTTAAGTTTTGGCATTTACATTTGATTTTGTTTTGTTTGCCTTTGAATATTATGTTTGTTAAGTTATTGACTTAATAGTTGAATTTAATTTGTTTGAAAAATTCTATTGTTAAATGCCTTTGTTGTTCTAGTTAAGTTCTAGCATTTACACTTGATTTTGGTTTGTTTATATATTTTGTTCTGCCTTTGAAGTTCCTCCCGATCTGTTTTATTGTCTGCGGTTGTCGGTCTGTTTGTCCGTGTATTATTATAGTGTTTATTAATTTTGGTGCAAAATGGTCCCGCCAGTCAGCCCGCTTAGTGGTGCCCGCGCGGGTGCACAAAAGATTTTGAGATGGTTTGCTAGTGCCGTCGCTTTGGTAGACCGACCAGACCGAGAACAGGCCTTGTTAATTCGGCATGAGGGAGTACCGGCTCGCTTGAAGGAATTGGAGCAGCTTTTCGTTGCTCATCAACAATATCTGCTCGACCACCCAGCCGAGGGTGCCGCTGAGTTGCGGGCAGTCGACCAATTTAATGCCGATTATGATCAGTGTTTTGAACAGGCGGATGTGATTATAAACAAGGCTCAGGCAATCCTATCCGTCCGGAGGGGTGAGTCGTGCACGCCCGGGGAGGTCAAGCCTACCCCGGCCGGCTTGCTGGGCAGACTGCCCACTTTAGACATCCCAACCTTTGATGGGAACCTGGCTTCTTGGATGGGGTTCATTAACCTCTTTGATAGCCTGGTTCACTCGAGGGACGATCTGTTCCCTAGCCAGAAATTGGCCTATTTGCTCTCTGCCTTACGTGGAGAGGCTGGTGTGCTTGTCCAGCATCTACCTGTCAACGATGACAGTTATGAGATTGCAAGGGCGGTGTTGACCGCCCGGTATCAGAATGTTCGCTTGCTAGCGGACACACATGTGGCTGCCATTTTAGGGCTGCCACGAGTATCGCGGGTCTCCTCATTGAGGAAGGAGATTTTGAACCCGCTGCTGAGCGCTATTAACGCGCTCAAACGACTTGATCTACCGGTGGACCAGTGGTCCTTTATTTTGCTCCACCTCATCCTCGATAAGCTTCCCATGGAGATGAAGGGACGCTTCGAACAAAGGTACGGGGGCAATAGTGCCTCGTACCTCCCCCCCTTCTCGGATCTCCTCAGATTTTTGGAGGATGAGTGTCGGATGACCGACCACTTGGATCTGGCTCCTATACCGGGACCGAGTACAGGTCGCTATGAGGCGACCCGGGCAGCGCCACGGAGAGAGCGCCGCCCGTACAAGCAGTATACTGCAGTGCGGCAGAACTCTCCACACAGGGAGAGGCCGATGCCTTGCAAGTGTTGCAAGCGGGATGGCCATCGTTTGCCGGCCTGTCCCAAATTTGTTGGCCTACGCACCGAGGGGCGTAGGAATATGGCCAAGCAGCGGAATTGGTGCTACCGCTGCCTGGGGGCCCATATGGCATCGGCTTGCCCCCACCCACGAGATTGCCACTGTTGTGGAGGGGCCCATCACCCCCTTTTGTGCTTCAACAATAGAGACACTCGTGAGGTGGTGAGAGAGAGGGACTCGCACACGGGCGGGGGCCCTCCTAGGTCACCCACCTCTCCGAGGAGATCGGAGGGGCGTGCCACCCCTCCGCGGAGATTGGACAGGCGCCCCCCCTCCAGTGAGAGGATTGGGCGCCCCACCCCCCCTACGGGCGGGGGGGATCGACGCGCCGCTTATGAGGTGCCACCGCGGGATTGGGCCGCGGTAATTAGGGAGCCACGCCGGGAGCCGATACGCTTCTCTCCCCCTCTGATGGAGAGACCTCGTTTATCGCGGGCTCCCCCAACTTTCGCCCATCATGGGCACCGCCCGGCCCCCCGATGCAGCTTTGGTCGGGGTGTGTACGTGCCGGATTGGGACCCGCTCGAGCGCCTTGAGCGCCCTATTCCTCCGCCGCGCACGCATTTTTCTTCGGACCCCCCTTCCCCCCCGTTGCGGGGAATGCGGGAGGATTTTCACTAAACCAACTGTCGGCTGCAACCCCCCCACAGGAGCAGGTGCTGTTACCAACAGCCTCCGTACAGGTGTGGGGCCCGAGGGGCACCTTTGTTTTAGTTCGCGCCCTTTTGGATACGGGAGCTCAGGGTTGCATTGCCTCCAGCTGGCTGGTCCGGCAGTTGAGTTTGAACACATCTCCATACCTTGAATCGGTACGAGGAATCGGAGACCTGCGGATCCCGGATCCGATCGGTCAGGTTTTGTTCTCCTTCTCCCCCCACTTCTCTTCAGCGCCCAAAATTGGCGCTACCGCGATTGTTTATGAGAAGGTTGTTGGTCAGCTTCCGCAACAGCACGTTTCGCGCGCTGTCGTTGATGCGACATCAGGATTGACCTTGGCTGACCCTTCCTTCCACCGAACCGGTCCGATTCACTTATTGCTCGGTGCCGATGTTCTAGGCCGCGTGTATTGTGGGAAGAGGAGAGAGTTACGGAAGGGTGGGCTGGTAGCCTTATCTACATCGCTTGGGTTTGTAGTGATGGGACCAGTTAGGCATAACCCACCATCTCCATCGGTGGACAGTTACATAACTGTTAGCTCCACCTTATCGGATGTCCTTCAACGGTTTTGGGAGGTGGAAGAGCCACCTACCGTGAAGCGAGTGAACCCCTTGGACGAGGAGTGTGAGTTGTTCTACCAGAACAATACAGGTCGCCTTCACTCGGGACGGCTGATCACTCGTTTGCCCTTTTTGTCAGTTCGCCCCTCACTTGGCAGCTCCCGGCCGTTGGCCGAGAAGCGGCTGCTGTCCATGGAGCGTCGTATGAGTAGGAACTCCGACCTCAAACAGAAGTATGTCGACTTCATGCGAGAATATGAGCAACTGGGGCACATGTCGGTCTCGCGACTGGACTGGCGAAACGAGGAACATAATTTTCTTCCTCACCACGCGGTTTTGAAACCTTCCACCGGGAAGATACGCGTTGTTTTTGATGGGTCAGCTCCTACGTCTACCGGAGTTTCGCTGAATCAATGTCTGCATACTGGACCGAAGTTGCACCACGAGGTGGGTGATGTATTGACCAACTTCCGTCGCCATGCCGTCGTCTTTGTGACCGATATCCGGATGATGTTTCGGCAGACTGTGATTCACCCGGACGATAGGCGATATCAGCTCATTTTATGGAGGGAGGATCCCAGAGATCCCATGCTGGTCTACGAGCTGAACACCAATACATACGGTTTGCGTTCGAGCCCCTTTGTGGCAATTCGCTCACTTGTGGAACTCGCTGAACGTGAGCGGTTACGATACCCTCGCGCATCCTTGGTTCTCAAGGAGGATGCATTTGTTGATGATATTTGTACGGGCTCCTCTAGTGTCGAGGAAGCCTTGATTTTGCGAGATGAACTAATTGCTCTTCTCGGGGCTGGTGGTTATGAACTGAGGAAGTGGATGTCCAACTCACCTCAGCTTTTGTGTGACTTGCCAGACGACCACCAGCAGGAGCCTCATATTTTTGAGAATGCCAACACTCCAGATTTACTGTCTGTTTTGGGAGTGCAATACAGACCTGTCCAGGACACGTTCACCTATCGATTGGAGCTGCCAAGCCCCAAGGTCTGGACGAAACGGTTGGTTTTGTCTACAGTAGCTCGTACCTTTGACCCAAATGGCTGGATTAGTCCCGTAGTGTTTTGGATGAAGTGCTTCCTACAGGAACTTTGGTCAGCCGAAGTGTCGTGGGATGAGCCCCTCTCGGGCCGTTTGCTGCGAGATTGGGAGTCCTTCATGTCGTCTCTCCCCGACATTAACCGTGTTAGTATCCCTAGACATATACTGCCTAAGGGACGGTTTACGGCCAGCCTTCATGGCTTTTGTGACGCGTCTGAGAGTGGATACGCAGCCGTCGTATATATCCGGACGGTCGATGATAGAGGAGCTGTTAAGCTCCACTTGCTAATTGCTAAGAGTAAGGTTGCTCCACTTCGGACTCGATTAACGATTCCGAAGTTAGAATTGTCTGGAGCTACTCTTCTGGTTCGGTTGATGAACCACGTTGTTGACACCCTGGGACGTAGTGTGGACTTTGAGTCGCTCTTTGCTTGGTCCGACAGTCAGGTTGTCCTGTGTTGGATTAAGAACTCCGTCCACTCCCTGGAAGTATTTGTGGCCAATCGGGTATCCCAAATACAGGCCTCGAAGGCCACGTTGATTTGGCGCTCAGCTTTTGTGTTACAACCGTCTTGGCCTTCCACACCAGCTGTGGTGAAGGTACCAAAGCCGGGCTTGCGTGTTCACGCTGTCGAGACTATGGCGGCTCCAGAGCGGGAATTTTTATTAGACCGCTACAGTTCTCTGGACAAGTTGCTCGGCGTGACCGCTTGGATAAGAAGATTTATACGAAATTGTCGCCGGCCTCAGGACAAAGATTTGTGTCCGGTCCTCTCACCGCAGGAGCGCCAAGATGCTCTTTTGCATTGGGTGCGTATGACCCAGTCTAGAGCGTTTGAACCGGAACTTAAGATTTTCCGTACCGGGACGTCCAAATTGAAGGGACCCTTGGTGCGTTTGACTCCCTTTCTGGATGATAAAGGATTGTTGCGTGTAGGAGGCCGATTGAGGCACGCTAACTTGCCTTATAGATCACGTCATCCCCTGTTGCTCCCCAAGGACGGACCATTGGTGCGATTGTTGATCATTGATCGCCATGTGAAGAATGCTCATGCCGGATGTAATGCATTGACCGCGCTCCTCCAACGGGAGTTTTGGATTTTGTCAGCGCGAAGAATAATCCGATCTGTTATATTTCGATGTCTGCCCTGCTATCGTTTACGCCCCGAGACGATGCAGCCCCAAATGGGTGATTTGCCTGCTGATCGTGTGAATGAATCGATGACCTTCTTAGGAGTTGGAACTGATTTCGCGGGACCGTTCACTATAAAAACGTCGCGACTCCGTAATGCTAAGACTGAAAAGGCTTATTTGTGTGTGTTTGTTTGTTTGGCCACTAAAGCCGTTCATTTGGAGGTGGTGAGTGCACTCACCATGGACGCTTTCTTAGCAGCGTTAGGCAGATTTGTCTCCCGCCGGGGACTGCCTTCTCTAATTCGGTCCGATTGTGGGACGAACTTCAAGGGCACTGATAGACATATAAGAGAAGTTTGTGAATTTTTAGATAAAAATAATATTGAGATCGGATCCACACTCTCCCGTAGGGGGGTAACATGGCGATACTCCCCGCCGTCTTGCCCTCACTGGGGAGGGATTTTTGAATCTGTTGTAAAGGCCGCCAAGACTCACCTTCGCCGCGTTATTGGGGAGACTATTCTCACGTTCGAGGAACTCGCGACGGTGTTTCATAAGATTGAGGCGGTTCTCAACTCGCGTCCGTTATGTCCGTTGTCTACCGACGCGAACGATTTGCAGGCCCTCACGCCGGGCCATTTCTTGATAGGCAGACCACTTAACGCCCTGCCCGAGTATCCTTATAGAGATATCAATCCCGGACGCCTTTCGCGGTTTGAGTTGCTCCAGCAGCTTACCCAGAGTTTCTGGCGCCGCTGGCACCTTGAATATTTACACATTTTGCAACAGCGCGTTAAGTGGTCAGATAAGACAAACCCACCGAGGGTTGGAGACCTCGTGTTAGTGAAGGACCCAAACCTGCCACCCTTACGTTGGCGTCGCGGACGCATTGTCCAACTTACTCTAGGGTCTGATGGTGTGCCCAGGTTTGCCGAGGTCCTAGTTGGGGATTCTGTTTTGAAGCGCGCGGTCGCTACTCTTTCTCGCCTCCCCTTAGACTGATTTGGCGGACAGTCCGGGACTGTCCGGAGCGGGGGGATGTTCACGCTCGAGGAAGAGCGAGTGGCGGCACTGCATTCTAGTCTGTGCAGTGACAGCTTTTTTGGCGGCCGGCCGCATGTGATATGTCAGTTGAGTCGAGTCGAAATGTCATGACATGCTTAGAGGTTATGTGCGGGCCGGAATAAAATATAATACACAATATTCAAGCAAATAGTGATTTGCGCGGCGCACCTAATATCGGGGTGCGAAAGCCCGCTTTGTGTTGTGCAAGGTATCAAAATCGCGTGTGTGAGTCGTGGTGGCCTAATAGGCCTTTGTAGTGCTCCGGTCTCCACCGGTGGATCCACTGCAGAACTTCAGTGCTAGCTCAGGAAGTCCACCGGCTACGGAGGAGACGGACGGAGACAACGGGAATCGGGGTAAGCCACAATGCTTTCGATGAGCGGGTAGTAGGGCATCAGCAATCAACCCAAAATTCCTTACTCGGTGAAACGCCGACGTGGTGGAGTCTACTTGGGGCACCACCACACATATAATATTATATCAACAATCGTAAAGAGACCAAACCAATAATAAAATTGAGTAGAATGTACATGTGTGCTGCAGTGCCTAAAAGGGTCGAGGCTCAGTGGGGATTTTTGCCCTAAAACGACAAAACACTGATTTTCAGCCATTACCTTAGGGAGTGAGACCATATTACTAAGTAAGCAACATTTTGCTTTGCACAGGTTAACCGTCAAAGTCGGTCTATTATATCTCAGAGACTATACTTGTTTAATTTGCTCCCATAGGGGGGCGTGGGATGGCCGAGTGCAACTCGGCGGACCGCTTGCGTGGCCCAACGCGTCATGCGGTACAAGGTGAAGTCTCCTCTTCTTTTCAAAAAGTGGTAAGACTCTTGCCTGAGGATGTGATGTGGTCAGTCTGATCCACATTAAATGGCAGTGAAGGGGCGAAGTTTCGCCATGACGTTTTGTGGATGTGTCACTATTGATGCTCCATGAGCTTCGGCTCTCTTGCGCGGCGGTAGATATAATGATGTCTGCCGTCGGGCAAACCCGTTACCCACATTGAGTGGGCCGGGGGTCCGACGCATTGAGCGTTGGGCCAAGTGGAAGAAAACCACATTAAAAAATTACCCCAAATCCTAAGGTAGGTAGGTCCGTGCCGATAGGATGAATGGCTGGAGGGAGTCCAGTCCCGAACGGCCTCCTCAGGGAGCTTCCCCTTAAAAAGCAATTATGGAATTCGGTGTTGAAAAACAAACACACCAGGGGGTGTCAGTCCCCCCCGTAGGACCGCGCAAGGCGGCTGCGGGCAGCCGGGAGTATCTGGTGCCGTGCCACTCGAGTTCCACCATTGATGCGTCAGTAACTGAATATGAACCCGTTGAGAGCGGGCCGTCGCCGGTATCCGGGCCGGTTGGCGGAAATAATGTATACGAGGCGAGTGGGAGAGTTGATGAAGGAGGAGGAGCTAAGCTCAATAGTTGTGGGGGATATACGGCGCCGAATGCTACCCGTACACGGTACGGAAAATCGGACGGATGTGCTGTCTCGAGCTCAGAAGAGACAGTCCCAAAAAAGACGGCTGCTAAACGAGGCCGAGGGCGCTCGCCCACTACCGGAAAATACGTAGGCTTAGCGAAAGCAAAAAAAGCTAACGCTCTGCTCCAGGAGTCCCTAAGGCAGCAGGCGGAAAATGAGTCTGCAGATGAGCTAACCCGGCATCAACTTCGTTCGCAGTCCGCTGCTTCGCAGCGATCTGATGCGTCGGACCTGCTCTTTGTTGAAGAGCAGGGAGAGACAGGAGCCAACAGACTCTATAAGTCGGTGCAGGATGCGTTGGCCAATATTCTTGAGGTCGCCACTAAATCCAGCCATCTCAAGGGTACAGATCAGAAGGTCCTCAAGTCCTCCGTGACGGGCATTCAGGAGTGCATAGATCATTCCCCGAGTTTGAACTTTTCCTCGGTGATCTCGGAGCGGCCTTCCGGCGGATTCCTGCGTCTCTCTCGGTTATTGTGATGGGGGACTTCAACTCCAAGTCTGCTGCTTGGGGTTCCCGCATCACTGATCGTCATGGCTCTGCAGTTGAGGCCTGGGCGGAGAGATACGGGCTAGTGTGTTCCAACCGAGGTTCAGCTTATACGTGCGTACGTCGACAGGGTGGGTCAGTGGTGGACTTAACGTTCACCACCCCTGCTTTAGCTATATGCGTCCGAGACTGGCGAGTCACGGACGCTGAGACCTTGTCGGACCATGTTTACATCAGGTTCGACTTGGTTCTGCCACGCGCTATAAATTCCTCTACACCGCCTTTGGTCAGCCCGTTTCCCAAGTGGTCACTGACCAAACTGGGCTACCCGCTCCACTGTTGGACCGGCGAACATAGATGAGGAGGCCGTCTCATTCCAGCGGTCCCTGCACAGGATATCCGATGCGGCAATGCCTCGAATCCGCCGTCGCCCACTTGATAGAAAGGCCGTTTATTGGTGGTCGGAGGAGATTGCCGGCCTCCGCGCTGCATGCAATAGCAAACGCCGAGAGCTGGCTCATTACCGTCATCGGACTAGATTAGGTACTAGAAACTCCGAACTGGAGGCTCTGTTGCATGACCAGTATGCAGAGGCACGCAGGTCTATGAGGTCGACTATTTTCTGAGCCAAAACACAAGCGTGCCAAGAGCTACTTGATAGCCTCAACAACGATACGTGGGGTCGTCCATATCGTGCAGCGCGCAACAAGTTGCGTGGGCAGGGCCCACCGGTTGCTGAAACTCTTTCTCCACAGCTACTTCGGAACGTTGTTGAAGCCCTATTTCCGGATAGATCTGAACACGTGCCTCCAATGACTCCGGAAAATGGCGAGTTGACGTATGATCCGCAGCCTCCGCCCCTAGAGATCTCCAACACAGAGTTCGACGCTGCGCTCCGTAAATTGCGAGGCAAACGGACTGCCCCGGGTCCAGACGGGGTCCATGGCACAGTCCTGGCCCTCTCTTTGGTGGAGTTAGAGCCACGCCTTCGCAGGCTTTTTGTCGCGTGCCTCTCCGCAGGTCGTTTCCCCCGAATTTGGAAACAGGGCAGATTGGTGCTCCTCCGAAAGGCTGGTCGCCCGGCGGACTCGCCCTCCGCGTACCGGCCCATTGTCCTTTTGGATGAAATCGGTAAGCTGTTGGAGCGCATTGTCGCTGGCCGGATCGCAAGCCACTTATCGACGAATGGTCCGGATCTTGCGGATACACAATACGGGTTCCGGGAGGGCCGATCGACAATTGACACAATCTTACGCGTTAAGTCCCTCTCCGATAACGCAACCACCCACGGTGAGGTTTTGCTGGCGGTGTCACTTGACATCGCCAATGCATTCAACACCCTGCCGTTTGAGTGCATCACCGAGGCGCTCCGATACCACGGAGTGCCCCTGTACCTAAGATGGCTTATCGCAGACTATCTGCAAGATCGGGCCGTTGTCTGTCAGATGAGTGACGGTGGCCTCCTCGTAAGGCGAATGGTTTGTGGCGTTCCACAGGGGTCGGTTCTGGGCCCACTACTGTGCAACATCGGTTATGACTGGACTTAGGAGTTTTGTTGCCTTGCGTAAACGTAACCTGTTACGCCGACGATACGTTGGTCACCACGCAGGCAGTTACATTCTCCGAGGCCGTCCGCTTGGCAAATGTTGGGAACATGCAAATGGTCCACCGCATCCAAAGGCTTGGGCTTCAGGTGGCTCTCGGTAAAACCGAGGCTATCCTTTTTCATGGTCCAAGGCGAGGACCGCCTGCGGATGCAGCTCTTGAATTGGATGGGTGTCGGGTACTTGTAGGTTCAACACTTAAGTACCTGGGCCTCGTGCTGGATTCGAGGTGGAAGTTTTCACCTCACTTTCGCCAGCTGGGCCCCAAACTTCTGAGGGCAACTGCCTCCCTTGGGCGCCTTTTGCCCAATCTCGGCGGGCCGGGTGATACATGCCGCCGCCTATTTACGGGGGTGGTGCGGTCAATGGCCCTTTATGGTGCCCCTATATGGGTCAATGCCCTGTCGGCTACAAACAAGGCTCTGCTAAGACGTCCACAGCGGGTCATGGCCGTCAGGTTTATTCGAGGGTATCGCACCGTTTCCCACGAAGCAGCGTGCGTGATGGCGGGCACCCCACCATGGGAGCTGGACGCCTCAGTTTTATACGAGGTGTACCAACAGAGTGCGGCCTTCCGTCAGGCAGAAGGCGTGAGACGAGTGCCGCCTGACATTGTAGAGCGCTGGCGTAAGTCTGCGCAATGTCGAGTTCGCCGGCGATGGCGTGGGCACCTAGCAGAGCCGGTCTCCGGTCACAGAACCGTCGAGGCAATCCGGCCTGTCCTTAGACGCTGGACGCAGCGGCATCACGGGGTGCTGACCTTCCGACTCACGCAGATCTTGTCGGGGCACGGGTGCTTCGGTAAGTATCTGCACAATATTGCTCGAAGGGAGAGCACCCCGCGGTGCCACGAGTGCGGGGCAGACGAGGACGACGCGCAGCACACGCTAGAACATTGCCCGGCATGGGCTATTCAGCGGGCCGCCCTCGTCACCGATATCGGGGGTGACCTGTCTCTGCCGGCCGTCGTCGAGAACATAGCCAGCAGTGAGATATGTTGGAGGGCGTTTGCCTCCTTCTGCGAGGAAGTCCTTGCACAGAAGGAGGCCGCAGAACGGGTTCGCGAGGACGATCCTAATGCTGACCCGTCTCGCAGGCGGCGGCCGGGTAGGAGGAGGCGAACTTACGCCCTCCACCAGCTGCCAGAGGGGTCGCGGTGACGGAGTGGGGTTCCCGTCACTCGTACTAATAACCCCCCATGCTGAGGGGGTGCCTGAAGGCGCTCCACAGACACTCCCTACTCTTGAGAGGAGCTCGATTTAGTCGGGCAGCATCGCTCTCGACACACAAAGCGATTGCGAGAAGTACCCTTTGTGTATCGAGAATGCGATTTGACGGAGCCCCCCAGTATTTTTAGTGGGTATACCTTGATTAGCGGGGTGAGTCCCACATAACCGCAGCTGGGCCCCATTCCCACTGCGGTAGATATAAAATCTTTTTTAACTGGGTTAAAAAAAAAAAGGTTTACGCAGTACTTGATCGCCTCAATAATATTAAACTGTATTTCAAATCATAGTCGAAACCAATATGGGAAAAATAGGAGAGAAATTGATACTCACTTATCTTTTATGGACTTTGGTAGTCGGAATATTGTTAAAAGTTGAATATGATCTGAAAAAAAAACAAAAAAAATTTCGCCCTATTCACTTATTTTTATATCACAGTGTTATTTACGTCTAACAAAAAAATACAATAATTTGAACGATTAAAGTAACGAATTGCCTCAAATTTTAACCGCAAATTTGATCCAGTTTTGATTAGTAGTTTAAACCTCAAAATAAAATTTGACAGTTAATTAAGTAAATGTAAGTCTTTACTAAAAATCTACACAACATTAATGTCAAATTATTGAACAATCGCAATAAACTTACAAAGTTGATGAGAGATTTCGGCTTACAGATTTAACTGGATCGCATGCTTGTGCGTTATTACATTCTGCAGCAACTCTAAAATACAAAATTACTATAAATAATTAAGAAATACCAAATAAATAAACAAAATTCTTTTACTTTTCTCTTCAATTATATAACCCAATAAATAAAGTATCATAAAGAATTTGTGGTATGGGTACACATAAATAAATAAATATAAATAAAGCAAAAATAAATATAAATAAACATACATGATTTGAGGATATACATAATATTCATGTTCATCACAAAAAATCTGCCCCGACCGGAATCGAATCCGGGGGCCTTTGGCGCCTTAGACTGCGTTCTGACCACAGCGCTAGACAGTCGTCACTAAATATGTGAAGTATGGATATGTATGGATACGATAATTTCGCGTCAAAATGTTAGTACTATAAAAAGTATAACTTCAGATACTGTCACCAGCGTCCAACACGCGAGTAGTCAAAAGCATCGATTTGTTTTGCATACACTACCCGCGCCGACGTTGTACTTTGTACTCGTATTATGTTATGATATGAGCAATGAGCGTCGGTGGCGCTGTGGACTCGGCACTTGCCTTCCAATGGGGAGGTCTGGGTTCGAGACCGCCATGTACCACTGTTTTTTTTCGTGTCGAAATTCATATGTACATTTGTCTGACGCTCCTACGGTGAAGGAAAACATCGTGAGGCAACCTAGATACATCTGCGAAGAAATTCAAAGGTGTATGTGAAGTCGACCAATCCGCAATGGGCCAGCGTGGTTGACTAAGGCCTAATCACCCTAACATAGGTACATAGGGTAGGCTCGAGCCCCTCGGTGGGGACGTATATGAGCTGTGATGATGATGTTATGATAATTATGACCACTAAAGTCGACGGCAAGAGTCAATATTGTAAGGTGAAACTACCTACTTACAAAAAGATATGAGGCAAACAATAAAAGTAAAGTAATAGGTACCTTTCGTTTTCGTTTTTCTTATTATAATGTAATGTTGTTAGTTAATGTTGTTGTGTATAATAATAAAAAAATAAAAATAATATAAAATAGGTACCTTCTACAATAAGCCATACATTGAGTTTTTGACTTCTTAAGTACTCTTTTAGACAATTTTCTTTTATTTGCCGTGATTTTATCGATGTATTTTCTCGGGTGGGGGAGCACGGAAACACAGTTTACTCGTCTCAACGGAGCGATCAAGACTGATTGTTGAAACAAAACATGCCTGTTACCTCTGGTCAGGTGCGACAGACGATAGCGTTCTGCGCGGAATAAGAACGCTGTAAGCGCCGAATTAGTTTTATTTTAATTACTCGTAAAATAAACATTATTTTTGAAAATCGCTAGTACGGTTCCTGGGTAATATAGTTTTATATTATATATTAAAATATTGACGCAGTTATATGCATCTCATTGAAAAACAATCGATTTTGCTTGAAAATTAGACGTAACTTCGAGATTTTTTTCTATCGATAAAATATGATGATTTTATGTTTTCATTCAATCCGTTCACTTACAAATATAGTTAAATATCTATTTTTAAAAAATGGGGTAGTTCGTTATTCAATTTCAAGTGTAAATATCAAATCTACGATTAGCAATTTAGCTTTATACCCCCTCTTCAGTCAGCCTGTACATGTGTCATTGGGTGTAAAATGAGTCCACTTAAGGGCCCATGGCGCGAAAAATAGCAAAAAGGCCGTTGGCGTTTTTGATATTTTACGTTAACGTTCCAGTTAACTGACAGGGAAAAAATAAATTTAAATTCTTAAATTATGTGTTTACACAATCACCATCACCATTTTTCAAATTTACATACCATTTTGTTAAAAAATAGCATCCATTTTACTTAAAATTTAGGTTACACCCACATACCGTTCGTGATTTTTAGCTTCATTAATTAACCCTATTATATTTTAGTTTAACAAATATATAGAACAAAGGTAAGCATAACACTGACACCGTGGTATTTTTTTTAATTATCGTACATTGATTTTTATATGAATTTTTTAACATACATTTATCGATTTTCTTACAAATACTTGGGTCGGGCGCTTCGAAATTCAGTGTGCAATCAAGACTCGAAGTGAGAGCACGTCGCTTTGAGCTAGCTCCCGGTTACGTAATTATTTGTGTATGTATACGACGCGAAGTCTTACGGAGTAATCGGAGAAGTTGATAACTAACAATTTTATTATTTGTGACTGCCGTACGAAAAACCTTCAACCTTTTTCCAAGCTTTTATTTATCTTTTGCATGTTCGGGTCTAATCTTGCGAGTTAAATTTGACTCACTTCCCGGTTTCCGACTAAGCTGAAATTTTGCATGCATATGTATAAATATATTATGATGACGACATGGAGCTGATCTGATGTTGGAGCTGAAAGGTGGCCATAGGAACTCCGCAATAAAACGACATAGTCCCATCGAGTTTGAGCTCGTTTGATTCGTATTGACGAGAACTTTGATCCTATATGGTAACCAAGGACTGATGGTGGATCTGGAAGGTTGCCATAGGAACTCCGCAATCAAACAATGCAACCCCATCGAGTTTAGGCTCGTTTGATTCGTATTGACGTGTACTTTGATCCTATATGGTAACCAGGGTCTGATGCTGGATCTGGAAGGTGGCCATAGGAACTCCGCAATCAAACAACGCAACCCCATCGAGTTTGGGCTTGTTGGATTCATATTGACGAATACTTTGATCCTATATGGTTCGTTTGATTTGTATTGACGAGTACTTTGGACCTATGTGGTAACCAGGGTCTGATGCTGGAGCTGGAAGATAGCCATAGGAACTCCGCAATAAAACGACACAACCCCATCAAGTTTGGGCTCGTTTGATTCGTATTGACGAGTACTTTGGTCCTACATGGTAACCAGGGTCTGATGCTGGAGTTGGAAGGTGGCCAAAGGAACTCCGAAATAAAACGACGCAATCCCATCGAGTTTGGGCTTGTTTGATTCGTATGACGAGTACTTTGGTCCTATATGATTTTTCTTGATGAGTACTTTGAGCCTAGCCTAGATAATATCCATACGCAACCCCATCAATTTCTTTTGTGCGACCTTTCCCAATTTAGGTGTCAAATGAAAGAGCTTGAATTGTAGAATGAATTGTAGAATATAGTATATTCTGGAAGACAATCTAATACAAGATGGCCGCCGCCACAAATTGACAGATTATTTTTATGTACAATCCCCACAATATGGGTCTGTATATGGGGTATCAAATGAAAGTTCGTAAAATACAGTACATCATGAAAAAAACTAAAACAAGATGGACGCTATCACAAAAGATTTTTAAAAACAAGCTTTTATTTTAATGTCCTAAAAAAAGAAAATACTTTAATTTATTTTTTTATTACAATCTAGCGAATGGCTTCAATGCACTAAAAAGTGCGTTGACCACAAGAAAATATTCATTTCATATTTGTTTATTACTAAATTATTATATGTATATTATATAAATTAATTTGTAGATACAACTAACAATAAAGAACTCGGTAGTCATTAAAATATTTCGTATTATTTGAGTAATTAGTTTAAAAAGTTTTTTTTAAAAACAAGCTTATATTATAATGCCTTAAAAGAGTAAAATAAACTTTAATTTATTACAAGATATATTTTCTTACAAAAATATAAAAGCTTGTCCCGAGAATTAGGATAAACAATAAAACAATTTAACTTGATTATTATATTTATTTTTTTGTATTAAATAACGTTTTGTACAGCATTGTCATACACACATGACAATGCTGTGCAGTTCTGAAATTTAAATGCATATATGATCCCTTTTTTGAAAAACTCGATTTCGTTATAACTGCTGCCTCACGGAAACTCGGTGTCCTGAACAAGGTGCGTAGGTGCGTTTTGCGCCGGACCAACTATGCCTGTTGTATAAAACTCAGGTTAGGTCTTGCGTGGAATATTGCTCGCACTCCGGCTCCGCTCAGTACCTCCTCGATGCTCTGGACAGATTGCAGCGTCGCGCTATTCGAATAATTGGCGATGTAGAGGCAACTAACACCCGCGAGCCTCTACAACTTCGATGTGACATCGCCTCTCTTAGCGCCTTTTACCGAATGTTCCACGGGGAATGCTCTGACGAGCTTTTAACCTTATCCCTCCCTCTCTATTCCTTAACAGAAACACGCGTAAGGGTCTACGGAGTCATCCTTACACTGTATCCTCCTTTTCACACCGTATCAAGAAATTCCAAGATTCCTTCTTCTTTTTTTTATTGCTACTAAGTTGGCAAAAAAGCAAACTGACCACCTGATGGTAAGTAGTAACAGTCACCTATAATACATGTGTCTCGTGTGACATTCGCAGTAAAACTGCAACCCCCACAAGGGCCACAGTGTACGTTGCCAACTTTTGACTTAAGATGTAAAGTCACGGTACCCAGTAATTTCAGTGCCATATCTTACCCTTCAAACCGGAACACAGCAATGCAAGCACTGCTGCTTTGCGGCAAAAATAGGTAAGACGGAGGTACCCAAGCACACGACCTTGGTACAGAGTCTCCCTCCGGTAAGTCTTCTGTCTTTCATCCCACACTTGGAATTCTCTACCTGCGCACGTGTTTCCTCCGTCCTACAACATGGGTTCCTTCAAAAGAGGTGTGAAAAACATATTTTAGGCCGGCAAGGGGCGGGCAGGTTGGATAGTGGATGTCCTCCCTCCTCTATCTGTCAACTCATTTGGGCCTCTTTCACCGCTTAACATCAGGCGGGAGAAGGTCATTTGCCAGGCCCTCCATAAAAAAAAACTGTTTAAGTACCTTGCCCGTATGTATTTACTTGGTAAGCCTTAAATAAATAAATATTGGTAATTCTAAGAAAAAAATATTTGTTTTTTATAAAATGGGTAAATCTTGCGACAAGCTTTTATATTTTATTAAAAACTAGCTGTGCCGGTGAACTACGTTTCGCCATAATATAAAAAATAGTTTACGACCTATTCTCAGATCTACCGAATGTGCACAAAAAATTTAATAAAGGTCAGTCAAGCCGTTTCAAACACTACACAAAAACGTAGCAAACACTGTGACACGAGAATTTTATATATAAGATGTATCATGTAATAAATTAAAATTTATTTTCGTCTTATTAGGGCTTTAAAATAAAATCCTAGTGTGGGGCGACTTTTTTTTAAATCTTTTTACTATTATTTTATATTTTATCATTTTGTAACCGCATGGCCGCCATTACGAAACTCAACCAAAGTACTCGTTACGAAACAAACGAGCCCAAAACTCGATGGGCTTGTGTCGTTTTATTGCGGAGGTCCTATGGCCACCTTCCAGCTCCAGCATCAGACCCTGGTTACCATATAGGACCAAAGTACTCGTCATTACGAATCAAACGAGCCCAAACTCGATAGGGTTTTGTCGTTTTATTGCGGAGGTCCTATGGCCACATTCCAGCTCCAGCATCAGACCCTGGTTACCATATAGGACCAAAGTACTCGTCATTACGAATTAAACGAGCCCAAACTCGATAGGGTTATGTCGTTATATTGCGGAGGTCCTATGGCCACATTCCAGCTCCAGCATCAGACCCTGGTTACCATATAGGACCAAAGTACTCGTCAATACGAATCAAATGAGCACAAACTCAATGAGGTTGTGTCGTTTTATTGCGGAGTTCCTATGGCCACCTTCCAGCTCCAGCATCAGACCCTGGTTACCATATAGAACCAAAGTCCTCGTCATTACGAATCAAACGAGCCCAAACTCGATAGGGTTATGTCGTTTTATTGCGGAGGTCCTATGGCCACCTCCCAGCTCCAGCATCAGACCCTGGTTAACAAATAGGAACAAAGTACTCGTCAATATGAATCAAACGAGCCTAAACTCGATGGGGTTGCGTCGTTTTATTACGGAGTACTTATGGCCACCGTCCAGTTCCTTCATCAGATCAGCTCCATGTTATCATAACATTGCATTGTCACGATATACATATTATTACGTGCAAAATTTTTGCCCAATCGAAAACCGAGAAGTGGTCAAATCTACATACATACATACAGTGCAAGCTAAATAAAAGGTTGTAAAAATAAAAGTTGATCAAACACATCCCTGTATTTACTATAGTATAACACAGTAAATAATGTTAAGCGGAAAATCATCATCTGTGGTTTGGGACTATGTGTCCGTGCCTATGATTTCTTTTTAGTCTGTGACGTGAGATCATACGGCGCGCACTCGCGCAGTGACTGTGGACAGAGTTACGAGTATCGAATACATACTGTGTTCTGTGATCAAATACTATTTTTTTATAACAAAGATTTATAAGTGTCTCTAATATCTGACTTTCATTAAAGTTTATCATTAAATATGTGTTTTTAATAGTTCAGAAGTGGGATATAACATTGAACTTACAATCACAAACTATTGTATGTGGCGAGTTAACTAATTTGAAAATTTTAGAATATGAACACTGAACCGTTGGCGCCGTGCGTTTTAATATTATATGAGTGAAAATAAGAACTGGTCATGTCGTTATATGTAATTTTTTTTAAGTGACGCAAGTTTTTTTACGGTCAAATGTCTTGGTTGTAGTCGAGGTCGTAGATTTTGATCCTAAGTGATAAGCCCTGGAATGCGTTATGTAAACATCACAGGCGTTGTGTAAACATTCGCATGCGTAGTGCAACTTGAAACCTACAGTGTGTTCCGTTCTTGGTGAACTTGGTGAGCTCAGTCCATATTATTTTTCCTATTGACTTTTGTTTGAAAGTGCTATACATGATGGAAAAGAACACTAATCTTACTTAAATTGCACTTACATTTTAAAGTGGGTATAGTAAAGCTTGTAGTTATTTTCGTTGTGGTATCATACATTGTGAATTTGTGATAATTCAATTTGATTATAAGACTGATATTTTAATTTGAACTTTAATGGTTTTAATTTGGTTGTAAAAGTGAAAGGACACTTTTTTATATTATAACTCAACCCTGGGTAGTTCACTTGTGGTGTCGTTCAAATAAACATACTTTCAAATAAAATAACTTAATATGGGGCGTTATAAGAGGAGACATAGATCAGAAAGTAGCAGTAGTTCAAGTTCTGGGAGTGAACGGAAGGTAGACTTGAAAAAGAAGTATAAGAAAAAGTTAAAAAGAAATAATGATCGTATTGAAGCATTGGAAGGTTTAGTCCGAGAGCTGCGGAAGAAAAATAATTATCACCGAGAAAGCTCTGAAGTTGTAGAAGTTCCTGCACCAGTTGTTCGTTATGTCGGTCGAAATGATTTTATTCCGGAGTTTGATCCTCAAACATCTACAGTTTCTATAGAGCACTGGATTCATAATTTAGAAGGCATTTCAAAGATGCATGGCTGGGACGAACGAACATTAATTTGTAATTGCACCTCAAAGTTGTGTGGCTACGCCAAAGGCTGGTATGAACGGCAGACAGTATATGAGATGAGCTGGAGTGGAAAGATAAACTAATCCAGGCATTTCCATTTACAAAGAACAAGTTGTCTCAAATAAGAGAACTTGTTAACAAAATACGGCTACCTTTGGAGAACCCAATTGAATTCTACTACAACAAACTTAATATCGGCATGTCATGTCAGCTCAGTGATGATGTAATTACTCAGGCTATTATTGGTATATTGGGTGATAAACTCCTAGAAGTGGGAGCTCTGTCAGCAGGTTGTCAAGATACCACCTCATTGCTGAAATACTTAGCTAGTTTTATGAATTCAGATAACAGTAGTACTGATATAAAGACACACATTAGCAAGAGTAGCACAAATAGGGTTGTCAAATGTTTCACATGTGGAAAAGATGGGCATAAGGCCTATGTTTGCCCTCGCTCAACGAAACAAAGAGATGACAGAAAAAAATGTTCATTTTGTGACAAGCTGGGGCATGTCGAAGCAAATTGCTATAAAAAGAAAAATTTGGAGAAATATTGTTCTTTTTGCAAAACTAAAGGGCACATAAAAGAAGAGTGTCGAAGACGTCTTGTGAGGTTACAGGAAACTGTTAAAAAGGTTCAAACAATCAGTTCTGATTTATCAAATGAAAAATATTTTAAGAGAGTGCTAATTAATGAGACTCCAGCAAGTGCTTTTATTGACTTTGGCAGTTCGTGTAACATTCTAAAGCAGAGTGTTTGTAATAAATTAAATTTGGAGATTACTGGTAATGACAATGTTGTGATTAAAGGATATGGTGATGCATTGACCGTGCCAAAAGGCGTTGCTATTGCACATTTAACAGTGGATGGTGTTAAGAAGGAGACAGAATTTTTTATTGTGGCTGATGATTTACAAGATTTTGATATTTTAGTAGGGCAACCATATACGGAAGCACCAGAAATTGTAGTAGTCAAGACGTCTACACACTTAAACATTTTTGATAAAGGAATGGTTCTAGGAATTGCAGAGTTATGTGAAAATTTAGAGAAAATACGCCTGATTCCTGATACTGATATAAGTCTAAATCCTGGGGTTAACAAGGTTATGGTGCGAACTGAGCCAATGACCAGCGGTGTTTTAAAAATTAGACACAGTGAGCAAAGCCAGCCTAGGTGTGAGAAGATCATTTTGGGTGAAGAAGTAGAAAGTGAATATGGCCTGGCGGTTATAAAACTGGTTAATATGACGAGTGAAGTCATTCAACTGCAAGGTGAAAAATGTATTGCTCGTGCTAATTTAATGGACCTGTCGAAGAGTGTTGACAAGCCTATAACAGGCGAAGAATTATCAAATGAGCAAAGACTGGCATTGGAATCTCTACTTGGAAAATATAAAGGTTGTTTTTCAGGTGAAGGCATGGAGCATGGAGACTGCAAAATTGAAATGACGATTAAACTAACTCAAGATAAAGTCATAAATTATAAGCCATATAGGATATCGTTCCATGAAAGAGAGATTGTTAAACAAATTGTTGATGATTTGTTAAAAGCTGGAATAATTGAAAAATCTACTTCACCATACGCAAGTCCTGTGCTATTAGTTAAAAAAAAAGAAGGTGGTCATCGTATGTGTGTCGATTATAGAGGCTTGAATAAAATAACCGAAAAAGAGAGATACCCATTACCTGTTATTCAGGATTTATTGGACAGACTTGTTGATAAGTCTGTGTTTTGTTGCTTAGATCTGGCAAATGGGTACCATCAAATAAAAATTGCAGAATGCTCCAGACCATACACAGGGTTTGTCACACCCGATGGTCATTATCAATACCGCATGATGAGCTTTGGACTATGTAATGCACCAGCCGTTTTCCAAAGGGCCATGAATGAGATACTGGCTCCTGTCATTCACGAATGTGCTGAAGTGTATATCGATGACGTCATCGTGTGGGGTGATGATACTGATGAATGCCTAGCAAATTTAGGTAAGGTGCTTAAATTAATTGATGCAGCAGGTGTAAAGTTAAAGCGTAATAAATGCTTCTTTCTAACTAAGACTGTTGAATATCTTGGTCACATGATATCTGGGGGGGAAATTCGCCCAGCTCCGCGTAAATTAAGTGCTGTAGCAGACTTCAATACTCCACGGAATGTCCATGAACTCAGACAGTTCCTAGGCTTGGCAAGCTATTTTCGCAAATTTATAAATGGTTTTGCGACCATAGCTAGACCCTTAACCTTGTTGACCAAGAAAGGTATTGTCTGGTGTTGGGGACCAGATCAAAGTGAGGCTATGACACATTTAAAGAGCTTGTTAACTTCTGATCCTGTCCTAACAATATATAGCCCAAAACGTGAAACACAAATTCATACAGACGCTTCTAAAGTAGGTCTTGGTGGAATACTTCTTCAAAGGCAAGATAGCGGTGAGTGGAAAGTCGTAGCATACGCAAGCAGGCAAACATCAGCGACTGAAGCTAAGTACCACAGTTTTGAGCTTGAGGCATTGGCGGTTGTGTTTAGCATAGAAAAGTTTAAGGTGTACATATCAGGGGTCAAGTTCAGTGTAGTTACAGATTGTTCTGCGTTACGGCTCGCATGGTCTAAACGAGACTTGTCTCCTCGAATAGCTAGATGGTGGCTTGATCTCCAAGAGTTTGACTTCGACGTAGAACATAGACCTGGGACGTCAATGACGCATGTAGATGCGCTAAGTCGAAATCCACTACTAGTTAATCATATTGAAGAGATGGATTTCATTAATGCTCTCCAAGATGGTGATGAAGGGATTCAAGAGTTAATTGAGAATTTAAAGTTAGAAGTTAATGCTAATAAAAATAAGAAAAATGGACTGGCTAAGATTTTCAAGGTGGTAAATGGTGTACTTTGCCGAATTACTGAGGAGGGAACAAGGCCAGTATTACCTAAGGATGCTAGATGGCATATCATGAAAATTTATCATGATGACAATGGGCATTTGGGGCTTGAAAAGTGTGTAGAAGCCATACGGGCTAAATATTGGTTTCCAAAATTGAGGAAAACTGTTGGTAAGTATGTGAACAGCTGTATTGGGTGCCAGTTTACAAAAAAACCCACTGGAAAGCAACCAGGGTTAATGCATCCTATTCCTAGGGTCTCTGTTCCGTTTGACACGCTACATTTTGACCATCTGGGACCCTTTTGTAAAAGCAATGGCAAGACTTATGTTTTCGCCATTATTGACGGGTTCACAAAATTTGTCTGGCTGGAGGCGGTGGCAAAGGCGAATTCTAAGGGCGTTATTACGGCACTCAATAAGTTAAGTCAAGTGTTCGGTTATCCGGTGCGAGTGGTGAGTGACAGAGGCACTGCTTTCACTGGAAAAGAATTTAAAGAGTATTGCGAAAAACACGGCATCAAGCATGTGTTGAATGCGGTAGCTTCCCCAAGAGCGAATGGGCAAGTTGAGCGCCTAAATCGCACCATCTTAAGTTCGCTTACCGCCTGCATGGGTAACGATCAAAAAGGATGGGATGTGTTTCTTCCCAGGGTACAGTTGGGGGTTAACTCAACTATTAGTCAAGGTACTGGCAAATCGCCATTAGAACTGCTGTGTGGTATGAGACCTCGACTGTCTGGAGAATTTCAGGGTGCAGTTCATACCACTGAGTTAGAAAAATTGAGAGCAGATGCAGCAAAGAAAATTGAAGTTAATGCATCTCAGATGAAGGGCCGATTTGATAAGGGTCGACGGGTATCTAAGCCGATTGCGCTTGGGTCATTAGTTATGATGGAGAGAAGGATTTTGAGACCTGGTTTGACCAGTGGTAAGTTGGTGCCTCGATTTGCAGGCCCTTACAAAGTTACGGCTGTATTGCCTAATGAACGTTATGAAGTCACTTCGGCCGAGAGAGGCAAAAGGGCTTATAGAAACATTGTCGCCCGTGATAAATTAAAGTTGTGGCACGCCCGATGTGTAAGTTCGTCTGATGAAGGTAGTATTGGTAAGGAGTGATTGTGCCTTGATAGGGCATTTACTTACAATGGCCGTGAGGGGCTCATGCCTATGATAACTGCCGTTAGGGGCAAATAGTTGTCTCTAGCTACCAGAAGGGACTGCTAGTTATACTTGCCGTGAGGGGCTCATGTAATTACTGCCGTCAGGGGCTTATAAAATATCTGCCTGTCGGGGGCTAAAAGGTGTACTTGCCGTCAGGGGCTTACAAAATAACTGCCTGTCGAGGGCTGAAAGTGTACTTGCCGCCAGGGGCTAAAGTGTACGCCGTGTGGGGCCTGTCCTGTAATTTTGGGGCTACTCTTCTTATATCTCATACAGGGTTGTCAATGTTCTCATTGTCAACATTGCCGCTAGGGGCCGTGAAAACTACAGCTGCTGCTCGGGAACGGGTCGTCATTTGGAAGGACTATAGAAGATTTGTGGGAGATCCTTCGGGGATGAAGGATGGCAGGATGGCCGAACTGTTAAGCGGAAAATCATCATCTGTGGTTTGGGACTATGTGTCCGTGCCTATGATTTCTTTTTAGTCTGTGACGTGAGATCATACGGCGCGCACTCGCGCAGTGACTGTGGACAGAGTTACGAGTATCGAATACATACTGTGTTCTGTGATCAAATACTATTTTTTTATAACAAAGATTTATAAGTGTCTCTAATATCTGACTTTCATTAAAGTTTATCATTAAATATGTGTTTTTAATAATAATAAACACCAATTAAATTCAAAATTAACATCTACGATATTTTGCTAGGCGGCCGTACCGATTGCGCGACCGAGTGCGCTTGTGTGCGTGAGCGACGCACACAAACAGAGACTAGAGAAATTTACCTAAACTAGCTCGGGCTCGCGCGGATGGTGGGCCCTTAAAGCATTGCTCACTTGACTGTGCACAATGAGCCCGCATGCGCCAGTGTACTCGTGTACTTGTGCAGTACATAACAATTATTGAGTGCGCACAATGAGCCCGCATGCGCCATTGTTCTCGTGTACTTGTGCAGTAGAAAGCAGTTATTGAGCACAATGCAGGACATAGCAGGTGATCCAGTGTACATAGAGCCCGCATCGACTATTATACTCGGGTACCTGTGCAGTACATAAAGGTTATTGAATGTGCAGTTATTGAATAATCATAGAAATTAGCGAATTGCTAAGAAATATTTGCAGGTACACCTACCTTTTATAGACGTGACATTTGTTATTATATCAAATTAATTAACGAACGGTTGGCGAATTTCTTATAATTTTGTTGCCCTAAGTTATGGTCAGCAACACGTCAAGCTTTACATTTGCATTACGAAAGCCGCCGCTATTACGAGCGACATAAGGGCGGTCTCAAGGTCAACATGTACAGCCTAGCGTGTTGCCGTGTGTACCAATTTCGTTCGAGCTGAAAAGAAGAAATCTCGAAGATCACGTGCCCTTTTGATATATTTCTACAAAACGTGCGCAGTAAATAAAAATTTTCAATAATAATAATAACCTTAGACTATAGATACCAATAGACATGAAATACCTACGAAAAAAGCGTGCCAAAATTTGTGTTGGTGCTCTAAGATGGCGGAAAAAACTTGGGACGCCGCATCCAAGATTCCACACTTATTATGTTTTTCTTGATACAATTCATTAAATAAATCAACAAAAAACATGGAACTGTAAAACTCACTCAGAAATAATGCTCACTGACTGATAGTTTACCACAACAACAAACACAGTGCTTTGTAATGGCGCACTGAACTGGACGCAAATTTATTTGAGACGTATTAGTACATTGCGCGTCCATTGGTGTACTTAGTGTGAGATTCGCACGGACGAACGAGAAGAATATCTTTTTTTTATCTATTTTAATGGCTTTGATGTTACACCATCTGACCAAAGATCAATCACTGCTTCATTCCTAGACACGGCCAATTGCGTAACATAAGAAATTACATTACCTACTGCGATCCAAGATGTTTTAAGGACGGACATAACACTTATCACCATCCCCAGTCGACATAGGTATTATGGAACGTCTTACGAAATTCGACACTATACAATTTAGTGTTTTAAGCAAATGTTATATACAAGTTCGGTTGGAAGCGACAAAAGGTCATTAAAAATTAACCATAAACAAAATTAGGTACAAAGCGCCATTTTACCAAACTCTAATTATGAAAAGTCACATTCCAAATTTTCTAAAAATCAAGCCACCGAAAGAGCGTACGGTACTGATATAGATAAAACTCTCTATATTATAAAACTATCTTTGTACACTTTGCCAGGACAAACGCGAAAAATATATCATTTAATTTTGTCTATGCACAAATTGCCCAATGATCAAAAGTGCTTGCAACTGTCAATTGCAAAAATGTCGTAAGTCGTTGACATTGACATTGTAAAATTAATAGACGAATGTGTAAAAACAACATTGTGGTTTTGCCGAATTTTTTTGAGTATTTTTTGACGACTTTTTTTTAAACAAAAGGTGCTATTGTACTATACAAAAATGAGACAATACGTATATCGAGTTGGCGTATTTGTAGCAACTAGTAAATGCGCCACGTCGATGCATTTGCGCCACGTCTATTGGAGCGCCGACTCCGGCCCCCAACCCCCACCACCCATCTATGATACAGAGGGAGCTCGAATGTAGGTATATAAGTGGCTTATCCGGAAAATAGGTCACACTCAATTATCGCAACTGCCAATCGCAAACAAGTGAAAAGCTGTCGTGTTACCCGTTTGTGCTATTTTTCCCGTTTTCTCTACTAATTTATTCCATTTCTCTCGCATCAGTTATCATGGACAACAAAGTAAGATTAATTGTTGTCAATTTGAAACATCTTGTAATTTTTATCATCGATTCGGTAGAGAAGGGGCTAATTTTTTAATTTGGCCTGTTTCAGAACTCACGTCAACAATCCGGTGAGCGCAAGCGTGGTCGGCCTGCCGGAAGAAACCGGGTGCCTCTCACTAAGGCGAGTATGAAACACTATACCAGACTCATTGCAGAGAAATGTGGTTGCAAGAGCGTGAGTTTTATATTTCGTTTGTTGTTAACAGGACGAGCAGCGAGCGCGTAACGCGCAGTACGAGAAGGAGCGTCGCCAGCAGCAAGCGGATGCCACGATGGAGCTGGCGACGGAGGCTGGCTGTGATCCCAATGTAAGATATCCCTCACGTCTGACGGACGTCACTTCGCTATACATCATTGTATACTATTCTACATAAACAACTTCTTTATATTCCAGGCGCAGCAAACGGACATCCTTGCGACAGCTCTCGCTATTATTCACCAGAGCATTCAAATAGACACGCATGATGGCATACCTGAATTAATGAAAATGAACCAGAAGCTAATGGATCAGAGTAAGTATTTTGTTAGCTATCCTATTTCTATCTTCTACTTATACATAAATATAGGTTATTATATATATTTTTGCTAGTATTTTAACGCGATTATTTTTGTTCAGTCGCAGGAGCGGAGTCCAGACTGGCTGCGCTTGATGCCGCGGTGGATCACAGAGCACCAAAAGAAGCAAATCAATATCAGAACGTAAGCATACCTATTTACTTTAATGTTTAATTATCTTTAAAATATGTTTTTTTTTGTAAACATTTCACATTTTAATCTTTGTCCACAGATCGGGAAGCGAAAGCGTACTGAGCCGGAGGATACTACACATTCCAAGCGCTTTAAATGTACTGTAAGTAAACTCGTATCAGTCTCATGTCCACGATACATATATTATTATTTTTTGTTTACTTTTCGAATTAACGGAGTGTGTTATATGTTCCAGGTTGAGTCCAGTATCGAGTCGGTCCAATCATCGCCACCTCCAGCATCTGCATGCACGAATGTTTGCCTTTTAGGTGAGGACTAATCTACAAACACAGCCTTTGACGGCGTTATATCTCGGCTTCGCCATTTAAATAAACCTAATATTTTATTGTATTTCTTTTCATTTCAGACAGTGAAGACTGGAGTGAGTGGGATTGGCTTTTCGCAGCTCAAAAACAATACGCGCAGTCCGACACCAGTACCAGCGACGCCAATGCAGAATGTGAGTGCTTTCACCTGAAGACTGATAAATGTCCTGACGCTTGATTTAAAAAAAGTCTCTAATAGACTCTAATGTATTGTTTATTGTTTTTTGTCCCTTAGATAACGCTCAAAACGTCCAGTTGGGTTTGCTGACCACATCTCCATCTGAAGAGCAATCGACGCATCAGCCATCGTGTTTCACCTCTAGGACAAACATGTCAGGTGTGTATAAGATATATCAAGCTACATCCGAACTGCTATTCCTAGTTTAGTTATTTAAAAGCTCAAATTCAATGCACTCGAATACTAAATTCTTCTTCTTTTTTTTTTACAGACGCTGACACTTATAATGGCGGCTTCACACCGATTCATTGTGCCCCGATAGAGGAAACTGCGGGTAGCTACGTCGGGAATTGTGACGTGGAGCTTCCCGCTGATTTGAGGAATGTGGTAAGCATTATGACGACCGACGACGAAGTGCACATAGCATTCTATAAGTTATCTTACATCGTTTTCTTTGTAATTAATACTTTTTTCATTGCTTGCAGACCCCGGATGTGTTCGGAATGGGGATAAATATCTCGGAATACCTGCAACCGCAGCACGACTGGCCAAATTAGCTGTTTATTTAATGTGAAGAAACGAAGGAGAATATGTCTACAAATGCGAGCATATTCAAAATGTTTGGTAAGATTTAATTGAATTTTCTAGTAAATGTGCGCATATTTTTTTTCTTTTTCTAAACAATAAACTGAGATACCTAATGGTTTTTTTTACATATCCGGGGCGGCGCCGGCGAGGAAACACAGTCGGCCGACTGAGGAAAGAGCACAGCAGCTGCGCTTTATGCCGCACTACCGGTAATTTGGCCAATTTAAATGGCATTAAATTTATTTGTCGCATGCAGATTTATTATATTTTTTTTTATTCCAGGAAATCCGAGTAATGTAGCTGAGAAATTTTAGTATTTAAGTAATTGTAATATTCATTCATCTTTTTTTAAATAGTGTTCTTGTAATATTGTGTATCTCGTGTAGTTTATATTCCATATCAAGCTTATAAATATTATTATTATATTAAGTAGATAATTTGTTTTACATAAATAGGTATGTGATTTGATTTGAAATTGTTGTTTTTGTATGTATTCTTTATAAATAAATTTTTATTTGCATACATTCATTATTTTATTGATTTTATTCAATCAATTTCTCTATACATTAGGTAAGACGATGATGTGTTAGATATTTTTCTGTTTTGGAAAATGTAACTTTTTGTGTGGGACTAGATGGGTACTATAAAAAGTAGGCACGCGAGTTTGCCTTCTGACCCGGTTAACGCCTTCCTTCAGTCAGCCTGTACATGTGTCATTGGGTGTAAAATGAGTCCACTTAAAGCATTGCTCACAGGTACTTGTGCAGTAGAAAGCAGTTATTGACTATGCACAATGAGCCCGCATGCGCCAGTGTACTCGTGTACTTGTGCAGTACATAACAATTATTGAGTGCGCACAATGAGCCCGCATGCGCCATTGTTCTCGGGTACTTGTGCAGTAGAAAGCAGTTATTGAGCACAATGCAGGACATAGCAGGTGATCCAGTGTACATAGAGCCCGCATTGACTATTATACTCGGGTACCTGTGCAGTACATAAATGTTATTGAATGTGCAGTTATTGAATGAGCTCGTATGCACCATTTATCCTTAGTTCGTACCTGTTTACGTCGTTGTATTAACCCTACATAGTATGTACCTACATGAATAATTTTATGTTTTAGATCATAGAAATTAGCGAATTGCTAAGAAATATTTGCAGGTACACCTACCTTTTATAGACGTGACATTTGTTATTATATCAAATTAATTAACGAACGGTTGGCGAATTTCTTATAATTTTGTTGCCCTAAGTTATGGTCAGCAACACGTCAAGCTTTACATTTGCATTACGAAAGCCGCCGCTATTACGAGCGACATAAGGGCGGTCTCAAGGTCAACATGTACAGCCTAGCGTGTTGCCGTGTGTACCAATTTCGTTCGAGCTGAAAAGAAGAAATCTCGAAGATCACGTGCCCTTTTGATATATTACTACAAAACGCGCGCAGTAAATAAAAATTTTCAATAATAATAATAACCTTAGACTATAGATACCAATAGACATGAAATACCTACGAAAAAAGCGTGCCAAAATTTGTGTTGGTGCTCTAAGATGGCGGAAAAAACTTGGGACGCCGCATCCAAGATTCCACACTTATTATGTTTTTCTTGATACAATTCATTAAATAAATCAACAAAAAACATAGAACTGTAAAACTCACTCAGAAATAATGCTCACTGACTGATAGTTTACCACAACAACAAACACGGTGCTTTGTAATGGCGCACTGAACTGGACGCAAGGGACATGTCCACTTTTGGGCTAAGAATATAATTATTTATTAACCAACATGTTTCAGGTATTATTGTAAAGAGTACTCAAAAATCTAGGGTTTAGAATAAAATTTAGGTTTTTTTAGGCCTGCAAATTCAAAAAAACAGCAATTTTATGATTGACTTTCATAGTATGTAAAACAAAGCGATTTTTGTATGGAAACCAATGACAAGTTACTGAAACGTGTCACAAACGAATAAATAAGTAACAAAAGCGCACAAACGATGTGATAGTGAGTGACTTTCTGACTAAAATTCACATAAATTACATTTTTAATGTTTTATCAAGATTTACGAAAAACATGGCTGTATGAACTTAGCTCCCTTTGCCTTCTCTTGCAGAAGTGACAGCGTCAAAAAAAGCCTCGTTTAATTTTGTGATTTTAATGATCGTGATCGCTTATAATCTAAGCAATCACAATACATCACAATACTTTTTATTAAGAAGTGCACAATCTTGTGTTGTTGCCGCAATGACAGTCAAATTAAAGGCAGCGCAGACGTTATAGATTTAATTTTTTCCTTCGACAATAAACCCCCAGGTGACCACATATTGAATTGGATTGCAAATTAGCAGCATTGCAGGTCACTGCTGGTAACAAACAAGCATCTCTGACTCTGACCAAAAAAATGATACATGTAATCAATAGGTCCATGCTATTAAAATGAAATCTAGCACAATAAATGCATTGGTTGGTGGCAGATGACTTCTATACTTTACTTTGTAGCAGTGTGTTTGTGCAGCATTTGTTAGGATGAGCCCCTGGCTGTAGTGTCTAGTGTGTGATACCTGTTTTACTCTGCCTACTCTTAGGATAAGCACCTACCTCACAGTAATGAAATATCAACATAAATAAAATATACTGGTCTGTTCTTAAGAATGCTACAGTTTTACTATTTCAATAACAAAAGATTTTTTACAAAACAAATGCTAATTAATGAAGTCATTATAATGTCATGTCATTTAAAATAGATTGACCACCAGGTTGGTAGGTCGCTTACTGCAGCTAGCAGTGTAAGTTATAAGATTTCTTTTGAAATAGGTAATTAGAGGACTTTTGTAAGTACAATTTTAGTAACCTCTAATAAAACAATGGAATTGTTTGAATCAGACCCAAAGTGTATAACGTATAGTTAGATTTCTACTGGACAGGTTTTCCCTGCTTATATGGGCTATACCTAAATGTAAAGGTGCATATTGATTTTTGAAGCAATAACACTTTTTTATATAAGTAAACATGAGTTTTTGAAATGTATACCCGAGAAGCAATTCTGCAAAGGGATTCCTTAGCCCATAGTCTGACTTAATATAAACCTAAGGCCTAAAAAGGCCTTAGGCTTTGAAAAAACCTCACCTAATTGAGTTAAGCAAGAGAACAATAAAACAAATTGTGTGACTGTTAAACCTGACCAGTATTTACATACTATATCAGTGGAATTTTCTATATTTTCAAATTCAATTAGTTTCTGTTCTTTGATTTTATTGTTAGTAAGTCAAGCATGAATTATTTGGTGTAAACAATACAGTGAACTTATATTACCGTAAAAATGCAAAATCATATTGACTCATGTGATTTTCACAGACTCTGGCATTACTTTACGAATATTTTACAATCCCCGAGGATCTTCTTTCTTAAATATAATGGTACCATTCGACATTCCAAATTATAGCACTCTGGTAAAAAAAAATGAGAAGTTGTATCAGGAGTGCGACTGTAACCTGGAAGTATAACATTTTGTTGTTCAATTCTTGGGTCTGGTTACTTCGTACGTTCAAATTACGAGAAAACTTAGTCCAGTTAGCAAGCCAATATTTAAATCACATGTAAAATCAAGAACCTGAGCATAGCTGTAGAAAATAAAAGATACTATTTTGTGAAAGGAAGGAAGGTTACACACATACACACAAACAATAAACAAAATTCAAAACGACAGCTACAGTGGCATTGACATATTGACAATGACATCCCTTTAATTGCCAGTAAAAAAAAACTAAATGTGGCCCTGCTAAAGAAACAATAAAAAAAACCATTTTTAATTTTTTTCTCCTAAATGCAGGCCTTAATATTTTTAATATTCATGGATAAACATCCTTCTCATAAAGTTCTATTTCCGTCATAAATTTTTAAACTGGTTAAAAAAGGTTCAGAATAAAATTCCACGTTCCATACAAAAAGTGGACATGTCCTTTATTTGAGACGTATTAGTACATTGCGCGTCCATTGGTGTACTTAGTGTGAGATTCGCACGGACGAACGAGAAGAATATCTTTTTTTTATCTATTTTAACGGCTTTGATGTTACACCATCTGACCAAAGATCAATCACTGCTTCATTCCTAGACACGGCCAATTGCGTAACATAAGAAATTACATTACCTACTGCGATCCAAGATGTATTAAGGACGGACATAACACTTATCACCATCCCCAGTCGACATAGGTATTATGGAACGTCTTACGAAATTCTACACTATACAATTTAGTGTTTTAAGCAAAAGTTATATACAAGTTCGGTTGGAAGCGACAAAAGGTCATTAAAAATTAACCATAAACAAAATTAGGTACATAAAGCTTTTAATTTAAAGCGCTATTTTACCAAACTCTAATTATGAAAAGTCACATTCCAAATTTTCTAAAAATCAAGCCACCGAAGGAGCGTACGGTACTGATATAGATAAAACTCTCTATATTATAAAACTATCTTTGTACACTTTGCCAGGACAAACGCGAAAAATATATCATTTAATTTTGTCTATGCACAAATTGCCCAATGATCAAAAGTGCTTGCAACTGTCAATTGCAAAAATGTCGTAAATCGTTGACATTGACATTGTAAAATTAATAGACAAATGTGTAAAAACAACATTGTGGTTTTGCCGAATTTTTTTGAGTATTTTTTGACGACTTTTTTTTAAACAAAAGGTGCTATTGTACTATACAAAAATGAGACAATACGTATATCGAGTTGGCGTATTTGTAGCAACTAGTAAATGCGCCACGTCGATGCATTTGCGCCACGTCTATTGGAGCGCCGACTCCGGCCCCCAACCCCCACCACCCATCTATGATACAGAGGGAGCTCGAATGTAGGTATATAAGTGGCTTATCCGGAAAATAGGTCACACTCAATTATCGCAACTGCCAATCGCAAACAAGTGAAAAGCTGTCGTGTTACCCGTTTGTGCTATTTTTCCCGTTTTCTCTACTAATTTATTCCATTTCTCTCGCATCAGTTATCATGGACAACAAAGTAAGATTAATTGTTGTCAATTTGAAACATCTTGTAATTTTTATCATCGATTCGGTAGAGAAGGGGCTAATTTTTTAATTTGGCCTGTTTCAGAACTCACGTCAACAATCCGGTGAGCGCAAGCGTGGTCGGCCTGCCGGAAGAAACCGGGTGCCTCTCACTAAGGCGAGTATGAAACACTATACCAGACTCATTGCAGAGAAAGCCAGCCAGCAAGCGGATGCCACGATGGAGCTGGTGACGGAGGCTGGCTGTGATCCCAATGTAAGATATCCCTCACGTCTGACGGACGTCACTTCGCTATACATCATTGTATACTATTCTACATAAACAACTTCTTTATATTCCAGGCGCAGCAAACGGACATCCTTGCGACAGCTCTCGCTATTATTCACCAGAGCATTCAAATAGACACGCATGATGGCATACCTGAATTAATGAAAATGAACCAGAAGCTAATGGATCAGAGTAAGTATTTTGTTAGCTATCCTATTTCTATCTTCTACTTATACATAAATATAGGTTATTATATATATTTTTGCTAGTATTTTAACGCGATTATTTTTGTTCAGTCGCAGAAGCGGAATCCAGACTGGCTGCGCTTGATGCCGCGGTGGATCACAGAGCACCAAAAGAAGCAAATCAATATCAGAACGTAAGCATACCTATTTACTTTAATGTTTAATTATCTTTAAAATATGTTTTTTTTGTAAACATTTCACATTTTAATCTTTGTCCACAGATCGGGAAGCGAAAGCGTACTGAGCCGGAGGATACTACACATTCCAAGCGCTTTAAGTGTACTGTAAGTAAACTCGTATCAGTCTCATGTCCACGATACATATATTATTATTTTTTGTTTACTTTTCGAATTAACGGAGTGTGTTATATGTTCCAGGTTGAGTCCAGTATCGAGTCGGTCCAATCATCGCCACCTCCAGCATCTGCATGCACGAATGTTTGCCTTTTAGGTGAGGACTAATCTACAAACACAGCCTTTGACGGCGTTATATCTCGGCTTCGCCATTTAAATAAACCTAATAGTTTATTGTATTTCTTTTCATTTCAGACAGTGAAGACTGGAGTGAGTGCGATTGGCTTTTCGCAGCTCAAAAACAATACGCGCAGTCCGACACCAGTACCAGCGACGCCAATGCAGAATGTGAGTGCTTTCACCTGAAGACTGTTAAATGTCCTGACGCTTGATTTAAAAAAAGTCTCTAATAGACTCTAATGTATTGTTTATTGTTTTTTGTCCCTTAGATAACGCTCAAAACATCCAGTTGGGTTTGCTGACCACATCTCCATCTAAAGAGCAATCGACGCATCAGCCATCGTGTTTCACCTCTAGGACAAACATGTCAGGTGTGTATAAGATATATCAAGCTACATCCGAACTGCTATTCCTAGTTTAGTTATTTAAAAGCCCAAATTCAATGCACTCGAATACTAAATTCTTCTTCTTTTTTTTTACAGACGCTGACACTTATAATGGCGGCTTCACACCGATTCATTGTGCCCCGATAGAGGAAACTGCGGGTAGCTACGTCGGGAATTGTGACGTGGAGCTTCCCGCTGATTTGAGGAATGTGGTAAGCATTATGACGACCGACGACGAAGTGCACATAGCATTCTATGAGTTATCTTACATCGTTTTCTTTGTAATTAATACTTTTTTCATTGCTTGCAGACCCCGGATATGTTCGGAATGGGGATAAATATCTCGGAATACCTGCAACCGCAGCACGACTGGCCAAATTAGCTGTTTATTTAATGTGAAGAAACGAAGGAGAATATGTCTACAAATGCGAGCATATTCAAAATGTTTGGTAAGATTTAATTGAATTTTCTAGTAAATGTGCGCATATTTTTTTTCTTTTTCTAAACAATAAACTGAGATACCTAATGGTTTTTTTTACATATCCGGGGCGGCGCCGGCGAGGAAACACAGTCGGCCGACTGAGGAAAGAGCACAGCAGCTGCGCTTTATGCCGCACTACCGGTAATTTGGCCAATTTAAATGGCATTAAATTTATTTGTCGCATGCAGATTTATTATATGTTTTTTGTTCCAGGAAATCCGAGTAATGTAGCTGAGAAATTTTAGTATTTAAGTAATTGTAATATTCATTCATCTTTTTTTAAATAGTGTTCTTGTAATATTGTGTATCTCGTGTAGTTTATATTCCATATCAAGCTTATAAATATTATTATTATATTAAGTAGATAATTTGTTTTACATAAATAGGTATGTGATTTGATTTGAAATTGTTGTTTTTGTATGTATTCTTTATAAATAAATTTTAATTTGCATACATTCATTATTTTATTGATTTTATTCAATCAATTTCTCTATACATTAGGTAAGACGATGATGTGTTAGATGTTTTTCTGTTTTGGAAAATGTAACTTTTTGTGCGGGACTAGATGGGTACTATAAAAAGTGAGCACGCGAGTTTGCCTTCTGACCCGGTTAACACCTTCCTTCAGTCAGCCTGTACATGTGTCATTGGGTGTAAAATGAGTCCACTTAAAGCATTGCTCACAGGTACTTGTGCAGTAGAAAGCAGTTATTGACTATGCACAATGAGCCCGCATGCGCCAGTGTACTCGTGTACTTGTGTAGTACATAACAATTATTGAGTGCGCACAATGAGCCCGCATGCGCCATTGTTCTCGGATACTTGTGCAGTAGAAAGCAGTTATTGAGCACAATGCAGGACATAGCAGGTGATCCAGTGTACATAGAGCCCGCGTTGGGTGTTGGGTTGGCGCATTGGGTGTAAAATGAGTCCACTTAAAGCATTGCTCACAGGTACTTGTGCAGTAGAAAGCAGTTATTGACTATGCACAATGAGCCCGCATGCGCCAGTGTACTCGTGTACTTGTGCAGTACATAACAATTATTGAGTGCGCACAATGAGCCCGCATGCGCCATTGTTCTCGGATACTTGTGCAGTAGAAAGCAGTTATTGAGCACAATGCAGGACATAGCAGGTGATCCAGTGTACATAGAGCCCGCATTGACTATTATACTCGGGTACCTGTGCAGTACATAAAGGTTATTGAATGTGCAGTTATTGAATGAGCTCGTATGCACCATTTATCCTTAGTTCGTACCTGTTTACGTCGTTGTATTAACCCTATTAACCCTACATAGTATGTACCTACATGATTAATTTTATGTTTTAGATCATAGAAATTAGCGAATTGCTAAGAAATATTTGCAGGTACACCTACCTTTTATAGACGTGACATTTGTTATTATATCGAATTAATTAACGAACGGTTGGCGAATTTCTTATAATTTTGTTGCCCTAAGTTATGGTCAGCAACACGTCAAGCTTTACATTTGCATTACGAAAGCCGCCGCTATTACGAGCGACATAAGGGCGGTCTCAAGGTCAACATGTACAGCCTAGCGTGTTGCCGTGTGTACCAATTTCGTTCGAGCTGAAAAGAAGAAATCTCGAAGATCACGTGCCCTTTTGATATATTTCTACAAAACGCGCGCAGTAAATAAAAATTTTCAATAATAATAATAACCTTAGACTATAGATACCAATAGACATGAAATACCTACGAAAAAAGCGTGCCAAAATTTGTGTTAGTGCTCTAAGATGGCGGAAAAAACTTGGGACGCCGCATCCAAGATTCCACACTTATTATGTTTTTCTTGATACAATTCATTAAATAAATCAACAGAAAACATAGAACTGCAAAACTCACTCAGAAATAATGCTCACTGACTGATAGTTTAAAACAACAACAAACACGGTGCTTTGTAATAGCGCACTGAACTGGACGCAAATTTATTTGAGACGTATTAGTACATTGCGCGTCCATTGGTGTACTTAGTGTGAGATTCGCACGGACGAACGAGAAGAATATCTTTTTTTTATCTATTTTAACGGCTTTGATGTTACACCATCTGACCAAAGATCAATCACTGCTTCATTCCTAGACACAGCCAATTGCGTAACATAAGAAATTACATTACCTACTGCGATCCAAGATGTATTAAGGACGGACATAACACTTATCACCATCCCCAGTCGACATAGGTATTATGGAACGTCTTACGAAATTCTACACTATACAATTTAGTGTTTTAAGCAAAAGTTATATACAAGTTCGGTTGGAAGCGACAAAAGGTCATTAAAAATTAACCATAAACAAAATTAGGTACATAACGCTTTTAATTTAAAGCGCTATTTTACCAAACTCTAATTATGAAAAGTCACATTCCAAATTTTCTAAAAATCAAGCCACCGAAGGAGCGTACGGTACTGATATAGATAAAACTCTCTATATTATAAAACTATCTTTGTACACATTGCCAGGACAAACGCGAAAAATATATCATTTAATTTTGTCTATGCACAAATTGCCCAATGATCAAAAGTGCTTGCAACTGTCAATTGCAAAAATGTCGTAAGTCGTTGACATTGACATTGTAAAATTAATAGACAAATGTGTAAAAACAACATTGTGGTTTTGCCGAATTTTTTTGAGTATTTTTTGACGACTTTTTTTTAAACAAAAGGTGCTATTGTACTATACAAAAATCAGACAATACGTATATCGAGTTGGCGTATTTGTAGCTACTAGTAAATGCGCCACGTCAATGCATTTGCGCCACGTCTATTGGAGCGCCGACTCCGGCCCCCAACCCCCACCACCCATCTATGTTACAGAGGGAGCTCGAATGTAGGTATATAAGTGGCTTATCCGGAAAATAGGTCACACTCAATTATCGCAACTGCCAATCGCAAACAAGTGAAAAGCTGTCGTGTTACCCGTTTGTGCTATTTTTCCCGTTTTCTCTACTAATTTATTCCATTTCTCTCGCATCAGTTATCATGGACAACAAAGTAAGATTAATTGTTGTCAATTTGAAACATCTTGTAATTTTTATCATCGATTCGGTAGAAAAGGGGCTAATTTTTTAATTTGGCCTGTTTCAGAACTCACGTCAACAATCCGGTGAGCGCAAGCGTGGTCGGCCTGCCGGAAGAAACCGGGTGCCTCTCACTAAGGCGAGTATGAAACCCTATACCAGACTCATTGCAGAGAAATGTGGTTGCAAGAGCGTGAGTTTTATATTTCGTTTGTTGTTAACAGGACGAGCAGCGAGCGCGTAACGCGCAGTACGAGAAGGAGCGTCGCCAGCAGCAAGCGGATGCCACGATGGAGCTGGCGACGGAGGCTGGCTGTGATCCCAATGTAAGATATCCCTCACGTCTGACGGACGTCACTTCGCTATACATCATTGTATACTATTCTACATAAACAACTTCTTTATATTCCAGGCGCAGCAAACGGACATCCTTGCGACAGCTCTCGCTATTATTCACCAGAGCATTCAAATAGACACGCATGATGGCATACCTGAATTAATGAAAATGAACCAGAAGCTAATGGATCAGAGTAAGTATTTTGTTAGCTATCCTATTTATATCTTCTACTTATACATAAATATAGGTTATTATATATATTTTTGCTAGTATTTTAACGCGATTATTTTTGTTCAGTCGCAGAAGCGGAGTCCAGACTGGCTGCGCTTGATACCGCGGTGGATCACAGAGCACCAAAAGAAGCAAATCAATATCAGAACGTAAGCATACCTATTTACTTTAATGTTTAATTATCTTTAAAATATGTTTTTTTTTTGTAAACATTTCACATTTTAATCTTTGTCCACAGATCGGGAAGCGAAAGCGTACTGAGCCGGAGGATACTACACATTCCAAGCGCTTTAAATGTACTGTAAGTAAACTCGTATCAGTCTCATGTCCACGATACATATATTATTATTTTTTGTTTACTTTTCGAATTAACGGAGTGTGTTATATGTTCCAGGTTGAGTCCAGTATCGAGTCGGTCCAATCATCGCCACCTCCAGCATCTGCATGCACGAATGTTTGCCTTTTAGGTGAGGACTAATCTACAAACACAGCCTTTGACGGCGTTATATCTCGGCTTCGCCATTTAAATAAACCTAATATTTTATTGTATTTCTTTTCATTTCAGACAGTGAAGACTGGAGTGAGTGGGATTGGCTTTTCGCAGCTCAAAAACAATACGCGCAGTCCGACACCAGTACCAGCGACGCCAATGCAGAATGTGAGTGCTTTCACCTGAAGACTGATAAATGTCCTGACGCTTGATTTAAAAAAAGTCTCTAATAGACTCTAATGTATTGTTTATTGTTTTTTGTCCCTTAGATAACGCTCAAAACGTCCAGTTGGGTTTGCTGACCACATCTCCATCTGAAGAGCAATCGACGCATCAGCCATCGTGTTTCACCTCTAGGACAAACATGTCAGGTGTGTATAAGATATATCAAGCTACATCCGAACTGCTATTCCTAGTTTAGTTATTTAAAAGCTCAAATTCAATGCACTCGAATACTAAATTCTTCTTCTTTTTTTTTTACAGACGCTGACACTTATAATGGCGGCTTCACACCGATTCATTGTGCCCCGATAGAGGAAACTGCGGGTAGCTACGTCGGGAATTGTGACGTGGAGCTTCCCGCTGATTTGAGGAATGTGGTAAGCATTATGACGACCGACGACGAAGTGCACATAGCATTCTATGAGTTATCTTACATCGTTTTCTTTGTAATTAATACTTTTTTCATTGCTTGCAGACCCCGGATGTGTTCGGAATGGGGATAAATATCTCGGAATACCTGCAACCGCAGCACGACTGGCCAAATTAGCTGTTTATTTAATGTGAAGAAACGAAGGAGAATATGTCTACAAATGCGAGCATATTCAAAATGTTTGGTAAGATTTAATTGAATTTTCTAGTAAATGTGCGCATATTTTTTTTCTTTTTCTAAACAATAAACTGAGATACCTAATGGTTTTTTTTACATATCCGGGGCGGCGCCGGCGAGGAAACACAGTCGGCCGACTGAGGAAAGAGCACAGCAGCTGCGCTTTATGCCGCACTACCGGTAATTTGGCCAATTTAAATGGCATTAAATTTATTTGTCGCATGCAGATTTATTATATTTTTTTTGTTCCAGGAAATCCGAGTAATGTAGCTGAGAAATTTTAGTATTTAAGTAATTGTAATATTCATTCATCTTTTTTTAAATAGTGTTCTTGTAATATTGTGTATCTCGTGTAGTTTATATTCCATATCAAGCTTATAAATATTATTATTATATTAAGTAGATAATTTGTTTTACATAAATAGGTATGTGATTTGATTTGAAATTGTTGTTTTTGTATGTATTCTTTATAAATAAATTTTAATTTGCATACATTCATTATTTTATTGATTTTATTCAATCAATTTCTCTATACATTAGGTAAGACGATGATGTGTTAGATGTTTTTCTGTTTTGGAAAATGTAACTTTTTGTGCGGGACTAGATGGGTACTATAAAAAGTGAGCACGCGAGTTTGCCTTCTGACCCGGTTAACACCTTCCTTCAGTCAGCCTGTACATGTGTCATTGGGTGTAAAATGAGTCCACTTAAAGCATTGCTCACAGGTACTTGTGCAGTAGAAAGCAGTTATTGACTATGCACAATGAGCCCGCATGCGCCAGTGTACTCGTGTACTTGTGTAGTACATAACAATTATTGAGTGCGCACAATGAGCCCGCATGCGCCATTGTTCTCGGATACTTGTGCAGTAGAAAGCAGTTATTGAGCACAATGCAGGACATAGCAGGTGATCCAGTGTACATAGAGCCCGCGTTGGGTGTTGGGTTGGCGCATTGGGTGTAAAATGAGTCCACTTAAAGCATTGCTCACAGGTACTTGTGCAGTAGAAAGCAGTTATTGACTATGCACAATGAGCCCGCATGCGCCAGTGTACTCGTGTACTTGTGCAGTACATAACAATTATTGAGTGCGCACAATGAGCCCGCATGCGCCATTGTTCTCGGATACTTGTGCAGTAGAAAGCAGTTATTGAGCACAATGCAGGACATAGCAGGTGATCCAGTGTACATAGAGCCCGCATTGACTATTATACTCGGGTACCTGTGCAGTACATAAAGGTTATTGAATGTGCAGTTATTGAATGAGCTCGTATGCACCATTTATCCTTAGTTCGTACCTGTTTACGTCGTTGTATTAACCCTATTAACCCTACATAGTATGTACCTACATGATTAATTTTATGTTTTAGATCATAGAAATTAGCGAATTGCTAAGAAATATTTGCAGGTACACCTACCTTTTATAGACGTGACATTTGTTATTATATCGAATTAATTAACGAACGGTTGGCGAATTTCTTATAATTTTGTTGCCCTAAGTTATGGTCAGCAACACGTCAAGCTTTACATTTGCATTACGAAAGCCGCCGCTATTACGAGCGACATAAGGGCGGTCTCAAGGTCAACATGTACAGCCTAGCGTGTTGCCGTGTGTACCAATTTCGTTCGAGCTGAAAAGAAGAAATCTCGAAAATCACGTGCCCTTTTGATATATTTCTACAAAACGCGCGCAGTAAATAAAAATTTTCAATAATAATAATAACCTTAGACTATAGATACCAATAGACATGAAATACCTACGAAAAAAGCGTGCCAAAATTTGTGTTAGTGCTCTAAGATGGCGGAAAAAACTTGGGACGCCGCATCCAAGATTCCACACTTATTATGTTTTTCTTGATACAATTCATTAAATAAATCAACAGAAAACATAGAACTGCAAAACTCACTCAGAAATAATGCTCACTGACTGATAGTTTAAAACAACAACAAACACGGTGCTTTGTAATAGCGCACTGAACTGGACGCAAATTTATTTGAGACGTATTAGTACATTGCGCGTCCATTGGTGTACTTAGTGTGAGATTCGCACGGACGAACGAGAAGAATATCTTTTTTTTATCTATTTAATCAGAATAAATAATTTATCTATTTAGTCAGATGGTGTAACATCAAAGCCGTTAGCTTTGATGTTACACCATCTGACCAAAGATCAATCACTGCTTCATTCCTAGACACAGCCAATTGCGTAACATAAGAAATTACATTACCTACTGCGATCCAAGATGTATTAAGGACGGACATAACACTTATCACCATCCCCAGTCGACATAGGTATTATGGAACGTCTTACGAAATTCTACACTATACAATTTAGTGTTTTAAGCAAAAGTTATATACAAGTTCGGTTGGAAGCGACAAAAGGTCATTAAAAATTAACCATAAACAAAATTAGGTACATAACGCTTTTAATTTAAAGCGCTATTTTACCAAACTCTAATTATGAAAAGTCACATTCCAAATTTTCTAAAAATCAAGCCACCGAAGGAGCGTACGGTAGGTACTGATATAGATAAAACTCTCTATATTATAAAACTATCTTTGTACACTTTGCCAGGACAAACGCGAAAAATATATCATTTAATTTTGTCTATGCACAAATTGCCCAATGATCAAAAGTGCTTGCAACTGTCAATTGCAAAAATGTCGTAAGTCGTTGACATTGACATTGTAAAATTAATAGACAAATGTGTAAAAACAACATTGTGGTTTTGCCGAATTTTTTTGAGTATTTTTTGACGACTTTTTTTTAAACAAAAGGTGCTATTGTACTATACAAAAATCAGACAATACGTATATCGAGTTGGCGTATTTGTAGCTACTAGTAAATGCGCCACGTCGATGCATTTGCGCCACGTCTATTGGAGCGCCGACTCCGGCCCCCAACCCCCACCACCCATCTATGTTACAGAGGGAGCTCGAATTTAGGTATATGGCCCTGTCCTAATTGGCCATCGCTCGTTGGACATTGGACGACGACACAGTGCTGTTCCGCGAGTGTTGCCTACCGGTCGTGCCAGGAGTGCTCCGAGCAATCGTTGAGCCCCTGCACCCGCGAGCCCCCCCCCGCGAACGCACCGTACCGCGCCGCGCGCATTTCGCGCTCCGTGCGCCGTCCTGCTCCGTGGGTGGATTCACATCTACCCACGTCGAGTTTTTATTACACCGCGACATAGACGCTTATACCTACCCGCGATATTGACGCTTTTTTGTTTGTGTTGTGAGTGTGTTGCGTATACCCGCTCCCTATTTTGATAAATAGGGAGGGGTGATCGCCCTCAGTTTTACTGTGCGTATATACTGTATACCAAGTGCTGTCCCGTAACTTGTACTGTGTCACCATGCCAGGGGACAAACCCCTCCCCCCGCGCGACCCCCGCGCAAGGAGGCCCTTGACCGTCGCCGCCGTCGCCACGGCCGCCGCGGCCGCCGCCACCACCACCACTACCACCACCACCGCCGCCGCGATTGCCACTCGCCGCCCCGAGCCGTCACTGCGGCCTGCTGGGCACAGGGCTGTTGCGGCCGCCGCGCAGCCGGTTGCTCCGGTCCAAGCCGCGCCGCCCACTACCGCTGGGGCGTTTCTAGGCGAAACACCTCCCGCCGGTATGAGCAGCGGCAGAACCCGTGAGCCCCGGCCCAGGAGCCCCACAAGCAGCGAGGACGGCGGGGATGATAAGCGTCCCCGCACCGGGCCCTCGCCCCCCCAACACCACCAGTCATCCAGCTCGCCCGAGTCGAGCTATTACATACAGTCGACATCCGACTCACCTACCGACGAGACCGGCGTAAGTACCGCCGCAGGAGAGGCAATGTCCGATCCGCCACCACTCTCACCCACGCCATCGACGTCGTACGCGATCTTCGCGCCGACGTCCAGCGAGCCGGAAGCCGTGGCTTCACAGTCGGGGCCGGCGACCTACGCCGCCCTCGCCGCCGCACCCTCCCAACCCAGCTCTCGAGCCCCCACGCCACCACCTGTTGCCGTGCCGACCACCCAGTCGGCTACCCCTGCCGCCGACCAGTCAGCGACTCCAGCCGCCGCCCGGGCCCGCGGCTACCCGCCGATAGTGGTCGAGCGTCTGCCGGATTGGACCCGGCACTTCAATGTGCTGGCGGGGAAACTCGGCAAGCCGCCTAACGCCCGTCCTTACCGCACCGGGGTGCGATTTATCCCCACCACCCCAGACGAGTACCGCGTAGTGCAGCGATACTTGGCCGAGGCATCAGAGCGCGATCCCACCATAACGTGGTACGCCTACACGCCGGCGAACGAACTCCCCTCTAAGGCAGCACTACGAGGGCTGCCCGCAGATACCCCGCCGGAGGCGATCCAGGCGGCACTCCGGGAACGTGGATTTGTGGCCACCCACGTTCGCAACATACCACCCCAACGCGGCCGCTCCGGCTGCCTCTTTTATCTGCAGCTGGAGCACCTTGATGCCCAGGAGCTCTCCCGCCTCTATGCGGTGACCGAGCTTCTGATGATGCCGGGCATCGTCATCGAGGGATGGCGCGGCCGCGGGGGACCCCCGCAGTGCCACCGATGCCAGGCGTTTGGGCACGCCTCGGCCAACTGCCACCGGCCCATTAAGTGCGTGCGCTGTGCGGGCGACCACATCGCCGCCGACTGCACGCGCCCACGAGACCAGCCGCCCACCTGTGCGAATTGCGCCAAGCCGCATCCGGCCAACGACCGCCGCTGTCCGGCCTTCCGGCGGGAGGCCAGGCAGAGAGGCATGAGAGTGCCACCCCCCGTGCCGACCCGACCGCAGGCGCCCCAGCGCCAGTCGGCGCCCCAGCGCCAACAGGCGCCCTCGCACCAGCAGGTGCCCCCGCGCCAGCAGGCGCCCCCGCGCCAGCAGGCGCCCCCGCGCCAGCAGGCGCCCTCGTGCTATGAGGCGCCCCCGCGCCAACAGGCACCCCCACGCCAACCGACGCTCTCTATGGTGGGCGAACCAGAGGCCCACGCTGGGCTGACCCTGGCTCCCCCCGCCAACCCGCCGACCACCAGAGGCGAGGCGGTGAAGCGTCGCAGACGCCGTGGTCGTGGTAGGCGCGGCCGTAGAGCCACTGCCTCCGACCAACCTGCGGCGGCCTCCACTCCCGTGCCGCCGACCCGCCCTCACCAGCCGCCCCGCCGACACCCAGCCTCCCAGCAGGAAGCGATGTCGGCCGTCCGCAGACCCCCGACAGGGCCCCACCCATACCAGGGCCCACCCCAAGATCCCCAAACCCAGCCACCACTCTTGCCGCCGGCTCCGCCGCGGCAACCACGCCAGCCCCACCAACCACCACCACAACTGGCCCCCCAGACCCGCCCGCTCCCGCAGGCCTCGACCACATCGGTGTTGGTCGCGGTGGCAACCGCGATCAGCCAGCTAACGATGGCCGCGGAGCTAGGCGACCACCGGGCGGCAATCAACCGGGCCATCGACATCCTGGTGGCCCTACTACAGGACCTCAAACATTGAGAGTTCTCTACTGGAATCCCGGGGGGGTAAGGAACAAGGCGCAGGAGCTGCGCCTGCTCGCCCAGTCGCAGGATCTGCACGTGATCCTCCTGGGTGAGACCTTTCTGCTCCCGCACAACACCTTCCGGCTGCCCAACTACCACGTCTACCGCCGCGACGAATCAACACCGCAGGGCCGCGCCTGGAGAGGCGTGGCGGCCCTAGTTCGTCGCGACGTGGTACACGACCAACTCAACCTCCTCCCATTCATCTCCACCCGCACCATCGGAGTGAGGGTGAGTGCAGCCGGGCGGGAGCTACACATCTACGCAGCATACCGCCCCCCCGCATCCAGAGTAGAGCTCTCCGACATCCAGGGGCTCCTCGGCGACGACACGCCGACTCTCGTGGCGGGCGACCTTAATGCGAAGCACCCCCAATGGGGATCGCGTTGCATCACGCCCGCCGGGAGGATGCTCCTGGATGCCGCCACCGGACTTGACGCCGAAGTGGTGGGACCTGACGCCCCCACCCACATTCCTACCACCGCCAGGTATCAGCCAGACGTCCTGGACATCGTCCTGACGAAGAACATCCCCTGCCCGGTCTCCGTGGAGGTGCTGTACGACATGGACACGCAGCACCTCCCCATCCTCATCACCACCAGCATGGCGGCCGACTTCGTCCAGGCGAGAGCTCCGCGCCCCCGCACTAACTGGGGCGCCTTCAGCTCGGCGCTCAGCGATCTCGCGCTCGGCGGCCCCCTCTCCTCCCCGGAGGATGTGGACGTGGCCGCCGACGACATCTGCTCCCGCATCCGCGCTGCCGAGGAGGCAGCCTCCACCCGCCCCCCTGCGAAGTCACGCAGGGAGGAACTGCCTGCCCACCTGCGCGCGCGGATGCGCAGGAAGCGCGAGCTGCGCCAGCTGTGGGCCCGCACCCGGTGCCCGCGGGTCAAGACGGAGCTCAATCGCCTCACCACCCAGCTGTCTGAGGCCGTGAAGGTATGGCGCGGTGCCACCTGGGAGAGTCACCTGGACCAGGTGGCCGATAGCACCGCTGACCTCTTCCGGCTCAACAGACAGCTGACGAAGTCCACCGCCCCCGTCTGCCCGCTGCTGGACAGCGCGGGCAGGCGATGCTACGCCGCCGCTGACCGGGCCAATATTCTGGCTGATCACCTGGAGGAGGTATTCACCCCACACCCAGCGTCCACCGACTGCGCTGTCGTCGAGCACCACAGGCACGTGCTGAGCCGCGTCGAGGAATTTCTGTCGGCCCCAGCGCCGCAGCTGCGGGGTGACGATTTCATCTCCCCCGCAGAGCTGCGCAAAGCGGTGCTCCGCCTCAACAGGCGGAAAGCGCCCGGGCCCGACAACGTTTCCTCCGCGGCCCTCAGGCAGCTGCCCCGCAGGGGCCTGGCGACCCTCGCCAGGCTCTTCAACGGCATCCTGCGCACCGGCCACTTCCCCGTGGCCTGGAAGATGGGGCGTATCATCGTCCTGCCCAAGCCGGGTAAGGACAGGCGCCTCCCGTCCAGCTACCGACCCATTACGCTGCTGTCTCACGTGGCCAAGCTGTTCGAGCGACTGCTGCTGCGGAGGATCCGCCCGTTCGTCCCACTCCGGGATGAGCAATTCGGATTCCGCAGCGGCCACTCCACCACGCTCCAGCTGGCGCGCGTGCTCCACCACCTCGCGGCCGCCATGAACCGGGATAACCACACCGTGGGGGTCTTCTTGGACATCGAGAAGGCCTTCGACCGTGTGTGGCATCCCGGTCTCCTCTACAAGCTGGCCGCCACCAGCATGCCGCCCGCCCACGTGAGACTGCTGGCGTCGTTTCTCCAGGGTCGGAGCTTCGTGGTCTCGGTCGAGGACGCCACCTCCCAGCCACGCCCCATCCTCGCAGGAGTGCCCCAGGGCAGCTGCCTCTCGCCGTGCCTGTACGCCGCCTACACCGACGACATCCCCACCCTCCAAGACCAGCTCCAGGAGGGGCAGCGGGACGTGGTGTTGGCCCTATTCGCCGACGACAGCGCCTTCTTCGCCTCGTCGCGGAAGGTGAGATTCGCCTCCGCCCGGATGCAGCAACTGCTGGACCGCCTGCCAACATGGCTGGACAACTGGAGGATGGCCGTCAATGTGGGTAAGACGGCCGCCATCCTGGTCGGGTCGCAGCGCCGCATGCCACCGCCGCTGACACTCCGCGGACAGGACGTAGCTTGGCAGACCACAGTTGCGTACCTCGGATGCCGCATCGACCGTCAACTGCGCATGGTGCCCCAGGTTGACCATGTCGTCAACCAGGCCAAGATGGCCCGTGGCATCCTGCGCCCGGTGCTGGCATCCCGACTACCACTCCGTACGAAACTGATGGTCTATAAGAGCTACGTTCGTACGCGGCTCACCTACGCCGCCCCAGCATGGTATGCGTTGTGCTCCCCGACCCAGCGTTCCAGACTGCAGGTGGTCCAGAACGTCTCTCTCCGTGTCGTGACGAACGCGGGCCGCTACGTCAGGAATGACGTCATTGCCCGGGACGTTCGGATGCCGACGGTGGAGGAGTTCGTCGCCCGTCTGGCGCGTCGAATGTTCGACAGCGCCGACAACGGGCCCCACCTCCACCTCCACAATATTGCTCCTTATGTCCCCAGGCCTCCAGACTCTTCCGGACGAGCGCTGCCCCGCGACTTGTTGTCGCCCAGGGCGGAGAGAGACCAAGACCTACCAGCGTCACCACCACCATCACCAGCTGCATCCCCACGACGAGGCGACCCACCCCGGCCAAGACTCCGCTTCGTCAGCGACTTCGCTGACGACGCCACCACCTGACCAGACCCCGTGTCGCTTGGCTTGTAGTCTGCCGCGGGACCCCACCGCTCGCGCGCGTGACTCGCCTAAGCGACACCACCACCGGACATGACACCACCATCACCCATCAAGACCAATGGCCCCCTCCTCCCCCCACCGCTCCTCCGGGCGCAGAGTAAGCCGCGGCCTGCTCGCCGGCGCTCGCTGGGCTTGGGACAAGCCCCTCTAACCTGGTGTGCTTGACCGCGGAGGGCCGTGCCTCGATCCCGGAGTGGTAGCACAGGGGGGGTGGCGAAGAGGGGCCCGTCACTACGTGACGTGCCCAACACCGGCGAGCTACTGCTCGCCGAGAAGATGCCCGGGCAATGGGCGACAAATGCCCGAAGCCCGCACCCGCCCATGGCGGAAGAAACTCTGACTGCCATCGCTCGTGCGATGATGCGTTGCGATTTCATCGTGCGATGAAACTGCTCGCGCGATCGTGCGATCAAACATACTGATTCTACTGAATGTCCTAATTGGCGGTCGCGCGATCATGCGATACGACCAAATTGTCTAGTTTTCATCACACGACCATCGACGCATTGTTAAATCGGACGTTCGTGCGATCAAACATACTTGAGCTCAAAGAGAATAGTAATACTACGGGAATAGAGAGCCCTCTCGTGGCATTTTTATGCATGCTACATTTGATACGTCAACTAGCGCCATCTGCATTTCTTAACTGGTACTTCGTACATATACATACCTACTTAGATAGTTAAAATATGGTGGCATAAATTGCCGCCTTATTACAAAACATGACCTAAGTTTAGACTTGGTTTAAACCTGATGCTGTCTTTATCTACTTTAAAACAAGTGAAAGAGCATCTAGTTTAAACCAAGACTAAATTTAGGCCAAGTTTTGTAATAAGACCGCATTTTTAAAACCGTTAATATAAAGGCAGGGGTTTTTTGAGGTTTTGCACCTCGAAAAGACTGTTTTATAGAGTTATCTAATTTCAACTTGTTTGTAATGCTTTTTTCAATTTCTTTTTAGTAAACTAGTTCCAGATAAGAAAAAATCTTTAGATAATAAACACAAAATATGTAATATGTTTGAAATAAAACAAATCAAATCAAATACTTGCCTTTTATTTTCAATTTTTACGTTAATAATTTTGTGCTGCTATTTTAGTTACATCATCTCCATTGTATGTAAGTTTTCCCAATAAAATCCGATTAATCTATCGACGCCAACTACACACCAAATAAATTAGAACATTAAACATTGTGTGACAAAAACATTGTTTAATTTTATTTTATGAATGCAACATTCAAATGAGTCATTATGTCAATTAATGTCTCTGCGAATGATATGATAGTTTGTTTAATTTCTTTGGCACGTCATTCTTAAGGAAAGTAATAGTCATATTTTGCATAACTTTGAAAAATATTTCTATCCGCACACACAACCACTTTTTATTTTTACATCTTTTGCGCATTTAAAATCATTGTTATTATGTCTAGTAATTTTTTTATAGTCTTTACACCCTTTTACAATTTCTTTTACACATCATTATATAACCCAACCATAAACATTATTACATTGACCAGCATCATTTTGATGGGGCTGGTCAAAGCAAATTCGGTTATTAAAATGAATATCCATTTCTTCGGAATCACTAGGAGCCTTTATTTGCAATGAACTTGGAGATGGAAATGACTGGATAACTATCGGTGAATTCTGCATTCCGCCAGCTCTGAAGTGGAAAACTCTACTTTATGATTGATCGCCTGCAAGTCTGAAATTCTATCTTAACGCCTTCCAGATGACTCTCCCAGAACAATGTAATCTAACAACATGGGGAATAGCAACAGAAAAAACATGCTATACGTGTGGCGAAGCACCTGGAACAGCTAGGCACATACTGGTGGGACGCAGAGTTCTTTTAGAAAAGGGTAATTACTCGCGACGTCATGGTAAGGTTTTGGGAATCATACGGGATGCTGTCAGTGAAGCGGTCGCAAGAGCCCAGAAAGGGATGACAACAACCACAAGCCTCATCAAAGTCACCAAAGAGGGCTCTAAAACAAAACCAATAAATAAAACCTATTTGATCATAGGCTCGGCACCGGATTGAACCCTTGTGATGGATACGTATGATAAACAATATAAGTTTCCGTCTGACGTAGCGATTACTGCATCCAGGCCAGACATTTTACTTTACTCCCGGTAATAAAGCGCTTACTACTCATCGAACTCACCGTGCCGTGGGAAAATAACATTCTCAATACCACACATTTAAATTGAAAAGATACTACGGTCTTACTATCTCACAAAAAACGGTTATGTTTACTTATATGCGGTAGAAGTAGGCGCGAGAGGTATTCTGGCAAAATTCTTATAAACATTGTGTTAGCTGCAATATTCCTAGCACCATAACTCCTAATGTTTCCGAAGAAATTTGTGGTGTGATTGACATCTCGTTGAATATAACCGTACGTTTGCACTGAGAAACATAAAACATGCAATGTTTTACAACTTGTTGCATGATACAAATCTCAAAACTTGTTGTGTGTGCTTTTGCGTTCGCACTGCCGAAAATCGTGTTGGATTCGGAACAAATCCTAAGATTTGTTGCAGATTGCGTTCGGACTGTCTCAAAACTTGTTGTCTGTCAATGTTTTTTATGGATTTGTCAACGATTGCGTTCGCACTGGCGGCTGTGAGAGTCTTAATACATGTTTTGCAACATGTTGGGGTGTTTTCGAGCTGTGTCGGATAACATTTGAAATTATGTAATGGAGAAAATCAGATACATTAAAGTTCATAGAAATTTGGCATGGAATGCCATGATTATGGTATGCCAAATCATCGGAATATAAAAATAGACAAAAACGTCGGGATGCTATCGCATATTTCTTTTTCGTCACTGGAGTCCATCACTCAACTGTAGGTCCTACTTATATTAGATAAAAGATGGTTTAAGTAGGTACCTAGTTAACAATTAATAAATCAACTAGGTTAATAAAAAACTTTAAAGGTGTGAAGAGTAACTTTGAAATAAATGTGATCATCGAAGTAGGTACCTACTAACATCATCATCACAGCCCATATACGTCCCCACCGAGGGGCTCGAGCCTACCCTATATTAGGGTGATTAGGCCTTAGTCAACCACGCTGGCCCAGTGCGGATGCGGTCGACTTCACATACATCATTGAATTTCTTCGCAGATGTATGCAGGTTGCCTCACGATGTTTTCCTTCACCGTAGGAGCGTCAGACAAATGTACATATGAAATTCGAAACGAAAAACACATTGGTACATGGCGGGTCTCGAACCCCGACCCCCCGATTGGAAGGCAAGTGCCGAGTCCACTGCGCCACCGACGCTCATACCTACTAACATACCTATTAACTAATAAGACGTATTTCAAAAGCTATTAAATACCTAAGTCATTTTCTATACAGAGTCATTTAAAAAATAAAAAATCATAAATGTAAATGTTTCGAAACAAATCTTTCAAACAAAAAAACCAATTGACTTTTCAAATAAGAAACATGTTCATACAATATTTTTTCACATGTTTCGTCTGAAAAATGGTAAACAAACTTGTTGCGCTAAAACATGTCGTTTGGCAATGAAAACGTGTTTATAAACATTGACAGAAACATGTTTTTTTTTGTAGATGTTTTGTCAGTGCAAACGCAAGGTATGTGAAACATGTTCATAAATTTTTTTTTCACAACATGTTTCGTCTGTAAAACTTGAAACTTGTTGCGCTAAAACATGTCGTTTGACAATGGAAACGCATTCATAAACATTGACAGAAACATGTTTAAAAAACATGTTTTTTTGTAGATGTTTCGTCAGTGCAAACGCACGGTTAGGCTACACAAATGTTTTGAAGGATCTTCGATCGTTCATTAATTTATTTGAAGGAAGTGAAAAATATTTACGTAAAAACTGGATAGCATATTTTCTCTTCAATAGTGAAATGTCTTCCTTTCAGTTTCTTACTTGCTTGTTGTTGCATGTTGCATATGCATGAACAGTTGAGCTGGTGTAGTCATATACTTGACTTTGTTGAAATGCAACATGTTTCGAAATTTTCTCTGCATTAGCCAACCGGTCTTTAAATAATTTGCCCTTTTATCGCAAACGATTTATTTCATTTCCCAGATTTCAAATTCTCTTTTGAAGTGGTTGAGCATATGCACAACATATTAAAAAAAGCATAGCAAGCATATTAAAAAAAGAATGAAGTCGATGATGAAGATATGCTATTTTTAAAATCACTTGCTCCGAATTTTCGGTATTTAAACGCGGTACAAAAACTGCGATTAAGAAGTGAAATACAGAATTTAATTGCGGATGAAATTGCTGAAACGATCGCTCCCCCTTGCACCTCTCCCTACTCTGCACATTCTGCTTCAATTTTACCTTCGCCAGTACACGCATCTACTACCTCGTCCTCATACATGTCGCCACCGTCCCAAACTCGTCAGTTCTACGAATCATTTCATGATAATGCTTAACTACTCGTACTTACAATATACATAATTTAATTTTTTCTTTGTTTTCCAATTCAAATCAATACATAGTTAAAAATTGTTTCAGTTTTTTATTTCTATCTCATATTGATTTTTAATCAATTCATTCTTATATTAATGAATTTAGGTATTTACATAGTACATATAAACTCATGGCCGTTTTGCAAATCAAGCAACAACAAGCTTCTTAAAATAGCCACTTTTTACATATATTCACATATATTATTATGTAACTAAATGAATTTTACGTAAAATAGGTAGATATACAAGGTTATTTTTTAATTATCACAAAAAATTTGTGTGCTTGTTCAGACAAGCAAACTGAATAACTTTCACTATGGGACCAACTTTGAAATCGCAAAAAAAAATCAGCTGTTCCATACATCTAGGTACAGTGAATGTTGAACATTTGTATGGAACAGCTGATATTTTTGGGGGTTTCAAAGTTAGTCCCATAGTGAAAGTTATTCAGTTTGCTTGTCTGAACAAGCACATAATTTTTTTATGATAATTAAAAAATAAACTTACACGGTTATTTTTTTATCACTCTGGAAAATTTAAGGGACGCTTCACGACATGGTATTATAATGATTTAAATATAAATAAAAAAATAACTCACTTAATTTTATATTAATTTTTTTTAAATACAAAAAATGCTGCACTAGTCGAGAGCAGCATTTTTAGATTTTTTATTTTTTTTATATTTAAAAAAAAAATCATTTTTTTAAATATAATAATGGATGTGTCCTGCAGCGTCCCTAAAATTTTCCAGGGTGATAAAAAAATAACCGTGTATAATAAAAATATTATTTTAATATAACAAGTTGGTACATTAATTCTCTAGGGCCCGTATTAATAAAGCGATCTCAAAACTGCTCTCAAGTGCGAACTCAGCCGAGTCACTCTCAAGATGTGATCACGCACTTGCGATAGTCGCTAATTAATAAACCTACATCAACAGCGTATCACTTGAGATATTATATCAAGATCGCGCTCTTAAGAGCGTGATCTCAAGTAAACGTAATTTTTAACCGACTTCAAAAAGGAGGAGGTTCTATGTTCGACTGTATCTATTTTCTTATTTTTATGTATGTTCACCGATTACTCCGCCATTTGAGGACCGATTTTCAAAATTCCTTTTGTAATCGAAATAGTACACTCCCGAGGTGGACCCATTGTCACCATGTCATGATCTGATGATGGAATCCCGGGCAAATCTAGGGAAACCCTTAAATTTGAATGTCACGTCCAACGTGTTTTATGTCTTTTTAGGGTTCCGTAGTAAACAAGGAACCCTAATAGTTTCGCCATGTCTGTCTGTCTGTCTGTCCGCGCTTTTACTCAGAGACTATTAGTACTAGAAAGCTGTAATTTGGTATGGGTATGTATATTAATCATGCCAAAAAAATGGTGGAAAATATTTTTTTAGGGTAGGTCCCATACAAGTAAAGTGGAAGTAAATTTTTTCAACTAACCCATCGTGTGGGGTATTGTTGAATAGGTCTTTAAAAAATAATGTAAGGTTCAGAACAACATTTTTCGATTGAGGGATCCGTTTCTGAAATATTTGGTTTTAAAATGCACATTTTTGTTAGAGGTAAGTGTCCCCCCCCCCCCCCTCTATCTGGTAAACGGTTATATATGGACACGTGAAAAAAATTGCAACAGTAGTATATATAACGAAGCTTAAAGGAAAACTATCAGAGTTGAGTACTAAGTACAAACTAAAAAGTTATAGACGACTAACTTATAAAATGTACTCGGAAAAGCAAAATTTCATTGAAAATTAGTACTGAATATAAATTTACGAACCATGTGAAGTTAAGGAAATATAAAATCATTGCAGCTTTAATAATAATAATAATGCCTAATTTAATAGCAACGTATTTAGTAATCTGTGGCAAAGTGTTGTGAGGTGTGACTGTGAACTCATAATTGGCATTTGCAACTACGGAACCGTACACTGCGCGTGGCCCGACACGCACTTGGCCGGTTTTATTAAAGATATTCAGTTATTTGCGTATGGTAGTCATCATGTCATGTTACTGAGCTGATGATGGAAGGTTTTGGTGAAATCTATATCGTTTCAAAAAGTCTTCATTTCGTATTTCAAAGTATTCTGAGTATTTCTTATATATTTTTTTGGAGTTCGATGCTCGTTTATCTGAAAGATATACTTATACCTAATAATCTATTTTGTCATAGTGATCGATTTCGTCGATAATATTTTCAATGTCCATTTTAACCAAACAACAAAAGTCGTCAAACGTGATGGACATTGGGCATTTTTACCCGGTTTTTGAAAAGTCGCGAACATAAACCAAAATAAGTACTTTTAAATCCTGCACTATTATCTATTCTGTGATCCTGCTGCTTTTATTCAGCTTTCATTTTCTGTAGTTATTTCAATTCAGACCAATGGGAACGGAAATTATCAGTGTTTATTACTGTTTATATCATGCGAGTATTTCGTTAATTTTTACTACTCGTTATATTAAGAGAAAATATTTGTTTGTTTGTTTGCATTGAATAGGCTCCGAAACTACTCGACCGATTTGAAAAATTATTTCACATTTAGAATTCTACATTATTCCTAATGAACATAGGCTACAAAATTATTTTTCCCAAGTAAAATTATAAAATTCCCACGGGAAAACAAAAATAACGCGGGCGAAGCTGCGAGCGTTTAGTTAGTATTTGACAAAAATGTCCAACTGAATAATACCTGTAATGCGGTCGGAATGTTTTGTTCGTCTCACTCCCTCTCCCTCTGTCTCTCTCTCTCTCGCATAGTCTCATAAAACGGGTTGTGTCACGTGCGCTTGCGCCAGTTGACAGCGTTGCCAGAATAATAATAATAAATAAATAAATATCTATTTAAACCTACCTAATTTTAGGAATTAATAAAAAAATAACAAAAAACTTTAACCGCCTCCGTGGTCCAGATGTTGCTCGGGAGGTCTGGGGTTTAATTCCCCATGGGGGCAGAAGTTTTTCTGTACGGTTTGGTCCACAGAACACAGAAAGAGGTTAGAAGGGCTATGTGGGCGGGGCACGCGTAGCCACAATTATGACTAAATGCTCATACTTGTGGCCCCGCAACGCGAACGCATTGTTTAATCACTGACGGACAACTACAGTGAGTGTATCGTGAAGCGCGGCGCTATAAATATAAAAAAATGCCTTCTTGTGCTATAATTACTTGTAAAACAAGAAGTCAGGTATCAAGTGTAGCTAAAGAAGGAATTTCTTTTCATCGGTAAGTAGTAAATTGATCATAATGACCATATTCCATAGATCATAATGTCAAAATCCACCAAAACTGATCATAACGATAAGTTACATAATATTTTTCTAAAAAATATACATTACCGGCAATGTACGCACGCGATTTTTGCCATATTACTTAGAGCGCGTAATGTAGTACACTGCTTTCGGTAGTGACGCATTTGGCTTAATGAGCATTAACGCAGTAGTCGCAGTACAAGGGATAGTGCCGTGCTAATCAAAAAACGCACGCATTACATTTTATCGATAAATGTATATTTTAAAATATTTGTATTAAGTAAAAATAACATATTATTTGTCACTTAAAATGCCATAATAATAATTATTACTTTTCGAATACAGAATGTTTGGCGAAACTAACACCTATCCTTTCTAACATCCTATTCATATAAGTACGGCGATGTAATCAAAGATTAAAATTGTAAAATTAATTTAAATTTTCACGATACAATTAGTTCGATTAGTAAAAAAATTATGGGCAAATTCTAAACTAATTTTATAACTTAGAATTTTTAATATCACCATAATATTTATATGACTATTTTAGCATAGGTAGGTGGCCAGCTTGTTATATCATGAATACTAGACACGCCGTTAGGACGCCGCGCCGCCGTGGTAAAGTGGTCCGTAACGGAGCTTTACATCAAGCAGTCCAGGTTCAAATCCTGGCGGGAACAAATGTTTGTGTTAGTCTTGTTCTTATTCCTACGTTAGTTTGTGTGATAAGCACGAACATTTGTTCACGAGGCTGTTGGTGGTTTTTGTATTGATTTATTTATTTGAAATATATTTTACTATCAATTATACCCTTTTAATAACTGTTTTTGGACATATAATTTTAGTTTTACTTAAGATCCGGATATACGTAAAAAGTGGATTGACGCAACAGGTAGAGAAGAATGGATTCCTACTAAGTCAAGCACCATTTGCTCAAAACATTTTAGTGAAAATGATTTTGATATAAAAAAATCTGGGAACAAGTATTTAAAAAGCAGTGTAATACCACATGAAAAAGTCGTGTATTTGTATTCTGCAGTATGTATTATAATTTTTTAATGATATCAAATAATGATTGCAATATCAGTAAGCCAACTCTTTTATGTTTAAGATAAATGATGCGAGAAGTTCTACTTCGTCGTTAATCAAAGAGAAATTAAACAATGGTAAATCACAAAAACGTAGTCTTACAGAAGCGAGAAATAACATAAACGATAATGATTTAACAAAACGGATGAGACAGGTAAAGCTATGTTTATGAATATTATGTAAAATATGTAGCGTAAAGTTTTAAGAAAATACATTACATAAGGTACTTGATTTATTCTAGGACATTTTGGATTCAATAACATCAACCTCTTTGATAATAAAAGACAGTCCCAAAAAAATCTTACAGGTAAAAATAACGACAACATAAAAATTAATTTAAAATGTAATAGTCAATTAATAAATCCGTAATTATTTTCAGTTCAATGTACTGTCAAGTAATAGCTCAAATGCATCAAAACCCAGGAAAAAAAATTTAAAAAAATACTTGTTTCTAAAGAGACTGTTATAAAACGGCAAAAAAAAATAATTAAAAAAATACAAGCACAAAATCGACGTTTGAAAAAAAAAGTATACAAAATGGAAGATATTATTAACGATTTATAGAAAAAGTTTGCATTAAGACATGAAGATATGAGTACTTTATATTTACTTTACAAATATTTACTTCTCCATCCAACCAAAATATCCTAACAACTAAACTACCTACCGCACGTCCGTTTATCAGATTATCCATTCTAGTTTATGCTTTCGGACCGGTGCATTATAGTATTATAGTTTTTCTTTTATTTTACGTCTAACCTACAACATTTTTGAGCTAAAAAGCTATAATTTTGTTTCATAGAAACAAAATATTACTTGAATATTATTAATTATAAACGTATAATGAAAGTAATAATTATTTTTTGGTTTTCAAAATATTTCAAATGGTTAAATAGCTGGCAATATTTAATATCGATAACTATTCATTGATGTCAATCACTAAAATAATGTTATTTGTACACGCGGCTCTTGACGACAGTGAATTTCTGTGAATGAGGAGCCCAGTGAGCGTTGTGATTGGTTCAGCCCGATTTCCCGCGACTTTGCATGGGCGGTCCCCCGGTCTCCCCGACATCAGAGTGCTGTTCCGCGAGTGTTGCCTACCGGTCGTGCCAGGAGTGCTCCGAGCAATCGTTGAGCCCCTGCACCCGCGAGCCCCCCCCGCGAACGCACCGTACCGCGCCGCGCGCATTTCGCGCTCCGTGCGCCGTCCTGCTCCGTGGGTGGATTCACATCTACCCACGTCGAGTTTTTATTACACCGCGACATAGACGCTTATACCTACCCGCGATATTGACGCTTTTTTGTTTGTGTTGTGAGTGTGTTGCGTATACCCGCTCCCTATTTTGATAAATAGGGAGGGGTGATCGCCCTCAGTTTTACTGTGCGTATATACTGTATACCAAGTGCTGTCCCGTAACTTGTACTGTGTCACCATGCCAGGGGACAAACCCCTCCCCCCGCGCGACCCCCGCGCAAGGAGGCCCTTGACCGTCGCCGCCGTCGCCACGGCCGCCGCGGCCGCCGCCACCACCACCACTACCACCACCACCGCCGCCGCGATTGCCACTCGCCGCCCCGAGCCGTCACTGCGGCCTGCTGGGCACAGGGCTGTTGCGGCCGCCGCGCAGCCGGTTGCTCCGGTCCAAGCCGCGCCGCCCACTACCGCTGGGGCGTTTCTAGGCGAAACACCTCCCGCCGGTATGAGCAGCGGCAGAACCCGTGAGCCCCGGCCCAGGAGCCCCACAAGCAGCGAGGACGGCGGGGATGATAAGCGTCCCCGCACCGGGCCCTCGCCCCCCCAACACCACCAGTCATCCAGCTCGCCCGAGTCGAGCTATTACATACAGTCGACATCCGACTCACCTACCGACGAGACCGGCGTCAGTACCGCCGCAGGAGAGGCAATGTCCGATCCGCCACCACTCTCACCCACGCCATCGACGTCGTACGCGACCTTCGCGCCGACGTCCAGCGAGCCGGAAGCCGTGGCTTCACAGTCGGGGCCGGCGACCTACGCCGCCCTCGCCGCCGCACCCTCCCAACCCAGCTCTCGAGCCCCCACGCCACCACCTGTTGCCGTGCCGACCACCCAGTCGGCTACCCCTGCCGCCGACCAGTCAGCGACTCCAGCCGCCGCCCGGGCCCGCGGCTACCCGCCGATAGTGGTCGAGCGTCTGCCGGATTGGACCCGGCACTTCAATGTGCTGGCGGGGAAACTCGGCAAGCCGCCTAACGCCCGTCCTTACCGCACCGGGGTGCGATTTATCCCCACCACCCCAGACGAGTACCGCGTAGTGCAGCGATACTTGGCCGAGGCATCAGAGCGCGATCCCACCATAACGTGGTACGCCTACACGCCGGCGAACGAACTCCCCTCTAAGGCAGCACTACGAGGGCTGCCCGCAGATACCCCGCCGGAGGCGATCCAGGCGGCACTCCGGGAACGTGGATTTGTGGCCACCCACGTTCGCAACATACCACCCCAACGCGGCCGCTCCGGCTGCCTCTTTTATCTGCAGCTGGAGCACCTTGATGCCCAGGAGCTCTCCCGCCTCTATGCGGTGACCGAGCTTCTGATGATGCCGGGCATCGTCATCGAGGGATGGCGCGGCCGCGGGGGACCCCCGCAGTGCCACCGATGCCAGGCGTTTGGGCACGCCTCGGCCAACTGCCACCGGCCCATTAAGTGCGTGCGCTGTGCGGGCGACCACATCGCCGCCGACTGCACGCGCCCACGAGACCAGCCGCCCACCTGTGCGAATTGCGCCAAGCCGCATCCGGCCAACGACCGCCGCTGTCCAGCCTTCCGGCGGGAGGCCAGGCAGAGAGGCATGAGAGTGCCACCCCCCGTGCCGACCCGACCGCAGGCGCCCCAGCGCCAGTCGGCGCCCCAGCGCCAACAGGCGCCCTCGCACCAGCAGGTGCCCCCGCGCCAGCAGGCGCCCCCGCGCCAGCAGGCGCCCCCGCGCCAGCAGGCGCCCCCGCGCCAGCAGGCGCCCTCGTGCTATGAGGCGCCCCCGCGCCAACAGGCACCCCCACGCCAACCGACGCTCTCTATGGTGGGCGAACCAGAGGCCCACGCTGGGCTGACCCTGGCTCCCCCCGCCAACCCGCCGACCACCAGAGGCGAGGCGGTGAAGCGTCGCAGACGCCGTGGTCGTGGTAGGCGCGGCCGTAGAGCCACTGCCTCCGACCAACCTGCGGCGGCCTCCACTCCCGTGCCGCCGACCCGCCCTCACCAGCCGCCCCGCCGACACCCAGCCTCCCAGCAGGAAGCGATGTCGGCCGTCCGCAGACCCCCAACAGGGCCCCACCCATACCAGGGCCCACCCCAAGATCCCCAAACCCAGCCACCACTCTTGCCGCCGGCTCCGCCGCGGCAACCACGCCAGCCCCACCAACCACCACCACAACTGGCCCCCCAGACCCGCCCGCTCCCGCAGGCCTCGACCACATCGGTGTTGGTCGCGGTGGCAACCGCGATCAGCCAGCTAACGATGGCCGCGGAGCTAGGCGACCACCGGGCGGCAATCAACCGGGCCATCGACATCCTGGTGGCCCTACTACAGGACCTCAAACATTGAGAGTTCTCTACTGGAATCCCGGGGGGGTAAGGAACAAGGCGCAGGAGCTGCGCCTGCTCGCCCAGTCGCAGGATCTGCACGTGATCCTCCTGGGTGAGACCTTTCTGCTCCCGCACAACACCTTCCGGCTGCCCAACTACCACGTCTACCGCCGCGACGAATCAACACCGCAGGGCCGCGCCTGGAGAGGCGTGGCGGCCCTAGTTCGTCGCGACGTGGTACACGACCAACTCAACCTCCTCCCATTCATCTCCACCCGCACCATCGGAGTGAGGGTGAGTGCAGCCGGGCGGGAGCTACACATCTACGCAGCATACCGCCCCCCCGCATCCAGAGTAGAGCTCTCCGACATCCAGGGGCTCCTCGGCGACGACACGCCGACTCTCGTGGCGGGCGACCTTAATGCGAAGCACCCCCAATGGGGATCGCGTTGCATCACGCCCGCCGGGAGGATGCTCCTGGATGCCGCCACCGGACTTGACGCCGAAGTGGTGGGACCTGACGCCCCCACCCACATTCCTACCACCGCCAGGTATCAGCCAGACGTCCTGGACATCGTCCTGACGAAGAACATCCCCTGCCCGGTCTCCGTGGAGGTGCTGTACGACATGGACACGCAGCACCTCCCCATCCTCATCACCACCAGCATGGCGGCCGACTTCGTCCAGGCGAGAGCTCCGCGCCCCCGCACTAACTGGGGCGCCTTCAGCTCGGCGCTCAGCGATCTCGCGCTCGGCGGCCCCCTCTCCTCCCCGGAGGATGTGGACGTGGCCGCCGACGACATCTGCTCCCGCATCCGCGCTGCCGAGGAGGCAGCCTCCACCCGCCCCCCTGCGAAGTCACGCAGGGAGGAACTGCCTGCCCACCTGCGCGCGCGGATGCGCAGGAAGCGCGAGCTGCGCCAGCTGTGGGCCCGCACCCGGTGCCCGCGGGTCAAGACGGAGCTCAATCGCCTCACCACCCAGCTGTCTGAGGCCGTGAAGGTATGGCGCGGTGCCACCTGGGAGAGTCACCTGGACCAGGTGGCCGATAGCACCGCTGACCTCTTCCGGCTCAACAGACAGCTGACGAAGTCCACCGCCCCCGTCTGCCCGCTGCTGGACAGCGCGGGCAGGCGATGCTACGCCGCCGCTGACCGGGCCAATATTCTGGCTGATCACCTGGAGGAGGTATTCACCCCACACCCAGCGTCCACCGACTGCGCTGTCGTCGAGCACCACAGGCACGTGCTGAGCCGCGTCGAGGAATTTCTGTCGGCCCCAGCGCCGCAGCTGCGGGGTGACGATTTCATCTCCCCCGCAGAGCTGCGCAAAGCGGTGCTCCGCCTCAACAGGCGGAAAGCGCCCGGGCCCGACAACGTTTCCTCCGCGGCCCTCAGGCAGCTGCCCCGCAGGGGCCTGGCGACCCTCGCCAGGCTCTTCAACGGCATCCTGCGCACCGGCCACTTCCCCGTGGCCTGGAAGATGGGGCGTATCATCGTCCTGCCCAAGCCGGGTAAGGACAGGCGCCTCCCGTCCAGCTACCGACCCATTACGCTGCTGTCTCACGTGGCCAAGCTGTTCGAGCGACTGCTGCTGCGGAGGATCCGCCCGTTCGTCCCACTCCGGGATGAGCAATTCGGATTCCGCAGCGGCCACTCCACCACGCTCCAGCTGGCGCGCGTGCTCCACCACCTCGCGGCCGCCATGAACCGGGACAACCACACCGTGGGGGTCTTCTTGGACATCGAGAAGGCCTTCGACCGTGTGTGGCATCCCGGTCTCCTCTACAAGCTGGCCGCCACCAGCATGCCGCCCGCCCACGTGAGACTGCTGGCGTCGTTTCTCCAGGGTCGGAGCTTCGTGGTCTCGGTCGAGGACGCCACCTCCCAGCCACGCCCCATCCTCGCAGGAGTGCCCCAGGGCAGCTGCCTCTCGCCGTGCCTGTACGCCGCCTACACCGACGACATCCCCACCCTCCAAGACCAGCTCCAGGAGGGGCAGCGGGACGTGGTGTTGGCCCTATTCGCCGACGACAGCGCCTTCTTCGCCTCGTCGCGGAAGGTGAGATTCGCCTCCGCCCGGATGCAGCAACTGCTGGACCGCCTGCCAACATGGCTGGACAACTGGAGGATGGCCGTCAATGTGGGTAAGACGGCCGCCATCCTGGTCGGGTCGCAGCGCCGCATGCCACCGCCGCTGACACTCCGCGGACAGGACGTAGCTTGGCAGACCACAGTTGCGTACCTCGGATGCCGCATCGACCGTCAACTGCGCATGGTGCCCCAGGTTGACCATGTCGTCAACCAGGCCAAGATGGCCCGTGGCATCCTGCGCCCGGTGCTGGCATCCCGACTACCACTCCGTACGAAACTGATGGTCTATAAGAGCTACGTTCGTACGCGGCTCACCTACGCCGCCCCAGCATGGTATGCGTTGTGCTCCCCGACCCAGCGTTCCAGACTGCAGGTGGTCCAGAACGTCTCTCTCCGTGTCGTGACGAACGCGGGCCGCTACGTCAGGAATGACGTCATTGCCCGGGACGTTCGGATGCCGACGGTGGAGGAGTTCGTCGCCCGTCTGGCGCGTCGAATGTTCGACAGCGCCGACAACGGGCCCCACCTCCACCTCCACAATATTGCTCCTTATGTCCCCAGGCCTCCAGACTCTTCCGGACGAGCGCTGCCCCGCGACTTATTGCCGCCCAGGGCGGAGAGAGACCAAGACCTACCAGCGTCACCACCACCATCACCAGCTGCATCCCCACGACGAGGCGACCCACCCCGGCCAAGACTCCGCTTCGTCAGCGACTTCGCTGACGACGCCACCACCTGACCAGACCCCGTGTCGCTTGGCTTGTAGTCTGCCGCGGGACCCCACCGCTCGCGCGCGTGACTCGCCTAAGCGACACCACCACCGGACATGACACCACCATCACCCATCAAGACCAATGGCCCCCTCCTCCCCCCACCGCTCCTCCGGGCGCAGAGTAAGCCGCGGCCTGCTCGCCGGCGCTCGCTGGGCTTGGGACAAGCCCCTCTAACCTGGTGTGCTTGACCGCGGAGGGCCGTGCCTCGATCCCGGAGTGGTAGCACAGGGGAGGTGGCGAAGAGGGGCCCGTCACTACGTGACGTGCCCAACACCGGCGAGCTACTGCTCGCCGAGAAGATGCCCGGGCAATGGGCGACAAATGCCCGAAGCCCGCACCCGCCCATGGCGGAAGAAACTCTGACTGACTGCATGGGCGGTGCAAGGAAAAGAAGTGGGAGCAAAACTGGCGACAGCGGTTCCCGTACAAACGGTGCATGATTGCCTTTCTAACCTCTTTCTGTGTTCTGTGGTTTGGTCGGTGGTAGTGCTTCTGAGCCCGCCTGATTAGCTACCGCCCGCGACCTCTTATCTAAGTTCTTCGCCATAATAAAAATGTTAATAGCATTGTTGTGTTCCGACAATTAGAGGTAAGAAAGCCAGTTCCTTAGTTGTTGAGGAGTCCAGGTGAAGCTCGCTTCCTTCGCTTACCATCAGGTGAGATGAAAGCCAAGAGCTTCCCTGTCGTATGTACAAAAAAATTATGGGTGGGCGCGAGATCGACGCGACGACTGGCGCGAAAAGCTAAAAGCTGTCACTTTGTCATCCGTTGTGTGATCTGTTTAACTACTGTTATCTCCCTGTGCCTTGTGTTTGGATGCAGCAGAATAAAAATGAATCGAAAATTTTTTTTTTCCTTTATCTTACCTTTATATCTTTTTGATTTTTGCAATAAAACAAGTAAAAAATACTATTCCTACTATGTTTTTATACTTTCATGGTAATTTTCGTGTTAATCCCACGACCCACAGATATGCAAACTATCCCATTATAATCTAGATGTAGGTAATTACCTATACTTACATCTAACCAAATTTTATTTTTGTTCGCCGTGGGTAAATGTTCCACAGTAAAATACCCAATGTCCAAATGACATGTGAATAAACCGCCAAAACGCGCACTTAAGTCATGGTTCGACCACACTCAGAAAACAGGAACTTAAGTAGCATCTTGAGAGTGCACTTGAGTGCTGAAATTGTTTTATTAATACGTCGCTACTCAGCTGATACTTTGTACTCAAGTGTGAACTCAAGTATGATATATTAATTAGCACAGTATGTTAAGCTTGCGCTCAAGTTCTATCTCAGAGCTGAGTGCGGTTTATTAATACGGGCCTAGGTAACCTAGGCACAAACACAAGACTTGATATGTATATTATAATAGGTACTCACTGATCTATACAAAACATTTATTAAACTATAGGTAAGTATAAAAAAAACTTCTAATTAATGTTTAAACTAGATAAAAGTCAATTTTCGTCTAACTCTGAGTCTAAAACCAATAAATTGTATTACCAACCAATTAATAAAATGTATTGTAACATTGTCTTAGAGCATCGAGCCGGTTACTCGAGGATGCAGATTCGAATCCAGTCCGGGAAAGAGCCGAGACAAAAAAAATACCTTTTTCTAGTTTAAACATTTATTTTAAATACATATAGCGTTGTAAATGCAAATAATAAAAATAAATACATAAAAGAAACTTACCTCAATGTTAACACCAATCTTTCTTCCACACTTATGTGTCTTTTAAAGTTTGTAACCTTACGATTACAATCACTGCGTATTCCATTACAGATGTAATCAAAGGTTTCTGTTGTCATTGACAAATATTCGTAAAAATCTTCTTCGTTATTTCGTACGTCGAAGTACTGATTGCGAAATTCACCGCGCTTATTTCTGTATTTATAGAGTATATATATTATGTGGTCTACGTTTTCTTTTTTAATACTATTTATGATTAGAGGAATATTACTCGAAAGCAAAAACTGTGCATCTCTGTCAAGAGCCATTTCGAGAGTGATCGCATCGCGACAGTTTCATCGCACGATGAAATCGCAACGCATCATCGTACGAGCGATGGCCAATTAGGACATACGTTTTCTTATTGCGCGAGCAGTTTCATCGCACGATGAAATCGCAACGCATCATCGCACGAGCGATGGCCAATTAGGACAGGGCCTATAAGTGGCTTATCCGGAAAATAGGTCACACTCAATTATCGCAACTGCCAATCGCAAACAAGTGAAAAGCTGTCGTGTTACCCGTTTGTGCTATTTTTCCCGTTTTCTCTACTAATTTATTCCATTTCTCTCGCATCAGTTATCATGGACAACAAAGTAAGATTAATTGTTGTCAATTTGAAACATCTTGTAATTTTTATCATCGATTCGGTAGAAAAGGGGCTAATTTTTTAATTTGGCCTGTTTCAGAACTCACGTCAACAATCCGGTGAGCGCAAGCGTGGTCGGCCTGCCGGAAGAAACCGGGTGCCTCTCACTAAGGCGAGTATGAAACCCTATACCAGACTCATTGCAGAGAAATGTGGTTGCAAGAGCGTGAGTTTTATATTTCGTTTGTTGTTAACAGGACGAGCAGCGAGCGCGTAACGCGCAGTACGAGAAGGAGCGTCGCCAGCAGCAAGCGGATGCCACGATGGAGCTGGCGACGGAGGCTGGCTGTGATCCCAATGTAAGATATCCCTCACGTCTGACGGACGTCACTTCGCTATACATCATTGTATACTATTCTACATAAACAACTTCTTTATATTCCAGGCGCAGCAAACGGACATCCTTGCGACAGCTCTCGCTATTATTCACCAGAGCATTCAAATAGACACGCATGATGGCATACCTGAATTAATGAAAATGAACCAGAAGCTAATGGATCAGAGTAAGTATTTTGTTAGCTATCCTATTTCTATCTTCTACTTATACATAAATATAGGTTATTATATATATTTTTGCTAGTATTTTAACGCGATTTTTTTTGTTCAGTCGCAGAAGCGGAGTCCAGACTGGCTGCGCTTGATACCGCGGTGGATCACAGAGCACCAAAAGAAGCAAATCAATATCAGAACGTAAGCATACCTATTTACTTTAATGTTTAATTATCTTTAAAATATGTTTTTTTTTTTGTAAACATTTCACATTTTAATCTTTGTCCACAGATCGGGAAGCGAAAGCGTACTGAGCCGGAGGATACTACACATTCCAAGCGCTTTAAATGTACTGTAAGTAAACTCGTATCAGTCTCATGTCCACGATACATATATTATTATTTTTTGTTTACTTTTCGAATTAACGGAGTGTGTTATATGTTCCAGGTTGAGTCCAGTATCGAGTCGGTCCAATCATCGCCACCTCCAGCATCTGCATGCACGAATGTTTGCCTTTTAGGTGAGGACTAATCTACAAACACAGCCTTTGACGGCGTTATATCTCGGCTTCGCCATTTAAATAAACCTAATATTTTATTGTATTTCTTTTCATTTCAGACAGTGAAGACTGGAGTGAGTGGGATTGGCTTTTCGCAGCTCAAAAACAATACGCGCAGTCCGACACCAGTACCAGCGACGCCAATGCAGAATGTGAGTGCTTTCACCTGAAGACTGATAAATGTCCTGACGCTTGATTTAAAAAAAGTCTCTAATAGACTCTAATGTATTGTTTATTGTTTTTTGTCCCTTAGATAACGCTCAAAACGTCCAGTTGGGTTTGCTGACCACATCTCCATCTGAAGAGCAATCGACGCATCAGCCATCGTGTTTCACCTCTAGGACAAACATGTCAGGTGTGTATAAGATATATCAAGCTACATCCGAACTGCTATTCCTAGTTTAGTTATTTAAAAGCTCAAATTCAATGCACTCGAATACTAAATTCTTCTTCTTTTTTTTTTACAGACGCTGACACTTATAATGGCGGCTTCACACCGATTCATTGTGCCCCGATAGAGGAAACTGCGGGTAGCTACGTCGGGAATTGTGACGTGGAGCTTCCCGCTGATTTGAGGAATGTGGTAAGCATTATGACGACCGACGACGAAGTGCACATAGCATTCTATGAGTTATCTTACATCGTTTTCTTTGTAATTAATACTTTTTTCATTGCTTGCAGACCCCGGATGTGTTCGGAATGGGGATAAATATCTCGGAATACCTGCAACCGCAGCACGACTGGCCAAATTAGCTGTTTATTTAATGTGAAGAAACGAAGGAGAATATGTCTACAAATGCGAGCATATTCAAAATGTTTGGTAAGATTTAATTGAATTTTCTAGTAAATGTGCGCATATTTTTTTTCTTTTTCTAAACAATAAACTGAGATACCTAATGGTTTTTTTTACATATCCGGGGCGGCGCCGGCGAGGAAACACAGTCGGCCGACTGAGGAAAGAGCACAGCAGCTGCACTTTATGCCGCACTACCGGTAATTTGGCCAATTTAAATGGCATTAAATTTATTTATCGCATGCAGATTTATTATATTTTTTTTTGTTCCAGGAAATCCGAGTAATGTAGCTGAGAAATTTTAGTATTTAAGTAATTGTAATATTCATTCATCTTTTTTTAAATAGTGTTCTTGTAATATTGTGTATCTCGTGTAGTTTATATTCCGTATCAAGCTTATAAATATTATTATTATATTAAGTAGATAATTTGTTTTACATAAATAGGTATGTGATTTGATTTGAAATTGTTGTTTTTGTATGTATTCTTTATAAATAAATTTTAATTTGCATATTTTCATTATTTTATTGATTTTATTCAATCAATTTCTCTATACATTAGGTAAGACGATGATGTGTTAGATATTTTTCTGTTTTGGAAAATGTAACTTTTTGTGCGGGACTAGATGGGTACTATAAAAAGTGAGCACGCGAGTTTGCCTTCTGACCCGGTTAACACCTTCCTTCAGTCAGCCTGTACATGTGTCATTGGGTGTAAAATGAGTCCACTTAAAGCATTGCTCACAGGTACTTGTGCAGTAGAAAGCAGTTATTGACTATGCACAATGAGCCCGCATGCGCCAGTGTACTCGTGTACTTGTACAGTACATAACAATTATTGAGTGCGCACAATGAGCCCGCATGCGCCATTGTTCTCGGGTACTTGTGCAGTAGAAAGCAGTTATTGAGCACAATGCAGGACATAGCAGGTGATCCAGTGTACATAGAGCCCGCATTGACTATTATACTCGGGTACCTGTGCAGTACATAAATGTTATTGAATGTGCAGTTATTGAATGAGCTCGTATGCACCATTTATCCTTAGTTCGTACCTGTTTACGTCGTTGTATTAACCCTACATAGTATGTACCTACATGAATAATTTTATGTTTTAGATCATAGAAATTAGCGAATTGCTAAGAAATATTTGCAGGTACACCTACCTTTTATAGACGTGACATTTGTTATTATATCAAATTAATTAACGAACGGTTGGCGAATTTCTTATAATTTTGTTGCCCTAAGTTATGGTCAGCAACACGTCAAGCTTTACATTTGCATTACGAAAGCCGCCGCTATTACGAGCGACATAAGGGCGGTCTCAAGGTCAACATGTACAGCCTAGCGTGTTGCTGAAAAGAAGAAATCTCGAAGATCACGTGCCCTTTTGATATATTTCTACAAAACGCGCGCAGTAAATAAAAATTTTCAATAATAATAATAACCTTAGACTATAGATACCAATAGACATGAAATACCTACGAAAAAAGCGTGCCAAAATTTGTGTTGGTGCTCTAAGATGGCGGAAAAAACTTGGGACGCCGCATCCAAGATTCCACACTTATTATGTTTTTCTTGATACAATTCATTAAATAAATCAACAAAAAACATAGAACTGTAAAACTCACTCAGAAATAATGCTCACTGACTGATAGTTTACCACAACAACAAACACGGTGCTTTGTAATGGCGCACTGAACTGGACGCAAATTTATTTGAGACGTATTAGTACATTGCGCGTCCATTGGTGTACTTAGTGTGAGATTCGCACGGACGAACGAGAAGAATATCTTTTTTTTATCTATTTTAACGGCTTTGATGTTACACCATCTGACCAAAGATCAATCACTGCTTCATTCCTAGACACGGCCAATTGCGTAACATAAGAAATTACATTACCTACTGCGATCCAAGATGTATTAAGGACGGACATAACACTTATCACCATCCCCAGTCGACATAGGTATTATGGAACGTCTTACGAAATTCTACACTATACAATTTAGTGTTTTAAGCAAAAGTTATATACAAGTTCGGTTGGAAGCGACAAAAGGTCATTAAAAATTAACCATAAACAAAATTAGTTACATAACGCTTTTAATTTAAAGCGCTATTTTACCAAACTCTAATTATGAAAAGTCACATTCCAAATTTTCTAAAAATCAAGCCACCGAAGGAGCGTACGGTACTGATATAGATAAAACTCTCTATATTATAAAACTATCTTTGTACACTTTGCCAGGACAAACGCGAAAAATATATCATTTAATTTTGTCTATGCACAAATTGCCCAATGATCAAAAGTGCTCGCAACTGTCAATTGCAAAAATGTCGTAAGTCGTTGACATTGACATTGTAAAATTAATAGACAAATGTGTAAAAACAACATTGTGGTTTTGCCGAATTTTTTTGAGTATTTTTTGACGACTTTTTTTTAAACAAAAGGTGCTATTGTACTATACAAAAATCAGACAATACGTATATCGAGTTGGCGTATTTGTAGCAACTAGTAAATGCGCCACGTCGATGCATTTGCGCCACGTCTATTGGAGCGCCGACTCCGGCCCCCAACCCCCACCACCCATCTATGTTACAGAGGGAGCTCGAATGTAGGTATATAAGTGGCTTATCCGGAAAATAGGTCACACTCAATTATCGCAACTGCCAATCGCAAACAAGTGAAAAGCTGTCGTGTTACCCGTTTGTGCTATTTTTCCCGTTTTCTCTACTAATTTATTCCATTTCTCTCGCATCAGTTATCATGGACAACAAAGTAAGATTAATTGTTGTCAATTTGAAACATCTTGTAATTTTTATCATCGATTCGGTAGAGAAGGGGCTAATTTTTTAATTTGGCCTGTTTCAGAACTCACGTCAACAATCCGGTGAGCGCAAGCGTGGTCGGCCTGCCGGAAGAAACCGGGTGCCTCTCACTAAGGCGAGTATGAAACACTATACCAGACTCATTGCAGAGAAATGTGGTTGCAAGAGCGTGAGTTTTATATTTCGTTTGTTGTTAACAGGACGAGCAGCGAGCGCGTAACGCGCAGTACGAGAAGGAGCGTCGCCAGCAGCAAGCGGATGCCACGATGGAGCTGGCGACGGAGGCTGGCTGTGATCCCAATGTAAGATATCCCTCACGTCTGACGGACGTCACTTCGCTATACATCATTGTATACTATTCTACATAAACAACTTCTTTATATTCCAGGCGCAGCAAACGGACATCCTTGCGACAGCTCTCGCTATTATTCACCAGAGCATTCAAATAGACACGCATGATGGCATACCTGAATTAATGAAAATGAACCAGAAGCTAATGGATCAGAGTTTAATGGATAGTTTTTTATCTATTTTAACAGCTTTGATGTTACACCATCTGACCAAAGATCAATCACTGCTTCATTCCTAGACACGGCCAATTGCGTAACATAAGAAATTACATTACCTACTGCGATCCAAGATGTATTAAGGACGGACATAACACTTATCACCATCCCCAGTCGACATAGGTATTATGGAACGTCTTACGAAGTTCTACACTATACAATTTAGTGTTTTAAGCAAAAGTTATATACAAGTTCGGTTGGAAGCGACAAAAGGTCATTAAAAATTAACCATAAACAAAATTAGGTACATAACGCTTTTAATTTAAAGCGCTATTTTACCAAACTCTAATTATGAAAAGTCACATTCCAAATTTTCTAAAAATCAAGCCACCGAAGGAGCGTACGGTACTGATATAGATAAAACTCTCTATATTATAAAACTATCTTTGTACACTTTGCCAGGACAAACGCGAAAAATATATCATTTAATTTTGTCTATGCACAAATTGCCCAATGATCCACTGGAACGCTCGCCACGCGAAGCGTGGTGGGTTTCAAAAGCAAAAAGTAGTATATCTCAAATATCAAAGGTGCCGCCATTGCGGAATGACTCACCCCGGCGCGTACGGAGTGTTCAAAAAATTGCGGAGAGTGACATATACTGTCTACAAGAGAACAAAAAATACGTATGGAAAGGTAATTTAATATAGAAGGAACTTATAACAGTTAATTAGATAAGGATTAATAATTAAATGAATGAAGCGCGAAAATGTTCGGAAGGTCGCGGAAGACCCGATTTTTTTTTTTAATTTTTTGCACAAAAACTATTTTATAAAACTTTAAATAACTATATATATTATTATAGCCCTATTCTTGAAGATTATTTTGATATATAATAGTTTTGGGTAATATTATTAATGAAAAAAGAAAAAAATAATAAAAACGATTAATTACGTAATTATATACGCGAGATGCGCACGCGCGACCTCAAATTTAAAAAAAATGCAAAAAATAAATTATTGTGTCTAAAATTAAATAAAAAATACGTATGGAAAGCTAATTTAATAAGGAATGAACTTATAATAGTTAATTAGATAAGGATTCATAATTGAATGAATAATGACGAGAATAGTAACTAAAGTGCTTAAAATTTCAAAAATACTCACTTTTTGAAAAAAACGTTTAGTGTGGCAATATAACACTATAAACTATCATAAACCATACATAATAATGTAGCCCAATTCTTCTAGTTTATTTTGATATAGAACACTCTACGAAAATACTAATACAGACTAAGTAAGTACGCAATAAATCTCATCGGTCATGGAGTAAGAAACGTATGGATACGGCCAAGTAAGTTAAACCGCAGACTATGACAATTTTATTTCAATCTAAGACTAAAAATAAATTGGACATGACCTGTCAACTTATGAAAGAGACTATTGACAAAGGAATAAAGCCATAGAGAAAATATTTTATTTTTCGCGATTTTTTTATCACACCGCGCGGTTTTACGCAAAGGGAACTGGGTACCATAGTACCCAGGACGATCGAGAAGATCGAGATTTTGGGGACTATAGTCCCCACGGACGTTCCAGTGGTGATCAAAAGTGCTTGCAACTGTCAATTGCAAAAATGTCGTAAGTCGTTGACACTGACATTGTAAAATTAATAGACAAATGTGTAAAAACAACATTGTGGTTTTGCCGAATTTTTTTGAGTATTTTTTGACGACTTTTTTTTAAACAAATGGTGCTATTGTACTATACAAAAATGAGACAATACGTATATCGAGTTGGCGTATTTGTAGCAACTAGTAAATGCGCCACGTCGATGCATTTGCGCCACGTCTATTGGAGCGCCGACTCCGGCCCCCAACCCCCACTACCCATCTATGTTACAGAGGGAGCTCGAATGTAGGTATATAAGTGGCTTATCCGGAAAATAGGTCACACTCAATTATCGCAACTGCCAATCGCAAACAAGTGAACAGCTGTCGTGTTACCCGTTTGTGCTATTTTTCCCGTTTTCTCTACTAATTTATTCCATTTCTCTCGCATCAGTTATCATGGACAACAAAGTAAGATTAATTGTTGTCAATTTGAAACATCTTGTAATTTTTATCATCGATTCGGTAGAGAAGGGGCAAATTTTTTAATTTGGCCTGTTTCAGAACTCACGTCAACAATCAACGACACGCCGACTCTCGTGGCGGGCGACCTTAACGCGAAGCACCCCCAATGGGGGTCGCGTTGCATCACGCCCGCCGTGAGGATGCTCCTGGATGCCGCCACCGGACTTGACGCCGAAGTGGTGGGACCTGACGCCCCCACCCACATCCCTACCACCGCCAGGTATCAGCCAGACGTCCTGGACATCGTCATGACGAGGAACATCCCCTGCCCGGTCTCCGTGGAGGTGCTGTACGATATGGACACGCAGCACCTCCCCATCCTCATCACCACCAGCATGGCGGCCGACTTCGTCCAGGCGAGAGCTCCGCGCCCCCGCACCAACTGGGGCGCCTTCAGCTCGGCGCTTAGTGATCTCGCGCTCGGCGGCCCCCTCTCCTCCCCAGAGGAGGTGGACGTGGCCGCCGACGACATCTGCACCCGCATCCGCGCTGCCGAGGAGGCAGCCTCCACCCGCCCCCCTGCGAAGTCACGCAGGGAGGAACTGCCTGCCCACCTGCGCGCGCGGATGCGCAGGAAGCGCGAGCTGCGCTAGCTGTGGGCCCGTACCCGGTGCCCGCGGGTCAAGACGGAGCTCAATCGCCTCACCAACTAGCTGTCTGAGGCCGTGAAGGTATGGCGCGGTGCCACCTGGGAGAGTCACCTGGACCAGGTGGCCGATAGCACCGCTGACCTCTTCCGGCTCAACAGACAACTGACGAAGTCCACCTCCCCGTCTGCCCGCTGCTGGACAGCGCGGGCAGGCGATGCTACGCCGCCGCTGACCGGGCCAATATTCTGGCTAATCACCTGGAGGAGGTAATCACCTCACACCCAGCGTCCACCGTCTGCGCTGTCGTCGAGCACCACAGGCACGTGCTGAGCCGCGTCGAGGAATTTCTGTCGGCCCCAGCGCCGCAGCTGCGGGGTGACGATTTCATCTCCCCCGCAGAGCTGCGCAAGGCGGTGCTCCGCCTCAACAGGCGGAAAGCGCCCGGGCCCGACAACGTTTCCTCCGCGGCCCTCAGGCAGCTGCCCCGCAGGGGCCTGGCGACCCTCGCCAGGCTCTTCAACGGCATCCTGCGCACCGGCCACTTCCCCGTGGCCTGGAAGATGGAGCGTATCATCGCCCTCCCCAAGCCGGGTAAGGACAGGCGCCTCCAGTCCAGCTACCGACCCATTACGCTGCTGTCTCACGTGGCCAAGCTGTTCGAGCGACTGCTGCTGCGGTCGTCCCACTCCGGGATGAGCAATTCGGATTCCGCAGCGGCCACTCCACCACGCTCCAGCTGGCGCGCGTGCTCCACCACCTCGCGGCCGCCATAAACCGGGACAACCACACCGTGGGGGTCTTCTTGGACATCGAGAAGGCCTTCGACCGTGTGTGGCATCCCGGTCTCCTCTACAAGCTGGCCGCCACCAGCATGCCGCCCGCCCACGTGAGACTGCTGGCGTCGTTTCTCCAGGGTCGGAGCTTCGTGGTCTCGGTCGAGGACGCCACCTCCCAGCCACGCCCCATCCTCGCAGGAGTGCCTCAGGGCAGCTGCCTCCCGCCGTGCCTGTACGCCGCCTACACCGACGACATCCCCACCCTCCAAGACCAGCTCCAGGAGGGGCAGCGGGACGTGGTGTTGGCCCTATTCGCCGACGACAGCGCCTTTTTCGCCTCGTCGCGGAAGGTGAGACTCGCCTCCGCCCGGATGCAGCAACTACTGGACCGCCTGCCAACATGGCTGGACAAATGTAGGATGGCCGTCAACGTGGGTAAGATGGCCGCCATCCTGGTCGGGTCGCAGCGCCGCATGCCACCGCCGCTGACACTCCGCGGACAGGACGTAGCTTGGCAGACCACAGTTGCGTACCTCGGATGCCGCATCGACCGCCAACTGCGCATGGTGACCCAGGTTGACCATGTCGTCAACCAGGCCAAGATGGCGGTGCTGGCATTCCGACTACCACTGCGTACGAAACTGATGGTCTACAAGAGCTACGTTCGTACGCGGCTCACCTACGCCGCCCCAGCATGGTATGCGTTGTGCTCCCCGACCCAGCGTTCCAGACTGCAGGTGGTCCAGAACGTCTCTCTCCGTGTCGTGACGAACGCGGGGCGCTACGTCAGGAATGACGTCATTGCCCGGGACGTTCGGATGCCGACGGTGGAGGAGTTCGTTGCCCGTCTGGCGCGTCGAATGTTCGACAGCGCCGACAACGGGCCCCACCTCCACCTCCACAACATTGCTCCCTATGTTCCCAGGCCTCCAGACTCTTCCGCACGAGCGCTGCCCCGCGACTTGTTGTCGCCCGGGGCGGAGAGAGACCACGACCTACCATCGTCACCACCACCATCACCAGCTGCATCCCCACGACGAGGCGACCCACCCCGGCCAAGACTCCGCTTCGTCAGCGACTTCGCTGACGACGCCACCACCTGACCAGACCTCGTGTCGCTTATGGCTTGTAGTCTGCCGCGGGACCCCACCGCTCGCGCGCGTGACTCGCCTAAGCGACACCACCAACGGACATGACAACCACCACCTACCTAGACCAATGGCCCCCTCCTCCCCCCACCGCTCCTCCGGGCGCAGAGTAAGCCGCGGCCTGCTCGCCGGCGCTCGCTGGGCTTGGGACAAGCCCCTCTAACCTGGTGTGCTTGACCGCGGCGGGCCGCGCCTCGATCCCGAAGTGGTAGCACAGGGGGGTGGCGAAGAGGGGCCCGTCACAACGTGACGTGCCCAACACCGGCGAGCTACCGCTCGCCGAGAAGATGCCCGGGCAATGGGCGACAAATGCCCGAAGCCCGCACCCGCCCATGGCGGAAGAAACCCTGACTGACAATCCGGTGAGCGCAAGCGTGGTCGGCCTGCCGGAAGAAACCGGGTGCCTCTCACTAAGGCGAGTATGAAACACTATACCAGACTCATTGCAGAGAAATGTGGTTGCAAGAGCGTGAGTTTTATATTTCGTTTGTTGTTAACAGGACGAGCAGCGAGCGCATAACGCGCAGTACGAGAAGGAGCGTCGCCAGCAGCAAGCGGATGCCACGATGGAGCTGGCGACGGAGGCTGGCTGTGATCCCAATGTAAGATATCCCTCACGTCTGACGGACGTCACTTCGCTATACATCATTGTATACTATTCTACATAAACAACTTCTTTATATTCCAGGCGCAGCAAATGGACATCTTTGCGACAGCTCTCGCTATTATTCACCAGAGCATTCAAATAGACACGCATGATGGCATACCTGAATTAATGAAAATGAACCAGAAGCTAATGGATTAGAGTAAGTATTTTGTTAGCTATCCTATTTCTATCTTCTACTTATACATAAATATAGGTTATTATATATATTTTTGCTAGTATTTTAACGCGATTGTTTTTGTTCAGTCGCAGAAGCGGAGTCCAGACTGGCTGCGCTTGATGCCGCGGTGGATCACAGAGCACCAAAAGAAGCAAATCAATATCAGAACGTAAGCATACCTATTTACTTTAATGTTTAATTATCTTTAAAATATGTTTTTTTTTTTGTAAACATTTCACATTATAATCTTTGTCCACAGATCGGGAAGCGAAAGCGTACTGAGCCGGAGGATACTACACATTCCAAACGCTTTAAATGTACTGTAAGTAAACTCGTATCAGTCTCATGTCCACGATACATATATTATTATTTTTTGTTTACTTTTCGAATTAACGGAGTGTGTTATATGTTCCAGGCTGAGTCCAGTATCGAGTCGGTCCAATCATCACCACCTCCAGCATCTGCATGCACGAATGCATGCCTTTTAGGTGAGGACTAATCTACAAACACAGCCTTTGACGGCGTTATATCTCGGCTTCGCCATTTAAATAAACCTAATATTTTATTGTATTTCTTTTCATTTCAGACAGTGAAGACTGGAGTGAGTGGGATTGGCTTTTCGCAGCTCAAAAACAATACGCGCAGTCCGACACCAGTACCAGCGACGCCAATGCAGAATGTGAGTGCTTTCACCTGAAGACTGATAAATGTCCTGACGCTTGATTTAAAAAAAGTCTCTAATAGACTCTAATGTATTGTTTATTGTTTTTTGTCCCTTAGATAACGCTCAAAACATCCAGTTGGGTTTGCTGACTACATCTCCATCTGAAGAGCAATCGACGCATCAGCCATCGTGTTTCACCTCTAGGACAAACTTGTCAGGTGTGTATAAGATATATCAAGCTACATCCGAACTGCTATTCCTAGTTTAGTTATTTAAAAGCTCAAATTTAATGCACTCGAATACTAAATTCTTCTTCTTTTTTTTTTACAGACGCTGACACTTATAATGGCGGCTTCACACCGATTCATTGTGCCCCGATAGAGGAAACTGCGGGTAGCTACGTCGGGAATTGTGACGTGGAGCTTCCCGCTGATTTGAGGAATGTGGTAAGCATTATGACGACCGATGACGAAGTGCACATAGCATTCTTTGAGTTATCTTACATCGTTTTCTTTGTAATTAATACTTTTTTCATTGCTTGCAGACCCCGGATGTGTTCGGAATGGGGATAAATATCTCGGAATACCTGCAACCGCAGCACGACTGGCCAAATTAGCTGTTTATTTAATGTGAAGAAACGAAGGAGAATATGTCTACAAATGCGAGCATATTCAACATGTTTGGTAAGATTTAATTGAATTTTCTAGTAAATGTGCGCATATTTTTTTTCTTTTTCTAAACAATAAACTGAGATACCTAATGGTTTTTTTTACATATCCGGGGCGGCGCCGGCGAGAAAACACAGTCGGCCGACTGAGGAAAGAGCACAGCAGCTGCGCTTTATGCCGCACTACCGGTAATTTGGCCAATTTAAATGGCATTAAATTTATTTATCGCATGCAGATTTATTATATTTTTTTTTGTTCCAGGAAATCCGAGTAATGTAGCTGAGAAATTTTAGTATTTAAGTAATTGTAATATTCATTCATCTTTTTTTAAATAGTGTTCTTGTAATATTGTGTATCTCGTGTAGTTTATATTCCGTATCAAGCTTATAAATATTATTATTATATTAAGTAGATAATTTGTTTTACATAAATAGGTATTTGATTTGATTTGAAATTGTTGTTTTTGTATGTATTCTTTATAAATAAATTTTAATTTGCATATATTCATTATTTTATTGATTTTATTCAATCAATTTCTCTATACATTAGGTAAGACGATGATGTGTTAGATATTTTTCTGTTTTGGAAAATGTAACTTTTTGTGCGGGACTAGATGGGTACTATAAAAAGTGAGCACGCGAGTTTGCCTTCTGACCCGGTTAACACCTCCCTTCAGAGCGGGCATAAAGCTAGAAAAATATCAGATTTCACCCGCGCGCCTCATACGTTCCGCTCTCGACCATCGCAGCGACAACGTCGCCGAAAGTCGCTCCCTCTTCATAATATTTTGTGCGATCGCGCACAGTATACCCTACACAAGCAGATTAAATTGGCTAAGTGCGAGTCGGACTATGTATCTGTACTTTGCAATGTGAATATAAAATACTTTTCGCTGGTGATGAGTAAAACGAAAAGGTAAGTAATATAATTATTTTTTTTGTATATGTACGTTACTTAAGATAATAATTGCTTTATTACCTGCTAAGCACTCATCGGATAATCTATATAGGTATAAACATACTTCAAACACAAAAATACTTTATTTTTTATTTTATTTATAAGGAATAACAAACAGCTGTCACAGTCAGTCTTAAATTGGAGTATAACTAATAGATACTAGAAACTAGTAACAATAATCTTATTTATTGTGAAGCCCATACCGTTATCCACGGATTGTTATAATGTGTTACTCGATATGTACGAAACAAATTTGTGCAGATTCTAGTTGTATATAAAGACAACTAGAACTAATAGAAGTAATTGTAAACAAAACTGCTTTTACATTCATATAAGAAGATACATACTAAAATCTATATAAAAAATATACACAGTTATTTTTTATCACCCTGGAAAATTTTAGGGACGCTTCAGGACGACACTTCAGGATACATCCATTATTATGTAAAAAAAATAAAAAACATGAAAAAAGAATTTTAAAAAAATACAAAAATTTCAAAAAATTCTGCTCTGAACTAGTGCAGCATTTTTTATAAAATTAAGTGTTTTTTTTTTCATATTTAAATCATTCTAATACCATGTCGTAAAGCATCCCTTTAATTTTATAAAAAAAATAGCAGTGTATGTATATATTGAAATGATGGTAATAATTTTTCGTTCAGCTTGTCTACTTTGTAAAACATTAAAAACATGTCTTTTGAATTTTGACTCTGATTCTGAGAATATATCTAACTTTGAAAATACTTTGAAAATAGCACATTGTTCACGCTCGAGGAAGAGCGAGTGGCGGCACTGCATTCTAGTCTGTGCAGTGACAGCTTTTTTGGCGGCCGGCCGCATGTGATATGTCAGTTGAGTCGAGTCGAAATGTCATGACATGCTTAGAGGTTATGTGCGGGCCGGAATAAAATATAATACACAATATTCAAGCAAATAGTGATTTGCGCGGCGCACCTAATATCGGGGTGCGAAAGCCCGCTTTGTGTTGTGCAAGGTATCGAAATCGCGTGTGTGAGTCGTGGTGGCCTAATAGGCCTTTGTAGTGCTCCGGTCTCCACCGGTGGATCCACTGCAGAACTTCAGGAGCCGCGACTTCCTTCGAGCTAGCTCAGGAAGTCCACCGGCTACGGAGGAGACGGACGGAGACAACGGGAATCGGGGTAAGCCACAATGCTTTCGATGAGCGGGTAGTAGGGCATCAGCAATCAACCGAAAATTCCTTACTCGGTGAAACGCCGACGTGGTGGAGTCTACTTGGGGCACCACCATCTCTTGGTAGCAGAGCGTGGTTTTTAGATTTGAGTGGTTGATTAGTATTGTGCAATTAATATTGTAATCTTGTTGGTTGTCCAAACGGGCAATACATATTAATTGGTTTGATTGCTGATTTTAAACCGACTACAATCTCATTTGTGGACCGATCTCCTTAACTAATTGTCATTGTATATGAAAAATTGGGGTTAAATGTCTTTGTTGTTCTAGTTAAGTTCTAGCATTTACCTATATTTGATTTTGGTTTGTTTTTTCATATCTTTGTTTTGCCCTTGAATATTTTGTTGTTAAGTTGTAAACTTATATTTGAATTTATTTTGTTTAAAAAATTTTGCTGCTAAATGACTTTGCTGTTGTTGTAATACACTATTTTGCTGTGTTAAGTTTTGGCATTTACATTTGATTTTGTTTTGTTTGCCTTTGAATATTATGTTTGTTAAGTTATTGACTTAATAGTTGAATTTAATTTGTTTGAAAAATTCTATTGTTAAATGCCTTTGTTGTTCTAGTTAAGTTCTAGCATTTACACTTGATTTTGGTTTGTTTATATATTTTGTTCTGCCTTTGAAGTTCCTCCCGATCTGTTTTATTGTCTGCGGTTGTCGGTCTGTTTGTCCGTGTATTATTATAGTGTTTATTAATTTTGGTGCAAAATGGTCCCGCCAGTCAGCCCGCTTAGTGGTGCCCGCGCGGGTGCACAAAAGATTTTGAGATGGTTTGCTAGTGCCGTCGCTTTGGTAGACCGACCAGACCGAGAACAGGCCTTGTTAATTCGGCATGAGGGAGTACCGGCTCGCTTGAAGGAATTGGAGCAGCTTTTCGTTGCTCATCAACAATATCTGCTCGACCACCCAGCCGAGGGTGCCGCTGAGTTGCGGGCAGTCGACCAATTTAATGCCGATTATGATCAGTGTTTTGAACAGGCGGATGTGATTATAAACAAGGCTCAGGCAATCCTATCCGTCCGGAGGGGTGAGTCGTGCACGCCCGGGGAGGTCAAGCCTACCCCGGCCGGCTTGCTGGGCAGACTGCCCACTTTAGACATCCCAACCTTTGATGGGAACCTGGCTTCTTGGATGGGGTTCATTAACCTCTTTGATAGCCTGGTTCACTCGAGGGACGATCTGTTCCCTAGCCAGAAATTGGCCTATTTGCTCTCTGCCTTACGTGGAGAGGCTGGTGTGCTTGTCCAGCATCTACCTGTCAACGATGACAGTTATGAGATTGCAAGGGCGGTGTTGACCGCCCGGTATCAGAATGTTCGCTTGCTAGCGGACACACATGTGGCTGCCATTTTAGGGCTGCCACGAGTATCGCGGGTCTCCTCATTGAGGAAGGAGATTTTGAACCCGCTGCTGAGCGCTATTAACGCGCTCAAACGACTTGATCTACCGGTGGACCAGTGGTCCTTTATTTTGCTCCACCTCATCCTCGATAAGCTTCCCATGGAGATGAAGGGACGCTTCGAACAAAGGTACGGGGGCAATAGTGCCTCGTACCTCCCCCCCTTCTCGGATCTCCTCAGATTTTTGGAGGATGAGTGTCGGATGACCGACCACTTGGATCTGGCTCCTATACCGGGACCGAGTACAGGTCGCTATGAGGCGACCCGGGCAGCGCCACGGAGAGAGCGCCGCCCGTACAAGCAGTATACTGCAGTGCGGCAGAACTCTCCACACAGGGAGAGGCCGATGCCTTGCAAGTGTTGCAAGCGGGATGGCCATCGTTTGCCGGCCTGTCCCAAATTTGTTGGCCTACGCACCGAGGGGCGTAGGAATATGGCCAAGCAGCGGAATTGGTGCTACCGCTGCCTGGGGGCCCATATGGCATCGGCTTGCCCCCACCCACGAGATTGCCACTGTTGTGGAGGGGCCCATCACCCCCTTTTGTGCTTCAACAATAGAGACACTCGTGAGGTGGTGAGAGAGAGGGACTCGCACACGGGCGGGGGCCCTCCTAGGTCACCCACCTCTCCGAGGAGATCGGAGGGGCGTGCCACCCCTCCGCGGAGATTGGACAGGCGCCCCCCCTCCAGTGAGAGGATTGGGCGCCCCACCCCCCCTACGGGCGGGGGGGATCGACGCGCCGCTTATGAGGTGCCACCGCGGGATTGGGCCGCGGTAATTAGGGAGCCACGCCGGGAGCCGATACGCTTCTCTCCCCCTCTGATGGAGAGACCTCGTTTATCGCGGGCTCCCCCAACTTTCGCCCATCATGGGCACCGCCCGGCCCCCCGATGCAGCTTTGGTCGGGGTGTGTACGTGCCGGATTGGGACCCGCTCGAGCGCCTTGAGCGCCCTATTCCTCCGCCGCGCACGCATTTTTCTTCGGACCCCCCTTCCCCCCCGTTGCGGGGAATGCGGGAGGATTTTCACTAAACCAACTGTCGGCTGCAACCCCCCCACAGGAGCAGGTGCTGTTACCAACAGCCTCCGTACAGGTGTGGGGCCCGAGGGGCACCTTTGTTTTAGTTCGCGCCCTTTTGGATACGGGAGCTCAGGGTTGCATTGCCTCCAGCTGGCTGGTCCGGCAGTTGAGTTTGAACACATCTCCATACCTTGAATCGGTACGAGGAATCGGAGACCTGCGGATCCCGGATCCGATCGGTCAGGTTTTGTTCTCCTTCTCCCCCCACTTCTCTTCAGCGCCCAAAATTGGCGCTACCGCGATTGTTTATGAGAAGGTTGTTGGTCAGCTTCCGCAACAGCACGTTTCGCGCGCTGTCGTTGATGCGACATCAGGATTGACCTTGGCTGACCCTTCCTTCCACCGAACCGGTCCGATTCACTTATTGCTCGGTGCCGATGTTCTAGGCCGCGTGTATTGTGGGAAGAGGAGAGAGTTACGGAAGGGTGGGCTGGTAGCCTTATCTACATCGCTTGGGTTTGTAGTGATGGGACCAGTTAGGCATAACCCACCATCTCCATCGGTGGACAGTTACATAACTGTTAGCTCCACCTTATCGGATGTCCTTCAACGGTTTTGGGAGGTGGAAGAGCCACCTACCGTGAAGCGAGTGAACCCCTTGGACGAGGAGTGTGAGTTGTTCTACCAGAACAATACAGGTCGCCTTCACTCGGGACGGCTGATCACTCGTTTGCCCTTTTTGTCAGTTCGCCCCTCACTTGGCAGCTCCCGGCCGTTGGCCGAGAAGCGGCTGCTGTCCATGGAGCGTCGTATGAGTAGGAACTCCGACCTCAAACAGAAGTATGTCGACTTCATGCGAGAATATGAGCAACTGGGGCACATGTCGGTCTCGCGACTGGACTGGCGAAACGAGGAACATAATTTTCTTCCTCACCACGCGGTTTTGAAACCTTCCACCGAGAAGATACGCGTTGTTTTTGATGGGTCAGCTCCTACGTCTACCGGAGTTTCGCTGAATCAATGTCTGCATACTGGACCGAAGTTGCACCACGAGGTGGGTGATGTATTGACCAACTTCCGTCGCCATGCCGTCGTCTTTGTGACCGATATCCGGATGATGTTTCGGCAGACTGTGATTCACCCGGACGATAGGCGATATCAGCTCATTTTATGGAGGGAGGATCCCAGAGATCCCATGCTGGTCTACGAGCTGAACACCAATACATACGGTTTGCGTTCGAGCCCCTTTGTGGCAATTCGCTCACTTGTGGAACTCGCTGAACGTGAGCGGTTACGATACCCTCGCGCATCCTTGGTTCTCAAGGAGGATGCATTTGTTGATGATATTTGTACGGGCTCCTCTAGTGTCGAGGAAGCCTTGATTTTGCGAGATGAACTAATTGCTCTTCTCGGGGCTGGTGGTTATGAACTGAGGAAGTGGATGTCCAACTCACCTCAGCTTTTGTGTGACTTGCCAGACGACCACCAGCAGGAGCCTCATATTTTTGAGAATGCCAACACTCCAGATTTACTGTCTGTTTTGGGAGTGCAATACAGACCTGTCCAGGACACGTTCACCTATCGATTGGAGCTGCCAAGCCCCAAGGTCTGGACGAAACGGTTGGTTTTGTCTACAGTAGCTCGTACCTTTGACCCAAATGGCTGGATTAGTCCCGTAGTGTTTTGGATGAAGTGCTTCCTACAGGAACTTTGGTCAGCCGAAGTGTCGTGGGATGAGCCCCTCTCGGGCCGTTTGCTGCGAGATTGGGAGTCCTTCATGTCGTCTCTCCCCGACATTAACCGTGTTAGTATCCCTAGACATATACTGCCTAAGGGACGGTTTACGGCCAGCCTTCATGGCTTTTGTGACGCGTCTGAGAGTGGATACGCAGCCGTCGTATATATCCGGACGGTCGATGATAGAGGAGCTGTTAAGCTCCACTTGCTAATTGCTAAGAGTAAGGTTGCTCCACTTCGGACTCGATTAACGATTCCGAAGTTAGAATTGTCTGGAGCTACTCTTCTGGTTCGGTTGATGAACCACGTTGTTGACACCCTGGGACGTAGTGTGGACTTTGAGTCGCTCTTTGCTTGGTCCGACAGTCAGGTTGTCCTGTGTTGGATTAAGAACTCCGTCCACTCCCTGGAAGTATTTGTGGCCAATCGGGTATCCCAAATACAGGCCTCGAAGGCCACGTTGATTTGGCGCTCAGCTTTTGTGTTACAACCGTCTTGGCCTTCCACACCAGCTGTGGTGAAGGTACCAAAGCCGGGCTTGCGTGTTCACGCTGTCGAGACTATGGCGGCTCCAGAGCGGGAATTTTTATTAGACCGCTACAGTTCTCTGGACAAGTTGCTCGGCGTGACCGCTTGGATAAGAAGATTTATACGAAATTGTCGCCGGCCTCAGGACAAAGATTTGTGTCCGGTCCTCTCACCGCAGGAGCGCCAAGATGCTCTTTTGCATTGGGTGCGTATGACCCAGTCTAGAGCGTTTGAACCGGAACTTAAGATTTTCCGTACCGGGACGTCCAAATTGAAGGGACCCTTGGTGCGTTTGACTCCCTTTCTGGATGATAAAGGATTGTTGCGTGTAGGAGGCCGATTGAGGCACGCTAACTTGCCTTATAGATCACGTCATCCCCTGTTGCTCCCCAAGGACGGACCATTGGTGCGATTGTTGATCATTGATCGCCATGTGAAGAATGCTCATGCCGGATGTAATGCATTGACCGCGCTCCTCCAACGGGAGTTTTGGATTTTGTCAGCGCGAAGAATAATCCGATCTGTTATATTTCGATGTCTGCCCTGCTATCGTTTACGCCCCGAGACGATGCAGCCCCAAATGGGTGATTTGCCTGCTGATCGTGTGAATGAATCGATGACCTTCTTAGGAGTTGGAACTGATTTCGCGGGACCGTTCACTATAAAAACGTCGCGACTCCGTAATGCTAAGACTGAAAAGGCTTATTTGTGTGTGTTTGTTTGTTTGGCCACTAAAGCCGTTCATTTGGAGGTGGTGAGTGCACTCACCATGGACGCTTTCTTAGCAGCGTTAGGCAGATTTGTCTCCCGCCGGGGACTGCCTTCTCTAATTCGGTCCGATTGTGGGACGAACTTCAAGGGCACTGATAGACATATAAGAGAAGTTTGTGAATTTTTAGATAAAAATAATATTGAGATCGGATCCACACTCTCCCGTAGGGGGGTAACATGGCGATACTCCCCGCCGTCTTGCCCTCACTGGGGAGGGATTTTTGAATCTGTTGTAAAGGCCGCCAAGACTCACCTTCGCCGCGTTATTGGGGAGACTATTCTCACGTTCGAGGAACTCGCGACGGTGTTTCATAAGATTGAGGCGGTTCTCAACTCGCGTCCGTTATGTCCGTTGTCTACCGACGCGAACGATTTGCAGGCCCTCACGCCGGGCCATTTCTTGATAGGCAGACCACTTAACGCCCTGCCCGAGTATCCTTATAGAGATATCAATCCCGGACGCCTTTCGCGGTTTGAGTTGCTCCAGCAGCTTACCCAGAGTTTCTGGCGCCGCTGGCACCTTGAATATTTACACATTTTGCAACAGCGCGTTAAGTGGTCAGATAAGACAAACCCACCGAGGGTTGGAGACCTCGTGTTAGTGAAGGACCCAAACCTGCCACCCTTACGTTGGCGTCGCGGACGCATTGTCCAACTTACTCTAGGGTCTGATGGTGTGCCCAGGTTTGCCGAGGTCCTAGTTGGGGATTCTGTTTTGAAGCGCGCGGTCGCTACTCTTTCTCGCCTCCCCTTAGACTGATTTGGCGGACAGTCCGGGACTGTCCGGAGCGGGGGGATGTTCACGCTCGAGGAAGAGCGAGTGGCGGCACTGCATTCTAGTCTGTGCAGTGACAGCTTTTTTGGCGGCCGGCCGCATGTGATATGTCAGTTGAGTCGAGTCGAAATGTCATGACATGCTTAGAGGTTATGTGCGGGCCGGAATAAAATATAATACACAATATTCAAGCAAATAGTGATTTGCGCGGCGCACCTAATATCGGGGTGCGAAAGCCCGCTTTGTGTTGTGCAAGGTATCAAAATCGCGTGTGTGAGTCGTGGTGGCCTAATAGGCCTTTGTAGTGCTCCGGTCTCCACCGGTGGATCCACTGCAGAACTTCAGTGCTAGCTCAGGAAGTCCACCGGCTACGGAGGAGACGGACGGAGACAACGGGAATCGGGGTAAGCCACAATGCTTTCGATGAGCGGGTTGTAGGGCATCAGCAATCAACCCAAAATTCCTTACTCGGTGAAACGCCGACGTGGTGGAGTCTACTTGGGGCACCACCACACATATAATATTATATCAACAATCGTAAAGAGACCAAACCAATAATAAAATTGAGTAGAATGTACATGTGTGCTGCAGTGCCTAAAAGGGTCGAGGCTCAGTGGGGATTTTTGCCCTAAAACGACAAAACACTGATTTTCAGCCATTACCTTAGGGAGTGAGACCATATTACTAAGTAAGCAACATTTTGCTTTGCACAGGTTAACCGTCAAAGTCGGTCTATTATATCTCAGAGACTATACTTGTTTAATTTGCTCCCATAGGGGGGCGTGGGATGGCCGAGTGCAACTCGGCGGACCGCTTGCGTGGCCCAACGCGTCATGCGGTACAAGGTGAAGTCTCCTCTTCTTTTCAAAAAGTGGTAAGACTCTTGCCTGAGGATGTGATGTGGTCAGTCTGATCCACATTAAATGGCAGTGAAGGGGCGAAGTTTCGCCATGACGTTTTGTGGATGTGTCACTATTGATGCTCCATGAGCTTCGGCTCTCTTGCGCGGCGGTAGATATAATGATGTCTGCCGTCGGGCAAACCCGTTACCCACATTGAGTGGGCCGGGGGTCCGACGCATTGAGCGTTGGGCCAAGTGGAAGAAAACCACATTAAAAAATTACCCCAAATCCTAAGGTAGGTAGGTCCGTGCCGATAGGATGAATGGCTGGAGGGAGTCCAGTCCCGAACGGCCTCCTCAGGGAGCTTCCCCTTAAAAAGCAATTATGGAATTCGGTGTTGAAAAACAAACACACCAGGGGGTGTCAGTCCCCCCCGTAGGACCGCGCAAGGCGGCTGCGGGCAGCCGGGAGTATCTGGTGCCGTGCCACTCGAGTTCCACCATTGATGCGTCAGTAACTGAATATGAACCCGTTGAGAGCGGGCCGTCGCCGGTATCCGGGCCGGTTGGCGGAAATAATGTATACGAGGCGAGTGGGAGAGTTGATGAAGGAGGAGGAGCTAAGCTCAATAGTTGTGGGGGATATACGGCGCCGAATGCTACCCGTACACGGTACGGAAAATCGGACGGATGTGCTGTCTCGAGCTCAGAAGAGACAGTCCCAAAAAAGACGGCTGCTAAACGAGGCCGAGGGCGCTCGCCCACTACCGGAAAATACGTAGGCTTAGCGAAAGCAAAAAAAGCTAACGCTCTGCTCCAGGAGTCCCTAAGGCAGCAGGCGGAAAATGAGTCTGCAGATGAGCTAACCCGGCATCAACTTCGTTCGCAGTCCGCTGCTTCGCAGCGATCTGATGCGTCGGACCTGCTCTTTGTTGAAGAGCAGGGAGAGACAGGAGCCAACAGACTCTATAAGTCGGTGCAGGATGCGTTGGCCAATATTCTTGAGGTCGCCACTAAATCCAGCCATCTCAAGGGTACAGATCAGAAGGTCCTCAAGTCCTCCGTGACGGGCATTCAGGAGTGCATAGATCATTCCCCGAGTTTGAACTTTTCCTCGGTGATCTCGGAGCGGCCTTCCGGCGGATTCCTGCGTCTCTCTCGGTTATTGTGATGGGGGACTTCAACTCCAAGTCTGCTGCTTGGGGTTCCCGCATCACTGATCGTCATGGCTCTGCAGTTGAGGCCTGGGCGGAGAGATACGGGCTAGTGTGTTCCAACCGAGGTTCAGCTTATACGTGCGTACGTCGACAGGGTGGGTCAGTGGTGGACTTAACGTTCACCACCCCTGCTTTAGCTATATGCGTCCGAGACTGGCGAGTCACGGACGCTGAGACCTTGTCGGACCATGTTTACATCAGGTTCGACTTGGTTCTGCCACGCGCTATAAATTCCTCTACACCGCCTTTGGTCAGCCCGTTTCCCAAGTGGTCACTGACCAAACTGGGCTACCCGCTCCACTGTTGGACCGGCGAACATAGATGAGGAGGCCGTCTCATTCCAGCGGTCCCTGCACAGGATATCCGATGCGGCAATGCCTCGAATCCGCCGTCGCCCACTTGATAGAAAGGCCGTTTATTGGTGGTCGGAGGAGATTGCCGGCCTCCGCGCTGCATGCAATAGCAAACGCCGAGAGCTGGCTCATTACCGTCATCGGACTAGATTAGGTACTAGAAACTCCGAACTGGAGGCTCTGTTGCATGACCAGTATGCAGAGGCACGCAGGTCTATGAGGTCGACTATTTTCTGAGCCAAAACACAAGCGTGCCAAGAGCTACTTGATAGCCTCAACAACGATACGTGGGGTCGTCCATATCGTGCAGCGCGCAACAAGTTGCGTGGGCAGGGCCCACCGGTTGCTGAAACTCTTTCTCCACAGCTACTTCGGAACGTTGTTGAAGCCCTATTTCCGGATAGATCTGAACACGTGCCTCCAATGACTCCGGAAAATGGCGAGTTGACGTATGATCCGCAGCCTCCGCCCCTAGAGATCTCCAACACAGAGTTCGACGCTGCGCTCCGTAAATTGCGAGGCAAACGGACTGCCCCGGGTCCAGACGGGGTCCATGGCACAGTCCTGGCCCTCTCTTTGGTGGAGTTAGAGCCACGCCTTCGCAGGCTTTTTGTCGCGTGCCTCTCCGCAGGTCGTTTCCCCCGAATTTGGAAACAGGGCAGATTGGTGCTCCTCCGAAAGGCTGGTCGCCCGGCGGACTCGCCCTCCGCGTACCGGCCCATTGTCCTTTTGGATGAAATCGGTAAGCTGTTGGAGCGCATTGTCGCTGGCCGGATCGCAAGCCACTTATCGACGAATGGTCCGGATCTTGCGGATACACAATACGGGTTCCGGGAGGGCCGATCGACAATTGACACAATCTTACGCGTTAAGTCCCTCTCCGATAACGCAACCACCCACGGTGAGGTTTTGCTGGCGGTGTCACTTGACATCGCCAATGCATTCAACACCCTGCCGTTTGAGTGCATCACCGAGGCGCTCCGATACCACGGAGTGCCCCTGTACCTAAGATGGCTTATCGCAGACTATCTGCAAGATCGGGCCGTTGTCTGTCAGATGAGTGACGGTGGCCTCCTCGTAAGGCGAATGGTTTGTGGCGTTCCACAGGGGTCGGTTCTGGGCCCACTACTGTGCAACATCGGTTATGACTGGACTTAGGAGTTTTGTTGCCTTGCGTAAACGTAACCTGTTACGCCGACGATACGTTGGTCACCACGCAGGCAGTTACATTCTCCGAGGCCGTCCGCTTGGCAAATGTTGGGAACATGCAAATGGTCCACCGCATCCAAAGGCTTGGGCTTCAGGTGGCTCTCGGTAAAACCGAGGCTATCCTTTTTCATGGTCCAAGGCGAGGACCGCCTGCGGATGCAGCTCTTGAATTGGATGGGTGTCGGGTACTTGTAGGTTCAACACTTAAGTACCTGGGCCTCGTGCTGGATTCGAGGTGGAAGTTTTCACCTCACTTTCGCCAGCTGGGCCCCAAACTTCTGAGGGCAACTGCCTCCCTTGGGCGCCTTTTGCCCAATCTCGGCGGGCCGGGTGATACATGCCGCCGCCTATTTACGGGGGTGGTGCGGTCAATGGCCCTTTATGGTGCCCCTATATGGGTCAATGCCCTGTCGGCTACAAACAAGGCTCTGCTAAGACGTCCACAGCGGGTCATGGCCGTCAGGTTTATTCGAGGGTATCGCACCGTTTCCCACGAAGCAGCGTGCGTGATGGCGGGCACCCCACCATGGGAGCTGGACGCCTCAGTTTTATACGAGGTGTACCAACAGAGTGCGGCCTTCCGTCAGGCAGAAGGCGTGAGACGAGTGCCGCCTGACATTGTAGAGCGCTGGCGTAAGTCTGCGCAATGTCGAGTTCGCCGGCGATGGCGTGGGCACCTAGCAGAGCCGGTCTCCGGTCACAGAACCGTCGAGGCAATCCGGCCTGTCCTTAGACGCTGGACGCAGCGGCATCACGGGGTGCTGACCTTCCGACTCACGCAGATCTTGTCGGGGCACGGGTGCTTCGGTAAGTATCTGCACAATATTGCTCGAAGGGAGAGCACCCCGCGGTGCCACGAGTGCGGGGCAGACGAGGACGACGCGCAGCACACGCTAGAACATTGCCCGGCATGGGCTATTCAGCGGGCCGCCCTCGTCACCGATATCGGGGGTGACCTGTCTCTGCCGGCCGTCGTCGAGAACATAGCCAGCAGTGAGATATGTTGGAGGGCGTTTGCCTCCTTCTGCGAGGAAGTCCTTGCACAGAAGGAGGCCGCAGAACGGGTTCGCGAGGACGATCCTAATGCTGACCCGTCTCGCAGGCGGCGGCCGGGTAGGAGGAGGCGAACTTACGCCCTCCACCAGCTGCCAGAGGGGTCGCGGTGACGGAGTGGGGTTCCCGTCACTCGTACTAATAACCCCCCATGCTGAGGGGGTGCCTGAAGGCGCTCCACAGACACTCCCTACTCTTGAGAGGAGCTCGATTTAGTCGGGCAGCATCGCTCTCGACACACAAAGCGATTGCGAGAAGTACCCTTTGTGTATCGAGAATGCGATTTGACGGAGCCCCCCAGTATTTTTAGTGGGTATACCTTGATTAGCGGGGTGAGTCCCACATAACCGCAGCTGGGCCCCATTCCCACTGCGGTAGATATAAAATCTTTTTTAACTGGGTTAAAAAAAAAAAGGTTTACGCAGTACTTGATCGCCTCAATAATATTAAACTGTATTTCAAATCATAGTCGAAACCAATATGGGAAAAATAGGAGAGAAATTGATACTCACTTATCTTTTATGGACTTTGGTAGTCGGAATATTGTTAAAAGTTGAATATGATCTGAAAAAAAAACAAAAAAAATTTCGCCCTATTCACTTATTTTTATATCACAGTGTTATTTACGTCTAACAAAAAAATACAATAATTTGAACGATTAAAGTAACGAATTGCCTCAAATTTTAACCGCAAATTTGATCCAGTTTTGATTAGTAGTTTAAACCTCAAAATAAAATTTGACAGTTAATTAAGTAAATGTAAGTCTTTACTAAAAATCTACACAACATTAATGTCAAATTATTGAACAATCGCAATAAACTTACAAAGTTGATGAGAGATTTCGGCTTACAGATTTAACTGGATCGCATGCTTGTGCGTTATTACATTCTGCAGCAACTCTAAAATACAAAATTACTATAAATAATTAAGAAATACCAAATAAATAAACAAAATTCTTTTACTTTTCTCTTCAATTATATAACCCAATAAATAAAGTATCATAAAGAATTTGTGGTATGGGTACACATAAATAAATAAATATAAATAAAGCAAAAATAAATATAAATAAACATACATGATTTGAGGATATACATAATATTCATGTTCATCACAAAAAATCTGCCCCGACCGGAATCGAATCCGGGGGCCTTTGGCGCCTTAGACTGCGTTCTGACCACAGCGCTAGACAGTCGTCACTAAATATGTGAAGTATGGATATGTATGGATACGATAATTTCGCGTCAAAATGTTAGTACTATAAAAAGTATAACTTCAGATACTGTCACCAGCGTCCAACACGCGAGTAGTCAAAAGCATCGATTTGTTTTGCATACACTACCCGCGCCGACGTTGTACTTTGTACTCGTATTATGTTATGATATGAGCAATGAGCGTCGGTGGCGCTGTGGACTCGGCACTTGCCTTCCAATGGGGAGGTCTGGGTTCGAGACCGCCATGTACCACTGTTTTTTTTCGTGTCGAAATTCATATGTACATTTGTCTGACGCTCCTACGGTGAAGGAAAACATCGTGAGGCAACCTAGATACATCTGCGAAGAAATTCAAAGGTGTATGTGAAGTCGACCAATCCGCAATGGGCCAGCGTGGTTGACTAAGGCCTAATCACCCTAACATAGGTACATAGGGTAGGCTCGAGCCCCTCGGTGGGGACGTATATGAGCTGTGATGATGATGTTATGATAATTATGACCACTAAAGTCGACGGCAAGAGTCAATATTGTAAGGTGAAACTACCTACTTACAAAAAGATATGAGGCAAACAATAAAAGTAAAGTAATAGGTACCTTTCGTTTTCGTTTTTCTTATTATAATGTAATGTTGTTAGTTAATGTTGTTGTGTATAATAATAAAAAAATAAAAATAATATAAAATAGGTACCTTCTACAATAAGCCATACATTGAGTTTTTGACTTCTTAAGTACTCTTTTAGACAATTTTCTTTTATTTGCCGTGATTTTATCGATGTATTTTCTCGGGTGGGGGAGCACGGAAACACAGTTTACTCGTCTCAACGGAGCGATCAAGACTGATTGTTGAAACAAAACATGCCTGTTACCTCTGGTCAGGTGCGACAGACGATAGCGTTCTGCGCGGAATAAGAACGCTGTAAGCGCCGAATTAGTTTTATTTTAATTACTCGTAAAATAAACATTATTTTTGAAAATCGCTAGTACGGTTCCTGGGTAATATAGTTTTATATTATATATTAAAATATTGACGCAGTTATATGCATCTCATTGAAAAACAATCGATTTTGCTTGAAAATTAGACGTAACTTCGAGATTTTTTTCTATCGATAAAATATGATGATTTTATGTTTTCATTCAATCCGTTCACTTACAAATATAGTTAAATATCTATTTTTAAAAAATGGGGTAGTTCGTTATTCAATTTCAAGTGTAAATATCAAATCTACGATTAGCAATTTAGCTTTATACCCCCTCTTCAGTCAGCCTGTACATGTGTCATTGGGTGTAAAATGAGTCCACTTAAGGGCCCATGGCGCGAAAAATAGCAAAAAGGCCGTTGGCGTTTTTGATATTTTACGTTAACGTTCCAGTTAACTGACAGGGAAAAAATAAATTTAAATTCTTAAATTATGTGTTTACACAATCACCATCACCATTTTTCAAATTTACATACCATTTTGTTAAAAAATAGCATCCATTTTACTTAAAATTTAGGTTACACCCACATACCGTTCGTGATTTTTAGCTTCATTAATTAACCCTATTATATTTTAGTTTAACAAATATATAGAACAAAGGTAAGCATAACACTGACACCGTGGTATTTTTTTTAATTATCGTACATTGATTTTTATATGAATTTTTTAACATACATTTATCGATTTTCTTACAAATACTTGGGTCGGGCGCTTCGAAATTCAGTGTGCAATCAAGACTCGAAGTGAGAGCACGTCGCTTTGAGCTAGCTCCCGGTTACGTAATTATTTGTGTATGTATACGACGCGAAGTCTTACGGAGTAATCGGAGAAGTTGATAACTAACAATTTTATTATTTGTGACTGCCGTACGAAAAACCTTCAACCTTTTTCCAAGCTTTTATTTATCTTTTGCATGTTCGGGTCTAATCTTGCGAGTTAAATTTGACTCACTTCCCGGTTTCCGACTAAGCTGAAATTTTGCATGCATATGTATAAATATATTATGATGACGACATGGAGCTGATCTGATGTTGGAGCTGAAAGGTGGCCATAGGAACTCCGCAATAAAACGACATAGTCCCATCGAGTTTGAGCTCGTTTGATTCGTATTGACGAGAACTTTGATCCTATATGGTAACCAAGGACTGATGGTGGATCTGGAAGGTTGCCATAGGAACTCCGCAATCAAACAATGCAACCCCATCGAGTTTAGGCTCGTTTGATTCGTATTGACGTGTACTTTGATCCTATATGGTAACCAGGGTCTGATGCTGGATCTGGAAGGTGGCCATAGGAACTCCGCAATCAAACAACGCAACCCCATCGAGTTTGGGCTTGTTGGATTCATATTGACGAATACTTTGATCCTATATGGTTCGTTTGATTTGTATTGACGAGTACTTTGGACCTATGTGGTAACCAGGGTCTGATGCTGGAGCTGGAAGATAGCCATAGGAACTCCGCAATAAAACGACACAACCCCATCAAGTTTGGGCTCGTTTGATTCGTATTGACGAGTACTTTGGTCCTACATGGTAACCAGGGTCTGATGCTGGAGTTGGAAGGTGGCCAAAGGAACTCCGAAATAAAACGACGCAATCCCATCGAGTTTGGGCTTGTTTGATTCGTATGACGAGTACTTTGGTCCTATATGATTTTTCTTGATGAGTACTTTGAGCCTAGCCTAGATAATATCCATACGCAACCCCATCAATTTCTTTTGTGCGACCTTTCCCAATTTAGGTGTCAAATGAAAGAGCTTGAATTGTAGAATGAATTGTAGAATATAGTATATTCTGGAAGACAATCTAATACAAGATGGCCGCCGCCACAAATTGACAGATTATTTTTATGTACAATCCCCACAATATGGGTCTGTATATGGGGTATCAAATGAAAGTTCGTAAAATACAGTACATCATGAAAAAAACTAAAACAAGATGGACGCTATCACAAAAGATTTTTAAAAACAAGCTTTTATTTTAATGTCCTAAAAAAAGAAAATACTTTAATTTATTTTTTTATTACAATCTAGCGAATGGCTTCAATGCACTAAAAAGTGCGTTGACCACAAGAAAATATTCATTTCATATTTGTTTATTACTAAATTATTATATGTATATTATATAAATTAATTTGTAGATACAACTAACAATAAAGAACTCGGTAGTCATTAAAATATTTCGTATTATTTGAGTAATTAGTTTAAAAAGTTTTTTTTAAAAACAAGCTTATATTATAATGCCTTAAAAGAGTAAAATAAACTTTAATTTATTACAAGATATATTTTCTTACAAAAATATAAAAGCTTGTCCCGAGAATTAGGATAAACAATAAAACAATTTAACTTGATTATTATATTTATTTTTTTGTATTAAATAACGTTTTGTACAGCATTGTCATACACACATGACAATGCTGTGCAGTTCTGAAATTTAAATGCATATATGATCCCTTTTTTGAAAAACTCGATTTCGTTATAACTGCTGCCTCACGGAAACTCGGTGTCCTGAACAAGGTGCGTAGGTGCGTTTTGCGCCGGACCAACTATGCCTGTTGTATAAAACTCAGGTTAGGTCTTGCGTGGAATATTGCTCGCACTCCGGCTCCGCTCAGTACCTCCTCGATGCTCTGGACAGATTGCAGCGTCGCGCTATTCGAATAATTGGCGATGTAGAGGCAACTAACACCCGCGAGCCTCTACAACTTCGATGTGACATCGCCTCTCTTAGCGCCTTTTACCGAATGTTCCACGGGGAATGCTCTGACGAGCTTTTAACCTTATCCCTCCCTCTCTATTCCTTAACAGAAACACGCGTAAGGGTCTACGGAGTCATCCTTACACTGTATCCTCCTTTTCACACCGTATCAAGAAATTCCAAGATTCCTTCTTCTTTTTTTTATTGCTACTAAGTTGGCAAAAAAGCAAACTGACCACCTGATGGTAAGTAGTAACAGTCACCTATAATACATGTGTCTCGTGTGACATTCGCAGTAAAACTGCAACCCCCACAAGGGCCACAGTGTACGTTGCCAACTTTTGACTTAAGATGTAAAGTCACGGTACCCAGTAATTTCAGTGCCATATCTTACCCTTCAAACCGGAACACAGCAATGCAAGCACTGCTGCTTTGCGGCAAAAATAGGTAAGACGGAGGTACCCAAGCACACGACCTTGGTACAGAGTCTCCCTCCGGTAAGTCTTCTGTCTTTCATCCCACACTTGGAATTCTCTACCTGCGCACGTGTTTCCTCCGTCCTACAACATGGGTTCCTTCAAAAGAGGTGTGAAAAACATATTTTAGGCCGGCAAGGGGCGGGCAGGTTGGATAGTGGATGTCCTCCCTCCTCTATCTGTCAACTCATTTGGGCCTCTTTCACCGCTTAACATCAGGCGGGAGAAGGTCATTTGCCAGGCCCTCCATAAAAAAAAACTGTTTAAGTACCTTGCCCGTATGTATTTACTTGGTAAGCCTTAAATAAATAAATATTGGTAATTCTAAGAAAAAAATATTTGTTTTTTATAAAATGGGTAAATCTTGCGACAAGCTTTTATATTTTATTAAAAACTAGCTGTGCCGGTGAACTACGTTTCGCCATAATATAAAAAATAGTTTACGACCTATTCTCAGATCTACCGAATGTGCACAAAAAATTTAATAAAGGTCAGTCAAGCCGTTTCAAACACTACACAAAAACGTAGCAAACACTGTGACACGAGAATTTTATATATAAGATGTATCATGTAATAAATTAAAATTTATTTTCGTCTTATTAGGGCTTTAAAATAAAATCCTAGTGTGGGGCGACTTTTTTTTAAATCTTTTTACTATTATTTTATATTTTATCATTTTGTAACCGCATGGCCGCCATTACGAAACTCAACCAAAGTACTCGTTACGAAACAAACGAGCCCAAAACTCGATGGGCTTGTGTCGTTTTATTGCGGAGGTCCTATGGCCACCTTCCAGCTCCAGCATCAGACCCTGGTTACCATATAGGACCAAAGTACTCGTCATTACGAATCAAACGAGCCCAAACTCGATAGGGTTTTGTCGTTTTATTGCGGAGGTCCTATGGCCACATTCCAGCTCCAGCATCAGACCCTGGTTACCATATAGGACCAAAGTACTCGTCATTACGAATTAAACGAGCCCAAACTCGATAGGGTTATGTCGTTATATTGCGGAGGTCCTATGGCCACATTCCAGCTCCAGCATCAGACCCTGGTTACCATATAGGACCAAAGTACTCGTCAATACGAATCAAATGAGCACAAACTCAATGAGGTTGTGTCGTTTTATTGCGGAGTTCCTATGGCCACCTTCCAGCTCCAGCATCAGACCCTGGTTACCATATAGAACCAAAGTCCTCGTCATTACGAATCAAACGAGCCCAAACTCGATAGGGTTATGTCGTTTTATTGCGGAGGTCCTATGGCCACCTCCCAGCTCCAGCATCAGACCCTGGTTAACAAATAGGAACAAAGTACTCGTCAATATGAATCAAACGAGCCTAAACTCGATGGGGTTGCGTCGTTTTATTACGGAGTACTTATGGCCACCGTCCAGTTCCTTCATCAGATCAGCTCCATGTTATCATAACATTGCATTGTCACGATATACATATTATTACGTGCAAAATTTTTGCCCAATCGAAAACCGAGAAGTGGTCAAATCTACATACATACATACAGTGCAAGCTAAATAAAAGGTTGTAAAAATAAAAGTTGATCAAACACATCCCTGTATTTACTATAGTATAACACAGTAAATAATGTTAAGCGGAAAATCATCATCTGTGGTTTGGGACTATGTGTCCGTGCCTATGATTTCTTTTTAGTCTGTGACGTGAGATCATACGGCGCGCACTCGCGCAGTGACTGTGGACAGAGTTACGAGTATCGAATACATACTGTGTTCTGTGATCAAATACTATTTTTTTATAACAAAGATTTATAAGTGTCTCTAATATCTGACTTTCATTAAAGTTTATCATTAAATATGTGTTTTTAATAGTTCAGAAGTGGGATATAACATTGAACTTACAATCACAAACTATTGTATGTGGCGAGTTAACTAATTTGAAAATTTTAGAATATGAACACTGAACCGTTGGCGCCGTGCGTTTTAATATTATATGAGTGAAAATAAGAACTGGTCATGTCGTTATATGTAATTTTTTTTAAGTGACGCAAGTTTTTTTACGGTCAAATGTCTTGGTTGTAGTCGAGGTCGTAGATTTTGATCCTAAGTGATAAGCCCTGGAATGCGTTATGTAAACATCACAGGCGTTGTGTAAACATTCGCATGCGTAGTGCAACTTGAAACCTACAGTGTGTTCCGTTCTTGGTGAACTTGGTGAGCTCAGTCCATATTATTTTTCCTATTGACTTTTGTTTGAAAGTGCTATACATGATGGAAAAGAACACTAATCTTACTTAAATTGCACTTACATTTTAAAGTGGGTATAGTAAAGCTTGTAGTTATTTTCGTTGTGGTATCATACATTGTGAATTTGTGATAATTCAATTTGATTATAAGACTGATATTTTAATTTGAACTTTAATGGTTTTAATTTGGTTGTAAAAGTGAAAGGACACTTTTTTATATTATAACTCAACCCTGGGTAGTTCACTTGTGGTGTCGTTCAAATAAACATACTTTCAAATAAAATAACTTAATATGGGGCGTTATAAGAGGAGACATAGATCAGAAAGTAGCAGTAGTTCAAGTTCTGGGAGTGAACGGAAGGTAGACTTGAAAAAGAAGTATAAGAAAAAGTTAAAAAGAAATAATGATCGTATTGAAGCATTGGAAGGTTTAGTCCGAGAGCTGCGGAAGAAAAATAATTATCACCGAGAAAGCTCTGAAGTTGTAGAAGTTCCTGCACCAGTTGTTCGTTATGTCGGTCGAAATGATTTTATTCCGGAGTTTGATCCTCAAACATCTACAGTTTCTATAGAGCACTGGATTCATAATTTAGAAGGCATTTCAAAGATGCATGGCTGGGACGAACGAACATTAATTTGTAATTGCACCTCAAAGTTGTGTGGCTACGCCAAAGGCTGGTATGAACGGCAGACAGTATATGAGATGAGCTGGAGTGGAAAGATAAACTAATCCAGGCATTTCCATTTACAAAGAACAAGTTGTCTCAAATAAGAGAACTTGTTAACAAAATACGGCTACCTTTGGAGAACCCAATTGAATTCTACTACAACAAACTTAATATCGGCATGTCATGTCAGCTCAGTGATGATGTAATTACTCAGGCTATTATTGGTATATTGGGTGATAAACTCCTAGAAGTGGGAGCTCTGTCAGCAGGTTGTCAAGATACCACCTCATTGCTGAAATACTTAGCTAGTTTTATGAATTCAGATAACAGTAGTACTGATATAAAGACACACATTAGCAAGAGTAGCACAAATAGGGTTGTCAAATGTTTCACATGTGGAAAAGATGGGCATAAGGCCTATGTTTGCCCTCGCTCAACGAAACAAAGAGATGACAGAAAAAAATGTTCATTTTGTGACAAGCTGGGGCATGTCGAAGCAAATTGCTATAAAAAGAAAAATTTGGAGAAATATTGTTCTTTTTGCAAAACTAAAGGGCACATAAAAGAAGAGTGTCGAAGACGTCTTGTGAGGTTACAGGAAACTGTTAAAAAGGTTCAAACAATCAGTTCTGATTTATCAAATGAAAAATATTTTAAGAGAGTGCTAATTAATGAGACTCCAGCAAGTGCTTTTATTGACTTTGGCAGTTCGTGTAACATTCTAAAGCAGAGTGTTTGTAATAAATTAAATTTGGAGATTACTGGTAATGACAATGTTGTGATTAAAGGATATGGTGATGCATTGACCGTGCCAAAAGGCGTTGCTATTGCACATTTAACAGTGGATGGTGTTAAGAAGGAGACAGAATTTTTTATTGTGGCTGATGATTTACAAGATTTTGATATTTTAGTAGGGCAACCATATACGGAAGCACCAGAAATTGTAGTAGTCAAGACGTCTACACACTTAAACATTTTTGATAAAGGAATGGTTCTAGGAATTGCAGAGTTATGTGAAAATTTAGAGAAAATACGCCTGATTCCTGATACTGATATAAGTCTAAATCCTGGGGTTAACAAGGTTATGGTGCGAACTGAGCCAATGACCAGCGGTGTTTTAAAAATTAGACACAGTGAGCAAAGCCAGCCTAGGTGTGAGAAGATCATTTTGGGTGAAGAAGTAGAAAGTGAATATGGCCTGGCGGTTATAAAACTGGTTAATATGACGAGTGAAGTCATTCAACTGCAAGGTGAAAAATGTATTGCTCGTGCTAATTTAATGGACCTGTCGAAGAGTGTTGACAAGCCTATAACAGGCGAAGAATTATCAAATGAGCAAAGACTGGCATTGGAATCTCTACTTGGAAAATATAAAGGTTGTTTTTCAGGTGAAGGCATGGAGCATGGAGACTGCAAAATTGAAATGACGATTAAACTAACTCAAGATAAAGTCATAAATTATAAGCCATATAGGATATCGTTCCATGAAAGAGAGATTGTTAAACAAATTGTTGATGATTTGTTAAAAGCTGGAATAATTGAAAAATCTACTTCACCATACGCAAGTCCTGTGCTATTAGTTAAAAAAAAAGAAGGTGGTCATCGTATGTGTGTCGATTATAGAGGCTTGAATAAAATAACCGAAAAAGAGAGATACCCATTACCTGTTATTCAGGATTTATTGGACAGACTTGTTGATAAGTCTGTGTTTTGTTGCTTAGATCTGGCAAATGGGTACCATCAAATAAAAATTGCAGAATGCTCCAGACCATACACAGGGTTTGTCACACCCGATGGTCATTATCAATACCGCATGATGAGCTTTGGACTATGTAATGCACCAGCCGTTTTCCAAAGGGCCATGAATGAGATACTGGCTCCTGTCATTCACGAATGTGCTGAAGTGTATATCGATGACGTCATCGTGTGGGGTGATGATACTGATGAATGCCTAGCAAATTTAGGTAAGGTGCTTAAATTAATTGATGCAGCAGGTGTAAAGTTAAAGCGTAATAAATGCTTCTTTCTAACTAAGACTGTTGAATATCTTGGTCACATGATATCTGGGGGGGAAATTCGCCCAGCTCCGCGTAAATTAAGTGCTGTAGCAGACTTCAATACTCCACGGAATGTCCATGAACTCAGACAGTTCCTAGGCTTGGCAAGCTATTTTCGCAAATTTATAAATGGTTTTGCGACCATAGCTAGACCCTTAACCTTGTTGACCAAGAAAGGTATTGTCTGGTGTTGGGGACCAGATCAAAGTGAGGCTATGACACATTTAAAGAGCTTGTTAACTTCTGATCCTGTCCTAACAATATATAGCCCAAAACGTGAAACACAAATTCATACAGACGCTTCTAAAGTAGGTCTTGGTGGAATACTTCTTCAAAGGCAAGATAGCGGTGAGTGGAAAGTCGTAGCATACGCAAGCAGGCAAACATCAGCGACTGAAGCTAAGTACCACAGTTTTGAGCTTGAGGCATTGGCGGTTGTGTTTAGCATAGAAAAGTTTAAGGTGTACATATCAGGGGTCAAGTTCAGTGTAGTTACAGATTGTTCTGCGTTACGGCTCGCATGGTCTAAACGAGACTTGTCTCCTCGAATAGCTAGATGGTGGCTTGATCTCCAAGAGTTTGACTTCGACGTAGAACATAGACCTGGGACGTCAATGACGCATGTAGATGCGCTAAGTCGAAATCCACTACTAGTTAATCATATTGAAGAGATGGATTTCATTAATGCTCTCCAAGATGGTGATGAAGGGATTCAAGAGTTAATTGAGAATTTAAAGTTAGAAGTTAATGCTAATAAAAATAAGAAAAATGGACTGGCTAAGATTTTCAAGGTGGTAAATGGTGTACTTTGCCGAATTACTGAGGAGGGAACAAGGCCAGTATTACCTAAGGATGCTAGATGGCATATCATGAAAATTTATCATGATGACAATGGGCATTTGGGGCTTGAAAAGTGTGTAGAAGCCATACGGGCTAAATATTGGTTTCCAAAATTGAGGAAAACTGTTGGTAAGTATGTGAACAGCTGTATTGGGTGCCAGTTTACAAAAAAACCCACTGGAAAGCAACCAGGGTTAATGCATCCTATTCCTAGGGTCTCTGTTCCGTTTGACACGCTACATTTTGACCATCTGGGACCCTTTTGTAAAAGCAATGGCAAGACTTATGTTTTCGCCATTATTGACGGGTTCACAAAATTTGTCTGGCTGGAGGCGGTGGCAAAGGCGAATTCTAAGGGCGTTATTACGGCACTCAATAAGTTAAGTCAAGTGTTCGGTTATCCGGTGCGAGTGGTGAGTGACAGAGGCACTGCTTTCACTGGAAAAGAATTTAAAGAGTATTGCGAAAAACACGGCATCAAGCATGTGTTGAATGCGGTAGCTTCCCCAAGAGCGAATGGGCAAGTTGAGCGCCTAAATCGCACCATCTTAAGTTCGCTTACCGCCTGCATGGGTAACGATCAAAAAGGATGGGATGTGTTTCTTCCCAGGGTACAGTTGGGGGTTAACTCAACTATTAGTCAAGGTACTGGCAAATCGCCATTAGAACTGCTGTGTGGTATGAGACCTCGACTGTCTGGAGAATTTCAGGGTGCAGTTCATACCACTGAGTTAGAAAAATTGAGAGCAGATGCAGCAAAGAAAATTGAAGTTAATGCATCTCAGATGAAGGGCCGATTTGATAAGGGTCGACGGGTATCTAAGCCGATTGCGCTTGGGTCATTAGTTATGATGGAGAGAAGGATTTTGAGACCTGGTTTGACCAGTGGTAAGTTGGTGCCTCGATTTGCAGGCCCTTACAAAGTTACGGCTGTATTGCCTAATGAACGTTATGAAGTCACTTCGGCCGAGAGAGGCAAAAGGGCTTATAGAAACATTGTCGCCCGTGATAAATTAAAGTTGTGGCACGCCCGATGTGTAAGTTCGTCTGATGAAGGTAGTATTGGTAAGGAGTGATTGTGCCTTGATAGGGCATTTACTTACAATGGCCGTGAGGGGCTCATGCCTATGATAACTGCCGTTAGGGGCAAATAGTTGTCTCTAGCTACCAGAAGGGACTGCTAGTTATACTTGCCGTGAGGGGCTCATGTAATTACTGCCGTCAGGGGCTTATAAAATATCTGCCTGTCGGGGGCTAAAAGGTGTACTTGCCGTCAGGGGCTTACAAAATAACTGCCTGTCGAGGGCTGAAAGTGTACTTGCCGCCAGGGGCTAAAGTGTACGCCGTGTGGGGCCTGTCCTGTAATTTTGGGGCTACTCTTCTTATATCTCATACAGGGTTGTCAATGTTCTCATTGTCAACATTGCCGCTAGGGGCCGTGAAAACTACAGCTGCTGCTCGGGAACGGGTCGTCATTTGGAAGGACTATAGAAGATTTGTGGGAGATCCTTCGGGGACGAAGGATGGCAGGATGGCCGAACTGTTAAGCGGAAAATCATCATCTGTGGTTTGGGACTATGTGTCCGTGCCTATGATTTCTTTTTAGTCTGTGACGTGAGATCATACGGCGCGCACTCGCGCAGTGACTGTGGACAGAGTTACGAGTATCGAATACATACTGTGTTCTGTGATCAAATACTATTTTTTTATAACAAAGATTTATAAGTGTCTCTAATATCTGACTTTCATTAAAGTTTATCATTAAATATGTGTTTTTAATAATAATAAACACCAATTAAATTCAAAATTAACATCTACGATATTTTGCTAGGCGGCCGTACCGATTGCGCGACCGAGTGCGCTTGTGTGCGTGAGCGACGCACACAAACAGAGACTAGAGAAATTTACCTAAACTAGCTCGGGCTCGCGCGGATGGTGGGCCCTTAAAGCATTGCTCACTTGACTATGCACAATGAGCCCGCATGCGCCAGTGTACTCGTGTACTTGTGCAGTACATAACAATTATTGAGTGCGCACAATGAGCCCGCATGCGCCATTGTTCTCGTGTACTTGTGCAGTAGAAAGCAGTTATTGAGCACAATGCAGGACATAGCAGGTGATCCAGTGTACATAGAGCCCGCATCGACTATTATACTGGGGTACCTGTGCAGTACATAAAGGTTATTGAATGTGCAGTTATTGAATAATCATAGAAATTAGCGAATTGCTAAGAAATATTTGCAGGTACACCTACCTTTTATAGACGTGACATTTGTTATTATATCAAATTAATTAACGAACGGTTGGCGAATTTCTTATAATTTTGTTGCCCTAAGTTATGGTCAGCAACACGTCAAGCTTTACATTTGCATTACGAAAGCCGCCGCTATTACGAGCGACATAAGGGCGGTCTCAAGGTCAACATGTACAGCCTAGCGTGTTGCCGTGTGTACCAATTTCGTTCGAGCTGAAAAGAAGAAATCTCGAAGATCACGTGCCCTTTTGATATATTTCTACAAAACGTGCGCAGTAAATAAAAATTTTCAATAATAATAATAACCTTAGACTATAGATACCAATAGACATGAAATACCTACGAAAAAAGCGTGCCAAAATTTGTGTTGGTGCTCTAAGATGGCGGAAAAAACTTGGGACGCCGCATCCAAGATTCCACACTTATTATGTTTTTCTTGATACAATAGGCTAGTTGACCCTTTTTTAAAGTAGGGCTTAAAATGTTCATAATTGTTGTATTAGACCAAATCACATGAATATTATTTTTTTCGATGGCTAAAAAGTGCAAAAAATCTATTTTAAATTAAGATTTTCAATTTTGGACCGAAAACACGGTCAGCCATGATAGTCTGTTCATTATCTGTGGCAATGACGTCAGTCTTATAGTAAACAAAGCACGGGGGCGAAATAACCTCACAAAAACAATGCTTTCTATTAAATATCACAAAATATAGTAAAACTGTATATGGAAGAACAGTAATATAGAAATACCTCTTCAAAGACTCCAGGAAATCTGTGGATTAGACGTACCCATAGATATAGACGTGATATAGACATGCGAAATATTTGGTTAACACTCGCTTAAAGAAATCCTGTAACTATCTACTGAAACTCAAATGTATTTTTGCGAAAATCACATTAATGTAAGTACTATAACTGAATAACTCAATCTGTGTAGGTACTTCAGTTTCAACTTAAACAAAATAGAAGTTTTTAGGTTGTATGTAAAATCAAATCTGTATGTAAATTAATTAAATTTTTATCTTTCAGTTAGAATGAAAACTGACTGCAGCCGACCAACCAAATTTTAACTTGACCAGAAAACTGAGAGAAAACTTGACCATTTACGCCTTTTTGATTTAATCTAAGTTATATACTGACACTAGATGATGTTTCAAGGAAAAGAATATGTACTTATGTCCAATTGAATAATGATGTAATTGAATATTAATTAAAAAGTATGTAATACAAACAAAAATATCAAAGTTTCATAATGAATATATTTATCTAAACAACTTTTACTTTAATTTACTGAGTACCTAATTAAAATTTGTTGCTTTCAGTGGTTACTTAATGAGAACTATTGTGTACTAACCTGTTCTCCTCTTGACAACGAGATTGATAAGGCAGTAAAAGTTGTGCAACATAATACAAAGCAGTGCATGTTTAGCCACAACATCAAAATGTGACCCGTCAACTAGAACAACATTATGTCAACAAAATAACTCAAGTATTCATATACCAAAGCACCATAGAAGTAAATAGGTCCAGTTTGGTAAAACTGAAAGATGTTATATCTTCACTGATTAAACCTGCTGGCCACCATGGCTGGTAAATTTCAGAACAGCTTACGCAAGAATATGCAAGTTATCCATTTTAAAGCCGTATACAAATATATTAAATGTGATTGCTGTGTTGTCAGCCTGTGCTCTTCTTAATTTACAAGACCCTTCATATTAAATAAATAATATAAAGAATTTTTTTTTCTTTACTTTATACATAACTAACATCTAAAGATGACATAATAAATTTTTGTACTACATTAGTCATTATGTTCTTCACAAAAAAAAATGTTCTATGTTTATTTGACAATAATGACTTGTAAAGGTTTAAGTTGAATCAAAATATTTTAATTTGAAATGCATGTGTTTCATTTTTCTGTTACACCTTAAAAGATTTATAATATTTTATAGGTTTGTTGCTCATTTTTATCATTGTTACTCAAATATAGTATATGTTCCAAAAGTACAAATAGGTTGAATAGAGTTAGATCAAATTTATTAATTTGTATATATTGCCTTAAGGTCGCAGGTAATAAAAGTCAAAATAATAGTAAAGTGATTTATTATGAAGTAATACTTTCATATAATTTAGGAAAAATGTAGTATAGTTTCCAAAATGACACTATTTGATCAATAAGTTCAGATTTCAGATTGTTAGAACAAATACCTATTATAGCTAATATTGTCAAAATGACATACTGCTAGCAACACAAAAGTATATAAGTTTTGTTTGCTTTAGCACAAAACATCTGCATCTATACTTGAGTTAAGCATACTGTTCACAGTTTTCCGTCTTTGATAATTAACATTATCTTCAGTAAAAGAGCATGACAATTTTGTATTAATCTAATTTTATGGATACCGTTTGTTGAATAGACTATTACAGGGTATTAATCAGAAATGAGGTCACATTTTGCAAATTTCAACCCAAATCTTCATCTTTCAACTTTTATCCACATTTCATTATACTCGTAGGTGTCTGCAAGATTTCCCACCAAAAATCTTCCCAACAAAAGAACCATCATGTGTTATGCACTGGCTGACTTTATAGCACATGGAAGCTGTTATTGTTTATAACGAAGCTCGAACTAAAGAGCACTTCTGTATTGATGATTCGTGGTTTAGTTTTCTATGCACTTTATTCTTTCTTCATTGAAGAGGTCTTATATTTTTTAAGAAATATGTCACAATCTGTGTCTGTGAATGTATATATATTTTTCCTCCCAGTAATTTTCTTCATGCTTGACAAATGAACAACTGCCAATCTTTCTCTTTTTATGTTCATTTACAAATTCTTGCAGTACTACACTGGTATTTGACACATGATCCTGATGTTTTCTTTTCAACATTTCTCTTGAAGTAAATATTTTTAGTGTTTATTTGACTTTTGAGAGATAGAATTCTATCCAATAGCATTCAATTGCTGTACAAAATAGCTCCTCACTGTGATGGTGCAACCACACCAAAAATGCATGTTTGCAACTCTCTTCTGCCGCGTGACAATCTTGACAAGTACACTTGTAACCGTTCTTCATTATAACAGTATTGAAACTGTACTTATATTGTTTAGAGCGATACACAAAGAATCTCCTGACCATCAATCTGTCTATTTTCGGAAGATTTGTACTATCTGCTCTCACAAATCCAACATCAATGGTTGATTTTGCTATTAATACAAATAATTTACGATATTTACAAATATAATAACGGAGACTTGGACGATTTTTTGCCAGTTTTAGGAAAGAATAGTGCAAATCGACGAGTTGTTGAATCAAATTTGACATTTCTTTGTTTACTATATGATTGACGTCACGGCCCTGACCACAGGATATCAAAGCGTTTACGGCGTGAGATAAAAAAAGATTATTTCTAGCATTTTCAAATTAAAATTTTACAGCAATCATTCAATGTTATTTATTAAAATCGGTATATTGTGGAACCTTATGCCAAATACTGTTAGAAATAAACAATATTTTAATAAATTTTGATATGAGTCAACTACCCTATTCATTAAATAAATCAACAAAAAACATAGAACTGTAAAACTCACTCAGAAATAATGCTCACTGACTGATAGTTTACCACAACAACAAACACAGTGCTTTGTAATGGCGCACTGAACTGGACGCAAATTTATTTGAGACGTATTAGTACATTGCGCGTCCATTGGTGTACTTAGTGTGAGATTCGCACGGACGAACGAGAAGAATATCTTTTTTTTATCTATTTTAATGGCTTTGATGTTTCACCATCTGACCAAAGATCAATCACTGCTTCATTCCTAGACACGGCCAATTGCGTAACATAAGAAATTACATTACCTACTGCGATCCAAGATGTTTTAAGGACGGACATAACACTTATCACCATCCCCAGTCGACATAGGTATTATGGAACGTCTTACGAAATTCTACACTATACAATTTAGTGTTTTAAGCAAATGTTATATACAAGTACGGTTGGAAGCGACAAAAGGTCATTAAAAATTAACCATAAACAAAATTAGGTACAAAGCGCCATTTTACCAAACTCTAATTATGAAAAGTCACATTCCAAATTTTCTAAAAATCAAGCCACCGAAAGAGCGTACGGTACTGATATAGATAAAACTCTCTATATTATAAAACTATCTTTGTACACTTTGCCAGGACAAACGCGAAAAATATATCATTTAATTTTGTCTATGCACAAATTGCCCAATGATCAAAAGTGCTTGCAACTGTCAATTGCAAAAATGTCGTAAGTCGTTGACATTGACATTGTAAAATTAATAGACGAATGTGTAAAAACAACATTGTGGTTTTGCCGAATTTTTTTGAGTATTTTTTGACGACTTTTTTTTAAACAAAAGGTGCTATTGTACTATACAAAAATGAGACAATACGTATATCGAGTTGGTGTATTTGTAGCAACTAGTAAATGCGCCACGTCGATGCATTTGCGCCACGTCTATTGGAGCGCCGACTCCGGCCCCCAACCCCCACCACCCATCTATGATACAGAGGGAGCTCGAATGTAGGTATATAAGTGGCTTATCCGGAAAATAGGTCACACTCAATTATCGCAACTGCCAATCGCAAACAAGTGAAAAGCTGTCGTGTTACCCGTTTGTGCTATTTTTCCCGTTTTCTCTACTAATTTATTCCATTTCTCTCGCATCAGTTATCATGGACAACAAAGTAAGATTAATTGTTGTCAATTTGAAACATCTTGTAATTTTTATCATCGATTCGGTAGAGAAGGGGCTAATTTTTTAATTTGGCCTGTTTCAGAACTCACGTCAACAATCCGGTGAGCGCAAGCGTGGTCGGCCTGCCGGAAGAAACCGGGTGCCTCTCACTAAGGCGAGTATGAAACACTATACCAGACTCATTGCAGAGAAATGTGGTTGCAAGAGCGTGAGTTTTATATTTCGTTTGTTGTTAACAGGACGAGCAGCGAGCGCGTAACGCGCAGTACGAGAAGGAGCGTCGCCAGCAGCAAGCGGATGCCACGATGGAGCTGGCGACGGAGGCTGGCTGTGATCCCAATGTAAGATATCCCTCACGTCTGACGGACGTCACTTCGCTATACATCATTGTATACTATTCTACATAAACAACTTCTTTATATTCCAGGCGCAGCAAACGGACATCCTTGCGACAGCTCTCGCTATTATTCACCAGAGCATTCAAATAGACACGCATGATGGCATACCTGAATTAATGAAAATGAACCAGAAGCTAATGGATCAGAGTAAGTATTTTGTTAGCTATCCTATTTCTATCTTCTACTTATACATAAATATAGGTTATTATATATATTTTTGCTAGTATTTTAACGCGATTATTTTTGTTCAGTCGCAGGAGCGGAGTCCAGACTGGCTGCGCTTGATGCCGCGGTGGATCACAGAGCACCAAAAGAAGCAAATCAATATCAGAACGTAAGCATACCTATTTACTTTAATGTTTAATTATCTTTAAAATATGTTTTTTTTTTTGTAAACATTTCACATTTTAATCTTTGTCCACAGATCGGGAAGCGAAAGCGTACTGAGCCGGAGGATACTACACATTCCAAGCGCTTTAAATGTACTGTAAGTAAACTCGTATCAGTCTCATGTCCACGATACATATATTATTATTTTTTGTTTACTTTTCGAATTAACGGAGTGTGTTATATGTTCCAGGTTGAGTCCAGTATCGAGTCGGACCAATCATCGCCACCTCCAGCATCTGCATGCACGAATGTTTGCCTTTTAGGTGAGGACTAATCTACAAACACAGCCTTTGACGGCGTTATATCTCGGCTTCGCCATTTAAATAAACCTAATATTTTATTGTATTTCTTTTCATTTCAGACAGTGAAGACTGGAGTGAGTGGGATTGGCTTTTCGCAGCTCAAAAACAATACGCGCAGTCCGACACCAGTACCAGCGACGCCAATGCAGAATGTGAGTGCTTTCACCTGAAGACTGATAAATGTCCTGACGCTTGATTTAAAAAAAGTCTCTAATAGACTCTAATGTATTGTTTATTGTTTTTTGTCCCTTAGATAACGCTCAAAACATCCAGTTGGGTTTGCTGGCCACATCTCCATCTGAAGAGCAATCGACGCATCAGCCATCGTGTTTCACCTCTAGGACAAACATGTCAGGTGTGTATAAGATATATCAAGCTACATCCGAACTGCTATTCCTAGTTTAGTTATTTAAAAGCTCAAATTCAATGCACTCGAATACTAAATTCTTCTTCTTTTTTTTTACAGACGCTGACACTTATAATGGCGGCTTCACACCGATTCATTGTGCCCCGATAGAGGAAACGTCGGGTAGCTACGTCGGGAATAGTGACGTGGAGCTTCCCGCTGATTTGAGGAATGTGGTAAGCATTATGACGACCGACGACGAAGTGCACATAGCATTCTATGAGTTATCTTACATCGTTTTCTTTGTAATTAATACTTTTTTCATTGCTTGCAGACCCCGGATGTGTTCGGAATGGGGATAAATATCTCGGAATACCTGCAACCGCAGCACGACTGGCCAAATTAGCTGTTTATTTAATGTGAAGAAACGAAGGAGAATATGTCTACAAATGCGAGCATATTCAAAATGTTTGGTAAGATTTAATTGAATTTTCTAGTAAATGTGCGCATATTTTTTTTCTTTTTCTAAACAATAAACTGAGATACCTAATGGTTTTTTTTACATATCCGGGGCGGCGCCGGCGAGGAAACACAGTCGGCCGACTGAGGAAAGAGCACAGCAGCTGCGCTTTATGCCGCACTACCGGTAATTTGGCCAATTTAAATGGCATTAAATTTATTTGTCGCATGCAGATTTATTATATTTTTTTTTGTTCCAGGAAATCCGAGTAATGTAGCTGAGAAATTTTAGTATTTAAGTAATTGTAATATTCATTCATCTTTTTTTAAATAGTGTTCTTGTAATATTGTGTATCTCGTGTAGTTTATATTCCATATCAAGCTTATAAATATTATTATTATATTGTAACACTGTATATTCACCATCACAACATTTTTGGCCTTGTGAGAGATATAATTGCAATTTTCATTCGAAAAACATTATGTAATTTGTTTACCTAAATAGTAAAATGTCAGTGTCAACATTCCTCTGAACGTTTCTTTTGTGAATAGGCAAAGGAACTCGAAGCCTTCTGCCACTTCTAAGTAATAAATATATTATGTGATGTTTTAGTTTTGTTTCAAGTTGTGATTTTTTTAAGTAAGTAGCTTTTAATTAGATATTTAAACCTCTTAATAATATTACCATATTTAGAAAGACACTTAGGCGCTTCGCGGGATAGTTTCCATAGTTTAGATAGAACATAGATTTGTGAAAGTCTATGATGTAAGATGGTCCTTGTTGAGTCTGTGGATAGAATATTATTGTGTTTTGATCATCTGTGGAGCTAGTGCAGCGGTATTGATTAAGAAGAAATATCGTCTTATCGAGTAGGTGTATATCGATACCGCGTTCTTATACTTAAAAGGGCTTATTTATTAATCTCTTTCGCTTTGTTTAATTATGTCGAGTTACCTATGTTTGTTTTGGAATGGTTTAAGTTTCAAATTATTTTAGTATACTTCTTAGAGAATTAATTTAGTCTTTAGGCTTGTAGAAACCCCGCGGCGTCGCAGGGTGAATGCTGTTGGGCTTTGTGCTGGCATTAATTATAGCAGAGTAGGTCACCTTGCGGCTACCCTTCCGGGTTTAGTTCCGTGCCTCCCTTAAGGAGGTACCTTCAAAATTCTCCTCAGAAGCAGGAGATCATACTGATTTGATATCTGTTATTCGGATCGGATGAGGTAGTAGTATTTTTGTTCTGTGTATCGATAGTATTAACGGTGCATGAATTGCGGCCCGATTCCTTGATTGACCCCTGTTGTTTCGCTTTGACGTTGTCTCTTGTCAATGTCAGGATGAGGTCGATTAAATCCGGCCCTTTCCCGTTTGGAAGCGTGGAAGAGCAGTCGCTCGATATGAGCTGACCTTAATATTTTTATCCAAACCCATCATGGGATGGACTACTTTAACTCTTAATTTCCTTTTATAAAACCCATGGAGAACATGGTAAGTTGTGGTTTTCAATGTAATTTTGCCACGGCGTAGATCCGCCATTACCTGACCATGTTCTAACCATTGTGTTATTTTGTTTTAGGGTCTTAGGCTTATGCCTTAGTCATTCTTTTTCGTACCATTTTATATTTTACTCTAACAATAATAAACAAACGGGGGACTGATGCAATTCAAGGAACCTGCTTATACTTATCCAGAACTTGGGTTGGAGTGAATCCCGCTATCGCGATGAACTTACTCTCTGGCGTGTCTAGGTAACGTGCCCTGATTTTTCTTACCATTTACATAATCCCCGAGGGAAGGAGCAGTCACCAGCTCTCTAATTTCCACCCAGCGTGAGGAAGGAAGATGGTTCGCTCGTAATGTTATATCAACCCGCTTCTATCTTTACCTATATTTAGTTTATGATAGCGTGTCGTGAGGAGTAAAGCCCCCACCTAATTGTATCCTACTCATATTTGAATAAGCCTTAAGATATTTTTCTTACACTTAAGTACCTACATATGAGGATGTAAAAAAAAGGAAAAAGAACAATAATAATAAATTGCATGAACTAATTAAATTGTGTATACTTTATTGGATCCTTCCCACAGCTGAAGTCTGCTTGCATCTGTATGGAGGCGCCCTTTAAAAATATATCCATACACCTCTCCAGGTAGGCTCTTGTCAACAATATGAAATATCAACCCACGACCTGATGGTAGTTACAATTTTCTCTCATGCTCACCGAAAAAGGTTACAATATTAAGTAGATAATTTGTTTTACATAAATAGGTATGTGATTTGATTTGAAATTGTTGTTTTTGTATGTATTCTTTATAAATAAATTTTAATTTGCATATTTTCATTATTTTATTGATTTTATTCAATCAATTTCTCTATACATTAGGTAAGACGATGATGTGTTAGATATTTTTCTGTTTTGGAAAATGTAACTTTTTGTGCGGGACTAGATGGGTACTATAAAAAGTAAGCACGCGAGTTTGCCTTCTGACCCGGTTAACACCTTCCTTCAGTCAGCCTGTACATGTGTCATTGGGTGTAAAATGAGTCCACTTAAAGCATTGCTCACAGGTACTTGTGCAGTAGAAAGCAGTTATTGACTATGCACAATGAGCCCGCATGCGCCAGTGTACTCGTGTACTTGTGTAGTACATAACAATTATTGAGTGCGCACAATGAGCCCGCATGCGCCATTGTTCTCGGGTACTTGTGCAGTAGAAAGCAGTTATTGAGCACAATGCAGGACATAGCAGGTGATCCAGTGTACATAGAGCCCGCGTTGGGTGTTGGGTTGGCGCATTGGGTGTAAAATGAGTCCACTTAAAGCATTGCTCACAGGTACTTGTGCAGTAGAAAGCAGTTATTGACTATGCACAATGAGCCCGCATGCGCCAGTGTACTCGTGTACTTGTGCAGTACATAACAATTATTGAGTGCGCACAATGAGCCCGCATGCGCCATTGTTCTCGGGTACTTGTGCAGTAGAAAGCAGTTATTGAGCACAATGCAGGACATAGCAGGTGATCCAGTGTACATAGAGCCCGCATTGACTATTATACTCGGGTACCTGTGCAGTACATAAAGGTTATTGAATGTGCAGTTATTGAATGAGCTCGTATGCACCATTTATCCTTAGTTCGTACCTGTTTACGTCGTTGTATTAACCCTACATAGTATGTACCTACATGAATAATTTAATGTTTTAGATCATAGAAATTAGCGAATTGCTAAGAAATATTTGCAGGTACACCTACCTTTTATAGACGTGACATTTGTTATTATATCAAATTAATTAACGAACGGTTGGCGAATTTCTTATAATTTTGTTGCCCTAAGTTATGGTCAGCAACACGTCAAGCTTTACATTTGCATTACGAAAGCCGCCGCTATTACGAGCGACATAAGGGCGGTCTCAAGGTCAACGTGTACAGCCTAGCGTGTTGCCGTGTGTACCAATTTCGTTCGAGCTGAAAAGAAGAAATCTCGAAGATCACGTGCCCTTTTGATATATTTCTACAAAACGCGCGCAGTAAATAAAAATTTTCAATAATAATAATAACCTTAGACTATAGATACCAATAGACATGAAATACCTACGAAAAAAGCGTGCCAAAATTTGTGTTGGTGCTCTAAGATGGCGGAAAAAACTTGGGACGCCGCATCCAAGATTCCACACTTATTATGTTTTTCTTGATACAATTCATTAAATAAATCAACAAAAAACATAGAACTGCAAAACTCACTCAGAAATAATGCTCACTGACTGATAGTTTACCACAACAACAAACACGGTGCTTTGTAATGGCGCACTGAACTGGACGCAAATTTATTTGAGACGTATTAGTACATTGCGCGTCCATTGGTGTACTTAGTGTGAGATTCGCACGGACGAACGAGAAGAATATCTTTTTTTTATCTATTTTAACGGCTTTGATGTTACACCATCTGACCAAAGATCAATCACTGCTTCATTCCTAGACACAGCCAATTGCGTAACATAAGAAATTACATTACCTACTGCGATCCAAGATGTATTAAGGACGGACATAACACTTATCACCATCCCCAGTCGACATAGGTATTATGGAACGTCTTACGAAATTCTACACTATACAATTTAGTGTTTTAAGCAAAAGTTATATACAAGTTCGGTTGGAAGCGACAAAAGGTCATTAAAAATTAACCATAAACAAAATTAGGTACATAACGCTTTTAATTTAAAGCGCTATTTTACCAAACTCTAATTATGAAAAGTCACATTCCAAATTTTCTAAAAATCAAGCCACCGAAGGAGCGTACGGTACTGATATAGATAAAACTCTCTATATTATAAAACTATCTTTGTACACTTTGCCAGGACAAACGCGAAAAATATATCATTTAATTTTGTCTATGCACAAATTGCCCAATGATCAAAAGTGCTTGCAACTGTCAATTGCAAAAATGTCGTAAGTCGTTGACATTGACATTGTAAAATTAATAGACAAATGTGTAAAAACAACATTGTGGTTTTGCCGAATTTTTTGGAGTATTTTTTGACGACTTTTTTTTAAACAAAAGGTGCTATTGTACTATACAAAAATCAGACAATACGTATATCGAGTTGGCGTATTTGTAGCAACTAGTAAATGCGCCACGTCGATGCATTTGCGCCACGTCTATTGGAGCGCCGACTCCGGCCCCTAACCCCCACCACCCATCTATGATACAGAGGGAGTTCGAATGTAGGTATATAAGTGGCTTATCCGGAAAATAGGTCACACTCAATTATCGCAACTGCCAATCGCAAACAAGTGAAAAGCTGTCGTGTTACCCGTTTGTGCTATTTTTCCCGTTTTCTCTACTAATTTATTCCATTTCTCTCGCATCAGTTATCATGGACAACAAAGTAAGATTAATTGTTGTCAATTTGAAACATCTTGTAATTTTTATCATCGATTCGGTAGAGAAGGGGCTAATTTTTTAATTTGGCCTGTTTCAGAACTCACGTCAACAATCCGGTGAGCGCAAGCGTGGTCGGCCTGCCGGAAGAAACCGGGTGCCTCTCACTAAGGCGAGTATGAAACACTATACCAGACTCATTGCAGAGAAATGTGGTTGCAAGAGCGTGAGTTTTATATTTCGTTTGTTGTTAACAGGACGAGCAGCGAGCGCGTAACGCGCAGTACGAGAAGGAGCGTCGCCAGCAGCAAGCGGATGCCACGATGGAGCTGGCGACGGAGGCTGGCTGTGATCCCAATGTAAGATATCCCTCACGTCTGACGGACGTCACTTCGCTATACATCATTGTATACTATTCTACATAAACAACTTCTTTATATTCCAGGCGCAGCAAACGGACATCCTTGCGACAGCTCTCGCTATTATTCACCAGAGCATTCAAATAGACACGCATGATGGCATACCTGAATTAATGAAAATGAACCAGAAGCTAATGGATCAGAGTAAGTATTTTGTTAGCTATCCTATTTCTATCTTCTACTTATACATACATATAGGTTATTATATATATTTTTGCTAGTATTTTAACGCGATTATTTTTGTTCAGTCGCAGAAGCGGAGTCCAGACTGGCTGCGCTTGATGCCGCGGTGGATCACAGAGCACCAAAAGAAGCAAATCAATATCAGAACGTAAGCATACCTATTTACTTTAATGTTTAATTATCTTTAAAATATGTTTTTTTTTTGTAAACATTTCACATTTTAATCTTTGTCCACAGATCGGGAAGCGAAAGCGTACTGAGCCGGAGGATACTACACATTCCAAGCGCTTTAAATGTACTGTAAGTAAACTCGTATCAGTCTCATGTCCACGATACATATATTATTATTTTTTGTTTACTTTTCGAATTAACGGAGTGTGTTATATGTTCCAGGTTGAGTCCAGTATCGAGTCGGTCCAATCATCGCCACCTCCAGCATCTGCATGCACGAATGTTTGCCTTTTAAGTGAGGACTAATCTACAAACACAGCCTTTGACGGCGTTATATCTCGGCTTCGCCATTTAAATAAACCTAATAGTTTATTGTATTTCTTTTCATTTCAGACAGTGAAGACTGGAGTGAGTGGGATTGGCTTTTCGCAGCTCAAAAACAATACGCGCAGTCCGACACCAGTACCAGCGACGCCAATGCAGAATGTGAGTGCTTTCACCTGAAGACTGTTAAATGTCCTGACGCTTGATTTAAAAAAAGTCTCTAATAGACTCTAATGTATTGTTAATTGTTTTTTGTCCCTTAGATAACGCTCAAAACATCCAGTTGGGTTTGCTGACCACATCTCCATCTAAAGAGCAATCGACGAATCAGCCATCGTGTTTCACCTCTAGGACAAACATGTCAGGTGTGTATAAGATATATCAAGCTACATCCGAACTGCTATTCCTAGTTTAGTTATTTAAAAGCCCAAATTCAGACGCTGACACTTATAATGGCGGCTTCACACCGATTCATTGTGCCCCGATAGAGGAAACTGCGGGTAGCTACGTCGGGAATTGTGACGTGGAGCTTCCCGCTGATTTGAGGAATGTGGTAAGCATTATGACGACCGACGACGAAGTGCACATAGCATTCTATGAGTTATCTTACATCGTTTTCTTTGTAATTAATACTTTTTTCATTGCTTGCAGACCCCGGATATGTTCGGAATGGGGATAAATATCTCGGAATACCTGCAACCGCAGCACGACTGGCCAAATTAGCTGTTTATTTAATGTGAAGAAACGAAGGAGAAAATGCGAGCATATTCAAAATGTTTGGTAAGATTTAATTGAATTTTCTAGTAAATGTGCGCATATTTTTTTTCTTTTTCTAAACAATAAACTGAGATACCTAATGGTTTTTTTTACATATCCGGGGCGGCGCCGGCGAGGAAACACAGTCGGCCGACTGAGGAAAGAGCACAGCAGCTGCGCTTTATGCCGCACTACCGGTAATTTGGCCAATTTAAATGGCATTAAATTTATTTGTCGCATGCAGATTTATTATATGTTTTTTGTTCCAGGAAATCCGAGTAATGTAGCTGAGAAATTTTAGTATTTAAGTAATTGTAATATTCATTCATCTTTTTTTAAATAGTGTTCTTGTAATATTGTGTATCTCGTGTAGTTTATATTCCATATCACGCTTATAAATATTATTATTATATTAAGTAGATAATTTGTTTTACATAAATAGGTATGTGATTTGATTTGAAATTGTTGTTTTTGTATGTATTCTTTATAAATAAATTTTAATTTGCATATATTCATTATTTTATTGATTTTATTCAATCAATTTCTCTATACATTAGGTAAGACGATGATGTGTTAGATGTTTTTCTGTTTTGGAAAATGTAACTTTTTGTGCGGGACTAGATGGGTACTATAAAAAGTGAGCACGCGAGTTTGCCTTCTGACCCGGTTAACACCTTCCTTCAGTCAGCCTGTACATGTGTCATTGGGTGTAAAATGAGTCCACTTAAAGCATTGCTCACAGGTACTTGTGCAGTAGAAAGCAGTTATTGACTATGCACAATGAGCCCGCATGCGCCAGTGTACTCGTGTACTTGTGTAGTACATAACAATTATTGAGTGCGCACAATGAGCCCGCATGCGCCATTGTTCTCGGATACTTGTGCAGTAGAAAGCAGTTATTGAGCACAATGCAGGACATAGCAGGTGATCCAGTGTACATAGAGCCCGCGTTGGGTCAGTCAGTCAGAGTTTCTTCCGCCATGGGCGGGTGCGGGCTTCGGGCATTTGTCGCCCATTGCCCGGGCATCTTCTCGGCGAGCGGTAGTTTGCCGGTGTTGGGCACGTCACGTAGTGACGGGCCCCTCTTCGCCACCCCCCTATGCTACCACTCCGGGATCGAGGCGCGGCCCTCCGCGGTCAAGCACACCAGGTTAGAGGGGCTTGTCCCAAGCCCAGCGAGCGCCGGCGAGCAGGCCGCGGCTTACTCTGCGCCCGGAGGAGCGGTGGGGGGAGGAGGGGGCCGTTGGTCTAGTTTGGGTGATGGTGTCAAATCCGGTGGTGGTGTCGCTTAGGCGAGTCACGCGCGCGAGCGGTGGGGTCCCGCGGCAGACTACAAGTCATAAGCGACACGAGGTCTGGTCAGGTGGTGGCGTCGTCAGCGAAGTCGCTGACGAAGCGGAGTCTTGGCCGGGGTGGGTCGCCTCGTCGTGGGGATGCAGCTGGTGATGGTGGTGGTGACGACGATGGTAGGTCGTGGTCTCTCTCCGCCCTGGGCGACAACAAGTCGCGGGGCAGCGCTCGTCCGGAAGAGTCTGGAGGCCTGGGGACATAAGGAGCAATATTGTGGAGGTGGAGGTGGGGCCCGTTGTCGGCGCTGTCGAACATTCGACGCGCCAGACGGGCGACGAACTCCTCCACCGTCGGCATCCGAACGTCCCGGGCAATGACGTCATTCCTGACGTAGCGCCCCGCGTTCGTCACGACACGGAGAGAGACGTTCTGGACCACCTGCAGTCTGGAACGCTGGGTCGGGGAGCACAACGCATACCATGCTGGGGCGGCGTAGGTGAGCCGCGTACGAACGTAGCTCTTGTAGACCATCAGTTTCGTACGCAGTGGTAGTCGGGATGCCAGCACCGGGCGCAGGATGCCACGGGCCATCTTGGCCTGGTTGACGACGTGGTCAACCTGGGGCACCATGCGCAGTTGGCGGTCGATGCGGCATCCGAGGTACGCAACTGTGGTCTGCCAAGCTACGTCCTGTCCGCGGAGTGTCAGCGGCGGTGGCATGCGGCGCTGCGACCCGACCAGGATGGCGGCCGTCATACCCACGTTGACGGCCATCCTCCAGTTGTCCAGCCATGTTGGCAGGCGGTCCAGCAGTTGCTGCATCCGGGCGGAGGCGAATCGCACCTTCCGCGACGAGGCGAAGAAGGCGCTGTCGTCGGCGAATAGGGCCAACACCACGTCCCGCTGCCCCTCCTGGAGCTGGTCTTGGAGGGTGGGGATGTCGTCGGTGTAGGCGGCGTACAGGCACGGCGAGAGGCAGCTGCCCTGAGGCACTCCTGCGAGGATGGGGCGTGGCTGGGAGGTGGCGTCCTCGACCGAGACCACGAAGCTCCGACCCTGGAGAAACGACGCCAGCAGTCTCACGTGGGCGGGCGGCATGCTGGTGGCGGCCAGCTTATAGAGGAGACCGGGATGCCACACACGATCGAAGGCCTTCTCGATGTCCAAGAAGACCCCCACGGTGTGGTTATCCCGGTTCATGGCGGCCGCGAGGTGGTGGAGCACGCGCGCCAGCTGGAGCGTGGTGGAGTGGCCGCTGCGGAATCCGAATTGCTCATCCCGGAGTGGGACGAACGGGCGGATCCTCCGCAGCAGCAGTCGCTCGAACAGCTTGGCCACGTGAGACAGTAGCGTAATGGGTCGGTAGCTGGACGGGAGGCGCCTGTCCTTACCCGGCTTGGGGAGGACGATGATATGCCCCATCTTCCAGGCCACGGGGAAGTGGCCGGTGCGCAGGATGCCGTTGAAGAGCCTGGCGAGGGTCGCCAGGCCCCTGCGGGGCAGCTGCCTGAGGGCCGCGGAGGAAACGTTGTCGGGCCCGGGCGCTTTCCGCCTGTTGAGGCGGAGCACCGCCTTGCGCAGCTCTGCGGGGGAGATGAAATCGTCACCCCGCAGCTGCGGCGCTGGGGCCGACAGAAATTCCTCGACGCGGCTCAGCACGTGCCTGTGGTGCTCGACGACAGCGCAGTCGGTGGACGCTGGGTGTGGGGTGAATACCTCCTCCAGGTGATCAGCCAGAATATTGGCCCGGTCAGCGGCGGCGTAGCATCGCCTGCCCGCGCTGTCCAGCAGCGGGCAGACGGGGGCGGTGGACTTCGTCAGCTGTCTGTTGAGCCGGAAGAGGTCAGCGGTGCTATCGGCCACCTGGTCCAGGTGACTCTCCCAGGTGGCACCGCGCCATACCTTTACGGCCTCAGACAGCTGGGTGGTGAGGCGATTGAGCTCCGTCTTGACCCGCGGGCACCGGGTGCGGGCTCACAGCTGGCGCAGCTCGCGCTTCCTGCGCATCCGCGCGCGCAGGTGGGCAGGCAGTTCCTCCCTGCGTGACTTCGCAGGGGGGCGGGTGGAGGCTGCCTCCTCGGCAGCGCGGATGCGGGTGCAGATGTCGTCGGCGGCCACGTCCACATCCTCCGGGGAGGAGAGGGGGCCGCCGAGCGCGAGATCGCTGAGCGCCGAGCTGAAGGCGCCCCAGTTGGTGCGGGGGCGCGGAGCTCTCGCCTGTACGAAGTCGGCCGCCATGCTGGTGGTGATGAGGATGGGGAGGTGCTGCGTGTCCATGTCGTACAGCACCTCCACGGAGACCGGGCAGGGGATGTTCCTCGTCAGAACGATGTCCAGGACGTCTGGCTGATACCTGGCGGTGGTAGGAATGTGGGTGGGGGCGTCAGGTCCCACCACTTCGGCGTCAAGTCCGGTGGCGGCATCCAGGAGCATCCTCCCGGCGGGCGTGATGCAACGCGACCCCCATTGGGGGTGCTTCGCATTAAGGTCGCCCGCCACGAGAGTCGGCGTGTCGTCGCCGAAGAGCCCCTGGATGTCGGAGAGTTCTACTCTGAATGCGGGGGGGCGGTATGCTGCGTAAATGTGTAGCTCCCGCCCGGCTGCACTCACCCTCACTCCGATGGTGCGGGTGGAGATAAAAGGGAGGAGGTCTAGTTGATCGTGTACCACGTCGCGACGAACTAGGGCCGCCACGCCTCTCCAGGCGCGGCCCTGCGGTGTTGACTCGTCGCGGCGGTAGACGTGGTAGTTGGGCAGCCGGAAGATGTTGTGCGGGAGCAGAAAGGTCTCACCCAGGAGGATCACGTGCAGATCCTGCGACTGGGCGAGCAGGCGCAGCTCCTGCGCCTTGTTCCTTACCCCCCCGGGATTCCAGTAGAGAACTCTCAATGTTTGAGGTCCTGTAGTAGGGCCACCAGGATGTCGATGGCCCGGTTGATTGCCGCCCGGTGGTCGCCTAGCTCCGCGGCCATCGTTAGCTGGCTGATCGCGGTTGCCACCGCGACCAGCACCGATGTGGTCGAGGCCTGCGGGAGCGGGCGAGTCTGGGGGGCCGGTTGTGGTGGTGGCTGGTAGGCCTGGCGTGGTTGCCGCGGCTGGGCCAGCGGCAAGCGTGGTGGCTGGGATTGGGGCTCTTGGGGTGGGCCCTGGTATGGCTGGGGCCCTGACGGGGGTCTGCGGACGGCCGACGTCGCCTCTTGTTGGGAGGCTGGGTGTCGGCGGGGCGGCTGGTGAGGGCGGGGCGGCGGCACGGGGGTGGAGGCCGCCGCAGGTTGGTCGGAGGCAGCGGCTCTGCGGCCGCGCCTACCACGACCACGGCGTCTGCGACGCTTCACCGCCTCACCTCTGGTGGTCGGCGGGTTGGCGGGGGGAGCCAGGGTCGGCCCAACATGGGCCTCTGGTTCGTCCGCCATAGAAGGCGCCGGATGGCGCGAGGGCGCCTGCTGGCGCGGGGGTGCCTGCTGGCGCGGGGGCGCCTGTTGGCGCGGGGGCGCCTGCTGGTTCGAGGGCGCCTGTTGGCGCGGGGGCGCCTGCTGGCGCGGGGGCGCCGACTGGCGCTGGGGCGCCTGCGGTCGGGTCGGCACGGGGGGTGGCACTCTCATGCCCCTCTGCCTGGCCTCCCGCCGGAAGGCTGGACAGCGGCGGTCGTTGGCCGGATGCGGCTTGGCGCAGTTGGCACAAGTGGGCGGCTGGTCTCGCGGGCGCGTGCAGTCGGCGGCGATGTGGTCGCCCGCACAGCGCACGCACTTAGTGGGCCGGTGGCAGTTGGCCGAGGCGTGGCCGAACGCCTGTCATCGATGACACTGCGGGGGGCCCCCGCGGCCACGCCATCCCTCTATGGTGACGCCCGGCATCATCAGGAGCTCAGTCACCGCGTAGAGGCGGGAGAGCTCCTGGGCCTCGAGGTGCTCCAGCTGCATGTAAAAAAGGCAGCCGGAGCGGCCGCGTTGAGGAGGTATGTGGCGAACGTGAGTGGCCGCAAACCCACGTTCGCGAAGCGCCGCCTGGATTGCTTCCGGCGGGGTATCGGAGGGCAGTCCTCGTAGCGCTGCCTTAGAGGGCAGCTCGCTGGCCGGCGTGTACGCGTACCACGTGATCGTGGGGTCGCGTTCGGACGCCTCGGCCAGGTACCGCTGTACGATGCGGTACTCTTCTGGGGTGGTGGGGATGAATCGCACCCCGGTGCGGTATGGGCGGGCGTTGGGCGGCTTACCGAGCTTGCCCGCTAGCGCATTGAAATGCCGGGTCCACTCCGGCAGGCGCTCGACCACTATGGGTGGGTAACCGCGGGCCCGGGCGGCGGCTGTAGTCGCTGTCTGGTCGGCAGCAGGGGTAGCCGACTGGGTGGTCGGCACGGCGACAGGTGGTGGCGTGGGGGCTCGAGAGCCGGGGGGGGAGGGTGCGGCGGCGAGGGCGGCGTAGGTCGCCGGCCTCGGCTGTGATGGTACGGCATCCGGATCGCTGGACGTCGTCGGCGCGAAAGTCGCGTACGACGTCGATGGTGTGGGTGAAAGGGGTGGCAGGTCGGACATTGCCTCTCCTGCGGCGGTACTTACGCCTGTTGAGGCTTCGTCACTAGGCGAGTCGGTTGACGATTGGATGTAACAACTCGACTCGGGCGAGCTGGTTGACTGGTGGTGATGGGGGGGCGAGGGTCCGGTGCGGGGACGCTTGTCATCCCCGCCGTCTTCGCTGCTAGTCGGACTCCTGGGCCGGGGCTCACGGGTTCTGCCGCTGCTCATACTGGCGGGCAGCGTTTCTGCTAGAAACGCCCCATCGGTAGTGGGCGACGCGGCTTGGACCGGAGCAACCGGTTGTGCAGCGGCCGCAACAGCCCTGTGCCCAGAGGGCCGCAGTGACGGCTCGGGGCGGCGGGTGGCAATCGCGGCGGCGGTGGTGGTGGTAGTAGTGGTGGTGGCGGCGGCCGCGGCGGCCGTGGCGACGGCGGCAACGGTTGAAGGCCTCTTGCGTGGATCACGCGGGGGAAGGGGTTTGTCCCCTGGCATGGTGACGGCACAAAACGAAACACGGACAGCACTTGGTAAGTAGTATAGCACACAGTAAACTGAGGGCGATCACCCCTCCCTATTTGTCAAAATAGGGGGCGGGTATGCGCAACGAACTCACAACACAAAACAGAAAAAGCGTCAAAATCGCGGGTAGGTAGCGTCTATGTCGCGGGTGTGGATAAAAACTCAACGTGGGTAGATGCGAATCCACCCACGGAGCAGGACGGCACACGAAGCGCGAAATGCGCGCGGCGCGGTACGGTGCGTTCGCGGGGGGGGGGCTCGCGGGTGCAGGGGCTCGACGATTACTCGGAGCACACCTGGCACGACCGGTAGGCAACACTCGCGGAACAGCACTGTGATGCCTCGACCCCCGTTGGGTGCTGGGTTGGCGCATTGGGTGTAAAATGAGTCCACTTAAAGCATTGCTCACAGGTACTTGTGCAGTAGAAAGCAGTTATTGACTATGCACAATGAGCCCGCATGCGCCAGTGTACTCGTGTACTTGTGCAGTACATAACAATTATTGAGTGCGCACAATGAGCCCGCATGCGCCATTGTTCTCGGATACTTGTGCAGTAGAAAGCAGTTATTGAGCACAATGCAGGACATAGCAGGTGATCCAGTGTACATAGAGCCCGCATTGACTATTATACTCGGGTACCTGTGCAGTACATAAAGGTTATTGAATGTGCAGTTATTGAATGAGCTCGTATGCACCATTTATCCTTAGTTCGTACCTGTTTACGTCGTTGTATTAACCCTATTAACCCTACATAGTATGTACATACATGATTAATTTTATGTTTTAGATCATAGAAATTAGCGAATTGCTAAGAAATATTTGCAGGTACACCTACCTTTTATAGACGTGACATTTGTTATTATATCGAATTAATTAACGAACGGTTGGCGAATTTCTTATAATTTTGTTGCCCTAAGTTATGGTCAGCAACACGTCAAGCTTTACATTTGCATTACGAAAGCCGCCGCTATTACGAGCGACATAAGGGCGGTCTCAAGGTCAACATGTACAGCCTAGCGTGTTGCCGTGTGTACCAATTTCGTTCGAGCTAAAAAGAAGAAATCTCGAAGATCACGTGCCCTTTTGATATATTTCTACAAAACGCGCGCAGTAAATAAAAATTTTCAATAATAATAATAACCTTAGACTATAGATACCAATAGACATGAAATACCTTCGAAAAAAGCGTGCCAAAATTTGTGTTAGTGCTCTAAGATGGCGGAAAAAACTTGGAACGCCGCATCCAAGATTCCACACTTATTATGTTTTTCTTGATACAATTCATTAAATAAATCAACAAAAAACATAGAACTGCAAAACTCACTCAGAAATAATGCTCACTGACTGATAGTTTAAAACAACAACAAACACGGTGCTTTGTAATAGCGCACTGAACTGGACGCAAATTTATTTGAGACGTATTAGTACATTGCGCGTCCATTGGTGTACTTAGTGTGAGATTCGCACGGACGAACGAGAAGAATATCTTTTTTTTATCTATTTTAACGGCTTTGATGTTACACCATCTGACCAAAGATCAATCACTGCTTCATTCCTAGACACAGCCAATTGCGTAACATAAGAAATTACATTACCTACTGCGATCCAAGATGTATTAAGGACGGACATAACACTTATCACCATCCCCAGTCGACATAGGTATTATGGAACGTCTTACGAAATTCTACACTATACAATTTAGTGTTTTAAGCAAAAGTTATATACAAGTTCGGTTGGAAGCGACAAAAGGTCATTAAAAATTAACCATAAACAAAATTAGGTACATAACGCTTTTAATTTAAAGCGCTATTTTACCAAACCCTAATTATGAAAAGTCACATTCCAAATTTTCTAAAAATCAAGCCACCGAAGGAGCGTACGGTAGGTACTGATATAGATAAAACTCTCTATATTATAAAACTATCTTTGTACACTTTGCCAGGACAAACGCGAAAAATATGTCATTTAATTTTGTCTATGCACAAATTGCCCAATGATCAAAAGTGCTTGCAACTGTCAATTGCAAAAATGTCGTAAGTCGTTGACATTGACATTGTAAAATTAATAGACAAATGTGTAAAAACAACATTGTGGTTTTGCCGAATTTTTTTGAGTATTTTTTGACGACTTTTTTTTAAACAAAAGGTGCTATTGTACTATACAAAAATCAGACAATACGTATATCGAGTTGGCGTATTTGTAGCTACTAGTAAATGCGCCACGTCGATGCATTTGCGCCACGTCTATTGGAGCGCCGACTCCGGCCCCCAACCCCCACCACCCATCTATGTTACAGAGGGAGCTCGAATGTAGGTATATAAGTGGCTTATCCGGAAAATAGGTCACACTCAATTATCGCAACTGCCAATCGCAAACAAGTGAAAAGCTGTCGTGTTACCCGTTTGTGCTATTTTTCCCGTTTTCTCTACTAATTTATTCCATTTCTCTCGCATCAGTTATCATGGACAACAAAGTAAGATTAATTGTTGTCAATTTGAAACATCTTGTAATTTTTATCATCGATTCGGTAGAAAAGGGGCTAATTTTTTAATTTGGCCTGTTTCAGAACTCACGTCAACAATCCGGTGAGCGCAAGCGTGGTCGGCCTGCCGGAAGAAACCGGGTGCCTCTCACTAAGGCGAGTATGAAACCCTATACCAGACTCATTGCAGAGAAATGTGGTTGCAAGAGCGTGAGTTTTATATTTCGTTTGTTGTTAACAGGACGAGCAGCGAGCGCGTAACGCGCAGTACGAGAAGGAGCGTCGCCAGCAGCAAGCGGATGCCACGATGGAGCTGGCGACGGAGGCTGGCTGTGATCCCAATGTAAGATATCCCTCACGTCTGACGGACGTCACTTCGCTATACATCATTGTATACTATTCTACATAAACAACTTCTTTATATTCCAGGCGCAGCAAACGGACATCCTTGCGACAGCTCTCGCTATTATTCACCAGAGCATTCAAATAGACACGCATGATGGCATACCTGAATTAATGAAAATGAACCAGAAGCTAATGGATCAGAGTAAGTATTTTGTTAGCTATCCTATTTCTATCTTCTACTTATACATAAATATAGGTTATTATATATATTTTTGCTAGTATTTTAACGCGATTATTTTTGTTCAGTCGCAGAAGCGGAGTCCAGACTGGCTGCGCTTGATACCGCGGTGGATCACAGAGCACCAAAAGAAGCAAATCAATATCAGAACGTAAGCATACCTATTTACTTTAATGTTTAATTATCTTTAAAATATGTTTTTTTTTTGTAAACATTTCACATTTTAATCTTTGTCCACAGATCGGGAAGCGAAAGCGTACTGAGCCGGAGGATACTACACATTCCAAGCGCTTTAAATGTACTGTAAGTAAACTCGTATCAGTCTCATGTCCACGATACATATATTATTATTTTTTGTTTACTTTTCGAATTAACGGAGTGTGTTATATGTTCCAGGTTGAGTCCAGTATCGAGTCGGTCCAATCATCGCCACCTCCAGCATCTGCATGCACGAATGTTTGCCTTTTAGGTGAGGACTAATCTACAAACACAGCCTTTGACGGCGTTATATCTCGGCTTCGCCATTTAAATAAACCTAATATTTTATTGTATTTCTTTTCATTTCAGACAGTGAAGACTGGAGTGAGTGGGATTGGCTTTTCGCAGCTCAAAAACAATACGCGCAGTCTGACACCAGTACCAGCGACGCCAATGCAGAATGTGAGTGCTTTCACCTGAAGACTGATAAATGTCCTGACGCTTGATTTAAAAAAAGTCTCTAATAGACTCTAATGTATTGTTTATTGTTTTTTGTCCCTTAGATAACGCTCAAAACGTCCAGTTGGGTTTGCTGACCACATCTCCATCTGAAGAGCAATCGACGCATCAGCCATCGTGTTTCACCTCTAGGACAAACATGTCAGGTGTGTATAAGATATATCAAGCTACATCCGAACTGCTATTCCTAGTTTAGTTATTTAAAAGCTCAAATTCAATGCACTCGAATACTAAATTCTTCTTCTTTTTTTTTACAGACGCTGACACTTATAATGCCGGCTTCACACCGATTCATTGTGCCCCGATAGAGGAAACTGCGGGTAGCTACGTCGGGAATTGTGACGTGGAGCTTCCCGCTGATTTGAGGAATGTGGTAAGCATTATGACGACCGACGACGAAGTGCACATAGCATTCTATGAGTTATCTTACATCGTTTTCTTTGTAATTAATACTTTTTTCATTGCTTGCAGACCCCGGATGTGTTCGGAATGGGGATAAATATCTCGGAATACCTGCAACCGCAGCACGACTGGCCAAATTAGCTGTTTATTTAATGTGAAGAAACGAAGGAGAATATGTCTACAAATGCGAGCATATTCAAAATGTTTGGTAAGATTTAATTGAATTTTCTAGTAAATGTGCGCATATTTTTTTTCTTTTTCTAAACAATAAACTGAGATACCTAATAGTTTTTTTTACATATCCGGGGCGGCGCCGGCGAGGAAACACAGTCGGCCGACTGAGGAAAGAGCACAGCAGCTGCACTTTATGCCGCACTACCGGTAATTTGGCCAATTTAAATGGCATTAAATTTATTTGTCGCATGCAGATTTATTATATTTTTTTTTGTTCCAGGAAATCCGAGTAATGTAGCTGAGAAATTTTAGTATTTAAGTAATTGTAATATTCATTCATCTTTTTTTAAATAGTGTTCTTGTAATATTGTGTATCTCGTGTAGTTTATATTCCATATCAAGCTTATAAATATTATTATTATATTAAGTAGATAATTTGTTTTACATAAATAGGTATGTGATTTGATTTGAAATTGTTGTTTTTGTATGTATTCTTTGTAAATAAATTTTAATTTGCATACATTCATTATTTTATTGATTTTATTCAATCAATTTCTCTATACATTAGGTAAGACGATGATGTGTTAGATGTTTTTCTGTTTTGGAAAATGTAACTTTTTGTGCGGGACTAGATGGGTACTATAAAAAGTGAGCACGCGAGTTTGCCTTCTGACCCGGTTAACACCTTCTTTCAGTCAGCCTGTACATGTGTCATTGGGTGTAAAATGAGTCCACTTAAAGCATTGCTCACAGGTACTTGTGCAGTAGAAAGCAGTTATTGACTACGCACAATGAGCCCGCATGCGCCAGTGTACTCGTGTACTTGTGCAGTACATAACAATTATTGAGTGCGCACAATGAGCCCGCATGCGCCATTGTTCTCGGGTAAATTTTCTAAAAATCAAGCCACCGAAGGAGCGTACGGTACTGATATAGATAAAACTCTCTATATTATAAAACTATCTTTGTACACTTTGCCAGGACAAACGCGAAAAATATATCATTTAATTTTGTCTATGCACAAATTGCCCAATGATCAAAAGTGCTTGCAACTGTCAATTGCAAAAATGTCGTAAGTCGTTGACATTGACATTGTAAAATTAATAGACAAATGTGTAAAAACAACATTGTGGTTTTGCCGAATTTTTTTGAGTATTTTTTGACGACTTTTTTTTAAACAAAAGGTGCTATTGTACTATACAAAAATGAGACAATACGTATATCGAGTTGGCGTATTTGTAGCAACTAGTAAATGCGCCACGTCGATGCATTTGCGCCACGTCTATTGGAGCGCCGACTCCGGCCCCCAACCCCCACCACCCATCTATGTTACAGAGGGAGCTCGAATGTAGGTATATAAGTGGCTTATCCGGAAAATAGGTCACACTCAATTATCGCAACTGCCAATCGCAAACAAGTGAAAAGCTGTCGTGTTACCCGTTTGTGCTATTTTTCCCGTTTTCTCTACTAATTTATTCCATTTCTCTCGCATCAGTTATCATGGACAACAAAGTAAGATTAATTGTTGTCAATTTGAAACATCTTGTAATTTTTATCATCGATTCGGTAGAGAAGGGGCTAATTTTTTAATTTGGCCTGTTTCAGAACTCACGTCAACAATCCGGTGAGCGCAAGCGTGGTCGGCCTGCCGGAAGAAATCGGGTGCCTCTCACTAAGGCGAGTATGAAACACTATACCAGACTCATTGCAGAGAAATGTGGTTGCAAGAGCGTGAGTTTTATATTTCGTTTGTTGTTAACAGGACGAGCAGCGAGCGCGTAACGCGCAGTACGAGAAGGAGCGTCGCCAGCAGCAAGCGGATGCCACGATGGAGCTGGCGACGGAGGCTGGCTGTGATCCCAATGTAAGATATCCCTCACGTCTGACGGACGTCACTTCGCTATACATCATTGTATACTATTCTACATAAACAACTTCTTTATATTCCAGGCGCAGCAAACGGACATCCTTGCGACAGCTCTCGCTATTATTCACCAGAGCATTCAAATAGACACGCATGATGGCATACCTGAATTAATGAAAATGAACCAGAAGCTAATGGATCAGAGTAAGTATTTTGTTAGCTATCCTATTTCTATCTTCTACTTATACATAAATATAGGTTATTATATATATTTTTGCTAGTATTTTAACGCGATTATTTTTGTTCAGTCGCAGAAGCGGAGTCCAGACTGGCTGCGCTTGATGCCGCGGTGGATCACAGAGCACCAAAAGAAGCAAATCAGAACGTAAGCATACCTATTTACTTTAATGTTTAATTATCTTTAAAATATGTTTTTTTTTTGTAAACATTTCACATTTTAATCTTTGTCCACAGATCGGGAAGCGAAAGCGTACTGAGCCGGAGGATACTACACATTCCAAGCGCTTTAAATGTACTGTAAGTAAACTCGTATCAGTCTCATGTCCACGATACATATATTATTATTTTTTGTTTACTTTTCGAATTAACGGAGTGTGTTATATGTTCCAGGTTGAGTCCAGTATCGAGTCGGTCCAATCATCGCCACCTCCAGCATCTGCATGCACGAATGTTTGCCTTTTAGGTGAGGACTAATCTACAAACACAGCCTTTGACGGCGTTATATCTCGGCTTCGCCATTTAAATAAACCTAATAGTTTATTGTATTTCCTTTCATTTCAGACAGTGAAGACTGGAGTGAGTGGGATTGGCTTTTCGCAGCTCAAAAACAATACGCGCAGTCCGACACCAGTACCAGCGACGCCAATGCAGTATGTGAGTGCTTTCACCTGAAGACTGATAAATGTCCTGACGCTTGATTTAAAAAAAGTCTCTAATGTATTGTTTATTGTTTTTTGTCCCTTAGATAACGCTCAAAACATCCAGTTGGGTTTGCTGACTACATCTCCATCTGAAGAGCAATCGACGCATCAGCCATCGTGTTTCACCTCTAGGACAAACATGTCAGGTGTGTATAAGATATATCAAGCTACATCCGAACTGCTATTCCTAGTTTAGTTATTTAAAAGCTCAAATTCAATGCACTCGAATACTAAATTCTTCTTCTTTTTTTTTTACAGACGCTGACACTTATAATGGCGGCTTCACACCGATTCATTGTGCCCCGATAGAGGAAACTGCGGGTAGCTACGTCGGGAATAGTGACGTGGAGCTTCCCGCTGATTTGAGGAATGTGGTAAGCATTATGACGACCGACGACGAAGTGCACATAGCATTCTATGAGTTATCTTACATCGTTTTCTTTGTAATTAATACTTTTTTCATTGCTTGCAGACCCCGGATGTGTTCGGAATGGGGATAAATATCTCGGAATACCTGCAACCGCAGCACGACTGGCCAAATTAGCTGTTTATTTAATGTGAAGAAACGAAGGAGAATATGTCTACAAATGCGAGCATATTCAAAATGTTTGGTAAGATTTAATTGAATTTTCTAGTAAATGTGCGCATATTTTTTTTCTTTTTCTAAACAATAAACTGAGATACCTAATGGTTTTTTTTACATATCCGGGGCGGCGCCGGCGAGGAAACACAGTCGGCCGACTGAGGAAAGAGCACAGCAGCTGCGCTTTATGCCGCACTACCGGTAATTTGGCCAATTTAAATGGCATTAAATTTATTTGTCGCATGCAGATTTATTATATTTTTTTTTGTTCCAGGAAATCCGAGTAATGTAGCTGAGAAATTTTAGTATTTAAGTAATTGTAATATTCATTCATCTTTTTTTAAATAGTGTTCTTGTAATATTGTGTATCTCGTGTAGTTTATATTCCATATCAAGCTTATAAATATTATTATTATATTAAGTAGATAATTTGTTTTACCTAAATAGGTATGTGGTTTGATTTGAAATTGTTGTTTTTGTATGTATTCTTTATAAATAAATTTTAATTTGCATACATTCATTATTTTATTGATTTTATTCAATCAATTTCTCTATACATTAGGTAAGACGATGATGTGTTAGATGTTTTTCTGTTTTGGAAAATGTAACTTTTTGTGCGGGACTAGATGGGTACTATAAAAAGTGAGCACGCGAGTTTGCCTTCTGACCCGGTTAACACCTTCCTTCAGTCAGCCTGTACATGTGTCATTGGGTGTAAAATGAGTCCACTTAAAGCATTGCTCACAGGTACTTGTGCAGTAGAAAGCAGTTATTGACTATGCACAATGAGCCCGCATGCGCCAGTGTACTCGTGTACTTGTGCAGTACATAACAATTATTGAGTGCGCACAATGAGCCCGCATGCGCCATTGTTCTCGGGTACTTGTGCAGTAGAAAGCAGTTATTGAGCACAATGCAGGACATAGCAGGTGATCCAGTGTACATAGAGCCCGCATTGACTATTATACTCGGGTACCTGTGCAGTACATAAAGGTTGTTGAATGTGCAGTTATTGAATGAGCTCGTATGCACCATTTATCCTTAGTTCGTACCTGTTTACGTCGTTGTATTAACCCTACATAGTATGTACCTACATGAATAATTTTATGTTTTAGATCATAGAAATTAGCGAATTGCTAAGAAATATTTGCAGGTACACCTACCTTTTATAGACGTGACATTTGTTATTATATCAAATTAATTAACGAACGGTTGGCGAAATTCTTATAATTTTGTTGCCCTAAGTTATGGTCAGCAACACGTCAAGCTTTACATTTGCATTACGAAAGCCGCCGCTATTACGAGCGACATAAGGGCGGCCTCAAGGTCAACATGTACAGCCTAGCGTGTTGCCGTGTGTACCAATTTCGTTCGAGCTGAAAAGAAGAAATCTCGAAGATCACGTGCCCTTTTGATATATTTCTACAAAACGCGCGCAGTAAATAAAAATTTTCAATAATAATAATAACCTTAGACTATAGATACCAATAGACATGAAATACCTACGAAAAAAGCGTGCCAAAATTTGTGTTGGTGCTCTAAGATGGCGGAAAAATCTTGGGACGCCGCATCCAAGATTCCACACTTATTATGTTTTTCTTGATACAATTCATTAAATAAATCAACAAAAAACATAGAACTGCAAAACTCACTCAGAAATAATGCTCACTGACTAATAGTTTACCACAACAACAAACACGGTGCTTTGTAATGGCGCACTGAACTGGACGCAAATTTATTTGAGACGTATTAGTACATTGCGCGTCCATTGGTGTACTTAGTGTGAGATTCGCACGGACGAACGAGAAGAATATCTTTTTTTTATCTATTTTAACGGCTTTGATGTTACACCATCTGACCAAAGATCAATCACTGCTTCATTCCTAGACACGGCCAATTGCGTAACATAAGAAATTACATTACCTACTGCGATCCAAGATGTATTAAGGACGGACATAACACTTATCACCATCCCCAGTCGACATAGGTATTATGGAACGTCTTACGAAATTCTACACTATACAATTTAGTGTTTTAAGCAAAAGTTATATACAAGTTCGGTTGGAAGCGACAAAAGGTCATTAAAAATTAACCATAAACAAAATTAGGTACATAACGCTTTTAATTTAAAGCGCTATTTTACCAAACTCTAATTATGAAAAGTCACATTCCAAATTTTCTAAAAATCAAGCCACCGAAGGAGCGTACGGTACTGATATAGATAAAACTCTCTATATTATAAAACTATCTTCGTACACTTTGCCAGGACAAACGCGAAAAATATATCATTTAATTTTGTCTATGCACAAATTGCCCAATGATCAAAAGTGCTCGCAACTGTCAATTGCAAAAATGTCGTAAGTCGTTGACATTGACATTGTAAAATTAATAGACAAATGTGTAAAAACAACATTGTGGTTTTGCCGAATTTTTTTGAGTATTTTTTGACGACTTTTTTTTAAACAAAAGGTGCTATTGTACTATACAAAAATCAGACAATACGTATATCGAGTTGGCGTATTTGTAGCAACTAGTAAATGCGCCACGTCGATGCATTTGCGCCACGTCTATTGGAGCGCCGACTCCGGCCCCCAACCCCCACCACCCATCTATGTTACAGAGGGAGCTCGAATGTAGGTATATAAGTGGCTTATCCGGAAAATAGGTCACACTCAATTATCGCAACTGCCAATCGCAAACAAGTGAAAAGCTGTCGTGTTACCCGTTTGTGCTATTTTTCCCGTTTTCTCTACTAATTTATTCCATTTCTCTCGCATCAGTTATCATGGACAACAAAGTAAGACTAATTGTTGTCAATTTGAAACATCTTGTAATTTTTATCATCGATTCGGTAGAGAAGGGTCTAATTTTTTAATTTGGCCTGTTTCAGAACTCACGTCAACAATCCGGTGAGCGCAAGCGTGGTCGGCCTGCCGGAAGAAACCGGGTGCCTCTCACTAAGGCGAGTATGAAACACTATACCAGACTCATTGCAGAGAAATGTGGTTGCAAGAGCGTGAGTTTTATATTTCGTTTGTTGTTAACAGGACGAGCAGCGAGCGCGTAACGCGCAGTACGAGAAGGAGCGTCGCCAGCAGCAAGCGGATGCCACGATGGAGCTGGCGACGGAGGCTGGCTGTGATCCCAATGTAAGATATCCCTCACGTCTGACGGACGTCACTTCGCTATACATCATTGTATACTATTCTACATAAACAACTTCTTTATATTCCAGGCGCAGCAAACGGACATCCTTGCGACAGCTCTCGCTATTATTCACCAGAGCATTCAAATAGACACGCATGATGGCATACCTGAATTAATGAAAATGAACCAGAAGCTAATGGATCAGAGTAAGTATTTTGTTAGCTATCCTATTTCTATCTTCTACTTATACATAAATATAGGTTATTATATATATTTTTGCTAGTATTTTAACGCGATTATTTTTGTTCAGTCGCAGAAGCGGAGTCCAGACTGGCTGCGCTTGATGCCGCGGTGGATCACAGAGCACCAAAAGAAGCAAATCAATATCAGAACGTAAGCATACCTATTTACTTTAATGTTTAATTATCTTTAAAATATGTTTTTTTTTTGTAAACATTTCACATTTTAATCTTTGTCCACAGATCGGGAAGCGAAAGCGTACTGAGCCGGAGGATACTACACATTCCAAGCGCTTTAAATGTACTGTAAGTAAACTCGTATCAGTCTCATGTCCACGATACATATATTATTATTATTTGTTTACTTTTCGAATTAACGGAGTGTGTTATATGTTCCAGGTTGAGTCCAGTATCGAGTCGGTCCAATCATCGCCACCTCCAGCATCTGCATGCACGAATGTTTGCCTTTTAGGTGAGGACTAATCTACAAACACAGCCTTTGACGGCGTTATATCTCGGCTTCGCCATTTAAATAAACCTAATAGTTTATTGTATTTCCTTTCATTTCAGACAGTGAAGACTGGAGTGAGTGGGATTGGCTTTTCGCAGCTCAAAAACAATACGCGCAGTCCGACACCAGTACCAGCGACGCCAATGCAGTATGTGAGTGCTTTCACCTGAAGACTGATAAATGTCCTGACGCTTGATTTAAAAAAAGTCTCTAATGTATTGTTTATTGTTTTTTGTCCCTTAGATAACGCTCAAAACATCCAGTTGGGTTTGCTGACTACATCTCCATCTGAAGAGCAATCGACGCATCAGCCATCGTGTTTCACCTCTAGGACAAACATGTCAGGTGTGTATAAGATATATCAAGCTACATCCGAACTGCTATTCCTAGTTTAGTTATTTAAAAGCTCAAATTCAATGCACTCGAATACTAAATTCTTCTTCTTTTTTTTTTACAGACGCTGACACTTATAATGGCGGCTTCACACCGATTCATTGTGCCCCGATAGAGGAAACTGCGGGTAGCTACGTCGGGAATAGTGACGTGGAGCTTCCCGCTGATTTGAGGAATGTGGTAAGCATTATGACGACCGACGACGAAGTGCACATAGCATTCTATGAGTTATCTTACATCGTTTTCTTTGTAATTAATACTTTTTTCATTGCTTGCAGACCCCGGATGTGTTCGGAATGGGGATAAATATCTCGGAATACCTGCAACCGCAGCACGACTGGCCAAATTAGCTGTTTATTTAATGTGAAGAAACGAAGGAGAATATGTCTACAAATGCGAGCATATTCAAAATGTTTGGTAAGATTTAATTGAATTTTCTAGTAAATGTGCGCATATTTTTTTTCTTTTTCTAAACAATAAACTGAGATACCTAATGGTTTTTTTTACATATCCGGGGCGGCGCCGGCGAGGAAACACAGTCGGCCGACTGAGGAAAGAGCACAGCAGCTGCGCTTTATGCCGCACTACCGGTAATTTGGCCAATTTAAATGGCATTAAATTTATTTGTCGCATGCAGATTTATTATATTTTTTTTTGTTCCAGGAAATCCGAGTAATGTAGCTGAGAAATTTTAGTATTTAAGTAATTGTAATATTCATTCATCTTTTTTTAAATAGTGTTCTTGTAATATTGTGTATCTCGTGTAGTTTATATTCCATATCAAGCTTATAAATATTATTATTATATTAAGTAGATAAATTGTTTTACATAAATAGGTATGTGATTTGATTTGAAATTGTTGTTTTTGTATGTATTCTTTATAAATAAATTTTTATTTGCATACATTCATTATTTTATTGATTTTATTCAATCAATTTCTCTATACATTAGGTAAGACGATGATGTGTTAGATATTTTTCTGTTTTGGAAAATGTAACTTTTTGTGCGGGACTAGATGGGTACTATAAAAAGTGAGCACGCGAGTTTGCCTTCTGACCCGGTTAACACCTTCCTTCAGTCAGCCTGTACATGTGTCATTGGGTGTAAAATGAGTCCACTTAAAGCATTGCTCACAGGTACTTGTGCAGTAGAAAGCAGTTATTGACTATGCACAATGAGCCCGCATGCGCCAGTGTACTCGTGTACTTGTGCAGTACATAACAATTATTGAGTGCGCACAATGAGCCCGCATGCGCCATTGTTCTCGGGTACTTGTGCAGTAGAAAGCAGTTATTGAGCACAATGCAGGACATAGCAGGTGATCCAGTGTACATAGAGCCCGCATTGACTATTATACTCGGGTACCTGTGCAGTACATAAAGGTTATTGAATGTGCAGTTATTGAATGAGCTCGTATGCACCATTTATCCTTAGTTCGTACCTGTTTACGTCGTTGTATTAACCCTACATAGTATGTACCTACATGAATAATTTTATGTTTTAGATCATAGAAATTAGCGAATTGCTAAGAAATATTTGCAGGTACACCTACCTTTTATAGACGTGACATTTGTTATTATATCAAATTAATTAACGAACGGTTGGCGAATTTCTTATAATTCTGTTGCCCTAAGTTATGGTCAGCAACACGTCAAGCTTTACATTTGCATTACGAAAGCCGCCGCTATTACGAGCGACATAAGGGCGGTCTCAAGGTCAACATGTACAGCCTAGCGTGTTGCCGTGTGTACCAATTTCGTTCGAGCTGAAAAGAAGAAATCTCGAAGATCACGTGCCCTTTTGATATATTTCTACAAAACGCGCGCAGTAAATAAAAATTTTCAATAATAATAATAACCTTAGACTATAGATACCAATAGACATGAAATACCTACGAAAAAAGCGTGCCAAAATTTGTGTTGGTGCTCTAAGATGGCGGAAAAAACTTGGGACGCCGCATCCAAGATTCCACACTTATTATGTTTTTCTTGATACAATTCATTAAATAAATCAACAAAAAACATAGAACTGCAAAACTCACTCAGAAATAATGCTCACTGACTGATAGTTTACCACAACAACAAACACGGTGCTTTGTAATGGCGCACTGAACTGGACGCAAATTTATTTGAGACGTATTAGTACATTGCGCGTCCATTGGTGTACTTAGTGTGAGATTCACACGGACGAACGAGAAGAATATCTTTTTTTTATCTATTTTAACGGCTTTGATGTTACACCATCTGACCAAAGATCAATCACTGCTTCATTCCTAGACACAGCCAATTGCGTAACATAAGAAATTACATTACCTACTGCGATCCAAGATGTATTAAGGACGGACATAACACTTATCACCATCCCCAGTCGACATAGGTATTATGGAACGTCTTACGAAATTCTACACTATACAATTTAGTGTTTTAAGCAAAAGTTATATACAAGTTCGGTTGGAAGCGACAAAAGGTCATTAAAAATTAACCATAAACAAAATTAGTTACATAACGCTTTTAATTTAAAGCGCTATTTTACCAAACTCTAATTATGAAAAGTCACATTCCAAATTTTCTAAAAATCAAGCCACCGAAGGAGCGTACGGTACTGATATAGATAAAACTCTCTATATTATAAAACTATCTTTGTACACTTTGCCAGGACAAACGCGAAAAATATATCATTTAATTTTGTCTATGCACAAATTGCCCAATGATCAAAAGTGCTCGCAACTGTCAATTGCAAAAATGTCGTAAGTCGTTGACATTGACATTGTAAAATTAATAGACAAATGTGTAAAAACAACATTGTGGTTTTGCCGAATTTTTTTGAGTATTTTTTGACGACTTTTTTTTAAACAAAAGGTGCTATTGTACTATACAAAAATGAGACAATACGTATATCGAGTTGGCGTATTTGTAGCAACTAGTAAATGCGCCACGTCGATGCATTTGCGCCACGTCTATTGGAGCGCCGACTCCGGCCCCCAACCCCCACCACCCATCTATGTTACAGAGGGAGCTCGAATGTAGGTATATAAGTGGCTTATCCGGAAAATAGGTCACACTCAATTATCGCAACTGCCAATCGCAAACAAGTGAAAAGCTGTCGTGTTACCCGTTTGTGCTATTTTTCCCGTTTTCTCTACTAATTTATTCCATTTCTCTCGCATCAGTTATCATGGACAACAAAGTAAGATTAATTGTTGTCAATTTGAAACATCTTGTAATTTTTATCATCGATTCGGTAGAGAAGGGGCTAATTTTTTAATTTGGCCTGTTTCAGAACTCACGTCAACAATCCGGTGAGCGCAAGCGTGGTCGGCCTGCCGGAAGAAACCGGGTGCCTCTCACTAAGGCGAGTATGAAACACTATACCAGACTCATTGCAGAGAAATGTGGTTGCAAGAGCGTGAGTTTTATATTTCGTTTGTTGTTAACAGGACGAGCAGCGAGCGCGTAACGCGCAGTACGAGAAGGAGCGTCGCCAGCAGCAAGCGGATGCCACGATGGAGCTGGCGACGGAGGCTGGCTGTGATCCCAATGTAAGATATCCCTCACGTCTGACGGACGTCACTTCGCTATACATCATTGTATACTATTCTACATAAACAACTTCTTTATATTCCAGGCGCAGCAAACGGACATCCTTGCGACAGCTCTCGCTATTATTCACCAGAGCATTCAAATAGACACGCATGATGGCATACCTGAATTAATGAAAATGAACCAGAAGCTAATGGATCAGAGTAAGTATTTTGTTAGCTATCCTATTTCTATCTTCTACTTATACATAAATATAGGTTATTATATATATTTTTGCTAGTATTTTAACGCGATTATTTTTGTTCAGTCGCAGAAGCGGAGTCCAGACTGGCTGCGCTTGATGCCGCGGTGGATCACAGAGCACCAAAAGAAGCAAATCAGAACGTAAGCATACCTATTTACTTTAATGTTTAATTATCTTTAAAATATGTTTTTTTTTTGTAAACATTTCACATTTTAATCTTTGTCCACAGATCGGGAAGCGAAAGCGTACTGAGCCGGAGGATACTACACATTCCAAGCGCTTTAAATGTACTGTAAGTAAACTCGTATCAGTCTCATGTCCACGATACATATATTATTATTTTTTGTTTACTTTTCGAATTAACGGAGTGTGTTATATGTTCCAGGTTGAGTCCAGTATCGAGTCGGTCCAATCATCGCCACCTCCAGCATCTGCATGCACGAATGTTTGCCTTTTAGGTGAGGACTAATCTACAAACACAGCCTTTGACGGCGTTATATCTCGGCTTCGCCATTTAAATAAACCTAATAGTTTATTGTATTTCCTTTCATTTCAGACAGTAAAGACTGGAGTGAGTGGGATTGGCTTTTCGCAGCTCAAAAACAATACGCGCAGTCCGACACCAGTACCAGCGACGCCAATGCAGTATGTGAGTGCTTTCACCTGAAGACTGATAAATGTCCTGACGCTTGATTTAAAAAAAGTCTCTAATGTATTGTTTATTGTTTTTTGTCCCTTAGATAACGCTCAAAACATCCAGTTGGGTTTGCTGACTACATCTCCATCTGAAGAGCAATCGACGCATCAGCCATCGTGTTTCACCTCTAGGACAAACATGTCAGGTGTGTATAAGATATATCAAGCTACATCCGAACTGCTATTCCTAGTTTAGTTATTTAAAAGCTCAAATTCAATGCACTCGAATACTAAATTCTTCTTCTTTTTTTTTACAGACGCTGACACTTATAATGGCGGCTTCACACCGATTCATTGTGCCCCGATAGAGGAAACTGCGGGTAGCTACGACGGGAATTGTGACGTGGAGCTTCCCGCTGATTTGAGGAATGTGGTAAGCATTATGACGACCGACGACGAAGTGCACATAGCATTCTATGAGTTATCTTACATCGTTTTCTTTGTAATTAATACTTTTTTCATTGCTTGCAGACCCCGGATGTGTTCGGAATGGGGATAAATATCTCGGAATACCTGCAACCGCAGCACGACTGGCCAAATTAGCTGTTTATTTAATGTGAAGAAACGAAGGCGAATATGTCTACAAATGCGAGCATATTCAAAATGTTTGGTAAGATTTAATTGAATTTTCTAGTAAATGTGCGCATATTTTTTTTCTTTTTCTAAACAATAAACTGAGATACCTAATGGTTTTTTTTACATATCCGGGGCGGCGCCGGCGAGGAAACACAGTCGGCCGACTGAGGAAAGAGCACAGCAGCTGCGCTTTATGCCGCACTACCGGTAATTTGGCCAATTTAAATGGCATTAAATTTATTTGTCGCATGCAGATTTATTATATTTTTTTTTGTTCCAGGAAATCCGAGTAATGTAGCTGAGAAATTTTAGTATTTAAGTAATTGTAATATTCATTCATCTTTTTTTAAATAGTGTTCTTGTAATATTGTGTATCTCGTGTAGTTTATATTCCATATCAAGCTTATAAATATTATTATTATATTAAGTAGATAATTTGTTTTACATAAATAGGTATGTGATTTGATTTGAAATTGTTGTTTTTGTATGTATTCTTTATAAATAAATTTTTATTTGCATACATTCATTATTTTATTGATTTTATTCAATCAATTTCTCTATACATTAGGTAAGACGATGATGTGTTAGATATTTTTCTGTTTTGGAAAATGTAACTTTTTGTGTGGGACTAGATGGGTACTATAAAAAGTAGGCACGCGAGTTTGCCTTCTGACCCGGTTAACGCCTTCCTTCAGTCAGCCTGTACATGTGTCATTGGGTGTAAAATGAGTCCACTTAAAGCATTGCTCACAGGTACTTGTGCAGTAGAAAGCAGTTATTGACTATGCACAATGAGCCCGCATGCGCCAGTGTACTCGTGTACTTGTGCAGTACATAACAATTATTGAGTGCGCACAATGAGCCCGCATGCGCCATTGTTCTCGGGTACTTGTGCAGTAGAAAGCAGTTATTGAGCACAATGCAGGACATAGCAGGTGATCCAGTGTACATAGAGCCCGCATTGACTATTATACTCGGGTACCTGTGCAGTACATAAATGTTATTGAATGTGCAGTTATTGAATGTGCAGTTATTGAATGAGCTCGTATGCACCATTTATCCTTAGTTCGTACCTGTTTACGTCGTTGTATTAACCCTACATAGTATGTACCTACATGAATAATTTTATGTTTTAGATCATAGAAATTAGCGAATTGCTAAGAAATATTTGCAGGTACACCTACCTTTTATAGACGTGACATTTGTTATTATATCAAATTAATTAACGAACGGTTGGCGAATTTCTTATAATTTTGTTGCCCTAAGTTATGGTCAGCAACACGTCAAGCTTTACATTTGCATTACGAAAGCCACCGCTATTACGAGCGACATAAGGGCGGTCTCAAGATCAACATGTACAGCCTAGCGTGTTGCCGTGTGTACCAATTTCGTTCGAGCTGAAAAGAAGAAATCTCGAAGATCACGTGCCCTTTTGATATATTTCTACAAAACGCGCGCAGTAAATAAAAATTTTCAATAATAATAATAACCTTAGACTATAGATACCAATAGACATGAAATACCTACGAAAAAAGCGTGCCAAAATTTGTGTTGGTGCTCTAAGATGGCGGAAAAAACTTGGGACGCCGCATCCAAGATTCCACACTTATTGTGTTTTTCTTGATACAATTCATTAAATAAATCAACAAAAAACATAGAACTGCAAAACTCACTCAGAAATAATGCTCACTGACTGATAGTTTACCACAACAACAAACACGGTGCTTTGTAATGGCGCACTGAACTGGACGCAAATTTATTTGAGACGTATTAGTACATTGCGCGTCCATTGGTGTACTTAGTGTGAGATTCGCACGGACGAACGAGAAGAATATCTTTTTTTTATCTATTTTAACGGCTTTGATGTTACACCATCTGACCAAAGATCAATCACTGCTTCATTCCTAGACACGGCCAATTGCGTAACATAAGAAATTACATTACCTACTGCGATCCAAGATGTATTAAGGACGGACATAACACTTATCACCATCCCCAGTCGACATAGGTATTATGGAACGTCTTACGAAATTCTACACTATACAATTTAGTGTTTTAAGCAAAAGTTATATACAAGTTCGATTGGAAGCGACAAAAGGTCATTAAAAATTAACCATAAACAAAATTAGGTACATAACGCTTTTAATTTAAAGCGCTATTTTACCAAACTCTAATTATGAAAAGTCACATTCCAAATTTTCTAAAAATCAAGCCACCGAAGGAGCGTAAGGTACTGATATAGATAAAACTCTCTATATTATAAAACTATCTTTGTACACTTTGCCAGGACAAACGCGAAAAATATATCATTTAATTTTGTCTATGCACAAATTGCCCAATGATCAAAAGTGCTTGCAACTGTCAATTGCAAAAATGTCGTAAGTCGTTGACATTGACATTGTAAAATTAATAGACAAATGTGTAAAAACAACATTGTGGTTTTGCCGAATTTTTTTGAGTATTTTTTGACGACTTTTTTTTAAACAAAAGGTGCTATTGTACTATACAAAAATCAGACAATACGTATATCGAGTTGGTGTATTTGTAGCAACTAGTAAATGCGCCACGTCGATGCATTTGCGCCACGTCTATTGGAGCGCCGACTCCGGCCCCCAACCCCCACCACCCATCTATGTTACAGAGGGAGCTCGAATGTAGGTATATAAGTGGCTTATCCGGAAAATAGGTCACACTCAATTATCGCAACTGCCAATCGCAAACAAGTGAAAAGCTGTCGTGTTACCCGTTTGTGCTATTTTTCCCGTTTTCTCTACTAATTTATTCCATTTCTCTCGCATCAGTTATCATGGACAACAAAGTAAGATTAATTGTTGTCAATTTGAAACATCTTGTAATTTTTATCATCGATTCGGTAGAGAAGGGGCTAATTTTTTAATTTGGCCTGTTTCAGAACTCACGTCAACAATCCGGTGAGCGCAAGCGTGGTCGGCCTGCCGGAAGAAACCGGGTGCCTCTCACTAAGGCGAGTATGAAACACTATACCAGACTCATTGCAGAGAAATGTGGTTGCAAGAGCGTGAGTTTTATATTTCGTTTGTTGTTAACAGGACGAGCAGCGAGCGCGTAACGCGCAGTACGAGAAGGAGCGTCGCCAGCAGCAAGCGGATGCCACGATGGAGCTGGCAACGGAGGCTGGCTGTGATCCCAATGTAAGATATCCCTCACGTCTGACGGACGTCACTTCGCTATACATCATTGTATACTATTCTACATAAACAACTTCTTTATATTCCAGGCGCAGCAAACGGACATCCTTGCGACAGCTCTCGCTATTATTCACCAGAGCATTCAAATAGACACGCATGATGGCATACCTGAATTAATGAAAATGAACCAGAAGCTAATGGATCAGAGTAAGTATTTTGTTAGCTATCCTATTTCTATCTTCTACTTATACATAAATATAGGTTATTATATATATTTTTGCTAGTATTTTAACGCGATTATTTTTGTTCAGTCGCAGAAGCGGAGTCCAGACTGGCTGCGCTTGATGCCGCGGTGGATCACAGAGCACCAAAAGAAGCAAATCAATATCAGAACGTAAGCATACTTATTTACTTTAATGTTTAATTATCTTTAAAATATGTTTTTTTTTTGTAAACATTTCACATTTTAATCTTTGTCCACAGATCGGGAAGCGAAAGCGTACTGAGCCGGAGGATACTACACATTCCAAGCGCTTTAAATGTACTGTAAGTAAACTCGTATCAGTCTCATGTCCACGATACATATATTATTATTTTTTGTTTACTTTTCGAATTAACGGAGTGTGTTATATGTTCCAGGTTGAGTCCAGTATCGAGTCGGTCCAATCATCGCCACCTCCAGCATCTGCATGCACGAATGTTTGCCTTTTAGGTGAGGACTAATCTACAAACACAGCCTTTGACGGCGTTATATCTCGGCTTCGCCATTTAAATAAACCTAATATTTTATTGTATTTCTTTTCATTTCAGACAGTGAAGACTGGAGTGAGTGGGATTGGCTTTTCGCAGCTCAAAAACAATACGCGCAGTCCGACACCAGTACCAGCGACGCCAATGCAGAATGTGAGTGCTTTCACCTGAAGACTGATAAATGTCCTGACGCTTGATTTAAAAAAAGTCTCTAATAGACTCTAATGTATTGTTCATTGTTTTTTGTCCCTTAGATAACGCTCAAAACGTCCAGTTGGGTTTGCTGACCACATCTCCATCTGAAGAGCAATCGACGCATCAGCCATCGTGTTTCACCTCTAGGACAAACATGTCAGGTGTGTATAAGATATATCAAGCTACATCCGAACTGCTATTCCTAGTTTAGTTATTTAAAAGCTCAAATTCAATGCACTCGAATACTAAATTCTTCTTCTTTTTTTTTTACAGACGCTGACACTTATAATGGCGGCTTCACACCGATTCATTGTGCCCCGATAGAGGAAACTGCGGGTAGCTACGTCGGGAATTGTGACGTGGAGCTTCCCGCTGATTTGAGGAATGTGGTAAGCATTATGACGACCGACGACGAAGTGCACATAGCATTCTATAAGTTATCTTACATCGTTTTCTTTGTAATTAATACTTTTTTCATTGCTTGCAGACCCCGGATGTGTTCGGAATGGGGATAAATATCTCGGAATACCTGCAACCGCAGCACGACTGGCCAAATTAGCTGTTTATTTAATGTGAAGAAACGAAGGAGAATATGTCTACAAATGCGAGCATATTCAAAATGTTTGGTAAGATTTAATTAAATTTTCTAGTAAATGTGCGCATATTTTTTTTCTTTTTCTAAACAATAAACTGAGATACCTAATGGTTTTTTTTACATATCCGGGGCGGCGCCGGCGAGGAAACACAGTCGGCCGACTGAGGAAAGAGCACAGCAGCTGCGCTTTATGCCGCACTACCGGTAATTTGGCCAATTTAAATGGCATTAAATTTATTTGTCGCATGCAGATTTATTATATTTTTTTTTATTCCAGGAAATCCGAGTAATGTAGCTGAGAAATTTTAGTATTTAAGTAATTGTAATATTCATTCATCTTTTTTTAAATAGTGTTCTTGTAATATTGTGTATCTCGTGTAGTTTATATTCCATATCAAGCTTATAAATATTATTATTATATTAAGTAGATAATTTGTTTTACATAAATAGGTATGTGATTTGATTTGAAATTGTTGTTTTTGTATGTATTCTTTATAAATAAATTTTTATTTGCATACATTCATTATTTTATTGATTTTATTCAATCAATTTCTCTATACATTAGGTAAGACGATGATGTGTTAGATATTTTTCTGTTTTGGAAAATGTAACTTTTTGTGTGGGACTAGATGGGTACTATAAAAAGTAGGCACGCGAGTTTGCCTTCTGACCCGGTTAACGCCTTCCTTCAGTCAGCCTGTACATGTGTCATTGGGTGTAAAATGAGTCCACTTAAAGCATTGCTCACAGGTACTTGTGCAGTAGAAAGCAGTTATTGACTATGCACAATGAGCCCGCATGCGCCAGTGTACTCGTGTACTTGTGCAGTACATAACAATTATTGAGTGCGCACAATGAGCCCGCATGCGCCATTGTTCTCGGGTACTTGTGCAGTAGAAAGTAGTTATTGAGCACAATGCAGGACATAGCAGGTGATCCAGTGTACATAGAGCCCGCATTGACTATTATACTCGGGTACCTGTGCAGTACATAAATGTTATTGAATGTGCAGTTATTGAATGTGCACTTATTGAATGAGCTCGTATGCACCATTTATCCTTAGTTCGTACCTGTTTACGTCGTTGTATTAACCCTACATAGTATGTACCTACATGAATAATTTTATGTTTTAGATCATAGAAATTAGCGAATTGCTAAGAAATATTTGCAGGTACACCTACCTTTTATAGACGTGACATTTGTTATTATATCAAATTAATTAACGAACGGTTGGCGAATTTCTTATAATTTTGTTGCCCTAAGTTATGGTCAGCAACACGTCAAGCTTTACATTTGCATTACGAAAGCCGCCGCTATTACGAGCGACATAAGGGCGGTCTCAAGGTCAACATGTACAGCCTAGCGTGTTGCCGTGTGTACCAATTTCGTTCGAGCTGAAAAGAAGAAATCTCGAAGATCACGTGCCCTTTTGATATATTACTACAAAACGCGCGCAGTAAATAAAAATTTTCAATAATAATAATAACCTTAGACTATAGATACCAATAGACATGAAATACCTACGAAAAAAGCGTGCCAAAATTTGTGTTGGTGCTCTAAGATGGCGGAAAAAACTTGGGACGCCGCATCCAAGATTCCACACTTATTATGTTTTTCTTGATACAATTCATTAAATAAATCAACAAAAAACATAGAACTGTAAAACTCACTCAGAAATAATGCTCACTGACTGATAGTTTACCACAACAACAAACACGGTGCTTTGTAATGGCGCACTGAACTGGACGCAAAGGACATGTCCACTTTTGGGCTAAGAATATAATTATTTATTAACCAACATGTTTCAGGTATTATTGTAAAGAGTACTCAAAAATCTAGGGTTTAGAATAAAATTTAGGTTTTTTTAGGCCTGCAAATTCAAAAAAACAGCAATTTTATGATTGACTTTCATAGTATGTAAAACAAAGCGATTTTTGTATGGAAACCAATGACAAGTTACTGAAACGTGTCACAAACGAATAAATAAGTAACAAAAGCGCACAAACGATGTGATAGTGAGTGACTTTCTGACTAAAATTCACATAAATTACATTTTTAATGTTTTATCAAGATTTACGAAAAACATGGCTGTATGAACTTAGCTCCCTTTGCCTTCTCTTGCAGAAGTGACAGCGTCAAAAAAAGCCTCGTTTAATTTTGTGATTTTAATGATCGTGATCGCTTATAATCTAAGCAATCACAATACATCACAATACTTTTTATTAAGAAGTGCACAATCTTGTGTTGTTGCCGCAATGACAGTCAAATTAAAGGCAGCGCAGACGTTATAGATTTAATTTTTTCCTTCGACAATAAACCCCCAGGTGACCACATATTGAATTGGATTGCAAATTAGCAGCATTGCAGGTCACTGCTGGTAACAAACAAGCATCTCTGACTCTGACCAAAAAAATGATACATGTAATCAATAGGTCCATGCTATTAAAATGAAATCTAGCACAATAAATGCATTGGTTGGTGGCAGATGACTTCTATACTTTACTTTGTAGCAGTGTGTTTGTGCAGCATTTGTTAGGATGAGCCCCTGGCTGTAGTGTCTAGTGTGTGATACCTGTTTTACTCTGCCTACTCTTAGGATAAGCACCTACCTCACAGTAATGAAATATCAACATAAATAAAATATACTGGTCTGTTCTTAAGAATGCTACAGTTTTACTATTTCAATAACAAAAGATTTTTTACAAAACAAATGCTAATTAATGAAGTCATTATAATGTCATGTCATTTAAAATAGATTGACCACCAGGTTGGTAGGTCGCTTACTGCAGCTAGCAGTGTAAGTTATAAGATTTCTTTTGAAATAGGTAATTAGAGGACTTTTGTAAGTACAATTTTAGTAACCTCTAATAAAACAATGGAATTGTTTGAATCAGACCCAAAGTGTATAACGTATAGTTAGATTTCTACTGGACAGGTTTTCCCTGCTTATATGGGCTATACCTAAATGTAAAGGTGCATATTGATTTTTGAAGCAATAACACTTTTTTATATAAGTAAACATGAGTTTTTGAAATGTATACCCGAGAAGCAATTCTGCAAAGGGATTCCTTAGCCCATAGTCTGACTTAATATAAACCTAAGGCCTAAAAAGGCCTTAGGCTTTGAAAAAACCTCACCTAATTGAGTTAAGCAAGAGAACAATAAAACAAATTGTGTGACTGTTAAACCTGACCAGTATTTACATACTATATCAGTGGAATTTTCTATATTTTCAAATTCAATTAGTTTCTGTTCTTTGATTTTATTGTTAGTAAGTCAAGCATGAATTATTTGGTGTAAACAATACAGTGAACTTATATTACCGTAAAAATGCAAAATCATATTGACTCATGTGATTTTCACAGACTCTGGCATTACTTTACGAATATTTTACAATCCCCGAGGATCTTCTTTCTTAAATATAATGGTACCATTCGACATTCCAAATTATAGCACTCTGGTAAAAAAAAATGAGAAGTTGTATCAGGAGTGCGACTGTAACCTGGAAGTATAACATTTTGTTGTTCAATTCTTGGGTCTGGTTACTTCGTACGTTCAAATTACGAGAAAACTTAGTCCAGTTAGCAAGCCAATATTTAAATCACATGTAAAATCAAGAACCTGAGCATAGCTGTAGAAAATAAAAGATACTATTTTGTGAAAGGAAGGAAGGTTACACACATACACACAAACAATAAACAAAATTCAAAACGACAGCTACAGTGGCATTGACATATTGACAATGACATCCCTTTAATTGCCAGTAAAAAAAAACTAAATGTGGCCCTGCTAAAGAAACAATAAAAAAAACCATTTTTAATTTTTTTCTCCTAAATGCAGGCCTTAATATTTTTAATATTCATGGATAAACATCCTTCTCATAAAGTTCTATTTCCGTCATAAATTTTTAAACTGGTTAAAAAAGGTTCAGAATAAAATTCCACGTTCCATACAAAAAGTGGACATGTCCTTTATTTGAGACGTATTAGTACATTGCGCGTCCATTGGTGTACTTAGTGTGAGATTCGCACGGACGAACGAGAAGAATATCTTTTTTTTATCTATTTTAACGGCTTTGATGTTACACCATCTGACCAAAGATCAATCACTGCTTCATTCCTAGACACGGCCAATTGCGTAACATAAGAAATTACATTACCTACTGCGATCCAAGATGTATTAAGGACGGACATAACACTTATCACCATCCCCAGTCGACATAGGTATTATGGAACGTCTTACGAAATTCTACACTATACAATTTAGTGTTTTAAGCAAAAGTTATATACAAGTTCGGTTGGAAGCGACAAAAGGTCATTAAAAATTAACCATAAACAAAATTAGGTACATAAAGCTTTTAATTTAAAGCGCTATTTTACCAAACTCTAATTATGAAAAGTCACATTCCAAATTTTCTAAAAATCAAGCCACCGAAGGAGCGTACGGTACTGATATAGATAAAACTCTCTATATTATAAAACTATCTTTGTACACTTTGCCAGGACAAACGCGAAAAATATATCATTTAATTTTGTCTATGCACAAATTGCCCAATGATCAAAAGTGCTTGCAACTGTCAATTGCAAAAATGTCGTAAATCGTTGACATTGACATTGTAAAATTAATAGACAAATGTGTAAAAACAACATTGTGGTTTTGCCGAATTTTTTTGAGTATTTTTTGACGACTTTTTTTTAAACAAAAGGTGCTATTGTACTATACAAAAATGAGACAATACGTATATCGAGTTGGCGTATTTGTAGCAACTAGTAAATGCGCCACGTCGATGCATTTGCGCCACGTCTATTGGAGCGCCGACTCCGGCCCCCAACCCCCACCACCCATCTATGATACAGAGGGAGCTCGAATGTAGGTATATAAGTGGCTTATCCGGAAAATAGGTCACACTCAATTATCGCAACTGCCAATCGCAAACAAGTGAAAAGCTGTCGTGTTACCCGTTTGTGCTATTTTTCCCGTTTTCTCTACTAATTTATTCCATTTCTCTCGCATCAGTTATCATGGACAACAAAGTAAGATTAATTGTTGTCAATTTGAAACATCTTGTAATTTTTATCATCGATTCGGTAGAGAAGGGGCTAATTTTTTAATTTGGCCTGTTTCAGAACTCACGTCAACAATCCGGTGAGCGCAAGCGTGGTCGGCCTGCCGGAAGAAACCGGGTGCCTCTCACTAAGGCGAGTATGAAACACTATACCAGACTCATTGCAGAGAAAGCCAGCCAGCAAGCGGATGCCACGATGGAGCTGGTGACGGAGGCTGGCTGTGATCCCAATGTAAGATATCCCTCACGTCTGACGGACGTCACTTCGCTATACATCATTGTATACTATTCTACATAAACAACTTCTTTATATTCCAGGCGCAGCAAACGGACATCCTTGCGACAGCTCTCGCTATTATTCACCAGAGCATTCAAATAGACACGCATGATGGCATACCTGAATTAATGAAAATGAACCAGAAGCTAATGGATCAGAGTAAGTATTTTGTTAGCTATCCTATTTCTATCTTCTACTTATACATAAATATAGGTTATTATATATATTTTTGCTAGTATTTTAACGCGATTATTTTTGTTCAGTCGCAGAAGCGGAATCCAGACTGGCTGCGCTTGATGCCGCGGTGGATCACAGAGCACCAAAAGAAGCAAATCAATATCAGAACGTAAGCATACCTATTTACTTTAATGTTTAATTATCTTTAAAATATGTTTTTTTTGTAAACATTTCACATTTTAATCTTTGTCCACAGATCGGGAAGCGAAAGCGTACTGAGCCGGAGGATACTACACATTCCAAGCGCTTTAAGTGTACTGTAAGTAAACTCGTATCAGTCTCATGTCCACGATACATATATTATTATTTTTTGTTTACTTTTCGAATTAACGGAGTGTGTTATATGTTCCAGGTTGAGTCCAGTATCGAGTCGGTCCAATCATCGCCACCTCCAGCATCTGCATGCACGAATGTTTGCCTTTTAGGTGAGGACTAATCTACAAACACAGCCTTTGACGGCGTTATATCTCGGCTTCGCCATTTAAATAAACCTAATAGTTTATTGTATTTCTTTTCATTTCAGACAGTGAAGACTGGAGTGAGTGCGATTGGCTTTTCGCAGCTCAAAAACAATACGCGCAGTCCGACACCAGTACCAGCGACGCCAATGCAGAATGTGAGTGCTTTCACCTGAAGACTGTTAAATGTCCTGACGCTTGATTTAAAAAAAGTCTCTAATAGACTCTAATGTATTGTTTATTGTTTTTTGTCCCTTAGATAACGCTCAAAACATCCAGTTGGGTTTGCTGACCACATCTCCATCTAAAGAGCAATCGACGCATCAGCCATCGTGTTTCACCTCTAGGACAAACATGTCAGGTGTGTATAAGATATATCAAGCTACATCCGAACTGCTATTCCTAGTTTAGTTATTTAAAAGCCCAAATTCAATGCACTCGAATACTAAATTCTTCTTCTTTTTTTTTTACAGACGCTGACACTTATAATGGCGGCTTCACACCGATTCATTGTGCCCCGATAGAGGAAACTGCGGGTAGCTACGTCGGGAATTGTGACGTGGAGCTTCCCGCTGATTTGAGGAATGTGGTAAGCATTATGACGACCGACGACGAAGTGCACATAGCATTCTATGAGTTATCTTACATCGTTTTCTTTGTAATTAATACTTTTTTCATTGCTTGCAGACCCCGGATATGTTCGGAATGGGGATAAATATCTCGGAATACCTGCAACCGCAGCACGACTGGCCAAATTAGCTGTTTATTTAATGTGAAGAAACGAAGGAGAATATGTCTACAAATGCGAGCATATTCAAAATGTTTGGTAAGATTTAATTGAATTTTCTAGTAAATGTGCGCATATTTTTTTTCTTTTTCTAAACAATAAACTGAGATACCTAATGGTTTTTTTTACATATCCGGGGCGGCGCCGGCGAGGAAACACAGTCGGCCGACTGAGGAAAGAGCACAGCAGCTGCGCTTTATGCCGCACTACCGGTAATTTGGCCAATTTAAATGGCATTAAATTTATTTGTCGCATGCAGATTTATTATATGTTTTTTGTTCCAGGAAATCCGAGTAATGTAGCTGAGAAATTTTAGTATTTAAGTAATTGTAATATTCATTCATCTTTTTTTAAATAGTGTTCTTGTAATATTGTGTATCTCGTGTAGTTTATATTCCATATCAAGCTTATAAATATTATTATTATATTAAGTAGATAATTTGTTTTACATAAATAGGTATGTGATTTGATTTGAAATTGTTGTTTTTGTATGTATTCTTTATAAATAAATTTTAATTTGCATACATTCATTATTTTATTGATTTTATTCAATCAATTTCTCTATACATTAGGTAAGACGATGATGTGTTAGATGTTTTTCTGTTTTGGAAAATGTAACTTTTTGTGCGGGACTAGATGGGTACTATAAAAAGTGAGCACGCGAGTTTGCCTTCTGACCCGGTTAACACCTTCCTTCAGTCAGCCTGTACATGTGTCATTGGGTGTAAAATGAGTCCACTTAAAGCATTGCTCACAGGTACTTGTGCAGTAGAAAGCAGTTATTGACTATGCACAATGAGCCCGCATGCGCCAGTGTACTCGTGTACTTGTGTAGTACATAACAATTATTGAGTGCGCACAATGAGCCCGCATGCGCCATTGTTCTCGGATACTTGTGCAGTAGAAAGCAGTTATTGAGCACAATGCAGGACATAGCAGGTGATCCAGTGTACATAGAGCCCGCGTTGGGTGTTGGGTTGGCGCATTGGGTGTAAAATGAGTCCACTTAAAGCATTGCTCACAGGTACTTGTGCAGTAGAAAGCAGTTATTGACTATGCACAATGAGCCCGCATGCGCCAGTGTACTCGTGTACTTGTGCAGTACATAACAATTATTGAGTGCGCACAATGAGCCCGCATGCGCCATTGTTCTCGGATACTTGTGCAGTAGAAAGCAGTTATTGAGCACAATGCAGGACATAGCAGGTGATCCAGTGTACATAGAGCCCGCATTGACTATTATACTCGGGTACCTGTGCAGTACATAAAGGTTATTGAATGTGCAGTTATTGAATGAGCTCGTATGCACCATTTATCCTTAGTTCGTACCTGTTTACGTCGTTGTATTAACCCTATTAACCCTACATAGTATGTACCTACATGATTAATTTTATGTTTTAGATCATAGAAATTAGCGAATTGCTAAGAAATATTTGCAGGTACACCTACCTTTTATAGACGTGACATTTGTTATTATATCGAATTAATTAACGAACGGTTGGCGAATTTCTTATAATTTTGTTGCCCTAAGTTATGGTCAGCAACACGTCAAGCTTTACATTTGCATTACGAAAGCCGCCGCTATTACGAGCGACATAAGGGCGGTCTCAAGGTCAACATGTACAGCCTAGCGTGTTGCCGTGTGTACCAATTTCGTTCGAGCTGAAAAGAAGAAATCTCGAAGATCACGTGCCCTTTTGATATATTTCTACAAAACGCGCGCAGTAAATAAAAATTTTCAATAATAATAATAACCTTAGACTATAGATACCAATAGACATGAAATACCTACGAAAAAAGCGTGCCAAAATTTGTGTTAGTGCTCTAAGATGGCGGAAAAAACTTGGGACGCCGCATCCAAGATTCCACACTTATTATGTTTTTCTTGATACAATTCATTAAATAAATCAACAGAAAACATAGAACTGCAAAACTCACTCAGAAATAATGCTCACTGACTGATAGTTTAAAACAACAACAAACACGGTGCTTTGTAATAGCGCACTGAACTGGACGCAAATTTATTTGAGACGTATTAGTACATTGCGCGTCCATTGGTGTACTTAGTGTGAGATTCGCACGGACGAACGAGAAGAATATCTTTTTTTTATCTATTTTAACGGCTTTGATGTTACACCATCTGACCAAAGATCAATCACTGCTTCATTCCTAGACACAGCCAATTGCGTAACATAAGAAATTACATTACCTACTGCGATCCAAGATGTATTAAGGACGGACATAACACTTATCACCATCCCCAGTCGACATAGGTATTATGGAACGTCTTACGAAATTCTACACTATACAATTTAGTGTTTTAAGCAAAAGTTATATACAAGTTCGGTTGGAAGCGACAAAAGGTCATTAAAAATTAACCATAAACAAAATTAGGTACATAACGCTTTTAATTTAAAGCGCTATTTTACCAAACTCTAATTATGAAAAGTCACATTCCAAATTTTCTAAAAATCAAGCCACCGAAGGAGCGTACGGTACTGATATAGATAAAACTCTCTATATTATAAAACTATCTTTGTACACATTGCCAGGACAAACGCGAAAAATATATCATTTAATTTTGTCTATGCACAAATTGCCCAATGATCAAAAGTGCTTGCAACTGTCAATTGCAAAAATGTCGTAAGTCGTTGACATTGACATTGTAAAATTAATAGACAAATGTGTAAAAACAACATTGTGGTTTTGCCGAATTTTTTTGAGTATTTTTTGACGACTTTTTTTTAAACAAAAGGTGCTATTGTACTATACAAAAATCAGACAATACGTATATCGAGTTGGCGTATTTGTAGCTACTAGTAAATGCGCCACGTCAATGCATTTGCGCCACGTCTATTGGAGCGCCGACTCCGGCCCCCAACCCCCACCACCCATCTATGTTACAGAGGGAGCTCGAATGTAGGTATATAAGTGGCTTATCCGGAAAATAGGTCACACTCAATTATCGCAACTGCCAATCGCAAACAAGTGAAAAGCTGTCGTGTTACCCGTTTGTGCTATTTTTCCCGTTTTCTCTACTAATTTATTCCATTTCTCTCGCATCAGTTATCATGGACAACAAAGTAAGATTAATTGTTGTCAATTTGAAACATCTTGTAATTTTTATCATCGATTCGGTAGAAAAGGGGCTAATTTTTTAATTTGGCCTGTTTCAGAACTCACGTCAACAATCCGGTGAGCGCAAGCGTGGTCGGCCTGCCGGAAGAAACCGGGTGCCTCTCACTAAGGCGAGTATGAAACCCTATACCAGACTCATTGCAGAGAAATGTGGTTGCAAGAGCGTGAGTTTTATATTTCGTTTGTTGTTAACAGGACGAGCAGCGAGCGCGTAACGCGCAGTACGAGAAGGAGCGTCGCCAGCAGCAAGCGGATGCCACGATGGAGCTGGCGACGGAGGCTGGCTGTGATCCCAATGTAAGATATCCCTCACGTCTGACGGACGTCACTTCGCTATACATCATTGTATACTATTCTACATAAACAACTTCTTTATATTCCAGGCGCAGCAAACGGACATCCTTGCGACAGCTCTCGCTATTATTCACCAGAGCATTCAAATAGACACGCATGATGGCATACCTGAATTAATGAAAATGAACCAGAAGCTAATGGATCAGAGTAAGTATTTTGTTAGCTATCCTATTTATATCTTCTACTTATACATAAATATAGGTTATTATATATATTTTTGCTAGTATTTTAACGCGATTATTTTTGTTCAGTCGCAGAAGCGGAGTCCAGACTGGCTGCGCTTGATACCGCGGTGGATCACAGAGCACCAAAAGAAGCAAATCAATATCAGAACGTAAGCATACCTATTTACTTTAATGTTTAATTATCTTTAAAATATGTTTTTTTTTTGTAAACATTTCACATTTTAATCTTTGTCCACAGATCGGGAAGCGAAAGCGTACTGAGCCGGAGGATACTACACATTCCAAGCGCTTTAAATGTACTGTAAGTAAACTCGTATCAGTCTCATGTCCACGATACATATATTATTATTTTTTGTTTACTTTTCGAATTAACGGAGTGTGTTATATGTTCCAGGTTGAGTCCAGTATCGAGTCGGTCCAATCATCGCCACCTCCAGCATCTGCATGCACGAATGTTTGCCTTTTAGGTGAGGACTAATCTACAAACACAGCCTTTGACGGCGTTATATCTCGGCTTCGCCATTTAAATAAACCTAATATTTTATTGTATTTCTTTTCATTTCAGACAGTGAAGACTGGAGTGAGTGGGATTGGCTTTTCGCAGCTCAAAAACAATACGCGCAGTCCGACACCAGTACCAGCGACGCCAATGCAGAATGTGAGTGCTTTCACCTGAAGACTGATAAATGTCCTGACGCTTGATTTAAAAAAAGTCTCTAATAGACTCTAATGTATTGTTTATTGTTTTTTGTCCCTTAGATAACGCTCAAAACGTCCAGTTGGGTTTGCTGACCACATCTCCATCTGAAGAGCAATCGACGCATCAGCCATCGTGTTTCACCTCTAGGACAAACATGTCAGGTGTGTATAAGATATATCAAGCTACATCCGAACTGCTATTCCTAGTTTAGTTATTTAAAAGCTCAAATTCAATGCACTCGAATACTAAATTCTTCTTCTTTTTTTTTTACAGACGCTGACACTTATAATGGCGGCTTCACACCGATTCATTGTGCCCCGATAGAGGAAACTGCGGGTAGCTACGTCGGGAATTGTGACGTGGAGCTTCCCGCTGATTTGAGGAATGTGGTAAGCATTATGACGACCGACGACGAAGTGCACATAGCATTCTATGAGTTATCTTACATCGTTTTCTTTGTAATTAATACTTTTTTCATTGCTTGCAGACCCCGGATGTGTTCGGAATGGGGATAAATATCTCGGAATACCTGCAACCGCAGCACGACTGGCCAAATTAGCTGTTTATTTAATGTGAAGAAACGAAGGCGAATATGTCTACAAATGCGAGCATATTCAAAATGTTTGGTAAGATTTAATTGAATTTTCTAGTAAATGTGCGCATATTTTTTTTCTTTTTCTAAACAATAAACTGAGATACCTAATGGTTTTTTTTACATATCCGGGACGGCGCCGGCGAGGAAACACAGTCGGCCGACTGAGGAAAGAGCACAGCAGCTGCGCTTTATGCCGCACTACCGGTAATTTGGCCAATTTAAATGGCATTAAATTTATTTGTCGCATGCAGATTTATTATATTTTTTTTTGTTCCAGGAAATCCGAGTAATGTAGCTGAGAAATTTTAGTATTTAAGTAATTGTAATATTCATTCATCTTTTTTTAAATAGTGTTCTTGTAATATTGTGTATCTCGTGTAGTTTATATTCCATATCAAGCTTATAAATATTATTATTATATTAAGTAGATAAATTGTTTTACATAAATAGGTATGTGATTTGATTTGAAATTGTTGTTTTTGTATGTATTCTTTATAAATAAATTTTTATTTGCATACATTCATTATTTTATTGATTTTATTCAATCAATTTCTCTATACATTAGGTAAGACGATGATGTGTTAGATATTTTTCTGTTTTGGAAAATGTAACTTTTTGTGTGGGACTAGATGGGTACTATAAAAAGTAGGCACGCGAGTTTGCCTTCTGACCCGGTTAACGCCTTCCTTCAGTCAGCCTGTACATGTGTCATTGGGTGTAAAATGAGTCCACTTAAAGCATTGCTCACAGGTACTTGTGCAGTAGAAAGCAGTTATTGACTATGCACAATGAGCCCGCATGCGCCAGTGTACTCGTGTACTTGTGCAGTACATAACAATTATTGAGTGCGCACAATGAGCCCGCATGCGCCATTGTTCTCGGGTACTTGTGCAGTAGAAAGCAGTTATTGAGCACAATGCAGGACATAGCAGGTGATCCAGTGTACATAGAGCCCGCATTGACTATTATACTCGGGTACCTGTGCAGTACATAAATGTTATTGAATGTGCAGTTATTGAATGAGCTCGTATGCACCATTTATCCTTAGTTCGTACCTGTTTACGTCGTTGTATTAACCCTACATAGTATGTACCTACATGAATAATTTTATGTTTTAGATCATAGAAATTAGCGAATTGCTAAGAAATATTTGCAGGTACACCTACCTTTTATAGACGTGACATTTGTTATTATATCAAATTAATTAACGAACGGTTGGCGAATTTCTTATAATTTTGTTGCCCTAAGTTATGGTCAGCAACACGTCAAGCTTTACATTTGCATTACGAAAGCCGCCGCTATTACGAGCGACATAAGGGCGGTCTCAAGGTCAACATGTACAGCCTAGCGTGTTGCCGTGTGTACCAATTTCGTTCGAGCTGAAAAGAAGAAATCTCGAAGATCACGTGCCCTTTTGATATATTTCTACAAAACGCGCGCAGTAAATAAAAATTTTCAATAATAATAATAACCTTAGACTATAGATACCAATAGACATGAAATACCTACGAAAAAAGCGTGCCAAAATTTGTGTTGGTGCTCTAAGATGGCGGAAAAAACTTGGGACGCCGCATCCAAGATTCCACACTTATTATGTTTTTCTTGATACAATTCATTAAATAAATCAACAAAAAACATAGAACTGCAAAACTCACTCAGAAATAATGCTCACTGACTGATAGTTTACCACAACAACAAACACGGTGCTTTGTAATGGCGCACTGAACTGGACGCAAATTTATTTGAGACGTATTAGTACATTGCGCGTCCATTGGTGTACTTAGTGTGAGATTCGCACGGACGAACGAGAAGAATATCTTTTTTTATCTATTTTAACGGCTTTGATGTTACACCATCTGACCAAAGATCAATCACTGCTTCATTCCTAGACACGGCCAATTGCGTAACATAAGAAATTACATTACCTACTGCGATCCAAGATGTATTAAGGACGGACATAACACTTATCACCATCCCCAGTCGACATAGGTATTATGGAACGTCTTACGAAATTCTACACTATACAATTTAGTGTTTTAAGCAAAAGTTATATACAAGTTCGGTTGAAAGCGACAAAAGGTCATTAAAAATTAACCATAAAAAAAATTAGTTACATAACGCTTTTAATTTAAAGCGCTATTTTACCAAACTCTAATTATGAAAAGTCACATTCCAAATTTTCTAAAAATCAAGCCACCGAAGGAGCGTACGGTACTGATATAGATAAAACTCTCTATATTATAAAACTATCTTTGTACACTTTGCCAGGACAAACGCGAAAAATATATCATTTAATTTTGTCTATGCACAAATTGCCCAATGATCAAAAGTGCTTGCAACTGTCAATTGCAAAAATGTCGTAAGTCGTTGACATTGACATTGTAAAATTAATAGACAAATGTGTAAAAACAACATTGTGGTCTTGCCGAATTTTTTTGAGTATTTTTTGACGACTTTTTTTTAAACAAAAGGTGCTATTGTACTATACAAAAATCAGACAATACGTATATCGAGTTGGCGTATTTGTAGCAACTAGTAAATGCGCCACGTCGATGCATTTGCGCCACGTCTATTGGAGCGCCGACTCCGGCCCCCAACCCCCACCACCCATCTATGTTACAGAGGGAGCTCGAATGTAGGTATATAAGTGGCTTATCCGGAAAATAGGTCACACTCAATTATCGCAACTGCCAATCGCAAACAAGTGAAAAGCTGTCGTGTTACCCGTTTGTGCTATTTTTCCCGTTTTCTCTACTAATTTATTCCATTTCTCTCGCATCAGTTATCATGGACAACAAAGTAAGATTAATTGTTGTCAATTTGAAACATCTTGTAATTTTTATCATCGATTCGGTAGAGAAGGGGCTAATTTTTTAATTTGGCCTGTTTCAGAACTCACGTCAACAATCCGGTGAGCGCAAGCGTGGTCGGCCTGCCGGAAGAAACCGGGTGCCTCTCACTAAGGCGAGTATGAAACACTATACCAGACTCATTGCAGAGAAATGTGGTTGCAAGAGCGTGAGTTTTATATTTCGTTTGTTGTTAACAGGACGAGCAGCGAGCGCGTAACGCGCAGTACGAGAAGGAGCGTCGCCAGCAGCAAGCGGATGCCACGATGGAGCTGGCGACGGAGGCTGGCTGTGATCCCAATGTAAGATATCCCTCACGTCTGACGGACGTCACTTCGCTATACATCATTGTATACTATTCTACATAAACAACTTCTTTATATTCCAGGCGCAGCAAACGGACATCCTTGCGACAGCTCTCGCTATTATTCACCAGAGCATTCAAATAGACACGCATGATGGCATACCTGAATTAATGAAAATGAACCAGAAGCTAATGGATCAGAGTAAGTATTTTGTTAGCTATCCTATTTCTATCTTCTACTTATACATAAATATAGGTTATTATATATATTTTTGCTAGTATTTTAACGCGATTATTTTTGTTCAGTCGCAGAAGCGGAGTCCAGACTGGCTGCGCTTGATGCCGCGGTGGATCACAGAGCACAGAATGTGAGTGCTTTCACCTGAAGACTGATAAATGTCCTGACGCTTGATTTAAAAAAAGTCTCTAATAGACTCTAATGTATTGTTTATTGTTTTTTGTCCCTTAGATAACGCTCAAAATGTCCAGTTGGGTTTGCTGACCACATCTCCATCTGAAGAGCAATCGACGCATCAGCCATCGTGTTTCACCTCTAGGACAAACATGTCAGGTGTGTATAAGATATATCAAGCTACATCCGAACTGCTATTCCTAGTTTAGTTATTTAAAAGCTCAAATTCAATGCACTCGAATACTAAATTCTTCTTCTTTTTTTTTACAGACGCTGACACTTATAATGGCGGCTTCACACCGATTCATTGTGCGCCGATAGAGGAAACTGCGGGTAGCTACGTCGGGAATTGTGACGTGGAGCTTCCCGCTGATTTGAGGAATGTGGTAAGCATTATGACGACCGACGACGAAGTGCACATAGCATTCTATGAGTTATCTTACATCGTTTTCTTTGTAATTAATACTTTTTTCATTGCTTGCAGACCCCGGATGTGTTCGGAATGGGGATAAATATCTCGGAATACCTGCAACCGCAGCACGACTGGCCAAATTAGCTGTTTATTTAATGTGAAGAAACCAAGGAGAATATGTCTACAAATGCGAGCATATTCAAAATGTTTGGTAAGATTTAATTGAATTTTTAGTAAATGTGCGCATATTTTTTTTCTTTTTCTAAACAATAAACTGAGATACCTAATGGTTTTTTTTACATATCCGTGGCGGCGCCGGCGAGGAAACACAGTCGGCCGACTGAGGAAAGAGCACAGCAGCTGCGCTTTATGCCGCACTACCGGTAATTTGGCCAATTTAAATGGCATTAAATTTATTTGTCGCATGCAGATTTATTATATTTTTTTTTGTTCCAGGAAATCCGAGTAATGTAGCTGAGAAATTTTAGTATTTAAGTAATTGTAATATTCATTCATCTTTTTTTAAATAGTGTTCTTGTAATATTGTGTATCTCGTGTAGTTTATATTCCATATCAAGCTTATAAATATTATTATTATATTAAGTAGATAATTTGTTTTACATAAATAGGTATGTGATTTGATTTGAAATTGTTGTTTTTGTATGTATTCTTTATAAATAAATTTTAATTTGCATACATTCATTATTTTATTGATTTTATTCAATCAATTTCTCTATACATTAGGTAAGACGATGATGTGTTAGATGTTTTTCTGTTTTGGAAAATGTAACTTTTTGTGCGGGACTAGATGGGTACTATAAAAAGTGAGCACGCGAGTTTGCCTTCTGACCCGGTTAACACCTTCCTTCAGTCAGCCTGTACATGTGTCATTGGGTGTAAAATGAGTCCACTTAAAGCATTGCTCACAGGTACTTGTGCAGTAGAAAGCAGTTATTGACTATGCACAATGAGCCCGCATGCGCCAGTGTACTCGTGTACTTGTGCAGTAGAAAGCAGTTATTGACTATGCACAATGAGCCCGCATGCGCCAGTGTACTCGTGTACTTGTGCAGTACATAACAATTATTGAGTGCGCACAATGAGCCCGCATGCGCCATTGTTCTCGGGTAAATTTTCTAAAAATCAAGCCACCGAAGGAGCGTACGGTACTGATATAGATAAAACTCTCTATATTATAAAACTATCTTTGTACACTTTGCCAGGACAAACGCGAAAAATATATCATTTAATTTTGTCTATGCACAAATTGCCCAATGATCAAAAGTGCTCGCAACTGTCAATTGCAAAAATGTCGTAAGTCGTTGACATTGACATTGTAAAATTAATAGACAAATGTGTAAAAACAACATTGTGGTTTTGCCGAATTTTTTTGAGTATTTTTTGACGACTTTTTTTTAAACAAAAGGTGCTATTGTACTATACAAAAATCAGACAATACGTATATCGAGTTGGCGTATTTGTAGCTACTAGTAAATGCGCCACGTCGATGCATTTGCGCCACGTCTATTGGAGCGCCGACTCCGGCCCCCAACCCCCACCACCCATCTATGTTACAGAGGGAGCTCGAATGTAGGTATATAAGTGGCTTATCCGGAAAATAGGTCACACTCAATTATCGCAACTGCCAATCGCAAACAAGTGAAAAGCTGTCGTGTTACCCGTTTGTGCTATTTTTCCCGTTTTCTCTACTAATTTATTCCATTTCTCTCGCATCAGTTATCATGGACAACAAAGTAAGATTAATTGTTGTCAATTTGAAACATCTTGTAATTTTTATCATCGATTCGGTAGAAAAGGGGCTAATTTTTTAATTTGGCCTGTTTCAGAACTCACGTCAACAATCCGGTGAGCGCAAGCGTGGTGGGCCTGCCGGAAGAAACCGGGTGCCTCTCACTAAGGCGAGTATGAAACCCTATACCAGACTCATTGCAGAGAAATGTGGTTGCAAGAGCGTGAGTTTTATATTTCGTTTGTTGTTAACAGGACGAGCAGCGAGCGCGTAACGCGCAGTACGAGAAGGAGCGTCGCCAGCAGCAAGCGGATGCCATGGAGCTGGCGACGGAGGCTGGCTGTGATCCCAATGTAAGATATCCCTCACGTCTGACGGACGTCACTTCGCTATACATCATTGTATACTATTCTACATAAACAACTTCTTGATATTCCAGGCGCAGCAAACGGACATCCTTGCGACAGCTCTCGCTATTATTCACCAGAGCATTCAAATAGACACGCATGATGGCATACCTGAATTAATGAAAATGAACCAGAAGCTAATGGATCAGAGTAAGTATTTTGTTAGCTATCCTATTTCTATCTTCTACTTATACATAAATATAGGTTATTATATATATTTTTGCTAGTATTTTAACGCGATTATTTTTGTTCAGTCGCAGAAGCGGAGTCCAGACTGGCTGCGCTTGATGCCGCGGTGGATCACAGAGCACCAAAAGAAGCAAATCAATATCAGAACGTAAGCATACCTATTTACTTTAATGTTTAATTATCTTTAAAATATGTTTTTTTTTTTGTAAACATTTCACATTTTAATCTTTGTCCACAGATCGGGAAGCGAAAGCGTACTGAGCCGGAGGATACTACACATTCCAAGCGCTTTAAATGTACTGTAAGTAAACTCGTATCAGTCTCATGTCCACGATACATATATTATTATTTTTTGTTTACTTTTCGAATTAACGGAGTGTGTTATATGTTCCAGGTTGAGTCCAGTATCGAGTCGGTCCAATCATCGCCACCTCCAGCATCTGCATGCACGAATGTTTGCCTTTTAGGTGAGGACTAATCTACAAACACAGCCTTTGACGGCGTTATATCTCGGCTTCGCCATTTAAATAAACCTAATATTTTATTGTATTTCTTTTCATTTCAGACAGTGAAGACTGGATTGAGTGGGATTGGCTTTTCGCAGCTCAAAAACAATACGCGCAGTCCGACACCAGTACCAGCGACGCCAATGCAGAATGTGAGTGCTTTCACCTGAAGACTGATAAATGTCCTGACGCTTGATTTAAAAAAAGTCTCTAATAGACTCTAATGTATTGTTTATTGTTTTTTGTCCCTTAGATAACGCTCAAAACGTCCAGTTGGGTTTGCTGACCACATCTCCATCTGAAGAGCAATCGACGCATCAGCCATCGTGTTTCACCTCTAGGACAAACATGTCAGGTGTGTATAAGATATATCAAGCTACATCCGAACTGCTATTCCTAGTTTAGTTATTTAAAAGCTCAAATTCAATGCACTCGAATACTAAATTCTTCTTCTTTTTTTTTACAGACGCTGACACTTATAATGGCGGCTTCACACCGATTCATTGTGCCCCGATAGAGGAAACTGCGGGTAGCTACGTCGGGAATTGTGACGTGGAGCTTCCCGCTGATTTGAGGAATGTGGTAAGCATTATGACGACCGACGACGAAGTGCACATAGCATTCTATGAGTTATCTTACATCGTTTTCTTTGTAATTAATACTTTTTTCATTGCTTGCAGACCCCGGATGTGTTCGGAATGGGGAGAAATATCTCGGAATACCTGCAACCGCAGCACGACTGGCCAAATTAGCTGTTTATTTAATGTGAAGAAACGAAGGAGAATATGTCTACAAATGCGAGCATATTCAAAATGTTTGGTAAGATTTAATTGAATTTTCTAGTAAATGTGCGCATATTTTTTTTCTTTTTCTAAACAATAAACTGAGATACCTAATGGTTTTTTTTACATATCCGGGGCGGCGCCGGCGAGGAAACACAGTCGGCCGACTGAGGAAAGAGCACAGCAGCTGCGCTTTATGCCGCACTACCGGTAATTTGGCCAATTTAAATGGCATTAAATTTATTTGTCGCCTGCAGATTTATTATATTTTTTTTTTGTTCCAGGAAATCCGAGTAATGTAGCTGAGAAATTTTAGTTAAATACTAAATTATTACTAGTAATTGTAATATTCATTCATCTTTTTTTAAATAGTGTTCTTGTAATATTGTGTATCTCGTGTAGTTTATATTCAATATCAAGCTTATAAATATTATTATTATATTAAGTAGATAATTTGTTTTACATAAATAGGTATGTGATTTGATTTGAAATTGTTGTTTTTGTATGTATTCTTTATAAATAAATTTTAATTTGCATACATTCATTATTTTATTGATTTTATTCAATCAATTTCTCTATACATTAGGTAAGACGATGATGTGTTAGATGTTTTTCTGTTTTGGAAAATGTAACTTTTTGTGCGGGACTAGATGGGTACTATAAAAAGTGAGCACGCGAGTTTGCCTTCTGACCCGGTTAACACCTTCCTTCAGTCAGCCTGTACATGTGTCATTGGGTGTAAAATGAGTCCACTTAAAGCATTGCTCACAGGTACTTGTGCAGTAGAAAGCAGTTATTGACTATGCACAATGAGCCCGCATGCGCCAGTGTACTCGTGTACTTGTGCAGTACATAACAATTATTGAGTGCGCACAATGAGCCCGCATGCGCCATTGTTCTCGGGTAAATTTTCTAAAAATCAAGCCACCGAAGGAGCGTACGGTACTGATATAGATAAAACTCTCTATATTATAAAACTATCTTTGTACACTTTGCCAGGACAAACGCGAAAAATATATCATTTAATTTTGTCTATGCACAAATTGCCCAATGATCAAAAGTGCTTGCAACTGTCAATTGCAAAAATGTCGTAAGTCGTTGACATTGACATTGTAAAATTAATAGACAAATGTGTAAAAACAACATTGTGGTTTTGCCGAATTTTTTGGAGTATTTTTTGACGACTTTTTTTTAAACAAAAGGTGCTATTGTACTATACAAAAATGAGACAATACGTATATCGAGTTGGCGTATTTGTAGCAACTAGTAAATGCGCCACGTCGATGCATTTGCGCCACGTCTATTGGAGCGCCGACTCCGGCCCCCAACCCCCACCACCCATCTATGTTACAGAGGGAGCTCGAATGTAGGTATATAAGTGGCTTATCCGGAAAATAGGTCACACTCAATTATCGCAACTGCCAATCGCAAACAAGTGAAAAGCTGTCGTGTTACCCGTTTGTGCTATTTTTCCCGTTTTCTCTACTAATTTATTCCATTTCTCTCGCATCAGTTATCATGGACAACAAAGTAAGATTAATTGTTGTCAATTTGAAACATCTTGTAATTTTTATCATCGATTCGGTAGAGAAGGGGCAAATTTTTTAATTTGGCCTGTTTCAGAACTCACGTCAACAATCCGGTGAGCGCAAGCGTGGTCGGCCTGCCGGAAGAAACCGGGTGCCTCTCACTAAGGCGAGTATGAAACACTATACCAGACTCATTGCAGAGAAATGTGGTTGCAAGAGCGTGAGTTTTATATTTCGTTTGTTGTTAACAGGACGAGCAGCGAGCGCGTAACGCGCAGTACGAGAAGGAGCGTCGCCAGCAGCAAGCGGATGCCACGATGGAGCTGGCGACGGAGGCTGGCTGTGATCCCAATGTAAGATATCCCTCACGTCTGACGGACGTCACTTCGCTATACATCATTGTATACTATTCTACATAAACAACTTCTTTATATTCCAGGCGCAGCAAACGGACATCCTTGCGACAGCTCTCGCTATTATTCACCAGAGCATTCAAATAGACACGCATGATGGCATACCTGAATTAATGAAAATGAACCAGAAGCTAATGGATCAGAGTAAGTATTTTGTTAGCTATCCTATTTCTATCTTCTACTTATACATAAATATAGGTTATTATATATATTTTTGCTAGTATTTTAACGCGATTATTTTTGTTCAGTCGAAGAAGCGGAGTCCAGACTGACTGCGCTTGATACCGCGGTGGATCACAGAGCACCAAAAGAAGCAAATCAATATCAGAACGTAAGCATACCTATTTACTTTAATGTTTAATTATCTTTAAAATATGTTTTTTTTTGTAAACATTTCACATTTTAATCTTTGTCCACAGATGGGGAAGCGAAAGCGTACTGAGCCGGAGGATACTACACATTCCAAGCGCTTTAAATGTACTGTAAGTAAACTCGTATCAGTCTCATGTCCACGATACATATATTATTATTTTTTGTTTACTTTTCGAATTAACGGAGTGTGTTATATGTTCCAGGTTGAGTCCAGTATCGAGTCGGTCCAATCATCGCCACCTCCAGCGTCTGCATACACGAATGTTTGCCTTTTAGGTGAGGACTAATCTACAAACACAGCCTTTGACGGCGTTATATCTCGGCTTCGCCATTTAAATAAACCTAATATTTTATTGTATTTCTTTTCATTTCAGACAGTGAAGACTGGAGTGAGTGGGATTGGCTTTTCGCAGCTCAAAAACAATACGCGCAGTCCGACACCAGTACCAGCGACGCCAATGCAGAATGTGAGTGCTTTCACCTGAAGACTGATAAATGTCCTGACGCTTGATTTAAAAAAGTCTCTAATAGACTCTAATGTATTGTTTATTGTTTTTTCTCCCTTAGATAACGCTCAAAACGTCCAGTTGGGTTTGCTGACCACATCTCCATCTGAAGAGCAATCGACGCATCAGCCATCGTGTTTCACCTCTAGGACAAACATGTCAGGTGTGTATAAAATATATCAAGCTACATCCGAACTGCTATTCCTAGTTTAGTTATTTAAAAGCTCAAATTCAATGCACTCGAATACTAAATTCTTCTTCTTTTTTTTTACAGACGCTGACACTTATAATGGCGGCTTCACACCGATTCATTGTGCCCCGATAGAGGAAACTGCGGGTAGCTACGTCGGGAATTGTGACGTGGAGCTTCCCGCTGATTTGAGGAATGTGGTAAGCATTATGACGACCGACGACGAAGTGCACATAGCATTCTATGAGTTATCTTACATCGTTTTCTTTGTAATTAATACTTTTTTCATTGCTTGCAGACCCCGGATGTGTTCGGAATGGGGATAAATATCTCGGAATACCTGCAACCGCAGCACGACTGGCCAAATTAGCTGTTTATTTAATGTGAAGAAACGAAGGCGAATATGTCTACAAATGCGAGCATATTCAAAATGTTTGGTAAGATTTAATTGAATTTTCTAGTAAATGTGCGCATATTTTTTTTCTTTTTCTAAACAATAAACTGAGATACCTAATGGTTTTTTTTACATATCCGGGGCGGCGCCGGCGAGGAAACACAGTCGGCCGACTGAGGAAAGAGCACAGCAGCTGCGCTTTATGCCGCACTACCGGTAATTTGGCCAATTTAAATGGCATTAAATTTATTTGTCGCATGCAGATTTATTATATTTTTTTTTTGTTCCAGGAAATCCGAGTAATGTAGCTGAGAAATTTTAGTATTTAAGTAATTGTAATATTCATTCATCTTTTTTTAAATAGTGTTCTTGTAATATTGTGTATCTCGTGTAGTTTATATTCCATATCAAGCTTATAAATATTATTATTATATTAAGTAGATAAATTGTTTTACATAAATAGGTATGTGATTTGATTTGAAATTGTTGTTTTTGTATGTATTCTTTATAAATAAATTTTTATTTGCATACATTCATTATTTTATTGATTTTATTCAATCAATTTCTCTATACATTAGGTAAGACGATGATGTGTTAGATATTTTTCTGTTTTGGAAAATGTAACTTTTTGTGTGGGACTAGATGGGTACTATAAAAAGTAGGCACGCGAGTTTGCCTTCTGACCCGGTTAACGCCTTCCTTCAGTCAGCCTGTACATGTGTCATTGGGTGTAAAATGAGTCCACTTAAAGCATTGCTCACAGGTACTTGTGCAGTAGAAAGCAGTTATTGACTATGCACAATGAGCCCGCATGCGCCAGTGTACTCGTGTACTTGTGCAGTACATAACAATTATTGAGTGCGCACAATGAGCCCGCATGCGCCATTGTTCTCGGGTACTTGTGCAGTAGAAAGCAGTTATTGAGCACAATGCAGGACATAGCAGGTGATCCAGTGTACATAGAGCCCGCATTGACTATTATACTCGGGTACCTGTGCAGTACATAAATGTTATTGAATGTGCAGTTATTGAATGAGCTCGTATGCACCATTTATCCTTAGTTCGTACCTGTTTACGTCGTTGTATTAACCCTACATAGTATGTACCTACATGAATAATTTTATGTTTTAGATCATAGAAATTAGCGAATTGCTAAGAAATATTTGCAGGTACACCTACCTTTTATAGACGTGACATTTGTTATTATATCAAATTAATTAACGAACGGTTGGCGAATTTCTTATAATTTTGTTGCCCTAAGTTATGGTCAGCAACACGTCAAGCTTTACATTTGCATTACGAAAGCCGCCGCTATTACGAGCGACATAAGGGCGGTCTCAAGGTCAACATGTACAGCCTAGCGTGTTGCCGTGTGTACCAATTTCGTTCGAGCTGAAAAGAAGAAATCTCGAAGATCACGTGCCCTTTTGATATATTTCTACAAAACGCGCGCAGTAAATAAAAATTTTCAATAATAATAATAACCTTAGACTATAGATACCAATAGACATGAAATACCTACGAAAAAAGCGTGCCAAAATTTGTGTTGGTGCTCTAAGATGGCGGAAAAAACTTGGGACGCCGCATCCAAGATTCCACACTTATTATGTTTTTCTTGATACAATTCATTAAATAAATCAACAAAAAACATAGAACTGCAAAACTCACTCAGAAATAATGCTCACTGACTGATAGTTTACCACAACAACAAACACGGTGCTTTGTAATGGCGCACTGAACTGGACGCAAATTTATTTGAGACGTATTAGTACATTGCGCGTCCATTGGTGTACTTAGTGTGAGATTCGCACGGACGAACGAGAAGAATATCTTTTTTTATCTATTTTAACGGCTTTGATGTTACACCATCTGACCAAAGATCAATCACTGCTTCATTCCTAGACACGGCCAATTGCGTAACATAAGAAATTACATTACCTACTGCGATCCAAGATGTATTAAGGACGGACATAACACTTATCACCATCCCCAGTCGACATAGGTATTATGGAACGTCTTACGAAATTCTACACTATACAATTTAGTGTTTTAAGCAAAAGTTATATACAAGTTCGGTTGGAAGCGACAAAAGGTCATTAAAAATTAACCATAAAAAAAATTAGTTACATAACGCTTTTAATTTAAAGCGCTATTTTACCAAACTCTAATTATGAAAAGTCACATTCCAAATTTTCTAAAAATCAAGCCACCGAAGGAGCGTACGGTACTGATATAGATAAAACTCTCTATATTATAAAACTATCTTTGTACACTTTGCCAGGACAAACGCGAAAAATATATCATTTAATTTTGTCTATGCACAAATTGCCCAATGATCAAAAGTGCTTGCAACTGTCAATTGCAAAAATGTCGTAAGTCGTTGACATTGACATTGTAAAATTAATAGACAAATGTGTAAAAACAACATTGTGGTCTTGCCGAATTTTTTTGAGTATTTTTTGACGACTTTTTTTTAAACAAAAGGTGCTATTGTACTATACAAAAATCAGACAATACGTATATCGAGTTGGCGTATTTGTAGCAACTAGTAAATGCGCCACGTCGATGCATTTGCGCCACGTCTATTGGAGCGCCGACTCCGGCCCCCAACCCCCACCACCCATCTATGTTACAGAGGGAGCTCGAATGTAGGTATATAAGTGGCTTATCCGGAAAATAGGTCACACTCAATTATCGCAACTGCCAATCGCAAACAAGTGAAAAGCTGTCGTGTTACCCGTTTGTGCTATTTTTCCCGTTTTCTCTACTAATTTATTCCATTTCTCTCGCATCAGTTATCATGGACAACAAAGTAAGATTAATTGTTGTCAATTTGAAACATCTTGTAATTTTTATCATCGATTCGGTAGAGAAGGGGCTAATTTTTTAATTTGGCCTGTTTCAGAACTCACGTCAACAATCCGGTGAGCGCAAGCGTGGTCGGCCTGCCGGAAGAAACCGGGTGCCTCTCACTAAGGCGAGTATGAAACACTATACCAGACTCATTGCAGAGAAATGTGGTTGCAAGAGCGTGAGTTTTATATTTCGTTTGTTGTTAACAGGACGAGCAGCGAGCGCGTAACGCGCAGTACGAGAAGGAGCGTCGCCAGCAGCAAGCGGATGCCACGATGGAGCTGGCGACGGAGGCTGGCTGTGATCCCAATGTAAGATATCCCTCACGTCTGACGGACGTCACTTCGCTATACATCATTGTATACTATTCTACATAAACAACTTCTTTATATTCCAGGCGCAGCAAACGGACATCCTTGCGACAGCTCTCGCTATTATTCACCAGAGCATTCAAATAGACACGCATGATGGCATACCTGAATTAATGAAAATGAACCAGAAGCTAATGGATCAGAGTAAGTATTTTGTTAGCTATCCTATTTCTATCTTCTACTTATACATAAATATAGGTTATTATATATATTTTTGCTAGTATTTTAACGCGATTATTTTTGTTCAGTCGCAGAAGCGGAGTCCAGACTGGCTGCGCTTGATGCCGCGGTGGATCACAGAGCACCAAAAGAAGCAAATCAGAACGTAAGCATACCTATTTACTTTAATGTTTAATTATCTTTAAAATATGTTTTTTTTTTGTAAACATTTCACATTTTAATCTTTGTCCACAGATCGGGAAGCGAAAGCGTACTGAGCCGGAGGATACTACACATTCCAAGCGCTTTAAATGTACTGTAAGTAAACTCGTATCAGTCTCATGTCCACGATACATATATTATTATTTTTTGTTTACTTTTCGAATTAACGGAGTGTGTTATATGTTCCAGGTTGAGTCCAGTATCGAGTCGGTCCAATCATCGCCACCTCCAGCATCTGCATGCACGAATGTTTGCCTTTTAGGTGAGGACTAATCTACAAACACAGCCTTTGACGGCGTTATATCTCGGCTTCGCCATTTAAATAAACCTAATAGTTTATTGTATTTCCTTTCATTTCAGACAGTGAAGACTGGAGTGAGTGGGATTGGCTTTTCGCAGCTCAAAAACAATACGCGCAGTCCGACACCAGTACCAGCGACGCCAATGCAGTATGTGAGTGCTTTCACCTGAAGACTGATAAATGTCCTGACGCTTGATTTAAAAAAAGTCTCTAATGTATTGTTTATTGTTTTTTGTCCCTTAGATAACGCTCAAAACATCCAGTTGGGTTTGCTGACTACATCTCCATCTGAAGAGCAATCGACGCATCAGCCATCGTGTTTCACCTCTAGGACAAACATGTCAGGTGTGTATAAGATATATCAAGCTACATCCGAACTGCTATTCCTAGTTTAGTTATTTAAAAGCTCAAATTCAATGCACTCGAATACTAAATTCTTCTTCTTTTTTTTTTACAGACGCTGACACTTATAATGGCGGCTTCACACCGATTCATTGTGCCCCGATAGAGGAAACTGCGGGTAGCTACGTCGGGAATAGTGACGTGGAGCTTCCCGCTGATTTGAGGAATGTGGTAAGCATTATGACGACCGACGACGAAGTGCACATAGCATTCTATGAGTTATCTTACATCGTTTTCTTTGTAATTAATACTTTTTTCATTGCTTGCAGACCCCGGATGTGTTCGGAATGGGGATAAATATCTCGGAATACCTGCAACCGCAGCACGACTGGCCAAATTAGCTGTTTATTTAATGTGAAGAAACGAAGGAGAATATGTCTACAAATGCGAGCATATTCAAAATGTTTGGTAAGATTTAATTGAATTTTCTAGTAAATGTGCGCATATTTTTTTTCTTTTTCTAAACAATAAACTGAGATACCTAATGGTTTTTTTTACATATCCGGGGCGGCGCCGGCGAGGAAACACAGTCGGCCGACTGAGGAAAGAGCACAGCAGCTGCGCTTTATGCCGCACTACCGGTAATTTGGCCAATTTAAATGGCATTAAATTTATTTGTCGCATGAGTTAAGTGATCGACGCCGAATTTAATATAAAAAAATAAATTTATTTAGACCAACAGAGTAACAGCTTAGACTATTACAAGAAAGTAATTGAATTAATTCAGTGCTACGGCTATACTTATACTAACTTATTCTATATGTCAGCATTACTGTCTAATGACGCATGACCTCAAAATATCTGATGACTATGTTCATTGGATTTGCTGATGCAGCGGAGATTAGGGGGTTGACCACCCTTAACTCCTCCCTCCCCAAGTGAGAAATTATCCGAGGCTGATGTAGAAGGCTTCGGAGAATTTCTTATACATAAGTTTGCTTTATATTTATATATTAATATTATTACAATTGCTATTACAATTAAAACATATAACAGGATTGTCCAAAGGCTAGTTTTGTTATACACTATTGATATTCCGTCTTCTAATTCACTTTCACTGAATTTAACACTATTTATAATGTCTCTAATATTGCTGAAGTCCACGTTCCTCAGGTCCAGTGACTTAGTTCTTCTCTGAATGTCTTGTTGCAATTCTGGAACTTGTACCACTGCCAGGTGTAGACTGATGGTTGATGCGTTGGTGGGCTTGCTTATATACATCTGCCCTACGTGAGTTTCGCAGACTTTACTCGGTGTAATGATGAATGTTCCTTTGATGTTATATTTATGAACTTCTTCCTCGCAGTGCTCAGTGATTACTAAGTTATCTTTTGAAAACACTAGCCATTTTGTGTCATAAATCTTCTGTATTTTTGTGTCTTCTATTTTTATTTCATTCTCGTGGCATTCGCTGTAGTTATTCTTGATTAGCATAATTTGTTCTATACATATTTCATTTGTGTATTGTGCCAGATTATCTTCAGAACACAGGAACAAGTCTTCTTCCAGTTCTTCACATGGGTTCGTCACGGCCCTGTATTTTGATCTATTCACCAATAAATAAGGATACTTAGGAATAATTGTGGTGGTTTTGCGGGATTTTATAATTGGGACGGGGATCACTTTGTAATAAGCATATACTTCTAAATTAATCAAGGGTATTTCCATAACAAAAACTAACTTCTTTTCATAGATATAAGATTTTAGTGAAATAGTACGTTCTAACTTAACTAAATTATCTAATTTAACGGGATATATAGTATTTGCATGTTTTTCTATCACCTTAAGTATTCCAAATAGTTCTGTAGTATTAACTACAGATTGATGTAGTATGTGTAATTTACTAAACGCAATAGCTGTTTCTAATTCCTGAATATTGTCATATATATTACGAAAGTTATTTAAGATTTGATAAAGACAGTTCATTAAGTGTATAGTATTTTTAGTTTTTATTTCAGTTTGTAGAAGTGTGTCTATTTCTTTTGTTTTAGATCCTAATGTTTTTATGTTGAAGTTAACTATTTCTGATGCATTAATTAATTTATCGAAAGCACCTTGTATGGTCGATATTTTACGCTCAACTAGATGTTCTCTATTTTTCAAAAATGTTATTTCTTTATTGTATCTAATCGCATCTTCTTCATCTAAGTTTCCTGAGATGATTTTAACTAATGATCCTAAAGGTGCGAGTATAGCTCTTTTTGATCTAAGATTATAAGGGGCGATTTGAACTATTTTATTATTTATTATACCCATTAAATATCTTATCTGATTTTCTAAAATATTTAAATTAATATCTAACGTATTTTCCTTACTAATATTTACTATCCTATAAAACTCTTCAGTATTGTAACTAATCTGTAAATAAAATGAATCTAAGTTAAGTGTTTTAAATATAGTCCAATAGTTATTCCTCATCGCTGCTTTCCCAATCTTCAGTGGAACTATGCCTGGATTCCGATTCAGGTTTTGAACTTCCAGGCTGCTCATTGGAGCCACAAGGAGCAGGAGTGTTAGACCGGACCTGCGGAGGGCGTTTAATATTTTTCATTGCTACTCTACTTTCTCTTTTATTTATCTTTACTGGGACTATTTTATGCTTAGGTTCACCTATAACAACAGCTTTTTCATAACGCGGTAGTTGCTTAGCCTTCCTAGTTCTAGTGTTTTTCATATAAATTGTATCTCCCTTTTTTATAGGAGGTGGTTCCTCTCCTCCTTTTTTATCCCTAACTTTAACCTTTTCCGTTTGCAACTTTTCTGTAACATACTCATATAATACTTTTAATCGTTTCCTATGATCTATTAATAACTTTTGTAGTAAGTTTTTCTCTCTATCAATATTAAAAACATTACCTGCATCGGTTTGACCCAAAGCTAATTCAAACGGCGTAAAATCAGTAGCAGAATGAATTGTATTATTGTATGCCATTATCGCGTATGTCATTACTGAACATGCTTCTAAGTCACTTTTATCATATTTGGCTAAACGATATATTTCTATGATAGTTGAGTGAAATCTCTCCACAATTGCCATAGAATTAGGGTTATTCGGTGTGCTAATATGAAGTTCTATTTTATTCAGAGATAATAATTCTTTAAGCAGCTCATTATTAAATTCGCTACCAGAATCACTGTTTATTTTATTAGGCAATCCATACATACTAAAATATTTTATTAATGCTCTTACAACCTCAGGGGTACTTTTATTTGGAATTGGAATTGCTTGCCCTAATTTACTAAATGCATCTACAGCAGTTAAATAATGTTTTCCTTCTATATATAACAAATCTATAAATACTTCTTGAAACGGTGCAGTTTGACTTTGAGTTAATTGTATTTGCGGCTTAATAGGCTTCCTATCATACTTCATTTTACGACATTGCTCGCAACTGTTTATAAAAGCTGTAATTGTTTCTTTCATATTCGGCCACCAATAATGCCGTTTAAGTTTTGTTAATGTTTCTCGTATACCGCGATGGCATGTTTTGCCGTCGTGATATTTTTCTATGACGTTTCTCTGGTCTTCTTCCGACTCTGTTAAATTAACTACTCTTTCTGTACATTCTACGATTTTAACAAAATTTTTCTTAAACAATTTAATAATTACATTAGAAAAGGATTTTCTTAAAGACTGGTCTTCATAATATATAAAATATTTATGTTTAGGATCTATATATTCTTTAAGAAACTCTTTAATTAGCTTTTCATTATTTAATGGCATATGTACTTCGAGTATATTCTGTTTATTATTAGATATATTTTTAACAAGGAGCTTATTTTTATACCATGTATGAACTAATATCTGTCTAGTTTTAGTATCTATTGCCTCATTTAAGATAGGGATACCATCATGTTCCCTGTTTGATACTGAGTTTGCTGTAACTCCATCGTCAGAGTCAGACAACTCTATTATTTCGGGCTTATCTTCTTCAGAATCTGATAAAATTATAGTTGATATAGAAGATTGTGTTTTATTTTTGTTTTTAACTACTTCATCTATTTCTTCAATAACATCTTGAAGCCTTTCGTCATCATCGCCTATGTTTACAAAAATTGAATCTATTTCGTCTTCTAATGCATTTACTTTAATACGAGATAAGGCATCTGCGTTGGTATTTTGTGGGCCTTTTTTATGATGGATTTCAAAATTATATTCTTCTAATCTTAAACGCCAACGTGTAAGCTTACTGTTGGGTTCTTTTAAGGAACACAACCAAGCCAATGGTCTATGGTCAGTGTAAATTGTAAATTTGTTACCATAGAGATATGGTCTAAAGTGTTTGACTGCCCAGATAATGGCTAACAACTCTTTTTCTATGGTACTATATTTAACTTCAGTATCGCTCAAAGTTCTACTTGCATATGCTACTGGTTTGTCTGTGCCTATATTCCCTTGTGATAATACCGCGCCGATTGCAAAATTGGATGCATCGGTAGTCAAGATAAATGGCTTATCAAAATCAGGAAACTGTAATAAAGGTGCGTTGGTTAAAAGTTTTTTACAAGTTTCAAAGGCTTCCTTATATTCGTCATTAATAATTATTTTACGGCCCTTTTTTAAACAGTTGGTAAATGGTTTTGTTATTTTTGCAAAATCCTTAATAAATTTTCTATAATAACCTATCAATCCTAAAAAGCTCTTAATCTGAGTAGTTGTTTCTGGGATTGGGTATTTCAAAATGGCTTCGATCTTATCGTTATTGGGTTTTAAACCTTCGCTTGTGATGGTATGTCCTAAATATAGAACTTCTTTTCTAAGAAAATGCGATTTATCTAATTGCACTTTAAGATTCGTTTCTCTAAATCTTTCAAAAATTATTCTAAGTTTCTGTATGTGTTCGGGAAGACTTTTAGAAAATATGATGACGTCATCAAGGTATACTAGGCAATGTAAGCCTTGCAGACCTCTCAGAACGTTATCCATAGCTCTCTGAAATGTAGCAGGAGCTGTTTTGAGCCCAAACGGCATTCTGTTAAACTCGTAATGTCCGAATGGTGTACTAAACGCGGTTTTAGGTTTATCCTCCTCCTGGACCTCTATTTGATGATAACCACTTGCTAGATCTAATGTAGTAAAATATGAGCTATTACCCAACGCATCAAAAAGGTCATTAATATTTGGTAGTGGATATTTGTCATCTATCGTTATTTCATTGAGGCGGCGATAATCTATTACCATACGCCATTTTTGTTGCCCAGACGCATCCATCTTTTTAGGAACTAGATGCACCGGAGCACTCCAAGGCGAGTATGACTCTTGGATAATGTTATCTTTAAGCATTTTTTCAACTTGTTTCCTAACCTCTATTGTTTGAGCTGGCGGTGCCCTACGAGCCTTAATGTTTATTGGATCTTCATTTTTAGATCTTATTTTATGTTTTACTTGATTCGTAAATGATAGTGGAATATCTTCACAATAAAAAATATCCTTATATTCTGTGCATATTCCTTTAATCGCCTTTTTTTCTTCTAAATTCATGTGCTCTAAACGCAATTTATTTAAATTTTGTATTAACAGTTTATCTATTTCATTATTACTATCTGTAAAATTAACATTAGTCTTTAATATACTATCGTTATATTCTTTAACAAGAAAAGGACTAATAACTACTAAGGTTTTATGCTCATTTGTGCAATTTTGAATCACTGTTGTAGCATAACCTTTGCAGCACCTAACTAACGCAGTGGGCATTCGAATCCCTTCTGCGAACTGCTTGAAGTCTAAGATAGCATCTCCATCTAACAAATTTACTGGTAGCCTAACTCTTACTTCGCTTCTCGCAGGTAACTCATAGTTTTCTCTCCTAGGAGGTGAATATATAATAGGTATAACTGTATTTTTTAAATATAAAAATTGCTTTTCCATATCTATATTGGCATGTAATTGTCGAAGTAAATTAATACCAATTAGGCCATCATATCTGTCGTCTACCATATACACATAAAATTTATGGTTTTCATTAGTTTTAAAAATTTCAGGCAACGGTATATTCACAGTAATATTATGTAGACTTGATGCATGAGTACTAACTACCTCAAACGGCTCATGTTTTTTATACTTAGAGTAATATTTTTCCGTTAAATAGGGACTAATAAATGATCTTGTACTACCGGTATCGATCATAAAAACAGCCTGTAATTCGGGAATAAATATGTGGGGTAGATTTAACCTTTTATTAAAATTAACTTTTATTCGCTCTCTATAGTAGAGGCCCTTATTAAAAAATTTTCAACACAAGAATTATTCTCCGGTTGTTCCTCGTAATGATGTGAGGTACTGGCATTACATATTGACTGTGGCTCATATTGGTCGGTGAAATTGATGCGTCTAGAACTCGCAGTTCGCATTGTGACGTCAGTGTTCGAATTTGACGCCGCTGTTTGTGCAGTATTCATATTACGGCTATTATTGCGAAACTGTTGCAATTGTGGAGGCGACCTTCGAGTATTTTGCCAATTGGAATTATTATTATAATTATAATTATTTGAGCTACTGTTAAATTGACGCGGATTTCTATATTGAAACGAATTGTTAGTTGAATGATTTGTTCTGTTAGGTACAAATGCACTTAAAGGTTGTTGGTTGAAGTTATGATTAGAAAAATTTTGGTTAAAATTAAAGGGTTTCTTTTTATAATGAAATTGATTTTGATTCCTATATACAGTCTGGAAATTTTGTTCTTCCAAAACGACCTTTAACGCTTCTTCTAAGGTTGTGACGTTTTGCAACCGAACTAAACGAACTAAATGTGGTGGTAAATTATATAAAAATATGTTATAGCTTCTATGATTATAAATATGCTGTTTAGTGAGACGTAAGTTATCGTCATTGGTGCTTTCGTCGATTTTTGAAAACAAAACACTTCTAATATTTTGTATTCGATGACAAAAATCTAAATAACTTTCGCCTCTATATAATTTTGCGCTTTCAAGTGACATTGCGATACATTCTTCAGTACGTGGATCGCCAAATTGTTGCGTTAATAAATTTTTGAGCTGATCCCATGTTTGTATGGTATCTCTTTGGCCTACTATATTAGCGGCAGCCCCTGTTAGCCTTCCCGTTATAATATGAAATAAGTACTCATTTTGCACTTGATTTCCTTGAAAATTGCGTATAATGTATTCACATTTTTTAATAAAAAGGGGCAATATTTGACTATCTCCGTCAAATAAAGGGATAATATTAATTAGCTCCTGAGGAATTCTTACGAAGTCATCCATTATTGTGAAGCGTAAAAGAAAAAAAAATCCTAAATTCTTATTCAAATTGTCAATTTAAACGTAAGTTTTAATGAAAATTAAAGTAAGTATAACTTATTACAAAAGATGCATAAAGGAAAGTTACGGGATGGTGAAAAAGATCTACTCACAGTACCACAACTACTCCCATGCTTTTAGAATTACTTTCAATGGTCCTGGTGCCTCTGCGCCTCTTCGGGTCCTCTTAACAAATTTGTTTGTTGGTATATCCCAATTTAACCGTAGAAACGGACGTATAGCGATTCGCGACTGGTTGAGACTTTATCAACTGATGCTAATCCCTTACGATTGGGATCCTACCGGCTGCGCCAGTTAAGTGATCGACGCCGAATTTAATATAAAAAAATAAATTTATTTAGACCAACAGAGTAACAGCTTAGACTATTACAAGAAAGTAATTGAATTAATTCAGTGCTACGGCTATACTTATACTAACTTATTCTATATGTCAGCATTACTGTCTAATGACGCATGACCTCAAAATATCTGATGACTATGTTCATTGGATTTGCTGATGCAGCGGAGATTAGGGGGTTGACCACCCTTAACTCATGCAGATTTATTATATTTTTTTTTGTTCCAGGAAATCCGAGTAATGTAGCTGAGAAATTTTAGTATTTAAGTAATTGTAATATTCATTCATCTTTTTTTAAATAGTGTTCTTGTAATATTGTGTATCTCGTGTAGTTTATATTCCATATCAAGCTTATAAATATTATTATTATATTAAGTAGATAATTTGTTTTACCTAAATAGGTATGTGGTTTGATTTGAAATTGTTGTTTTTGTATGTATTCTTTATAAATAAATTTTAATTTGCATACATTCATTATTTTATTGATTTTATTCAATCAATTTCTCTATACATTAGGTAAGACGATGATGTGTTAGATGTTTTTCTGTTTTGGAAAATGTAACTTTTTGTGCGGGACTAGATGGGTACTATAAAAAGTGAGCACGCGAGTTTGCCTTCTGACCCGGTTAACACCTTCCTTCAGTCAGCCTGTACATGTGTCATTGGGTGTAAAATGAGTCCACTTAAAGCATTGCTCACAGGTACTTGTGCAGTAGAAAGCAGTTATTGACTATGCACAATGAGCCCGCATGCGCCAGTGTACTCGTGTACTTGTGCAGTACATAACAATTATTGAGTGCGCACAATGAGCCCGCATGCGCCATTGTTCTCGGGTACTTGTGCAGTAGAAAGCAGTTATTGAGCACAATGCAGGACATAGCAGGTGATCCAGTGTACATAGAGCCCGCATTGACTATTATACTCGGGTACCTGTGCAGTACATAAAGGTTGTTGAATGTGCAGTTATTGAATGAGCTCGTATGCACCATTTATCCTTAGTTCGTACCTGTTTACGTCGTTGTATTAACCCTACATAGTATGTACCTACATGAATAATTTTATGTTTTAGATCATAGAAATTAGCGAATTGCTAAGAAATATTTGCAGGTACACCTACCTTTTATAGACGTGACATTTGTTATTATATCAAATTAATTAACGAACGGTTGGCGAAATTCTTATAATTTTGTTGCCCTAAGTTATGGTCAGCAACACGTCAAGCTTTACATTTGCATTACGAAAGCCGCCGCTATTACGAGCGACATAAGGGCGGTCTCAAGGTCAACATGTACAGCCTAGCGTGTTGCCGTGTGTATCAATTTCGTTCGAGCTGAAAAGAAGAAATCTCGAAGATCACGTGCCCTTTTGATATATTTCTACAAAACGCGCGCAGTAAATAAAAATTTTCAATAATAATAATAACCTTAGACTATAGATACCAATAGACATGAAATACCTACGAAAAAAGCGTGCCAAAATTTGTGTTGGTGCTCTAAGATGGCGGAAAAATCTTGGGACGCCGCATCCAAGATTCCACACTTATTATGTTTTTCTTGATACAATTCATTAAATAAATCAACAAAAAACATAGAACTGCAAAACTCACTCAGAAATAATGCTCACTGACTAATAGTTTACCACAACAACAAACACGGTGCTTTGTAATGGCGCACTGAACTGGACGCAAATTTATTTGAGACGTATTAGTACATTGCGCGTCCATTGGTGTACTTAGTGTGAGATTCGCACGGACGAACGAGAAGAATATCTTTTTTTTATCTATTTTAACGGCTTTGATGTTACACCATCTGACCAAAGATCAATCACTGCTTCATTCCTAGACACGGCCAATTGCGTAACATAAGAAATTACATTACCTACTGCGATCCAAGATGTATTAAGGACGGACATAACACTTATCACCATCCCCAGTCGACATAGGTATTATGGAACGTCTTACGAAATTCTACACTATACAATTTAGTGTTTTAAGCAAAAGTTATATACAAGTTCGGTTGGAAGCGACAAAAGGTCATTAAAAATTAACCATAAACAAAATTAGGTACATAACGCTTTTAATTTAAAGCGCTATTTTACCAAACTCTAATTATGAAAAGTCACATTCCAAATTTTCTAAAAATCAAGCCACCGAAGGAGCGTACGGTACTGATATAGATAAAACTCTCTATATTATAAAACTATCTTCGTACACTTTGCCAGGACAAACGCGAAAAATATATCATTTAATTTTGTCTATGCACAAATTGCCCAATGATCAAAAGTGCTCGCAACTGTCAATTGCAAAAATGTCGTAAGTCGTTGACATTGACATTGTAAAATTAATAGACAAATGTGTAAAAACAACATTGTGGTTTTGCCGAATTTTTTTGAGTATTTTTTGACGACTTTTTTTTAAACAAAAGGTGCTATTGTACTATACAAAAATCAGACAATACGTATATCGAGTTGGCGTATTTGTAGCAACTAGTAAATGCGCCACGTCGATGCATTTGCGCCACGTCTATTGGAGCGCCGACTCCGGCCCCCAACCCCCACCACCCATCTATGTTACAGAGGGAGCTCGAATGTAGGTATATAAGTGGCTTATCCGGAAAATAGGTCACACTCAATTATCGCAACTGCCAATCGCAAACAAGTGAAAAGCTGTCGTGTTACCCGTTTGTGCTATTTTTCCCGTTTTCTCTACTAATTTATTCCATTTCTCTCGCATCAGTTATCATGGACAACAAAGTAAGACTAATTGTTGTCAATTTGAAACATCTTGTAATTTTTATCATCGATTCGGTAGAGAAGGGGCTAATTTTTTAATTTGGCCTGTTTCAGAACTCACGTCAACAATCCGGTGAGCGCAAGCGTGGTCGGCCTGCCGGAAGAAACCGGGTGCCTCTCACTAAGGCGAGTATGAAACACTATACCAGACTCATTGCAGAGAAATGTGGTTGCAAGAGCGTGAGTTTTATATTTCGTTTGTTGTTAACAGGACGAGCAGCGAGCGCGTAACGCGCAGTACGAGAAGGAGCGTCGCCAGCAGCAAGCGGATGCCACGATGGAGCTGGCGACGGAGGCTGGCTGTGATCCCAATGTAAGATATCCCTCACGTCTGACGGACGTCACTTCGCTATACATCATTGTATACTATTCTACATAAACAACTTCTTTATATTCCAGGCGCAGCAAACGGACATCCTTGCGACAGCTCTCGCTATTATTCACCAGAGCATTCAAATAGACACGCATGATGGCATACCTGAATTAATGAAAATGAACCAGAAGCTAATGGATCAGAGTAAGTATTTTGTTAGCTATCCTATTTCTATCTTCTACTTATACATAAATATAGGTTATTATATATATTTTTGCTAGTATTTTAACGCGATTATTTTTGTTCAGTCGCAGAAGCGGAGTCCAGACTGGCTGCGCTTGATGCCGCGGTGGATCACAGAGCACCAAAAGAAGCAAATCAATATCAGAACGTAAGCATACCTATTTACTTTAATGTTTAATTATCTTTAAAATATGTTTTTTTTTTTGTAAACATTTCACATTTTAATCTTTGTCCACAGATCGGGAAGCGAAAGCGTACTGAGCCGGAGGATACTACACATTCCAAGCGCTTTAAATGTACTGTAAGTAAACTCGTATCAGTCTCATGTCCACGATACATATATTATTATTTTTTGTTTACTTTTCGAATTAACGGAGTGTGTTATATGTTCCAGGTTGAGTCCAGTATCGAGTCGGTCCAATCATCGCCACCTCCAGCATCTGCATGCACGAATGTTTGCCTTTTAGGTGAGGACTAATCTACAAACACAGCCTTTGACGGCGTTATATCTCGGCTTCGCCATTTAAATAAACCTAATAGTTTATTGTATTTCCTTTCATTTCAGACAGTGAAGACTGGAGTGAGTGGGATTGGCTTTTCGCAGCTCAAAAACAATACGCGCAGTCCGACACCAGTACCAGCGACGCCAATGCAGTATGTGAGTGCTTTCACCTGAAGACTGATAAATGTCCTGACGCTTGATTTAAAAAAAGTCTCTAATGTATTGTTTATTGTTTTTTGTCCCTTAGATAACGCTCAAAACATCCAGTTGGGTTTGCTGACTACATCTCCATCTGAAGAGCAATCGACGCATCAGCCATCGTGTTTCACCTCTAGGACAAACATGTCAGGTGTGTATAAGATATATCAAGCTACATCCGAACTGCTATTCCTAGTTTAGTTATTTAAAAGCTCAAATTCAATGCACTCGAATACTAAATTCTTCTTCTTTTTTTTTTACAGACGCTGACACTTATAATGGCGGCTTCACACCGATTCATTGTGCCCCGATAGAGGAAACTGCGGGTAGCTACGTCGGGAATAGTGACGTGGAGCTTCCCGCTGATTTGAGGAATGTGGTAAGCATTATGACGACCGACGACGAAGTGCACATAGCATTCTATGAGTTATCTTACATCGTTTTCTTTGTAATTAATACTTTTTTCATTGCTTGCAGACCCCGGATGTGTTCGGAATGGGGATAAATATCTCGGAATACCTGCAACCGCAGCACGACTGGCCAAATTAGCTGTTTATTTAATGTGAAGAAACGAAGGAGAATATGTCTACAAATGCGAGCATATTCAAAATGTTTGGTAAGATTTAATTGAATTTTCTAGTAAATGTGCGCATATTTTTTTTCTTTTTCTAAACAATAAACTGAGATACCTAATGGTTTTTTTTACATATCCGGGGCGGCGCCGGCGAGGAAACACAGTCGGCCGACTGAGGAAAGAGCACAGCAGCTGCGCTTTATGCCGCACTACCGGTAATTTGGCCAATTTAAATGGCATTAAATTTATTTGTCGCATGCAGATTTATTATATTTTTTTTTGTTCCAGGAAATCCGAGTAATGTAGCTGAGAAATTTTAGTATTTAAGTAATTGTAATATTCATTCATCTTTTTTTAAATAGTGTTCTTGTAATATTGTGTATCTCGTGTAGTTTATATTCCATATCAAGCTTATAAATATTATTATTATATTAAGTAGATAAATTGTTTTACATAAATAGGTATGTGATTTGATTTGAAATTGTTGTTTTTGTATGTATTCTTTATAAATAAATTTTTATTTGCATACATTCATTATTTTATTGATTTTATTCAATCAATTTCTCTATACATTAGGTAAGACGATGATGTGTTAGATATTTTTCTGTTTTGGAAAATGTAACTTTTTGTGCGGGACTAGATGGGTACTATAAAAAGTGAGCACGCGAGTTTGCCTTCTGACCCGGTTAACACCTTCCTTCAGTCAGCCTGTACATGTGTCATTGGGTGTAAAATGAGTCCACTTAAAGCATTGCTCACAGGTACTTGTGCAGTAGAAAGCAGTTATTGACTATGCACAATGAGCCCGCATGCGCCAGTGTACTCGTGTACTTGTGCAGTACATAACAATTATTGAGTGCGCACAATGAGCCCGCATGCGCCATTGTTCTCGGGTACTTGTGCAGTAGAAAGCAGTTATTGAGCACAATGCAGGACATAGCAGGTGATCCAGTGTACATAGAGCCCGCATTGACTATTATACTCGGGTACCTGTGCAGTACATAAAGGTTATTGAATGTGCAGTTATTGAATGAGCTCGTATGCACCATTTATCCTTAGTTCGTACCTGTTTACGTCGTTGTATTAACCCTACATAGTATGTACCTACATGAATAATTTTATGTTTTAGATCATAGAAATTAGCGAATTGCTAAGAAATATTTGCAGGTACACCTACCTTTTATAGACGTGACATTTGTTATTATATCAAATTAATTAACGAACGGTTGGCGAATTTCTTATAATTTTGTTGCCCTAAGTTATGGTCAGCAACACGTCAAGCTTTACATTTGCATTACGAAAGCCGCCGCTATTACGAGCGACATAAGGGCGGTCTCAAGGTCAACATGTACAGCCTAGCGTGTTGCCGTGTGTACCAATTTCGTTCGAGCTGAAAAGAAGAAATCTCGAAGATCACGTGCCCTTTTGATATATTTCTACAAAACGCGCGCAGTAAATAAAAATTTTCAATAATAATAATAACCTTAGACTATAGATACCAATAGACATGAAATACCTACGAAAAAAGCGTGCCAAAATTTGTGTTGGTGCTCTAAGATGGCGGAAAAAACTTGGGACGCCGCATCCAAGATTCCACACTTATTATGTTTTTCTTGATACAATTCATTAAATAAATCAACAAAAAACATAGAACTGCAAAACTCACTCAGAAATAATGCTCACTGACTGATAGTTTACCACAACAACAAACACGGTGCTTTGTAATGGCGCACTGAACTGGACGCAAATTTATTTGAGACGTATTAGTACATTGCGCGTCCATTGGTGTACTTAGTGTGAGATTCACACGGACGAACGAGAAGAATATCTTTTTTTTATCTATTTTAACGGCTTTGATGTTACACCATCTGACCAAAGATCAATCACTGCTTCATTCCTAGACACAGCCAATTGCGTAACATAAGAAATTACATTACCTACTGCGATCCAAGATGTATTAAGGACGGACATAACACTTATCACCATCCCCAGTCGACATAGGTATTATGGAACGTCTTACGAAATTCTACACTATACAATTTAGTGTTTTAAGCAAAAGTTATATACAAGTTCGGTTGGAAGCGACAAAAGGTCATTAAAAATTAACCATAAACAAAATTAGTTACATAACGCTTTTAATTTAAAGCGCTATTTTACCAAACTCTAATTATGAAAAGTCACATTCCAAATTTTCTAAAAATCAAGCCACCGAAGGAGCGTACGGTACTGATATAGATAAAACTCTCTATATTATAAAACTATCTTTGTACACTTTGCCAGGACAAACGCGAAAAATATATCATTTAATTTTGTCTATGCACAAATTGCCCAATGATCAAAAGTGCTCGCAACTGTCAATTGCAAAAATGTCGTAAGTCGTTGACATTGACATTGTAAAATTAATAGACAAATGTGTAAAAACAACATTGTGGTTTTGCCGAATTTTTTTGAGTATTTTTTGACGACTTTTTTTTAAACAAAAGGTGCTATTGTACTATACAAAAATGAGACAATTCGTATATCGAGTTGGCGTATTTGTAGCAACTAGTAAATGCGCCACGTCGATGCATTTGCGCCACGTCTATTGGAGCGCCGACTCCGGCCCCCAACCCCCACCACCCATCTATGTTACAGAGGGAGCTCGAATGTAGGTATATAAGTGGCTTATCCGGAAAATAGGTCACACTCAATTATCGCAACTGCCAATCGCAAACAAGTGAAAAGCTGTCGTGTTACCCGTTTGTGCTATTTTTCCCGTTTTCTCTACTAATTTATTCCATTTCTCTCGCATCAGTTATCATGGACAACAAAGTAAGACTAATTGTTGTCAATTTGAAACATCTTGTAATTTTTATCATCGATTCGGTAGAGAAGGGGCTAATTTTTTAATTTGGCCTGTTTCAGAACTCACGTCAACAATCCGGTGAGCGCAAGCGTGGTCGGCCTGCCGGAAGAAACCGGGTGCCTCTCACTAAGGCGAGTATGAAACACTATACCAGACTCATTGCAGAGAAATGTGGTTGCAAGAGCGTGAGTTTTATATTTCGTTTGTTGTTAACAGGACGAGCAGCGAGCGCGTAACGCGCAGTACGAGAAGGAGCGTCGCCAGCAGCAAGCGGATGCCACGATGGAGCTGGCGACGGAGGCTGGCTGTGATCCCAATGTAAGATATCCCTCACGTCTGACGGACGTCACTTCGCTATACATCATTGTATACTATTCTACATAAACAACTTCTTTATATTCCAGGCGCAGCAAACGGACATCCTTGCGACAGCTCTCGCTATTATTCACCAGAGCATTCAAATAGACACGCATGATGGCATACCTGAATTAATGAAAATGAACCAGAAGCTAATGGATCAGAGTAAGTATTTTGTTAGCTATCCTATTTCTATCTTCTACTTATACATAAATATAGGTTATTATATATATTTTTGCTAGTATTTTAACGCGATTATTTTTGTTCAGTCGCAGAAGCGGAGTCCAGACTGGCTGCGCTTGATGCCGCGGTGGATCACAGAGCACCAAAAGAAGCAAATCAATATCAGAACGTAAGCATACCTATTTACTTTAATGTTTAATTATCTTTAAAATATGTTTTTTTTTTGTAAACATTTCACATTTTAATCTTTGTCCACAGATCGGGAAGCGAAAGCGTACTGAGCCGGAGGATACTACACATTCCAAGCGCTTTAAATGTACTGTAAGTAAACTCGTATCAGTCTCATGTCCACGATACATATATTATTATTTTTTGTTTACTTTTCGAATTAACGGAGTGTGTTATATGTTCCAGGTTGAGTCCAGTATCGAGTCGGTCCAATCATCGCCACCTCCAGCATCTGCATGCACGAATGTTTGCCTTTTAGGTGAGGACTAATCTACAAACACAGCCTTTGACGGCGTTATATCTCGGCTTCGCCATTTAAATAAACCTAATAGTTTATTGTATTTCCTTTCATTTCAGACAGTGAAGACTGGAGTGAGTGGGATTGGCTTTTCGCAGCTCAAAAACAATACGCGCAGTCCGACACCAGTACCAGCGACGCCAATGCAGTATGTGAGTGCTTTCACCTGAAGACTGATAAATGTCCTGACGCTTGATTTAAAAAAAGTCTCTAATGTATTGTTTATTGTTTTTTGTCCCTTAGATAACGCTCAAAACATCCAGTTGGGTTTGCTGACTACATCTCCATCTGAAGAGCAATCGACGCATCAGCCATCGTGTTTCACCTCTAGGACAAACATGTCAGGTGTGTATAAGATATATCAAGCTACATCCGAACTGCTATTCCTAGTTTAGTTATTTAAAAGCTCAAATTCAATGCACTCGAATACTAAATTCTTCTTCTTTTTTTTTTACAGACGCTGACACTTATAATGGCGGCTTCACACCGATTCATTGTGCCCCGATAGAGGAAACTGCGGGTAGCTACGTCGGGAATAGTGACGTGGAGCTTCCCGCTGATTTGAGGAATGTGGTAAGCATTATGACGACCGACGACGAAGTGCACATAGCATTCTATGAGTTATCTTACATCGTTTTCTTTGTAATTAATACTTTTTTCATTGCTTGCAGACCCCGGATGTGTTCGGAATGGGGATAAATATCTCGGAATACCTGCAACCGCAGCACGACTGGCCAAATTAGCTGTTTATTTAATGTGAAGAAACGAAGGAGAATATGTCTACAAATGCGAGCATATTCAAAATGTTTGGTAAGATTTAATTGAATTTTCTAGTAAATGTGCGCATATTTTTTTTCTTTTTCTAAACAATAAACTGAGATACCTAATGGTTTTTTTTACATATCCGGGGCGGCGCCGGCGAGGAAACACAGTCGGCCGACTGAGGAAAGAGCACAGCAGCTGCGCTTTATGCCGCACTACCGGTAATTTGGCCAATTTAAATGGCATTAAATTTATTTGTCGCATGCAGATTTATTATATTTTTTTTTGTTCCAGGAAATCCGAGTAATGTAGCTGAGAAATTTTAGTATTTAAGTAATTGTAATATTCATTCATCTTTTTTTAAATAGTGTTCTTGTAATATTGTGTATCTCGTGTAGTTTATATTCCATATCAAGCTTATAAATATTATTATTATATTAAGTAGATAAATTGTTTTACATAAATAGGTATGTGATTTGATTTGAAATTGTTGTTTTTGTATGTATTCTTTATAAATAAATTTTTATTTGCATACATTCATTATTTTATTGATTTTATTCAATCAATTTCTCTATACATTAGGTAAGACGATGATGTGTTAGATATTTTTCTGTTTTGGAAAATGTAACTTTTTGTGCGGGACTAGATGGGTACTATAAAAAGTGAGCACGCGAGTTTGCCTTCTGACCCGGTTAACACCTTCCTTCAGTCAGCCTGTACATGTGTCATTGGGTGTAAAATGAGTCCACTTAAAGCATTGCTCACAGGTACTTGTGCAGTAGAAAGCAGTTATTGACTATGCACAATGAGCCCGCATGCGCCAGTGTACTCGTGTACTTGTGCAGTACATAACAATTATTGAGTGCGCACAATGAGCCCGCATGCGCCATTGTTCTCGGGTACTTGTGCAGTAGAAAGCAGTTATTGAGCACAATGCAGGACATAGCAGGTGATCCAGTGTACATAGAGCCCGCATTGACTATTATACTCGGGTACCTGTGCAGTACATAAAGGTTATTGAATGTGCAGTTATTGAATGAGCTCGTATGCACCATTTATCCTTAGTTCGTACCTGTTTACGTCGTTGTATTAACCCTACATAGTATGTACCTACATGAATAATTTTATGTTTTAGATCATAGAAATTAGCGAATTGCTAAGAAATATTTGCAGGTACACCTACCTTTTATAGACGTGACATTTGTTATTATATCAAATTAATTAACGAACGGTTGGCGAATTTCTTATAATTTTGTTGCCCTAAGTTATGGTCAGCAACACGTCAAGCTTTACATTTGCATTACGAAAGCCGCCGCTATTACGAGCGACATAAGGGCGGTCTCAAGGTCAACATGTACAGCCTAGCGTGTTGCCGTGTGTACCAATTTCGTTCGAGCTGAAAAGAAGAAATCTCGAAGATCACGTGCCCTTTTGATATATTTCTACAAAACGCGCGCAGTAAATAAAAATTTTCAATAATAATAATAACCTTAGACTATAGATACCAATAGACATGAAATACCTACGAAAAAAGCGTGCCAAAATTTGTGTTGGTGCTCTAAGATGGCGGAAAAAACTTGGGACGCCGCATCCAAGATTCCACACTTATTATGTTTTTCTTGATACAATTCATTAAATAAATCAACAAAAAACATAGAACTGCAAAACTCACTCAGAAATAATGCTCACTGACTGATAGTTTACCACAACAACAAACACGGTGCTTTGTAATGGCGCACTGAACTGGACGCAAATTTATTTGAGACGTATTAGTACATTGCGCGTCCATTGGTGTACTTAGTGTGAGATTCACACGGACGAACGAGAAGAATATCTTTTTTTTATCTATTTTAACGGCTTTGATGTTACACCATCTGACCAAAGATCAATCACTGCTTCATTCCTAGACACAGCCAATTGCGTAACATAAGAATTTACATTACCTACTGCGATCCAAGATGTATTAAGGACGGACATAACACTTATCACCATCCCCAGTCGACATAGGTATTATGGAACGTCTTACGAAATTCTACACTATACAATTTAGTGTTTTAAGCAAAAGTTATATACAAGTTCGGTTGGAAGCGACAAAAGGTCATTAAAAATTAACCATAAACAAAATTAGTTACATAACGCTTTTAATTTAAAGCGCTATTTTACCAAACTCTAATTATGAAAAGTCACATTCCAAATTTTCTAAAAATCAAGCCACCGAAGGAGCGTACGGTACTGATATAGATAAAACTCTCTATATTATAAAACTATCTTTGTACACTTTGCCAGGACAAACGCGAAAAATATATCATTTAATTTTGTCTATGCACAAATTGCCCAATGATCAAAAGTGCTCGCAACTGTCAATTGCAAAAATGTCGTAAGTCGTTGACATTGACATTGTAAAATTAATAGACAAATGTGTAAAAACAACATTGTGGTTTTGCCGAATTTTTTTGAGTATTTTTTGACGACTTTTTTTTAAACAAAAGGTGCTATTGTACTATACAAAAATCAGACAATACGTATATCGAGTTGGCGTATTTGTAGCAACTAGTAAATGCGCCACGTCGATGCATTTGCGCCACGTCTATTGGAGCGCCGACTCCGGCCCCCAACCCCCACCACCCATCTATGTTACAGAGGGAGCTCGAATGTAGGTATATAAGTGGCTTATCCGGAAAATAGGTCACACTCAATTATCGCAACTGCCAATCGCAAACAAGTGAAAAGCTGTCGTGTTACCCGTTTGTGCTATTTTTCCCGTTTTCTCTACTAATTTATTCCATTTCTCTCGCATCAGTTATCATGGACAACAAAGTAAGATTAATTGTTGTCAATTTGAAACATCTTGTAATTTTTATCATCGATTCGGTAGAGAAGGGGCTAATTTTTTAATTTGGCCTGTTTCAGAACTCACGTCAACAATCCGGTGAGCGCAAGCGTGGTCGGCCTGCCGGAAGAAACCGGGTGCCTCTCACTAAGGCGAGTATGAAACACTATACCAGACTCATTGCAGAGAAATGTGGTTGCAAGAGCGTGAGTTTTATATTTCGTTTGTTGTTAACAGGACGAGCAGCGAGCGCGTAACGCGCAGTACGAGAAGGAGCGTCGCCAGCAGCAAGCGGATGCCACGATGGAGCTGGCGACGGAGGCTGGCTGTGATCCCAATGTAAGATATCCCTCACGTCTGACGGACGTCACTTCGCTATACATCATTGTATACTATTCTACATAAACAACTTCTTTATATTCCAGGCGCAGCAAACGGACATCCTTGCGACAGCTCTCGCTATTATTCACCAGAGCATTCAAATAGACACGCATGATGGCATACCTGAATTAATGAAAATGAACCAGAAGCTAATGGATCAGAGTAAGTATTTTGTTAGCTATCCTATTTCTATCTTCTACTTATACATAAATATAGGTTATTATATATATTTTTGCTAGTATTTTAACGCGATTATTTTTGTTCAGTCGCAGAAGCGGAGTCCAGACTGGCTGCGCTTGATGCCGCGGTGGATCACAGAGCACCAAAAGAAGCAAATCAATATCAGAACGTAAGCATACCTATTTACTTTAATGTTTAATTATCTTTAAAATATGTTTTTTTTTTTGTAAACATTTCACATTTTAATCTTTGTCCACAGATCGGGAAGCGAAAGCGTACTGAGCCGGAGGATACTACACATTCCAAGCGCTTTAAATGTACTGTAAGTAAACTCGTATCAGTCTCATGTCCACGATACATATATTATTATTATTTGTTTACTTTTCGAATTAACGGAGTGTGTTATATGTTCCAGGTTGAGTCCAGTATCGAGTCGGTCCAATCATCGCCACCTCCAGCATCTGCATGCACGAATGTTTGCCTTTTAGGTGAGGACTAATCTACAAACACAGCCTTTGACGGCGTTATATCTCGGCTTCGCCATTTAAATAAACCTAATAGTTTATTGTATTTCCTTTCATTTCAGACAGTGAAGACTGGAGTGAGTGGGATTGGCTTTTCGCAGCTCAAAAACAATACGCGCAGTCCGACACCAGTACCAGCGACGCCAATGCAGTATGTGAGTGCTTTCACCTGAAGACTGATAAATGTCCTGACGCTTGATTTAAAAAAAGTCTCTAATGTATTGTTTATTGTTTTTTGTCCCTTAGATAACGCTCAAAACATCCAGTTGGGTTTGCTGACTACATCTCCATCTGAAGAGCAATCGACGCATCAGCCATCGTGTTTCACCTCTAGGACAAACATGTCAGGTGTGTATAAGATATATCAAGCTACATCCGAACTGCTATTCCTAGTTTAGTTATTTAAAAGCTCAAATTCAATGCACTCGAATACTAAATTCTTCTTCTTTTTTTTTACAGACGCTGACACTTATAATGGCGGCTTCACACCGATTCATTGTGCCCCGATAGAGGAAACTGCGGGTAGCTACGTCGGGAATAGTGACGTGGAGCTTCCCGCTGATTTGAGGAATGTGGTAAGCATTATGACGACCGACGACGAAGTGCACATAGCATTCTATGAGTTATCTTACATCGTTTTCTTTGTAATTAATACTTTTTTCATTGCTTGCAGACCCCGGATGTGTTCGGAATGGGGATAAATATCTCGGAATACCTGCAACCGCAGCACGACTGGCCAAATTAGCTGTTTATTTAATGTGAAGAAACGAAGGAGAATATGTCTACAAATGCGAGCATATTCAAAATGTTTGGTAAGATTTAATTGAATTTTCTAGTAAATGTGCGCATATTTTTTTTCTTTTTCTAAACAATAAACTGAGATACCTAATGGTTTTTTTTACATATCCGGGGCGGCGCCGGCGAGGAAACACAGTCGGCCGACTGAGGAAAGAGCACAGCAGCTGCGCTTTATGCCGCACTACCGGTAATTTGGCCAATTTAAATGGCATTAAATTTATTTGTCGCATGCAGATTTATTATATTTTTTTTTGTTCCAGGAAATCCGAGTAATGTAGCTGAGAAATTTTACTATTTAAGTAATTGTAATATTCATTCATCTTTTTTTAAATAGTGTTCTTGTAATATTGTGTATCTCGTGTAGTTTATATTCCATATCAAGCTTATAAATATTATTATTATATTAAGTAGATAAATTGTTTTACATAAATAGGTATGTGATTTGATTTGAAATTGTTGTTTTTGTATGTATTCTTTATAAATAAATTTTTATTTGCATACATTCATTATTTTATTGATTTTATTCAATCAATTTCTCTATACATTAGGTAAGACGATGATGTGTTAGATATTTTTCTGTTTTGGAAAATGTAACTTTTTGTGCGGGACTAGATGGGTACTATAAAAAGTGAGCACGCGAGTTTGCCTTCTGACCCGGTTAACACCTTCCTTCAGTCAGCCTGTACATGTGTCATTGGGTGTAAAATGAGTCCACTTAAAGCATTGCTCACAGGTACTTGTGCAGTAGAAAGCAGTTATTGACTATGCACAATGAGCCCGCATGCGCCAGTGTACTCGTGTACTTGTGCAGTAGAAAGCAGTTATTGACTATGCACAATGAGCCCGCATGCGCCAGTGTACTCGTGTACTTGTGCAGTACATAACAATTATTGAGTGCGCACAATGAGCCCGCATGCGCCATTGTTCTCGGGTAAATTTTCTAAAAATCAAGCCACCGAAGGAGCGTACGGTACTGATATAGATAAAACTCTCTATATTATAAAACTATCTTTGTACACTTTGCCAGGACAAACGCGAAAAATATATCATTTAATTTTGTCTATGCACAAATTGCCCAATGATCAAAAGTGCTTGCAACTGTCAATTGCAAAAATGTCGTAAGTCGTTGACATTGACATTGTAAAATTAATAGACAAATGTGTAAAAACAACATTGTGGTTTTGCCGAATTTTTTTGAGTATTTTTTGACGACTTTTTTTTAAACAAAAGTTGCTATTGTACTATACAAAAATGAGACAATACGTATATCGAGTTGGCGTATTTGTAGCAACTAGTAAATGCGCCACGTCGATGCATTTGCGCCACGTCTATTGGAGCGCCGACTCCGGCCCCCAACCCCCACCACCCATCTATGTTACAGAGGGAGCTCGAATGTAGGTATATAAGTGGCTTATCCGGAAAATAGGTCACACTCAATTATCGCAACTGCCAATCGCAAACAAGTGAAAAGCTGTCGTGTTACCCGTTTGTGCTATTTTTCCCGTTTTCTCTACTAATTTATTCCATTTCTCTCGCATCAGTTATCATGGACAACAAAGTAAGATTAATTGTTGTCAATTTGAAACATCTTGTAATTTTTATCATCGATTCGGTAGAGAAGGGGCAAATTTTTTAATTTGGCCTGTTTCAGAACTCACGTCAACAATCCGGTGAGCGCAAGCGTGGTCGGCCTGCCGGAAGAAACCGGGTGCCTCTCACTAAGGCGAGTATGAAACACTATACCAGACTCATTGCAGAGAAATGTGGTTGCAAGAGCGTGAGTTTTATATTTCGTTTGTTGTTAACAGGACGAGCAGCGAGCGCGTAACGCGCAGTACGAGAAGGAGCGTCGCCAGCAGCAAGCGGATGCCACGATGGAGCTGGCGACGGAGGCTGGCTGTGATCCCAATGTAAGATATCCCTCACGTCTGACGGACGTCACTTCGCTATACATCATTGTATACTATTCTACATAAACAACTTCTTTATATTCCAGGCGCAGCAAACGGACATCCTTGCGACAGCTCTCGCTATTATTCACCAGAGCATTCAAATAGACACGCATGATGGCATACCTGAATTAATGAAAATGAACCAGAAGCTAATGGATCAGAGTAAGTATTTTGTTAGCTATCCTATTTCTATCTTCTACTTATACATAAATATAGGTTATTATATATATTTTTGCTAGTATTTTAACGCGATTATTTTTGTTCAGTCGCAGAAGCGGAGTCCAGACTGGCTGCGCTTGATGCCGCGGTGGATCACAGAGCACCAAAAGAAGCAAATCAATATCAGAACGTAAGCATACCTATTTACTTTAATGTTTAATTATCTTTAAAATGTGTTTTTTTTTTGTAAACATTTCACATTTTAATCTTTGTCCACAGATGGGGAAGCGAAAGCGTACTGAGCCGGAGGATACTACACATTCCAAGCGCTTTAAATGTACTGTAAGTAAACTCGTATCAGTCTCATGTCCACGATACATATATTATTATTTTTTGTTTACTTTTCGAATTAACGGAGTGTGTTATATGTTCCAGGTTGAGTCCAGTATCGAGTCGGTCCAATCATCGCCACCTCCAGCGTCTGCATACACGAATGTTTGCCTTTTAGGTGAGGACTAATCTACAAACACAGCCTTTGACGGCGTTATATCTCGGCTTCGCCATTTAAATAAACCTAATATTTTATTGTATTTCTTTTCATTTCAGACAGTGAAGACTGGAGTGAGTGGGATTGGCTTTTCGCAGCTCAAAAACAATACGCGCAGTCCGACACCAGTACCAGCGACGCCAATGCAGAATGTGAGTGCTTTCACCTGAAGACTGATAAATGTCCTGACGCTTGATTTAAAAAAGTCTCTAATAGACTCTAATGTATTGTTTATTGTTTTTTCTCCCTTAGATAACGCTCAAAACGTCCAGTTGGGTTTGCTGACCACATCTCCATCTGAAGAGCAATCGACGCATCAGCCATCGTGTTTCACCTCTAGGACAAACATGTCAGGTGTGTATAAAATATATCAAGCTACATCCGAACTGCTATTCCTAGTTTAGTTATTTAAAAGCTCAAATTCAATGCACTCGAATACTAAATTCTTCTTCTTTTTTTTTACAGACGCTGACACTTATAATGGCGGCTTCACACCGATTCATTGTGCCCCGATAGAGGAAACTGCGGGTAGCTACGTCGGGAATTGTGACGTGGAGCTTCCCGCTGATTTGAGGAATGTGGTAAGCATTATGACGACCGACGACGAAGTGCACATAGCATTCTATGAGTTATCTTACATCGTTTTCTTTGTAATTAATACTTTTTTCATTGCTTGCAGACCCCGGATGTGTTCGGAATGGGGATAAATATCTCGGAATACCTGCAACCGCAGCACGACTGGCCAAATTAGCTGTTTATTTAATGTGAAGAAACGAAGGCGAATATGTCTACAAATGCGAGCATATTCAAAATGTTTGGTAAGATTTAATTGAATTTTCTAGTAAATGTGCGCATATTTTTTTTCTTTTTCTAAACAATAAACTGAGATACCTAATGGTTTTTTTTACATATCCGGGACGGCGCCGGCGAGGAAACACAGTCGGCCGACTGAGGAAAGAGCACAGCAGCTGCTCTTTATGCCGCACTACCGGTAATTTGGCCAATTTAAATGGCATTAAATTTATTTGTCGCATGCAGATTTATTATATTTTTTTTTGTTCCAGGAAATCCGAGTAATGTAGCTGAGAAATTTTAGTATTTAAGTAATTGAAATATTCATTCATCTTTTTTTAAATAGTGTTCTTGTAATATTGTGTATCTCGTGTAGTTTATATTCCATATCAAGCTTATAAATATTATTATTATATTAAGTAGATAATTTGTTTTACATAAATAGGTATGTGATTTGATTTGAAATTGTTGTTTTTGTATGTATTCTTTATAAATAAATTTTTATTTGCATACATTCATTATTTTATTGATTTTATTCAATCAATTTCTCTATACATTAGGTAAGACGATGATGTGTTAGATATTTTTCTGTTTTGGAAAATGTAACTTTTTGTGTGGGACTAGATGGGTACTATAAAAAGTAGGCACGCGAGTTTGCCTTCTGACCCGGTTAACGCCTTCCTTCAGTCAGCCTGTACATGTGTCATTGGGTGTAAAATGAGTCCACTTAAAGCATTGCTCACAGGTACTTGTGCAGTAGAAAGCAGTTATTGACTATGCACAATGAGCCCGCATGCGCCAGTGTACTCGTGTACTTGTGCAGTACATAACAATTATTGAGTGCGCACAATGAGCCCGCATGCGCCATTGTTCTCGGGTACTTGTGCAGTAGAAAGCAGTTATTGAGCACAATGCAGGACATAGCAGGTGATCCAGTGTACATAGAGCCCGCATTGACTATTATACTCGGGTACCTGTGCAGTACATAAATGTTATTGAATGTGCAGTTATTGAATGAGCTCGTATGCACCATTTATCCTTAGTTCGTACCTGTTTACGTCGTTGTATTAACCCTACATAGTATGTACCTACATGAATAATTTTATGTTTTAGATCATAGAAATTAGCGAATTGCTAAGAAATATTTGCAGGTACACCTACCTTTTATAGACGTGACATTTGTTATTATATCAAATTAATTAACGAACGGTTGGCGAATTTCTTATAATTTTGTTGCCCTAAGTTATGGTCAGCAACACGTCAAGCTTTACATTTGCATTACGAAAGCCGCCGCTATTACGAGCGACATAAGGGCGGTCTCAAGGTCAACATGTACAGCCTAGCGTGTTGCCGTGTGTACCAATTTCGTTCGAGCTGAAAAGAAGAAATCTCGAAGATCACGTGCCCTTTTGATATATTTCTACAAAACGCGCGCAGTAAATAAAAATTTTCAATAATAATAATAACCTTAGACTATAGATACCAATAGACATGAAATACCTACGAAAAAAGCGTGCTAAAATTTGTGTTGGTGCTCTAAGATGGCGGAAAAAACTTGGGACGCCGCATCCAAGATTCCACACTTATTATGTTTTTCTTGATACAATTCATTAAATAAATCAACAAAAAACATAGAACTGCAAAACTCACTCAGAAATAATGCTCACTGACTGATAGTTTACCACAACAACAAACACGGTGCTTTGTAATGGCGCACTGAACTGGACGCAAATTTATTTGAGACGTATTAGTACATTGCGCGTCCATTGGTGTACTTAGTGTGAGATTCGCACGGACGAACGAGAAGAATATCTTTTTTTATCTATTTTAACGGCTTTGATGTTACACCATCTGACCAAAGATCAATCACTGCTTCATTCCTAGACACGGCCAATTGCGTAACATAAGAAATTACATTACCTACTGCGATCCAAGATGTATTAAGGACGGACATAACACTTATCACCATCCCCAGTCGACATAGGTATTATGGAACGTCTTACGAAATTCTACACTATACAATTTAGTGTTTTAAGCAAAAGTTATATACAAGTTCGGTTGGAAGCGACAAAAGGTCATTAAAAATTAACCATAAACAAAATTAGGTACATAACGCTTTTAATTTAAAGCGCTATTTTACCAAACTCTAATTATGAAAAGTCACATTCCAAATTTTCTAAAAATCAAGCCACCGAAGGAGCGTACGGTACTGATATAGATAAAACTCTCTATATTATAAAACTATCTTTGTACACTTTGCCAGGACAAACGCGAAAAATATATCATTTAATTTTGTCTATGCACAAATTGCCCAATGATCAAAAGTGCTTGCAACTGTCAATTGCAAAAATGTCGTAAGTCGTTGACATTGACATTGTAAAATTAATAGACAAATGTGTAAAAACAACATTGTGGTTTTGCCGAATTTTTTTGAGTATTTTTTGACGACTTTTTTTTAAACAAAAGGTGCTATTGTACTATACAAAAATGAGACAATACGTATATCGAGTTGGCGTATTTGTAGCAACTAGTAAATGCGCCACGTCGATGCATTTGCGCCACGTCTATTGGAGCGCCGACTCCGGCCCCCAACCCCCACCACCCATCTATGTTACAGAGGGAGCTCGAATGTAGGTATATAAGTGGCTTATCCGGAAAATAGGTCACACTCAATTATCGCAACTGCCAATCGCAAACAAGTGAAAAGCTGTCGTGTTACCCGTTTGTGCTATTTTTCCCGTTTTCTCTACTAATTTATTCCATTTCTCTCGCATCAGTTATCATGGACAACAAAGTAAGATTAATTGTTGTCAATTTGAAACATCTTGTAATTTTTATCATCGATTCGGTAGAGAAGGGGCTAATTTTTTAATTTGGCCTGTTTCAGAACTCACGTCAACAATCCGGTGAGCGCAAGCGTGGTCGGCCTGCCGGAAGAAACCGGGTGCCTCTCACTAAGGCGAGTATGAAACACTATACCAGACTCATTGCAGAGAAATGTGGTTGCAAGAGCGTGAGTTTTATATTTCGTTTGTTGTTAACAGGACGAGCAGCGAGCGCGTAACGCGCAGTACGAGAAGGAGCGTCGCCAGCAGCAAGCGGATGCCACGATGGAGCTGGCGACGGAGGCTGGCTGTGATCCCAATGTAAGATATCCCTCACGTCTGACGGACGTCACTTCGCTATACATCATTGTATACTATTCTACATAAACAACTTCTTTATATTCCAGGCGCAGCAAACGGACATCCTTGCGACAGCTCTCGCTATTATTCACCAGAGCATTCAAATAGACACGCATGATGGCATACCTGAATTAATGAAAATGAACCAGAAGCTAATGGATCAGAGTAAGTATTTTGTTAGCTATCCTATTTCTATCTTCTACTTATACATAAATATAGGTTATTATATATATTTTTGCTAGTATTTTAACGCGATTATTTTTGTTCAGTCGCAGAAGCGGAGTCCAGACTGGCTGCGCTTGATGCCGCGGTGGATCACAGAGCACCAAAAGAAGCAAATCAGAACGTAAGCATACCTATTTACTTTAATGTTTAATTATCTTTAAAATATGTTTTTTTTTTGTAAACATTTCACATTTTAATCTTTGTCCACAGATCGGGAAGCGAAAGCGTACTGAGCCGGAGGATACTACACATTCCAAGCGCTTTAAATGTACTGTAAGTAAACTCGTATCAGTCTCATGTCCACGATACATATATTATTATTTTTTGTTTACTTTTCGAATTAACGGAGTGTGTTATATGTTCCAGGTTGAGTCCAGTATCGAGTCGGTCCAATCATCGCCACCTCCAGCATCTGCATGCACGAATGTTTGCCTTTTAGGTGAGGACTAATCTACAAACACAGCCTTTGACGGCGTTATATCTCGGCTTCGCCATTTAAATAAACCTAATAGTTTATTGTATTTCCTTTCATTTCAGACAGTGAAGACTGGAGTGAGTGGGATTGGCTTTTCGCAGCTCAAAAACAATACGCGCAGTCCGACACCAGTACCAGCGACGCCAATGCAGTATGTGAGTGCTTTCACCTGAAGACTGATAAATGTCCTGACGCTTGATTTAAAAAAAGTCTCTAATGTATTGTTTATTGTTTTTTGTCCCTTAGATAACGCTCAAAACATCCAGTTGGGTTTGCTGACTACATCTCCATCTGAAGAGCAATCGACGCATCAGCCATCGTGTTTCACCTCTAGGACAAACATGTCAGGTGTGTATAAGATATATCAAGCTACATCCGAACTGCTATTCCTAGTTTAGTTATTTAAAAGCTCAAATTCAATGCACTCGAATACTAAATTCTTCTTCTTTTTTTTTTACAGACGCTGACACTTATAATGGCGGCTTCACACCGATTCATTGTGCCCCGATAGAGGAAACTGCGGGTAGCTACGTCGGGAATAGTGACGTGGAGCTTCCCGCTGATTTGAGGAATGTGGTAAGCATTATGACGACCGACGACGAAGTGCACATAGCATTCTATGAGTTATCTTACATCGTTTTCTTTGTAATTAATACTTTTTTCATTGCTTGCAGACCCCGGATGTGTTCGGAATGGGGATAAATATCTCGGAATACCTGCAACCGCAGCACGACTGGCCAAATTAGCTGTTTATTTAATGTGAAGAAACGAAGGAGAATATGTCTACAAATGCGAGCATATTCAAAATGTTTGGTAAGATTTAATTGAATTTTCTAGTAAATGTGCGCATATTTTTTTTCTTTTTCTAAACAATAAACTGAGATACCTAATGGTTTTTTTTACATATCCGGGGCGGCGCCGGCGAGGAAACACAGTCGGCCGACTGAGGAAAGAGCACAGCAGCTGCGCTTTATGCCGCACTACCGGTAATTTGGCCAATTTAAATGGCATTAAATTTATTTGTCGCATGCAGATTTATTATATTTTTTTTTGTTCCAGGAAATCCGAGTAATGTAGCTGAGAAATTTTAGTATTTAAGTAATTGTAATATTCATTCATCTTTTTTTAAATAGTGTTCTTGTAATATTGTGTATCTCGTGTAGTTTATATTCCATATCAAGCTTATAAATATTATTATTATATTAAGTAGATAATTTGTTTTACCTAAATAGGTATGTGGTTTGATTTGAAATTGTTGTTTTTGTATGTATTCTTTATAAATAAATTTTAATTTGCATACATTCATTATTTTATTGATTTTATTCAATCAATTTCTCTATACATTAGGTAAGACGATGATGTGTTAGATGTTTTTCTGTTTTGGAAAATGTAACTTTTTGTGCGGGACTAGATGGGTACTATAAAAAGTGAGCACGCGAGTTTGCCTTCTGACCCGGTTAACACCTTCCTTCAGTCAGCCTGTACATGTGTCATTGGGTGTAAAATGAGTCCACTTAAAGCATTGCTCACAGGTACTTGTGCAGTAGAAAGCAGTTATTGACTATGCACAATGAGCCCGCATGCGCCAGTGTACTCGTGTACTTGTGCAGTACATAACAATTATTGAGTGCGCACAATGAGCCCGCATGCGCCATTGTTCTCGGGTACTTGTGCAGTAGAAAGCAGTTATTGAGCACAATGCAGGACATAGCAGGTGATCCAGTGTACATAGAGCCCGCATTGACTATTATACTCGGGTACCTGTGCAGTACATAAAGGTTGTTGAATGTGCAGTTATTGAATGAGCTCGTATGCACCATTTATCCTTAGTTCGTACCTGTTTACGTCGTTGTATTAACCCTACATAGTATGTACCTACATGAATAATTTTATGTTTTAGATCATAGAAATTAGCGAATTGCTAAGAAATATTTGCAGGTACACCTACCTTTTATAGACGTGACATTTGTTATTATATCAAATTAATTAACGAACGGTTGGCGAAATTCTTATAATTTTGTTGCCCTAAGTTATGGTCAGCAACACGTCAAGCTTTACATTTGCATTACGAAAGCCGCCGCTATTACGAGCGACATAAGGGCGGTCTCAAGGTCAACATGTACAGCCTAGCGTGTTGCCGTGTGTATCAATTTCGTTCGAGCTGAAAAGAAGAAATCTCGAAGATCACGTGCCCTTTTGATATATTTCTACAAAACGCGCGCAGTAAATAAAAATTTTCAATAATAATAATAACCTTAGACTATAGATACCAATAGACATGAAATACCTACGAAAAAAGCGTGCCAAAATTTGTGTTGGTGCTCTAAGATGGCGGAAAAATCTTGGGACGCCGCATCCAAGATTCCACACTTATTATGTTTTTCTTGATACAATTCATTAAATAAATCAACAAAAAACATAGAACTGCAAAACTCACTCAGAAATAATGCTCACTGACTAATAGTTTACCACAACAACAAACACGGTGCTTTGTAATGGCGCACTGAACTGGACGCAAATTTATTTGAGACGTATTAGTACATTGCGCGTCCATTGGTGTACTTAGTGTGAGATTCGCACGGACGAACGAGAAGAATATCTTTTTTTTATCTATTTTAACGGCTTTGATGTTACACCATCTGACCAAAGATCAATCACTGCTTCATTCCTAGACACGGCCAATTGCGTAACATAAGAAATTACATTACCTACTGCGATCCAAGATGTATTAAGGACGGACATAACACTTATCACCATCCCCAGTCGACATAGGTATTATGGAACGTCTTACGAAATTCTACACTATACAATTTAGTGTTTTAAGCAAAAGTTATATACAAGTTCGGTTGGAAGCGACAAAAGGTCATTAAAAATTAACCATAAACAAAATTAGGTACATAACGCTTTTAATTTAAAGCGCTATTTTACCAAACTCTAATTATGAAAAGTCACATTCCAAATTTTCTAAAAATCAAGCCACCGAAGGAGCGTACGGTACTGATATAGATAAAACTCTCTATATTATAAAACTATCTTCGTACACTTTGCCAGGACAAACGCGAAAAATATATCATTTAATTTTGTCTATGCACAAATTGCCCAATGATCAAAAGTGCTCGCAACTGTCAATTGCAAAAATGTCGTAAGTCGTTGACATTGACATTGTAAAATTAATAGACAAATGTGTAAAAACAACATTGTGGTTTTGCCGAATTTTTTTGAGTATTTTTTGACGACTTTTTTTTAAACAAAAGGTGCTATTGTACTATACAAAAATCAGACAATACGTATATCGAGTTGGCGTATTTGTAGCAACTAGTAAATGCGCCACGTCGATGCATTTGCGCCACGTCTATTGGAGCGCCGACTCCGGCCCCCAACCCCCACCACCCATCTATGTTACAGAGGGAGCTCGAATGTAGGTATATAAGTGGCTTATCCGGAAAATAGGTCACACTCAATTATCGCAACTGCCAATCGCAAACAAGTGAAAAGCTGTCGTGTTACCCGTTTGTGCTATTTTTCCCGTTTTCTCTACTAATTTATTCCATTTCTCTCGCATCAGTTATCATGGACAACAAAGTAAGACTAATTGTTGTCAATTTGAAACATCTTGTAATTTTTATCATCGATTCGGTAGAGAAGGGGCTAATTTTTTAATTTGGCCTGTTTCAGAACTCACGTCAACAATCCGGTGAGCGCAAGCGTGGTCGGCCTGCCGGAAGAAACCGGGTGCCTCTCACTAAGGCGAGTATGAAACACTATACCAGACTCATTGCAGAGAAATGTGGTTGCAAGAGCGTGAGTTTTATATTTCGTTTGTTGTTAACAGGACGAGCAGCGAGCGCGTAACGCGCAGTACGAGAAGGAGCGTCGCCAGCAGCAAGCGGATGCCACGATGGAGCTGGCGACGGAGGCTGGCTGTGATCCCAATGTAAGATATCCCTCACGTCTGACGGACGTCACTTCGCTATACATCATTGTATACTATTCTACATAAACAACTTCTTTATATTCCAGGCGCAGCAAACGGACATCCTTGCGACAGCTCTCGCTATTATTCACCAGAGCATTCAAATAGACACGCATGATGGCATACCTGAATTAATGAAAATGAACCAGAAGCTAATGGATCAGAGTAAGTATTTTGTTAGCTATCCTATTTCTATCTTCTACTTATACATAAATATAGGTTATTATATATATTTTTGCTAGTATTTTAACGCGATTATTTTTGTTCAGTCGCAGAAGCGGAGTCCAGACTGGCTGCGCTTGATGCCGCGGTGGATCACAGAGCACCAAAAGAAGCAAATCAATATCAGAACGTAAGCATACCTATTTACTTTAATGTTTAATTATCTTTAAAATATGTTTTTTTTTTTGTAAACATTTCACATTTTAATCTTTGTCCACAGATCGGGAAGCGAAAGCGTACTGAGCCGGAGGATACTACACATTCCAAGCGCTTTAAATGTACTGTAAGTAAACTCGTATCAGTCTCATGTCCACGATACATATATTATTATTTTTTGTTTACTTTTCGAATTAACGGAGTGTGTTATATGTTCCAGGTTGAGTCCAGTATCGAGTCGGTCCAATCATCGCCACCTCCAGCATCTGCATGCACGAATGTTTGCCTTTTAGGTGAGGACTAATCTACAAACACAGCCTTTGACGGCGTTATATCTCGGCTTCGCCATTTAAATAAACCTAATAGTTTATTGTATTTCCTTTCATTTCAGACAGTGAAGACTGGAGTGAGTGGGATTGGCTTTTCGCAGCTCAAAAACAATACGCGCAGTCCGACACCAGTACCAGCGACGCCAATGCAGTATGTGAGTGCTTTCACCTGAAGACTGATAAATGTCCTGACGCTTGATTTAAAAAAAGTCTCTAATGTATTGTTTATTGTTTTTTGTCCCTTAGATAACGCTCAAAACATCCAGTTGGGTTTGCTGACTACATCTCCATCTGAAGAGCAATCGACGCATCAGCCATCGTGTTTCACCTCTAGGACAAACATGTCAGGTGTGTATAAGATATATCAAGCTACATCCGAACTGCTATTCCTAGTTTAGTTATTTAAAAGCTCAAATTCAATGCACTCGAATACTAAATTCTTCTTCTTTTTTTTTTACAGACGCTGACACTTATAATGGCGGCTTCACACCGATTCATTGTGCCCCGATAGAGGAAACTGCGGGTAGCTACGTCGGGAATAGTGACGTGGAGCTTCCCGCTGATTTGAGGAATGTGGTAAGCATTATGACGACCGACGACGAAGTGCACATAGCATTCTATGAGTTATCTTACATCGTTTTCTTTGTAATTAATACTTTTTTCATTGCTTGCAGACCCCGGATGTGTTCGGAATGGGGATAAATATCTCGGAATACCTGCAACCGCAGCACGACTGGCCAAATTAGCTGTTTATTTAATGTGAAGAAACGAAGGAGAATATGTCTACAAATGCGAGCATATTCAAAATGTTTGGTAAGATTTAATTGAATTTTCTAGTAAATGTGCGCATATTTTTTTTCTTTTTCTAAACAATAAACTGAGATACCTAATGGTTTTTTTTACATATCCGGGGCGGCGCCGGCGAGGAAACACAGTCGGCCGACTGAGGAAAGAGCACAGCAGCTGCGCTTTATGCCGCACTACCGGTAATTTGGCCAATTTAAATGGCATTAAATTTATTTGTCGCATGCAGATTTATTATATTTTTTTTTGTTCCAGGAAATCCGAGTAATGTAGCTGAGAAATTTTAGTATTTAAGTAATTGTAATATTCATTCATCTTTTTTTAAATAGTGTTCTTGTAATATTGTGTATCTCGTGTAGTTTATATTCCATATCAAGCTTATAAATATTATTATTATATTAAGTAGATAAATTGTTTTACATAAATAGGTATGTGATTTGATTTGAAATTGTTGTTTTTGTATGTATTCTTTATAAATAAATTTTTATTTGCATACATTCATTATTTTATTGATTTTATTCAATCAATTTCTCTATACATTAGGTAAGACGATGATGTGTTAGATATTTTTCTGTTTTGGAAAATGTAACTTTTTGTGCGGGACTAGATGGGTACTATAAAAAGTGAGCACGCGAGTTTGCCTTCTGACCCGGTTAACACCTTCCTTCAGTCAGCCTGTACATGTGTCATTGGGTGTAAAATGAGTCCACTTAAAGCATTGCTCACAGGTACTTGTGCAGTAGAAAGCAGTTATTGACTATGCACAATGAGCCCGCATGCGCCAGTGTACTCGTGTACTTGTGCAGTACATAACAATTATTGAGTGCGCACAATGAGCCCGCATGCGCCATTGTTCTCGGGTACTTGTGCAGTAGAAAGCAGTTATTGAGCACAATGCAGGACATAGCAGGTGATCCAGTGTACATAGAGCCCGCATTGACTATTATACTCGGGTACCTGTGCAGTACATAAAGGTTATTGAATGTGCAGTTATTGAATGAGCTCGTATGCACCATTTATCCTTAGTTCGTACCTGTTTACGTCGTTGTATTAACCCTACATAGTATGTACCTACATGAATAATTTTATGTTTTAGATCATAGAAATTAGCGAATTGCTAAGAAATATTTGCAGGTACACCTACCTTTTATAGACGTGACATTTGTTATTATATCAAATTAATTAACGAACGGTTGGCGAATTTCTTATAATTTTGTTGCCCTAAGTTATGGTCAGCAACACGTCAAGCTTTACATTTGCATTACGAAAGCCGCCGCTATTACGAGCGACATAAGGGCGGTCTCAAGGTCAACATGTACAGCCTAGCGTGTTGCCGTGTGTACCAATTTCGTTCGAGCTGAAAAGAAGAAATCTCGAAGATCACGTGCCCTTTTGATATATTTCTACAAAACGCGCGCAGTAAATAAAAATTTTCAATAATAATAATAACCTTAGACTATAGATACCAATAGACATGAAATACCTACGAAAAAAGCGTGCCAAAATTTGTGTTGGTGCTCTAAGATGGCGGAAAAAACTTGGGACGCCGCATCCAAGATTCCACACTTATTATGTTTTTCTTGATACAATTCATTAAATAAATCAACAAAAAACATAGAACTGCAAAACTCACTCAGAAATAATGCTCACTGACTGATAGTTTACCACAACAACAAACACGGTGCTTTGTAATGGCGCACTGAACTGGACGCAAATTTATTTGAGACGTATTAGTACATTGCGCGTCCATTGGTGTACTTAGTGTGAGATTCACACGGACGAACGAGAAGAATATCTTTTTTTTATCTATTTTAACGGCTTTGATGTTACACCATCTGACCAAAGATCAATCACTGCTTCATTCCTAGACACAGCCAATTGCGTAACATAAGAAATTACATTACCTACTGCGATCCAAGATGTATTAAGGACGGACATAACACTTATCACCATCCCCAGTCGACATAGGTATTATGGAACGTCTTACGAAATTCTACACTATACAATTTAGTGTTTTAAGCAAAAGTTATATACAAGTTCGGTTGGAAGCGACAAAAGGTCATTAAAAATTAACCATAAACAAAATTAGTTACATAACGCTTTTAATTTAAAGCGCTATTTTACCAAACTCTAATTATGAAAAGTCACATTCCAAATTTTCTAAAAATCAAGCCACCGAAGGAGCGTACGGTACTGATATAGATAAAACTCTCTATATTATAAAACTATCTTTGTACACTTTGCCAGGACAAACGCGAAAAATATATCATTTAATTTTGTCTATGCACAAATTGCCCAATGATCAAAAGTGCTCGCAACTGTCAATTGCAAAAATGTCGTAAGTCGTTGACATTGACATTGTAAAATTAATAGACAAATGTGTAAAAACAACATTGTGGTTTTGCCGAATTTTTTTGAGTATTTTTTGACGACTTTTTTTTAAACAAAAGGTGCTATTGTACTATACAAAAATGAGACAATTCGTATATCGAGTTGGCGTATTTGTAGCAACTAGTAAATGCGCCACGTCGATGCATTTGCGCCACGTCTATTGGAGCGCCGACTCCGGCCCCCAACCCCCACCACCCATCTATGTTACAGAGGGAGCTCGAATGTAGGTATATAAGTGGCTTATCCGGAAAATAGGTCACACTCAATTATCGCAACTGCCAATCGCAAACAAGTGAAAAGCTGTCGTGTTACCCGTTTGTGCTATTTTTCCCGTTTTCTCTACTAATTTATTCCATTTCTCTCGCATCAGTTATCATGGACAACAAAGTAAGACTAATTGTTGTCAATTTGAAACATCTTGTAATTTTTATCATCGATTCGGTAGAGAAGGGGCTAATTTTTTAATTTGGCCTGTTTCAGAACTCACGTCAACAATCCGGTGAGCGCAAGCGTGGTCGGCCTGCCGGAAGAAACCGGGTGCCTCTCACTAAGGCGAGTATGAAACACTATACCAGACTCATTGCAGAGAAATGTGGTTGCAAGAGCGTGAGTTTTATATTTCGTTTGTTGTTAACAGGACGAGCAGCGAGCGCGTAACGCGCAGTACGAGAAGGAGCGTCGCCAGCAGCAAGCGGATGCCACGATGGAGCTGGCGACGGAGGCTGGCTGTGATCCCAATGTAAGATATCCCTCACGTCTGACGGACGTCACTTCGCTATACATCATTGTATACTATTCTACATAAACAACTTCTTTATATTCCAGGCGCAGCAAACGGACATCCTTGCGACAGCTCTCGCTATTATTCACCAGAGCATTCAAATAGACACGCATGATGGCATACCTGAATTAATGAAAATGAACCAGAAGCTAATGGATCAGAGTAAGTATTTTGTTAGCTATCCTATTTCTATCTTCTACTTATACATAAATATAGGTTATTATATATATTTTTGCTAGTATTTTAACGCGATTATTTTTGTTCAGTCGCAGAAGCGGAGTCCAGACTGGCTGCGCTTGATGCCGCGGTGGATCACAGAGCACCAAAAGAAGCAAATCAATATCAGAACGTAAGCATACCTATTTACTTTAATGTTTAATTATCTTTAAAATATGTTTTTTTTTTTGTAAACATTTCACATTTTAATCTTTGTCCACAGATCGGGAAGCGAAAGCGTACTGAGCCGGAGGATACTACACATTCCAAGCGCTTTAAATGTACTGTAAGTAAACTCGTATCAGTCTCATGTCCACGATACATATATTATTATTATTTGTTTACTTTTCGAATTAACGGAGTGTGTTATATGTTCCAGGTTGAGTCCAGTATCGAGTCGGTCCAATCATCGCCACCTCCAGCATCTGCATGCACGAATGTTTGCCTTTTAGGTGAGGACTAATCTACAAACACAGCCTTTGACGGCGTTATATCTCGGCTTCGCCATTTAAATAAACCTAATATTTTATTGTATTTCTTTCATTTCAGACAGTGAAGACTGGAGTGAGTGGGATTGGCTTTTCGCAGCTCAAAAACAATACGCGCAGTCCGACACCAGTACCAGCGACGCCAATGCAGAATGTGAGTGCTTTCACCTGAAGACTGATAAATGTCCTGACGCTTGATTTAAAAAAAGTCTCTAATAGACTCTAATGTATTGTTTATTGTTTTTTGTCCCTTAGATAACGCTCAAAACATCCAGTTGGGTTTGCTGACTACATCTCCATCTGAAGAGCAATCGACGCATCAGCCATCGTGTTTCACCTCTAGGACAAACATGTCAGGTGTGTATAAGATATATCAAGCTACATCCGAACTGCTATTCCTAGTTTAGTTATTTAAAAGCTCAAATTCAATGCACTCGAATACTAAATTCTTCTTCTTTTTTTTTTACAGACGCTGACACTTATAATGGCGGCTTCACACCGATTCATTGTGCCCCGATAGAGGAAACTGCGGGTAGCTACGTCGGGAATAGTGACGTGGAGCTTCCCGCTGATTTGAGGAATGTGGTAAGCATTATGACGACCGACGACGAAGTGCACATAGCATTCTATGAGTTATCTTACATCGTTTTCTTTGTAATTAATACTTTTTTCATTGCTTGCAGACCCCGGATGTGTTCGGAATGGGGATAAATATCTCGGAATACCTGCAACCGCAGCACGACTGGCCAAATTAGCTGTTTATTTAATGTGAAGAAACGAAGGAGAATATGTCTACAAATGCGAGCATATTCAAAATGTTTGGTAAGATTTAATTGAATTTTCTAGTAAATGTGCGCATATTTTTTTTCTTTTTCTAAACAATAAACTGAGATACCTAATGGTTTTTTTTACATATCCGGGGCGGCGCCGGCGAGGAAACACAGTCGGCCGACTGAGGAAAGAGCACAGCAGCTGCGCTTTATGCCGCACTACCGGTAATTTGGCCAATTTAAATGGCATTAAATTTATTTGTCGCATGCAGATTTATTATATTTTTTTTGTTCCAGGAAATCCGAGTAATGTAGCTGAGAAATTTTAGTATTTAAGTAATTGTAATATTCATTCATCTTTTTTTAAATAGTGTTCTTGTAATATTGTGTATCTCGTGTAGTTTATATTCCATATCAAGCTTATAAATATTATTATTATATTAAGTAGATAAATTGTTTTACATAAATAGGTATGTGATTTGATTTGAAATTGTTGTTTTTGTATGTATTCTTTATAAATAAATTTTTATTTGCATACATTCATTATTTTATTGATTTTATTCAATCAATTTCTCTATACATTAGGTAAGACGATGATGTGTTAGATATTTTTCTGTTTTGGAAAATGTAACTTTTTGTGCGGGACTAGATGGGTACTATAAAAAGTGAGCACGCGAGTTTGCCTTCTGACCCGGTTAACACCTTCCTTCAGTCAGCCTGTACATGTGTCATTGGGTGTAAAATGAGTCCACTTAAAGCATTGCTCACAGGTACTTGTGCAGTAGAAAGCAGTTATTGACTATGCACAATGAGCCCGCATGCGCCAGTGTACTCGTGTACTTGTGCAGTACATAACAATTATTGAGTGCGCACAATGAGCCCGCATGCGCCATTGTTCTCGGGTACTTGTGCAGTAGAAAGCAGTTATTGAGCACAATGCAGGACATAGCAGGTGATCCAGTGTACATAGAGCCCGCATTGACTATTATACTCGGGTACCTGTGCAGTACATAAAGGTTATTGAATGTGCAGTTATTGAATGAGCTCGTATGCACCATTTATCCTTAGTTCGTACCTGTTTACGTCGTTGTATTAACCCTACATAGTATGTACCTACATGAATAATTTTATGTTTTAGATCATAGAAATTAGCGAATTGCTAAGAAATATTTGCAGGTACACCTACCTTTTATAGACGTGACATTTGTTATTATATCAAATTAATTAACGAACGGTTGGCGAATTTCTTATAATTTTGTTGCCCTAAGTTATGGTCAGCAACACGTCAAGCTTTACATTTGCATTACGAAAGCCGCCGCTATTACGAGCGACATAAGGGCGGTCTCAAGGTCAACATGTACAGCCTAGCGTGTTGCCGTGTGTACCAATTTCGTTCGAGCTGAAAAGAAGAAATCTCGAAGATCACGTGCCCTTTTGATATATTTCTACAAAACGCGCGCAGTAAATAAAAAATTTCAATAATAATAATAACCTTAGACTATAGATACCAATAGACATGAAATACCTACGAAAAAAGCGTGCCAAAATTTGTGTTGGTGCTCTAAGATGGCGGAAAAAACTTGGGACGCCGCATCCAAGATTCCACACTTATTATGTTTTTCTTGATACAATTAATTAAATAAATCAACAAAAAACATAGAACTGCAAAACTCACTCAGAAATAATGCTCACTGACTGATAGTTTACCACAACAACAAACACGGTGCTTTGTAATGGCGCACTGAACTGGACGCAAATTTATTTGAGACGTATTAGTACATTGCGCGTCCATTGGTGTACTTAGTGTGAGATTCACACGGACGAACGAGAAGAATATCTTTTTTTTATCTATTTTAACGGCTTTGATGTTACACCATCTGACCAAAGATCAATCACTGCTTCATTCCTAGACACAGCCAATTGCGTAACATAAGAAATTACATTACCTACTGCGATCCAAGATGTATTAAGGACGGACATAACACTTATCACCATCCCCAGTCGACATAGGTATTATGGAACGTCTTACGAAATTCTACACTATACAATTTAGTGTTTTAAGCAAAAGTTATATACAAGTTCGGTTGGAAGCGACAAAAGGTCATTAAAAATTAACCATAAAAAAAATTAGTTACATAACGCTTTTAATTTAAAGCGCTATTTTACCAAACTCTAATTATGAAAAGTCACATTCCAAATTTTCTAAAAATCAAGCCACCGAAGGAGCGTACGGTACTGATATAGATAAAACTCTCTATATTATAAAACTATCTTTGTACACTTTGCCAGGACAAACGCGAAAAATATATCATTTAATTTTGTCTATGCACAAATTGCCCAATGATCAAAAGTGCTCGCAACTGTCAATTGCAAAAATGTCGTAAGTCGTTGACATTGACATTGTAAAATTAATAGACAAATGTGTAAAAACAACATTGTGGTTTTGCCGAATTTTTTTGAGTATTTTTTGACGACTTTTTTTTAAACAATAGGTGCTATTGTACTATACAAAAATGAGACAATTCGTATATCGAGTTGGCGTATTTGTAGCAACTAGTAAATGCGCCACGTCGATGCATTTGCGCCACGTCTATTGGAGCGCCGACTCCGGCCCCCAACCCCCACCACCCATCTATGTTACAGAGGGAGCTCGAATGTAGGTATATAAGTGGCTTATCCGGAAAATAGGTCACACTCAATTATCGCAACTGCCAATCGCAAACAAGTGAAAAGCTGTCGTGTTACCCGTTTGTGCTATTTTTCCCGTTTTCTCTACTAATTTATTCCATTTCTCTCGCATCAGTTATCATGGACAACAAAGTAAGATTAATTGTTGTCAATTTGAAACATCTTGTAATTTTTATCATCGATTCGGTAGAGAAGACCTTTTTTTTTAGGACCTTTTAGGTGAGGACTAATCTACAAACACAGCCTTTGACGGCGTTATATCTCGGCTTCGCCATTTAAATAAACCTAATAGTTTATTGTATTTCCTTTCATTTCAGACAGTGAAGACTGGAGTGAGTGGGATTGGCTTTTCGCAGCTCAAAAACAATACGCGCAGTCCGACACCAGTACCAGCGACGCCAATGCAGTATGTGAGTGCTTTCACCTGAAGACTGATAAATGTCCTGACGCTTGATTTAAAAAAAGTCTCTAATGTATTGTTTATTGTTTTTTGTCCCTTAGATAACGCTCAAAACATCCAGTTGGGTTTGCTGACTACATCTCCATCTGAAGAGCAATCGACGCATCAGCCATCGTGTTTCACCTCTAGGACAAACATGTCAGGTGTGTATAAGATATATCAAGCTACATCCGAACTGCTATTCCTAGTTTAGTTATTTAAAAGCTCAAATTCAATGCACTCGAATACTAAATTCTTCTTCTTTTTTTTTTACAGACGCTGACACTTATAATGGCGGCTTCACACCGATTCATTGTGCCCCGATAGAGGAAACTGCGGGTAGCTACGTCGGGAATAGTGACGTGGAGCTTCCCGCTGATTTGAGGAATGTGGTAAGCATTATGACGACCGACGACGAAGTGCACATAGCATTCTATGAGTTATCTTACATCGTTTTCTTTGTAATTAATACTTTTTTCATTGCTTGCAGACCCCGGATGTGTTCGGAATGGGGATAAATATCTCGGAATACCTGCAACCGCAGCACGACTGGCCAAATTAGCTGTTTATTTAATGTGAAGAAACGAAGGAGAATATGTCTACAAATGCGAGCATATTCAAAATGTTTGGTAAGATTTAATTGAATTTTCTAGTAAATGTGCGCATATTTTTTTTCTTTTTCTAAACAATAAACTGAGATACCTAATGGTTTTTTTTACATATCCGGGGCGGCGCCGGCGAGGAAACACAGTCGGCCGACTGAGGAAAGAGCACAGCAGCTGCGCTTTATGCCGCACTACCGGTAATTTGGCCAATTTAAATGGCATTAAATTTATTTGTCGCATGCAGATTTATTATATTTTTTTTTGTTCCAGGAAATCCGAGTAATGTAGCTGAGAAATTTTAGTATTTAAGTAATTGTAATATTCATTCATCTTTTTTTAAATAGTGTTCTTGTAATATTGTGTATCTCGTGTAGTTTATATTCCATATCAAGCTTATAAATATTATTATTATATTAAGTAGATAAATTGTTTTACATAAATAGGTATGTGATTTGATTTGAAATTGTTGTTTTTGTATGTATTCTTTATAAATAAATTTTTATTTGCATACATTCATTATTTTATTGATTTTATTCAATCAATTTCTCTATACATTAGGTAAGACGATGATGTGTTAGATATTTTTCTGTTTTGGAAAATGTAACTTTTTGTGCGGGACTAGATGGGTACTATAAAAAGTGAGCACGCGAGTTTGCCTTCTGACCCGGTTAACACCTTCCTTCAGTCAGCCTGTACATGTGTCATTGGGTGTAAAATGAGTCCACTTAAAGCATTGCTCACAGGTACTTGTGCAGTAGAAAGCAGTTATTGACTATGCACAATGAGCCCGCATGCGCCAGTGTACTCGTGTACTTGTGCAGTACATAACAATTATTGAGTGCGCACAATGAGCCCGCATGCGCCATTGTTCTCGGGTACTTGTGCAGTAGAAAGCAGTTATTGAGCACAATGCAGGACATAGCAGGTGATCCAGTGTACATAGAGCCCGCATTGACTATTATACTCGGGTACCTGTGCAGTACATAAAGGTTATTGAATGTGCAGTTATTGAATGAGCTCGTATGCACCATTTATCCTTAGTTCGTACCTGTTTACGTCGTTGTATTAACCCTACATAGTATGTACCTACATGAATAATTTTATGTTTTAGATCATAGAAATTAGCGAATTGCTAAGAAATATTTGCAGGTACACCTACCTTTTATAGACGTGACATTTGTTATTATATCAAATTAATTAACGAACGGTTGGCGAATTTCTTATAATTTTGTTGCCCTAAGTTATGGTCAGCAACACGTCAAGCTTTACATTTGCATTACGAAAGCCGCCGCTATTACGAGCGACATAAGGGCGGTCTCAAGGTCAACATGTACAGCCTAGCGTGTTGCCGTGTGTACCAATTTCGTTCGAGCTGAAAAGAAGAAATCTCGAAGATCACGTGCCCTTTTGATATATTTCTACAAAACGCGCGCAGTAAATAAAAATTTTCAATAATAATAATAACCTTAGACTATAGATACCAATAGACATGAAATACCTACGAAAAAAGCGTGCCAAAATTTGTGTTGGTGCTCTAAGATGGCGGAAAAAACTTGGGACGCCGCATCCAAGATTCCACACTTATTATGTTTTTCTTGATACAATTCATTAAATAAATCAACAAAAAACATAGAACTGCAAAACTCACTCAGAAATAATGCTCACTGACTGATAGTTTACCACAACAACAAACACGGTGCTTTGTAATGGCGCACTGAACTGGACGCAAATTTATTTGAGACGTATTAGTACATTGCGCGTCCATTGGTGTACTTAGTGTGACGAACGCGGGCCGCTACGTCAGGAATGACGTCATTGCCCGGGACGTTCGGATGCCGACGGTGGAGGAGTTCGTCGCCCGTCTGGCGCGTCGAATGTTCGACAGCGCCGACAACGGGCCCCACCTCCACCTCCACAATATTGCTCCCTATGTCCCCAGGCCTCCAGACTCTTCCGGACGAGCGCTGCCCCGCGACTTGTTGTCGCCCAGGGCGGAGAGAGACCAAGACCTACCAGCGTCACCACCACCATCACCAGCTGCATCCCCACGACGAGGCGACCCACCCCGGCCAAGACTCCGCTTCGTCAGCGACTTCGCTGACGACGCCACCACCTGACCAGACCCCGTGTCACGTGGCCAAGCTGTTTGAGCGACTGCTGCTGCGGAGGATCCGCCCGTTCATCCCACTCCGGGATGAGCAATTCGGATTCCGCAGCGGCCACTCCACCACGCTCCAGCTGGCGCGCGTGCTCCACCACCTCGCGGCCGCCATGAACCGGGACAACCACACCGTGGGGGTCTTCTTGGACATCGAGAAGGCCTTCGACCGTGTGTGGCATCCCGGTCTCCTCTACAAGCTGGCCGCCACCAGCATGCCGCCCGCCCACGTGAGACTGCTGGCGTCGTTTCTCCAGGGTCGGAGCTTCGTGGTCTCGGTTGAGGACGCCACCTCCCAGCCACGCCCCATCGTCGCAGGAGTGCCCCAGGGCAGCTGCCTCTCGCCGTGCCTGTACGCCGCCTACACCGACGACATCCCCACCCTCCAAGACCAGCTCCAGGAGGGGCAGCGGGACGTGGTGTTGGCCCTATTTGCCGACGACAGCGCCTTCTTCGCCTCGTCGCGGAAGGTGAAATTCGCCTCCGCCCGGATGCAGCAACTTCTGGACCGCCTGCCAACATGGCTGGACAACTGGAGGATGGCCGTCAACGTGGGTAAGACGGCCGCCATCCTGGTCGGGTCGCAGCGCCGCATGCCACCGCCGCTGACACTCCGCGGACAGGACGTAGCTTGGCAGACCACAGTTACGTACCTCGGATGCCGCATCGACCGCCAACTGCGCATGGTGCCCCAGGTTGACCACGTCATCAACCAGGCCAAGATGGCCCGTGGCATCCTGCGCCCGGTGCTGGCATCCCGACTACCACTGCGTACGAAACTGATGGTCTACAAGAGCTACGTTCGTACGCGGCTCACCTACGCCGCCCCAGCATGGTATGCGTTGTGCTCCCCGACCCAGCGTTCCAGACTGCAGGTGGTCCAGAACGTCTCTCTCCGTGTCGTGACGAACGCGGGGCGCTACGTCAGGAATGACGTCATTGCCCGGGACGTTCGGATGCCGACGGTGGAGGAGTTCATCGCCCGTCTGGCGCGTCGAATGTTCGACAGCGCCGACAACGGGCCCCACCTCCACCTCCACAACATTGCTCCCTATGTTCCCAGGCCTCCAGACTCTTCCGGACGAGCGCTGCCCCGCGACTTGCTGTCGCCCAGGGCGGAGAGAGACCACGACCTACCATCGTCACCACCACCATCACCAGCTGCATCCCCACGACGAGGCGACCCACCCCGGCCAAGACTCCGCTTCGTCAGCGACTTCGCTGACGACGCCACCACCTGACCAGACCTCGTGTCGCTTATGGCTCGTAGTCTGCCGCGGGACCCCACCGCTCGCGCGCGTGACTCGCCTAAGCGACACCACCACCGGACATGACAACCACCACCTACCTAGACCAATGGCCCCCTCCTCCCCCCACCGCTCCTCCGGGCGCAGAGTAAGCCGCGGCCTGCTCGCCGGCGCTCGCTGGGCTTGGGACAAGCCCCTCTAACTCAGTGTGCTTGACCGCGGAGGGCCGTGCCTCGATCCCGGAGTGGTAGCACAGGGGGGTGGCGAAGAGGGGCCCGTCACTACGTGACGTGCCCAACACCGGCGAGCTACCGCTCGCCGAGAAGATGCCCGGGCAATGGGCGACAAATGCCCGAAGCCCGCACCCGCCCATGGCGGAAGAAACTCTGACTGACTGACCACCACCGGATTTGACACCACCACCCTAATTAGACCAACGGCCCCCTCCTCCCCCCACCGCTCCTCCGGGCGCAGAGTAAGCCGCGGCCTGCTCGCCGGCGCTCGCTGGGCTTGGGACAAGCCCCTCTAACCTGGTGTGCTTGACCGCGGAGGGCCGCGCCTCGATCCCGGAGTGGTAGCACAGGGGGGTGGCGAAGAGGGGCCCGTCACTACGTGACGTGCCCAACACCGGCGAGCTACCGCTCGCCGAGAAGATGCCCGGGCAATGGGCGACAAATGCCCGAAGCCCGCACCCGCCCATGGCGGAAGAAACTCTGACTGACTGACTGACTTAGTGTGAGATTCACACGGACGAACGAGAAGAATATCTTTTTTTTATCTATTTTAACGGCTTTGATGTTACACCATCTGACCAAAGATCAATCACTGCTTCATTCCTAGACACAGCCAATTGCGTAACATAAGAAATTACATTACCTACTGCGATCCAAGATGTATTAAGGACGGACATAACACTTATCACCATCCCCAGTCGACATAGGTATTATGGAACGTCTTACGAAATTCTACACTATACAATTTAGTGTTTTAAGCAAAAGTTATATACAAGTTCGGTTGGAAGCGACAAAAGGTCATTAAAAATTAACCATAAACAAAATTAGTTACATAACGCTTTTAATTTAAAGCGCTATTTTACCAAACTCTAATTATGAAAAGTCACATTCCAAATTTTCTAAAAATCAAGCCACCGAAGGAGCGTACGGTACTGATATAGATAAAACTCTCTATATTATAAAACTATCTTTGTACACTTTGCCAGGACAAACGCGAAAAATATATCATTTAATTTTGTCTATGCACAAATTGCCCAATGATCAAAAGTGCTCGCAACTGTCAATTGCAAAAATGTCGTAAGTCGTTGACATTGACATTGTAAAATTAATAGACAAATGTGTAAAAACAACATTGTGGTTTTGCCGAATTTTTTTGAGTATTTTTTGACGACTTTTTTTTAAACAAAAGGTGCTATTGTACTATACAAAAATGAGACAATTCGTATATCGAGTTGGCGTATTTGTAGCAACTAGTAAATGCGCCACGTCGATGCATTTGCGCCACGTCTATTGGAGCGCCGACTCCGGCCCCCAACCCCCACCACCCATCTATGTTACAGAGGGAGCTCGAATGTAGGTATATAAGTGGCTTATCCGGAAAATAGGTCACACTCAATTATCGCAACTGCCAATCGCAAACAAGTGAAAAGCTGTCGTGTTACCCGTTTGTGCTATTTTTCCCGTTTTCTCTACTAATTTATTCCATTTCTCTCGCATCAGTTATCATGGACAACAAAGTAAGATTAATTGTTGTCAATTTGAAACATCTTGTAATTTTTATCATCGATTCGGTAGAGAAGGGGCTAATTTTTTAATTTGGCCTGTTTCAGAACTCACGTCAACAATCCGGTGAGCGCAAGCGTGGTCGGCCTGCCGGAAGAAACCGGGTGCCTCTCACTAAGGCGAGTATGAAACACTATACCAGACTCATTGCAGAGAAATGTGGTTGCAAGAGCGTGAGTTTTATATTTCGTTTGTTGTTAACAGGACGAGCAGCGAGCGCGTAACGCGCAGTACGAGAAGGAGCGTCGCCAGCAGCAAGCGGATGCCACGATGGAGCTGGCGACGGAGGCTGGCTGTGATCCCAATGTAAGATATCCCTCACGTCTGACGGACGTCACTTCGCTATACATCATTGTATACTATTCTACATAAACAACTTCTTTATATTCCAGGCGCAGCAAACGGACATCCTTGCGACAGCTCTCGCTATTATTCACCAGAGCATTCAAATAGACACGCATGATGGCATACCTGAATTAATGAAAATGAACCAGAAGCTAATGGATCAGAGTAAGTATTTTGTTAGCTATCCTATTTCTATCTTCTACTTATACATAAATATAGGTTATTATATATATTTTTGCTAGTATTTTAACGCGATTATTTTTGTTCAGTCGCAGAAGCGGAGTCCAGACTGGCTGCGCTTGATGCCGCGGTGGATCACAGAGCACCAAAAGAAGCAAATCAATATCAGAACGTAAGCATACCTATTTACTTTAATGTTTAATTATCTTTAAAATATGTTTTTTTTTTTTGTAAACATTTCACATTTTAATCTTTGTCCACAGATCGGGAAGCGAAAGCGTACTGAGCCGGAGGATACTACACATTCCAAGCGCTTTAAATGTACTGTAAGTAAACTCGTATCAGTCTCATGTCCACGATACATATATTATTATTATTTGTTTACTTTTCGAATTAACGGAGTGTGTTATATGTTCCAGGTTGAGTCCAGTATCGAGTCGGTCCAATCATCGCCACCTCCAGCATCTGCATGCACGAATGTTTGCCTTTTAGGTGAGGACTAATCTACAAACACAGCCTTTGACGGCGTTATATCTCGGCTTCGCCATTTAAATAAACCTAATAGTTTATTGTATTTCCTTTCATTTCAGACAGTGAAGACTGGAGTGAGTGGGATTGGCTTTTCGCAGCTCAAAAACAATACGCGCAGTCCGACACCAGTACCAGCGACGCCAATGCAGTATGTGAGTGCTTTCACCTGAAGACTGATAAATGTCCTGACGCTTGATTTAAAAAAAGTCTCTAATGTATTGTTTATTGTTTTTTGTCCCTTAGATAACGCTCAAAACGTCCAGTTGGGTTTGCTGACCACATCTCCATCTGAAGAGCAATCGACGCATCAGCCATCGTGTTTCACCTCTAGGACAAACATGTCAGGTGTGTATAAGATATATCAAGCTACATCCGAACTGCTATTCCTAGTTTAGTTATTTAAAAGCTCAAATTCAATGCACTCGAATACTAAATTCTTCTTCTTTTTTTTTACAGACGCTGACACTTATAATGGCGGCTTCACACCGATTCATTGTGCCCCGATAGAGGAAACTGCGGGTAGCTACGTCGGGAATTGTGACGTGGAGCTTCCCGCTGATTTGAGGAATGTGGTAAGCATTATGACGACCGACGACGAAGTGCACATAGCATTCTATGAGTTATCTTACATCATTTTCTTTGTAATTAATACTTTTTTCATTGCTTGCAGACCCCGGATGTGTTCGGAATGGGGATAAATATCTCGGAATACCTGCAACCGCAGCACGACTGGCCAAATTAGCTGTTTATTTAATGTGAAGAAACGAAGGCGAATATGTCTACAAATGCGAGCATATTCAAAATGTTTGGTAAGATTTAATTGAATTTTCTAGTAAATGTGCGCATATTTTTTTTCTTTTTCTAAACAATAAACTGAGAAACCTAATGGTTTTTTTTACATATCCGGGGCGGCGCCGGCGAGGAAACACAGTCGGCCGACTGAGGAAAGAGCACAGCAGCTGCGCTTTATGCCGCACTACCGGTAATTTGGCCAATTTAAATGGCATTAAATTTATTTGTCGCATGCAGATTTATTATATTTTTTTTTGTTCCAGGAAATCCGAGTAATGTAGCTGAGAAATTTTAGTATTTAAGTAATTGTAATATTCATTCATCTTTTTTTAAATAGTGTTCTTGTAATATTGTGTATCTCGTGTAGTTTATATTCCATATCAAGCTTATAAATATTACTATTATATTAAGTAGATAATTTGTTTTACATAAATAGGTATGTGATTTGATTTGAAATTGTTGTTTTTGTATGTATTCTTTATAAATAAATTTTTATTTGCATACATTCATTATTTTATTGATTTTATTCAATCAATTTCTCTATACATTAGGTAAGACGATGATGTGTTAGATATTTTTCTGTTTTGGAAAATGTAACTTTTTGTGTGGGACTAGATGGGTACTATAAAAAGTAGGCACGCGAGTTTGCCTTCTGACCCGGTTAACGCCTTCCTTCAGTCAGCCTGTACATGTGTCATTGGGTGTAAAATGAGTCCACTTAAAGCATTGCTCACAGGTACTTGTGCAGTAGAAAGCAGTTATTGACTATGCACAATGAGCCCGCATGCGCCAGTGTACTCGTGTACTTGTGCAGTACATAACAATTATTGAGTGCGCACAATGAGCCCGCATGCGCCATTGTTCTCGGGTACTTGTGCAGTAGAAAGCAGTTATTGAGCACAATGCAGGACATAGCAGGTGATACAGTGTACATAGAGCCCGCATTGACTATTATACTCGGGTACCTGTGCAGTACATAAATGTTATTGAATGTGCAGTTATTGAATGTGCAGTTATTGAATGAGCTCGTATGCACCATTTATCCTCAGTTCGTACCTGTTTACGTCGTTGTATTAACCCTACATAGTATGTACCTACATGAATAATTTTATGTTTTAGATCATAGAAATTAGCGAATTGCTAAGAAATATTTGCAGGTACACCTACCTTTTATAGACGTGACATTTGTTATTATATCAAATTAATTAACGAACGGTTGGCGAATTTCTTATAATTTTGTTGCCCTAAGTTATGGTCAGCAACACGTCAAGCTTTACATTTGCATTACGAAAGCCGCCGCTATTACGAGCGACATAAGGGCGGTCTCAAGATCAACATGTACAGCCTAGCGTGTTGCCGTGTGTACCAATTTCGTTCGAGCTGAAAAGAAGAAATCTCGAAGATCACGTGCCCTTTTGATATATTTCTACAAAACGCGCGCAGTAAATAAAAATTTTCAATAATAATAATAACCTTAGACTATAGATACCAATAGACATGAAATACCTACGAAAAAAGCGTGCCAAAATTTGTGTTGGTGCTCTAAGATGGCGGAAAAAACTTGGGACGCCGCATCCAAGATTCCACACTTATTGTGTTTTTCTTGATACAATTCATTAAATAAATCAACAAAAAACATAGAACTGCAAAACTCACTCAGAAATAATGCTCACTGACTGATAGTTTACCACAACAACAAACACGGTGCTTTGTAATGGCGCACTGAACTGGACGCAAATTTATTTGAGACGTATTAGTACATTGCGCGTCCATTGGTGTACTTAGTGTGAGATTCGCACGGACGAACGAGAAGAATATCTTTTTTTATCTATTTTAACGGCTTTGATGTTACACCATCTGACCAAAGATCAATCACTGCTTCATTCCTAGACACGGCCAATTGCGTAACATAAGAAATTACATTACCTACTGCGATCCAAGATGTATTAAGGACGGACATAACACTTATCACCATCCCCAGTCGACATAGGTATTATGGAACGTCTTACGAAATTCTACACTATACAATTTAGTGTTTTAAGCAAAAGTTATATACAAGTTCGGTTGGAAGCGACAAAAGGTCATTAAAAATTAACCATAAACAAAATTAGGTACATAACGCTTTTAATTTAAAGCGCTATTTTACCAAACTCTAATTATGAAAAGTCACATTCCAAATTTTCTAAAAATCAAGCCACCGAAGGAGCGTACGGTACTGATATAGATAAAACTCTCTATATTATAAAACTATCTTTGTACACTTTGCCAGGACAAACGCGAAAAATATATCATTTAATTTTGTCTATGCACAAATTGCCCAATGATCAAAAGTGCTTGCAACTGTCAATTGCAAAAATGTCGTAAGTCGTTGACATTGACATTGTAAAATTAATAGACAAATGTGTAAAAACAACATTGTGGTTTTGCCGAATTTTTTTGAGTATTTTTTGACGACTTTTTTTTAAACAAAAGGTGCTATTGTACTATACAAAAATGAGACAATTCGTATATCGAGTTGGCGTATTTGTAGCAACTAGTAAATGCGCCACGTCGATGCATTTGCGCCACGTCTATTGGAGCGCCGACTCCGGCCCCCAACCCCCACCACCCATCTATGTTACAGAGGGAGCTCGAATGTAGGTATATAAGTGGCTTATCCGGAAAATAGGTCACACTCAATTATCGCAACTGCCAATCGCAAACAAGTGAAAAGCTGTCGTGTTACCCGTTTGTGCTATTTTTCCCGTTTTCTCTACTAATTTATTCCATTTCTCTCGCATCAGTTATCATGGACAACAAAGTAAGACTAATTGTTGTCAATTTGAAACATCTTGTAATTTTTATCATCGATTCGGTAGAGAAGGGGCTAATTTTTTAATTTGGCCTGTTTCAGAACTCACGTCAACAATCCGGTGAGCGCAAGCGTGGTCGGCCTGCCGGAAGAAACCGGGTGCCTCTCACTAAGGCGAGTATGAAACACTATACCAGACTCATTGCAGAGAAATGTGGTTGCAAGAGCGTGAGTTTTATATTTCGTTTGTTGTTAACAGGACGAGCAGCGAGCGCGTAACGCGCAGTACGAGAAGGAGCGTCGCCAGCAGCAAGCGGATGCCACGATGGAGCTGGCGACGGAGGCTGGCTGTGATCCCAATGTAAGATATCCCTCACGTCTGACGGACGTCACTTCGCTATACATCATTGTATACTATTCTACATAAACAACTTCTTTATATTCCAGGCGCAGCAAACGGACATCCTTGCGACAGCTCTCGCTATTATTCACCAGAGCATTCAAATAGACACGCATGATGGCATACCTGAATTAATGAAAATGAACCAGAAGCTAATGGATCAGAGTAAGTATTTTGTTAGCTATCCTATTTCTATCTTCTACTTATACATAAATATAGGTTATTATATATATTTTTGCTAGTATTTTAACGCGATTATTTTTGTTCAGTCGCAGAAGCGGAGTCCAGACTGGCTGCGCTTGATGCCGCGGTGGATCACAGAGCACCAAAAGAAGCAAATCAATATCAGAACGTAAGCATACCTATTTACTTTAATGTTTAATTATCTTTAAAATATGTTTTTTTTTTTGTAAACATTTCACATTTTAATCTTTGTCCACAGATCGGGAAGCGAAAGCGTACTGAGCCGGAGGATACTACACATTCCAAGCGCTTTAAATGTACTGTAAGTAAACTCGTATCAGTCTCATGTCCACGATACATATATTATTATTATTTGTTTACTTTTCGAATTAACGGAGTGTGTTATATGTTCCAGGTTGAGTCCAGTATCGAGTCGGTCCAATCATCGCCACCTCCAGCATCTGCATGCACGAATGTTTGCCTTTTAGGTGAGGACTAATCTACAAACACAGCCTTTGACGGCGTTATATCTCGGCTTCGCCATTTAAATAAACCTAATATTTTATTGTATTTCTTTCATTTCAGACAGTGAAGACTGGAGTGAGTGGGATTGGCTTTTCGCAGCTCAAAAACAATACGCGCAGTCCGACACCAGTACCAGCGACGCCAATGCAGAATGTGAGTGCTTTCACCTGAAGACTGATAAATGTCCTGACGCTTGATTTAAAAAAAGTCTCTAATAGACTCTAATGTATTGTTTATTGTTTTTTGTCCCTTAGATAACGCTCAAAACATCCAGTTGGGTTTGCTGACTACATCTCCATCTGAAGAGCAATCGACGCATCAGCCATCGTGTTTCACCTCTAGGACAAACATGTCAGGTGTGTATAAGATATATCAAGCTACATCCGAACTGCTATTCCTAGTTTAGTTATTTAAAAGCTCAAATTCAATGCACTCGAATACTAAATTCTTCTTCTTTTTTTTTACAGACGCTGACACTTATAATGGCGGCTTCACACCGATTCATTGTGCCCCGATAGAGGAAACTGCGGGTAGCTACGTCGGGAATAGTGACGTGGAGCTTCCCGCTGATTTGAGGAATGTGGTAAGCATTATGACGACCGACGACGAAGTGCACATAGCATTCTATGAGTTATCTTACATCGTTTGCTTTGTAATTAATACTTTTTTCATTGCTTGCAGACCCCGGTTGTGTTCGGAATGGGGATAAATATCTCGGAATACCTGCAACCGCAGCACGACTGGCCAAATTAGCTGTTTATTTAATGTGAAGAAACGAAGGAGAATATGTCTACAAATGCGAGCATATTCAAAATGTTTGGTAAGATTTAATTGAATTTTTAGTAAATGTGCGCATATTTTTTTTCTTTTTCTAAACAATAAACTGAGATACCTAATGGTTTTTTTTACATATCCGGGGCGGCGCCGGCGAGGAAACACAGTCGGCCGACTGAGGAAAGAGCACAGCAGCTGCGCTTTATGCCGCACTACCGGTAATTTGGCCAATTTAAATGGCATTAAATTTATTTGTCGCATGCAGATTTATTATATTTTTTTTTGTTCCAGGAAATCCGAGTAATGTAGCTGAGAAATTTTAGTATTTAAGTAATTGTAATATTCATTCATCTTTTTTTAAATAGTGTTCTTGTAATATTGTGTATCTCGTGTAGTTTATATTCCATATCAAGCTTATAAATATTATTATATTAAGTAGATAATTTGTTTTACATAAATAGGTATGTGATTTGATTTGAAATTGTTGTTTTTGTATGTATTCTTTATAAATAAATTTTTATTTGCATACATTCATTATTTTATTGATTTTATTCAATCAATTTCTCTATACATTAGGTAAGACGATGATGTGTTAGATATTTTTCTGTTTTGGAAAATGTAACTTTTTGTGCGGGACTAGATGGGTACTATAAAAAGTGAGCACGCGAGTTTGCCTTCTGACCCGGTTAACACCTTCCTTCAGTCAGCCTGTACATGTGTCATTGGGTGTAAAATGAGTCCACTTAAAGCATTGCTCACAGGTACTTGTGCAGTAGAAAGCAGTTATTGACTATGCACAATGAGCCCGCATGCGCCAGTGTACTCGTGTACTTGTGCAGTACATAACAATTATTGAGTGCGCACAATGAGCCCGCATGCGCCATTGTTCTCGGGTACTTGTGCAGTAGAAAGCAGTTATTGAGCACAATGCAGGACATAGCAGGTGATCCAGTGTACATAGAGCCCGCATTGACTATTATACTCGGGTACCTGTGCAGTACATAAAGGTTATTGAATGTGCAGTTATTGAATGAGCTCGTATGCACCATTTATCCTTAGTTCGTACCTGTTTACGTCGTTGTATTAACCCTACATAGTATGTACCTACATGAATAATTTTATGTTTTAGATCATAGAAATTAGCGAATTGCTAAGAAATATTTGCAGGTACACCTACCTTTTATAGACGTGACATTTGTTATTATATCAAATTAATTAACGAACGGTTGGCGAATTTCTTATAATTTTGTTGCCCTAAGTTATGGTCAGCAACACGTCAAGCTTTACATTTGCATTACGAAAGCCGCCGCTATTACGAGCGACATAAGGGCGGTCTCAAGGTCAACATGTACAGCCTAGCGTGTTGCCGTGTGTACCAATTTCGTTCGAGCTGAAAAGAAGAAATCTCGAAGATCACGTGCCCTTTTGATATATTTCTACAAAACGCGCGCAGTAAATAAAAATTTTCAATAATAATAATAACCTTAGACTATAGATACCAATAGACATGAAATACCTACGAAAAAAGCGTGCCAAAATTTGTGTTGGTGCTCTAAGATGGCGGAAAAAACTTGGGACGCCGCATCCAAGATTCCACACTTATTATGTTTTTCTTGATACAATTCATTAAATAAATCAACAAAAAACATAGAACTGCAAAACTCACTCAGAAATAATGCTCACTGACTGATAGTTTACCACAACAACAAACACGGTGCTTTGTAATGGCGCACTGAACTGGACGCAAATTTATTTGAGACGTATTAGTACATTGCGCGTCCATTGGTGTACTAACACCCAGTTTCTGAAAGGCTGTTCAGCGATAAAATTAACTAACAAGCTGTCAATCTAATGTTAACTATGAATTGAGTTGCTGAAAGCTAAATCAACTTATCGCTCTGTCAGTTGACACAGCTGTCAAATTTATTTCAAAATTATTAAGGAAAGACCCATTTTGTGTTTCCAAAATACATATGAATAAAACAAAATATATGATTTCAGCAATCTGACCATGTCTAAAAATATTTCTCACGAGAAATCAAATTATTAAAGATAAGTCAATTTTGTCTAACCAACGTTTCGGAAACTCAAATTGATTTGACACTGCTGTTAAGATGACATGGATGTTAGTTGAACAATATTTTGATCAGCCTTTCAGAAACTGGGGGTTAGTGTGAGATTCGCACGGACGAACGAGAAGAATATCTTTTTTTATCTATTTTAACGGCTTTGATGTTACACCATCTGACCAAAGATCAATCACTGCTTCATTCCTAGACACGGCCAATTGCGTAACATAAGAAATTACATTACCTACTGCGATCCAAGATGTATTAAGGACGGACATAACACTTATCACCATCCCCAGTCGACATAGGTATTATGGAACGTCTTACGAAATTCTACACTATACAATTTAGTGTTTTAAGCAAAAGTTATATACAAGTTCGGTTGGAAGCGACAAAAGGTCATTAAAAATTAACCATAAACAAAATTAGGTACATAACGCTTTTAATTTAAAGCGCTATTTTACCAAACTCTAATTATGAAAAGTCACATTCCAAATTTTCTAAAAATCAAACCACCGAAGGAGCGTACGGTACTGATATAGATAAAACTCTCTATATTATAAAACTATCTTTGTACACTTTGCCAGGACAAACGCCAAAAATATATCATTTAATTTTGTCTATGCACAAATTGCCCAATGATCAAAAGTGCTTGCAACTGTCAATTGCAAAAATGTCGTAAGTCGTTGACATTGACATTGTAAAATTAATAGACAATTGAGGCGCGTTCAGCGCCTCTGGGTGTAGTTGTCCGGTTGTTTTTTAACTCGCTCAGAGGCGTTGAACGGATTGCAGCAACCAAATCTTTTATCTCCCTCTTTCACATGATTTTTTATTTCTCTCTTTTTCTAGTAGATGACATTATAGAATATGGCCGCCAATATCATCCAATCACGTACGAGTATTTCAGTCATAAACGTCAGAGCGTTTTACAACCATCAAATTCGATGGTTGTTCGGTTGTAACTCGCGCCGACACTCAAAGGTCTTGAACGGGCCGGTTGTTTCACCCGGTTGTCACGCTCGAAGGCATTGAACGGGGTTAGAGCGAAAAGTTGTACTTCGCGCGAAGGCCCTGAACGCGCCTCATTGTGGTTTTGCCGAATTTTTTTGAGTATTTTTTGACGTTTTTTTTTACAAAATGAGACGATATGTGTTATACAGAGGCGCGTCCAGCGCCTCTGGGTGTAGTTCTCCGGTTGTTTTTTAACTCGCTCAAAGGCGTTGAACGGATTGCAGCAACCAAATCTCTTATCTCACTCTTTCACATGATTTTTTATTTCTCTCTCTTTCTAGTAGATGACATTATAAAATATAGCCGCCAATATCATCCAATCACGTAAGAGTATTTCAGTTATAAACGTCAGAGCGTTTTGCAACCATCAAATTCGATGGTTGTTCGGTTGTAACTCGCGCCGACACTCAAAGGTCTTGAACGGCCGGTTGTTTCACCCGGTTGTCACGCTCGAAGGCATTGAACGGGGTTAGAGCGAAAAGTTGTACTTCGCGCGAAGGCCCTGAACGCGCCTCAGTTGGCGTGTTTATTAAGTTAGCCTCCTGAAACTTCAGTGTTGCCAAATTCAGAGGATTTCCCTAAATCCTAGGAGTTTTTGCAGGTCTTTGAGGTTTTTTGGAGGTTTTGATATCACGAAATTTATCTAGGGGATTTTTTGAAGGTTTTCTACTATTCTAACCAAATGGCAAATTCCTTTTTATATCAGACAAGACCGACAATTTATTCACCAAATAGAATGAATGGGACACTAAAACTTACGAGTATTAGCTGGCAACACATTATGTTACCATTGAACTGTCTTGTTTATCATAATTCCGGCTAAAAGACTGTTTTCCACAGCCTCACACAGACATTTATAACGAAAAATCCGAATCGACAGACACACGGCTATGTATGTGAAATAAATTAAAATAGGTAATTTGAAGAAAACTTCTAAGTTTTTTATTGTCAATATTAGAAAGCTTATGTATATGACATGGCCAAAATAGTCAGAGGTTTTTTATCAACCAAACTGGAGAAACTAGGGGTTTTTTAAATGTATTTGGGGGGGAAGGTGGAAAAAAACTGGCAACACTGTGAAACTTCCGCATTCACTGCGAACGTTTTGGGTTAGGTTAGTCAAATCTTTAAGTACCTACCTACGTGCTACCTACTTATTTGATTGAACAAAACTTAAAAGTTAAGAAGTATGTTATTTGTGTGGTTATTTGTCTCACTCAAACAAAATTGCTTTACGAGCTTTACAAAAATGTCCATTTTAATCATGCAAGTTATTCAATTATCATCGAATGTAGAACATTATAAAAAAAATGTCAAGATCTAGACTTGGAAATCATACTAGTTTGTATACCGAGTCACAAGAATATTCCTGGACATGATATTGCTGATTGATTGGCCAAGGAAGAAAATAACTTCTGTCATTAGAAGAATGTGATTGGGATATTGTCTGTACCCCGCACCATCTTTTTAAATAAGGTATCGTCAATAATGTGTGTATTCAAACTTGTGTGTATGTGAAAGTGATGTAGGGGATCTAAACCACATGATTTTTTTCTTTTGCTCCACTTTCCTGTCTGATCTTTTGTCACCATTTCCTTATCTTCATAATCTTTTATCCAACAAAACATTTCCCTACTTTTTATACCCTTTTTATACACCTGTTGTAGCAAATGCATAAGCGGTGCAAGTCAAATTATTAAAAAAGATACCAATTTTGTAAGCCTTTTTAATATATTCACAGCCACTTAACAAGTATAAACATTTTGACTCTGGAGGACAGACGTAAATACCTGGAAATGAATATTCTGTATGGAATTATTAATCTGTGTGACTGCATGACCTTGTAAAATTTATTACAAAGTCCCACAATCAGCTTAAATGTAAGGTCTGTGCTAGTCACTTATTTGCCACCAACATTTATTGTACAAATACAGGACATCGGCTCTCCTAAATTGCATTGTTAAAAATACAAATTTGCTGGCTGCGGCCTGAACCAGTACTGCAAGGATAAGTTATCCCAAAGAAGGCTGTATAAGATATGGTCATATATTGTAGGATGTTTAAGAAGATCACATTATTGTCTTAATTTTTAGACAGTGAAGACTGGAATGGGAATGGCTTTACATAGCTCATAAACAACATGACCTAGGTATATCAGTACTGGTGATGCCAACGCAGAATGTTCACATGTAGACTGATAAATGTCAGATTTCAAAAAATCTCAAACTACTCAAATGTTTATTATTTTTTGTTCCTTAGATAATGCATAAATAATCTAGATATTTGGTTAGCTGACCATCTCCATCTGAAGAGCAATTGATGCATCAGCCATAGTGTTTCACCTCTACCGCAAAAACATCGCAAATTACATCCAAAATTTCTAGATTAGACATTTTAATGCTCAAATTCAATTAATTTTATATAGAACTTTGCATTTTCTTTGAAAATGTTAAATAAATTGAAAAAATAATAAAATCAATAAAGAATTTTTTTTTAAATTCAATGAATTAAATACTGAATATTAATTATAATTAATTAATTAACTTATATTTTAATTAACTTATATTTTTAACAGGTGCTGACACTTATAATGACGCCTTCATAGTTATCCATTTTAGAAACTGCGGCTAGCTATTTCAAGGATTTGGCTTCCCACTGATCTGAGGAATGTGGTAAGCATTATGACGACCGATGACGATGTGTACATAACATTCTATGAGTTATCATTAATTGTTTTCTTTGTAACTAATACTTTTTTCATTGCTTGCAGAGCCTGGATATGTTCGGAATGGAGATAAATATCTCAGAATATCTGCAACTGCAGCACGCTGCACGACTGGCCAAATTAGCTGTTTATTTATTGTGAAGAAATAAAGGAGAAGATGTCAACAAATGTTTGGTAAGATTTGTTTGATTTCGCTATGAAATGTGTGCATATGTCTTTTTCATTTTCAAAGCTTTAAACTTGGATAATGGTTTTTACACAGGTGCCTATTAGATATCCGGAGCGGTGCCGACGAGGAAACACAGTCGGCCGACTGAGGAAAGAGCACAGCAGCTGCAGCTCAGCTAATTTATGACATTAAATTTATTTGTCATGTGCATATTGTATATTTTACTTTGTTCAGGAAACCCGAACAATGGGGCTGAGAAATTTAAGTATTTGAGTAATTATTTTTAGGGTTCTTGTAATATTGTGTATATTATGTTTTACACATATAGGTATTTTGATTTACAATTGTTAATTTTTTTGTATGTATGTGTTTTTTAACATAAATAAATTTTAATTTGCAAACATTCAATGTTTTACTGAATTTATACAATAGCTTTGAATTTTAAGTGTTTTTTGATGTTATATCATAAAATAATAATAAGACAAATTAAATTATTAAATTAAATTAAATTATTTGTTTGACATTTGCAAAGTAGTCAAACAAACAATTTAATTTTGACAGTTGTACCTTATTCGCCAATGGCGCCAACTGGTGAGCATAAGTACGGTGCCCCCATTGGCATAGTATCTGTATGTCTGTTTATGATGTAATAAGAGTTGGCTGCACATCCTGCATGCGGTGTGAGACCGCTATGAATAACACCTTTGTGTTCAACTGCTGGATTTTCTTTTTGGTAATATAAAGCATAGACAAACACCGCGGCAACATGTACGACAAATCAAATAGTCCTTGATACTACGATGTTTTTCTTTTGATTTGTTTTATTTTTGTTTACAAATGTTCAGGTTTTATTTTTAATTTTTGTTGTACCGTTAATCCTGAATGGATTTAGAATACATATTGGACGGTGGAACTGTGCCGCATACCAGTAGACACTTCCAATCTATGACGCTTAAAATCTATCAGAAATCAAAGAATTGATGTTATTACAACTGTCAGGAGAGTGTGTGCTTATTGCCATGATGGACCACCATCAACGCCCATGAGTGATTTTTTGCTAGAATGACGGTTCAGCTTCCCAAGATAGATTTTAAGAATTTCGTGGATTAGGCAGCTTCTTCAGCAGGCGGCCAGCAGTCATTGTTTCACCGGATTCCCCTGGCCGCCACACCAAAACATCACCGCATACTAACACACTATACAGAACAGAACCGAGCAATACCTGTTGCTCTCCCGGGTTGGTCCTTCTGAGATATTAGAAGATCTAGGCACAATGCTCGAGGACCTCTGTAGAATTTCCCAACAAGTGGGTCTTAAAATGAACAAGACGAAAATCATGGCGAATTTCCGTGTAGTACCCACTTCTGTGAAGGTTGGAGGCTCTACACTGGAAGTTGTGGACGAATATGTTTACCCGGAGAAAATAGTCAAACTTGCAGAAAGAGGTAAATTGACAAATCCAACTCGGCTGGACAGCGTTCGGGAAGCTACGCAGCATATTCTCGGTTAATCTACCGTAGTGTCTCAAGACGGAATTCTTCAATTCTTGCGTGTTGCCAGTGATGACGTATTACGGAACTGAGACGTGGCAGCATACAATGGGTCTCATAAGAAGGCTCAAGGTCACTCAAATGTAGAGGGCTATGCTCGAGGTTTCTCTTCGTAAGCACAAGTGCTGTTCCGCGAGTGTTGCCTACCGGTCGTGTCAGGAGTGCTCCGAGCAATCGTCGAGCCCCTGCACCCGCGAGCCCCCCCCGCGAACGCACCGTACCGCGCCGCGCGCATTTCGCGCTTCGTGTGCCGTCCTACTCCGTGGGTGGATTCGCATCTACCCACGTCGAGTTTTTTTTTTTTTTTTTTTTTTATCCACACCCGCGACATAGACGCTACCTACCCGCGATATTGACGCTTTTTCTGTTTTGTGTTGTGAGTGTGTTGCGTATACCCGCCCCCTATTTTGATAAATAGGGAGGGGTGATCGCCCTCAGTTTACTGTGTGTCACACTACCTACCAAGTGCTGTCCGTGTTTTCGTTCTGTGCCGTCACCATGCCAGGGGACAAACCCCTTCCCCCGCGTGATCCACGCATAAGGAGGCCTTCAACCGTTGCCGCCGTCGCCACGGCCGCCGCGGCCGCCGCCACCACCACCACTACCACCACCACCGCCGCCGCGATTGCCACCCGCCGCCCCGAGCCGTTACTGCGGCCCGCTGGGCACAGGGCTGTTGCGGCCGCTGCACAACCGGTTGCTCCGGTCCAAGCCGCGTCGCCCACTACCGATGGGGCGTTTCTAGTAGAAACGCTGCCCGCCAGTATGAGCAGCGGCAGAACCCGTGAGCCCCGGCCCAGGAGTCCAACTAGCAGCGAAGACGGCGGGGATGACAAGCGTCCCCGCACCGGGCCCTCGCCCCCCCATCACCACCAGTCAACCAGCTCGCCCGAGTCGAGTTGTTACATTCAATCGACAACCGACTCGCCAAGTGACGAAGCCTCAACAGGCGTAAGTACCGCCGCAGGAGAGGCAATGTCCGACCTGCCACCCCTTTCACCCACGCCATCGACGTCGTACGCGACTTTCGCGCCGACGACGTCCAGCGATCCTGATGCCGTACCTTCACAGCCGAGGCCGGCGACCTACGCCGCCCTCGCCGCCGCACCCTCCCCCCCCGGCTCTCGAGCCCCCACGCCACCACCTGCCGTCGTGTCTACTGCCCAACCAGCTTCCCCTGTAGCCGACCATTCAGCGCCCACAGCCGCCGCTAGGGCCCGCGGTTACCCACCTATTGTGGTCGAGCGTTTACCCGACTGGACCCGGCACTTCAATATACTGGCCGGCAAGCTCGGCAAGCCGCCCAACGCCCGCCCCTACCGCACTGGAGTGCGCTTCATACCCACCACCCCTGAGGAGTACCGAATTGTACAGCGGTACCTGGCCGAGGCGTCCGAACGCGATCCCACGATCACGTGGTACGCGTATACACCGGCCAGCGAGCTGCCCTCCAAGGCAGCGCTACGAGGGTTGCCCTCAGACACCCCGCCGGAATCAATTCAGGCGGCGCTTCGCGAACGTGGGTTCGTGGCCAGTCACGTTCGCCACATTCCACCTCAACGCGGCCGCTCCGGCTGCCTCTTCTACCTGCAGCTGAAGCACCTCGACGCCCAGGAGCTCTCCCGCCTCTACGCGGTGACTGAGCTCCTGATGATGCCGGGCGTCACCATAGAGGGATGGCGCGGCCGCGGGGGCCCCCCGCAGTGCCACCGATGCCAGGCGTTCGGCCACGCCTCGGCCAACTGCCACCGGCCCATTAAGTGCGTGCGCTGTGCGGGCGACCACATCGCCGCCGACTGCACGCGCCCACGAGACCAGCCGCCCACTTGTGCCAACTGCGCCAAGCCGCATCCGGCCAACGACCGCCGTTGTCCAGCCTTCCGGCGGGAGGCCAGGCAGAGGGGCATGAGAGTGCCACCCCCCGTGCCGACCCGACCGCAGGCGCCCCAGCGCCAGTCGGCGCCCCCGCGCCAGCAGGCGCCCTCGAACCAGCAGGCGCCCCCGCGCCATCAGGCGCCCCCGCGCCATCAGGCGCCCCCGCGCCAACAGGCGCCCCCGCGCCAGCAGGCGCCCCCGCGCCAGCAGGCGCCCCCGCGCCAGCAGGCGCCCCCGCGCCATCCGGCGCCTTCTATGGCGGACGAACCAGAGGCCCATGTTGGGCCGACCCTGGCTCCCCCCGCCAACCCGCCGACCACCAGAGGTGAGGCGGTGAAGCGTCGCAGACGCCGTGGTCGTGGTAAGCGCGGCCGCAGAGCCGCTGCCTCCGACCAACCTGCGGCGGCCTCCACCCCCGTGCCGCCGCCCCGCCCTCACCAGCCGCTCCGCCGACACCCAGCCTCCCAACAGGAGGCGACGTCGGCCGTCCGCAGACCCCCGTCAGGGCCCCAGCCATACCAGGGCCCACCCCAAGAGCCCCAATCCCAGCCACCACGCTTGCCGCTAGCCCAGCCGCGGCAACCACGCCAGGCCTACCAGCCACCACCACAACTGGCTCCACAGACCCGCCCGCTCTCGCAGGCCTCGACCACATCTGTACTGGTCGCGGTGGCAACCGCGATCAGCCAGCTAACGATGGCCGCGGAGCTAGGCGACCACAGGGCGGCCATCAACCGGGCCATCGACGTGCTGGTGGCCCTACTGCAGGACCTCAAGAACTGAGAGTTCTATACTGGAATCCCGGGGGGTAAGGAACAAGGCGCAGGAGCTGCGCCTGCTCGCCCAGTCGCAGGATCTGCACGTGATCCTCCTGGGTGAGACCTTTCTGCTCCCGCACAACACCTTCCGGCTGCCCAACTACCACGTCTACCGCCGCGACGAATCAACACCGCAGGGCCGCGCCTGGAGAGGCGTGGCGGCCCTAGTTCGTCGCGACGTGGTACACGACCAACTCGACCTCCTCCCGTTCATCTCCAGCCGCACCATCGGAGTGAGGGTGAGTGCAGCCGGGCGGGAGCTACGTATCTACGCAGCATACCGCCCCCCCGCATCCAGAGTAGAACTCTCCGACATCCAGGGGCTCTTCGGCGACGACACGCCGACTCTCGTGGCGGGCGACCTTAATGCGAAGCACCCCCAATGGGGGTCGCGTTGCATCACGCCCGCCGGGAGGATGCTCCTGGATGCCGCCACCGGACTTGACGCCGAAGTGGTGGGACCTGACGCCCCCACCCACATTCCTACCACCGCCAGGTATCAGCCCGACGTCCTGGACATCGTCCTGACGAGGAACATCCCCTGCCCGGTCTCCGTGGAGGTGCTGTACGACATGGACACGCAGCACCTCCCCATCCTCATCACCACCAGCATGGCGGCCGACTTCGTACAGGCGAGAGCTCCGCGCCCCCGCACCAACTGGGGTGCGTTCAGCTCGGCGCTTAGTGATCTCGCGCTCGGCGGCCCCCTCCTCCCCGGAGGATGTGGACGTGGCCGCCGACGACATCTGCACCCGCATCCGCGCTGCCGAGGAGGCAGCCTCCACCCGCCCCCCTGCGAAGTCACGCAGGGAGGAACTGCCTGCCCACCTGCGCGCGCGGATGCGCAGGAAGCGCGAGCTGCGCCAGCTGTGGGCCCGCACCCGGTGCCCGCGGGTCAAGACGGAGCTCAATCGCCTCACCACCCAGCTATCTGAGGCCGTGAAGGTATGGCGCGGTGCCACTTGGGAAAGTCACCTGGACCAGGTGGCCGATAGCACCGCTGACCTCTTCCGGCTCAACAGACAACTGACGAAGTCCACCGCCCCCGTCTGCCCGCTGCTGGACAGCGCGGGCAGGCGATGCTACGCCGCCGCTGACCGGGCCAATATTCTGGCTGATCACCTGGAGGAGGTATTCACCCCACACCCAGCGTCCACCGACTGCGCTGTCGTCGAGCACCACAGGCACGTGCTGAGCCGCGTCGAGGAATTTCTGTCGGCCCCAGCGCCGCAGCTGCGGGGTGACGATTTCATCTCCCCCGCAGAGCTGCGCAAGGCGGTGCTCCGCCTCAACAGGCGGAAAGCGCCCGGGCCCGACAATGTTTCCTCCGCGGCCCTCAGGCAGCTGCCCCGCAGGGGCCTGGCGACCCTCGCCAGGCTCTTCAACGGCATCCTGCGCACCGGCCACTTCCCCGTGGCCTGGAAGATGGGGCGTATCATCGTCCTCCCCAAGCCGGGTAAGGACAGGCGCCTCCCGTCCAGCTACCGACCCATTACGCTGCTGTCTCACGTGGCCAAGCTGTTCGAGCGACTGCTGCTGCGGAGGATCCGCCCGTTCGTCCCACTCCGGGATGAGCAATTCGGATTCCGCAGCGGCCACTCCACCACGCTCCAGCTGGCGCGCGTGCTCCACCACCTCGCGGCCGCCATGAACCGGGACAACCACACCGTGGGGGTCTTCTTGGACATCGAGAAGGCCTTCGACCGTGTGTGGCATCCCGGTCTCCTCTACAAGCTGGCCGCCACCAGCATGCCGCCCGCCCACGTGAGACTGCTGGCGTCGTTTCTCCAGGGTCGGAGCTTCGTGGTCTCGGTAGAGGACGCCACCTCCCAGCCACGCCCCATCCTCGCAGGAGTGCCCCAGGGCAGCTGCCTCTCGCCGTGCCTGTACGCCGCCTACACCGACGACATCCCCACCCTCCAAGACCAGCTCCAGGAGGGGCAGCGGGACGTGGTGTTGGCCCAATTCGCCGACGACAGCGCCTTCTTCGCCTCGTCGCGGAAGGTGAGATTCGCCTCCGCCCGGATGCAGCAACTACTGGACCACCTGCCAACATGGCTGGACAACTGGAGGATGGCCGTCAACGTGGGTAAGACGGCCGCCATCCTGGTCGGGTCGCAGCGCCGCATGCCACCGCCGCTGACACTCCGCGGACAGGACGTAGCTTGGCAGACCACAGTTGCGTACCTCGGATGCCGCATCGACCGCCAACTGCGCATGGTGCCCCAGGTTGACCACGTAGTCAACCAGGCCAAGATGGCCCGTGGCATCCTGCGCCCGGTGCTGGCATCCCGACTACCACTGCGTACGAAACTGATGGTCTACAAGAGCTACGTTCGTACGCGGCTCACCTACGCCGCCCCAGCATGGTATGCGTTGTGCTCCCCGACCCAGCGTTCCAGACTGCAGGTGGTCCAGAACGTCTCTCTCCGTGTCGTGACGAACGCGGGGCGCTACGTCAGGAATGACGTCATTGCCCGGGACGTTCGGATGCCGACGGTGGAGGAGTTCGTCGCCCGTCTGGCGCGTCGAATGTTCGACAGCGCCGACAACGGGCCCCACCTCCACCTCCACAACATTGCTCCTTATGTCCCCAGGCCTCCAGACTCTTCCGGACGAGCGCTGCCCCGCGACTTGTTGTCGCCCAGGGCGGAGAGAGACCATGACCTACCAGCGTCACCACCACCATCACCAGCTGCATCCCCACGACGAGGCGACCCACCCCGGCCCAGACTCCGCTTCGTCAGCGACTTCGCTGACGACGCCACCACCTGACCAGACCTCGTGTCGCTTACGGCTTGCAGTCTGCCGCGGGACCCCACTGCTCGCGTGCGTGACTCGCCGAAGCGACACCACCACCGGATTTGACACCATCACCCAAATTAGACCAACGGCCCCCTCCTCCCCCCACCGCTCCTCCGGGCGCAGAGTAAGCCGCGGCCTGCTCGCCGGCGCTCGCTGGGCTTGGGACAAGTCCCTCTAACCTGGTGTGCTTGACCGCGGAGGGCCGCGCCTCGATTCCGGAGTGGTAGCACAGGGGGGTGGCGAAGAGGGGCCCGTCACTACGTGACGTGCCCAACACCGGCGAGCTATCGCTCGCCGAGAAGATGCCCGGGCAATGGGCGACAAATGCCCGAAGCCCGCACCCGCCCATGGCGGAAGAAACTCTGACTGACTTCGTAAGCACATCACAAATGATGAGATCCGTTAAGTTACCGACATATCCCAAAGAATTGCAAACTTTAAGTGGCACTGGGCAGGACAGATCGCTCATAGGACCATGAAGCAAATCATTGACGTATATTAACTAGACGCGCTGTCCGGTACAGAGAAATTCAGCCAGTCAACTGGAGCCGATCGGCACCAGTTCAGTTAGTCGATCGCGGGCGATCGTGATAAGTAGCCGAGTTGCCGTGAAGATTGTATTGCAAATTTTGCGTAAAATATGTTTTAAAACTTTAGTGTGACAATTGAAAACACTGTTTTTAGAACGTATGAATATTGGTTTTGTATTTAAGGTTTGTATTACTGACTAATTATATATTATATTGATTAAAACAAATGAAAATGGTTTCCGAACTGCGATCTACGCTCGACCGCCTTGACTTTGAACGCTTGACCTTAGTTTTGCTGTCTCTTTTACTATCATACGAGCGAGCGAGTACGCTACTGTCCACGCCCACCCAGCGCTGCCTCGCGTCGTGGCACAATTTTTGTTCGCAACAGCTTGTCTAGTTAATATACGTCAATGAAGCAAATACAAAGAGGAGGTGCCCTATCTCGTTTTCCGTATGAAATCAAATCAAGTGAAGCCGGAAATCGGGGTGCGGGGGGAAGGTGCGCGACGCCACTGTCACCTTGTAGCGAGTAGAATTACTAAAATGCCAGCATTATTGACGTTAACATAAAAGTTCCGCTATACATTACTAGGTGGCAGCAGTGCTAGTACAGACTAAAATGCCAGCAATATTGACGTTAACATAAAAGTTCCGCTATACATTACTAGGTGGCAGTAAAAGATACATTCGTAGGAGAAAGATAATTATGTTAAAAGATACATTCGTAGGAGAAAGATAATTTATTAGGTGCTGTGTCAATATAATCTAAAAATTAAAATTCGTAAAACAACGCCGCCAACAACAAGCAACTTAATACATCCTACGTTTTCGTTAGTATTTTTACTCGCCACTAGAGGGCCTTTTGTGCTTTATCGGGACATTGACAGAAGCGTCCATGTGGCGTCGAACATTTTAGAAGCAATACATCAAGTAATAAATTAATAATGCTTGTTTAATGTACTTACAAATGGAGAGATTTTTTTTTCGTTCACTTTGTTTCTGTCGTCTGTGTAACTTTTGCACGATAGAATACAACATTTCATTTTGTATTTAGGTAATTTAAAACTAAAATAAAAGAAGAGCGTACGACGTACTAATCCGACAGATAAAAAGATCGACTGATGTCAGCGCCTCTGGCGTTAAGTAGCTAAAACTAAAAATGCGTGACGTCAGGACTCTGGTGATAGGAGCTGGACCTAGATGCTTATAACATCTCCTCTTTGTATTTGCTTCATGCATAGGACTGACGGCCATTGCGGCGGAAATGTCCTCGAGTGGCGGCCGCGTACCGGGAGACGCAGCGTAGGTAGCTACTCCACAAGGTGGACCGACGAAGGTCGCGGGAAGCCGCTGTATGTGGGAGGACCGATCAGCATGGAGATCTGATGATGACAACACAAAGAGTTACATCAAAATTTGTTTTTACTGTTATTGAGAAAATGTTTACACGGGCACTCACACATACACATACAAACATACACACACAAACATAGATACCTACACACAGCTATCAGGGTGTCCACTGCTAATCTTCAAAAAAATTCCCTGATTTTTCCCTGACTTTCCCTGACCATTTTTCAAAATTCCCTGACCAAATATATTCATTTTACAGAAAAATAAAATAGAATACTTTTTTTCGAAAATATTTAGTATTTTTTGTTGCAATTTTCAGACAAAATTGTATCTAAAACTAGCTTTCCGCTCGCGAATTCGCCCGCGTTATTTTTGTTTTCCCGTGGGATTTTTTTTCCGTAGGAAAATTCCCCTATGTCCTTCCCCTGGTCTCGGACTATCCCTAAACCAACTTTCATTAAAATCGGTTCAGTAGTTTCCAAGCCTATTCAATACAAACAAACAAACAATCAAATCTTTCCTCTTACGTACCTACCTCTTAAGTACCTACTTACATCATTTATATTTTTAGGCACAGTATTTTTACACTGTAGAAAGTACACTGGCGAAAAAATAAACCGAGGCACCCTTCACCCTTGAGTTCAAATGCAATTTCCTTCAAGTTTGTACCTTTGTTAAATAAAAAATGCAAAAAGGCTCTTATTGAATACTAAGATACTCGTAATAAACACAATCGCTTTTCATTAATCTTTTGAGGGTTGACTTCTTTTTCACTTGTCCACTTCTTGTCCGCTGTCTTTGTTATGTCGTCTGACCAATGAGCCGGCTGTCGACCATCGTTCCTTCGTCCTGGGGCCCTATTTTTGAATCATTCTTCCGGCATCGAGCGCTCGTCAGTGTTCGATTTCTACTTATTTTCATTTTGTTTTCGACGAAAATCAAAACAATATTGATCTTCGTCGTGATGTTCTATTGATTTTCATCGCAAGAGAAACGAAAATCAATAGGTATCAAGCACAGGTGACGTTTGAAAAGCGTTCGATGCCGGACGAATGATTCAAAAATAGAGCCCCTGTTCCGGGGAGCCACTCCCATTCGATGATCTTATTGCTCCACCGGTTCACGTGAGCCATTTTTCTTTATGCTACATGTAGGGCGTGTTTATGTTGTCTAGTCAGGGTCCAGGTCTCAGCCCCTAACACGAGCATTGCTCGAAAGCTCGGCGCTTAAGAGATACAGGCATTTCACTCCAGAAAATGTGGGACATTTTGCTAAACGCGCCCCAACCTAGTTTTATTCGGCGTTCTCTTTCTTGTGTTTGCCCACTTTTTTCAAGAGTAAGTAGCTGCCGCAGATATATGTAATAGTCAACCTGCTCAACCACGTTTCCTGCAATCATTATGGGTCCTATGTTCGGATCCCTGGCCATGATCTTCGTTTTTGAGGTATTCATGCAAAGGCCCACCGACAGCTAAAGATCTGCCGCCGTCTTAGCAGAAATTATGTCATCTGCAAATCGCAGATGAGTTAATTGCTCTCCATTTATGTTGATACTCGTACCAGACCAGTCGAGGAGCTTAAATGTATCTTCCAAGCACACCGTGTACAACTTAGGGGAGATTGTGTCGCATTGTAGCACACCTCTTTTAATAGGAACACGATCGGAAAGGTGGAGTTTCACTTCACTTTAATGACTTTTCTGCGTAGTTGCTTACTTTGTCTTTAAGTCTTCAGATTACGGTTATTTTTGTTCTTAAAAATAGATAATCCGCTCCAGGAAGCTATACTCAAGCTGTCGCATTACTTCAATGGAGCCTTAGTCATCGTCGGGTTGCTCAAATGTAAAGCGTTTTTCGATGCAGCGCGTCTATAGAAGATACCTAAAGACTGGAGCCTTCGATCAACGCGCAGAAACTGACAGGCCATGGGCTACATCCTCCGCAGATGATCGATACATGCATTTAAATGTCCCAAGGAAACGGTGTCAGAACACAGTGCCGGTCCAACAACAGCTTCGTGACGAACGTGGAGTGGCCTTGCCATAAGCGCTTGTACAGTCAGAAGGTTAGCCAAGCGCAATTTAACTGCCGAGCTAGCCTACTAACTAGCCGAGCAAAATTAACTGTATCTTACCGCAGATCACGCTTTCAATTTGCTCGTGAGCATATAGAATGATGGACACTGGATCAATGGGCGCATGCTATTTTTTCTGGCGAAGCAAGAGTGTCTTTACAGAAATAATCGAAGACAGAGACTGTACCGTTGCCCTAAAAAAAGTTACGCTCAGTGCTGTATCGAAAAAACTGTTACTTATGATGGCTACATTATGGAGACTCCATAATGGTGTGGGGCGGCATTTCCCTAACAGCATGAACAGAGATGGTTTATATCGAATCCAATGCTCTTTCACGCGGATTTGCTACAGAACGATATATCCCTGACGTTCTTGAAGATCTCGTGGTACCTTAATCAGGATGTATTTAAGATGAAATGTTTCTAATGTGCATGATAATGCAAGACCCTATACGCAATATTATACTCAGGGACGTTGGCATTCGTGTCATGGATTGGCCATTACGGAGCCCTGATCTGAACCCCATCGAATATCTTTGAGACGAATTAAAGCACAGGGCCTAAGATAGGGATCCGGCTTCTTCAAAACCTTATGTGCTCAGAATGGCGATAGATGAGGAATGGAACAACATTCTTCAAGATATCATTGTAAGATTGGTAAGATCAATAGGTTCACATATGCAAGCAGTTATCCAAGCTGAAGCCAGCAACACACATTACTTATACATTGATTTTTATTGTTTTCTGATGTTTTTTATTGTAACTTTATGTTTCAAATGACTTTTCCCTCTAGAGCAGAATAATTGTCTTAACGCCATACAATTTACTTTCAATATAAAGCCTATAAAATTAAGAACATAAAGGTGCGTATAAACTATGCGCGGCAAACTCTCGAACATTGGCTCGAACGGCGACCGCGCGCTATGTGGCCGGGGTCGCCGCGCGCGGCAGCTCGAGCATTGCCGCGGTCGAACGTGCCGCGCGACGAACCGCTTCTTGTCGGTTTTTGAGACCGTATTTGGCTCGCGCAGCGCTTAGGTACTTACGTAAAACGGACGACTCATAGGTTTACAAGAATGAATCCGCCGCGGGCTGTTCGAGCTGGATCGCTTGCCGCGCGCGGTAGTTGCGTTCTGCTAAATTATTATCTAAAAATTGGCTCGTGCGACAAATTAACGTCTACCTCGGTCGAACATTGGCTCGCGCGGCTGCCGCGCGTATTTTATACGCACCTTAACTATGCCACTTTTATCAAAATTATGTTCATACATTTGAAGGAAATTGCATTTGAACTCAAGGGTTATGGGTTGCTCGGTTGATTTGTCTGCCAAAATTATGCTATAATGTGCAAACCTGGACATAAATAATTCGATAGTCAAGATTAGGAATCATTCTACAAAAAGCATGAAGTAAACATATTCCTCATTTGACAATCACTGGGAAATTTGGGGACCAAACAGTGTAAAATCCTAATTTTTCCCTGACTTTCCAGGTAGCCTCTCGATTTCACTGACTTTCCCTGACTGCCTTGAGCTTCCCTGACTTTTCCCTGACTTTCCCTGACTTTCCAGAATGTGGACACCCTGGCTATATACCTCTATATACAAAGCAGTCACACACAGAGATATCAATATTATCAATAATTCGTCGGTTGGCATTGACGTATATCAACTACGTCAATGTCGGTTGGGTAATCGCTATAGGCAGAAACTATGCACCATCATCATCATCAAAATGTAACCTTTAGACGCGGAATGGTCAATAAGCAAAATAGTAAGCGATCTAGTGATGCGGTTAATGGCATGAACGCTTCAAATTTTTACAATTATCTGTTAACAAAAGTGTCTCCGTCTGCAAAACCTCATTATTTAAAGTTTGAACAATTTATTGTAATAATTTTATGGCATGATGATATCTGTCGAAATTAGACCGGTTGAATATATGGCTTTTATGCGTTTATGTTTGTGTGTGTGTGTGTGTGTGTGAGTTATATCGAGGGTTCTCAATTAGCCTAACGGCCTGGATGAAATGGTGCAGTGACATCGCCGGGTCCACAGAACACAGAAAGAGGTTAGAAAGGCAATCATGCACCGTTTGTACGGGAACCGCTGTCGCCAGTTTTGCTCCCACTTCTTTTCCTTGCACCGCCCATGCAAAGTCGCGCGAAATCGGGCTGAACCAATCACAACGCTCACTGGGCTCCTCATTCACAGAAATTCACTGACGTCCAGAGCCGCGTGTACAAATAACATTATTTTAGTGATTGACATCGATTAATAGCTATCGATATTAAATATTGCCAGCAATTTAACCATTTGAAATATTTAGAAAACCAAAAAATAATTATTACTTTCATTATACGTTTATAATTAATAATATTCAAGTAATATTTTGTTTCTATGTAACAAAATTAAAGCTTTTTAGCTCAAAAATGTTGTAGGTTAGACGTAAAATAAAAGAAAAACTATAATACTATAATGCACCGGTCTGAAAGCATAAACTAGAATGGATAATCTGACAAACGAACGTGCGGTAGTTTAGTTGTTAGTTAGGATATTTTAGTTGGATGGAGAAGTAAATATTTGTAAAGTAAATATTTCCCTGTAAATTTGTGTTTTTTAAAGTACTAAAATCTTCATGTCTTGCATGGCCACCTACCTATGCTAAAATAGTCATATAAATATTATGGTGATATTAAAAATTCTAAGTTGTAAAATTAGTTTAGAATTTGCCCATAATTTTTTTACTAATCGAACTAATTGTATCGTGAAAATTGAAATTAATTTTACAATTTTAATCTTTGATTACATCGCCGTACTTATATGAATAGGATGTTAGAAAGGGTAGGTGTTAGCTTCGCCAAACATTCTGTATTATCGATAAGTAATAATTATTATTATGGCATTTTAAGTGACAAATAATATGTTATTTTTACTTTATACAAATATTTTAAAATATACATTTATCGATAAAATGTAATGCGTGCGTTTTTTGATTAGCACGGCACTATCCCTTGTACTGCGACTACTGCGTTAATGCTCATTAGGCCAAATGCGTCACTACCGAAAGCAGTGTACTACATTACGCGCTCTAAGTAATATGGCAAAAATCGCGGGCGTACATTGCCGGTAATGTATATTTTTTAGAAAAATATTATGTAACTTATCGTTATGATCAGTTTTGGTGGATTTTGACATTATGATCTATGGAATATGGTCATTATGATTAATTTACTACTTACCGATGAAAAGAAATTCCTTCTTTAGCTACACTTGACACCTGACTTCTTATTTTACAAGTAATTATAGCACAAGAAGGCATTTTTTTATATTTATAGCGCCGCGCTTCACGATACACTCACTGTGGTTGTCCGTCAGTGATTAAACAACGCGTTCGCGTTGCGGGGCCACAAGTATGAGCATTTAGTCATAGTTGTGGCTACGCGTGCCCCGCCCACATAGCCCTTCTAACCTCTTTCTGTGTTCTGTGGCCGGGTCCGCCAACCCTTGCTGCGTTCTTTGATTTGGCGCAGTGTCTTCAGGTTGATAGTTCCGACGGTTGGACCAGCCAGGGTTCTGCCTGGCTCCCGCGAAAGAGTGTCAGATCAACAGCCAGCCACCCACTCTGTGTCCCCTTTCGAAGTAGTTTTCCCCGTTCCCAGTGAAACTTCACATATGGACTTATTTCTATACAGCGGTAGCGTTTAGGCCACATGGGAGTTAGGGGAATCACTCAACCCCAATAGAGTGTTGCTTCTGCTGATTCACCCGAGATCTGAGACCTCCTTAGTAGCAGATACTCGTCGAGTCTGATCCGATTGGGGGGAGGGCAGTGTTCCGCCGACTTACGGCCCAAAGATACAAAGAGTTCTTAATAGCATAACGGTGACAAAAGTTATGGAGGTGAGATAGCCAGTTTGTCTGTTCGAAGGCAAAGCTCTCCTCCATCTTCGACCTTGTGACTTGTTGTGAAAAGTGCGGAGTCGCTCTATTTGTTTAAAGGGCGGCTGAAGGCCTTTCTGTTAGAAAAATCGTACTATGACATTAATTAATAAAGCTATAAGGCGGACATAAGTTTGAAAGTAAACAGCTTGTATAAGTGACAGGATATACTTAGATAAAAAAAAAAAGTTTAATTTTGAGGGATTGTTTTAAATTTATATATTTAGGATTTTGGGTATAATAAGATTTTGGGATATAGGAATTTTATGTGTACTGACCGAGTAATTATTTTGATTAATGTTCAACAAATTATTTTTATATTTAAGTTTAGACAATTTTTGAATTAAATTTACTTATATTTTTTTATGTCCGACACAATGTAATAATTATTATGGATTGTAATACATAAAAAAAATGTTATCAGCTGAGTTGAATATCAAGACATACCTTTTCAGAAATTAAAAAATCAGTTAATAAAGCAGTAGAATCAATAACTCCAGCGATCGATCCTGGTCTAAGCGAGTTGGTTAGCGTCAGGTTAGATGGTCGGAGAAGTCAAATTGAACATTGAACTCTGAAATCTGAAAAAGATAAATAAAAATAATGCTATAGGTATGCACTTTATTTTGTGATTCATACTTGGTAAGTAACCGATGTGTTATTTGAATACTCTTGAGTTTTGTATCTACAATATCGGTGAAAATGTTTCCACAAAAATGTATATAGGACTCGTGAAATTGTCATTTACTTACGCTGTTGATTTTTTCGTTCGTTAGCAGACCTCCGAAATCCAGCGACACCAAATCCGGAATTTCTGTTAAAGGATAGTGAAGATGATCTTTTAGTATGGCCTTACATGTGTGCCCTTTTTTTTTGGGAGGGGGGAAAATGCATTGACGCATTCCTCGTGGTCGAGCCTAACTACGAGGATATGTGGGACTCCCCAGACCGTACTCAGCCCAGGCCTACCCACTAAAAACCCCCCCAGCAGCTCCTCCGTCCGTCACAAGACAGGGGGAAGGGGAGTACAGCCAGGCCTTGTTCCCGCTGACCCCCTGCCCGTGACATGTCCGTTGCCGGACTCACCGTCTGGCTCTGCTGCTTAGTGGAGCGGCACGTGTGCTGCTCTACACCCCGAAATTGGTTTTTTATTGTGGTTGTCTTCCACGCGGCCCAACGCTCAGTGCGCCGGGCCCCCGGCCCGCTCAGTGCGGGTAACGGGTTGCCCAACAGCAGATCCCACTAGATCCACCGCCGCGCGGGTGAGCCGAAGCTCGGGGCAATCTCCGGCAGGCGCGAAGCGCCATGGCGAAAAGTCGCCTTCACCCCACTACCTTCAAAGGTAGCCGCCCAAATCAGGCTTCCGGCGAAAGCCACACCTTTTCTTAAGACAAGAAGAGGGGACTTCGCCCTTCCCCCGCATGAAGCGGGTGGCCAAATGAAGTGGCCCGCCCGCCAGGTTGAACCCGGCCATCCCACACCCCCCTCTATGGGGTCCTCTCGACAGACTATTAGCCCGCGGCAGAAAATCTGCCGGGTTGCCCAGGGTGCACCACAAGGAGGTTGTCTGACATCGCACCCCTACATGTGTGCCCTAACTAAGGCACAGATGACATATTGTATGGTGTGTACGAGTATTTAATACTCATGTTTAATATAGAACTTTAAAATTTCATAAATTCAAATAAATAGTCTTATTTATTTCTGCTGCCTGAAAATTCGCAACTCTTGTCTCGACGCTGAAAAAATGTTTTATCTATTTTCTTACCTACAATATAATTACGTCTATATTGAAATCAATTGCTATGTTCGCTACGAAAAGACAGCACTCGCGGCAAAAAATACCTTTTTCTTCCAACTATGCTTTAATTTCATCATAATCACACTGAAAACTGAGCACAAAGCGAGTCTTTAGTGCTATATAGCAATAAAAATGTATAAAATTTCATTATTGCATAGTTTTTTTGTTTTTAATCGCACAAAGAAGTTACCAATCTCAATGGAATAGTTATCTATTCAGCCAGCGGATATCGATACTTTCTTATATACGTATTATTTGTTTCTATCCTACTTGTTCCAAATTTAAAAAATGATTGCTGCCAACTCTGATTTAAAAATGTAAATTAGCGGGAACTTTAATAAATTTGCGTGACAATATTTTTGGAATCGTCAAAGTGTGATACTGTCTTATTTTGAGTGCTTCGTATTAAGAATTAAAATGGAATCAGCGACTCATTTTAAATGAAGCCGATAGTGTTATAGAAAACCCTTTACCCTTAAAATCACGAGTACAATACGTAAAATCTTAAACTTCTATTTTCATTTTTTGACGTGAGTTTTTTATCTACTATTTCTATAGGTAATAGTTGAAAGAAAAGCAGATTATGCACCTCACCTTAAGAAATTTATTATTGCCCTCGTGCCTGTTAGAGCCCTCGCTTTTGTTCTCGGTGCAATAATCTACTATTTCAACACACTTGCTCGTAAAGTGGGTCTTATTACCTTGCATTTAGACCTGTTATTCAGTATATTAAACACGAGTGCTTTTCACTTTACATAATCGCACAAGTGCGGTAATCTTAACACGACAAATTCTAATTTGTTCAAGATTGCAAAGCAAATGTATGTCCAGTACGCATTCTTAAATTTGTCGCTTAATACAATTTTTTTTAACACGACTTTATGCGGCTGTCAATTGGAAACAAATGAACAGCCTACTACTGGTTACTTAAATATTAAAGGCCTTACTAATAACCATTGTATAAGCCTTGTATAGTTAAGCAGTATTTTGTCTCTTTTGTTCGAATTTGAAATGTCATTCGAGTGAACGTGACAAAACACTGTTTAACTAAATCAGGCTTATACAATGGTTATTAGTAAGGCATTAAATTAACAACGACATTTAAAAAAAACAATAATCAATAACTATAACTAAAATAAATTATTAAAAATTCACACAAACTTGTTTTTTAAAAACTAAAATATCCGGTTTATTTAATTTTGAATTTTGGCTGTTTGGCCCTTTTTTAAATGTTGGCTGTATGAAGAGGATAGCCATGCCCGGGCAGCGCGCGAAAAAAAAAGGCGCGCGGCATTTTCCTGCTATTGAAATTTTTTGCCTTTTTGTTGTAATCGATAATTGATTATCGACAAATATGCCGAGTCTAAGTGAAGAAGAATCCATATTATTAACTCAACCGGAAATAATTATGGAGGCGCAAAGCGCGAGTAATAGTTTGTTGCCGCCAAAGTCAAAGGATAAATACTTGGCGGCATACGATACTTTCATGCAGTGGAACATTAATAAAAAAGCGCAGTCATTTTCAGAAAACTATTAATACCACAAGATCTTTTATTTTCCTCTCAAGTGTGTTGAAAAACGTCGTATGATACACGCGCGCATTGGTCATTACGTACTCTGCTTTCTTGTCGCCTCGTACGCCATGACCGCCATAGCGCGCTCGTATCATAATGTACTATTCTTTCTTGTTGGGCAAAGGAATTCTACTAAATATATAACAACAAACCGCAATAACCCGACGGGTTATTGCGGTTTGTTGTTGAAGATATGGAAAACCTGAAGTCTCGTCAGCGTAGTATAGTATAGTAGGCCAAATGCTCCTTCGTCTATAGAAGGTTCCGTAATTCGTCCAGAACTGTATTCTGGACGAATTACGGAACCTTCTATGCGAATTTTAAAATGGGAATGGATGACGAATAAGGAAAATTCACAAAGAAGTCTCGGGTACTAGTATTATGTTATCTGTGTCTCGGGGCCAATTTAGGCAAACATTGGATTTTTGAAATATCCGTATTCCTAGTCAGGAATCGAGCCAGTTGATCTCGAATATTAATAACACATGATGTATTATGACACAATTTGACAGTATCACTACTAAGGTCTTTGAGCTAGAGATTTGGTATGAATGTTAAAGGTAGACACTTTTTTATGCATTAAATTTAAAAGACGTGCTGACTTACCGTTTGAAGCTTCATCGGCCACAACTTTGGTGGCTATCGACCCCTGAGGTATCGGAACAGAAGAAGGGCCCGTTTCCTGTTCTTCGCCTGCTGCAACCACATATAGACTTGTAGTTCAGTGTTTACTTTCAATGGTGTATTATAATATTATATATTGTGTCTAATTACTGGTGCTTGAGATACAAGCTTTGCTTAGTTCCACAATCTTTATTCTGTAAAACGTTCGTATTTCTCAAATATTAAATTGAAGATGTAAGAATGTAGGAGATAAATAAAAGATATTATTATTATTATAAATTTTAAAAAGTCATCACAGTTCATATACCTACATCACCACTGACCTAGGGGCTGGAGCCTACCCTAACTAACTTAGAGTGTTTCAAAATTAGCCTAGGGTTATTATTATGAAATAAATAATGAAATAAACATTTAATTAAAAATCCGACACGAAAACTCTCTAAAAAGTACAAAATAAAATGTGTCGGTTGGCCCTTTAACTTTAATATATTTAGTAATATTTTGAGTCAAGCGTAGTAACGGCTGGACAACTGGAGAATGGCCGTTAACGTGGGTAAGACGGCCGCCATCCTGGTCGGGTCGCAGCGCCGCATTACACCGCCGCTGACACTCCGCGGACAGGACGTAGTTTGGCAGACCACAGTTGCGTACCTCGGATGCCGCATCGACCGCCAACTGCGCATGGTGCCCCAGGTTGACCGTCATCAACCAGACCAAGATGGCCCGTGGCATCCTGCGCCCGGTGCTGGCATCCCGGCTGCCGTTGCGCACGAAAATGATGGTCTACAAGTGCTACATTCGTTCGCGGCTCACCTATGCTGCCCCAGCGTGGTATGCGTAGTGCTCCCCGACCCAGCGTTCCAGCCTGCAGGTGCACAAAATCTGTCGGGGCTATCGTCATAACTAAAAAACCGGCCAAGTGCGTGTTGGGCCACGCGCAGTGTAGGGTTCCGTAGTTGCAAATGCCAACTTTGAGTTCACTCACTCACACACACCTCACAACACGTTGCTGATGGACCGGGAACCATTCGCATCAGCCAGATATCTATCGCAGGTAGTTTATTAAGTAAGCCGGGAAGCCGTCAGCACAGGATAAGCTCCAAGGAAGAATATTCAAACAATGGCTTTCGAGCATTATATGCACCTGATTGACACATAACATAATCGCGTTATAATTTACAACAGCGCCATCTCTGTGGTCACATACGCACCAATACAATTGTATACAATTGCGTCATCTCTGTCAGCACGTTCAGACCATCAACTTACAGTATTATGTGTCCGTTGCTATAGTAATAATTTTCAATGAAATTTCACTTTTCCGAGTACATTTTATAAGTTGATCGTCTATAACTTTTTAGTTTGTACTTAGTACTCAACTCTGATGGCTTTCCTTTAAACTTCATTATATTATATACTACTGTGTAACGTAGAACCCCAATAAGATTTAAGGGTATGTATCCATCAGAAGTGGAGATTCTGTAGGAAAAATATTAGGGCTAATAAAACTACTTTTTTTTCCCATACAAACTAAATAAAATATTTTTTGGTCTTAAGTGCTGACAGCCCTACGTAAGCGTACGAGGAATACTACGTCGTGACTACGCTCACGTCTATCACGTGCCTTCATTTACAACTATCGAGCGCCATCGCAGGGAGACGCACCTACGGCTTGTGCCCGGGCGCAAAAGCAAGTAGGTACCTATTACAGGAAAAGATAATAACTATGATATTATTGCGTTGAGTCAACTTACCTATGTTAAAGCAGCGTCATGGCAGCGTCCAATATGGTACACTTAGTTGACAAGTTAATTGATGAATGTTTTTCACAAACAGTTATCGCACGAAGCATTTAATGACTCACACACAAACTGCACACTTTTTTCACCCGGGCCAGTTAGTTATTGGCTAAAAATAAACACTGCATGAGGTTGAATTTGGGCCGAAATACCTACTATTGAAGTCTTCATTTCAAACGACCGTTTCTTGACCTTTTTGCATCGAGCGAGAGTTCAATCATAAAAACCGCTCAACATGTCTACCACCCTGCTCTATGCAGGCAGCCGTTCGTCGAAGCATCGACTCTCTTACATTCTGTGGAGAAACAGACTGAAAGGCTGCAATAAGCCGGCTCTCCATTTCCGCTGCAGTACTGGTTCGCGGGTTGCGCTCAAAGTGCTGCAGTATCGCAGTCTCCAACTGCGAACGTACTGCGTTACTTGACCGACCTTCATAACGCGGTGCACGAAATGTCCCAAAACTGTGTAATCGTATACACATGCTCCGAAAACATGAGTTAAGAAGGCAACCGTCGCTGCTCAGCAAGTGGTCTATTTGCAACAAATCTTTGCCGGTATAACTCACGAGCACCACTAATGTTTCCGTCACACGCAACAACACATTAAACCATTTCGTAAAATTCACTATTTGAATAAATTTCACTACCACGAGACATTGTTGCTACGAGATCACTCACGACACACGCGACGCGACACATATACACCAAAAGTTTTCGCGAGCAACTGATGGACAGAGACGAGCCGACTCAAAGGCGCCCCTAGGCCACGCTCGACCGCGGCCGCTGCATTAGGGATGATCGATATCAATCGATTAATGAAAAACATCGATTTTTAGCAAAAATCTTTTTTTTTTTTGAAATCGATATTAAATCATAATAATATCATACGAAACGTTGATATTATACCTACTCTAGCTCGGCAATCTAATCTGAATTAGACGATGCTGACTAATGTTGTTGATAGTATTTACTGCACATTGTTCACTTTGCTTAGTTTACCCGCAAGTAAATGTAGCAGACTTTACCTTTTTAGATGTATGGCTCGATTGAGAATAAATAAACGTAACCGAACTAAGCTGAACGAAGTTATTCCTTTGCATTTCTTAAATAGAGGGATTCAAAAACTTGTCAACTTCAATGAATTCCATGACGTAATAATTTCCTGTTGTTAATGTGAAATGTGAAGATTGCTTTTTTTTTAAACCAAACCTATTACTTTTATGGCAAGTGCTGGGAACTTGTAATGTAATTTTAATTTATCAATTTGTTTGTTTAAATAAACACATAAACAGATTATTCATTAAATTTATTTATTAAAATTCCACATCGCAAATCATCTCATACATTGCCGTTCGATATAAACGTGTAACGTAAATAAAATAAACGCGAATGTTTATTTGTTAATTCAAAAAGGTTAACGAAACAACTGGTATGTACGAGGGGCGGCTGACAAGTTCGCGACCTAAGGTACTTAACGAAAAGGTATCATCTCGTTACTGATAGCACACCTTGCGGCACTAATTGATAGTATAAATAACACCCATTTGTTCAATTTGGTTCATTAACACTTTAAACCTGGAACAAGCAACAATACCATGTCGACCGAAACTGAAAATTCTCGCAATGTTGAGCACCGCGCAGTGATTAAATTCCTTGTAAAAAAAAGGAAACTCGCCGAAAGACATTTTTGAAGAAATGTCATCGGTTCTTCAGGATTCCGGGCCATCATATACAATGGTAAAAAAATGGGCTCGACTTTTTAACCAAGGAAGAGAGAGCTGTCAAGACGACCCCCGCCCGGGCCGCCCTGTGACAGTAGTGACCGAAGAAAATGTTCAAAAAGTTGAAAAATTAGTATTGGCCGATCGAAGAATAAAATTGGGGCAGATAGCTGAAGAGTTACAGATTAGTAAAGAGCGAATCGGAGAAATTTTACACCAAAATTTACACATGAAAAAAATTAGTGCGCGTTGGGTACCGTGAATGCTCACACCACTCGACAAACAACGTCGACTGGCGAGTTGTAAGGATTTTTTGGAGTTGTGTCAGAACGATTTGGACGAAATTTGTAACCGCATTGTGACAGTAGACGAAACCTGGATTCGCCAGTATGATCCGGAGTCCAAACAAGAGTCTATGCAGTGGATTAAAAAAGGAGAAAGACCACCAAAGAAGTTTAAAGTGGAAAAGTCGGCCTCTAAGATTATGGCGACTATTTTCTGGGATAGCGAGAGAATTTCATTAATTGATTACTTGCCTAAAGGAACTACTATGAATGGTCAATACTACGCCAATTTATTAGGTCAGGCACGTGAAGCAGTCGTACAGAAAAAACGTGGCAAGTAGGCGCGCGGTGTGTTGTTTCTGCAAGACAACGCGCCCGTTCACACCGCTCGCATTTCGAGGGATGCTTTAAAAGCCACTGGGTTCGCAGAAATTGACCATCCCCCCTGTAGTCCGGACCTGGCTCCCAGTGACTTTTTCCTTTTTTCGAAACTGAAAAAGGAGTTAAGGGGGCGAAGATTTTCGGATGACAATGAGATGAAGTCAGCCGTGGAGAGCCATTTTCAAGAGAAATCTTCAGAATATTATTTCAATGGTTTAAAGGAATTGTATTCACGATGTGAGAAGTGTATTTCACTTCAGGGTGATTATATTGAAAAATAAAAATTAAAAAACTAAACTTTTCTTTCATTAAGTACCCTAGGCCGCGAACTTATCAGCCGCCCCTCGTATGTGTGTAATGTGCGGTCGGCGGCGCGTAGAGCCCATTATATTGCACTAAGAAAACCTGCACTTTGCACTATTACGAGCGATATAAGATCTGTCTCATGGTCGATATGTGGGCTCTGAAGCGTTGCCGTTTGTACGTTTGTTTAGTATAATATGGTAGGGTATCATAATAGTTATATTGTAAAGTATATTTTAATTTATAAGCTGCGCAAATGTAGAAAAAAAAAGTTACTAAGTGATAATTGTTATTTATAAGGAGTTTAAAAAGGAATTTTGTAAAAAAAAAAAAATAATTTGAACAAGGGCATGGACTAAGAGTCTGTGGAGAAAACATAATAAAAAAAAAAAAGGTTAACGAACTCTGAAAAGAACAAAATGTATGAACAAATAGTTACTTTTGTCTAGGTCCTCTGATAATGTATAATCTTTGTAAACGTCATGCAGAGCGCGTGGACTTCATTCACCTTTGCGTACTCTGGTTAATGAACACGATAGCTGTTGGTCAAAAGACGATGATTCGAATTTCCATAAGCAGCCAATCAAAACGGCGATCGGTCCCGCTCCATTTTCTTACAGCGTTTGAGCAGGGCAGCATCGTTTGATAAGCCGCGTGGGAATGATCGATTTTAGGAAATCATCGATGTCATATCGATGTGTTAGGGAGCAAGAAACATTCTTTTTTATTTATTATGTATTTTTTATTCACGAAAATTAGCAATTAATTTACATTCAAAGTAAAGTTATTTGTTATTTGCATACTTGTGTTTATTAATTTTAAAAAATATTAAAGATATTACGAAGAACGCAAATCTTTTTTGATTGATGCTACGAACCCGTGAAAATATCAATGTTTTCATTTAACAGGTATTACAGCTAGATGTCTAACGATGAATAGGAGTATTTCGATCAAGTTTGGTTACACATTTAGGTGGATCAAAATTAAATCTATGGGCTACTTTTTACCGACTCCAAAAAAGTTTGAACTCGATTTTTTTTTTCTCAGGCGATATTCACAACTCAGCGGCCCTACCGCCTATCTCAAAGCGTTCACTCACTATCGCTTTCGTGACATGAGAAGAATAGTTTTATGGTCACGAAAGCGATAGCGAGTGATCGCTATGAGTAAGGCGGTAGCGTCAGTTTTTGAAAGATCGTCGCTTGACTTGTCTCGAGTAGTAGCATCGGCTTTTCACATTTTTATCTTTTTATGTAATAATTATTTATTAAAGGTTTAATCTAAAATAAATAATTATTATATAAAAAGATAAAAATGTGAAAAGCCGATGCTACTACTCGAGACAAGTCAAGCGACGATCTTTCAAAAACTGACGCTACCGCCTTACTCATAGCGATCACTCGCTATCGCTTTCGTGACCATAAAACTATTCTTCTCATGTCACGAAAGCGATAGTGAGTGAACGCTTTGAGATAGGCGGTAGGGCCGCTGAGTTGTGAATATCGCCTGAGAAAAAAAAAATCGAGTTCAAACTTTTTTGGAGTCGGTAAAAGTAGCCCATAGATTTAATTTTGATCCACCTAAATGTGTAACCAAACTTGATCGAAATACTCCTATTCATCGTTAGACATCTAGCTGTAATACCTGTTAAATGAAAACATTGATATTTTCACGGGTTCGTAGCATCAATCAAAAAAGATTTGCGTTCTTCGTAATATCTTTAATATTTTTTAAAATTAATAAACACAAGTATGCAAATAACAAATAACTTTACTTTGAATGTAAATTAATTGCTAATTTTCGTGAATAAAAAATACATAATAAATAAAAAAGAATGTTTCTTGCTCCCTAACACATCGATATGACATCGATGATTTCCTAAAATCGATCATTCCCACGCGGCTTATCAAACGATGCTGCCCTGCTCAAACGCTGTAAGAAAATGGAGCGGGACCGATCGCCGTTTTGATTGGCTGCTTATGGAAATTCGAATCATCGTCTTTTGACCAACAGCTATCGTGTTCATTAACCAGAGTACGCAAAGGTGAATGAAGTCCACGCGCTCTGCATGACGTTTACAAAGATTATACATTATCAGAGGACCTAGACAAAAGTAACTATTTGTTCATACATTTTGTTCTTTTCAGAGTTCGTTAACCTTTTTTTTTTTATTATGTTTTCTCCACAGACTCTTAGTCCATGCCCTTGTTCAAATTATTTTTTTTTTTTTACAAAATTCCTTTTTAAACTCCTTATAAATAACAATTATCACTTAGTAACTTTTTTTTTCTACATTTGCGCAGCTTATAAATTAAAATATACTTTACAATATAACTATTATGATACCCTACCATATTATACTAAACAAACGTACAAACGGCAACGCTTCAGAGCCCACATATCGACCATGAGACAGATCTTATATCGCTCGTAATAGTGCAAAGTGCAGGTTTTCTTAGTGCAATATAATGGGCTCTACGCGCCGCCGACCGCACATTACACACATACGAGGGGCGGCTGATAAGTTCGCGGCCTAGGGTACTTAATGAAAGAAAAGTTTAGTTTTTTAATTTTTATTTTTCAATATAATCACCCTGAAGTGAAATACACTTCTCACATCGTGAATACAATTCCTTTAAACCATTGAAATAATATTCTGAAGATTTCTCTTGAAAATGGCTCTCCACGGCTGACTTCATCTCATTGTCATCCGAAAATCTTCGCCCCCTTAACTCCTTTTTCAGTTTCGAAAAAAGGAAAAAGTCACTGGGAGCCAGGTCCGGACTACAGGGGGGATGGTCAATTTCTGCGAACCCAGTGGCTTTTAAAGCATCCCTCGAAATGCGAGCGGTGTGAACGGGCGCGTTGTCTTGCAGAAACAACACACCGCGCGCCTACTTGCCACGTTTTTTCTGTACGACTGCTTCACGTGCCTGACCTAATAAATTGGCGTAGTATTGACCATTCATAGTAGTTCCTTTAGGCAAGTAATCAATTAATGAAATTCTCTCGCTATCCCAGAAAATAGTCGCCATAATCTTAGAGGCCGACTTTTCCACTTTAAACTTCTTTGGTGGTCTTTCTCCTTTTTTAATCCACTGCATAGACTCTTGTTTGGACTCCGGATCATACTGGCGAATCCAGGTTTCGTCTACTGTCACAATGCGGTTACAAATTTCGTCCAAATCGTTCTGACACAACTCCAAAAAATCCATACAACTCGCCAGTCGACGTTGTTTGTCGAGTGGTGTGAGCATTCACGGTACCCAACGCGCACTAATTTTTTTCATGTGTAAATTTTGGTGTAAAATTTCTCCGATTCGCTCTTTACTAATCTGTAACTCTTCAGCTATCTGCCCCAATTTTATTCTTCGATCGGCCAATACTAATTTTTCAACTTTTTGAACATTTTCTTCGGTCACTACTGTCACAGGGCGGCCCGGGCGGGGGTCGTCTTGACAGCTCTCTCTTCCTTGGTTAAAAAGTCGAGCCCATTTTTTTACCATTGTATATGATGGCCCGGAATCCTGAAGAACCGATGACATTTCTTCAAAAATGTCTTTCGGCGAGTTTCCTTTTTTTTACAAGGAATTTAATCACTGCGCGGTGCTCAAAATTGCGAGAATTTTCAGTTTCGGTCGACATGGTATTGTTGCTTGTTCCAGGTTTAAAGTGTTAATGAACCAAATTGAACAAATGGGTGTTATTTATACTATCAATTAGTGCCGCAAGGTGTGCTATCAGTAACGAGATGATACCTTTTCGTTAAGTACCTTAGGTCGCGAACTTATCAGCCGCCCCTCGTACATACCAGTTGTTTCGTTAACCTTTTTGAATTAACAAATAAACATTCGCGTTTATTTTATTTACGTTACACGTTTATATCGAACGGCAATGTATGAGATGATTTGCGATGTGGAATCATTCCTATTCATTTTATTCCTTTCGAACTTTTTTATCGTTTTTGAATTGTTACTTTGTCTAGAGGCGCGTTCCATTTAAGCACAGATTTGCAGCATTTTCAACATTTTTAGCATCATCGCGTTTCATTAGCTGTTGTAGCTAGCAGGGCTAGCATCATATGTTAACGTAATGCGCTGCATTTAAACAATATCTTGATTTTTAGGTTAGGTTCCCTTTGTGAAAAATAATGCAGCTAAAAATGTTAAAATTTCTTAAAAGAAACGCAAAACATGGTTAACATTTGATATTAGCGTGAAAAAAATGGTGATGCTTAAATGGAAAACCGGGTAGGCTTCTTGACTAGACATCTATGGGGAAGCACGGCGGCCTAGTTGTTCGTGCGTTTGGAATGATGATTGCTAAAGTTTAGTAACATTTACCGTCGTCGTGACCCCGATGGGCGAAAAAAACTTAAATTATGCGACCTCGACCTCACCATCTCGCCTCGGCGGACACTAGCGGATTACCTGTCGGACGGGATTGAGTAGGTATGGCCGCCGTTGAAAAAGGCGAACAACATCTTGTTTTCAATTTCAGTAAGATGGGTATCAAATAAAAGGGCTTGAAGAGTAGAGCACAATAAACCTAGCGACGTTTCTTCTATGTTCAATATGACCGTTGTTCAAAAATAGCGGCCAATAATTTGATTTTAATCCCAGTAAGATAGGTATCAAATGAAAGGGCTGCTTGAAGAATTGATTACTATGAACTAAGTGACTTTGCCATAAATTCAATATGGCCGCCATTCAAAAATGGCGGACCACAGTTTATTTTCAATCTCAGTAATACCCATATTACTGAGATTGAAAATAAACTGTGTTGAATAAAATTACTTAAGGAATGATAACTAGGAATGTAGCATCATTGCTCTAAATTCAATATTTTAAAATTATTCCTTTTTCTTTTTATTTCGTTATAAACACGCTTTTTAAAAGCATAGCAAAAGTAACATTATTGTATCAAACCAAAAAGTAATTGGTAGTCATAACTTTTTACTTATTACTTGAGGTAACCTTATTATTTGTAGTTAGATTAAATGTTACTTGATTTACATTTCAATGACTCAAAGAGGTTAGTTGAAATTAGGCATTAAAATACTATGTTTAAGTGTCCTTTCTGTACCTTATTTTTTCAGTTTGTGTTTAAATTTCTTTTATGCTAAGAGCTGATTATGGTTGCCACTTGAAAGTTTTTGCTTTCAGTTTAAAATCAAATAACTCTAAAAATATTGGGTTTTCAGATCTCAGACAAGCACCGAAGGTCCATTTAGTATCTAACTTATATGCCCCTTAAATGCTATTGGGGTATTCAGTTACACCCTGTATAACCGTTTATTACCTCTAACAAAAATTTTCACTTTAAAACCAAATATTTCAGAAACGGATCCCTAAATCGAAAAATGGTGTTCTGAACCTTATATTATTTTTTAAAGACCTATTCAACAATAGGCCACAAGATAGGTTAGTCGAGAAAAAAAAATTACTCCCACTTTACTTGTATGGGAGCTACCCTAAAATATTTTTTTTTCAATATTTTTTTCAACCACTTTTTTGGCATGTATAATATACATACCCATACAAAATTACACCTTTCTAGTACTAGTAGTCTCTGAGTAAAACCGTGGACAGAAAGACAGACAGACAGACATGGCGAAACTATAAGGGTTCCTTGTTTACTACGGAACCCTAAAAAGTGTTTATATTCTACAAAGTTTTGGTTAACTTTTAATGACGCATTTTGAATTGAGCCACTGCTTTAATAGCATAATGAAATATAACTTACGAGACATTAAGAAAATAAGGTCTGTTTATTATAAGGTTAAAAAATCATCTGTGACTCAAGACGTTGATTAGAAAACTGAAATTTTATTAATATATAGAAAGACTGACAGATGATATTATAACACTGAATTCAAAAAGAATTTGTATTAAAAGAATAATGACAGTAATAAACAATTTTAATTACAAGCAAATTGTTTTATCGGCATTTTTACTTAAATTATGAATATCAAAGTTCTCGAACATAATTAGTGTTTTAAAAATACTTATATAATTCAAAGAAACAAGTGTTTATAATGGGATTATTACACACACATAAAAAAAAATAAAATGTTAAAAATTAAAACTAATGAACTAATTGACAAATAAATCACAAAAAACGTTATTATAATAAGTGAACGGCTTCTCGTCTGCAAAAAATAATCAGATTGACTATAAAACATTTTAAATAAATCGTTTTATTTCTATTTTGTACCCGATTATGACTATCAAATAAGTGTGTCCTTTATCACATATACATACCTTACTATCAGTCGAAGAAAAATACAGTGATAATATATTCATTAACGATCAACATCAACACTACCCAAATAATTGACTTGATAGAATATTAAAACTTTTAATTGACAGTTAATATTTACATAAGGGTCACGTGAAGAATTGAAAACGCCCGAGCCTACTTTGAAGGTTTTTTACGCAATTTAAATGGCGACATATAAGCTGATACGCGTTGACTTTAGCCTTATCGTAGCCCTGTCACTACATCGCGCCATAGTCGCTACGGACACACTACGATCCATAGTCTACGGCGTAGTTTCTAGATATTTGCAAACAGATAGCTTACAAATTACCATAATTCGAAATTGTCCAAATGACTGCATAAAAGAATATTTTAAATCCCTCTACCTGTTATCCATTAACGGCATTTTTAGCTCATTAAAAATGGGAAATAGATTACAAAATCTGAAATCGAATTTAAAATCACTTTACGTGCAAAATTGAAAACGCCCTAGCCTGCTTTGAAGTTTTTTTACGCTATTTAAATGGCACACAAGCAAACGCCTTGGCTGTAGCCCTGTCACTACGCGCCGGCGTTGCCGCAACGGATACCCTACGATCCGTAGTCTACGGCGTAGTCTAGATATTTGTAAGCAGATAGCTCACTAATAACTGTTGAACTGGCCATCAATGTTTATATTCTGACATAAGGTTGAAACTTGCTAGTAGACGTTTAATAAATAAGTTCAAGAGAATATTTGTTTCATTAGGTTATGGGAAATTATTACAAATAATTCATTTCTAACTAGTATTCTTTTAATTTGGGATCTGTTTTGCATTTTAGTTTGTGTTTCGCAAATATGAGTGCCCAAAAAATTGGAGCGCTTTAATATTCAGAAGCTACGTGGACTTGACAATTGGTTGGTATGGAAATTCGATATAAACCTACAACTTACCATGTACAAGCTGCAAGATATTTTAAAAGGCGTCGAGACTCTTCCTGTACCACCACGGAAAGATGCGCAGGCTGACGAAATAGCAAGCTATCAACGGAAACTTACCCAATATGAAGAACGTGACGCATTACTCCAGTGTATCATCGGCTGTAGCGTCTCCAGTGAACCTAAACGTCATATACTCACTGCTAAATCCGGTAAGGAGATGTGGGATACACTTCACTCAGTATACGAGCAGAAGAATGACAGACGACTAGATTTCTTGTATTGCCAATTATTCACTTACACTAAAAATGTAGCAGATGATATTGCCACGCACGTCTCTAAGCTGCAGACATTATGGCAACAGCTCAACGACGAATTAAAGGAAGAAGGTTCTCTCCCTCAATCATTGTTGATGAACAGGATACTGAACACTTTACCTTCAACTTATCTTGAATTCAAAAATGCTTGGGAGTCCGTGCCTAGGGAGAATAGAATATATTTCTACTCTTATGGAGCGTCTGCGTCTACACGAACAGCGCCTCGAAGACCTGGGTACTAACCCTTCTACTGCCACGTCGATTTCTAACAACGCTCTTTTACTGAATAAAAAGAAAGTCAAATATTCCCATTGCAACAAGATCGGACATACTAACAAACAATGCTTCGTGCTCAAGAAAAGTAAAAAACGAAACAAGAGCAACGAAACCATTCAAGATGATGGTGACGCATTCCTATCCGGTCTTGATGACTCTAATTCTAACTGGATAGTGGATTCGGGAGTCAAGCGCCAATTGGTTCAGAAGCTACTCGCCTTTCGAAAACCCAAGAGCCTTGCGACTGGGAGATGATAGGGTTATGTATGCATACGGCCAAGGAACTATTGATGTTGAAATGTCTGTTCAAGGCAAATGGAAACGTGCTCATCTAAACAATGTTTGGTATGTACCTCAAGCTGGTCAAAATTTATTCTCAGCTGGTTCAGCCTTGGACCATGGCTATATAGAGATAGCTGACAAGGACAAACGTGTTTTCAAAGATAACAGTGGCCAAGTTAAAGCTTTTAGTATCAGAGATGGTAATCTGTATAGACTTTTGATGAGAGTAAAAACTGTCAATGCTTGTGTTGTCAAGGAAGGAACAAGCCTGCAAATTTGACATGAACGACTTTGTCACCAAAATAAAAGACACGTTAAGGAGGTCTTTACACGAAACAGTATTAAATTTGCACCAAATCAATCTGACTGTGATGGCTGCGTTTACGGAAAAATGACCAGATTGTCATTCGGGACAAGGCAACATCGTGGCACAAAGCCCGGTGATCAAATCAATGCGGATGTTTGTGGCCCTATGTCAGAATTGTCACTTGGAGGAAAAAGATATTTTGTTGTATTTAAAGATGACTTCACAAGATTCAGAAGAGTTTATTTCTTGAAGCACAAATCCGAAGTAGCCAGTATACTACCCAAATTTCTTGCTGAAATTAAAACGGCTGGTCACGTTGTTAAGGAATTACTCACAGATTGTGGAAAAGAGTTTAACAATGCTGAAGTACACCGTGTCACCGAAGCCATTGGCTTATACCACCGCATGAGTATGCCGTACACTGCAGAACAGAACGGCGCAGCCGAACGGGAGAACAGAATTCTCGTCGAGGCAGCAAGAAGCATGCTGTACAACAAAGACCTCCCTAAGAAGCTTTGGGCTGAAGCTGTCAATACTGCGAGCTACGTACTTAACAGAACTGGACCAACAACGATTGATGGGAAAACACCATATGAGCTTTGGTACAATAAGCCGCCTTATATTGACCATTTGCGTATTTTTGGCACGGAATGCTTCATACATATACCATGCCAGAAACGTAAGAAGCTCGACAAAAAGGGTATTTGGTTGGATATGGCGGCTATCGTGTCTGGCTACCTGAGAAGAATGACGTCATCATCTCAAGAGATGTACTGTTTAGATCTGAGACGGTTTCTTCTGACTTCTGTAAACTTCCTTCTATATCTGGTCAGTATGAAGATCATGAAATATCTGAGGTCGTTAATACCGATTCTTCTCATAAGAATGATCAAAATAAAGCTGGACCATCCAATGTAGCTGATTCAGCTGAAATTGAAACTCCTCCTGACCCTGTTGAACAAGCTCATCATCATTATAATTTAAGAGATCGACAATTACTTCAAAGTTCTAAGTCTAACTGTTGCATCTGTCTCCCTGAAGATGAGCCTCAGACTTACAAACAAGCAATGCAATCTGAGAACTGTGAACAATGGCGTACGGCCATGGAAGAGGAGATGAATTCTCTCAAAGAAAACAACACGTGGATGTTAGTGAATTTATCCAAAAATAGAGAAGCCCTTAGCAACAAATGGGTTTACAAGATTAAAAGGAATATTGATGGGTCTATCGACCGTTTTAAAGCTCGACTCGTCATAAGAGGATTTAGTCAAGAGCACGGGATCGACTACCACGAAACTTTCAGCCCTGTTGTTCGCTGGGATACTATTCGCGCAATGTTGAGTGAAGCAGCCATTAGAAAAATGCATATGACCCAATTCGACGTCAAGACTGCTTTTCTATATGGTGACATCGACGAGGTTATATACATGAAACAACCTGTGGGATTTGATGATGGATCAGGCCGAGTATGCAAGCTCATCAAAAGTCTTTATGGCTTGAAACAGGCACCTCGATGCTGGAACAAAAAGTTCTTTTCTATTAAAGTACGAGTTGAAACAAAGCGATTCAGATCCTTGCCTGTTCATAAGCCAAGACCGGCAACTCATCATCATGATCTATGTTGATGACGGGTTGATCTTATCACCAAACAAGGCACATGTGGAAGAATTCCTCAGTGCACTGACCACAGAATTTCAAGTTCGAACATTTGAAGTTGGCTGTTATATTGGTTTACAGATAAATCAACTTATTGACGGTTCAACATTCATTAACCAACAGGCCTACATAAAAACTATTTTGAAAAGTTATGACATGTGCGATGCGAACTCCGTACTTACATTGATAGACAAAAGTCAACTGACAGAACATTGTAATTACGACAGTGACACGAACGTCAACAATTTTCATTACAGAGGCGCGTTCCGAGGGTCAGAGTAATGCAACCGAGAGTGTTTTTCACACTCGCTCCGAGGTTCAGAACGGGTCGGTTACTATCTTTTTATTTAGTTTGTATCTTGCCAATCAAGATCAAGCAAAGGACAAAATATTACTAATGCTTACTATGAAATTAACAGTCAATATATCCATTTTTCTGCTTAAAATGAATTACACACAGAAATCACAATATTTCTCTTGTATTAGGCTTAAAAGAGTTCAAAGTAGTGTTATGTACTAAAATAATAAATAATTAGCGTATTTTTGACATCGACTTTGACATAAAATCTGTCAGTGTTTTTGTGTGTCAAATTAAGATGAAAACCTATTGTATTTTGACAGTTCACCACGATAAACCGCTTTATCATATCGTGTTTTGATGGTCGTGCTAGGGGGCTGACATTTGTTTTGCGATAAGTGTTTTGTCAAAACACGTTGAGAAACCCGACAAACGTCATTATGCGATCGCTAAACGAGTATTAAGATATTTGAAGGGCACTTAAAGCCTTGGTATTTTGTACAAGGGTGTGTCAGGTGAAGAGAATACCTTCGTTGCGTACAGTGATGCTGATTACGCCGGGGATATTGAAACAAGAAGATCGACTTCTGGCTACGTGTGTCTAGCCGCAGGGGGAGCGGTGTCGTGGTCTTCCAAAACACAAAGATGTGTGAGTCTTTCGACCACTGAATCTGAATTTGTGGCGGCCAGCCTCGCAGCACAGACGGTGATATGGCTCAATCGCCTATACAAAGAAGTTCGAGGATTTGACGTTGTACCGACGGTCTACGTAGATAACCAAAGTGCTATCAAGCTTGTCAAGAACCCCGTGTTTCATTTTAAGACAAAGCATATAGACACAAGGTACAAGTTTTTGCAAGAGTTGCATCAGGGAAAGAAGGTCAATGTTCTCTACGTGACTTCGCAAGACCAGGTACTTAGCGGATACCTTTACGAAAGCCTTGCCGAAGGAAAGCTTTCTCAGAACGCGAACCTCCCTAGGATTGGTGAGTCAGCCTGATCTGATGTAGGGAGAGTGTTGAACTGGCCATCAGACAATGTTTATATTTTGACATAAGGTTGAAACTTGCTAGTAGACGTTTAATAAATAAGTTCAACAGAATATTTCTTTCATTAATAACCATAAATTTTATTCAAAGTTATTTAAATATGATTGGATATAATAATCCTTTAAATCCTTTTACCTGCCATCCATTAACGGCATTTTTAGCTCATAAGAATGGGCATTATCGATATTTACAATTAATGTATTTTGTTATCATTCATAATAACATTTTGTTTTTGTTATTTTTATCAGGTGATGCAGATTAACTCCAGGCATTGATAAATGATCATTGATTTTATATAGCCTTTTCTAATGAGTGTCTTTTTTACATTTTGCTTGCTGCTGCTTTCTTCACTTTATTGTATATAAGAATACATAGGTACACGTCGGTACAACCTATGTATTCTTATATTGTTTTTGACATTTTAATGTTTTCAAGTCGGATTTTATTCTTTGTTGAATATTTTTTATTTCGCAAGTTGTCCGCTATGGTCGAAAAGTAGCAAAATTAGTTGATGATTTAATTCATAGCAAATTGCCATTCCCTTAAGGTCGTTAATTGTTATTCATAACACCTATTTTTACCGTACATGATGCCAAACAAATAAATGTAAATCTATGAATGTACTCTGTTTCGCCGTAAAAAGGTTTATATAGATTTCTTTTAAGTCCTATTTAACCTTTTCAACGAATTATTGTTATATATTTATTTCTAAGTTTAGCTCTTTGTCAACAACAACTTGTCAAAACTGTTCAGCGGCGAAACGTTATGAATGGTCCTAATTAATATCAGATTTAAAATAGGAATTAGTAGTAGAAAGTTGCACTTACTTTGCTCAGAGGAGTCGGGTTTCTACCGGCAGGTCTACCACGTTTGCGCTCCTGAGAATTGCAAGCATTGTTATGAGTGTATTTTATTCTATTACAGCAGATATAATAATACACTTTAATGCACGCCAATAACACAACTAACAGTTTTACAAAAAAAAAAGATATTACAGAAGAAAAAGAATTACTTTGGGACAATCTAACAAACAATGAATAGGTTTTTGGGTAAAACTAGCAAATAATATGCATCGGAAGATCTCGGTCTATATTCAAAATTTTGTGGTAAAGAAAATAAAATTGCCGTAATAAAGTGCATGGGAGCAGACATATTGTAAAAACAATAAACCACATAATATTATTCAATTATTAAGGGGAATCTATATTAACTACCATTACGAAAATAGTAATATTAACATTCAAAGAGGTTTTAATTAATAAACTCGTTTAATCTATGCCCATCGTCGAAGATCGTCAGGTTAATGACTATGCAGAGTGTGAGTATAATTAATAGTTTTAGATAGATGACTTTCAGTGCTTCAGGGCTTTCATTGCTCATTGCTCCATTTCATTGGTTACCCGTGCAATGGTACTATCGTTGGTATCCTAGTAGTATCTAGTATCTCCTAGTAGGATCGTAAAAGTGAAATAATAGTGATAGTGATAGTGAATAAAGTCTAATCACCCTAACATAGGGTAGGCTCGAGCCCCTCGGTGGGGACGTATGAGTGGGGACGTAAGAGTCATGAGCTGTGATGATGAATCTTCATATAACAGAAATGCTTCATGCACAACTTTGAGATCAAACAACCGTCTCCGTTCTGACCTATAGGTCTGGGGTTCGAAACCCCGTGGATTTTTTTTTCATTTATTTAATCAATATAAGAAACATATTAATTAACAAACAAACCATAAATCATGTTGAGGTTGATTTTTGTTAACATAACCACGGTAGCAGCAGAGTATTTGCATTTCTAATTATTAAAAAACTGGCCAAGTGCGAGTCGGTCTCGCGCACGTAGGGTTTCGTACCATTGACTAGGTAAACAACAGTAGGTACACAACTAAATATTTTTTTTATTTTATTTTATTATTCATTATTAAAGTAAATATACAATTAAGTATTTTGTGAATATTTCAAGTGCCTACCTGTTACCATTAATATCGAGCAAAAAAGGGCAAAAAAATCGTGTTTGTTGTATGGGAGCCCCCCTTAAATATTTATTTTATTTTGTTTTTAGTATTTGTTGTTATAGCAGCAACATAAATACATAACTTGTGAAAATTTCAACTGTCTAGCTATCGCGGTTCTTGAGATACAGCCTGGTGACAGACAGACGGACAGACAGTGAAGTCTTAGTAATAGGGTCCTGTTTTTACCCATTGGGTACGGAACCCTAATAAGTGGGTAGTTACATACAATTTCGATTGTTTAGTTGTGTTGCTATAGGTACGTTGTTAACGACATGCTGTTCATAAAGTATATATAGCATTAGTTTATAATTAATATGTATTATTTTTAGTGATATCTTTTTTCAACGAGAGATCAATGTCATTTACTAGATGACATTGATTTTAAAATTGTTCTGCTTGATTTGGTTAGCAGCAAAACTTAAGAACCTGGCTGGCGTACTATCACTATCCGACAACTAATTGTAAGATTGCCAGTTTCTCAATTAATGAAGAGTCCAGATAATGTTTTCCTCCATCTTCGGCCTAATCATGATTTACCATCAGACCACTGTGACCTCGGCACTGGACTGTGCCTCGAGTAGAATCAGGAGGCCCGCAATCGATCCTGCCATGTACCAGTGTGTTTTTCGTTTCACGAATATCATATTATGTACATTTATTCGATGCTCCTACGGTGAAGGAAAACATCGTCAGGAAACCTGCATACACCTGCGAAGTAATTCAAAGGTGTAGCTATGTGAAGTCAAACAATCCACACTGGGCCAGCGTGGTTTGACAAAGGCCTAATCGCCCTAACACAACTATTTAGGGTAGGCTCGTGCCACTCGGTGGGGACGTATATGAGCTGTGATGATGATGATGAGATTTTTGAAGTGAGAACTTCTTTAGCGGCGTTGTACACTTTTTTGTAATGGGTAAAAAATGTTAAACTCGCGTCAGGACACGTGACACTGATCGAAAATTCGTAAGACCAATTAAAATTGAAATGGCCGCGGGAACTGTCGAGGTGCGGTGAGGGGTCCACGTAAGCCGGCCGAGAACAATAGCGGCTGGCAAAAGTACTGGAAGTCACACGTCACTTGAGACAGTTTTAATCAATTTATTTACTTTGTTAGGAAAAATCTAAATTGTGCTTTTATTTGATTTTGTTGTAAATATTAATTAGGTAAGTTAGTATAAATTAAATATTATTTATTTGTTATAAAATTACGTTTTTAAGTAGCATATTAATGTCTGTTTTGATCATATTTTTAATTTAATTGTAAATATTTTGATTCATTATTACTAGTTATATAATTATGTACGCACAACGTTACAACAGGAAGTTGATTTTTCTGAGGGATAAACTTTTTAATGTAATATAAATTGTCATGTTTGTGTACGATAGCGCAATAAATAAATATTGTATTCTACCACATAAAAGATAGTACTTTTATTCTGATAATTAAAGCAATTCGTGCAACATTATTCCATAACCATTCCAAAATATCCAAAACGCACAACGTTAATACTTAAGTTTTCACTTCTGCCGGCACTCCCGGAGTGCAACCCGTCAATTTTTTTTTACAACTAAGTTGGCAAACAAGCAAACTGCCCATCTGATGGTAAGTGGTAACGTCACCTATAGTACATGTGGTTCTAATGAGATTTGCAGCAAATCTGCAACCCCCACAAGAACCACAGTGTACGTTGCCAACTTGTGACATAAGATGTAAAGTCACGATACCCACACCGGAAATCAGGTGAAATGAACAGCCCTGTTGTATATGAAAGTATACCTCAGTTTCGTTATCATTTGCGAAAAACTATTTCACCAAAAATAACTCGCTATTACTCGCTGTAGGAGTCAAAGTGTAATACTTAATTATTTCAGTAGCAGCTTTAGGTCCAATTTCACCAATATTTAAACAGGCGATTAGTTAATTGACAATCAAGTTTTTGACATTTTACTCATACAGTAAGGTTGAATTTCACCAACACTTAAACAGGCGTTTAAAGTTAACTAACAACCGTTTTGACACATATTGTATGAATAAAATGTCAAAAACTTGATTGTTAAGTAACTAACCGTCTGTTTAAATATTGGTGAAATTGGACCTGTGTCAGAAACGGTTGTTAGTTAACTTTAACCGCCCGTTTAAATGTTGGTGAAATTCGGTCTTAAAAAATCAAGTTAATGTCCATGCATTTGGAGAATGGCAAACTCCCTAACAAATTTTTGTAGATATATTTTTTGTGTCTAAGCATGAACAATATGCCAAACTAAAGAGATTTAATTCTTAAGTGAAATGATAGTAGAATGAATATTCTACGAAGTCTGGACGAAAAGTGATAGACGCATAAACTTTAACGGCCTTACAAATAAAAACTTATACCTAGGATAATCCTCGGAATAATTTATTCTGTGTTTTGGCTTGTTTTAGTACATGTCAGATGAAATATGTCAAAATAAAACAAAACACGGAATAACTATTCCGAGGTTATTCCTAGGAATACGTTTTTTATTTGTAAGGCCGTAAGAGGTTATTTCTTCAAAACCGTAAATAACATCGCCAGGAATCGAAATCCTTTGGCTAGCAGTACTCAGCAGTCACGATATGAGATCTCGGTAGTACAGTAGCAGTCCAGGGTCACTCAAAAGTACGAAAATCAACAGCAAATACTCGAAGATGCAAAGCAACACACAATGAAAACAAAACAGCGAAATTCGGACCACATTCGGACGGAACAAGCGAGAACGATGTCATGTCAATGTCAAATAGACAATGCGTCCGAATTTATTTTACGCGTCACGTATCAGGTGTGAGCGCGCTCACGCTAGCTGTGACTTAACTTTTTGCTATCATATAATAATTTTCCATGTACAGTGATATTGCTGCAACGCGAAATCGCTGTATTCGCGCTGACATGAGAGATCTGCGGAACTAATTACTCTCAACGCAATAACAATTCGAACCGACATTGCCATGTAGTCGGCAAATCGGACCGCGATGATTATTGAAGGGTGATTGAAGGAACTGATAACTAACTTTTAGTCATTTGTCGTACATATAAATGTTACTTTTTTTCTTGACTTTATCACGTTTTTGTGTATTTTGGAAAAATCATAAGATATTAAGCACATTTGTAATGATGGAATTTGTAGACGCTAAATGATTATTTCAGATATTATTCTGCCATTGTCCTCTGCCAAAACCTTTGAGCGACAGCTGTATAAGACAGTCTTATGCTGTTTATAATAGCTACAAAATAATGGTCAATTACTACAACAATACATTCTACCAAGTCACCCAAATTTAAGAAACTCGAAAGATCTATTAGTATATTTTCAACACACTTGCTCGTAAAGTGGGTCTAATTACCTTGCATTTAGACCCGTTATTCAGTATATTAAACACGAGTGCTTTTCACTTTACATAATCGCACAAGTGCGGTAATCTTAACACGACAAATTCTAATTTGTTCAAGATTGCAAAGTAAATGTATGTCCAGTACGCATTCTTAAACGCATTCTTAAACACGACAAATTCAAATTTGTTCAAGATTGCAAAGTAAATGTATGTCCAGTACGCATTCTTAAATTAGTCGCTTAATACTTTTTTTTAAACACGCCTTAATGCGGCTGCCAATTGGAAACAAATGAACAGCCTACTACTGGTTACTTAAATATTAAATTAACAACAACATTTAAACACAAACATTTAAAAACAATGATTAATAACTATAACTAAAATAAATTATTAAAAATTCACACAAACTTGTTTTTTAAAAACTAAAATATTTTAGTTTATTTACTTTTGAATTTTGGCTATTTGGCCCTTTTTTGTTGGCTGTATGAAGAGTTTAGCCATGCCCGGGCAGCGCGCGAAAAAAAAAGCCGCGCGGCCGCGGCTTGTTTTCCCGCTATTGAATTTTTTTGCCTTTTTGTTGTAATTGATTATCTACAAATATGTCGAGTCCAAGTGAAGAAGAATCCATATCATTAACTCCGCCGGAAATAATTATGGAGGCGCAAAGCGCGAGTAATAGTTTGAGTTTGTTGCCGCCAAAGTCAAAGGATAAATACTTGGCGGCATACGATACTTTCATGCAGTGGAAGATTGATAAAAAAGCGCAGTCATTTTCAGAAAAATATTAACACCACAAGATCTTTTATTTTCCTCACAAGTGCGTTGAAAAACGTCGTATAATACACGCGCGCATTATTCATTACGTATGTACTCTGCTTTCTTGTCGCGCTCGCATGCGGCTCGCGCACAATATCGCCTCGTACGCAATGACCGACATAGCGCGCTCGTATCATAATGTACTATTAATTTGCCTAAAGTTAGTCTTTCACTCGTGTTAATATTATATCGATAGAAAAAGATAGAGACAGCGTCAGGTTTAAGACTAAGTTGAGACCACGAGACCATGTTTTGTAATAAAACGGAAAAGGTTTATTCGAATTCGGTTAAGGACAGATTCTGGTTTGTCATTGCCCAAAATATATTTTTTTTCTTTTTATACACATAAATGTTATACTCGGCTATATGCCCGGGCGCGTAGGTAGCGGAGTCGCAGTGTGGACCTTACCTAGCTAGCGCGCCAAGGGCAGGGAAGAACACCGGGGGTTTTAGTGGGTAGGCCTGGCACTCTGCTGAGAAAGCCCCACACACGCTCGCCGTCTAGCCAACGGCGGGTATGGTGCGGCTACGCATTTCCCCCCGAAAAAAAGGGTCGCGATGTATAATTTTCAGCCATATACTTAGGTAATTCGGAAGATAAGAAATGATAAAGTACGATACAGTGGAACCCCATTATTCCCTGTTTTATTTTATTAAATTTTGTATAAGAATCAAGCAAAATGTCAAAAAACAAAAAAGACATCAACGAGAATGTATAGTATCAAGCTGCATATGTCAAAATATTAATTACACCAACGATCGCCTCTCTCCTAATCTCCCTGGCAAAAATATGCCATATTTGTAATTATCTTAATAACTTCAAAATAAATTTCAATAAAAAGAAACTTTATTTATATAGGCGTAACGAACACGTATTATATGTTTCTTTCGTATACAATATACTAATATTTGTTTAAATAATTGTATACTTTTCTAAATTCACAAGTGCCTATTAATAGGTAATAATATTCATAGTTCTTTACTTGTGTTTTATGAATAATATCTCGGAAAATCATATCAGAAATCGCTTAAGATATTCAATAATAGTAAATATTTTAATTGTTACAAGTTGATAATCATGCTAAAAAATCAACCCTCAGTACAGGTCGGGGTTCGAGACCCGCCATGTACCAATGTGTTTTTCGTTTCGAATTTCATATGTACATTTGTCTGACGCTCCTACGGTGAAGGAAAACATCGTGAGGCAACCTGCATACATCTGCGAAGAAATTCAATGGTGTATGTGAAGTCGATTTCCGAACAGGTGTAGTCAACTTTTTTTTTTTCATTCCTACTTGTATTTGCAGACATCTTGAGTATATTCAGGATGTATGCACATACAAGGTTAATATGATTTCATTAAATTAGATTGTTTTGCTTTGTTTTGACGTCAATAAGTGTCTGTAAAGGCCTATGTTGAATAAAGATTTTTGAATTTGAATTTGACCAATCCGCACTGGGCCAGCGTGGTTGACTAAGGCCTAATCAACCTAACATAGGGTAGGCTCGAGCCCCTCGGTGGGGACGTTTATGGGCTGTGATGATGATTACACCCTCATCATATTAAATATCTTCTCCGTCATATTATTCTTCAGCCGTATGACAAAAAAATATCTTGGTACTTTAATAATATCTATAAATTCTCATTGTTACTTTCACTGAAGTGCAGTCTTACTTTGGTGTCAAAAATAACAACCAGACAGCTTTCAAACAATTCTCACACGAGCAATACTCGCAAAATCGGCTCAAACTGAAAAAAATGGTCTTATTAAGATAACAACGAGAAAGCAATAAAATAATAAAAAACATCTGCTAGCCTGCAACAAAACTGCTTGAAAACGGGTTAAAATACCACGCTGATATAATAACAGGTAGTAATGAACAATAAGTAGATCCATTGTTTTCGTTTCGAGAGTGAAATAAGCCGGATCGTTAAGTAATAAAGCCATTATTTGAACCTAATCTATTTGTGAACATTTGTAAGTAGCTTCGCAGAAGTAAAAAGTGATAGTCGATTCTTTATTACCCTAATTTATGGTAATTATCATTATTATGCGGGTTATGGTCGGTGAAAACGTTTAAGAAGTTTTATCTATTTGTCAACTGCTCGGGGTGATATTTATATATATGGAGTAATTTGTAAAAGTTAGACCTATTAAAAACCCGTCATGTTAATGATAAAAATATCAGACATATTTTTTTCTTTTGTTAGTAGGAATTTACCTACGCGTAACACCATGCGATGTCATAAAATTATTAATTATGTAAAAACAAACAAATTGTTGCTGTAAAAAAAGGCAACATGTCCAATATTTTTTTAATAACGGACATTGTATAAAAGTCCTCTTACCTATTGTTTTAAAACGTTATCCACTCATACTTACTTACATTCAAAAATACTCGTTAGGTACCATCCTTGTGTGGCGTATAAAAGCATTTTCGTACTTTTTAATTTTTCATAATATATTTGCAACTGATTGATTTTATTATAAAGTAATTTCACTGCATTTTCGAAAAATAACGATTACTTTTTTTTAGTTATTGATTCCCGACGGTTCGGTTGAATTACACCAAGCGTGGTCACGAGCACGGGTTGACTGTTAAAACTGATGCACGACGCTTTAGCCGACTACCCTCACTTGGTCTTTATTATTTATTGGCTACGTCTATTCGGACCCGGGACCCTATAGAAGTCGATTGCTATTCGGACCGGGAGCATGAAACATGTAGTTTTATTTCAGTTTCATTGTTTCTGTGTGTGGTCACAATCCTAACCTACAGTTAATTATCACAAAATTAGCATTGGAATTATTTTTAACTCGTACAGATTAATTTCAAGCATTATACCCAAAGACATTATAAGAGATAGACCGACAATACGCGCGGCCTCTAAGAAACCCCCTTCAACCACAACAGCGGTCAGGCGGCCGCTACTCATACTGTATTTGTACTGCATTCGACTGTCGAGCGCGCTTCAAGTTATAAAAATACTTAAACATGCCCAAATAACTTCGTTTTGTAGTGTAAAAAACGAACAGTAATAAAAACTAAATCACATTGTAACATTATTTATTACCGATGAGTCTTAATTATGCTTATTTATTTAGCTATTATCATATCAAAATTGGTTGAAGGGGACTTCATACATTTCGTTTGCATTGTTGGTCTACTCTTATAATGTCTTTGATTATACCAATGCTTAGAGTTAATGCATTTTAACCGTCTTCAAAATGGAGGAGGTTCTCAATTAGTGCGTAAATTTTTTTTTGTAAAATATAAACTACAAGTTTTACAATTAAGTAATACTTGGTATTACTTGAAAGTAGTACCTAAGAATAACTATTACGTATAATAACAAATAAATAATTTTACTCAATGTAATATTCATTAGTCATACATCATGAACAAGTATTGGACTAAGTATGCATAATGTAGGTAGGTATTTAAATATTCATTAACTTTGTAATGACCTCTCCTCACAAAAGACTTTTTTTACTTGCTCATTGAAGTTATGAAAACATATAAGTATCAGTATCACTTTGTTGTAGAAAGCTATGCATTTTCCCGTTAAAATGTCTCTAGTTTTTTTGAGGCCTGAACGTTTGATCGGGAAGTTATTTTTTTTTCTTCACTAATGTTATGCTTCTAAAAGCAAAATCGAATAAGGACATACAATCTCATAACCACCACTTTAATTCTTTGGGTTAGCGGTGCCTCAAAATTCTTTCTTGTTTGATATAATAATAATTTTGTTGTGTAAATATACCCTCTAATTTTACAATCCAATTGTATCTTGATGGGTCAAGGAGTTTTCATCATCAACAGCTCATATACGTCCCCATCGAGGGGCTCGAGCCTACCCCTAAACTAGGGCGATTAGGCCATAGTCAACCACGCTGGCCAAGTGCGGGTTGGTCGACTTCACACACTTGTAAAGAAATTCTTTCTTCACAGGTGTGTGCAGGTTTCCTCACGATGTTTTCCTTCACCGTAAAAGCGTCGAATAACCGCAACTACATATGAATTCAAAATTTGAAAACACATTGGTACGTGGCGGGGTTCGAACCGCTACCTCCCGATTGGAAGGCGACGCACTGCGCCATCGACGCATTAAAGTGTCAAGGAGTTTTGATATGCTATAATTAATAAGTGAATGAATGATCTCTTTTGATTTTTAATGGCGACTACCTACTACTGAACCTAGCCAACCATTAAAATGCAATTTAGGTACAAATGAATATTAATAATACTACAAATTTACCAAACATTGTTTATTTTTAATTAATAGTACAGAAACAAACAAAAATTTGATTGATACAGTAGAATTTTCATATTTTATTACACTTATTCTTTTTTAAAAATAATCATTGTTCAAAGTACTTTACATCTCAGCTACCCTGCTTTAGATTCCGTGACCTGTAACAAGATACGTAGATGTTATTCGAAGAATAAAGGAACCCAATAATAAATTATTTCCATTCGGATCATAAGTAAGTAATTTGTGACCTACCAGAACGAAGCGATCGATGCCATGAAAAATATACTCTCCCGGCAGCTGTGTTGTCCCTAGGTACCCTTTAACAGACAAATTAGTCAACCATTATTATCACACAAATACTCATAAACGTCAAAACAAAAAACAAAACCGTTATAATAAATTATTATTCGCATTAAATTATTACCTGTTTGATCTTGGCCCGAAGTGTTCATACCCCCACCCCTGATTTCCTATTAATCATCAGCTTGGATGTGATTGCATTAGATCAGACAAATCTAATTGCGCACTGAGCATCGGAATCTGAAACAAAAATAATTACTTATATGCATTTTCGATTAAATATCATTTTTATTTATTATCTTAGAGACATTTATGCTTAAATATTGATTAACTAGGGGTATAATAATAATTAGATTTGATAAATTGGGTCCAATTGTGATTTAAGATGCCGGTACTCAGGTGCTTCCTAACACAACAAGAAAGCTTTATTTTAAATAAATTAGGCAATAAGTATTTAAAAATAATGGCTTGCTTACCACATTGCTCAAGTCTTCTGTCGTCAGCAAATCTCTGAAATCCAACGCCATGAGATCCGTGTCAGCTGCAAATAAAAATTTATAATGTTAGGGCACATTCAATTCACGTTTTCTCAACACAGTATTCTCACACAAGTTACCTATCACTCAAGTACATACATGATTTGTATTAAATTTAAATTAATTCGCAAAAGCCATCCTTACCTAAGTCATCGTGAAGTGCCGCGTCTGTGGGGAGGTGATCTAGAATCCATTCGTCTTTCGTGTGATCTTTAAAAGAAAAAACAAATTATAAGTCACAAATTACGAAAATAATAACATAATTAGCTTTATTTGCGGGTAAAATCTATAGCTACTAACCAAGTAACCGCTCCCCGTCGGTAACTAATGCAGGTTGCTCTTCCGTCATTTGCGGTGTGAACGGACCCACTAGACTAGGCGCCTGCAGTACAGAACCAGCCTAGAATCAAAACAAGGTACATTATAAATATGATTGTTTAAGTATATGTATATCAAACAAAAACACAGCTACTCCAATTTGGAAAAAAATTGACACGAAAATAGCCCAGTAGGTAAATTAATTCACAAATACTCGTAGAATAATAAGTTATAAAAATGCAGTCCTATACTCACATTGTCCTTACTTTCAATTTTTTTTGACAGGTCTTGATCTGAGCGCTTTCTCTTCTTTGTCTGTAACATTAAAAATAAAACATAAGTAATTTACTAATTTGCACTAAGCGTAAATTGTAAATTAAGGTCATTAAATTTGGTGAATAATTAGCTTCTTACTCGTCTCACTGTACTGGCACTTGTCACGCTCAGTACATTTGCAGTATCACCCACCTCAGCTAATCTTGATTTTGCTTCGGCCACTGCATAGAAAAAAAAACAGTTATTTTTTTAATAATAAGCTTGACAACTATAAATTAAAATGATCACGAAGGAAACACTTACGTCGTTCTTTTAGCATCCGATTTTTTCTTTGTAGCTCCAGTAGCTCTCTTGAAGTCTCATTGAATTGCTGTATAAAAGCTACTGCTGCGTCGATAATATCCGAGGTGTCTAGCTGGAAACAAAACAAAATTATCGGTACTGTGACTTATGTAACAAGTTGGTAACGTAGTTTCATACTGTGGATACAGATTTGCAAATCTGTCATGAACCTCATATTCTAATAATAAACGTAACTAGGTATGGCTGTTTAGAATCGGGTCGGCGGTTTTCTTGTTAGGTTTCAAATTGTTGCATTTATAAATACTCACATTGGGGTCACATCCAGCCAGCCTGGCGAGTACCGCGAGGTCGTTTGAGAATTCTTGACGACGCAGTCGTTCATAATGCGCGTTGCGCGCTCTCTGTTCTTCCTGAGGTGATAAAAAATATATAAATAGTATTAAAAAAAACTTTGTATGAAAATTTCAAAAACATAGACAATTAATCAATTATATACTTACTCTGGTAAGAGGTGTCCGGTTTCTTCCAGCAGGTCGCCCGCGCTTGCGCTCGCCCGATTGTAGAACCTTACTCTGTAACAAAAAAATATATATTAGCCATCATCGTCTTTCTATAAAATTGTTGAAAAAAGTCTACATATATATTGACTATGCTCAAATTGTTTTAATATAACACTGCTTACATTAGTCTCCATGTTAACGATTGCAAAAAAATAAGACTCGCAGAAACCAGAGAAGGAGCTAGTTAACAGTCTCAAATTATTTTTGAAATGTATCAACATCCCCGTTCGCACCTGCTTTTATGTACCTGCGGACGCACCCTCTATTATGGGGGTTCGGAGAGGGGATACGCCCTTACGCATAAGGGATGGAGCTTGATAGCTATTGGTGGGGCGTGTCTATCTCACTAGCATTTTAAGGTGGTTAATAATATTTCTGTTTACTATATTTTAATTAGTATTTAAAGCATAAAAATTTAGTTATAGGCTGCATTTTGTATAACTTTGAAATTATTTGTGTAAATGCAGTAAAATTTCGAAAATACCTTCACCAATTTCGATAAGGCTTTCAGTTTATTCCTATGTTTAAGCTATACATTAATGTTAACTATTCATCTCACACATATAGCGTGCGAGCGGGCCTTGATGTAATGACTAACACCAGTAAAGACAATTATTAGTTTATTTCTAGGAGTATCATAGTTAAATTGCATGCAATAAGATTTTCCTTGTCTAAAATTACAGCAGAAATTCTTTAACTTTTCTGAACATTATTAGAATTAAATATAACTATACCTATACTGGGTGTAAGTGACGGTGTCCCATTTTCGTTTCATTTTCTTTTGACAGTGATTTCAGACCAATGTTATTATGAATGAATGAATAAATACTTTATTGTTTAAAAACGCATATTCGTAATTATATAGGTACAAATAAAACATAATTAACAAACGGCGGCGTTATTGCCTAGGCGGCAATCTCTAGCACGCGACCTATAGTTTATTTTCGGAATGAGAGGTAATGACGGGATGTGACGAACACTTAAAATAATTATTTACATAAATAAAAAGACAATAGAATAATAAACTACACATGTTAAATAAACGTGTTTCATATACAACATATGCTGCATTATTTGTTTACCGATGATATTTTTCCCGGAGAAGCATGAAAAGGAGTTTGCATTTTTAATTTTTATTCATGCTACCCAATGTGCCACCGTAATAGTATGCGCCGGTGCGCTGGCGTTCGATAACCCAAACAGCTGATTCCGCGCGCACTAGGATGATGGAAACGTAATTTGATTTGCATTTCGAAGTTTATTTTTTATGTAATTATAAATGTTTTTCTACAGAATATGATGTGTAAACGTTAACTGAGTTAACCTACACCAGAAAAATTTACTAAAAAATTCGAAAAATTTAAATTTTTTGCCGGGGATAATTTCAGTGATTTTTAATTTAGAATCATGGTCTGAACTCATTGTTGAAAAAGAAGGGACACCGACACTTACACCCGGTATAGTAATTTATTTTAATAAATTATGGCCTGCGGAGGCGATCGTAATCCTTTGTACAATCATTTACATTGTGCTGTAGAGTTTTAAGCAACATGACAGATACAGTTTGTTAATTGTGTTTCCACTTTTCTTTATCTACACCACAGACCTTATAAGGACACAGTTATTTACGTTGGTAACTTGTGAAGAAAGATGTCAAGTTACAGTACCAAAAAATTTCACTACCTGTCTAATAGGAATACAGCAAACAAAAAAGCGCTGCTTTGCAGCAGAATTAGATAAAACTGCTGTACCCGCGCAGACGATTAATACTCAACCTCCCTTTGTTTGAAGCACTAAACGAACGGAAATTTCAATATATTACAGGGCGTTAATTCATCTGTATTTCACGTGAAAATGGTAGACCCACAAGATCCCACCCCCGATCCATTACTTTTCTAAATATATATATTTGCCATGGGTATTATGTAAAAGACTTCAGTGGTATTATGGTTTGCTATTGATACATCTTTAATCTTTAATGTAAACGGATATAAACGTGTTTGTGACAATGTAAAAAATGAGTTATCGGAAGTATTAAATTAGTTAAATATAAACAATCTGCAGCTTAATGGTAAGACAATGAAGGGCATTTTATTTACAATTCCAGTAATAAAGGTCGCAACCAAAATTGTTGCCAATGGTGAGCATCTCAATGCAGTCAATTCGATCCGTTTTTAGGAGGTCATATTTGAACACTTGATGTTGGGAAACTTAGTTGAACTGCGTACGCCATACAGAAAATCCGACAGTTAACAGATATACGACTAGTTTTATGTCCTTCGGATACTTTTGCGGGGCAATGTAACTAATATTGAAACAATTTTTGCTTTACAGAAATAAAAAAATCTTATTTTAGTATTATAGATCTATAAACTATGTTTACGCACTTTTCTCGAGAGATTTAAAGAAATTGGTATTACCTACTGCCTCTCGATGTATTTTCAACTGTTTCAGATTGTTGTTTTTGTATTTATTGTGCAATAATACAATTTCATTTGAATTTATTTAATGTTTAATACTAAAGTAAATCAAAATGGGGTGTAAGAAAAGTTTCTGTTTTTACGCGGTGCTATAAAATTTATTGAAATGCTGGTTTCTGTTATGCCCTAAGAAGCACCAAACTGTCTGTACATTGTGTCCGCATGGATTATTGTATTCAGTTACACTTAATACTACACCCGGTTAACACCTTCCTTCAGTCAGCCTGTACATGTGTCATTGGGTGTAAAATGAGACCACTTAAAGCATTGCTCACAGGTACTTGTGCAGTAGAAAGCAGTTATTGACTATGCACAATGAGCCCGCATGCGCCAGTGTACTCGTGTACTTGTGCAGTACATAACAATTATTGAGTGCGCACAATGAGCCCGCATGCGCCATTGTTCAATGGTACTTGAGCAGTACATAACACTTATTGAGTATGGATAATGAGTTCGTTTGTATGCACCATTGTAGGTACTTGAGTACGTCATCAATTTTAAAATTTAATTAGTGTGCATAATGAGTCCGCCTTTACTTCATTATTCAGGAACCTACGCCGGGCAATAACAATCGCAATTTTTTACTTTTTTTAAGACAATGAAGTATGGAGTGAGTGGAAATAGCTTTACGTACAACTCCAACACAACAAGCGCCGACTTACCAACGCAGGATATGAGGTCATTCACAGACTGATATATGTGACTTGATTCTTCTTTTTTATAATGCTCCCATGCATCGTTGTATTCAGTTATAGCTCATTGAGGGTCGGTATACCTGTGTGTACACACAGGTATACCAATCACTCTCATACACTCAATAGCAGTTATTTTGTGTGCACAATGAGTCCGCATGCGTCATTGTTTACAAGTACTTGAGCAGTAGAACTCATCGTGAAGTTATTAAGTATGCACAATGAATTCGTACACGCCATTGTACTCAAGTACCTGCGTAGTACATAGCAGTTATTAAGTGTGCACAATGAGTCCGCATGCGTCTCTGTTTACAAGTACTTGAGCAGTAGAACTCATTGTGCAGTTATTAAGTATGCACAATGAGTTCATACACGCCATTGTACTGAAGTACCTGTGTAGTACATAACAGTTATTAAGTGTGCACAGTGAGCCCGCATGCGCTCATTCTTCACAAGTACTTGTGCAGCAAGAAATAGTTATTATGCGAGTACAATGAGCCCGCATGCGCAATTGTTCGCGCTTATGCAGTGGAAGGCAGTTATGTGTATGCACAATCATCTCGCACGCGCCAGTACATTCAGGTACCTGTGCAATACATACCAGTTATTGAGTATGCACAATCAGCCTACATTCGTCATTATACTCAGGTACTTGTACAGTACATAACAGTTGATTTAGTGTACAAAGAGCCCAGTGTTTAGTGTACAAATCAGTAAAATTGTTTCGATGTTAGCCACATTCCCTACAAAAGTATCCCGTAGGACTCAAACTATGAATGGAACCGAAGTAGACTGATCTAACATTGTCAATATCTGTTAGCTGACGGATTTTCTGTACCGGAGGGCCGTAGTGCAGATAAAAAACGTGGAAATAAAATTAACAAACTGGAACTGTTACGTTGCTTAAAACTCCACAGCACGTTTGTCTCAGCCGGCGCCAGCCATAATTTATTTAAATAAATTTCTGCCTAAGTAATTTCTTACTATACCTTAGTAATTTATTTAATTTTAACAATGTTCAGAAAACGGTGCTTATTTTATTCATACTGGATTTTAGAGTCGGCTTTTTGCTTGTTGGGTCATGCAAGTCATGCTTTTAAAGAAGTTAAAGTGTTTCTGCTTTAATTTTAGACAAGAAAAATATTATTGCATGCAATTTAATTATGATACTCCTAAAAAAAAAATGTTTTTACTGGTGTTAGTCTTTACATTAGGGTCCGTTCGCAGGCTATATGTTGCGGTGAATAATTAAAACGAATGTATAGCATAAATATAAGAATAAACTTTAAGCCTTTATTGAAATTGCTTTATGTATTTTTTCAAATTTTAGCATTTACACAAGAAGTTTCAAACATATACAAAATTCAGCTTTTAACAAAATTTTTGTGCTTTAAATACTGATTAAAATATAGTAAAACATAAATATTATTAACCACTTTAACATACTACTAAGATAGACACGCCCCACCAATAGCAATCAAGCTCCATCCCTTGTGCGTAAGTGCCTATCCCCTCTCCAAACCACTTATTATAATAGGGTGCGTCCGCAGGTACATAAAAGCGGGTGCGAATGGGGATCTTAATACATTTCGAAAATAATTTCAGACTGTTAACTAGCTCTCTGGTTTCTGCGAATCTTATTTTTTTGCAATCGTTAACATGGAGTCTAATGTAAGCAGTGTTATGATATATTTATTTAAACAATATTTGAGTAGAGTCAATATATATGTTAACTTTCTTCAACAATTTTATAGAAAGACGATGATGGCTAATATATATATTTTTGTTACAGAGTAAGGTTCTGCAATCGGGTGAGCGCAAGCGCGGGCGACCTCCTGGAAGAAACCGAACACGTCTTACCAGAGTTAGTATAATTAATTAATTGGCTATGTTTTTAAAATTTTCATACAAAGTAGTATT